>CM039674.1:299593686-301069936 GCA_022496015.1 Hordeum marinum | reverse complement strand
TGCTACCACGTTGGCCCTTCCAGGGTGGTATTGAACACCGAGGTTGTAATCCTTGATCAATTCCAACCATCTTTGATGCCTCATGTTCAATTCCCTTTGAGTGAAAAAATATTTCAAACTCTTGTGGTATGTGAATATCTCACATCGCGTCCCGAGAAGGTAATGTCGTCGTGTCTTGAAGGCATGAACCACGGCTGCCAACTCGGGATCATGAGTTGCGTAGTTCTCTTCATGCGGTTGTAGCTGTCTAGATAGATATGCTACAACACTGCCTTCTTGCATCAGAACACCTCCAAGCCCGGTTCTTGATGCATCACAATAAATCACAAATTCCTTGTGAATATTGGGGGTGGCCAAAACTGGGGTTGTGGTCAATCTCTTCCTGAGCTCCTGTAAGCTTTCTTCACACTTAGCAGTCCATTCAAACTTCTTGTCCTTCTTCGAAAGATGGGTCATGGGTCGGGCAATGCTTGAGAACCCTTCCACGAACTTGTGGTAATATCCTGCGAGTCCGAGGAAGCTCCTGACTTCCTACATGATGGTTGGGGTTTGCCATTCAGTCACGGCTTCAATCTTGGCAGGATCCACTGATAATCCTTCTGCAGTCAACACATGACCCAAGAATCCAACTTCATGCAGCCAAAATTCACACTTGCTGAACTTGGCATAAAGCTGGTGCTCTTGAAGCTTCACTAGGACCAATCTCAAGTGTTCCTCATGTTCTTCTTCAGACTTGGAGAAGACGAGTATGTCATCAATGAAGACAACAACGAACTTGTCCACGTACTCCATGAAGACCATATTCATGAGATACATGAAGTAGGTAGGGGCATTAGTTAACCCGAATGACATGACCGTGTATTCATACATGCCATATCGGGTTACAAATGCCATCTTCGAAATGTCTTGGGGTGTGATCTTCAGCTGGTAGTACCCAGACCTGAGGTCGATCTTGGAGAACACCTTGGCTCCATTCAACTGATCAAACGGGTCTTCAATCTTGGGGAGCGGGTACTTGTTCTTTATTGTGACCTCATTGAGAGAACAGTAATCGACACAGAGTTTGATAGTTCCGTCCCTCTTTGACACAAATAGAATAGGCGATCCCCAAGGAGAGGCACTAGGGCGAATAAATCCTTTTCTGAGCTGCTCTGCCAGTTGCTCCTTCAATTCAGCCTACTCTTCGGATCCCATCCTATAGGACTTCTTATAGATGGGCCTTGATCCGGGCATAAGCTTAATGATGAACTCAATTTCACGGTCAGGAGACATCCTGGGCAGCTCATCAGGAAACACATCCGGGTATTCACATACCACTAGTACTTGATCCAACTCAACTCCCGATAGACAGTTAGCTTGAGGGCTTGAGTGGAGGCAGGGTTGGGAACATACTTGACTTCCACTCCTGGGCTATTGGTTTATGGTAACAATCCTCTTGGCACAGTCTAACAAGCCTTGGTGCTTGGCTAACCAGTCCATGCCTAGGATTACATCCAAACCTTCTGACTTCAGTATGATAAGATATGCTAGGAAGTCTACCCTGTTGATGTTAATCTCAACTCCCTTACAACCTATCCCAGACTTCATAACCGATCTCGGGGTTTGTTTCAACATACGACTACCTAGGGGTGTAGGCTTCATGCCACTCTCTAATGCAAACCTTTGGGTGACAAAAGAACGCGAAGCCCCACAATCAAACAATATTATTGCTAGGGTTGAGTTGACGAGGAACGTACCTAGTATGACGTCCGGGTCTTCCTGGGCTTCCTCTGCGGTGATGTGGTTCACACAACCCTTGCCATTGTTGGGCTGGTTGCAGGAAGCGGGGTTCCTTGGTGGTGCTCCACGGCCTTGACCTTGAGCGGGCGCATTGGGGCAAGGTGCATCTGGCTTCTTATTGGGACACAACCTAGATATGTCTCCTGGCTGACCACATCCAAAGTAAGCGACTTGTCCAGGGTTGTTGTTGAAGCTTTTGCCACTGTTACTGTTATTGGGGTTGTTGTTGTAAGCTGGCTTGGGATTGGCATACTGTTGAGGTTGGTAGCTTGGACGAGGCGCGGCAGGTCTAGCATGTTGTGGCTGATAGGTCGTCTTGGCTGGGGCTTGCTGCCAGGGGCGAGGCTTCTGGTTGCTTGAGCTACCCTTGCTGATCATCTTGCGCTTGCAAGTGTCGTCTATGGCACACGCTTGTCTTCCAGCATGAGAGCCTTGTTCACGAGGTCAAAGAAGGTGCGACAGTCGCAGACAATGAGCTGATACTGCAGGATCTGTTGAAGTCCTTCCATGAAGCATTCCTTCTTGGCACCCTCCGTGTTGACATCTTCAGGCGCATACCTTGACAGCAGGTTGAACTTCTACAGGTACTCCTTGATAGAGCCACTTCCTTGCTTCAGCGCTCGGAACTCTCTCTTCTTGATACCCATGATCCTCGAAGTCATTCCAAGTGATCACACACTCACCTTGCATGACCTTGAATCCATCCCACCAAGCTCGGGCGGTACCTCCGAGGTAGTGAGAGGCATAAAGCACCTTCTCACGATCCTCATTGCAATTGACCAATGCAAGGAGGTCCTCGATGGTGTGGATCCAGCCATCAGCATCCAATGGTTCAACAGTCTCGGTGAAGGTTGGGGGCGAGTTCCTCATGAACTCAGACAGGGTGGAGCGGCCATTACTATTCCTACCTTGTTGCTGGTTGTTCACAAGGGCCTGAGCCATCTGCGGAATAACAACATTGTTGGCCTAGCGTTCCTCCCGGAGAACTTGGAGAAACTGAGCTATGGTCATGTTCTCTAGTGGAGGTGGTGGCGAGGGAATGTCACCTTGTGGCAGCTCCTGGTGTCCTCCAGCGTGAGCAGCTCCACTAGCTCCCTGTTGCTGGCTTGAGTTGCCGGCTTCAGGGTTGGTGAAGGAACTGTTGCGGGTTGCAGTCACCATCCTACATGGAGCAGCCAAGTCAAACAACTGGGATAGACGAGATGAAAAGCAACAACGGAAAAACACGCCTAAGGGAGTTGGTCGAGTGCAAGTGTGTTAAAACAAAGGTCAAAAGACCAACATATATTAAGATAGACGATGGAGTCGCTTATATGTTGCCTAAGGCAAAAGCGCGACTTGAATTAGAACACAAACAACAAAACAAACAACAAGCACACATGGTTTCATATGAACCTTTACACGGACTCGACTTCGCATGAGGGATACATGACTGATCCTACCCTAGGGGTTCTCGGACTGAGGTGGTGGAGTACTCGGTCTCGTAGTCATGCTCCTCTGGGTCTTCCTCCTATTCAACATCTGAACGGGCATCATTCCCGGTCGAAGGGGTCTGGGAATGAGGAGGTCCATCCCGACAACGCTTTGCTGGATGGTCGGTGAAGAGCTCACGGTACTCCTTCGCACTCATGCGATCACGACGTGTAGGTGCATCACTAGCTCGGGGTACTCCTCCTCGATAAGCGACAACTGGTCGCCCCTCGAGGGATCCATCCTTCTTGATCTTGTCTGGCTTCGTCTTGGCTCGCCGAAGTAGCTCTCAAGTGAGTGAAGTTCCTCGTGGAGCTTTACGGACTCCTTCATCAGGTTGTGAACCAGACTATCGGCAGAGAAGCTGAAGTAGGCCTGGAACCTGCGTGGTGTGCCATCCTCCTTGGTTGGAATCAGCGTCCAACTTTCACCAAGAGCATCCTTCCTGAAAGGAAGGTAGCGAGTAGCCGGATCATCAGCCATCTCTGGAATGATGTCTCGAAGGTGTAGGTTTGCCTTGCGTGCAGCCGTCTCGACTGCAAGTATCATGGTCTCCATCCGTGGTCCTTCAAAGAACCAACTGGTCGGTGAGTCGTTTGCCTGCAAGACCACATCCACGTGGTACTCCTTCATGATGGCATCGACCCAGAGCTCATGGTAGAGAAAAATGGGTGGTTGGCAAAATTGGCACTTCTCCAGGCTATCCCCAAGGAGTAAGGGAAAGCCGGATGTCAGGAAGGCTTCGGGTACGACGGCCATCTACAAAGGTTTGAAGGGAGGAGGGTCAGCAAAAGTGTTGTGTGAAGAATAGAAGAGGTAAATAGTGCAGAATTCCCTAAGTATAGGTGGTAGGTGTAGTTTAAAAGCGGTTTTATCCTAACTAACGTCCATGCTAACTAAGGGCTTCCTACAGTCAGGATGGCTATGATACCAACTCTATGGGGACCCCGACTCATAAGTCGTGATCACCAAATGCACGTGTACAGTGATCCTAGAGATCAATGCTCACTGAACACACAGAAGCTTAATAACAAGAGTCTTACATCCACATTTAGCGTCTTACATGAATAAAGACCATGAAGGTCTAGTCTTACATAGATAGGTCCACAAGGGCCAACCTTTTAAATAGAACAAGCAACGAAAATCTTGGTCGAAAGCGTGAATCCATGCCATCTGCCTTAGTCTACAGGCATTCTGACTGGGAAGCGTGCTAGTTCGCATGTTCATCACCAACAAACTCTTCAACATACTCCTGTTCTTCCATGCGTGGTCAATTAAATAACCAGTGGCAAGCCAATGTGTACTTTGAATGTACTCGCATGCAATCCAGGTTGTGGAACAAGGTAACAATGATGCATGATATATCACTAAGTAGGTAATTTTATGGAAAGCTAATTTTAAATGCAATCACATGATCAAGTAACTAGTAAGCATGCATCAACAATAGGCAAATATCCATATGAACAAGATACAAATATCATCATAAGTAGGGGTTGAACACCTCATGTTCATTCATCATGCTAAGTCATCGGACTTAGTTCAATTCCCATGCTAAGTCATCAGACTTAGCTCATGTGACCTCTTTGTCACCATCACATCCATACTCACACCAAGTTTCACGAAAACATCCGGATGTAGTTTAAGAAGGACCTCCAACTGTCCATGACCACGGACGTGTCTATTCGAATAGTTTTACACTCTACAGAGGTTGCACAGTTTACCCACAAGAGTCGGGGAACTTCCGTGTCATCCACGACTAGCGGTATATAACATACCAGAGGTAAGCACCCAAACAATGCCTTTCCCCTAGCGATACTAGACAAAGAGTCCACTCAATTGGTACCTAGCCCTCACGATGTACATCACACGAGCCTCGCTCTAATCGTACGATCCATGAGGGGACCAACAGTGTACCCGGTGCCTGTGAAGATACCGCATGATCATACATACCGGTATGACCCCGTATCAAGAGTGAACACGCCACTCCCGACACTAGTAACGCGGGCTCCTTGCCAGTACCCACCAAGGTAATCAACAAAGCCCCATCCAATAAGGGGTATCGTGGTTGCGCATGTAAGGTTGGGACGGTCAGTAGACCTTAAATCTAATCCGTTTTCGCAAACACACACACTCACACAACTTCCTCCGGTACACCACTTCTTTCTCAAGTGGTCACCCATCTCATCATTATCTCCCTTGGGCATTAGTGGCACCTGACGGGGTTTTCGAAAAGTCTTTGAAATCATTTCTCTCCTTTCCATCACTATGCATAAATCCCATCCCACTTGCGTAGCATCTATTAGCATCCTAACTACACCCACCCGCATAACCCTCATATGGTGGTAGGGTCATGCACGATGCAAGTGTCAATGGTAAGAGTTTTAGAGGCAACCCACCGAACGGGGGATACCACATCATGATCAAACATCAAAACAACAAGTGCTATATGTCATGCATGAAAAAGTTTCTTAACATGGTCAAAGGGCTACTTGCCTGCCTCAACAAAGACTCTGGGGTCTTTGAAGTCGTCGGGTCCAACTTCTTCTTCAATAGCGCAATCTATCGTCGCGAATAAAAGCGATAAAAATAAGCAACACACAAAAATAGAGCACACAAACTACTATAAAAAATGCTACTCTATTGTGATAAATACCACAAGCTATACTAAAAATATTTTTCTAGGTTTTTGAACTTGAAAATATTGTCAAATTTATTTAAAATAGGAGCTTATAATGCTAAATAGGGGTTTTAAAATAAAATACTATATAAAAGTTTTTTAAATATTTTACAAAAAGGCACTATTAAATTCTAGGGAATATTCTAAGAATTTAGGTGGAATAATAATTGGATTTAGATTTATTTTGTGTCCTGAGGGATTTTTGGAAATCAAACAGAAAAAAGGAAAAGGAAAAGCGCACTGTGCCTCTCGGGCCAGAAGCACCGAGGCAGAGCCGGCCCAAAGGGGAACCGGCCCAGGCTGAGACTGCACGCACGGGAGCTGACGGTTCGAACTCGACAGGTAGGCCCTACCTGTCGGTGGCACATGGGATAGGTGAGTGTGACAGGCGAGGCCCGCCTGTCATCTCCTACCTCACGAATAGGGACTTGGGGAGGCTCACCGACGGCGACTCCGGTGGCCATTCGCTATGAGGAAGGCATGGGGAGGCTCAGGGAGGTCCCGCTGTTTGCTTGGGCATGGTGGTGGTCGCTGGAGGACCGGGGTTCACCGGCGATGTGAATCCGTGGCGGAGGGCTTCGAGAGGTGGAAGGTCCGGCCACCCTGAGCTACAAACAAAGCAAAGGGGAGGAGGGATCACTCTACGGTGGAGAGGGAGGCACAGAGGAAGAAGAATGAGCACCGAGGACACCGCATACCACAAGATCGACGACGGTCCTTGACGGCGGAACACTGTCAAATCTGAGTGCAGGGGCCCTTGGGGCTCGTGTGGGTGGAGCAGGTGCTCGTCCAGGTGCAAAGAGAGGTGACAGAGGAGGAGAGGGAGGTCCGGGGGCCCTATATATAGACAGGGCCGGAGAAAGGGGAGGTGGCGAGCGCGGGAGAGCTCGGTTGCTTTCTGTTGAGCTACGACAGCCAAGAAGGGGGCATAGGCAATGCTGGGGGTCCACAAGAGATGCTCTGGAGGTGTGCGGACAAGCAGAGGGGGGCGAGGGACGTCGCGCATGTGAGCTCGGGCACAGGCCGAGAGGGGTGGCTATGTCGCACGTGCGGGGAGGCCACTGGGGAGGGAGAGAGGAGGGGGGATGACCGGCAGGGAGGTGTAGATGTCGAGGGGGCTCGGTGGCGTGCTCTCATGGCCCGAGGTGGTTGAGGCATGAGGATGGGGGGGCAGCTACAGTGCGGGAGTGCACTGTAGCATGCTCCAGAGCACCCAAATGGCATGCCATGGCATGCCATTGGCGTTTTGGGTTCGGCCACTTGTGTCCAGGGACTCTAGGGGGGCCTATGCTAGGGCATTTTAGCATTGGATGCCCTGGGAAGCTAGTGGAATAAGAGAGGAGGGGAACTAGAGGTGTTTTGCTGTTGTTCAGAGGTGAAAATGGGGGTTTTACCCCACCTCCCAGTGACTTGAGAACTTGGGGGTTTTACTGGAGGTGCTTGGGCACTGCGAGAAGATGTGGTAAAGATTTGGGGGCAAGGGCAAAAGAGAAATGGGTGGAAATAGTGACTTTACTATTTCACCGAAGGTGTTTGATGGGGTTTTAGGCAAGAACCATTTACCATCTTACTAAGATATTTACCAGGGTCAAATGTTAGGTAAAAATGAGATGGATCACCAAGTTTGAGCTCAAATGGGCAAAGTTGACAATGGAATCTTGGTAAACCCTAGAAACTAATAGAATCAGGTTTCTGTAGATCTAGTGATGCTAGGCTTTTACCCTTGATGCACCACTTAGTGTAGCATCACTTTTTGGTTATTAGAGCATGCCCACAAAGTTTGAGGTCAAGGGAGAAACTTCACAATGTAAAGTTGCTCAAATTTGAATCTGGACAGGGAGGGTTTTGGGATGGTTTGATGAACCAAATCAACTTGGATTGAGGTGAAACTTTGCACGATCATCACCTCATACTGTTGATTTGCTGGAATTTTCCTAGAAAGTATTGAGAATATTTCTTATGGAAATATTCCAAAATTTTGATTTGAATAGAAAGGGTTTTGAACGGTTTGCCCATGATTTGAACAAGCCCTTGTGTTGAAACTCACATAAAGGGTTTTCTCAAATTTTTTTAAATCATTTAAATAATTTTTCCCTATGAAAAACCATTTCTGGACTTAAGGAAAAGCCTTTAAATAAGATATAAGAATAATCTTTAAATTAATTTTTGGTGGTTTTGGGAAGTCCTAAATATAGTAGGTTTGAAATAAAGCTTTTGGGGCAGAAGAATCCACCCAATTTGAGGACTTGTAGTGCAAACCTTATTTTAGGGGGTTTTGAAAACCTAATTTAAATAAATCATTTTTGGTTAAAACAAAATTTGATAAAAATAGTTTTGGGCACTATTCTCATGTCATGATCATTGGGCAAGAGGTTTGGGTCAAAGAAGATGAATATGAAGTGGAATAGAATCTAAGAGTGCCATATATCACAATCAACTAGCAACAAGCAACAATTCAAACAAGCACAAGCACTGATAAAAATCTTTAATTGGTTCCAGATTTTATAAATCTAAACATATACAAACACAGGGGGTGACACCCGGTTTCATATCTTGGTTCAAACAAATGGTAATTTCAATTAGACCATTTCATTTCTTTGTCTAGTTTGCGACTAATGCAACAATCCTTTCGCATCAAACTTGTAGGCTAATTCAGAGTCTATGCACGCCGAATTGAGACAAGTCGCTAATGATTTTGACTATAAGGTATGTTCATTTGACAAATACGACATCAACAGGTATCGCTTTCGTACTTTTGGGAAAGAGCTATCTATGGCCGACTAAAAGTCTACAAATTGTTGTGTCTCCGCTGTTGGCAAAGGAGGTGTCGAGCATTATGGCAGAGTTGAAGCAATTTATGAACTTATATTATTTGGTGAACACAGACCAAACATCATAGTCTTCAAATGTTATTGGTTCCAGCCGAAGGAGACTAGAAGGACTAATGAACATATAGGGCTAGTTGAAATCAAACAAAGCACCAATTTAGATATTCCCAATGTCTATATTACGGCTCAAGAGGCGACCCAAGTTTTCTATCTAACATGGGCCTGCCAAACTTATCCAAATCTGAATGGTTGGGATGTGATTTATGATGTGCTGCCACATTTTAGACCACCTCCCCTCAATGAAGATGATTATGAACCTCACATTAACCCAGACACATATGAAGGAGAATTCCTCCAAGAAACACGTCTTTCCAAAAAATGTTTCAAGAAACGCTCTACTTCACCCCAGAACATTGAGGTAGACAACGACAGTGAATCCCACTTCACCCCTGATCCGGAACCAGAAGAGACGAAAGAAGAAGAGGTTACTTCTGCCGATGAACTCTCAATGCTTGACCGATTACATAAACAAGGCCTTCCACATGTTGCTCCCAATAGTGATGACGATGCATTTATTGATGATAGTGATGATGATGCATTTATTGATCCCGGAGCATATATAGATGATGAAGATTATTATGATAGGTATACATGATGATGATACACTCAAATTATATGTATACATATTATTGTTCATGTCGGTATTCAATATTTTTATGTTGTACTAATTTCGTTTACTCTTTGTCATGGCAGGTGTTCAAATATGGTGGGCGTGGGTCGAGAGTGATCCAAGGCTCCTTCATGAGCGCGTGGTGGGAGGGGTACTTCCATTCCACCCCAAACTCTCTAGAGAGCGTTGTACGACAGTATTGGGTCACCCGAGGGCACTTCTTCGTCAGTGAAGTTGCCCACCGGGAGAGGAGGTTGGGGGAAGAAGATAGCTCCTAAAGCTACATGTGGTGGCCATGAGAGAGGTACGAAGGCTGCTACGCCTTCCTTGCCACCACCCCAGCTGATTCACCCGAGCACATGACTGCTACGGTGGACTCGTCTGAGATGGAGGCTACAAGCACTCCTGTCCATGAGCCTCGGGTCGACGATCCTTCTGTTCCAGAAGCTTCGACTCGCGAGAATCATGTGCCAGATGCTTCATCCCGCAAGACTCCTATGCCAGATGCTTTGCCCTACGAAACTTCATAGGCTTCTGTCCGACAGTGTCAACATTCATCAGTTCGGGCGGAACTGGGTATGTGGTTTGCTTCATGATTCCTTCAATTCATTCTTGTAGTGCTAGGTTTACCCATTATTAATACTTTGTTCCTCTCTTGTAGGCTCATCACAATAAGACGGATGTGCCAGAGGTGTACAACCTCTATGACATGGCCCATACTGCCTCATACAAGAAGGTCAAGGCATTCTCTGAGTATGGCCTCGACAATCCCTAGAAGTTCACTAATATCTCCTCCTAGCATAAGCTCATGAGGTACAGAGATGTGGGGAAGGCGGTGAATTGGGAGGACTTCCACCCGAGCCAGGAACCACTTGATCCAGACCTGGTGATGTTAGCTGGCCACGGGAGGCCCCATGGCTCGATAGACATTGGAGATTGACATATACGGTCTTCGAACTCTTTCCGGCAGATCAAGGCAAGCCAAATGAGCTCATGTCTTGAGATGTCGCCTCGTCCACAGACAGTCCAGCTCACCATCAAGGTTAGTCATACAGACTCAGATAGCTTTCCTCCATTACATTGTCTGCGCGATCAAAGATGATTACAATGCTAACAAGGAGTTGTGTTGCAGGCTGCTCTATAGAAAGAGAGAGAGACACCCCAGGCGCTTCTAGCGGAACAGGCCCAGTAGGCAGAGGAGGAGAAGAGGATCTGGAGGAGAGGACGACTAGTTGTTGGAGGAGGAGAGGGCACGGAACGATGCGTCTAACCGGGACATGTACGAGCTCATCGTGGTAAGTTTCTTCTTCATATTAGCCAAATCATGCACTAGATGTTCTATTCATTAATAACCAATATGATTGACTTGGCAAAACCAAATGTGCATACTTTGTGCGAGAAGACCGGCCAGACCCCTTTGCTGATGCCAGTCATTACCACGGCTGGAACGGTGAGTTTCATTTCAATGTTACTAGTCTTAACATTTTAGCGTCATCATGCTAACGTAAATGATCTTTGGTACAGCATAACTCCCGAGCCGCATCACACGACCCGAGTAACCCCGATGGTTCACCTCCATGATGACGAGGTGGGTAAGACCTAATATGCCACTTACATGGCTCATTTTCTCAAACAAAGACAAACATAGCACTTAGACAAACTTAGCACATAGACAAATGTCATATTTTACCTAAGTTAGCTTTGTTTCCTGTAAAATGACATGTTAAGCTTACTTACCTCCAAAATGACATATTGTACCTAAGTTAGCTCTAAAATGACATATTGTACCTAAGTTAGCTCTAAAATGACCTATATTTAGCATTGTTTCCTCTACACTAACATAATAAGCTTAGTTAACTCAACAATGACATAATAGACTTGGTAACCTCATAGATGCCATAGACTTAGCTTATTTTCTTGCAAAATGACACAATAATCTTAGTTAGGTAAAAATTTGATAATTACGCAGGTTAGCTCTAAAATGACACGAATAAGGAATAATAAGAAGAAAAACAAGACGAGAAACAGAAAGAGAAGAAAAACGCTTCTTCTTCTTCTTGTTCTTCTTCTAGATCTTCTTATTCTTCTGCTTGGTAACCTCATAGATGCCATAGACTTACCTTATTTTCTTGCAAAATGACACAATAAGCTTAGTTAGGTCAAAAATGGCATAATTACCTAGGTTAGCTCTAAAATGGCACAAATAAGCAACAAGAAGAAGAAAAACAAGAGGATAAAGAGAAAGAGAAGAAAAACGCTTCTTCTTCGTCCTCCTATTCTTCTTCTAGATCTTCTTCTTCTTATTCTTCTTCTAACTTTCTTATTTCCCAATTGCAGATTTGATTCACTTCACGGAAGCGTGCATTGATGGAGTTCTTGTGTTTACTTTCTGTTTTGATTTTGTATTGATGAACATTGTGAAACTTGCTACCTATGGATGAAACTATTGGAATATGGATGAAACTTGCACTTTTGATTTGGTATGTTTGTTGGATGATCATATATATGTGCCTATGATATGGCAAGGATATAGTTTTTATGAATTATATATATATATCTCATATATGTGCTTGTGAAAATGATTGGATGTAACAAAAAACAAAATAAAAAGGGCCAATACAGGCACTTTACCGTCTGCCACCAACGGCAAAGGGCTCCTTGCAGTCTGCCCCGGGCAGCAAAGGTGCCATGTGTTGGCCACCTGTGAAACCTGGGAAGCTCAGGCTGGGGCCATTTTGTCTCTTTGCCGTGAGCGGCAGACAGCAAAGGTGGAGGGGGCAGATGGCAAAGAGGGCAGGGAGGTAGCAGACGGCAAAGGGGGCGGGGTGGGGCAGACGACAAAGTGGGCGGGAGGGGGGGCAGACGACAAAGGGTGTGGGGAGGCAAAAGGCAAAGGGGGCAGGGGCCAGACGGCAAAGTGGTGGGTCCGTTAGCCACCTCTAATGGTTAACACGTCGGTAGTTTGCCGTCAATGGCCTTTACCATCTGCAAGCTGATGGCAAAGATCCTTTGTCGTCCACTGGGCCGAAGCAGATGGCAAAGAACCCCTTTCTCGGAGCTAGCTGGGCCCAAATTTGTGTCGTCCTCTAGTGGATGGCAAAGTCCTTTTCCATCCGCCTTTTTGCCTTTGTCGCCTGCCATGGCACACGGCAGAGTGCCTGATTCCTGTAGTGAATAGCATTGTACATGTCCTTCATGGCATTGTGGCTAGCCTTGGACTCTGAGTACACATAGATATCTCCATCCTGTATCTCTGGTACTCCTAAGATGGCAGCCCATTCATCAATAGTTGACTCATATCTTGCTCCTTCAGTCATCCAAACAATCCTACCATCTCCATAGAAGTGAGGAGTGGAGTAGAATTGTATGATCATCTCATCATTCCATGCAGTGAATTCTTTACCAACGAACTCATCTAGGCTAACACAGTGGAAGTTGTATTGCACATTTGGGAAATAGGCTTGATTTGCCTTGATGTACTTCCAGTCAACATACCTCATCTCACCCACAACTGGACTCTTGTCAAGCAGCACAGTCTCATAGTAATCATGTTGCTCCTTGTTGTAGAATTTGTAGTCCACAACTGTTTTCCTCCTCTGAGAGTAAGGATCAATGGCTCTCCACTCTCTGAAACCTGCATCCTTCTTCTTCTTCATGTCTTCAGCAAGTAGATGGCTGGCATTGTGCTCTGGAAGGTGTGGTCTGAGTTTAATCAATGTAGACATGGCGTACTCATCCATATCTTTGGAGGTAGATCCATTGTTCTTCACAAAAGTTGGAATCTGTCTGGATGACCTCTTGGATTTGTTAGCAGCAGCCTTCTTGGGGGGAAGACTTGGTGCTCTTGGATGGACCTTGCTTTGGCACAGCATCTATCAATAGCTTCCTCTGCTTCTTCTTGGGAGGGGCCTTGTCAACTTTCTCTTCCCCCTCCTCCTCCTCCTCAGCAGCACCAGCAGTCTCCTCTGGGTCCTCATACATGGAGGTAGCCCTTCCAATCACATAGACAATCCTATTTCTGGCTTTCTTCTCTCCTGCCTTCTTAGGCATAGACTTCCTGGGAGGCTCAATAGTCATTGTGCCTCTAGAGCTCTCACGTGCTCTCATAGAATCTGGAGGTGCATACTTCTTCCTCACAGGCTTCTTAGAAGCCTTCTTGATAGATTTGTCTTGCTTGGCCTTGGGAGGCACTTCCTCAGTAATGAAGTCCTCACATCCCTCATTTGAGTTTAGCTTCATCCTTGTACTGGTAGAAGCTCTGGGCAGATCAGGTGATCTGGGTATACCAACATCTGAAGATGATGAGCCATTGTCTGGACTAGTGCTAAAGCTCATGTCAACATTCTGCTCCTGCAAATTCTGACTGTCCTCTGAACCTGACATCTCTGACCCTATGAATAGAGTGTAGAAGAGTAGAAAAGGATAAGCCATCACAAAGTGCAGCCATTTGTGAAATATTGAACAAAAAAATCTTAGATGTAGTTCTCTACAAAATGGATTTCGGTGTTAGCGAGTCAAAACTTTCGGTGCTGCCAAGACTCACAATACTCCTAACAGAAACTTGGCAGTAGTTTCAGTCGGACCAAAAATTACCAATCGATTTCACCGAGTACTGTCCTCAGTAGCACAAAAAAATCGGTGGAACCGATTTTTCTGACTCGGTGTCACCAAGATGCAGTTTTGCAGACAACTAAACCAAAAATTCTTTGTTTGCTAATCTAATGAGCTTTCCAATGGACAAAGAGGTTTGCAACCGGTGGATTATCAATAAAACAAACTCCAATGCGCAAGAATCAGACAAGGAGCGCAAGGAGGGCCGGATCCATACCCTAGCTTGGTGACATATCCTCTATGGCGGCAACGGGGGTGATGATTCCGTCGGCAGCTGCGATTCCCAACGGTGGAGACGCACGGGGAAGCAAAGGCGATGATTAGGGGCCTTGATTCGACAACTTATGATTTTGGAGGGGGCACGTTTGAAGAAAATTTTCAAAGGTCGGGTCCGACTCTATATATACCCGCGTCTGTCAGTGACACGGATTCTAAATTGTCGGTGTCATCGTGTTGCTCAACTGTCAGTTGACAGGGAAAATCGGTGTAGCCGAGAATATGGAATCGGTGGTACCGAGATTAAAAACCAGATCAACCCTAGGCATTTGGTGAGACCTAGATTTTTGAGTTGGTTCCACCTAGATGCACTTGGGAGGTTTTAATGGTTAGTCCTTTGTCGATACGGAACTCCTAGTGCTCTTCACACAGAGGGATCGAAAAGTAATTTTTCAAATTTCGTGATGCAGCATGAAAGGAATATGAGGAGAGAAAGCATAGATAGCAAGAAGAGTGGTCCTAGGTGTTCTTGTTCATCCAATTTGCAAAAGAAAAATCAAAATGCCAAATAGTAACAATTGGATGTCCTCGAATGGATAAATAAATGCAGACCAACATGCTCACACAATAAGATGCCAAATGAAATCATGGCAAACATGTACAAACATACTATCATCTAACATGCACTTTGGCGATGACGGAGTCTTCTATATATGAGTATATTGACTTAGGATCCAAGTAAGAATACTTGATCATGGGTTATACTCGTTGTTTAAGCACAAGTGGGGTTACCACTTTTACATAAAGCATTTAATGTTGTCACATACTATGAGATGCTTTGACTCAAGTCTTAGAGTAACTCTCCCCCTTGATGTGACATCCCCCCATAGGAGGGATAAACTAACCTTGGGTTTTGTTGATGAAGAATTCATGTAAGTGAAGTAGTGGTGAAAGCTCAATGTTGATGAAGATCACCATGAGTTGGGAGCATCCTTGTTGTTTCCTTACTCTTATCACCTACATGGGTTAGTCCCAACACACAAGAGACAAATACAAGGATATCTATGGACATGGAGTGGAAAGCATACATGATGATGTCAATTGATTTGTTCATTACCTTGTCCCTTGCTTACCTTTGAGGAAATGTGTGACTCCTTGAACTATTGCATGATGTTGATGTTGATTGCAACTAGTTCTTGCCAATAATGAATATGATTGAATTTCATTGGTGGAGTCACCCCTCAAGAACTTATCTAGTTCTTCTTCTTGGGAACCCACATCAAGTTGATGGTGATCCTTGGTGTTGAGGTGGAACTTGTAGAAGTTGAGCATGTAGTAGCCTTGGGAACCCACTTCACCATAGCTCGGGATTCATCTTCATATGGGTCAATGTCCTCTTTAAGCTTGTTCTAGCCCTCGATCTTGGGGTCTTCTGGTGGAAGGTCATCTTGAGCTTATGTTCCCTTGGGGAGAGTATTTTCATACCTCTCCTTTTGAGGAACAAACTTGGGCTTGGGGTATTGACCTTCTTCCCATTCAACCCCATTAGCGTTGAAGTAGCCAATGCCATGGTTTTTCCAGTATTCTCCGTGCTTGCGTACAATTTCCTCAAATTGCTTACATCCGGCAAGACTCTTGTAGATACCTTTCTCTATAATCCCTTTCAAAAGTTCATTTTCTTGCTCAAGTGTAACTTTGCTAAGAGAAGTGTTAATGGGATCAATAGAACTACTAGAAGCAATATCATTGGATTTATCATTTTTTATTGCTACTAGTTAAAGGATCTTTCTTGCCTTTGTTACTAGTTTGCTTAGCCTTAACTTGTCGAATGAACGTAGACAAGAGAAGTCGTGTGGCTAGATAAGACGAAGTCTTCTTTCGAAGATCATCATGGATAGATTTAAGGAACTTATGCTCTTGCTCTAAATTGAGCTTCTTGAAGCAGAGCTTCTCATGTCTCCTTTCAAGCCCTCTATGAGCTTGTAGAGTAGACACATGACCTAACTTAAGAGTGTTTAGTTCTTGAGTTGGTCGTTCTATTTCTAACTTATCATCATCACACGACTTATCTTGACTAGAATGATTACTAGCAAGTTCATCTTGACTAACATTACTAGATTTGTCAAATAGCAAGTCATTTTCAATTAACAAGTCATCCTCATCACTATTTAAATGAAGATACTCGGGGTGTGATACCTTGGGGCCTTTTCCTTGAAGCAACATCCGCTCCCTTCATTCGGTGAATCAAATATGTTGTAGGAGTCGGTTGTCACAAGTGCAAGTCCGGCAACACCTTCATCTTGACTATGGTGAAAGTTGGAGTGATAGCTTCTCTCGGAGTGGTTGTCGGAATCGAAGCCATTCATAACGATCATCTATACACCATCTCTCTCTTCTTGGTGAGTCATCTCTTGAGCTTCATCTTCTTGGTGACTCTTCTTTCCTTTTTAAGGATCCATGCACTCATTGGAGTAGTGTCCGGGCTTCCAACAGTTGTAGCAGTTACTATCACGACTTGACGAATGTTTCTCTTCATATCTTGAGTTGGAGCTTCGATCTTTGCGTCTATTCTTGAACTTGTTGAATTTCTTGACCATGAGGCTTATCTCTTCATTTGTAATAAGGTTGCCACTTGAAGTTGCAGGAGCATCACTTGTGGCTTTGTAAGCACCACTAGACTTGTTGTGAAGCTCTTGCTTGTCCTTGAGTGTCATCTCATGAGCAACAATCCTTCCAATCACTTTCGTAGGCTTGAGATCTTTGTAGTTGGGCCTCATTTGGATCAATGTGCATACGGCGTCATATCGAACATCCAAAGCTCGAAGTACCTTCTTGATGATGAATTTGTCGGTCATTTCTTCGCTTCCTAAGCCGACAATCTCATAGGTGATGAGAGATAGCCTAGAGTACATCTCAGCGATTCCTTCGCCATCCTTCATTTTGAACTTGTCAAGGTGACTTTGAAGAACATCCAACTTGGATTCTCTCACAGCTTCGGTACCTTCATGCATATCTGCCAAAGTATCCCAAATCTCTTTTGCATTATCAAGACGGTTGATTTTGTTGAATTCTTCGGGGCATAGGCAGTTGAAGAGAATGTCTCATGCTTGAGCATTGTACTGTAACATGTTCAATTCACCCGTAGTTGCTTCGCGATCTGGTTCCCTTCCATCTGCAAAGAATTCACCTTTCAATCCAATACAAACAATATCCCCAACGGCGGGGTTATGACCAAGTGAGGGAGTCTTGGATTAGGGGGTCCTCGGATGGCTGACCTATTGTTTATGGGCCGGACTATGTTGGCTACTTGCCGAACACTGGATGATTTGAAGGCCTAGTTTCTAGGATGGAAGCTTCAAGGAGCATGGCTTGCGCTCCACGTTTGATGTAGTAAATAGGCATGTTTATCTATTCGGCGTGTAACTGACCATGTGTAAACCCTAGGCCTCCTCGGCATCTATATAAGCCGGAGGGTTTTAGGGTATTGGGGTAGAACAACGCATCTAGGGTTAGACATACGATCTCAAGGTAGATCAAATTTGTAACCCCTTACACAATCAATACAATCAAGCAAGACGTAGGGTATTACCTCCATTGGAGGGCCCGAACCTAGGTAAACTCGTGTCCCCTTCTTCTCCTGTTATCGTCGATGCTAGTGTCACAGTTCGGGACCCCCTATCCAAGATCCGCCGATTTTGACACCGACATTGGTGCTTTCATTGAGAGGTCCTCTATGAGCGAGATGGGATCAACACCTCGCCTTGCCATCAACGAAGAGGTCCACAACATGAATGTTTTCGTCCCCAGGCAGATCTTTGCCTTCGGCAGCATTGTGCTGCATGCTGATTTCACTGGCCATCTAGGCCGTGTGGAGAACTTCGCCCCCGATCAGGAGGTCAGATTTGGAAACCTAGAGTTTATCGTCGACTCTCAAGGCGACTTGTCACTAACCATGCTCGTGGCTTCGCCCATAGCCCCCGAGGGCTCTCAGGCATTAACCTCGAGCCCCTTCTTCGGACAGGCTGATGGGGTCACCCGCAGAGACAGTCCGATCTGTCATCCCGGTCTGGCTATCAAACCATGCGACCAGATATACTTTCCTTCCAAACAATATCCATGGGTGGACTTCATGGGGGTGAACCCCGCGAGTTCCGAACAGCTGGATCAGACCGGGCCCTCAACGATCGACGAGGCCTTGGAACAACACTCGTCGATGAGGATCACCGATGATCCTCCCTGATCTACGCCCGACCCGGTTACAGTTCAAGCAGGGACAAATTTTTCGACCCACCCACCACCCACTTGATAGCCACCGTCAAAGACTTAACTGATGTGCTGGACTATGCCTCAGAAGAGGTAGAATACATGGATGAAGAGGACCGTGCTCCCACTCCCGTCAACACCGGGAATTGGACCACCACTTCTACATATGACGTCTACATGGTGGATACTTCTACCACCAACGGCAACAATACGCCTCACAACGACGGCAACAAATCGGGCGATGCGCCATCAAGGCGACTAAAATCGCCGTAAGCAGTCCAAAAGCAAAAATGGAAGAAGAGATATTATCAGGAGTGGGGACGATAACCCCCCACCGATCATGAAAATCCTGATGTCCACGAGCACCCGTTAGAGGGTCCGTACGAACCTGAGGACCAAAACAACCCCGGTACCATCAATGACCCTGAGGGCGACAATTACCTTCCGCCAGTCAAGGAGGAAGACATACCAGAAGCCGATGACTTGTACATCCCTAATAACCTCGAGGATCAGGAAGAAATAAGGCAGTAGCTCATAGCAATGGCTCGCAGCCTAACGGCCAAAGAGCGGCAACTCAAAGCCGAACAGGCCGACCTCACTAATCGATGGACGAAAGTCCTCTCAGACAAGGAAGTATATAGCACTGGTCTATCAAACCAGCCCAAAAGCTACCCTCTGAGAAGGTTGCTACCACAATTCGACGATGAGCTCATTGACACTCCGTCTCCGCATCATACCCCTTATGACAAGCCGGACCGCCCTCCTCGTGGGCGTGACAGAGCAGCCAATGACATCGGTTATGTACCGGCAATACCCCGAAGACGGGGTAAGGAGCCATTCGAACCCAATGACAGGTTCGACCTGCGCGATGACTTAGATCGCAGAGCAGATCGTACAAGATCCATCTATGGATCCAGAGATTACTCACAGGATAGACGGGGAGAGTATAGACCATGGTATGACCAAAACCAAAGAGCCCGGGAACGCAACCGGCCCCATACAAATGTCAAGTACAGGCGGGACATAGATCGGGTTAGAGGCACTGCTCACCCACTGTGCTTCACAAATGAAGTAATGCGGCATCAGTTCCCCGAAGGGTTTAAACCCGTAAATATAGAACAATATGACGGGACCACTAACCCAACTGTATGGATCGAGGACTTCCTCCTCCATATCCATATGGCATAAGGAGATGATCTTCATGCCATCAAATACTTACCTCTTAAGCTTAAGGAGCCAGCTCGACACTGGTTAAACATCCTCCCCGAAAACTCCATAGGAAGCTAGGAAGACGCATTTCGCTCTAACTACCAAGGGACCTTCTGACCTCAGTAACATCGGACTCTTCTGACCTAAGTAACGTCGTCCAGAAGCCCGGCAAGTCTGCCCGGCAGTTCTGGAATCGGTTCTTGACTAAGAAGAACCAAATTGTCGACTGTCCGGATGTTGAGGCCATTGCCTCCTTCAGGCACAATATTCGGGATGAATTGCTGGCCCACCAGCTAGGCCAGGACAAGCCTCGGACTATGTCCGCCCTTACCTCCCTCATGACCCGCTTTTGTGCGGGTGAAGACAATTGGCTGGCAAGACGAAGCCACAATTCTGAAGACCAGTGGCACCTAAAGCCCAGGATGGCAATTCAAAGCCTAAGCGCAATAAGAACAAACGCCAGCACAATAGCAACGACGCCAATGACACGGCGGTTAATGTCGGATTCCCCAACTCCCGACCCGGGCAAGAAGAGAAGACCCCTAAAGGCAATCGTGAAGAACCCACCCAGCTCGAGAAGATCATGGACAGGACTTGCCAAATCCATGGAACTTCGGAAAAGCCAGCCAATCACACACACCGCAATTGATGGGTGTTTAAACAGGCCA
The DNA here is from genome assembly GCA_022496015.1 of Hordeum marinum. Lineage (NCBI taxonomy): Eukaryota > Viridiplantae > Streptophyta > Magnoliopsida > Poales > Poaceae > Hordeum > Hordeum marinum. The sequence continues at coordinate 301,049,545 of CM039674.1, read as the reverse complement.
GAAAGATACAACCCGAAGACTAGGGCAAAAGCTCGTGTAGCAAGGACGAAGATGAGCCTCGGGGTCCAATGGGTGGCGGTCAGAAGAAGTTCCGTCCTGAGGTCAAAACGATGAATATGATATACACCACCCACATACCTAAGAAGGAGAGGAAGCAGGCCCTTCGGGAGGTATATTTTGTGGAGCCCGTAGCTCCGAAGTATAACCCATGGTCAGCATACCCGATCACTTTTGACCGGTGTTACCATCCGACCAATATCCGTCATGGGGGCTCGGCCACCCTCGTCCTAGATCCCATTATAGATGGGTACTACCTCAGTAAAGTCCTAATGGATGGAGGAAGTAGCCTCAATTTGATTTACTCAGATACGGTGAAAAAGATGGGTATAGATTCGTCAAGGGTCAAACCCAGCAGCACTACCTTCAAGGGAGTGATCCCAGGTGTGGAGGCCCGATGTACGGGCTCTGTAACCCTGGAGGTTGTGTTCGGCTCGCCCGATAACTTCCGCAACGAGACTTGATCTTTGAGATTGTGCCCTTCCGCAGCGGCTATCACACGCTGCTTGGCCAAACGGTGTTCGCTCAGTTCAACGCAGTCCAGCATTACGCATACCTCAAGCTCGAGATGCCGGGCCCCAAGGGGGTCATCACTGTCAATGGCAATACAGAGCAGTCCCTTAGAACATAGGAGCATGCATTGGCACTGGCGGACGAATTTAGCTAGAAAGATGACCGGCAAGCTTCGGCATTCTCCATAAAGGCACGAAGGGCTGGGAAGCGAGTTCGAATTCAGACCAAAAACTCTGACCCTCCTCCCCTCAATAGGGCCTCGCCCCCCACCGTACAACCTCAGGACCAGTGAAGTACGTGCCGAGGAGTCACAACTTCGCACTTAAGATTCCATGGGTAGTGGTGGGGAACTTACTATGGGTGTTCGGATGTCCCGAACTATTACCATTAACATGTCTTCGGACAACATGCAGGCGCTTGTAACAGAGCCTTCCCACGGCGTAAAGCTCACCTTTCACATGCAGCCTCTCAAGATTTTGTTCGCAAGATCCGCTCGCACTAACACCGATCAAGGTGCATCTAAAATCAGGAGTCAACTAGCAACAGGGCATATCAAAGATGTATGGTCACCAATTGAAGATCCCTGGTACAACAGCTCCTGTAGGACTTTATTTCTTATCACATACCTGTAAACAGTTGCTTCGGCAATCCGAGATATAAGAGTTGTTGAGGAAATGCGAAATTGCATGGCACACGTACGCCTCATTTGTCCTGTTTTGGGAACATACTTTTTTTCTTCCCTCCCTCTTCTCATGAAACCTGTTCGGTATGGCTCGAGGTCACCGGTTAATAGACCGGGGGCTCGATTTCAAACACAAATCGCCTTAACCAATATGTGCTCAGCGTCTTGGCATTCGCTTTATATACATGGATCAAAACTATGTCTTTGGTCATGAAGTTGGGTTCCCGGCTCCTGTGCTTGCCCCTTTATGTTCCGCTTGTTCGGATAAAAGGGCAAAGGGAGCACCCCTGTGATTGCGCTTCCGGATAGTCTAGTCAAGCACCTTAGGGGAGAAAGCCGAAAACAGACTCTCATAGTATGCGCGATCCGATCTGTGAACCCCAAGTTAGAAGTATTATACTTCAACCCTCGTAAGCGGTTATCCCGTGTTATACGAGGAATTCGCCCTTTGTGCAAATACTATGATGTCGACTTTGGCCTCTGCTCGTCCAAACATCTCAAAAATTCCGGTGGCTAATCATATGCTTCCCGCAGTCCTTTTCACGCCCCTTCGGTTAAGTGAAAGAAATAAAGCATAATAGTCCAATTGCCTAGTCTGCCGCACTAAACCATCTTTGGGTTCCCATAATTTGGCTAAGGGACACAGTGCATTGGCATAGACACCCCATGTAGTATTAATGTGGGGGCTGAAGCCGATGACTCGCATCTTTCAGTATTAAACAACCATTCACAAGTTATAAAAGAGTGCAAAACCATATAAGAGCGGATACTAATAACATTGAAAGTTATAACAAGTCTTCGTACATATTACAAGCTGATTCAAATATATTTTTCACCCGAACACTGTGATGCTATCACCCGCGCACTCCCCATCACTCCATCGAAGTAAAGCTCGGGGCAGCGGTGCTCCTTTCCGGGCGGCGGTGGGTCGGTGGCGAACTTCATCGGATTGAGCCCCGGCCAGTGCACTTTGGCCTTGGCAAGGGCCATCCGGACTCCTTCAACGCAGGAGAAGCGCTTGACTGTGTTGAGGCGAGGCGTAGCATCAATCAGCCATTGCACCAGGCCAAAGTAGCTGCTTGGGAGTGGCTTGCCAGGCCATAAGCAGATGTAGAGGTCCTTGATGGCCAGCTCCGCCATTTGGTGCATCTTCATCAGCTGTTTCAGCTGCTCCACTAGAAGAGGAGGACGCTTGGGGGCTCCGAACTGTGCCCGGAATGTCCAAGCTTCATCTTTCTCTCCTGGTGAGGCAAGCAGCTGATTGGCGTTCAACACGCTCTTTTGGAGATTGGCAGCTGCGCCTGAGGAACGCCACACCCAGGTCAGCAATTTGAATTTGCTATCCCTGAATAGACACTTTAGGGAGTACGGCTTACCATCGGCTATGTCCTTGGCTTGACTAACTTGTTCCTCAAAAAACCGTCTATCCACCCGCTCCTTCGGGAGATCGGACCTCATGGTGGATAGTTCAGCCGAGACCGCCTTGTTCTTTTGCTCCAAGGACTCGCACTTATTGCTAGCGTCCTTGAGCTCATCCTGTATCTCCGCCACACGAGCTTGGTGTTTATCACTGGTGGCTCATAGGGCGGAGAGAGCGGTGGCCGCTTCTTCGGCCGCCGGCTTCTCCACGACCGCTTCATCTTTGGCATGTTGAAGCTCGGCCTTGTGCTTTTCGATCTCTTTTGACAAAGCTACTACACGATGCAACTCTGTTTAAAAAATGAATCTGCATTGACAGTATTCAGGGCGAACGCATCCATATTTAGTTCGAACTTACCCTGTGCTTCGTCGAACCTCTTGTTGAGGGCTTCCACCTCAGCCTCTGAATGCTTGAGCTTCCGATGCAGCTCATCCAGCTCGCCACCGTTTTTGGCTGATGCTGATGACGAAGCCTACATTACACGCAAAGCATGCATTACATCAGCGCTCACTTCCGGAATTATAGATATGATCCCTAGGCGAGCTTGTCAATCTCAGCTAGGGCTTGGGGGCTGCCATGTCTACAATACAAATAAATAAAAATCTTAGCGAAAACATCAGCCGACTTACTTGAAACCCCGCAAGGAGACATTTGAAGGCCTCCTTCAGTCCGTCGTCAACGGACTGGATGCTTTTTAGTACCGCACCCATAAGGGTGTGGTGATCCTTGGGGATGGGGGCGCTTGATAGAGCATCCTCCATGGCCGACCACCAGTTGGTCGGCAGTGCTGGGGATGATCAGATTTCCCGATCACCCATCGGGGATTGGACCGGTGCCTCTCGAGGCATGGTGTGCTCCGGAGATATCCTTGGAGGGGACTGATGGCCCGTCCATTCGGCCTCCTCGGTGTCCAGACGGGGGATTGTTCCCTGGACTCCAGTGACCTAAGCTTTAGGCTCAGCCACGGTAGTATCTCCCTCGCCCCTGTGTCCGCCTCCATTGGAGTAGGCTAGGACGACACCTCCACGGCGTCCTTCGTAGCTCCTAGAGAGGTGGGGTGTGAGGCATCCCCTCTCTACGCTAGTTCGGGGGCGGGGTCTCCCCATCTGATACCACCTCGGTGGGGATGACGCGCGGGGAGCTATAGAACCAATAACCTGAGTGTTAGACAACTCTGAATTTACCAATTGTAGGAAGGAGAGTCTTTGGATCCTAACCTGCATGGAGGGGGCTTGACTGTTAGGCTCCTTCGTGGAACCTCCTTGGGGTCTTCGGACGTGGAGCTCAAGTCTGAGCTGTCGTCGGACAAGACCACCCACGCCTAACGCGCCTTCTTTGGGGTAGGTGAAGCTACCTGCCGCGGGGCGTCTGAGGACGCCGCTCTCTTCTTGGCGCGGGGGAAGTTTCCTCCCCCCTCGCTCTTGACCTCTTCCTCCTCCTCTTCCTCCTCTTCGGCCTCCTCCTGATTCGAGGAGGCGGGGGTGTCTTTGGATTCAGCATCAGGCTGGTCCTTGATGCGAAGGCTAGCCTAACCTGGTTTCTTCTTCTTCTCCTTTTTCGTGGGAGCCTCATAAGGCTTCTCCACAAGCATCCTGGCTAACAGCCCGGTCCTCTCGTCTTCGGGCTCAGGAGTCGAACTATTGATGTTGATGGCCTTCTTCTGCAATCTCTGCCAAAATAGATCGGATAAGAGGATGAAGGAATTCTCTGTGTAATAGAGCCAACCAAGTCGCAGAAAATCATACCTCGGAGTCTGGCTTGGCAGCGTGCAGACCCTTGCCCTCCTTCTCGGATGGCCACCCCTTCATTAACTTGAAGAGCGCCATCCACAGCTTCTCCCGCATAGTGCAGAAGAGATTCTGGATTGTGGGCTCGGCTTCGAGTCCTCGAGCACATAGAGGAGTGTTCCAACGCAGGCAGGGGAGGATGCGTCTTGGGAGCATCACCTAGACCACATCGGCTAGCTTGATGCCCTGATCGACCAGGGAGTAGAGGCGCTTCTGTAGATCGGTCACCTCTTTGCCCGAGCATCGGGCCAGACCCTTCTCAAGACACGAAGCCAGTCTGGTGGGGGGGCCAGATCTGAATGCGGCGGCAGGGAGTTGACCCTCCTCTCATGGTTCGATAATGTAGAACCACTCCTTTTGCCATCCATTGATGGTGTCGATGAAGGTGCCTGATGGACACCCTATGCGAGCGAGCTTGCCGATGACTGCCCCGCTGCAGTCCGCGTGCTTGCCTCCGAAGCACTTGGGCTTGATATTGAAGACCTGCAGCCAGAGCCCAAAGTGCGGCTTGACGCGCAGGAAGGCCTCACAGATGAGGATGAACGCCAAGATATGCATGATGGAGTTCGGTAGGAGGTCGTGGAAGTCGAGGCCGTAGAAGAACATTAATCCCCTGACAAAGGGGTGGAGTGGGAAGCTCAACCCCCTGATGAAGTGGGGGATGAACACCACCCTCTCGCCTGGCCTGGGAGTGGGGATCACTTGGCCCACCTCCGCCGCACGGTGAGGAATGTTGGCGGGGAGGTAACCGGCCTTCTTGAGGTCAAGGATGTACTTGTTGGTGACCGTGGAAGCTTCCCACTGGCCATTGGAGCCCGCCATTGCTAAGCTTGGGAGCAGGGGTGGAGAAACCTAGATCTGTGCTCTGGAGGCGCAAGGGAATAGGAGAGCGTGAAAGGCCTTTGGGGTTTTCTTTCTCCTTTTATGAGGTCTGCTGATTCGAGCTCCCCTTGCTGCGCCGTGGATCCCTCCACTTCTAGAAACGCGCGAGCCGTTGCATGCGCGTGATTAAGTATAGCTCGTATAAAACAGGATGTGATCGACATGTCGATAGGTCATGTGGATGGAACAGCCTCGAACCGCGCATCGAGTGCGTGTAACTGGACTATCGGACGTGGTGGGTTGTGACCTTTCATCAGAGAGGTTGTTAGGAAACATTACCTTTTTTCCCTGATGTTTGGCCTTCAAAGACAACTTATCTCATAGAATTCAGTCGTGCCATTATGCGGAAAACCACTTATCATCGGAGGCCGAACTATGGTTCGGTAGGAAGGAACTCACCTCGCAAGCCGAAGACTCTGTTCGCGAAGCAATTGGAGCTGAAGACCCTTGGCGTTGGAGGCAAGTTTGGGGGCTACACAGGGAATCCTGGATTAGGGAGTCCTCGGATGGCCGACCTGTTGTTTATGGGCCGGACTATATGGGCTACTTGCCGAACATTGGATGATTTGAAGGCCTAGTTTCCAGGATGGAAGCTTTGAGGAGCACGGCTCGCGCTCCATGTTTGATGTAGTAAATAGGCATGTTTATCTCTTCGATGTGTAACTGACCATGTGTAAACCCTAGGCCTCCTCGACATCTATATAAGCCGAAGGGTTTTAGGGTATTGGGGTAGAACAACTCATCTAGGGTTAGACATACGATCTCGAGGTAGATCAACTTTGTAACCCCTTACACCATCAATACAATCAAGCAGGACGTATGGTAATACCTCCATTGGAAGTCCCGGACCTGTGTAAACTCGGGTCCCCTTCGTCTCCTGTTACCGTTGATGCTAGTCTCATAGTTCGGGACCCCCTACCCGATATCCGCTGGTTTTGATACAAACACTAAGGATATGCATTTTCATTTTGTGCTTCCAACTAGCAAAATTAGTGCCATCAAAGTACAGACCTCTATAGTGATAATTTCCCTCACTAGACACCATACTCTGCTAGGTTTTTAAACCAATGCAATGGAGACCAAAGCTCTGATAGCACTTGTAGGATCGAAAGTAGGTCTAGAGGGGGGTTGATTAGACTACTTGACCTAATAAAAAACTACTTTTTCCCAATTTGAAGGGTTGGCAGATTTTAGCATCCATAGCAAGTCAAGCACACCCTATACATGCATGTCTACGAGTATAGCAGCGTAAAGTAAAGACAAGCATGAGTAGTAAAGGAAGGGTAGGAAGATCAAACACAATTTGGAGACACGAAGATTTTTCCCGTGGTTCCAATAGGTGTTGCTATCATACGTCCATGTTTATGGAGTCTTCAACTCATGGAGGGTAATGGTTGCGAGAGTCCATGGAGGGCTCTACCCATGGAGTCTTCCATGAAGAAGCAACCTTGACTATATCATGATGGCCTACGTCCATGAAGGACTAGCCTAACTCGGGTAGATCTTCACGAAGTAGGCGATCTCCTTGCCAATACAAACTTCTTGGTTCACTCCACAACACGAAGTAGTATGCTCCCAAGAGATACCTAACCAATCTAGGAGGCACCATGCTCCAAAAGGTAATAAGGTCGATAATGTCAATGAACTTCTTGCTCTTGTGCTTCAATATGATAGACTACTCAACACACAATCACTCTCTCACATATTTGGCTTTGGTGGAAGACATTGATTGGGTGGAAAGCAACTTGGGGAGGCTAGATCTCAAGATTCATATGGTTGGAATGGAATGGCATGATCTCAAGACATGAGTAGGTGGCTCTCTCTCAGAAAATCAGTTGGTATGAGTGGGGATCTGCTCTGAGTGCTTCTCTTGCGAGTGAGTGGTAGTGGAGGGGTATATATAGGCATCTTCAAAGATCCAACCGTTACACCACAAGTGACAAACTCAGTGACATCAATGTGTTGATCTCGGTTGTACCAAGTTGCTCCAAAGGTAGCAACTTTTAAATCTCGGTGAGACCGATACATAAATCTCGGTTGCACCGATTAGGTGACCAACGGTCAGATTGCACAACTCGATGATGCTGATCCAACAAACTCGGTGGGAGCGATTTTGTGAATTGGGGTAATAGGAAGTTGGCAACCCAAACTCGCTGGCACCAAACTAGAATCGGTTGCACCAAAATGTTAGGGTTTGGCTTGGGTCTGTCTGAGTCTGCGAATCAGTGGCACTGAGTGGGAGTTGTTCGTTACACCGATTTTGGATATTTGGCTTTGGACAGACTTTTGTGGAAGAGCTTGTGGATGTTTTTGGTGATTATCACTTGTGCATGTATAAGCATTTTGTTCACCAACAACACCTTACCCCCTTTTAACAGTATTGGCTTTCCTATGGACTCAAAGTGCTTTCTCACAAAGTAAAATGTACAGTCCCCTTCCTTGAAGTTTTTCCAATCTATTTCCTTGCATCTTGGGATATTCCACAATCCTTTTGACATCCTTATCATTGAAATTTTCCTGAAATAGGCTTAGTGGAAACATTAGTTCAATTACATATATGTTGTTATTAATTACCAAAACCACCAAGGGAGCAAATGTGCTTTCAATCTCCCCCTTTTTGGTAATCGATGACAACATATAGATCAAAGCTTCGACATATGATATAATCAATGAATATAATCGTCGCTTAGAGAAGTATGTGATAAGCAAGAGCTCCCCCTAAATTTGTGCATTATTTTAAATTTGTGTTTGAATGCAAATGCACAATCGATTAGGTACGTGGGGCACTTCTTCCATGTCACATACATCTTGGTGGTGTGGGAGAGTACTAAGAGTGAATATCATAGCACAACACAATCAAGCAAAGTGAATGATCATCTCATAACCATCAAAAGGATTGGAAATAGTAGCAACACACATTAAAGCGTATGATCAAACACCAAACAAAGTTTAACACAAGAAACCAAAAGACCAAATGTTTTTGAAACGACAATAAAAACCAACACTGTCTCACTCGAAGCCTAAAGATCTATATACAACTTCTCCCCCTTTGGCAACAAGTTATCGAAAATTTCAAATAGATATATCTAGTCGTTCTTATGGGTCTGATCTCCTATGGTGGTCGATGTTGGAGTCAAGAGAACTGCATTGGCGAAGACCTCTGCTTATTTCCACCCACCGCGTGCCCATGGAGTCCCCATCCCGTGCGCACAGGCCTTAACTTTCGCTCCCGAACTCTGATTTGAGTGCTCTTTGGCTTCTTTTGAAGCTATCGACGTGCCCAAGATGCTCATCTTGGTTTACCATCATTTTACCTATTAAAAATTTTCACATTGTGGCATCTCTGCATAGGCCTTCCACCATAACTCCCGCACCACCACCCAAAACTTCCGCAACCTAACCCATTTCGGTTTCCTTTGCATTCGTGATTGTTTGAGTTGTGATTTGAGTCTCCTAAGGTGTTTTGGCTACTTTGGGACTATTAATTCTTCATGAAGCACAGGTGACTTGTATCATTCCATCATCTACATCGACCATTGACGTTCGACATCGACGACGACCATCCATCCTTTGAGACTATCTTCAACCGGAGCATGGCCGGTTCACCCCTACTTTTTAAGAGGTTAAGTGTGACAAAGGCATACATTCCGTCATACACTTCTCCTTCCTTGCATTACATCTTGTTAGCCCACCATCATTGGGATTAACTTCATACCTATTGAGACTAGCTATCCAAGTATTGTCGGGCTTCGCGAAAACTTGTGCACCTTAGTGATACGATATCATATTGTTGAATCATTGGAAATATCATATAGTGCAATTGCTTGTTCCTGTGCATATCTTGAGATATTTATAACATATAGTTGGTTCAGTCTCAATAAGAATAGTGGAAAGGAAGAGAGAGAAAAAAAGAAAAAAATCTTCTAAGCAATAAAGAAAGATCATAAGCTTTTAAGCAAAAAGAGCTAAGCATGAAAAGAGATACTTGTGCATGAGGGTACATGGAATAAAAAACGTTTTGCTTGCATAAATAGGATTGTTGCCAGGTAGTGAATCGTACCCAAACGTGCAATCAAGCTAGCGTCTCTCCTTGTGTTTGTGCAATGCGAGCTTAGTCTTCGTTAGACAATTTTGTATTGCTCATCCGTATATTTGCACAAGCCCCATTATCCCACCGCGTGTGTTTCTCTATTGCCCTCATCTATATTTGTGATATCTTCCTTTGCATCTTGAGTCCTTCAGAATTATTTCAACATTTACAATATCTTGGAATTCAATTTGCATGAATTTGTGCCACTTGTCCTAACCAAGCCACTCGATAAGCTTTCTGTTATAGGTGTGAGTGAACAAGTCCGGTACCAATTCCACTATTCTCTAAATTCACATTGAGTGAAACAGGATACATCCTCAACTTTGGGAACATTATCCTTGTATTGTTTATCTCATTTCCCACTCCACTTTGCTCGAGTCTTGTGATGGCTAGGAAAAGCACACCATCTTCGGTCTTCGACGACTAGATCAACATGAGCAAGCACATCAACCAACAACTCGAGCGACTCGCCATCGAAATACGACACTCCGAAGCACGGAAAAGAGACATGGTGGCCGCACACATGGAGCAACTTCGACACATGCTGGCCAACTACAAGTATTCTTGCCCTTTGTCATCATCACGGCATAGGCGCTCAAGTCGCACATCTTCGAAGAAACAAGTGCACGAAGACCAAGATCACCACCAAGGACAAGCTTCGATGCCAAGATCAAGGTGATCGACTACATGCATGGATGACCCTTCCATCTTCGGAAGCATGCCAAGGAAGATGGCCGAGCATGGGATTTTCCCTTCAGTCATGGAGGAGAGTGATGATGTGCCATCTTCGGCCTTCATCCATGACGGTGACAACGAGTTGGTTGAGCATGGGATTTTCCATTCGAGCACGGCGAAGTTTGGTGATGAGTTGAGAGACTTTTGCCACCATATTGATAGTGAGAGTGACTTCACCACTAGCCCCATATATGATGAGTTGCCCCCATTTCCATGTGAGGAGAGCCACAACCCGCGCAACTTGTGTGAGATGAGTGACTCCACCACATGTGAGTATGAGTGAAACTACCTAGAGGGAGTGAGTGAGCCACAAAACATAGTGAGTGAGGTAGTTGAGATGGCACATGAGGACACCATGATTTCTAACAACTTAACCTCTACTTATATTGTGTCTTATTCTTTGGTGCTAGGTACGATATACGACGACGCACCGATCCTTGACGACTTCGTCCTCCCTTTGGACAAGACGATGGCCATGGTGGAATATCATGCACCCCCACATGGTTCCATCACGATGACGAGGACCACAATTTGGTTTCTCCTACCTCAGTTACACCACATGAGTGGAATGAGAAAGTTAAAATAGGTGAAGGTGATGCTCTTGTCACACTAGTGGACTACCTTGACATAGATTGCTTGCATGATGTTGATCACCTTATTGATACTTCAAATGCTATGTCTTCTTCATGCTTAGATGTGCCCCCTATTTATGATGAGCATGTTGACTTACCTAGTTGTGATGCTATACTCCATAGGATATCATGTGAAAACTCTATTGGTCACATCATGTTTGACAATCCGCTTGACTTGTCATATGCTATGCGTGAAAATTCCCATATTGCATCTTTGCAATCTCACCATAGTGACTATGCATACACCATAAAAGTAAATCCAATTTGCTCATATGGCATAGATGACAAACCCATGGTTATTGGCATTTGCTTTTCTTGTGATGATATTGCCATGCTTCCTTTACATCATTTGCGGAATAGTTCTCATGTGACATGCCATGACCACCTAGCTTCAAATATGCATTCTTTTGGATGTTGTCCATAATCTCCATATTATGCTTCCACTATTGCACATGAGGAGACCCCCATAGTTTCCTCATACATATTAGGAGATTTTGTTCCATCCCATCCATTGCATGATCCCAATACTTGTGTGCACCATCCACATATCACGAATAACAATGCTCTCGATATTTCAAGTGATGCACTACATATTTCTAATCTCCATTATGATATACATAATAACAACCTTTCATGATGGATGACATGTTCCTATATCATGCATCTCATTTATTTGAGCATTGGACAGTTTGTGCTAACGAACCCAAGCACATGCACATCCTAACGGATGATGTGTACATATACCATCCGCACACTATTGTACCTTTTCCTTTGTTGTGTGTAGGTGTCGTGGGGAATGAACACCTATGGGATTGCGGGGATCCCTTTCGGTTCGATAGGGGGTGAGGTGGCACAAAGAGCCGGTCTAGTAAGTGGCGCACGGGGAGTTTTTACCCAGGTTCGGGCCACACGGGTGCATAAAACCCTACTCTTGCTTGGTTGTATTGATCGTGTTCTAGGGTTCAAGCTACAAGAGCACCATGAATGGATGCTACGTGAGCTTGGTAATCTCTGGTTGTCTAACCGTTGGGTTATCTTGTTCTCTAACTGCCCAGCCGTCTGATGTCTAGTTGCCTAACCTTTCGAAAGTCTAAAAATCCACCAAAAAGTCCTTCTTTGTAACGCCCTGGGCCTCCTTTTATACTTAAGGGAATCCCAAAAGTGGCGTATAGTGTGCACACGGGATGCACAGTGCGGCTATAGTGCTATCATACCTAACCCTGACGGAGTAGGACAAGAGCATTAAATGCACCATCAGGGCCTCAGTCGTCAGTGGGACGGGACGAGGGCCGTCCCATCGGCGCCGCTTAGCTCCCTCCAACTTCGACGCCGCGACACGCATCCAAGTGAATCAACACCTGGCATGTGCGCTGGCGGTCCTTGCCGGGGCCTTGCCTTGCCGGGACCTTGCCTTGCTAGGGGCCTAAAGGCTCTACAGCCCTCCCGGCAAGGTCTTGCCGGTAATATTGAGTCTTCTGTGTTGGTGCTTGACAATTCTTCGCTGGGCCTTGCCGCCGGGGCAGCTACTACTGCTCGTGCACGAGTAAAGGGCACTAGATGGCCCAAAAACTCTGGTGCACCGATAGTAGGTACTCATGATGATGTGTCAACCTCTTAATCCCATGAGTTGACGAAAAGAGTTCTTGAGAGCATCGATGTTTTGGGATTCATCGGAATGTGTCTCCAGCCATTCCCCTCCCGCAAGGACTACGCGCACCTATTCTATTTGGCTCTCACATGGTTATGGCTTATTGTGCATTATATATCCTTTTCCCATATTGCCATGTTCCCTTTGCATGATATGCTCATTTCTATACCTTTACCATGCAATTGTGACCCTTGCTTGCATTTACCCATGATTCACCATTCTCCTACGACTATGTGTATTTGCATGCTTGGTGGAGATCCTAGTTGCTATTGCCATGTTTGCTTGTTTACCCATGTCTATGATGAAGCTTTGCTCTTGCTTTTTGTTTGTGCTCATGATGTGTCATGTGCATTATTTGTGCATACTATTAGTCCACATGATAGGATTGCCATGCTTTTCTCTAGTATGTTGCATCTTCGCACTACTAGCTTGCATGATATGATTGATATGCTTGTTTATGTTGCATCACCGATGTTATCCTTTGATGTGGTTGATGACAACCATTGCCATGCTTTGCACATGATTGATATTGCATATTGTCATCTATCTCCATGTGTTGCCTCTTTCTTGGTATATGATTTGCCATGTATTGAGTGTAACAATGCTTCTACTCTTGCTAATGAGATTGGCCACATAGCTTTCTCACATATTATTGGAGATTTTGACATCTTACATGTGAAGCATGCTTGTCTTCCTTATTTGCACCATATGCTTAGTGCCTTGGATATAGCCATTGTTGTATCATATTTTTCATGCACTTTTGTTCCTAATGGTTATGTGCAAGAGAGGAGAACCATCATGATGGATGATGTGTTTATCTACAATGCACATACATTCTTTGTTGTGTTGTGTGTATGTGTAGGACACTTTGACTACATATCAACTTCCACTTCACGTGAGTTGTTGATTCGATCTCTTAAGAGCAAGCCTTGCTACACCGACGAGTCTCTACATCACACTTTCTTGCGCATCGGCATTATGATGGACGCACACGGTCACACCTTCAAGGTGACATCCTTCTTGAGCATGGATATTTTACATCCTAATACTTGTGTTGCTTATATCTTGACACATATTGGTCATCTTGGACCACTTACTTGCACACATGTTAGAGATATTGCTACCATTCAAGATTGCCATCTATCCATGCCTCATGACATATATACCTTGTGTGTTGCACCCAACTTGTGGATTATTTGCTCTTATCATATGCTTGGTTGCACCGTCCATTCTTCACATTTGCCATGACACATTGCTTGCTACATGCTTGAATTGATTGCCTCACACATGATGACCAATTGCTCTTTCTATTGTGTTGAGTGCCTCACTATCTTCACCACACCATGCACACATTATGCTTGGATTATCTTGCACTTGCACCATGTGTATAGACACTTCATTTTATTTGGTATTGTGAATGATTCCTATGGCTACCATAGACCTTTTGTTGATTGCTTTGTGCATAATTGGTATGACCATGAGGTATATGCTTGTTATATTGTCACACATATTTGCATCCCTACCTCAGCTTTCCATACTTGTCTCCATGATGACATTGCTTGCACTCAATTTGCATGCCTACATGCCATGAGACAATCCCTTGTCACACCATATGTTATGCATGATGACAACACTTGTGCGGTGATTCACAACTTGAATGCTTGGTTTGGCACTAACGCTAACCACATTTGTTTTTCCAAGTGTTTGTCGTATTTGCTCCTTTTGAAGGAATTCCAAGATGGTGAGACATTGGAGAGTTCCCATTTAGAGCTAGATGATGATGAGTGCTTGGTGATAGTCCACTTCTACACGGTTCGGCCATCGCCTTCCCACGGTGATTTGGATTTTCATCCGAGGACAAATCTTTCCCAAGGGGGGGGGGGATGATGCGGAGTATCCTATGGACATCACCATGGCAAGAGTCCCTTTGACAAGTGGCACGTGCCACATCTACTACACATACATGAAGGTGAATCACCCCCTTTACACATGCTCATTTAACCACCTCGAGGATGGTATAGCACATGACATTTCTCTCATGTGCATGCACAGGTATTACCGGAGCTTCACGGAGGATGAGGAGGAGTGTGAGCACCACCATACATCTACACGGAGATGGAAGAAGACGGAGTCCAGAAGTTGGAGGAAGGCCAAACAACCAAGTCCTAGGAGACCCATGCGCATGGGCCCAAAAGACCTCGTGCACACGAGGGTACCCGAAGCTCCCTGGACAGCCCGTGCGCACGGTCCCAGAAGACCCCGTGCCCACGGGACACGCCCGTGCACATGGGCTAAGTGACTGGCTGACCTGGAGACCCCATGCACACAGGCTCCACTTACCCCATGCACACGGGGCTGCCTGCGGGCATAGGTTGGGCTTGGCCCATTTAAAGGATCGATATGGTTGACTAGAGGGGGGGGGTGAATAGGCAACTAACATGTTTTATCTTTTCCTTAACAGTTTAGGCTGAGCATCAAATAAGTTGGCTAGATGTGCAACTAGATGAATAACCTATATGATGCTAACCACAACAAGTACACAAGAAAGCAAGGGATATATCACAATAAAAGCTTGCAAGAAGTAAAGGTGCGAGATAACCAAAAGTGGAGCCGGTGGAGAGGAGGATGTGTTACCGAAGTTCCTTCCCTTGTGAGGAAGTACGTCTCCGTTGGAGCGGTGTGGAGGCACAATCCTCCCCAAGAAGCCACTAGGGCCACCGTATTCTCCTCACGCCCTCACACAATGCGAGATGCCGTGATTCCACTATTGGTGCTCTTGAAGGTGGCGACCGAACCTTTACAAACAAGGTTGGGACAATCTCCACAACTGAATTGGAGGCTCCCAATGACACCACGAAGCTTCACCACAATGGAATGTGACTTCGAGGTGACCTCAACCATCTAGGGTCCTCAAACACCCAAGAGTAACAAGATCCGCAAGGGATTAGTGGGGGGAATCAAATTTCTCTTGGTTGAAGTGTAGATCGAGGCCTTCTAAACCAATCCCTAGGAAATCAACAAGTTTGATTGGCTAGGGAGAGAGATCAGGCTAAAATGGAGCTTAGAGAAACAATGGAGTTTTGGGAAGGAAGAGGTAAACTTCATGAGGAAGAAGACCTCCCTTTTATAGTGGGGGACAACATCCAACCGTTATCCACACCCGCAGCCCCGCGCGTTGCGTTACTACCGCAAAACCCATAGTACTACCGTGAGGGCTTGTATTACAACCGTTGCCACATGCAGTACTACCGCTCGCACGGGAGTAACAGGCTCTAGCCGATCGCACTAGGAAACAAGCGGTAGAACCGCCAGAGAGGTACTACCGTGAGTCCATGCGGTACTACCCCATGGTCGGCAGAGGCTGGCACTGGAGATGCACGGAAGTAAAAAATTACTTCCGTGCCTACCTCCACAGAAGGTGAAACTACGAAAAAGTCCGGCACGGTAGTACCGGACGTGAATCACGGTACTACCGTAATAGGGCGGATGTAAAAAATTACATCTGCACCTACTACCGCAGGCGTAAATTCCAGGGCAGGAGACAGCGGCACTACCGCTGGCACCTGCGGTACTACCGCTCCTTTGAGCGGTACTACCGCTGACCACTGAAAGCAAACACCCCACAGGCATTCACTTTGCATAGGGAAGAAAAACGAGTTGGAGCTCCATTGAAGCGAGGGAAGGGTGGTGCAAAGGAATAGATGTGTACGTGTTGATTCCACCCAAACCTTTCCGAAGCGGACCCCCTCTTAAAAGTATGGCTTTCCTACGACTCAAATCCACCGAAAGGAAACCATAAATAACAACCATCTTCGAGAGTCTTCAAGGGGCACTTTATCGTCTTGTGCCTAGACATGAGATATCTGAAATGCTCAATGCACACGATTAGTCCTCAAAGGCATTGTCATCAATCACCAAAACCACTTAGGGAGAAATATGCCCTTACAATCTCCCCCTTTTTGGTGGATTGATGACAATACGGGATTTGCACATAAATATATAAAATGAGCATATGCAAACCGAAGACCTACAAAATATAGACGAGCTCCCCCTAGATGTGTGCATACTCTAGATATGCTTTGGACTGCAAGGCACACACACACTAGGATCAACAATCCCCCTATATTTTATAAGCAATGCAAACCTTGCAACAGAATGAACAAAACTAAGTAAGGAAACTAGGCATAGCATGTGAGCATGAAGATAAGGGTATGAAAGAGACAGACTCACAAGCTACGAATCATACTAGACAATAATAAGGTAGGAGTGATAGCATATGTCTCACACCATATGATAGAGGAAGTCTCCTGGTCACACACACAAACGACATAAACCAAAGTTCAACGAAAGAAAAGAGATGACAAAAAACAATCACAAATACTCGCAAATCCTACTCTCTCTCCCCCTTTGGAATCGAGACACCAAAAAGATAGAGAGGACACCTAACACATAGGTGGTAGCTCCTGTGCAGAAAGATCAGTCATCTAGCTCCTCCTCTGATGCGTCTGGGATGGACTCTGCATCTGAATCAGCCCACTGGAACTGCTGCTTCGCCATCCAAGTGGCCTCAGGAGTGATGTCCTTCTCAGACCCACTCGAGATGGTCTCGCCAAGCTTCTTGAGAATCCGCTGGTCACGCTGGCGACTCTCCTTCTAAGCAATGTGAGCCTGATACTAACCCTTGGCCTGCACGCGGAACAAGGTCCTCATCTTGTGAGAGACCTTCTTGGCCCAAGATGGCTCCGAAGATGGTGGCACATAGGACTCAGAACTGTCATCTTCCTCTTCTTTGATCTCATCCTCATCAACCTCCATACGAGCAGGAGCTGGCTTAGTGGTGGTGTTGGCCCACTTGTCCTTCAGATGCAGACGAATGGGCTCATGAAGAAACAAGTGCTCCAGCAAGTCCTCAACCGGAAGGGTCTTCTCCCAAGTAGTAAGAAGCAGGAGGAACAGGTAAGGTCTATAAATGGGGACCTTAGGATGAAACACAGCAGTGCGAAGCTCAGTCCACATAATGTGAGACACATCAAGGGGGTCAAGTTCTTCAGTTCTACCTTTCTCAAAAAGTAGAAACATATCCACTAGATATGAGTGCACCTTGTCCTTGTCGCCCATGCGAGGAAACTGAGTGTTGTGGAAGATCCGGTGCATGATGTCAAGAATAGGGTTGAGCACAGAAACACGCTCACCAGATCGTAAAGTCTTCATAGTATAGAATGGCACGAGCTGCTCCTTACATGCTAGGTGAGGGTTGCCGTGAGGGCGCAGTCCAAGTTGCACATCAAGCCCTGAATCAGGAACGTGCAGCAGATCCATGAAGTCCTTCCAGGTGGCAGACAAACGCTCGCCCTTGGTCATCCAAGTCATGCTCCGCTGCTCATCAGTGTGGAAGTGGACAGAGGCAAAGAACTGACCCACTATCTCGGGATCAAAGTCAAGGTGGAACACGATGATGTCCTCGATAGCAAACTGCTCCACCAAACCCAGAGCCTCACCGAAGTATATCGGATGCTTCCTCATATGATCCATATCAATGTATTGGACAGGAAACTTATAAATTCTTCTTGCCCTTGATCACATCAATATGGACGAGATACTGCTGCTTGGTCCAGAACAACTCATTGGCCCTAGAAACTTCCATTGGTTCGACATAGGGATCGATCAACTGTCGACACAGAAACTCAGCTTGAGGCATGTCCTCATAGTTGTCAACTGGTGGCTTGAGCTTGGATGCAGTCATCTTGAAATGGTGGGGTGGGTCATTGGATCCCTCAGGAGCATCGGGATTGCGGAGACGCTTGGAGCTAGTGTCACGAGAGGGATTGGAGCGTCTTGGAATAGAGCCAGAACCAGAGCCACCACCTATGTCACACAATGCAAACACAATGGACAAACGAATAAAAGGTAAGGCAAGGACGAAAGCAGACACGAAAATCATGTGGAAGTGAGAATAGACAGGACAAAAGGAGGTAGCTTCGGATTGAGCGGCAGTATCGGTGGTGCACGTGGAAGTAAAAATTTACTACCGCCCCAAACGCGGTAGTACCGCTGGCAGTGGTAGTACCGTGGCTGTAGCGGAAGGAAAATTTTACTGCCGCCTAGTGAGCGGAAGTAAAAAATTACTACTGCACCAGATGCGGTAGTACCGCTAGGAGTGGTAGTACCGTGGCTGGAGCAAAAGTAAAAATTTACTGCCGCCGAGCGAGCGGAAGTAAAAAAATTACCGCCCAAGACGCGGTAGTACCGTGGTGAGCGGTAGTACCGCGGGGGCAGCGGAAGTAAAAATTTACTTCCGCCCGACGAGCGGTAGTACCTCACCAGGTGCGGTAGTACCGCACAGGGCGGATTTCGCATGAACACAGATGGAAAGATCAAATCGGTACTGCCGTAGATCAAAATTTAACCCGTTTTATCCTATGAATACACACTTCTATTGCACTAACACCCTCAAACCATCTCCTCATGCACAGACTGGATCAAACAACACTAGACCATCTCATATTTCCCCAAAACCTAGATTCACAAATAGAGAAGCAAAACGAGAAGAGTTTGGGGAAATACCGAGGTCCATGTCAAGAGGATGAGGCGGGGAACTATCCCACCGGAGGGAATAGAAGGAGGGTGGCTGGAGACGGAGATCCGGCAAGGTCCTCCGACGTAGGTTGTGAGGAGGAGATAGAGAGAAATGCAAGGGGAAGAGAAAATGGGGGTATGGGGGAGATTGAAAACCCCCTTGCCGGCTCTTAACCCCCACGACCACTTGATGACATGGTAGTACCGCAGTCATCGTGTTAGTGCCGCCAATGAGCGGAAGTAATTTTTTACTTCCGCGCTGTAAGCAGTAGTACTGCTCCCAGTGGTAGTATCGTGAATCTCCACGGTCGTGCCGTGTTGCCCACAAAGTGCAAATTTTCGAAGAGAAAAGAGAAGAAGAGAAAGAGAGTTTTTCGCGCAAAAACAAGAGACAAGATAAAACAATGATGCAAGAAAAAACAAGAGCATGGTCCACCGGAGTAGAAAAAATAAAATAGGACCAAACAGTGAGCCTCTACTTCACATGAAGAGAGGGCGGTGGCCCTAGAGCCACCTATGTTTGAGTTAGATGGTATGGCACCGCGAAGAATTATCCTTGGGCCCATGACTAAGACTCGTCTTTTGAAGCACAGTAACCATCACAAATGGCAAATGTGAAATACTTTGATTAGTTTATGCATAATAAGAGGAGGGATAGTTCATTGAGAGAACTAGACTCCCCCTAAATCCATGCCTACACCTAGACAAGACATCACAATGAGTGTGGGGAGGTGTGCACTAAGTTAATCCACATTGCTCGAATCAATGATATTTAGCTCATGCCTTAACTCGCGAAATCTTGCTTCATCTAATGGCTTCGTAAAAATATCTGCAAGTTGTTTGTTAGTGATCAGATCAATAAGATTGATGTCTCTACGCTTGACGTGTTCCCGAAGGAAGTGATGACGAATATCAATATGCTTCGTCTTGCAATGTTGAACTGGGTTGCTGGATATCATAATGGCACTTTCATTATCACAGTAAAGAGGCACTTTGTCACAATTGACACCATAATCCTTTAAAGTTAGCCTCATCCAGAGAATCTGTGCACAACAACTAGCAGCAGCTACATACTCAGCCTCAGTGGACGATAGAGAAACACAATTTTGTTTCTTTGAAGACCAACTTACCAAAGACCGACCAAGAAATTGGCAGCCTCCGGAAGTGGAATTTCTATCCACACGGTCTCCTACCCAATCCGAGTCAGTATATCCAACGAGATCAAACGAAGCCCCCTTGGGATACCATAAGACAAAGTTTGGGGTATGAGCCAAATATTGAAAGATTCGCTTGAAAGCCACACACTAGTAGAATGTCGATCAGTAGTCCCGGTCGGGATGTGCCTTTAGTACTAGTTCCCCAACCGGTACTAAAGGGTCAGGACTAAAGGTCCAGACCTTTAGTACCGGCTGGACCTCGGACCGGTACTAAAGGCCCACCACGTGGCTGCCTGTATGGGCTGGTGGTGGAGGAACTTTAGTCCCGGTTGGTGATACCAACCGATACTAAGTGTTCTGCTTTTTTTGTTTTCGCTTTTAATTAGGTTTTAGTTTTCCTCTCTATTTATTGTGTTTTCCATTCATTTCAAATTTATTTTACGGTGCTACATACTGGAAACATTAAAAACACAACTTGATGCATACATATGTAATATAATATACAATATCTCATACACAGTATATATACAAATGGAATTACACATCCATATATATTCTGGACTTATAACTTAAGGCCCAAAACCCAGCCGGGACTAGCTAGCTAGTGCTCCGGATGAAATCTCAGTTTTCTACTACTGATTTGCTGGCATTATTGAAGCGGCGGTAAGTAATAGTGCTCTCCATTTACATCAATGGCACGTTGAAGAAGAAATGCCGCAAATTCCTCCTTTGGCGGCACGGTCTTCTTCGCAAAAAAAGGCTTTCACTTGGCGATCGCCTTCAATTTTGTTTTCCTTTGGTGTCATGTCGTAAGGCAGCTTCCTTTTGGCCGGAGGCTCGGGTTTCTTCTTCGCTTTCTTCCGAAGAGGATTGATGGTGGCCTTCCTCTTTTGGGAGCCCTGCTGGTGGGACCGCTGCCAAGGTGGAGTCGGCTCACGCGGCAGAGATCGATATCGACGATATGGACTCGCGTCATGCTCCGTCCCAAGGTTGGGTGGACTCGCGCTAGGATCCATATCGAAGTGGGATGCCTCTCGAGGTGGGGAGGACTATTGGCGAGGTGGGGAGGACTGGTGGCAAGGTGGGGAGGACTGCTGGCGAGGTGGGGAGGACTGTTGGTGCTGCGATGCCTCTGTCTGGGATCCCTCGCGCTAGACATCGATACTCGAAGGAGCCGGTGGCCTTAGCGCCGAGTGTGGAAAGACCATGCAGTCCTTACTCCATAGAATGAGACCACGGCAGGCTTCTGCCAGTGTGGACTCCCCCTCACCTCCAGGGATGCCAAGCAATAGTTCATCATAGCCTAGCTCTATTGCATCCACCGCGACACGAGCATACCCAGGTGGAACCGGATTGCAATGCTAGAGAACATCAGGTGTATTTGGTAAAGCATAGCCCATCGCGACCCGCACGGGTATGTTCTTCATTTTCTGGATTAGCTCACAAGATGTCTTCTCGGTGATATCATCCACGGGGGTGTGACCCAGCGGTGCCCCCGTGGAACCCATGCTGCTTTTCGGCAGTGTAGATGGGATGGGTTCCCCTGGCTTCTGCTGCGGAGTTTCCCTTTGATGGGTCAGTACCTGTATTTGTAGCTGCTACTGTACCTTTTTCCAACTTTGAAAGTCGGTCTGCTTCCACCTTCTTTTTTCTTGAACGGCTTTTATAACTATCCTGCCATCCCGCAAACCCCTCATACCACAGACCAATGCACACGCCTCGTGTTCGTCCTCCGTGTTTGGGATTCCCGAGGGCGCGTGTAAGCTTGTCGTTCTCTCTATCGGGGTGAAACCGTCCTTCTTGGGCAGCTTTTATTGCTTCAATCAACTCATCTGATGCATGCTTCAGACTGGCCAGTGCAATAATCTTCCCTATTGTTGGGTCCAACTTTCCCCCATGCGCAATAAACCAATTCCATAATAATATAGATAAAAAAATTTAGTATAGATAAAACAAATTAGTATAGATCATGTCGAAGATGTCCTCTTCATGAGCTCTACCGGTATTGTCCATAGCTTAATAACTAATCCATAATAATATAGATAAAACAAATTAGTATTCAAATTAGCATGCATTCAAGAAGCAAAATAACCGATACTTAATTAATAATGCATCATCGAATAAATATATAGTAGTTCTTAGAAAAGATCTCATCTCATAATCTAGGATAATTGTTAATACATCGGCTAAGCCATCGATCTAGCTAATACATAATAATAATACATATATAGTAGCTAGTATATCGATCTAGCTAGAACCCTAGCGCCCGGCGGATATCGGGGCGGGCGGTGGACACCCAAAGAGAAGGAACAATCATAGGAACATAGCTCCAGTGTGATCCCTAAAGAATCTGCCAGGTATTGTCGGACCTACCCTCCAAAGCTGCCATGTAGCAACGAATGTGCTTGTTCTCCTTGCTGACATGGTACTGTACCACCTCCGCGGGGGACTCAAGCCTCCGAATCATCCGTGGCCCATGCGGCCGCCACCGTAGAACCTCCGGGTCGATGACGGGCTGGCTCCTCACCAAGCTGCGCTGCCCTCAAGGCAGCACCTCCCAGTACCATCCCGGTGGAGCCCAGTCCCTGACAGGGCCCCTCGGCTCAAGCAAGTGACCTCCTTTGGCGACTCGACGACGAGGATGCGGGATCAACATCGTCGACGTCGAGAAGAAACACTTAATTATGAAAACAAATTAAATAAAACTTAGCAAAATTAACACTTAGCATCTAACAAAATTAAATAACACTTAACAAATTAAATAACACTTAGCATCTAACAAAATTAACAAAATTAACACATACCCTAATAACCTAAGAACCTAACTAACTAACTAAACTACCCTAACTAACTAAACTAACATGATAACCTAACTAACTAACTAAATAGGGGTGATCTGTCGTGGTCGGGGTCGGGGTGTCGGGGGTGTCATGCCGGGGTGTCAGGGGTGTCGTGTTGGGGTAGGGGTGCTGTGTCGTGGTCGGGGGTGCCGTTTCAGAGTGTTAGGGTGTCGTGTCGGGGTCGGGGTGTCGGGGGTGTCATGTCGGGGTCGGGGTGTTGTGTCATGGTCGGGGGGGCCGTGTTGGGGGTGTCAGGGTGTCGTGTCGGGGTCGAGGTGTCGGGGAGTGTCGTGTCGGGGTCGGGGTGTCGGGGGTGCCGTGTCGAGGTGTCGTGTCGGGGGTCGGGTTGTCGGTGATGTTGTGTCGGGGTCGATCCTCGACTCCTTTTCCCCTCGATCATTGACCCCCGACAATCTAAATAAACCTAAACAAAATCTAGCGGGGGGCCTAAACTAAACCTAAACTAAAACTAAAACTAAACTAAACCTAAACTAAACCTAAAACTAGACCTAAACCTAAACCTAATTAAACAAAATCTAAATTAAACCTAATTTAAACAAAATCTAAATTAAACCTTAATCAAAGAGAGGGCAGACTCACCTTGGGCGGCGGCGGAGGAGGTGGGGGCGGCCGGCGACAGGGGCTGGGGCGGCCGGCGGCAGGGCCGGAGGCGGCCAGCAGGGCTGTAGGCGGCGTCGGGGCGGCGGGCATCGAGGCGGCACGCAGCGTCGGGGTGGTGTGCAGCGTCAGGGTGGCAGGGTCGGGGCGGCAGGCTCGGGGCGGCGCGCGGCGGCGACGACGGATTCCGGCAGCCTCGCGACACGCAAATGAGCTTCCCCCGGTGCGTGGCTCGAACCACGACGAGGCCTCCACTATTTATACGTGGAGGACCTTTAGTACCGGTGCGTGGCTCGCACCGGTACTAAAGAGCCACGCACCGGTACTAAAGGTCCACCCCAAAAAATGCGCGGGGCGGTGGACCTTTAGTACCGATGCGTGGCTCGCACTGGCACTAACGGTTTTTTAATTCATTATTCATTATTATTTTCAAAAAAACAAACTTTAAAAATCATAGAAAAAATCTATGACTCCAATGGAAATAAATAATATATGAAAAAATATCAGAAAAATATAAAGAATCTATTTATGGCATTTCCATGCATGTTTGAACAACTTCAACTGCTGTATAAGACAATTTGATTAAATGGCATTTGAAATGTCATATCTCGAGTTTGAAAAGCAGTATAAATGAATTCTGAAAAGGTTGTAACTTGGCATGACATCATAATTTCAACCACATAGCAACTTCTAAAGAGTTGACAGGTTTACGACAAAAACTGGATGCACTTCGTGTACCAATAGGACAATCTCTTTCGAAGTATCTGGGTTTCGGACGACGACTGGTCTATTACAAAGAGATTTCATTTTTAATAACTTATTTTAACTCCATACTTTTTGTGTGTTCAATATGCACCTTTCAAAGGCACATCATCCATTTTCAACCCTTTCTGGCTTCATTTGATATTTTTCATGCATTTAATGATTTATTTTGAGCTAAATGACCCTGAGTTTGAAAAGCAGTACAAATGAACTCTGAAAAGGTTGTACCTTGGCATGACATCATAATTTCACCCACATAGCAACTTCTAAAGAGTTGAGAGGGTTACGGCAAAAACTGGATGCACTTCATGTACAAATTGGACAATCTCTTTCGAAGTATGAGGGTTTCGGACGAAAACACATCTATTACAAAGGGATTTCATTTTTAATAACTTATTTTAACTCCATACTTTTTGTGTGTTCAATATGCACCATTCAAAGGCAGATCATCAATTTTCAACCCTTTCTGACTTCATTTGATGTTTTTCATGCATTTAATGATTTATTTTGAGCTAAATGACCCTGAATTTGAAAAGCAGTACAAATGAATTCTGAAAAGGTTGTAACTTGGCATGACATCATAATTTCACCCACATAGCAACTTATAAAGAGTTGAGACGGTTACGGCAAAAACCGGATGCACTTCGTGTACAAATTGGACAATCTCTTTCGAAGTATGAGGGTTTCGGACGAAAACTCATCTATTACAAAGAGATTTCATTTTTAATAACTTATTTAACTCCATACTTTTTGTGTGTTCAATATGCACCATTCAAAGGCACATCATCAATTTTCAACCCTTTTTGACTTCATTTGATACTTTTCATGCATTTAATGATTTATTTTGAGCTAAATGACCCTAAATTTGAAAAACAGTACAAATGAACTCTGAAAGGGTTTTAACTTGGCATGACATCATAATTTCACCCACATAGCAAATTCTAAAGAGTTGAGAGGGTTACTGTTACACTTCGTGTACAAACTGGATGCACTTCGTGTACAAACTGTTACAAAGATACCATGCTAGAAAATGCATGCATGTCCTTCACGTAGAAAGTGATGACGGTGAAGCCTGTCACATCCCAGAGTGGGATCTCTTGGTGTAAGACTTTTTCTACGTATTTGCCCCTTGCTTATGACTGCACCGTAACCATGGAGAATCTTCATCATTTAACAGGATGCTTGGGTCAGTCTTCACTCTGAAGGGAGGGATTTCATGAAACTTTTCATAACCTTCTGACATGTATGTCTTGTCCTCCACTCCCATAATGTTTCTTTTTCCTGAAATAACTATGTGGAGCTTTGGCTCATCGTATGATGTATTTGCTTCCTTATCTTTTTGTCTCCTCGTTTTCTAGACATGTCCTTCACATAGAAAACCTGAGCCACATCATTGGCTAGGACGAATGAGTCGTCTGTGTATCCAAGATTGTTGAGATCCACTGTTGTCATTCCGTACTATGGGTCTACCTGTACCCCGCCTCCAGTATATTTGACCCATTTGCACCGAAACAAAGGGACCTTAAGATCAGGTCCATAGTCAAGTTCCCATATCTCCTCTATGTAACCATAATATGTGTCTTGAAAGTTGGTTGCAACATAGCGGACACCACTGTTTTGGTTGGTGCTCTTTTTATCTTGGGCGATCGTGTAAAATGTATTCCCATTTATCTCGTACCCTTTAAAAGTCGTTACAGTCGAACTTGGTGTCTTGGCCAACTAGTACAATTCATTTGGAACATCGTTGTCATTGATGAGCTTTGTTTGCAACCAACTGGCAAAATTCTCCATGTGTTTATGTTCAATCCAGGGGTCAGACTGCTCCGGGTTCTTGGACCATACAATATCCTTGTGTTCCTCCATATATGGAGTCACCAAGGTGGAATTTTGTAGAACCATGTATTGTGCGTGAGTGAAAGAATGCCCGTCCATATTTATTGCTTCTTTCTTTCGTAATGTGCCTTTTCCACCCAGTCTCCCCTCATGCCGCGATTCAGGAAGACCAATCGGCTTAATGTCAGGAACAAAGTCAACACAAAACTCAATAACCTCCTCTGTTCCATATCCCTTGGCGATGCTTCCTTCTGGCCTAGCACGGTTATGAACATATTTCTTCAAGACTCCCATGAACCTCTCGAAGGGGAACATATTGTGTAGAAATACAGGACCCAGAATGTTAATCTCTTTGACTAGGTGAACTAGAACGTGCGTCGTAATATTGAAGAAGGATGGAGGGAACACCAACGCAAAGCTGACAAGACATTGGACTAGGTCATGATGTAACCTTGGTAGGATTTCTGGATCGATTACCTTCTGAGAAATTTCATTCAGGAATGCACATAACTTCACAATGGCTAATCGATCATTTTCCAGTAGAAGCCCCCTAAGTGCAACCAGAAGTAATTGCATCATAATCACGTGGCAGTCATGAGACTTTAGATTTTGATTTTTTTCTATGCTATATTTATTAATCCCTTTATATTCGACGAGAAGCCAGACGGGACCTTGATACTGAGCAGGCATTCAAAAAAGATTTCCTTCTCTTCTTTCGTAAGAGCATAGCTGGCAGGACCTTGATACTGCTTTGGAGGCATGCCGTCTTTTTTGTTAATACTTTGCTTGTCCTCTCGTGCCTCCGGTGTATCTTTTGTCTTTCCATACACGCCCAACAAGCCTAGCAGGTTCACACAAAGATTCTTCGTCACGTGCATCACGTCGGTTGCATTGCGGACCTGTAGGGCTTTCCAATATTCGAGTTCCCAAAATATAGATTTCTTCTCCACATGGGTACGTGTCCGTTGGCGTCATTCGGAATAGATTGTCCACCAGGACCCTTTCCAAAGATTACCTGTAAATTCTTGACCATATCAAATATATATTCACTAGTACGGAGGCCAGGCTTCTTCCGGTTATCTGTCTCACCTTTGAAATGGTTGCTTGCCTTTCTTAAGATATGCTTGATCGGTAGAAATCGACAATGTCCCAGGTACACATTCTTCTTACATTTATCCAAATATATACTTTCAGTATCATCTAAACAGTGCGTGCATGCACTGTATTCCTTGTTTGTATGTCCTGAAAGGTTACTAAGAGCAGCCAATCATTGATGGTTACAAACAAAAACGCTCGTAGGTCAATTTCCTTCTGTGTGTGTGCATCCCACATACGTACACCTGGTTTGTTCCACAACTGTAGAAGTTCATCAACTAGTGGCCTTAGGTATACATCAATATCGTTGTCGGGTTGCTTAGGGCCTTGGATGAGCAGTGGCATCATAATGAACTTCCGCTTCATGCACAACCAAGGAGGAAGGTTGTAGATACATAGAGTCACAGGCCAGGTGATGTGACTGGAGCTCTGCTCGCCAAAAGGATTCATGCTGTCTGTACTAAGACCAAACCATAAGTTCGTTGCGTCAGCTGCAAAGTCCTCGAACTCCCTCTCAATTTTTCTCCACTTCGACCCATCAGGGGGTGCTCTCAACATCCCGTCTTTCTTACGTTCTTCTTTGTGGCATCGCAACAACTTGGCATGCTCTTTGTTTTGGAACAAACATTTCAACCGTGGTATTATAGGATCATACCACATCACCTTGGCAGGAACCCTCTTCATATGGCATTCGCCCTCCACTTCACCAGGGTCATCGCGGTGGATCTTATAGCGCAGTGCACCGCATATCGGGCATGCATCCAAATTCTTGTACTCCTCACCACGGTAGAGGATGTAGTCATTAGGGCATTCATGTATCTTCTGCACCTCTAATCCTAGAGGGTAGACAACCTTCTTTGCTTCGTACGTACTTTCAGGCAATTCGTTATCCTTTGGAAGCATCTTCTTTATCATTATTAGCAATTCTTGAAATCCCTTGTCAGTTACACCATTCTTCGCCTTCCATTGTAGGAATTCCAGCGTGGTACCCAGCTTTTTCTGGTCATCTTCACAATTTGGATACCATAATTTCTTGTGATCCTCTAACATGTATTTCTAGTTCAACCTCTCCTTGTCACTTTCACAGTTTCTATTTGCATCAGCAATGACCCGACCCAAATCATCAGCGGGCTCATCTGATGCCTCTTCTTCAGCTTCCCCCATTGATGCCTCTTCTTCAGCTTCCACCATTGTTGTATCGACGAAAGGATAGTTGTCATCATCCTCTTCTTCTTCATTGTCTTCCATTATAAACCCTCTTTCTCCGTGCTTGGTCCAACAGCTATAGACAAACATGAAACCGAACTTCAGCGGGTGGTAGTGAAGGGTTTTGAGGTAGAGTAATTCCTATCATTCTTATAGCCACGACATGGACAACACATGAAACCATTTTGCTTGTTTGCCTCAGCCACATGAATAAAATCATGCAGGCCATTAAGAAACCCTGGACTTAGTCGGTCATCGTACATCCACTACCGGCTCATGTTCACTACACAACATCGAAGTGACCAAATTAATACAACTTCATCATCACAATACAACCAAAGTAGAGCTAGCAGTGACCAAATGTTATTACTGCAAATAATAGATACTTATAGTTCATACATACATCTCATAAAACAACATACAACTATCTAAAACATGTAAATGCAACAACAAGTGCAATCATAATCGCAACTAAGGTAACAATTGAGCCAACGACATAATGATACCAAACCTCTTTATCAATGGCATATTTTCTAATGTTTCTAAGCTTCAAGCGCATTCCAGCCATCTTGTTCTCGTGATCATCAACGATATCGACAACATGCAACTCCAATCCCATCTTCTCATCTTTAGATCTTTTCAATTTTTCTTTCAAATGATAAATTTATTTTTCAGCTTGTGTTAATTTCTCGAGCAGAATTGCATAGTCAGTTGGAATTTCTGGTTCAACTACTTCCGATAGATAAAAACATCTACGTCAATTTGGTGGCATAATTAATTGTCATAGACATTAGATGATGTGTGAAATAGTTATAAAAGATAACGACATACCACATCTAAATCATAGACTAGACGAGGGCCGACGTGGGCTGATACCATAACCATGACACTATAGAATAACTAACAATAATACAAGTAAGTAAATCTTACATGTAGATATCTAAATCATACAAGTAATTTTTTTAACAAAAAGGTTTTTAAGAAGAACAAGAGGCTCACCAAGGTGGCCGATGCCGCGACGAGATGGTGCAGACGATCGATGGTGGTTAGGACGGGGATGGGAAGGCACCAAATAAACCACACCTACACATATGCAACCTAACAAGTTAATTTGAGCTCAAATTGCATATAAATCAAATAAACTCCCACATAATGATCACTCCTCCAAAACCTAGCTAAAACCCACAAATCACATATCTTTGAGCATACCACAAGCTAATCTTGCAATGAGAGATGAAGGAGCAAAGTTGCTAACCTTTATGAACACTTGGATAGATGGGGTGCCTTTCAATCTTGACAAATCCTTGGCAAAATGGAGGATGAGCTTCGAGCAAGAAGAAGAACAGGGGAGAAAACAGAGAAATGGGAGCCCCTTCGATCGGCTGCGAATGAAGTGTATATGTAGGAAGTCTTTAGTACCGGCTGGTGACACCAACCGGTGCTAAAGGTTGCCCTTTAGTACCAGTTGGTGTCACTAGCCGGTACTATAGATGCATGTGAGGCCCAATTCTGACCAAAAGCCTGCCATGCCCCCTTTAGTACCGGCTCGTGACACGAACCAGTACTAAAGATCGCTCACGAGCCGGTACTAAAGGTCACCCTGCTCCTAGCCGTTGGAGGCGGCACGAACCGGGACTAATACCATCTTTAGTACCGGCTTGTAACCAGACCGGGACTAATGCTCGAGATGAAAGGTCTATTTTCTACTAGTGACATGGTGACTTTCCTTAGGTGCAGATTGAAATTGTGCACAAATACCCACACTTAACATGATATACGGTCTAGATGCACAAAGTAAAGCAAGTATCCAATCATGGAGCGATATACCTTTTGATCCACCGCTTTACCATTGGGATCACTCTCAAGATTGCATTTGAGTGGCATGGGAGTGTTGTCCTTGGGAGGATTGAGCTCATCCATCTTGAACCTCTTGAGCATGTCTTGAGTGTATTTTTCTTGATCGATGAAGGTACCTTGACTTCGTTTCTTGACTTCAAAACCAAGGAAGAACTTCAACTCTCCCATGATGGACACCTAAAACTTGTTTGTCATCAAAGTGGAAAACTCTTCATTGAAAACCTTGTTAGGAGAACCAAAAATAATATCATCAACATATAGTTGGCATATGAACAAGTTCCCGTTAACCCTTTTTGTAAAAGGAGTGGGATCTATTTTCCCAATTTCAAACCCACGGTCTTGCAACATCTCGGTAAGGTGCTCATACCATGCGTGTGGGGCTTGTTTAAAGCCATAGAGAGCCTTATCGAGACCGTATACATGATTAGGGAACTTGGGATCCTCGAACCCCAGGGGTTGCTTGACATATACCAACTCCTTAAGAGGGCCATTAAGAAAAGCACTCTTGACATCCATTTGATATAATTTAAAGTTATGATTAGAGGCATATGCAAGCAACATGCGAATAGATTCAAGGTGAGCAAGAGGAGCAAAAGTTTCACCGTAGTCAATACCCTCGACTTGGGAGTATCCTTGTGCCACCAATCTTGCCTTGTTGTGAATGATAATACCGTTAGCATCTTGCTTGTTTTTGAAGATCCATTTAGTCCCAATGACATTGTGATTCTCCTTAGGTCTTGGCACCAGTTGCCACACTTAGTTGCCTTGAAGTTGTTGATTTCATCATGCATAGCTTTAACCCACTCCATATCCTCGAGCACATCTTGAACCTTAAGGGTCTCAATGCAAGAAACAAACGTGTGATGTTCAAAAAAGTTTGTTAATCATTTATGAGTGTTACCCATTTTTGCAAGTCGCCGTAGACGTTCTCCAACAGATGTTGTCTAAGTTTGAGCCTGGCAGCATTCTTGGCGGCTCTCTTGGTGGCTCGTCTCTCTAAGATTTCCTCCATGAGCTTGCTCTTGATCTTGAAAAGATCTTGATCTTGAGCTTGCTCGGAGACGGGAACTTGATCTTGTGCATCACTTGGTGAAACACCATCATCAGTAGATTGATCTTGCACTTGACCTTGGCCATGTGGTGACCTTCATTTTGTTCTTCAGAAGCGGGTGGGTCTTGCGTCGGTGATGGCTCCACTTGAGTGGAACATTGTCCTTCTCCTTCAGTCATAGGGGGTTCCTCAATGGGTAGGAAGTATTCCACGCCCATTCTTCTTATGGCTTGGGGAGGAATTTCATCACCTACATCACAAAGACCACCTTGCTCCACTTGGGATCCATTATTTTCATCAAACTCTACGTTACTCATCTCCTCAATGAGTCTCGTGGACATGTTGAGGACACGGTAAGCATGAGAGTTTGCAGCATAACCAACAAATATGCCCTCATGGGCCCTAGATTCAAATTTAGACAAACGAGCACCTTTCTTGAGAATGAAACACTTACAACCGAACACCTGAAAGTATTTGAGGTTGGGCTTGTTCCCGGTAAGAATCTCATAAGGAGTCTTGTTCAAGCCTTTGTGGGGATAGAGCCGATTAGATGCATGACACGCTGTGTTGATGGCTTCGACCCAAAAGTTGTACGGAGATTTAAACTCTGCCATCATGGTTCTTACCGCATCAATCAATGTCCGGTTCTTCCTCTCAGGAACACCGTTTTGTTGAGGGTGTAAGGTGTGGAATATTGGTGCTTTATCCCTTCATCACTTAGAAACTCATTTAGGGTGTAATTCTTGAACGCAGTGCTTTTGTCACTTCTAATCATCAAAATATTTGCATCATGTTGACGTTGGACTTCATTTGCAAAGTCGATGACGGTCTGTTGGGTCTCACTCTTCTTCTTGAAGAAATAAACCCAAGTATATCTCGAGTAATCATCCACAATCACCAAGCAATAGTTTCTTCCACCAAGACTGTCAAAAGATGGAGGTCCAAAGAGATCCATGTGAAGGAGCTCTAAGGTCCTCTTTGAGTTGATTGTACTGGTTGGACGATGAGCCTTTTCATGTAGCTTTCCTTTGATACAAGCACTGCAAGCACGATCTTTGGAAAAACTCACGTTTGTTACTCCAATAATGTGATCCCCTTTGAGGAGACTTTGCAAAGATCTCATATTGACATGGGCTAGCCGGCGATGCCAAAGCCATCCCACATCAACTTTAGCCATTAAGCAAGTCGCGGTCTTAGTAGGTTGCTCCAAGAAGTTCACCACATAGAGACCGTTCTCGACATGCCCAACAAAAGCTACTTTAAGAGTCTTGCTCCACAAAAGGGTCACATAGTCAATACCAAATAAGGTACTAAAACACATGGTTGCGAATTGATGAACTGAAAGTAAATTATATGCGAGGGTCTCAACAAGCATGACATTCTGTATGGAGAGTTCTGGAGAGATTATCACCTTGCCAAGACCCAATACCTTTCAAATTGCATCATCACCAAATGAGACTTGGGTGGCCATAGATGTGTCAAGATGAACGTCCACCACCAAGTCCTTGCTTCCGGTCATATGATTTGTCGCTCCACTATCGAGCAACCATGATGTTCCTCTGGAAGCAAACCCCTCCAAGAGATCAATGTTTGGCTTTAGTTACCCATTATTTAATGGGTCCTTTCATGTTAGCAACAAGGGTCTTAGGAACCAAAATACACCATTCAATGTACTCATAATAAGAACCAACATATTTGGCATAAACTTGCCCATCACTAGCATGGCATAAAACATAAGAGGGTTTAAAGTCAACGGTCTTATTGGGTTGGGTGTTCTAGTTCTTTCCCTTCTTGGAATTATCCAACATAACTTTGTCTTTCTTCTTCTCATGAGGACCTTCTCTTGCTCTTACAAAGGTTCGCTTGAGCGGTGGAACTTCCTTGGTGTTCACCTTCTTCTTCTCATTATTTTTGAGTGCAAACCCCACTCCTTCTTTTGCCACAACTTCTTTCTGATTACTCAGAAGGTCATTGAGTGTCTTCTCACCTTGGATAAACGTCACCAAGCCATTTTTAAGATGCTCTTTTAGCTTGGCATTTTCCTCCAAGAGATGTGCATGCCCACAACATGGGTTAGTAGCAGATGCATTATCAATTAGAACAAAATGAGGACACGTGGCAATTTCCTTAGTGAGTTTCACTTGGAGTTGATCATGCGAATCCTTAAGAGAGGTATGAGCACACTTCAATGCCTTGTGAGAATTGTCAAGTGTGTCAATCCCATCCTTGAGTCGATCATGGTCCACCCCAAGTGCAACCTTCTCAAACTGGAGAACACGGTTAAGAACAATAGCCTGATCATAATCTTTACGTAATTTAGCAAGGTCATCATTTTGTGACTCCTCAAGAGTTATAAAAATACCTCGCTCTTCCTCAATATCAATAGATAGATACGCTATGTCGTCAATATAATCACGACTATGACCTCTCAGTTCCTCAAGAAACTCTTCTTGAGACTCAATAGTATCATGGGCCTCACGAAGTTGTTCCAGGAGAGCAACGAAGTGCTTCTTGGACTCTCCCTTGAGTTTACACATGAATTTTTCAAACTCATTTTATCCTCTTTCACCTCCTCATCCTCATCCACACAATCTAAGGATGGAGTGGAAGAAATAGAAGTCTTAATGTTTGAGGTTTTGATGTTGGAGGTTACGTTAGTGATACCTTTAGCCATGAGGCACCTCGCGATGATGTTCTCATTGGGGACGTTGAAGAGTGACACCTTTTTTGGGGTAGAGGAAGCAATTGGCACAGATGCCATTGCCATTCCTTCACTGCTTGTGTCTTCGTCATCAACATCATCATCCGAGGCATACTCTTCTTGAGCCACCAATACTTTGTGAGGAGCCTTCTTGATAAAGTTGGTTTTTTTGGGGAATGACTTGGCTTTATCTTTGCGAATGAGCTTGCCACCATTGTCTTCCCTCTTATCATATGGACAATCCACCACAAAGTGACTTACATTACCATAGTTGTAGCATGTTCTCACACGTTGCTTGCCCTTTGACCCATTTGAGTTGTTCTTGGAGAAGTTGGGCCTTGTCTTTCTATTGTTGCCCCAAAATTGTCTGGACGCAAGAGCCATGTGCTCATGATAAGCATATTTGGTGTCCTCAGGGTAACCCCCTTATTCTTCTTCTTATTCTTCCTCTTGAGTGACCTTGGCCTTCTATGCAAGAAGGGGAGAGGACTTCTTTGACCATTGAACACGAGCGAGAGCATTGTCATCTGTTGTGTTCAGGATGTTCATTGCAATAAATTCATCCAACACATCACCAAAGGATAAGGTGTGAAAGTACGGCCTTTGACGGATGACAGCGGACATGGCCTTGTTGTAGGGCATGATGGCCTTCAGGAACTTACGCTTGATCCAAGTATCATCCACATCCTTGCTGTCATAATCCTTGAGGGAAACAACGAGAGCGGCCACCCTTCTATAGAGCTCATGCGGTTCCTCATCCTCTATCATCAAAAACTCATATAACTGATCAAGGACAACTTCATAGTTTGACCGTTGAATGCTTGAGATGCCCTTGTACATGGAGATGATGTGTTGCCAACACTCTTTAGCAAATGTGAAGGGCCGCAGGTGAGGTAGGTCTTCAGTAGGAATAGCATCTTGGAGTATGAACAAGGCAGAAGAATTTAGCTGTTTATCCGCTTGTTCTCTTGGAGTAAGATTGCGTGGATCATGAGGATAGTATCCTTCTTCAATAACTCTCATGATATGAATTGAGATGTGATCTAAATGAGACTTGATACTGAAAACCCAGCTAGCAAAATCATTCTTAACAAGTTTAGGAGGAAGACAAAGATTAACTATATGAGGTGGGTGCACCGGTCCTCCATAGACCACGGGAGGAGAAACAGAAGCAAAGCTTCCCGACCCATTAACTCCTTGAGAATGATTATATTTGTTGGCACTAGCCCTCTCCTTACCAGAGTTGACATCCGATGTCGAGTTACTGGGTTTGACCACTTCCACCGCATCGGTAGAAATTTTAAGAGTATTAAGGAAATCTTTGAACATGGATTGAACCTCGGTCGCCATGGAGGATTTGAGTAAGGACAAGGCCTCATTCAAATCCTCAAGTGAGACCGTGTTCACTCCCATGGCCTCGGGAAGTTCTTCCACATGCTCCTCTTCGCCAGCCATAGTCTTCGGGTGGTGAAACCCTTAATAAAGAAACCTCGCTCTGATACCAATAGACAAGATCGATATGGTTGACTAGAGGGGGGTGAATAGGCAACTAAACTTTTTAACTTTTCCATAACAATTTAGGCTTAGCATCAAATAAGTTGGCTAGATATGCAACTAGATGAATAACCTATATGATGCTAACCACAACAAGTACACAAGCAAGCAAGGGATATATCACAATAAAAGATTGCAAGAAGTAAAGGAGCGAGATAACCAAAAGTGGAGCCGGTGGAGACGAGGATGTGTTACCGAAGTTCCTTCCCTTGTGAGGAAGTATGTCTCCGTTGGAGCGATGTGGAGGCACAATGCTCCCCAAGAAGCCACTAGGACCACCCTATTCTCCTCACGCCCTCACACAATGCGAGATTCCGTGATTGCACTATTGGTGCCCTTGAAGGTGGCGACCGAACCTTTACAAACAAGGTTCGGGCAATCTCCACAACTGAATTGGAGGCTCCCAACGACACCACGAAGCTTCACCACAATGGAATGTGACTTCTAGGTGACCTCAACCATCTAGGGTCCTCGAACACCCAAGAGTAACAAGATCCGCAAGGGATTAATGGGGGAATCAAATTTCTCTTGGTAGAAGTGTAGATCGAGGCCTTCTCAACCAATCCATAGGAAATCAACAAGTTTGATTGGCTAGGGGGAGAGATCGGGCTAAAATGGAGCTTAGAGAAACAATGGAGTTTTGGGAAGGAAGAGGTAAACTTCTTGAGGAAGAAGACCTCCCTTTTATAATGGGGGACAAAATCCAACTGTTATCAACACCCACAGTCCCGCGTGTCACAGAACTACCGTGAGGGCTTGCGGTACTACCGCTGCCGCATGCGGTACTACCGCTCGCACGGGAGTAATAGGTTCTGGCCGATCGCACTAGGAAACAAGCGATAGAACCGCCGGAGCAGTACTACCGCGAGCCCATGAGGTACTACCGCATGGTCGGCAGAGGCTAGCATTGGAGATGCACGAAAGTAAAAAATTACTTTCGTGCCTACCTCCGCAGAAGGCGAAACTGCGAAAAAGTCCGGCACGGTAGTACCAGACGTGAATCACGGTACTAGCTTAATAGGGCAGATGTAAAAAATTACATCTGCGCCTACTACCACAGGCTCAAATTCTAGGGCAGGAGACAGCGATACTACCGCTCCATCGAGCGGTACTACCGTTGGCACCTGCGGTACTACCGCTCCTTTGAGCGGTTCTATCACCGACCACTGAAAGCAAACACCCCGCAGGCTTTCACTTTGCAGAGAGAAGAAAAACGAGTTGGAGCTCCATTGAAGCGAGGGAAAGGTGGTGCAAAGTAATAGATGTGTACGTGTTGATTCCACCCAAACCTTTACTAAGCGGACCCCCTCTTAATAGTATGGCTTTCCTACGACTCAAAACCACCGAAAGGAAATGTAGAGAACAACCATCTTCAAGAGACTCCGAGGGGCACTGAATCGTCTTGTGCCTAGACATGAGATATCTAAAATGCTCAATGCACACGATTAGTCCAAAAAGGCATTGTCATCAATCACCAAAACCACTTAGGGATAAATATGCCCTTACACCCATGTATCCCCATCTCGCCCCTAC
The DNA here is from genome assembly GCA_022496015.1 of Hordeum marinum. Taxonomy (NCBI): domain Eukaryota; kingdom Viridiplantae; phylum Streptophyta; class Magnoliopsida; order Poales; family Poaceae; genus Hordeum; species Hordeum marinum. The sequence continues at coordinate 301,012,316 of CM039674.1, read as the reverse complement.
TTACCCCTTCATGGCTTGAACCTATATATATTCTCCTCCCTCCCCCATCTAGGGTTAGCTATTGTTTTGCACTTGTGAGCATAGCTCCATTACTTTATTCTCTTGAGGAGTTTGTCATCCTTTGGGAGTAGATCCAAGTGATGCCAAGGCCCCTCTAGAGGGAAGATCCTCCGGGATATCAAGGCCCCATCTCCCCATGGGATTTGGGATGAACTCTACCATGTATCCTATTTCCCTTTGTTGTTCATGTACCTTTGTGGATCATGTGGGTGGCGAGTCTAGTGGATGTGTGATTGGACTTGTTCTTGAGTGTTCCCTCTTGTTATTTCTCCCCATTCATCCTCGTGTTCTTCGTGTTCTTAAGGTTTCCCCCTCCAATTTTTGAAAGATCGACACACACGGGCTTGCCCTGTATCAAAAGTGCTACCTGAAATTCAAGGAGCCCCATCAAGTTGATGTTGGTACCCAAGAAGGAGAACTAGAGAAGTTATTGAGGGGTGACTCCGCCAACAAAATTCAGTCACACTCATTTTTTGGCAAGAGCTATTTGCAATCAACTCCAACCCTATGCAATAGTTCAAGGAGTCACAAATTCCCTCGTTGGTAAGCAAGGGACAATGTATTTAATGAATCAATGGACACCATGATCATGCATGTTTATCAATCCATGTACATAGATATCCTTGTATTTGTTCCTTGTGTGGTACTAACCCATGTAGGTGAGAAGAGTACAAAACAAGGATAGATCCCAACTCAAGATGATCTTCACCAACTATGAGCATCCACTACTACAACACCTACATGAAGTCTTCTATGAAAAACTCAAGGTTAGTTTGTCCCTCTTAGGGGGGTGTCACATCAAGGGGGATCTTTACTCTAAGACTTGAGTCAAAGCATTTGATAAGATGTGAACACATTGAAAGCTTTATGCAAAAGTGGCAACCCCACTTGTTCTTAAACGATGAGTATGACCTATGATAAAGTATTCTTACTTGGCTCCTAAGCTAATGTACTCATATATAGATGATTCTGTCATCGCCAAGTGCTTGGTAGATACTAGAGTGGTTGTCCATGGTTGCCATGATTCATCTGACATATTACTATGTGAGCATCTTAGTATGCATATTTTTCTTCATTTGAGGACATCAATTGTTGTTCTTCGTCTTTTAATGTTTCTCGCCAATTGGAAGTATGAGAATGCCTAAGTACCCCCTCTATATATATGCTTTCTCGTCTCAAATTATATTCATGCTTCATCAAAAAAATTGAGCAAGCACTTCTCTGACTCGTTGTGTGAGGAGCACTCGGAGTTATCTTTCAATAGGGGTTGACTTCCAAAAGCTCCCAAGTGTATCTCGGTGTGACCAACTCTTACATCTCGATTCCACCAAAGCACTATGGTTGATCTAGGTTTTCAATCTTGGTGCCACCAATATCTAAATCTTGGCATCACTGAGTTGCTCTGTCCATAGGCAACTATGCTTCTCGGTGGAACCAAAATTTCTGGCTCGGTGTCACTGACAATGGATGGGTATTTATATCCCATAGGTCCGAACTTTGAAAATTCACTTCAAACTGAATGCCCCGCACCCCACTATTGCCATTGCCTGCGTCTCCGGGTGATCTCCATTGACTCTCGTGCACCTTCGCCACAGGAGTCTACCACCGTCAACGGGGTCGTCTCTGCTATTGTCGTTGTAGCAAAGATCCACCATTTTAGGGCAAACCATCGACCCCTCTTGTGCTCTACTATCTGATTCATGCACATTAGGTCTTGTTCATCTTCTTGCCATGTTTTTCAATATTCCTATCCATGAGAAAATCCCGTAGAAATATTCGAACGAGAAAATTTGGTTTTAGGTTTCCGACATATGCGTCTCGGCGTCATCGAGTCAAAATAGATCCGCGTCACCGATGTGAGTTACCTAAAGCACAAAGGACTTCTCAGTGAAACCAAAAGTTCCTATCGGTGTCACTGATTTGGAGATTTAGATTTTTGAGAACAACTTTGGTGAGACCAAGTCATGTTTCGATGAAACTGAGAACGATGACCAAGTTTCTATTGATAGAGTTGTCTATCTTGGAGACTCCATAATTTCAAACTCGGTGGAACCTAAATGCACATTGTATAAATCTGAAACTAAGTTTTTGAGTTCATTTTTTTGCAAAAACCTTTGTATTTTGTGATGCTCATCTTTCATGCTCCTCTACATCCATTCAAAGGGTCAGTTCTTAGCTATTTCAGGTTCAGAAGATAGTTAGAATGATTTTAGAGAGCCCGGTGTAGATCTTGAAGTTGGAACTAGTTTAGAGGCTAGTTGTGAGGACCCTGACACCCTATCTCCCATAGCTTTCCCAAGGCAGCCACCAAGGGCCAGGAAGAGGAAGAATTCAGATGAGCAGGATGCTGACTTTTAACCAGATGAGGTAAGATCCAAAAGGCATAAAGAGAATAGAGAAAGAGTTGTTGTTAGAAAGGAGTATGCCAGCACTGATGCTATGAGAGCTCCTGAGTTTACTAAGGGTGAGACGAGACTTACTCTTGATGCCCCTAACACCTCCAAACAAACCAAGAAGCATGCCAAGAAGAGGGAGAGGAGTAAGTATGTTTATGTGAGAGGAAGACCTATCTCTATGATGATTGATGATGATGAGGAACCAGCTAATAACCTTCCTCCTTCCAAGTAGAGGAAGCTTTTGGAGGATGCAATGCCTAGAAAGCTTGATCCTAAGGCTAAGCCCTAAGCTCCCAAGGCCAAACCAGTTGCTTCCAAACCTAAGAAGACCACTAAATACCTCCCTGGTGCTGAGAAGAACAAGGGTTCCACCTCCAAAAATGCAATAGAGGAAGAGGAAGAGATCATTGCTTTAAGGAAGCTCAGACCTCACCTGCCATATCATAATGATGACCATCTAGTGGAATAGAGCATGAAGGTGATGAAGGATCAAGGTCAAAGGAGATGGAGAGCCAATGATCCATATGATGTGAGGAGAAGGACTGCTATGGATGCCAGATTTAACACAAAGGAACAACAGGACTTCTATGAGACCATTTTGCTTGACAAGAGTTGACCAGTTAGTGACATGAGATATGTTAATTGTAAGTTCATCAAGGAGAATGAAGACTACTTCCCTCATGTCCAAGAGAACTTCAATACGATTGATATTGAAGAGTTTGTTGGGAGAGAGATGACTGCCTGGAATGATGAGATGATCATGCAATTCTATTCCACTTATCATTTCTATCCTGATGGGAAGATTGTGTGGATGATTGAAGGCACCATATACCAGTTGATAGTTGATGAGTTGTAGCGAACCGATCTCAAAGGATTGGAGTCTCTGTGCTTTAGTGTCATCCCTGGATAGGTATGCTGACACACACATTACTCGAGGATTTACAACAGGGTTCAATCACACATTTTATTACATCAAGAATCCTCAAAGAGTATTTATTACAATAATGTAGCCTAAGGCCAAATAAAACAAGATAAAGCGGAAGCAAATAAGTGTAACGAGTCCATCAACTCCACGAGCAAGCTGAGTGCAGAACAACGACCTATCGCACCTTATTCATCGTTGGATAAATCTGCAACATGATAACTTGCAGCCGTGTAGGTTAGTACATGGAATGTACTAGCAAGTCACATCATAAAAGTGTAATGATCCTATTTTTTACATGCAATTTGGCTAGTGGAAAGCTCTAAGTTTAGTTTTGCATCAAACTGGTTTTTCCCTATCAAAGAAAATTATTGAACTACTTCTATAAATATCATAGGTCTGAGATGGTACCCCATCTCAACCATTTCAAGATTATTTCAATACCCAGTTGATTAGTTAAGAGTGATGAGATCTCCCTACATTTCCACTACTAAAAGCTCAAGTTGTCCATGACTAGGGACATGGCTAATCGATTAGATTTACACGCTGTAGAGGTTGCACACTTTTCCCACAAGACTCGACCACCTCCTTGATCGAAAGATCGAGACATAGTATTTCGATAGCATTTCCCCTAACCCACGGATAGGTCGGTACACCTACATCATCTACATCTGCTAGCCTATCTTGGAAGAGGTCACACCACCTACTCAACTAAGCCAGAGCCCATATTGGCTTGCGGCTGCACACAGAAGCTTCTAGACATGAAAATAAGGTTGATCCCTTTGAGCCTGGGTGGACGGACCACTAGTGTGCACTCCCATGGATTCCCATGAATGCTCCCACTGTACTTTGCCACCATACAAACCAATATCCACCCAGGTAGTTCATAAAAGTATTGGTCCTATTTACTACTTTGTCACTCATATATCAATGTGTCACACTGTCCAATCCACGTCTACTTGGCGAAGCATAATAATTTAACACGACGGCGAGAAAATTGGTATGGTTCGGACCTACCTCAAATTAACTAGTGGGTGCTAGTAGAGCCAAAGAGTATAAAATCCTACCATGAAATCCTACGTCAAAGGACTACGTGCAAAAATAAACCATAGGTAGAACATGTATGATCAAAATGTAACTTGCCTTCATGATGAGAGTGAAGTTCAAGGGAGTGGTAGTACTCTGCTTCGCACTCCGGACAATCTATCACAAAGTAGATGAACACACATAAACAAGCATTAATACAATTAAAACAAACATGCAACAAAATATTTGCAAAATCCAAATAAAATCCAACACAAGTCATTAGCATGAAAATTTTCAAAGTATAAATAGTGTTCAAAATTCATGGCATGCACTAGTGTTCCTACAAGGAATTCTAGTAAAATTATGGTGAACAGAAAATAATTGTGTAGAAAAATAATGTGACAAAGGTTCATGGCATAGGGTTTAGTTTGTGTGACGCGGTGCAGAAAGAATCGCTTCGAACGGGTATACCGTTTGGAAGATATGGCCTAATGAAGCTCAAACACAAATCTGAAATTAATTCAATTTAGAACTTGCAAAAGTTTGCAATGTTTAGTTTTCTGGATAGACCTATTTGACACGAAAAATCTAGCCGCTGATTTCATCTTGTTTCGATCTACGGTTAAAAAGTTAAGGCCATTTGAAGGTTTGAATCAAATCTGGAGAAAAACTGCTACAGGAACGTTTCTGAAAACACTAAAGTGTGAACGTTCACGGCTAGAGCGCAACGTGGGTGGCTCTAGTTTGCTGGATACGTTCGCCACCGTTGCTACGCGAAGAATGCTCGTGAACTAAGTAAAGTCATCCAGTTCAGCTAAACTAAAACAAAACCGACGTTCGGTTGTAAAAACAAGTCGCATGGTTTAGATCACAACGTTGTTACCCAACATACCCCTTTGATCTAATATAAAAAACTAATCTAGTCTACATACGAAACGAGCGAGGCGAGCGCATACACAGTAATGACGGCGCTGGGCATGTGGGTTGGGCAGGAACTGGGATACGACGGGGCGACGGCTCCCGCGATCCCCGGTGTCAGTGGAGAGTCAGGAGAGGTGTGGCTCGGCGAGAGCGTTCGGGTGGTGGTGGCGGCGGTCAGTGGCGATGACCGGATGGAGCGGGGCAAGCTCATGTACTCCGGCGAACTACGGCAACACAGGTCAGATGGAAAGCTGTTCCGACGACCCTAGGGACAGAAAAAGATGTCAGGGAGATGCCACTTGACTAGGGGGCCTGATTTCCCAAGGAAGAGTGGGTCATGGAGGCTCACCGGCGTCGGAAATGTCGACGGAGAGCTTCGGCTCCGACGAAATGCAAACGAACGGGGCGAGTGGTGTGAGCGGCGAGAGGTGGTGCGAGATTGTGGAATGAGACAAGGGGGCTCGGGGATCTTTATAGGTGGGGCTAGGAGGTGTGGGGTTGCAGGATAAGCCTTATCCTCCAATTTTCATCCCTCTTGTTCGAGAGCGTGTGCACAACCCTTCCCGTGCGGGACGGGAGGTTGAAGATTGCTGGGGTCGGGCCCCACCTATAGGTGCGTGAGGGAGAGGGGGAGATTAGCGACAGAGAGAAAGATACATGGGGAGGGAGAACGAGCACTCGTGGGGAGGCTCTGGCGAGGCCAGCGAGCGCCTGGCTCGGCCTTCGGCCTGGTGGGCTTCGGCCTCGCTGAGCAATGTGTGTGCGTGTGTTTTTTAAATAGGAAACAATATGTTTTTTTCAATCCACCACCCGAAAAAAAAGAACAATAATTTTGTAAATCATAATATAGTATATAGAGCATAGTGAACATTTTGTTCTGCTCAAATAACTTAAAAAAATATTTTCTTAATGCAATAGTCTAACTCGAGAAAGAAAATAATTTTCAATGCAACTTTAAAGCACCAAATATCATTCCAAACTTTCCCTCTCACTTATAGTTTGAGGAAGTCATATTATCCCCTCTCTATTATTCTATGTGAGTGGAAAAACTTGAACATCATAAACTCCAAATACAATAAAAATATGATATGCAATATGATGATCCTATTAACATCCTAATTTAATAAAATTGAGATGTTACAAAGCTACCCCCCCTTAAGATGAATCTCGTCCTTGAGATTCGGGTTGGCCAATAAAAAGGTGAGGATGGTCACGCTTGAGATCTTCCTCTCGTTCCCAAGTAGCTTCCTCCTCAGTGTGGTGAATCCACTGAACCTTGCAGAACATGATGGCCTTGGTACGAGTGATCCTCTCGGCAGCCTCAAGAATCTTAACCGGCTTCTCCTCATAAGTTAGATCGCTCTCCAACGGAATTTCTTCTAGCGGCACTCTATCTCTCAAGGGAATATCTACCATCTCTGCATGACACTTCTTCAGCTGGGAAACATGAAACACATCATGAACTCCTCACAAGCCCTCTGGTAGTTCCAACTTGTGTGCAACTTCTCCTCTACGTTCCAGAACTCCATATGGTCCCACAAATCTCCAACTACGTCCCACATTAACGGTGTTCTGCATTTTCTATCATACAATGCCTCAAAAGGGGCCATCTACAAACTGGCTTGATAGTTGTTGTTGTATGAGAACTCTGCATAAGCTAAGTTATCATCCCAACTAGACCTGTAGTCTAGCACACAAGCTCTCAACATGTCCTCCAGAATCTGATTTACTCTCTCTATCTGTCCATCTGTCTGTGGACGGAAAGTTGTACTGAATTCCAGCCTGGTATCAAAAGCTCTGTGTAACAGATGCCAAAACTTTGAGGTAAACTGTGTTCCTCTATCTGATACAATGGTCCTTGGAACTTGTCATGGATTTGTCATGGCAGATGTCCGGGTGAACGGACTTAGGTTCGGGGCGGTCGCAACTATGTGGCGGCTTAAGAGGGGTTGGTCGGAATCGAGAGACGCAAGTTTTACCCAGGTTCGGCCCCTTCGATGGAGGTAAAAGCCTACGTCCCGCTTGTTTTGTATTAATGATGAGGAAGATCTCTCGGTTACAAGGATGTTGTCTTGCTACCTCTAATCTCGAGAGCCTCTAATCTGTCTAATCTGTAATGACTTCAACTTGTGAACCTGTCTCTCTAAGGGCGCTCTACCCCTCCTTATATAAGTGGAGAGGGTAGGTTTACAAATAGAGTCCTACTCCCAGTAGGACTAGGACTAGTCTTTCATGAATTCTACTCCGGGTCTTGTTTCTCTTGTAAGGGAATCCTCTCTCCTTTGGGCCTTCTCTTGTGTGCCGCCTGGCGGCGGCTTACACGTCGGGTCTTGGACCTGGTCGTCCTGCGAACCACGTGCCGGGTCATCAATAAAATGCCATGTCTTGACCGGGTCTCCTGTGAGTCACCAGGCCGGGACATATCACGGGGTATATCCCCGACATTATCCCCCAGGTTAGCTTGAATTTATTCATGGTAACCTCCTGAAATAGGAATAGTAAATATGTTAAGTGGTCGGCTTGCTCCTTTGGCCGGTTTATGAAGTGGCACCTCAGAAATCCGAGTCTTTTCTTTATATGAATGAGTCGTCTTCTCAATCGTCTTGCTTGTCAGTGTCGTTTGAAGTAAAAAATATTGGGAATAAAACATCCATATGCCATTGAGTCAGCCTCCAAAACTTTGGTTCCATGAAATTATTGGAGATAAGAAAACCATATGAAGCTGAGACGGCTTTCAATGCTTCGCCTTGATAAAAACATTGAGAATAGAACTTCGTCCACTGTTACACCAATTCAACCTATGAAGTCGGGTTGCTCATATAGAATCTGCCTCCAATGCTCTCGGCGGGTTATCTCCGCCGGGCCATAATCATTGATGATACCGGGTCATTATTGTTGGTGGCATCGGGTCAAATAACAAGACTCCAGCTGATTTTGATAAAAATATTGGGATGAATAATCCATCTGAAGTAGAACCGGTCTTTCAATGCTTCGGCTAGAGTAAAAGTCTGTTAAGCCGGTATTGAAAACTCTCTTCAATTTTTTGATATATCCATATTACATGTAGCCCCCAAGCTCCAATTTTATCCATGATGACTTGGCGCTTTGCAATAATATCTATGATTATGTAGCCCCCAAGTACCAGGTTGTCTTGCCTGCAGCAGCCTGGAACTTGTAATTGTCTTATACCTTATAAAGCATCGACTGGTGTAACCACCAAGGGCCGGCTCATCAGAATGTGATGCGTCGTGTCTTCAATTTGAACCTCTTAATTTGTGAAACAGTTGAGTACCGTAGCCCCCAAGTGCTGGGTCGCATGCCTGTAGCGACATGGGGCTTTTAGAAAGTTTGATCTGAATGGTGTAGCCCCAAGTGCCAGGTCAGTAAGAATTACTGGGCTGGGACTTTAGAAAAATATAGAAAGGCCGGCTCATCTCCTTGAGATAATAGGGTCTTGCTGACAATGTAATGATTTGAAAACTGGCTTGCATTAGCCCCTAAGTGTCGGGTCATCTACCTGCGGTGACTCGGGACTATGTGAGAATAACATGACTCATCATAATTTGTTGAATGAATCCTTGACCGTGGTTGTAATATAACCCAGAATGAATATCTTAGAATAATTCTGTCACGCCCAAGATGCACGCCTATCCGTTTAAGGCACGGGGCCTCGCAAGGGATAGAGGCGCATCTTGCCGTTAGCAAGAATAATATCATTACAACATACAGTACTGAATGAGAAGAGTATACAAGTTGGCTTACACTCGCCACATGCTAACTTACAATGTCAATCAATTCATAGCATCAAGTTGAACACAGGGTCCGACTACGGACGAAATCAAACGATAAAAGAAGTTGCAAATGATACTATCAAGCTATCCCAAAGATCACGACCAGGTCCTCTACTCATCCGGATACGTCACGTACATCCTGCCTCTCTCTTCATCATACTCCCAATGCAGCTGCGTAAGATCATCCTGAACATAATCATCTGTACCTGTACCTGGATTGTTGTAGTAAACTGTGAGCCACAGAGGACTCAGCTATCATGTCCCCAGGTACCAAGACTATTTAAGCTTTAGGAAGGAAGGGGGTGTTTAGGTTGCAGCGGCACTAAGCATTTTATGGTGGCTAGCTTACGCAACATGAAATTAATATGAGTGGCCTACGAAGACGATCGAATCTAGAATGATCTCTAAGAGATCCTGAACACTTACTTACATCAAACATAACCCCACCGTGTTCTCTCTCGGTTCATGTTCACGAGCAGAGACGATCACGGTTACTCACCCAGTTGGTGTATTTTAATTAGAGTTTACTTCAAGTTTTCTATAACCGGGTGTTAAACAAATATCCAAGTTGCCACATAACCGCGGGCACGGCTTTCCAAAAGATTTAACCCTACAGGGGTGCTCCAACTAGTCCATCACAAATAACCACACTCCGTGGGAATAGCCTCGAATGCGGATCTCGCGATCATCATAGGCAACTCCAACTGAATTCCAACACCTCGAGAAAACCCGAAGAAAGTCAGAGTCCACACGCAACACATTCGATAAAGGTAAAACAAATCCAGCAAGACCACCCGCCATGTCGACGAACCCGATAAGAGCCGCGTATGTCGTTCTCAGGACACAACAGATGGGACTAGCTACAGGAAAAAAAAACCAATCCTCAAGTTGCCTCGAGGCGGCCCCGCAGGCAGCCCATTTTGGACCAACACTCATGAGGAGCACTGGCCCGGGAGTTGATTAAGTTCTCCACGAGTTTGCAAGACCCTATGCAATTAATTAAGTTGTTAAGCAAATGTAGTACCAATGTTGGGTCTTGCCAGACAAGTTTTAATCTCCACCGAATAAACAAGAGGGTCCCCATAACAACCCCAAGCGTGTTAGGAGCGCATAATACGGAAAACATAACACCGGTAACAAGGAACTAATGGCGGTACGAGCGGAACAAATCACTTAGAAAAAGGCCAAGCCTTCCACCAATACCAAATATATGTGTATTAAATTAAATAACAGAATTTATTAGTGTTATCCAACCATGTTATCACATGGAACAACCTGCACCTGCAACTAAGAATGCTATAAGAGGGGCTGAGCAGCGGTAACTTAATGGGACGTGGAGGTTAGAGGCTGACATGGCAATATGCAGGCTGATATCATGTGGTATGTAGCACAATTGTAACGATAAGAACGAGAAACTAGCGAGCAAAGATAGTATTGGGATCCGGGTACGATCATCTTGCCTGTTGGTTCTTCAGCGGAACAAGTAGCAGGATCCTCGTAGTGGTACTCTCCAGGTTCCTCGAACTCAGATTCGACACTCGCGTCTACCCAAGAGAAACAGCAAATAAATAACCAACCGAGGTGCAATGCACAACCAAGATGATCCCTGATCATTTTAATGAAGAACTTAACATGGCAATGCAATTCTAGTCAAATTTCACATGCAAAGGTGGTAGATTAATGAATCTGTACAGAACCTCATGTTAATTTAATTATACATTCATGAACATGGCAAATATGTATGCATCATGCAAAATCGATGGAAATGCATATAAAGATCGCGAGAAACGGAGCTACGGTTCTCGAGATACGCTCACGACAAGGTACGAAGGCAAAACTCAAGACCACCAAATACCTGGGCTAATTCTTGGCATTCCAAGGTATCCACTGGATAGGTGATGAAAAATCAATCACAATAGACTCAAGAATCACCCAATTCCATGGAGTATAGCTCCCACAACACAGAAAACAAAAGCACTCAATCTGCCACAACAGCAACATAGCAATTTGAAAAGCTCACAACTATTGTTACAGGAACCCTACAGCCACAAACAAGACAAGAATATAAACTACACCACACACACACCAATTCATCCAACTATGCAATCAGCAAAAGAGCTACTCATCACTATGCATGGACTGTCAAGTAGGCATGACGAAACAGGATTTTAGGGACTTGGTGAAAATTCCAGTTTTCTGGAATCTGGGTTAACAAAGTAACAAGTTAACAGCACCGGTTAAATATTCTAGGAAGCTCCAAATGGCATGAAAAATGACAGGATGGTAAATGACAATATCTACTACAAATAACTAACACTGAACATGGTCAAATATACAACATATCACTTGCTACACCCCACTTAACATGGCAAAACAATAACAACAGATTCCCAGACTTAGCCATTTTTAGAGCAGGTTGGCAGAAACAGAAAGTAGCTTGATAAACAGCATGGTTCCCACGGATCTAGAGACTTAGAACAAATAACAAAAATACATGGATGTTCACAGAAACTTTGAATAGCAACCTCATGTTGACAAGAACTACAAAGCATGCATGGATTAATTCATATGAAAAAGACAAAAGGGCATCACAGCATAAAAATGCAGTTTTGTCAAGTTGCCCCAAAGTCAACTCTGACTACACAGATGCATAGAGGGGTTAAAAACACCCCAAAATCATTACTCATACCTATATGCTTGCATGGAACAGAAGGGAGCAAAGGGGTCGAAATTTGACCCACACTAGGCATGGGTGACTTATGTCACTTATGAAACTTAATGGAAATGCCCCAAATTGACATGTGCTCCATAGATACATGTTAGAAGTGATTAAATAACATGTTAGGGACATGATAACATAGGCTAGCATCAAAACAAGAATGGAACTAGCTAGAGTAGAAACCATGCTCATTTGACCACATAGGTTAAAACCTACACATGGAGCTACAATGCACATGGGTGAGTGTATGTAGAACATACACACACCAATCACACTCACATATAACACATGGCACACCCCATGTGCCAAGCACACTCTACATGGAGCCCCACACACCCTACACTATACACTCACTAACACACCTACACATGTATGTGTGTGTGAAACACACACATACACCCACATAGCACCACACTATGTTGGACTCACCCCCTAATACTCACATATGGGTATGTGCATGGCACATACACACTCATGCACTTGCAAGCACCATACAAACACACACACACATACATGCAAAACATTCATGCACACGCATACATACATACATAGCATACCCACACATGCATGGGTGCATATGCACATAGTGCATACACACACACACCACCCACACAAGCACACATGGGTGTATATGCACATAGGTGCATATACACTCACATACACAACACACACCTCTGATGCGTGTATATGCACATAGGGCATATACACACCAACACACACACTCACATGTGTATGTGCACATAGCACACACACTCCTGCACACACACACACAAAACATACATACAATCTGCATTACAAAAGAAGCAAAGAAAAAGAAAGAAATCAAAAGAAAAGGAAAAAAAGGGGGAAATGGCGCCCACGGGGATCGAACCCATGACCGCATGCACTCACACACAGAGACACACCACTACGCTACCGGCTCAAAGCTTAACAGGGTAGGGGCTCTGCCCACTAGTACACACACGCGACCACAACTCTGACGAAACTGACGAAAGCAAGGCAATAGCGACAGGGAACGACGGCGAAGCTCTCCGGCGAAACACGGCCGAATCAGCAACTCCAACGGCACTCACACACTCTCAGACAACCCACGCATCCGTTCCCACCATCATCTTGCGAAAGACGAGGACCGGAGACGAGCCCACGACAGACGAAAGGTACCGGCGGCAATAGCTTACATCGAGACGACGGCGGTGAAACAGAACCCTACGCGAGCTGCTCCGGCGATCTACGGCGCGACTGGCACTCGGGGAAGGACGCGGGAACTACGGCGAGCTCATCCCCTTGCTCATCTTGCGACGAGGGGGACGGAGGTGACCGGCCGGTGATCAACAGCGGACGGCAACGACAGAAACTACGCAGGCACGCAACAGAGGAGGAGAGGGGGAAGGATCTCCGACTGCTCACCTAGAGGGGCTCGAGGAGAAGCGGAGCGCGACGACGTAGAGGAAGGAGAGGCGGGGCCACGGCGGCGACGGAGAGGAAGAAGAAGGCGGAGCAGGACGTCCGGCGACATCGAGCTCCTCACTACGGCCTCCCCTTGGGCCCCTAGCGACGAGAATGGATCGTCGGGACGAACCCCGACCACCTCACCATCCTGGACGCGGCGGGGACCCACCGGAGATGCGCTGCGACGGCGACGACGACAGCGGAGCTCTTCTGAACTTCTCTGAAAATCCACCTTGACAGGAAGGAAGAAGAGAGGAGGGAGAGCAGAGGAGAGCTCGATGGGTGCTGCGGCGGCGGCGAAGGGAAGAGGAACCCTAGACGGGGACGCACGCATGCCGAGGGAGGCTTTATAGACACGGAGATGACGGCGACGGCGAACGGAAAAGGCAACGGCAGCACTCTGCTTTCTCTGCTTCCCTGACGAAACTGACGGAAGGGAACGATGGGGCAGGTGGCCGTTGCTAGGCTGGGCCTAGTGGGCCGGGAGGCCACACGCTCCTCTCTCTCTCTCGAAAAACAGAAAAGGCTTAACCTTTTAAAATAAAGCAGAGAGAAAAAAAATAAAGCCAGAGAAGAGGGAAAAGGTTTTGGAGAAAATAAAAAATAGTTTTGGGAAGGAAATTAAATGTCCATTTTAAATAAAATATGAAGTTGATTAAAGAGCAAGTTAATTATATTTATAATTAATAAAACAGCTCCTGTTTTTAAAAGGTTTCAAGAACCAACACATTCAAATCTCACAAGATTCACTTCCAATATTTATTATATAAATCTGGCTAACACATGAACATTTTTAAAAGGGTTTTATAACAACTTGAAATCTTGACATAAATAATAAGTAGGAAATGGGATATTTGGAAGAAGGGGTTGCAAAGGGAAAGAGGGGGAGGAGAAGAGGTTGAGAGATGCACACAAGCCAACCATCACTCTCAAGCCACATCAACACGAGGCACAAACCACATACACAAGATCCAAGAGAAGACCCACAAACACAAGCAAAACATGGAAGGCATGATGATGAAATGATGGATGCCATGATGCATGAATGAATGTATGCAAGAACAACACAAGAATGACAAGGAGCAAACATCTCATAGCTCATGTCACAAGGTCATAAATATGGATTACATGCCCAATAAGGTAGGGACAGCACTTGGGATGTCACAAATTCCTTTGTCTTTGACATGAAATCCCTGCTCACGGTTGTGGTGCAACCCGGCAAATATATATTTGATAAATCCATGGGTGTTGTAGATTACTATAGAGCACAATTGAAGAAATCCAAGAAACGGTCAATTAGATGACACAACATTATATCTGATAGGGCGGCTCTTCAAGAATAATCAACTTTCCAATCTGGCTTGAAAAAAACAATCACTTCATAGTGGTTATGATAAACCATGATGAAGATCCAGCCATTTCAGCTATCAAAGATCTATTTGTTCCTGTAGAAGTTCTTTCGTCATACTTAACGGCGGTCATCTTAAGAGACAAGACCTGCAAAAATAAACAAGACAGAGCATGTTCTGCATTGTTGTGAGGGCGGCTTGAAAAATCACAACCCGGAGATGTTAAATCTTTCCTGACCTTGCTTTTTTGAAAACTCATATGCCGATTCTTCTGGGTGGACTCGCTATTTGAACTCTTTAACAGTACAAGGTCTCTATTGAGAGTGACCGTCAATTTCTTTGAACGGCCTAGGGTCTCTAGGCAATGTTAACTGATAAGAGTGCAACAAACCAGAAAGAGACGCAACAAGGCATGAGTACCCTTAGGACCCATAAGCTACCTCTCACATGACACAAAGCCGTCGTTTGAACCTTAAACAGTGTAGGGTCTTTAAAAGAGTAATTGTTTAAGAGTACGAACGGGCCACATAGCGGAGAGTCGGCAGCAGATGGGTGGGTTTGTCCTCACTTTCCGTAAGCCGGCCCTCACATGACAAGAGCTACCGGTTTATCCTTGACCAGTACAGGGTATCTAGCGAGAGTGACTGCCAAATATGTTTGAACAGCTCAGGGTCTCTAATCAAGATTAACTGGCAAGAGTTTGGCAGGTCACATAACGGAGCAGCAGCAGCATGCAGGCAAGTTTAACTCAAACTTGCGGTGGCTGAAGAGCCGATCAAGAGGGTGTGTAAGCTAAACCCAGTGGGTTGGAAGCCCCCAAATGACCTTGTTGACGGAGTCAACTTCTGGGTATACAACCCGCCTTACGGTGACGAAGAGCCAATCAAAAGGGTGTGTAAGCTGAACCCTGGCGGGTTAGAAGCCCCCAAGTGACCTTGTTGATGGAGTCCACTTTTGGGTATGCAACCCGCCTTACGGTGGCTAAAGAGCCGATCTAAAGGGTTGAAGCTTAACCCGGAGGTTGAAATCCCCCACACGACTATCAGGTACCCATGTTTGAACGGCTCGCAACGTGGTGGCTCATCCTCTTGTCAACTTTAAATCTTTCATCAATAAGGTGGTGCACCGATATTTGAACGGTCGCATCATGGCAGCTCGTCCTCTTGAGCGGCTTTAAATCGCCCGCCAATGAGGCGGGGCACCCATGTTTGAACGGTCGCATCATGGTGGCTCGTCCTCTTGGGCGACTTATAATTTTTCCGCCAATAATGTCGTAGCCCCCGGGATCGAGTTAACTTCCTTGCAATGACCCAGGGTTCTTGTTGAAAATGACCAAATGTGTCGAGCCATGTTTGTAGCCCCCAAGTCTTAAGTGGACTCAAAGAGGCGGCTTGAGAATCTCCACTAAACGTTGAGGTTGACCGTGGCGGGTTATAGGCGATCCCATATGAACTGTTTCAATAATCCAGTCGATGGTTTGTCCCGGCTGGTTGCTGAAGTTAACCAAACTTCAGTGGCGACGATTTGTGTGCCTGTCCATTTGGGCGGCTCATATCGATGAACACTACATCTATATGCTGATGTAGAATCAGACTGTGGGTGGCGTCTTGGGCGCGTCCGGCGGGCGGCTTGTACATGCATACACCGCACCGATATGTTGATGTAGATATGACTGTGGGCAGTGTCTTGCACGCGCCCGCTACGCAGTTTGTATGGATAGCTCCGGTGTGTTCATGTTGACATAGCAATCCGCCACGGTGTTGTAAGTCGATGCAGTCATGAGAGATGACCGTGGCGTTGTGAGCTGGTGCGGTCGCAAGAGACGGTCGCGCGTCGTAGGCGGGCGGAAACGGTGAGTCGCCCGTGGCATTGAAAACCAGCATGGACGGAAAATCGTCGTGGCGTTGTTAAGTCGGCGCGGTCAGTAGTCGGCTGTGTTGTTGTTGGTGAAAACCATAGTGCGGGTGCGGCGGCTTGCCACGTCCATTGGGTGGCTCATACTACCGGTGAGAGCGCGCGATACCGATTAGTTGATGTAGACCGGACCGCAAGGTGGCGGCTCATGAACGTCCATTGGGCGGCTTGAATGAGCAAGCACATCACCAGCATATCGATATAGATGTAAAAGTCAGCCACACATTTGAAGACGGCGCGGTTATTTTGAGAGACGGCTGCGGCGTTGTAAGTCGGTGCGGTCGCGAGAGACGGCCGCGGCGTTGGATGCTGGTGCAGCTCGACACGGACGAACACCGATGCAGAATGATGGCATGCCTCCATTTTCGCGGTATAATGCCACCTTGGCAATGAATAATTGTCCTGTATAAAAAATATCGCAGGCCAAAGTAATTTGTCCTCGAAGGAACTTAATGTGTGGTAATAAAAATAAATTGGATAGATAGCACCTGATGTTTTTCCTGGTAGTTGGCTGTCTAACATTTTAGACTAATTGGACCATAAAATACGCAGCATCAATAATATCACGACATCATGCAGAAAATTGCTTCTGTTCAAACGGTCATGATGAGTTGCGTTTCGGACATCTCAATAGATCGTCAGCAAGGGTGCTCTGGATGCTGCCAAAAAATTGTCTTGTGACCCTCTTTGAACGTTGTATAGGGGGTGGTAGGCTTTCTGAACAGTATGCAATAGCAGTCTAGCAATATCGGAGGTCATTGCCATTTGGTCCTCCGGCGTAGTAGAAAACATGTGATTGCACTCCGTGGAGAGCAGTAATAGTTTTGCAAACTATACTTTAGTTTGTTCAAAAAAACTAAACTTTAGTAGTACCAACACCCATCAATTATGACGGTAGACAAAATAATCACACGTGAGCAAAAATCAATTAAACCTTGGGATCCACTTTTGTAGGCTAACTTCTCATCTGGCTGATGCATTGCGTGCAATACTGCTAATATTGGATCTAACCAAGATTCCTTTGAACAATGTGATAGCTTCTGTCTCGCTTCTCCCGCTGCTGATGTTTGCTTTCAGTCAGGCTCTTGAATCAGAGACAGATTTGCTTGACCCTGGTGATGTTCTTGAGCTTTGCATGCTTCAGGGATGGGTAATGGGAAAACATCGCCTGCAGGGAATCCTGGGAGGCCTGGACATTGGAAAGGCGGAGCGTCTGCAGTGTGGGGAGCTTCAAGGCGTCCTCCTCCACGCCCCTTAGGGTTTCCAGTGAGGCGAGCTGCAGGAGTGACGCTAGAAGGGTCGGCTTCGGTGATGTGCACAACATGTCGACGTCTATATCTCGGACGCCGTAGACTGCGAGGACGGGGAACCAGCCGCTGAGGACGTCCATGCAACTAACAAATCCCTGCCCATACATCACGAAGTAGAAACTGTGGATATGGATGTGGCGACGCGAGGCGAGGTGAAGCAAGGCGGCTCAGAGACAAGGTCGAGTCAGAGACAGGCGGTGACTCGAGGCAAAGCGAAGCGACTTAGAGACGAGGTCGGCCCCGAGCATGACTCGGAGAGACGCCAGTGGAGGCGGGGCGGCCAAGCCGCGACGCGGCTGGTGCATGCACGGCGGCAGCTCATGGTGTGGCCGCGATGCGAACCATGGCGGCGGCGCTGGCGTGGCGGGGCGAGCCGGCGCAACACGAGGCCGTGGTGACGAAACTCCATGCAGACAATCCTGGTCATATATATCTTTGCCAGCTTAGCACTTGTATAGGTACTCTTTGCGGGGATGAAGTGAGCTACCTTGGTCAAGCGATCAACTATTACCCAAATGGAATCATAACCTGAATGGGTCCTGAGTAATCCCGTGATAAAGTCCATGCCGAGTTTATACCATTTCCAGTCTGGTATAGGCAATGGCTTAAGTAAACCTACTGGTTTCTGATGCTCTGCCTTTACCCTCTCACATACATCACATACTACTACATACTCAGCAATTTTCCTCTTCATACCGGTCCACCAAAAACTTTCCTTCAAGTCCAAATACATCTTGGTGTTTCCCGGGTGTATCAAGTAAGGCGAATCATAAGCCTCCTGTAGAATCAACTTCCTGATCTCTAGATCATTGGGCACACAAATACATTGCTCAAACCATTTGATTCCATGCTCATCCTCACGTAATCCTTCTGCCTTCCCTTTGTTGATCCTCTCCTTTATCTCAGCAATACCTTGGTCTGACTTCTGGGCTTCTCCGATTCTTCCTAACAAGGTGTACTGAAGATCTCTAACTTCATCACACAACTCCTGAGGTGATCCTCTAGCGATAAGAGTGTTAACGTAACTCTTACGGCTCAACGCATATGGTACGACATTGGCTTTTCCTGGATGATAATGCAAACTCATGTCATAATCCTTGATGATCACCAACCATCTCCTTTGCCTGAGGTTCAACTCCTTCTGTGTGAAGATATACTTCAAACTCTTGTGATCTATGTAAACATCACATTGATTCCCGATAAGAAAATGTCTCCGGGTCTTGAGAGCATGCACCACTGCTGCTAACTCCAAATCATGCATGGCATAGGTCAACTCATGAGGTCGAAGCTGACGTGAAGCATAAGGTACAGCCTTTCCTTCTTGCATAAGCACGCCTCCAAGTCCTCGGCATGAAGCATCGCAATACACCTGAAAATCCTTACATATGTTCGGCAAAATCAGTATTGGGGCATTAACCAAACGTTTCTTCAGCTCCTGAAAACTAGCCTCACATCTCTCAGTCCAATTATACTTGGTATCCTTCTTCAAAAACTCCATCACGGTATTTGCAATCTTGGAGAAATTTTCAATGAACCTTGATAATATCCTGCAAGTCCAATCAAACTACGGGTCTTGCTAACTGAGGTTGGTGCCTTCCATTCTGTGACTGCTTCTACCTTGGAAGGGTCCATGGCAATTCCTTCCCCTGACACAACATGTCTGAGAAATCCGACTTCATTTAACCAAAACTCACACTTGCTGAACTTGGCATAAAGTTTGTGTTCTCTAAGCTTCTCCAGAACTAAGCGCAGATGTTCTACGTGCTCTTCCTCATTCTTGGAGAAAACCAATATATCATTAATGAATACCACAACAAACTTATCCAAGTCCTCCATGAATACCTTGGTCATCATGCTCATAAAATAGGCAGGGGCATATGTGAAACCAAAATACATGATTGTATACTCATAAATCCCATACCTCGTGGTAAAAGTTGTCTTAGGTATATCCTCTTCACGAATCTTCAATTGATGATAACCTGATCGAAGGTCAATCTTGGAGAAACACTAGCTCCCTCTAGTTGATCAAACAAATCATTGATAATTGGTAGTGGATACTTGTTCTTGATGGTCACCTCGTTCAAGGAACGATAATCCACACACATCCTCGAGGTTCCATCCTTCTTCTCCACTAGGAGTACTTGGGCTCCCCAAGATGATGAACTTGGGTGAATATACCCCTTCTCTAGTAACTCCTCAATCTGTTTTTTGACTTCCACTAGATCATTAGCGGGCATCCTGTATGGCCTCTTGGAGATAGATCCGGTGCCTGGCAGAAACTCAATGAGAAACTCAATCTCCCGATATGGTGGCATACCGGGTAACTCCTCTGGAAATACATCGTGAAAAGCCTTCACCACTCATACTTCTTCCTGGACAACTCCCATAAGAGAGTTCACATGAGTCCTCTTAGACTTGAGCTTGGATACATACTTGATCCTTTTCTTCTCCGGAGTGATGAGAATAATCGATCTACTCGCACAATCAATGCTTCCCTCATAATTGGACATCCAATCCATACCTAGGATCACACCCAACCCTTGTGACTCAAGTACGATCATATCCATGGGAAAAACATGTCCCCTTATATATGTTTATAGGTAACTGAAAACATCCCTGACTAGTCATAGACAGTGTACCTGGGGAACTCACTAGAATAGGTGACTTAAGAGCTACGGTAGGCAACTTATGTTTATCCAAAAATCCCCTCGATATGAATGAATACAATGCACCAGTGTCAAAAAGAATGAGTGCTGGAAATGAATTAACCAAGAACTTACCAATCACTACATCCGGTTGCGCATAGACTTCTTCCACATTGACATGGTTCACATTCCCCTTAGTGAAAGGATTGGGGTTCTTTCCTCCAGAACTTCCATTGCCATTCCCATTCTGTAGCTCAGGACACTCATTGGAGTAGTGTTCTGTCTTCTTGCACTTCAAGCAGGTGATGTGAATCAGATCCTTCCTCACTGGTGTAGCAGGGTTGGGATGATGGTGGTTGCCGTTTCCTCCATTCACATTGCCATTCTTATGGACGTTGTGGTTGTGTCCATTGCCTTCACGATGAGAATGACCACCGTGCTTATGATGGTTGTGCCCTCCAAACTTACTGGGCCCTGAACCAGAATATGCCGAGAACGGTGTGGAGTGAGGCCTCTATTGAGCTCCAGACTAAAACTTGCCTTGACTGTATTTCCTCTTGCGATTTTCCATCTACTAATGCTTGTCCTCTAGAGTGATTTCCTTGTCCACCAACTCTTGATAGTTATCAAAAGTCGCCACCATCAACTGAACTCCCAACTCATCATTCAGTCCCTCTAGAAACTTCTCATGTTTAGTTGCATCGGTAGCCACATCACCTGGAGCATAATGTGATAGCCTTTTGAAGTCATCAATATACTCTCACACTATGCAACTTCCCTGAGGCAAGTTATGGAACTCCCTCTTCTTGAGATCCATAGTTCCAGCTGAAACATGAGCTTTGCAGAACGCCTGCTAGAACTAGGCCCAACTCACATTCTCCATGGGGTACGTGGCAGTGTAGTTCTCCCACCACGAAGCTGCTAGTCCATCCAGTTGGTGAGAGGCAGACCTCACCTTCTCCTAATCAGTGCATCTTGCTGTGGCCTCAGAAAATGGGTAAGGTTGTCAATTTGTGGTGGAGGCAGAGGTGGCGGTGGAGGCGGGTTGTTGTTGTTCTGGGCCATATTCTGCATCAACAATTGTATCATCTGGTTCTGGGTCTGAAACTATTGTTCAAGGTGGGTGGGATATCATTCCCTGATCCACTCCTAGAAGGGTCACGCCTTGGTGGCATCTGTTGGGTTTGAAAAAACGGGACATGGAGAAATTTAGACCTAAGGGAGAAACACTATCCATATGCAAATGATGGCAATAAAAATCAAAATCACTCCAATTCAATTCAATCAAAGAGTTCACATGAAACAAATCTACGGCGAGCCATGTCACAAGATTTGACAAGGTCCCACAAATAAATCAAATCAAAAACTAATCGAATATTGAATCCTAATCTCTCATGGTGGTCTAAATCTACTCCTCATCGGAAGAGACCAAGTCTACCATGTTGATATCATCTCTAGCTACATCACTCTGTATCTCCTCATCATCATCCTCATAGTCCTTATGATGACTAACGTAGTCCCCACAAGAGTGGTCCTCTTGGAGATTTTCCCCATTATCGAGCTTTTCCTCAGCTTCCTCTAGCTGAAGCTTCAAGTCATCGAACATATCCTACAGCGCATCGAGCTCCTCCTCGTGTTCTACGCGAGCGTTCTGAAGCTCTTCTTCCAGCTTGGGCTTGCGGGAAATCAGGTTGTGGGTGGTGATGAGTCTGTTGTCCATCTCTTACTTCATCCTGCTGATGAGCTCCTCTAGGTCCTCAATGTGCGATGTGATGGTGTCGTCCTCCCTGGTGCGCACCACATCTCCATCCGAGTCATGGCGTGCGTACATGACGTAGTCTGTCCTCCTGAGATCCTCACGGTATTCATCCCGGATGCGCCCAAGTGCAAAGAGGGCGAAGATCCCCTTGACAATGACCCATGACTCTACATCCACATGGAAGTTGATCGGCTCGGTGGTGTTTCCAAATGTTTTCCCTGGATGTGGACGTCAATCCTCCAGCGCATCTCCTCGGGTAGAGTGACCGTGAAGGTCCCGGTGACAGTGGGCAGTGCAATGCACAAATGACCCATGACATTCAGCAGCTGCCTTCCGAAGGGGATGCTCGCCTCAGGCTGAGCAAACTCAACGATGGGGGTCGACATCTACAGTTTGAAAGAGGGGAGAAATTAGTAATCAAGTAGGGAAAAGTATAAGTGCAAAAAAGGGGTATAAAAGAGTTGTAAAATCTGTTTTTTCCTATGGCTTTCCATTTTCTAGGGTCGCGTCCTACAATCAACCTGGCTCTGATACCATCTTGTAGCGACTTGATCTCAAAGGATCGGAGTCTCTATGCTTAAGTGTCATCCCTGGATCGGTATGCTGACACACACAATACTCGAGGATTTAAAAATAGAGTTCAGTCACACATTTTATTACATCGGGAATCCTCGATGAGTATTTATTACAATAATGTGGCCTAAGGCCAAATAAAACAAGATAAAGCAGAAGCAAACAAGTGTAACAAGTCCATCAACTCCACGAGCAAGCTGAGTGCAGAACAACGACCTATCGCACCTTATTCTTCATCGGATAAATCTGCAACATGATAAGTTGCAGCCGTGTAGGTCAGTACATGGAATGTACTGACAAGTCACATCATAAAAGTGTAATGAGCCTATATTGTACATGTAATTTGGCTGGTGGAAAGCTCTAAGTTTAGTTTTGCATAAACCTGGTTTTTCCCTATCAAAGAAAATTATTGTACTGCTTCTACAAATATCATTGGTCTGAGATGGTACACCATCTCAACCATTCCAAGATTATTTCAATGCCTAGTTGAAAGGATGTGGATGTCGCCTAGAGGGGGTGAATGGGCGATTTAAAATAATTACGGTTTATGCTTGAACAAATGCGGAATAAAACTACCGTTTAATTAGTCAAGCATAAAACCTAAAACAACTAGGCTCACCTATGTGCACCAACAACTTATGCTAAGAAAGATATACAAATAGGTGATAGCAAGATACATAACAAGAAACATTATAGGTTTCACAAAGTAAAGTGCATAAGTAAAGGGGCTTGGGTAAGAGATAAACGAGGCACGCGGAGACGACGATGTATCCCAAAGTTCACACCCTTGCGGATGCTAATCTCCATTCGGACTGGTGTGGAGGCACAATGCTCTCCAAGAAGCCAACATGGCCACCGTAATCTCCTCATGCCCTCGCGCAATGCAAGATGTCATGATTCCACTAAGGGACCCTTGAGGGTGGTCACCGAACCCGTAAAAACAAGGTTGGGGCAAACTCCACAACTTAATTGGAGGCTCCCAACAACACCACGAAGCTTCACCACAAAGGATTGTGGCTCCGAGGTGACCTCAAATGCTCGAGGCAATCTCCACAACCTAATTTGAGACCCCCGAAGCTTGCCTGGAGCTTTGCACCACAATGATTGAGCTCCGAGGCACCACCAAACGTCTAGGGCATTAAAGCACCCAAGAGGAACAAGCTCTAGGGTGCTCAAAAACCCAAGAGTAATAAGTTTCTCAACTTCTCACTTCCACGTATCACCGTGGAGAACTCAAACCTGCACCAAATGCAATGGCAAACGCACATGGAGTGCCCAAGTCCCTCTCTCCCGAATCCCACTACAACAACTAATGCTATGGAGGAAAGTGAGAGGAAGAACAAACAAGAAGACGAAGAACTCCAAGATCTAGATCCAAGGGGTTCCCCTCACTTAGAGGAGAAAGTGATTGGTGGAAATGTGGATCTAGATCTTCTCTCTATTTTCCCTCAAGAACTAGCAAGAATCATTGGAGGGATTGAGAGATAGCAAGGTCAACGAGGGTCACCAATGGGGGAAAACACGAGCGCAAAAGATGGAGAACCATTGGGGAAGAACACCCCCTTAAATAGGTCCCCACAAATCTACTCGTTATGTACAAAATAGCACACGGGCGGTACAACCGCTGGAGTGGGCGTTAAAACCAGTACAACCGCCCTACTACCTCCCAACCATAGGAACACAACATAAAGTTAGCTGGGTGCAACCGCTTAGCTCGATCGCTGGACATGGCAAAGTCCCAAGCGGTAGAACAGCTTGAGACACTGGTAGTATCGGGCTATATTAATATAGCCGTATAACCGTCCAACCTTCGCCCAACAACCGCAGCATAACAGAACCATGTCCGGTTGTAGCCCGGTGTTGGGCCGGTACAACCGCCCAGGGCTGCCACCCAGGGTCACTCGGCAATTGGCGGTACAACCGCCCGGAGGCAGGGGTACAACCGCTGGGGACCAGATAGTGGCAGCACCCCTAGGGCATCACCCCTAGGGTGGTGGTTATGCCGGAAGACACGAGCGAGCGATACTGTCGGTGTTCTGGGAACGTGGGTACCCAGACCTGCCTGCCTGCGGTCTAGGGCATGGCCCACTTCATCAACCAAATGGGACCGAGCGAGGTCCCACTCAAGGCAAGGCCCTCGTGTGGTCCCTAGCCTCGCGAGGAGGAACAACGAGAAGACCCACGAAGGATGGGCCTCCCCGGGCCCTCTCCAGAGCGGCGGAGATCTCTATGCAAGGCCCGGCCTCAAGAGTCAAAGATGACACAAGGCAAGGACAGGCAAGCACTAGTGCGCTAGGCGGCACAACTTCCCCTTTGGTGCAAAGGGAGCAAGGACGTACGCGGGTTGCCAAAGCACCCCCCAAAGGTTTCCATTCTGGTGTAAGAAGACCACAATCACCTGACCTTCAGGGCAGATGTCATCGCTGAGCCCGTCCCTACGCTGTTGACAGGCACTTTGCAGACGAAGACCGCCTTTGGGCAGGGCGAGCACAAACCCCTATCCCCCTTCAAAATTGGCTATTGTGGGATCCCTTCCCGCCATTGTGCCAAGGGAAGAGCACCCGGGCCACCGCTATATATGGGGTGTAGGCTGCTTTGTAGAGACGGATCGTAACCCAATCGACCAACTCCACCAACCACCAAACCGAAAGGGGCCTCGAACACCACTGAGAGCCCTCAGGAGGCCCCAAAACACTATACTTGTTCATCCCATTCCCTCCTCGAGAGGCAATCCACCAAAGCAGGAGTAGGGTATTATGCTTTGCATCAGCCCAAACCTGGGTAAATCGTGTGAGTTCTGGGTTGTGTTCATCGAATAGTGAGCTAGGTCGGGCGAGGCTACAGGGGATCTCAGCACATGCCCCTGTGTTTGAACCTTAAGGGTTTTGCGGAGCCCGAAATCCTACATTTGGTGCGCCAGGTAGGGCGCGTGTCAAGGTCTTCTCCAAGCTTCATCCTTCCAAATCTTCGCTGCTTAGATGGCCGACGCTCAACAAGCTTCTCCGGGCCGCGGTGGGCCGGCCTCTGTCAACCCCGTTGCGGCGATCGAAGGCCCTCACCCTGGCGTCATGGTACCGAGCAACCAGTACCAGGTCGCCAACGTCGTCTCCACCATTACCACCCCTCATGCGAGTCAAGCACATGGTGAGCTGGCAGTGCCCCCGACATCAGCAACATGTCAAACCTACGTGAGAAACCTTGACGCGCATGACGCGCTACTGCTGGCAAGCGAGATGCTGTGTCACCGACTGACGCACGGGGGCTTCAATGCATGGGCGGATCACATCATGGAGCTGGTCGTCGTCACCCAGAGCGCCATCCTCTCTCACTCCTCTTCAAGACCATAGGTGTCAGGCGCCAGGGGCTCCCGTGCCAAGCCTGCCCTCAGGCCTGCCGGTGGAAGGGCCCCTCCCATGTCGGACGGGGCCGAACCGGGCGCACCACATGCTGTGCTCCTTCTCCTCCGAATCCTGGTGACTGGTATCGGGGCGCAGCCCAGTGACAACCACCAGGCACATGGAGGAAATGGTGGGGCACCCGATGCGCGCACCTACACGCATCCACGCAACCTAGCGGGCCCTCAGCAGCCCGGGTCGTCCAGGCGGGAGCACGCCATCCAACGCAGCGAGCGGGCGTCCAGACGAGCAAGCAACAATGGCAGAGGCGAATCAGGGCACCAAGGGGGAATCCACACCAGGGGCCCCGAGGCCCACCCAACAGCGGTGGCAAGGGTAAGCAACTCTACTCTGAGGCTCGACATAGGAGGGGCTATGAGCAACGCGCACGGGGCAACCTCCCCCCGCCGCCGGGAGGGGCCGTCCTCGGTGCACCGGCGGACGACTTAGGAGGCGGACCGAGCACCTACGTGGAGCCCTACGTACCATGCTATGTTATACCACCTGGCCCACCTAGCGGAGGGGTGGATCAGGCACTCGACGTAGATCAGGCGCCCACCGCGGGCGCCAGCACCTCCCAAGAGTAGAGGGCGCCCTGGGCATCCTCCCCAAGTCGGGCCTGGGGGCTCTCATCCACTGAGCACCGGGCCCGGGCGAAGCAAGCGGGAGGACACCCCTGGACCCATGGGAGGCGACGTGAGCCGACGCCCCTACGGACGAGCGACGATGGGCCAAGCCCCTAGGCCTTAGGGATAATGGCCTGGGGGAGCAACGGGACAAACACAACGCGGGCCACTTGCGACAACTACGGCGCCAGCACGGTCTCAGGAGGATGGGCCTCCCGAGGCCCTCGGAATCTTATCCGGACGGTGCACAAGTGCCTCACGTGGCACGCTTCATCGACAAAACATCCTTATGGCCGCACCAATGCATCGTCCTCATGTTTGGGCCGCAGGAGCGCAATCTCGTGGTCACGCGGGGAACGATGTACTCGGGTTAGGGTCATAAGGGCACGCAACCGGGGAGAAATGCACGGGATGATTCTCAACGAGGCTAAGGGCCACAAAGCCATGCACCTAGGAGCTTACCCAGGGCCATGACACTCTCACGTAACAATGAGCGGGTTGTATACGCCCGGAGCCCCCCGAGGATGCGGAGGGGT
Organism: Hordeum marinum; assembly: GCA_022496015.1. Lineage (NCBI taxonomy): Eukaryota > Viridiplantae > Streptophyta > Magnoliopsida > Poales > Poaceae > Hordeum > Hordeum marinum. The sequence goes on along the minus strand of CM039674.1, from coordinate 300,984,925 downwards.
TCCTCCCATGCAATGTGGCAGCCATAACTCGGAGCTGGCGGAGAAGTCAACACTGCCCATCAATGGCTATGCCCATGCAACTTGGATGCCCTACGCTCGGCGCTGGGGGAAGACGAAGGTGGGGACAACCGTAAAAAGCCGGACGCGACCATTTTCTTGCTCTTTTTTGTACTTCAAGTTGGAGGCTTCGATGGCCCTTTTTTGTGCTTGAGCGTGTCAGAGGCTCGAAGATTTCATGATCCTAAGTTTTAAAAGAAAAAGGGGCGAGAACTTTTCTCTCTTTGTTTTCCCATTTTGCCTAACTTTAATTATTTCTTTCCGAATGGTGTTTCGAAAGGAGCTCAGTGCTCCGCGCCGCCCGAAGGCATCACAGATCTGAATGGCGAGGCCTCGCCGCCTCAGGGGCATGCAATTTTTTGCTATCTACCCCCGCTAGGGGGCTCCGACCATAGCTCGAATCACAACATGGAGTCTTGGGAGGTCCCAAAGCCTCCTGAGGCAACACCCGGAGGAATGGAATGGGGGTCGCTCGAGCGCCAAAGGGGCTCCTGAGTAGCACGCCTCAAGAGCCTTACCGGTCATAAGGCCACTCGTCCCCCGTGATTTCGTCCTTGGTTTTCGGTCGGCATCGGGGGTGTCGGGGCTCCGCCCCATGAAGTGCGTCCTTGGTTTCCGGTCGTACCTAACAGTGGTGGGTAAATGCATGGGGCTAGGACCTGACGACATAGAGCAGTTTGAGTGTCAAAAAAGGGGGCTCCTAGGCAACGCGCCTCGGGAGCCTTACCGGTCATAATGCCATCCGACTTCCTGGTGCCGTCCATGGTTTCCGGTCGGCATCACGAGTATCGAGGCCTCGCCACGTGAAGTATGTCCTCTCTAATCGTACCTAACGATGGTGGGGAAATATGCAGGGCTGGGACCTACAGACTCAGATTACCGAAAGGGCCCCTAGACCGTTCAATAGGTAAGAAGAAGATATCAAGGGCGGAGTCACGGCTTGATGGAACAGCCCGTCTCGCCTCGTGACGCAGGATCACCAGCATCATACAAAGCTAAGTACACTATCCAGCCCATCAAGAGCCCCCTGGCCTAATAACAACTCCAGGGATGAAGGACTGACACACTAACCTAAAAATGCAGGAACTGCGGCTACTACGCGCGACTGCCGAGGCCCCCAAGAAACGAAGCGGCAAAGGAGGCGACACGCGAGAAGGGGGCTCGATCACGATGAGTCACGAGGCCCGAGTCCCAACACGAGCAACAGACGTGAGTCGACCCTGAAGGGGGAGAGCCTCGCGGGGGCCATATCAGGGGCTGACGCAGGGCCACGACCATGGCGGCACCAACTGACACCACAACCACCAAATCGAGGGAGAAAAATAAGACGGCCAAGGTAAGACGCAAAAGATTAATGCCCCACGGGGCAGGGTCCTTGTTCACGCATTAGAGGTACCCATAAATGTGGATGTAGGATGCCTACGGGGAGGAGGAGTCATCACCACCCGTGCCGTGGGCCGGCTCGGTGTCGGAGCCATCCTTCTCGCTTGAAGCGGGAACCTGGATGAACTGGTCCACCATGGCCTCCACGAGCGGGCGCATCTCGTACCGAAGGGGGCGCTAGAGCTCATCGGGCACCTGCTCTCCAAGGAGCCCGAGGTCCAGCTGCGGGGCAAGGCGGTGCAAGTTGGAGTAGACGAGCGTCAAGCCAAGGTCCTGAAGGTCGCGTGCGTCGGACGTGCTGTCCGCGTCGATGTGAGAGACGCCGGTCTCCATTGCCTCCACCACCTTTCGGAAGAACTCAAGGTAGCCCCCATCGCCGCCCATGTGCGGCAGCGCAGGGGCGTCCCTGACGAACCGGCTCATGGCATCGGCCGCATGGCAGGGAATGCCCTGGAACTGCTTGGCATGGAGGGACTCCAACATCCTGGCATGTGCCGCCTCGCCCTTGGCGGCCTGCACGCGTCGGCGGCCTCCTGGACCTAGGTTTGGAGGGACGCCAGCTCCGCCTAGGCGTCAGCCTCGCCCCTGAGGGCGGTGTCGAAGGCGGCCTCGGCGGTGGCCAGTCGGGCCTGCAGCGTCTGTACCTCCTCCTGAAGCTCACCAAGTTTGTGCTTCTTGGCCGCGGGAACCCTGGAAGGAGGGGAATGAGATCAAGCTCCCGACGAGGGACAGAAGAATGAGAGAATAGGGAGGCGGCAAAATACTTACTCGTCGACCGGGGCCCACTGCTGGCGAACTCGCGCCGACCCCAAGGACGCCCCGCCGTGGCCTCTAGAGGAGTACGTAGGAGCCGGAGGAGACGGCCTTTTTTGAGCACCTGCACCGCCTCCTCCGGATGCCATGAAGGACAGGGGGACGAGAAGGAAAGAGGGTTTTGTGCTGGCAGAGCGAAGGAAACAAGGCGAATCCTAAAGACTACAATACCCTCCCCTGGCCAGGGATAGGCCGGATTTATAGGCGTAACCGTGGACACAAGACGTTGCTCGCCCCTCGCACGACACGAGGCGGTTCAGTCAATACTGTCCCATCCATGTTGCCTCCCCTGCCCTTTGAAAAGTCGCATCCACGCGGCCTGCAGCAGCGACAGCACTTGATGGGACGCAATGATGGCCTGCGCTGCGCCCAGGCATCACGTCAATCTAACCGGGTGCGGTTCCGAAGGGCCTCGAGGAGCGGACACGTCACCACTGAGGCGTTTAGCGCGTGCCAAGCCTGGCCCGCAGGCATTTGGGGCCCGCGGCACTCCCGGCCGCCCTCCAGGCTTCGCCCGTAAGCCTGCTCAAGCGCGCCTTGGGCCTAGGGGCTACTGTCGGTGTAAGGGGGTACCCAGACCTCCCTGCCGGCGTGAGGGAATGGGGGTACCCAGACCTCCCTGCCTGCCGTCCAGGGCATGGCCCACTTCATCAACCAAATGGGTCCAGGCGAGGCCCCACTCAAGACAAGGCCCTCGCAAGGGCCCTAGCCTCGCAAGGAGGAACAACGACAAGACCCGCAAAGGATGGGCCTCCCCAGGCACCCTCCGGAGCGGCGGAGATCTCTATGCAAGGCCCGGCCTCAAGAGTCAAAGATGACGCAAGGCAAGGACAGGCAAGCACTAGTGCACCAGGCGACACAGTTTCCCCTTTGTGGCAAAGGGAGATAGGACATACGCGGGTTCCCAAAGCACCCCCCCCAAGGTTTTCATTCTGGTGTAAGAAGACCACAACCACCCGCCCTGCAGGGCGGATGTCATCACTAAGCCCGTCCCTGCGTTGTCGACAGCCATTTTGCAGACAAAGACCGCCTTTGGGCAAGGCGAGCACGAACCCCTATCCCCCTTCAAAATTGGCCGTTGTGGGATCCCTTACCGCCATTGTGATAAGGGAAGAGGACCCGGGCCACCGCTATATATAAGGGGTAGGCTGCTTCATAGAGACGGATCCGAACCCAATCGACCAACTCCACCACCCACCAAACCGAAAGGGGCCTCAAACACCACTGAGAGCCCTCAGGAGGCCCCGAAACATTGTACTTGTTCATCCACCTCACCTCCTCGAGAGGCAATCCACCAAAGCAGGAGTAGGGTATTACGCTTCACTGCAGCCCGAACCTGGTTAAACTGTCGTGTTCATCTTCTTGCTCGTCATCGTGCGAGCTCTTTGCTGTGTTCATCGAGTAGCGAGCTAGGTCGAGCAAGGCTGCAGGGGATCTTCGCACATGCCCCAGTGTTCGAACCTTAAGGGTTTTGTGGAGCCCGAAATCCAACAGGTACAACCGTATCAAGAAAATAGGTAAGACCAGAACTACCACAACCTCAGCAGATGAGCTTCGAATTGAGCAAACTCAAGCTTGTTGGATTCAGTATGACAAGAGCTATCCAACAGCGACAATATGTAAATGTCAATGACATAGAGATGTGAAACCTCTATGAATGAAGAACCGGCAAAAACTCCAAGATTGAAAAAATCATAGAACATGCACATGGACTCTATTGTCGATGAACTTGAGCTTTTCATGAAGCTAACCATAACCTAAAGAACTCATAAAGAGAAGCACCAAACAAGAACCAAGAAATATGATGATGCAAGGGTGCATATGGTTTGATCTCTCAACGAATGATACGATCAAGCTACTCACTTGAGAGCCCCCCTTGATAGTACGGCTATTGATCCTATAACCTGGTCTCCCAACTACCACTATGAGACCGGTAAAATGTAAAACCTTATCAAGGTCAAACCTTTGCCTTGCGCGCGGTCTACTTGATCTAGACAATGATGATATTGTCCTTCTCAATATGGACCACCTTTCTAGATTGCGTCGGCTCGATGAAGACTACTAGATTTCTCCCCCATACTCCACTATGGGTGAGCCACTCTTCAGCACATCTTCACAAGTCCATTGTCACCACAATGGACAGTAAGCTTCAAGCATGATATCTCCATGATGATCACTTGAACTTGCACACCACAACCTTGATGACGATTACCACTTGATGTCATCTTCCATGGGTTGTATGGGATCTTCCTCTTGATTTAATCCCATGGAAATATACCTAACCCCACAAATAATTCTCACAAGGAACATTGGTTAGTACACAAAGCGTAATGGACAATGCTTACCATACCATGGGATCACTTGATCCCTCTCGGTACATCTTGTACACTTTGTGTGTTGATCACTTGATTCACTCTTTGACTTAGTCTTGATCAACCTTCTATCCTATCTTGTCTCTTCATAAAGATGATGTCTTGAAGGTAATCATGAATGCTCACACAATCTTCTTCTTCAAGACATGCTTGTAATAAGCTCAACTCTCACAAGACCAATCTTTGGATAAAACTTGAATACCACCTTGGTCATCATATAAACTCCTTGAAAACCAACAGATGGACTTCAAGAAGTGCCTCTGGACAAATCCTTCGAATATAACTCAAGGCAACCATTAGTCCATAGGGGTGTCATCAATTACCAAAACCACACATGGAGAAATGTGCTCTTACACCAGTTGATTAGTTAAGAGTGATGAGATCTCCCTACATTTCCACTACTAAAAGCTCAAGTTGTCCATGACCAAGGACACGGCTAATCAATTAGATTTACAATTTGCAGAGGTTGCACACTTTTCCCACAAGACTCGACCACCTCCTTGATCGGAAGATCGAGACATAGTCTTTTGATAGCATTTCCCCTAACCCACGGATAGGCCGGTAATCCTACATCATCTACATCTGCTAGCCTATCCCGAAAGAGGTCACACCACCTACTCAACTAAGCCAGAGCCCATATTGGCTTGCGGCTGCACACGGAAGCTTCTAGACATGAAAATAAGGTTGATCCCTTTGAGCCTGGGTGAATGGACCACTAGTGTGCGCTCCCATGGATTCCCATGAATGCTCCCATTGTACTTCGCCACCATACAAACCAATTTCCACCCAGGTAGTTCATTAAAGTCTTGGTCCTATTTAATACTTTGTCACTCATATCTCAACGTGATAACACTCCCCAATCCATGTCTACTTAGCGAAGCATAATAATTTAACACGATGGTAAAAAAGTTGGTATGGTTCGGACCTACCTCAAATGAACCACTGGGTGCAAGTAAAGCCAACAAGTATAAAATCCTAACATATAATCCTACATCAAAGGACTATTTGCAAAAATAAACCATAGGTAAAACATGTATGATCAAAATGTAACTTGCCTTCGTGCTGAGAGTGAAGTTCAAGGGAGTGGTACTATTTTGCTTTGCAGTCTGGACAATGTATCGCAAAGTAAATAAACACACATAAACAAGCATTCATACAATTCAAAGAAACATGCAACAAAATATTTGCAAAATCCAAATAAAATCCAACACAAGTCATTAGCATAAAAAAATTCAAAGTATAAATAGTGTTCAAAATTCGTGATGTGCACTAGTGTTCCTACAAGGCATTCTAGTAAAATTACGGTGAATAGAAAATAATTTTGTAGAAAAATAATGTGAAAAAAGTTCATGGCATAGGGTTTAGTTTGTGTGACATGGTGCAAAAAGAATCACTTCAAACGGGTATACTGTTTGGAAGATATGGCCTAATAAAGTTCAAACTCAAATCTAAAATACATTCAATTTAGAACTTGCAAAAGTTTGCAATGATGGGTTTTCTGGATAGAGCTATTCGATACAAAAAATTTAGCCGCTGATTTCATCTCGTTTCGATCTATGGTTAAAAAGTGGAGGCCGTTTGAAGATTTGAAACAAATCTGGAAAAAAAACTGCTATAGGAACGTTTCTGAAAACACTAAAGTGTGAACGTCCGCGGCTAGAGTGCGACGTGGATCGCTCTGGTTTGCTGGCTGTGTTTGTCGCGGCGACTATGCGGAGAACGTTCGCGAACTAAGTAAAGTTATCCTGTTTGGCTAAACTAAAAGAAAACCGCCATTCAGTTGTAAAAACAAACCACACAATTCAAATTAAAACACGGTTAACCAACATACCCCTTCAATCTAACATACAAAAAACTAATCTAATCTACGTGCGAAACGAGCGAGGTGAGCGCTTAGAGCAACTCCAATGGGGCGACCCATTTCGTCCGCCGCCGTTCGTTTGGGTCGGCGCGGACAAAAGTGGCGGCCCAACGCTTCGACCCAAACCCAAATCACGTCCGCTTCGCGTCCGTGCCGACGCATTTGCGGACCAAATTTCCGCCCTAAATGCGTCGGCGCGGAAGCGGAATGGACGCCTCGTGTGCCTTCTCGGTGTCCGCCGCATCTCCACCTGGCGGCCATCCAACTACCCGCTGCCCACGCGGTCAGCTTAATTTATGACCACGGGCCCATGCGTCAGCGATAGCGGTCGTCCTTTTTTAAGCCGATCGTGCGGCAGGGACATCCTCATCCAAACTCTTTGTCCACATCTAGCCAGCTCTGCTCCCCCATCGCTGGCAAACCCTAGCCGCCACCACCACAGCGAAATGGGGCTCTTCTCTACCGCGAGCAGCAGAAAGGCCAAGGGCAAGGCCCCTGCCATCCCTTTCCCCTCTTAGTTCCTCCTGCCTTTGCCGGCACCGGCGCCTCACCGGTAGAGGCAGCGCGTGAATGTGCGAGTGCACCAGGCAGAGTGGCACTAGCAGCATCGCGTGCCTCTCCCGTACCCCGACGCCACCCTGCCGCACGACTGGCATGTGGATCCGGAAAGGATCCCACTGCCAGTGGCACCCCGGTCGACTCGATCTCACGCGGAGGAGGTGCGGTGCCAGCGGGCACTGCTGACGCCGGAGCAGTGCCGCGACCGCGCCTACGCAACCGACTCGCCCAACTGGGCGAGGTGGTTCGCCTTCGAGTACGAGGAGGCGAGGCGATGGGGCGTTCCCGAGGTCGACCGAAGCATGCCGCCGCCGCCGCTCGTCGTCCGTGAGGAGGACCAGGCGGAGGAGGACGCTTACCAGGCGGCCCTTGCTTCCGTGTATCGGGAGAGCGAGGAGGACGAGCGGTGCAGGGCGGCGGTTGCGGTGGGGGAAGAGGAGGCTCGGTACGAGGCGGCAATGGCGCATGCCATTGCCCTCTCCATGGCGGGCGAATGCGTGTTGCCGCCGCCAGCCCCGCCGTCCCATCGCCGACGCCAGCCGGAGCCCGAGCCAAAGCCGTCCCCCATCGAGCACTACACCTGGACGGGCGTAGTGCACGAGTGGGTCTCCGCGCCACCGATTTGGATGGGGGTGATGCCGGCGCAGGAGGCGGCGTACCTCAAGCAGTGACGCCAGATCCGGCTGGCCGAAGAGCGTGAAGAGTGCAAGCGCCTTGCGAAGCTCGAGCGTGAGGCCGAGGAGGAGGAGGAGGAGGCGCGCCAAGCCACGGTAGCCCAAGCAGCAGCACTGCTCGCGTCGGCACAGCCCGCGCCCGACATGAACGCGCTCTCAAACACGGCCTTCCCCTGGGCGGGCCGGCGCCGACGCTCATCGACCTCATGGACCCCGAGGACGACGACAACGACGCCTAGGGCAGCATGCCGCCTCGTAGTTTATGTTGTTTTTATTTTTCTTAAATGCAAATCTGGACGCGTGGACTCTCGCCGGCCTTCGTGGCCGGCTTTAATGTTTAATTAATTTTTTTTAAATATGCATGCATTTTTTTCTAGCGCCGTCGAAATGGGTCGGGCTAGCGTTGGGCGCACGCGCCGACCCAAATGCGGAAGCGGACGTCCGTGTCCGCCTGGCCGACACAAACGTACAAAAAGCGGACAAAATCGCCGTCCGTTAGGGTCGGCCCGTTGGAATTGCTCTTAGAGACTACGGTGCTAGGTGTGTGGGTTGGGAAGGAACTGGGCAACGACCGAGCGGCGGCTCTGGCAATCGTCAGTGTTAGTGCAGAGTCGGGAGAGGTGCGTCTTGGTGAGGGCGTTCGGGCTGTGCTGATGGCGTTCGGCAGCGATGACCGGATGGAGCAGGGCGAGCTTTTGTACTTCGACAAACTCCAACGACACATGTCGGATGGGACGTTGTTCCGGTGACCCTAGGGACAGAATAAGATGTGAGGGAGATGCGAATGGACTAGGGTTCTGATTTCCCAAGGAAGAATAGGTCATGATGGATCACCAGCGTCGGAAATGTCGACAAAGAGCTTTGGCTCCAATGAGATGCAAACGAACGGGGCGAGCGGTGCGAGCGGCGAGAGGTCGTGCGAGATTGCTGAATGAGACGAGGGGGCTCGAGGATCTTTATAGGCGCGTCCAAGAGGTGCGGGGCTGCGGGATAAGCCTTATCCCTTGATCTTTGTCCGGCTGGTTCCGGAGCGTGTGCATAGCCCTTCCCATGCGGGGTGGGAGGTTGAAGATGGCTGGGGTCGGGCCCCACCTGTAGGTGCGTGAGGGAGAGGGAGAGGTTAGCGAGCGAGAGAGAGAGAGATACCTGGGGAGGGAGAGTGAGCGCTTTTTGGGAGGCTCTGGCGAGGCCAGCGAGCGGAGCGATGGCCGCTGGCGAGCGCTTGGCTCGGCCGTCGTCCTGATGGGCTTCGGCCTCGCTAGGCAATGTGTATGCATGTTTTTTTAAACAGAAAAAGGTTTGTTTTTTAAATTCACCACCCGAAGAAAAAAAGAACAATAATTTGGTAAATCATAATCTATTATATAGAGCATAGTGAACATTTTTTCTGCTCAAATAACTTAGAAAAAAAAATTCTTAATGCAATAATCTAACTCAAGAAAGAAAATAATTTTCAGTGCAACTTTAAAGCACCAAATATCATTCCAAACTTTCCCTCTCGCTTATACTTTGAGGAAGTCATATTGTCCCCGCTCTATATGTGAATGGAAAAACTTGAACATCATAAACTCCAAATACAATAAAAATATGATATGCAATATGATGGTCCTATTAACATCCTAAATTAATAAAATTGAGATGTTACATGAGTGGGCTGTCATCTTAGGAGCCCCAAAGGTGCAAGAAGGAGATCTTGATGTGTATTTTGAGTGAAAGATGAACCACAACTCCATGGTCAATATGTACAATCCCATTCCCAGGGCATATGTGAAGACACACAAGATTATCTTAGTCTAGTATTTGCAAGCAGGTCTACCCACCTCCAATACTATTCCGATGCATAATTTGATGCCCAAGTGAGGTGATGACAAGATGATTCGAGGTTATTCTGTCAACATGCTGCATCATGTGGATAGCCACACCAGGTTTAGAGTGATGGATCTTATAGTTGAGACCATCAAGAGGACATCTACTGATTAGAAGAGATCTTGTGGATATGCTCCCTACATTCAGATGCTCATCAATTTCAAAGTTGGAAAGAGCCTCTATCTACTTGATCGACCACACATGCCCCTCCATCCAAATTATGAGGATAATGTCATGGTGATGGATCCATCTCATCCCACTTCATCTACTGCTCAGGCAGATATAGAGGCCGAGGCCTAGGCAGAGGCAGCTAGAGCACTAGTGCTCCTGTGTTCAAGACAAAAGGTGATCAAATGGCTTAATCTTATTAGCACCATCCAGGGTATGGAGAAGAACATCAACGAGCTTTTGAAGAACTAGAAGAGTCTCGAGAGGATTGTGGAGACTAAGTTGCATGACCTTCATGTCAAGGTGACTGGGCTGACCACCACGGTCAACCAGTTGAAGCAGGAGGTAGATGCAGTGCCTTTACCCAGCTCAGATGATGATGATGACAGCCCCACACTACCAGTACAGACTCAGTTCAGGACTCAGGCTCAATCTGCTGATGTGCCTGCCCAGGATGTGTGACCCATGGTGTCTGCACGAGGTGCTACGTCTATCATGACTCGTTCAGCACCTCCACTGTCAACTCCACCAGCCCAGAGGACTTCTGCTGAAGCATTTGTAGATGTTCTCTTATCGACTCCTTCCACGACCACCCGAGCAGCTTCATCACCCCATGGAGGAGACCATGCCCATAATGATGCTTAGCTCTATACGTTCGGGCTTTTTGGTAACTTGTTGGCAAAGGGGGAGATGTGTTAGAGATCATAGGGCTTTGAGAGAGTGTGTGTTGCATTTTGGTTGCACTTACCATTTTAGAACATTTGGCCTATCTTTTGTTTGTCTTAAACTTTGTGATGTTTGATCATACGCTTTGTGATTGATGATACTACTTCCTATATTCTTGAGATGTGTATATGATGATCATTCACCCATGTTTGTGTTGGGGAACGTTGCATGGGAAACAAATTTTCCTACACACATGCAAGATCTATCCATGGAGATGCATAGCTACAAGAGGGGGGGTGTAGATACACACCCTTGTAGATCACTAAACAGAAGCGCAGATAACGCGGTTGATGTAGTCGTACTCTTCACGATCCAATCGTGATTGAATCTGATCTAGCGCCGAACGGACGACCCCTCTGTGTTCAGCACACGTGTGGCTCCATGATATCTCCTTTTTGAACCAGAAAGAGAGGGAGGAGAAGTAGATGGGATCTCAACCAACATGACGGCAAGGTGGAGATGGTGGTGTCACAATGCCGGCAGGGCTTCGCCAAGCGCTTCCGAATTGACGTACGAGGAAGAAACGGGAGAGACGGGAGGAGGGCCGTGGCTGTGAAAGGGTGTGCAGCCCCCTTGCACCTCTGCACCTTTATATAGGCATGGGAAAGGCTGGTGGTTGCCCTCCAAGCCCCTAGGGTCGTTGGTCAAGGGGGAGGAAGGAAATCCCTCCTTTCCTTCCCCACCGAGCACTATCCCCCTTTATAGGGATCTCGATCTTATTCTTTCGAGATATGATTCTATTCCTTTTAAGGGGGATCTTGATGCTCCTAAACCAGGGGTGTGAGGACCTTACCCACTACCCATGTCCATGTGGGTCCCCATGCAAGCGGGGCCCACTCCAGAACCTTCCCGATACAATACCAAAAAATCCCGAACATTTCCCGGAACCCTAAATATGACTTCCCATATATAAATCTTTACCTCCAGACTATTCTAGAGCTCCTCGTGATGTCCGAGATCTCATCCGAGATTCCGAACAACATTCGGTCACCAATGTACGTATCCCAATACTACAGTAGTATCATCGAACGTTAAGCATGCAGACCCTACGGGTTCGAGAATCATGTAGACATGACCAAGACATCTCTCCCGTAAATAACCAATAGCGGGACCTGGATGCACATATTTATTCCTACATATTCCACGAATATCTTTATCGGTCGAACCATGATGTCAAGGATTCAGTCAATCCCATATGCAGTTCCCTTTGTCCAGCGGTATGCTACTTGCTCGAGATTCGATTGTCGGTTTCTCCATACCTAGTTCAACTTCATTTTCGGCAAGTCTCTTTAGTCGTTCTGTAATACAAGATCCCATGAGTAACTCCTTAGTCACATTTCATGCAAGCTTCTTGTGATGTTGTATTACCGAGAGGGCCTAGAGATACCTCTCCATCATACGGAGTGACAAATCCCCGTCTCGATCCACGCCAACCCAACAGACACCCTCGGAGATACCTGTAGAGCACATATGTAGTCACCCAATTACGTTGTGACGTTTGATACACTAGGCATTCCTCTGGTGTCAGGTACTTGCATGGTCTCATGGTCGTAGGAGCAGATACTTGACATGGATAAACCGGTATCAATAAACTAGCATGATTAAATGTTATGCTTATGGTTATGTCTTGTCCATCACATCATTCTCCTAATGATGTGATCCCGTTATCAGATGAAAACTCATGTCTATGGTCAGGAAGCATTGGCTATCTCTGATCAGCGAGCTAGTCTAATAGAGTCTCACTAGGGGCATGGTGTTGTCTATGTATCCACACATGTATGTGAGTTTCTGATCAATACAATTCTAGCATGGATAGTAAACGATTATCATGGTCAAGGAAATATGATAATAACCAATTTATTATTGTCTCTAGGGCATATTTCCAATAGTCTCCCACTTGCTCTAGATTCAATAATCTAGTTCACATCACCATGTGACTAACACCCAATGAGTTGTGGGGTTTTATGATGTTTTGCTTGTGAGAGAGGTTTTAGTCAACGGGTCTGCATCATTCAGATCTGTGTGTGCTTTGCAAATCTCTATGTCATACTGTAGATGTTGCTACCACGCTCCCCTTGGAACTATTCCAAATGACTGCTCCACTATACGTATCCGGACTACTAATCAGAGTCATCATGATTGGTGTCAAACCTTGCATAGACGTAACCCTTTATGATGAACTCTTTATCACCTCCATAATCAAGAAAGATTTCCTTAGTCCTTGAGTTAATAAGGATAATTTTGACTGATGTCCAGTGATCCACTCGTGGATCACTCTTGTACCCCTTGACAGACGCATGGCAAGGCACACACACACCAGGTGCAGTACACAGCATGTCTTGCTATATAGTGTTGGGGAACGTTGCATGGCAAACAAAAAAATTCCTATGCACATGCAAGATCTATCCATGGTGATGAGCATCTATGAGAGGGACAGTGGTTCTACATACCCTTGTAGATCTCTAAACGGGAAGCGTTAAGAAACACGGTTGGCGTAGTCGAACATCTTCGTGATCCAATCACGAGTCGTCCTGTGATCTCATCACGAGCCATCCCGCGATCCTATCGTGGTCCTTGCGATCTAGCGCCGAACGGATGGCACCTCCGTGTTCAGCACACATACAGCCCGATGACGACCTCCGCCTTCTTGATCCAGCAAGAGGGGGCAAAGAGGTAGAAAGAGTTCTGCGGCATAACGACGGCGTGGCGGTAGCGGTGGTGGAGCTATTCCGGCAGAGCTTTGCTAAGCAACACCGAGTCAATATAGAGGAGAAGCAATTTGGGAGGGAGTAAGGGCTGCGCCGTGGCTTGTGGTGTGACTGCCCTCCTCCCTCTATCATATATATAGGGGAAGGGGGAAGGGGCTGTGCACTGGTGTTCCCACCCCTAGGGCCTGCGGCCAAGAGGAGGGGGCGGCGGCCAAGGGGTGGCTTGCCCCCAAGCCAAGGGGGCCAACCCCCTTTAGGGTTTCCCCCTTCTGCCCTTCGACCTCATGGGCCTTCTGGAAGGGGAAGCCAGCCCACCAGGGGCTGGTGTGCCCCCTCTCACAACCAATGGAGCCCTCCGTAGCAGGTGGACCCAACCAGTGGCCCTCCGAAACACTTCCGGCATTCCCGCCACAAAACTGGTAAGTCCCAAAACTTTTCCAGAACCCGAATATAGACTTCCTATATATGAACCTTTACCCCCGGACCATTCTGCAGCTCCTTGTCATGTCCAGGATCTCATACGGGACTCTGAACAACCTTCGGTAACCAACACACATAACTCATCTATACGGAAACGTCACCTAACCTTAAGTGTGCAGACCCTGCGGTTCGAGAACTATGTAGACATGACCGAAACACCTCTACGGTCAATAACTAATAGCGGGACCTGGATGCCCGTATTGGCTCCTACATATTCTATGAAGATCTTTACCGGTTGAACCTCTATGTCAAGGATTCATACAATCCCGTATGACGTTCCCTTTGTCTATCGGTATGTTACTTGCCCGAGATTCGATCTTTGGTATCTCCATACCTAGTTCAATCTCGTTACCGGCAAATCTCTTTACTCGTTCCATAATACAAGATCGTCTAGCTAATGCATTAGTCACTTTGCTTGCAAGGCTTGTTGTGATGTTGTATTACAGAGTGGGCCCTGAGCTACCTCTCTGTCACACATAGTAACAAATCCCATTCTTGATCCATGCCAACCCAACAGACACCCTCGGATATACCTGTAGAGAACCTTTATAGTCATCCAGTGTAACGCCCAAGATGCAAACCTATCCTTATTTTGGCATGAGGGCCTCAATAGGGATAGAAGCTCATCTCGTCGTTTTGCAAGAATGGATATCATTACAAGTACATGTACACAAGAGATGAGTATATGGAATTGGCTTACACTCGCCACAAGCTACATCAAGATCACATCAATTTAATAACATATATAACCATCATACAGAAGAGCAGGGTCCGACTATGGACGAAAACAACTGATAAAATGACATACATCCTTGCTATCCCAGGCTGCCGCCTGGAACCCATCCTAGACCGATGAAGTAGAAGAACTCCAAATCAAAACAAGCATCGCGCTCACGTGTAGGATCAAAAGTAGAGCTAGAGGGGGGTGATTAGACTACTTGACCAAATAAAAATCGACTTTTTCCCAATTTTAATTCTTGGCAGATTTTAGCATTCATAGTATGTCAAATACACCCTACACATGCATGTCTAAGAGTATAGTAGCAAAAAGTAAAGACCAGCATGTAAGTAAAGAGAGGGTAGGAAGATCAAACGCAATTGGTGACACGATGATTTTTCCCGTGGTTCCGATAGGTGGTGCTATCGTACATCCACGTTCCTCGAGTCTTCAACCCATGGAGGGTAACGTTTGCGAGAGTCCACGGAGGGCTCTACCCACGGAGGGTTCCACAAAGAAGCAACCTTGACTATACCATGACGGCCTATGTCCACGGAGGACTAGCCTTACTCGAGGTAGATCTTCACGAAGTAGGCGATCTCCTTGCCCTTACAAACTTATTGGTTCACTCCACAACACGAAGTAGGAGGCTCCCCAGCGACACCTAACCAATCTAGCAGGCACCACCCTCCAAAAGGTAATAGGCTCGGTAATTTGATGAACTCCTTGCTCTTGTTCTTCAAGATGATAGACTCCTGAACACACAATCACCCTCTCACAGATGTGGCTTGGTAGAAGACATTTATTGGGTAGAAAGCAACTTGGGCAGGCTAGAAATCAAGATCCATATGGTTGGAGTGGAAGATCTTGACCTCAACACAAGGGTATGTGGTTCTCTCTCAGAAAACAGTAGGTATGAGTGGGGAACTGTTTTGAGTGCTTCTCTCTCGAGTGAGTGGTGGTGGAGGGGTATATCTAGGCATCTCCAAAAATCCAACCATTACACACAAAATGACCAATGTGGTGACACGGATGTGTTAATCTCGATGGTACCGAACTGACCAAAAGGTGGCAACTTTTGAATCACGGTGAGACCGATATAGGAATCTCGGTTGCACCGATAAGGTGACCAACGGTCAGAATGTCCAATCTCGGTGATGCCGGTCCAACAATCTCGGATGGACCGAAATTGTGAACTTTAGTAATAGAGAGTTGACAGCCTAACTCGGTGGCACCGAATGCAGAATCAGTTGCACCGAAAAGCTAGGGTTTGGCTGAGTTTACCTAGGGTTTGGAATCGGTGGCACCGAGTGTAGAATGTTGGTTGCACCGATTTTGAGTATTTGGCTTTGGACAGACTTTTGTGGAAGAGCTTATGGGTGTATGTGGTGACTATCACTTGTGCACATATGAGCATTTTGTTCACCAACAAAACCTTACCCCATTTTAATAGTATTGGCTTTCCTATGGACTCAAAGTGATTTCTAACAAATGTAAAATGTAGTGTCCTTTGCATTAAGCTTGGCCAATGATATTCCTTGCATCTTGGGGTATTTCACAATCCTTTTGCCAACCCATCATTGAACTTTTCCCGAAACATACTTTGTGGAAACATTAGTTCAATGACTTATATGTTGTTATGAATTACCAAAACAA
Source organism: Hordeum marinum (assembly GCA_022496015.1). Lineage (NCBI taxonomy): Eukaryota > Viridiplantae > Streptophyta > Magnoliopsida > Poales > Poaceae > Hordeum > Hordeum marinum. The sequence continues at coordinate 300,968,885 of CM039674.1, read as the reverse complement.
CCAAGGGAACAAATGTGCTTTCAATCTCCCCCTTTTTGGTAATTGATGATAACATATAGATCAAAGCTTCGACATATGATATAATCAATGAATATAACCGTCACTTTGAGAAGTATGTGATAAGCAAGAGCTCCCCCTAAATTTGTGCATTATTTTGAATTTGCTATTGAATGCAAATGCACAATCGATTAGGTACATGGGGCACTTCTTCCATGTCACATACATCTTGGTGGTGTGCGAGAATAATTGGAGTTAACAACATAGCAGAACACAATCAAGCAATGTGACTGATCATCACATAATCATCAAATGATAGGAAATAGTAGCAACACACATAATAGCGTATGATCACACACAAACACAAAAGTATCTCATGTCAAACCAAAATAGCCAAATGTTTTGTAAAACCAGCAAATAAAGATAGACACTCTCTCACTCGAAGCCTAAGATCTATATACACTTCTCCCCCTTTGGCAACAAGTTACCAAAAAGTTCAAAGCATATAGCTAATCGTTCTGCAACTGATCTCCTCCGGTCGTTGATGTCAGAGTCGAGAGAACTACGTCGGTGAAGACTTCCGCTGAAGTCATGGATGGAGCTGGAGTAGATACTGGAGGCACTGGAGCTGATGGAGCTGAAGATACTGTGGCTGGAGCAGAAGATGAAGGCCTCGTCTGGAGCTGGTACTGTAGGAGTCATGGCCTTAATCATAAACTAGGCAGTCATCCTGACAGGTGCACTATCTTCCTCATCATTATCAGAAGAATCAGATTCTGAGGAGTGGCGATGGATTGAGGCTTCATCAACCTCTTTCTTGAGCTCATTGACTGTCTTAGTCAGCCCATCAATCTTGTCATTAAGAGTATTCACAATATCCTCAAAGATCCTCACAAGACTGTTTTGATTGTCTAGTATACCTTTGATATCCTTTTTCATCTCCATGACAGTGGTGATCAAAAGATCCATCTACTCGTTCCTGGACCTGGGAACTTGAGCACTAGTGGCTCGAGCTGCGTATGTTTCAGCCTCTGCTTGTGCCTGAGCTGCAGCTGATGTGGGATTCTCTGGGTCCATCACCACAACGTTTTCCTCAAAATCCGGCTGAAGTGGCAAATGGGGACTGTCCAGGGCAAATATGTGCTTCTCAAGCTTAGAATTGATAAGCATCTGGATATAGGGTGCGTAGCAGCATGAGCGCTTCTGATCAGCAGTAACCCTCTTCACAGTCTCTACTATCAAGTCCATCACTCGAATCCTGGTGTGACAATCAAGATGGATGAGCATGTTGATGTAGTATCCACGAATCATCTTCTCATCTCTAGACTTGGGCATCAAGGTATGCCTCGGGATGGTGTTCATGGTACGGAGGCCTGGCTGGAGAAAGTAGATGGAGCCAAGCTTGTGAGATTGCACTTTGTCTGCAGGGATAGGATTATACATGTCCTTCATGGCATTGTGTCTCGCCTTGGATTCTGTGTAGACATCCAAATCTCCATCCTGAACCTTTGGGACTCCTAAGATGGTAACCCACTCATCAACAGTAGATTCATATCTTGCTCCTTCAATCATCCAGACAATCCTACCATCTCCATAGAAATGTGTAGTAGAGTAGAATTGCATGATCATTTCATCATTCCAGGCAGTAAACACTCTGACAACAAACTCATCATGTCCAATGCAGTGAAAATTGTCTTGGACACATGGAAAGTAGTCCTCCTTCTCCTTGATGTACTTCCAATCAACATATCTCATGTCACTGATTGTTGGGCTCTTGTCTAGCAAAACTGTCTCATAGAAGTCTTGCTGCTCTTTGGTGTAAAATTTGTAATCAACAGCAGTCTTTATCCTATGAGCATATGGATCAACAGCTCTCCATGCCCTCAAGCCTTAATCCTTCCTCCCCTTCATATCCTCAGCAACTAGGTGGCTGGCATCATGAATAGGAAGGTGAGGTCTGAGCTTCATTAGAACAGACATAGCATCATCATCTGCTTCTCTGAAAGTGGATCTCTTGTTCTTCTCAGAAGCAGGTATATCTCTAGGTGGTTGTCTCTTAGAAAATCAGTAGGTATGAGTGGGGAACTATTCTGAGTGCTTCTCTCTTGAGTGAGTGGTGGTGGAGGGGTATATATAGGCATCTCCAAAAATCCAACCGTTACACACAAAATGACCAACATGGTGACACAGATGTGTTAATCTCGGTGGTACCGAACTGACCAAAAGGTGGCAACTTTTGAATCTCAATGAGACCGATATAGGAACCTCAGTTGCACCGATAAGGTGACCAACGATCAGAATGTCCAATCTTGGTGACGCCGGTCCAACAATCTCGGATGGACCGAAATTGTGAACTTAAGTAATAGAAAGTTGACAGCCTAACTCGGTGGCACCGAATGCAGAATCAGTTGCACCGAAAAGCTAGGGTTTGGCTGAGTTTACCTAGGGTTTGGAATCGGTGGCACCGAGTGTAGAATGTTGGTTGCACCGATTTTGAGTATTTGGCTTTGGACAGACTTTTGTGGAAGAGCTTATGGGTGTATGTGGTGACTATCACTTGTGCACATATGAGCATTTTGTTCACCAACAAAACCTTACCCCCTTTTAATAGTATTGGCATTCCTATGGACTCAGTGATTGCTAACAAATGTAAAATGTAGTGTCCTTTGCGTTAAGCTTGGCCAATGATATTCCTTGCATCTTGGGGTATTCCACAATCCTTTTGCCAACATATCATTGATCTTTTCCCGAAACATACTTAGTGGAAACATTAGTTCAATGACATATATGTTGTTATTAATTACCAAGACCACCAAGGGAGAAAATGTGCTTTCAATTTCCCCCTTTTTGGTAATTGATGACAACATATAGATCAAAGCTTCAACATATGATATAATCAATGAATATAATCGTTGCTTTGGGAAGTATGTGATAAGCAAGAGCTCCCCTAAAATTTGTGCATTATTGTAAATTTGCATTTGAATGCAAATGCACAATCGATTAGGTACATGGGGTGCTTCTTCCATGTCGCATACAACTTGGTGGTGTGCAAGAGTAATAAGAGTTAACAACATAGCACAACACATCAAGCAAAGTGAGTGATCATCAAATAATCATAAAATGATAGGAAATAGTAGCAACACACATAACAGCGTATGATCACACACAAAAGTATGTCACATCAAACCAAAGAACCAAATGTATTGTAAAACCAGCAGGTAAAAACAGACGCTCTCTCGCTCGAAGCCTAAGATCTATATACAACTTCTCCCCCTTTGGCAACAAGTTACCAAAAAGCTCGAAGAGATATAGCAAATCATTCGACGGCTGATCTCCTCCGGTCGTCGATGGCGGAGTTAAGAGAACTGCGTCGGCGAAGACTTCCACTGATGTCCTGGATGGAGCTGGAGTAGATACTAGAGGCACTGGAGCCGATGGAGTTGAAGATAGTGTGGCTGGAGCAGAAGATGAAGACCTCGTCTCTGGAGCTGGTACTGTAGGAGTCCTGGCCTTGAGTTGTGAACTGGGTAGTCGTCCTGACAAGTGCACTATCCTCCACATCATCAGAAGACTCAGACTATGAAGAGGTGCGACGGATTGGGGCTTCATTATCCTCTTCTTGAGATCGTTGATTGTCTTAGTCAACCCATCAACCTTGTTATTTAGAGTTTTCACTCTATCATCAATATTGTTTACAAGGCTCTCCTGAGTATCCATGATGGTCTTCATGTCCTTCTTCATATCCATGACATTGGTGATAAAAAGATCCATTTTCTCATTCCTGGACCTGGGAACCTTAGCGCTAGTGGCTCGAGCTGCCTCTACTTCAGCCTCTGCTTGTGCCTGAGATGCAGCTGATGTGGGATTGTCTGGGTCCATCACCACAATATTTTCCTCAAAATCCGGCTGAAGTGGCAAATGGGGACTGTCCAGGGCAAAGATGTGCTTCTCAAGCTTAGAATTGATAAGCATCTAGATATAGGGTGCTTAGAAGCATGAGCGCTTTTGATCAGTAGTAACCCTCTTCACAGTCTCTACTATCAAGTCCATCACTCGAATCCTGGTGTGATGATCAATATGGATGATCATGTTGATGGAGTATCCATGAATCATCTTCTCATCTCCAGACTTGGGCATCAAGGTATGCCTCAGGATGCTGTTCATGGTACGGAGACCTGGCTGGAGAAAGTAGACAAAACCAAGCTTGTGAGATTGCACTTTATCAGCAGGGATAGGATTATACATATCCTTCATAGCATTGTGGCTCTCCTTGGATTCCGAGTAGACAACCAAATATCCACCCTGAACCTCTGGGACTCCTAAGATGGTAGCCCACTCATCAACAGAAGACTCATATCTTGCTCCTTCAATCATCCAAACAATCCTCCCATCTCCATAAAAATGAGCAGTGGAATAGAACTACATGATCATCTCGTCATTCCAAGCAGTGAACTCTTTCCCAACAAATTTGTCAAGTCCAATGCAGTAGAAGTTGCCTTGGACACATGGAAAGTAATCCAAATTATCCTTGATGTACCGCCAGTCAACATATCTCATGTCATTGACTATTGGGACTCTATGAATAGAGTATAGAAGAGTAGAATAGGATGAGTCATCACAAAATGCAGAAAGTTTGAAAGTTTGAACAAAAGATTTTCCAAGTTTTGCATTTTGTCAAGTGAATTTTGATACAGGCGAGGCAAGCATTTTGATCACACCAAGACAAACACCTACCTTTCCAGGAACATGGCACCATTTTCGGTTAGACCAAAAATGAGCACTTGGTCCCACCGAGGTGCTCTCAGTGTGGCGGAAAAGCAAATCGGTGACACCGATTTCTTTGCATCGGTTCTACCGAGATTCAGCTAGTGGACGGCAAAACCCTAAAAAAGATCATTCGCTACTCTACGGGATTTTCTTTTGGATGGAAGGCTCTCAAACTGTGGATAGATGGAAAATATTACCTAATGGGCAAGATTTGGATAGAGGAGCACGAGAGGGGGCCGAATCCATACCCTAATGTGGCGATGGATCCGCTACGGTGGCAATGTTGGTGAAGAACACGTTGATGGCGGCGATTCCCAACGGTGGAGGTACTCGGGGAAGGCAAGGTGATGACGGGGGTCTTCGGGCGGCAGCTAGTGTTGTGGAGGCGTGACGTTTGATGAATGATATGCAAAGCGTCGAGAGTCCACCGAATATATACCCATCACTGTTGGTGACACCGAGTTGATATTTTCGGTGTCACCGAGTTTCACAACGGTCTGCTGACAGGGAAACTCGGTGTAACCGAGAATATGAAATCAGCAGTACCGAGATTGGAAAACCAGATCAACCCTAGCCATTCGGTGAGACTAAGAATTGTGGGTTGGTTCAACTGAGATGCACTTGGGAGGTTTTAATGGTCATTCTTGACGATACGGAACTCTGAGTGCTCCTCACACAAAAATATCGAAAAGTACTTGTTCAAATTTTGCGATGCAGCACGAATAGATTATGAGGTGAGAAAGCATAGATAGATAAAGGAGTGGTCCTAGGCATTCTTGTATATCCAATTGGGAAAAGAAAATGAAAAGCCAAATAGAAACAATTGAATATCTTCGAATGAGTAAATAAATGCTGACCAACATGCTCACACAATAAGATGTCAAAAGAAATCATGGCAAACATGCACAAACAAAATATCATCTAACAAGCACTTTAGCGATGACGAAGTCATCTATATATGAGTATATTGACTTAGGAGCCAAGTAAGAATACTTGATCATAGGTCATACTCACCGTTTGAGCACAAGTGGGGTTACCACTTTTACATAAAGCATTTAATGTTGTCCCATACTAAGAGATGCTTTGACTCAAGTCTTAGAGTAGTGCTCCCCCTTGATGTGACACCCCCAATAGGAGGGACAAACTAACCTTCTGTTTTGTCGATTAAGACTTCATGTTGGTTAGGTAGTGGTGGATGCTCAAGGTTGATGAAGATCACCAAGAGTTGGGAGCATCCTTGTTGTTTCCTTACTCTTCTCACCTACATGGGTTAGTCCCAACACACAAGAGACAAATACAAGGATATCTATGGACATGGAGTGCAAAGCATATGTGATGATGCCCATTGAATTGTTGATTACCTTGTCCCTTGCTTACCATTGAGGGAATGTGTGACTCCTTGAACTATTGCATAAATTTGATGTTGATAGCAAATAGTTCTTGCCAATAATGAATGTGAGTGAATTTCATTGGTGGAGTCACCCCTCAAGAACTTCTCTAGTTCTTCTTCTTGGGGACCCACATTAAGTTAATGGGTATCCTTGGTGTTAAAGTAGCACTTGTTGAAGTTGAGCTTGTAATAGCCTAGGGAACCCACTTTACCAAAGCTTCGGATTCATATTCATATGATTCAATGTCCTCTTGAAGCATGTTCTTGTCCTTGAGCTTGGGGTCTTGTGGTGGAAGGTCATCTTGAGCTTTTGTTCCCTTGGGGAGAGTATTTTCATACTTCTCCTTTTGAGGAACAAACTTAGGATTGGGGTATTGACCTTCTTCCCATTCAACTCCATTAGCGTTGAAGTAGCCAACACCATGATTCTTCCGGTATCCTCCATGCTTGCGTACAATCTCCTCAAATTGTTTGCACCCTTCAAGACTCCTGTAGATACCTTTCTCTATAATCCCCTTCAAGAGTTCATTTTCTTGCTGAAGTATAACTTGGCTAAGTGAAGAGTTAGTGGGATCAAGAGAACTACTAGAAGCAATATCATTGGATTTATCATTTTTATTGCTACTAGTTGAAGAACCTTTCTTTCCTTTGTTACTAGCTTTCTTAGACTTAACTTGTGGCATGAATGTAGATAAGAGAAGTCGCTTGGCTAGATAAGAGGAAGTCTTCTTTCGAAGATCGTCATTGATAGCTTTGAGGAACTCTTCATTTGTGACAAGATTGTCGATATAGTTAGAAAGAGCATCACTTCTAGCTTTGTAAGGATTGTTAGACTTGTGGCGAAGCTCTTCCTTGTCTTTGAGTGTCATCTCATGAGAAACAATTCTTCCAATCACTTCCGTTGGCTTGAGATCTTTTTAGTAGGGCATCATTTGGATCAATGTGCAAACAGTGTCATATCGATCATACAAAGCTCGAAGTATCTTCTTGATGATGAATTTTTCAGTCATTTCTTCGCTACCTAAGCCGGCAATATCATTTGTGATCAGAGCCAGCCTAGAGTACATCTCAGCGACTCCTTCACCATCCTTCATCTTGAACTTGTCAAGTTGACTTTGAAGAACATCCAACTTGGATTCTCTCACAGATTATGTACCTTCATGCATATCAATCAAAGTATCCCAAATCTATTTTGCATTCTAAAGACGGCTAATTTTGTTGAATTCTTTGGGGCATAGGCAGTTGAACAGAATGTCACATTCTTGAGCAATGAGTTGCAACATCTTCAATTCATCTGTAATCGCTTCGTGATCGGGTTCCCTTCCTTCCGCAAAGAATTCGCCTTGCATACCAACACAAACAACAGCCTAAACGGAGGGGTTATGAGCCAGCAAATGCATTTTTGTTTTGTGCTTCCAACTAGAAAAATTTGTGCCAGCAAAGTACGGACCTCTACGGTGATAGTTTCCCTCACTAGACACCATACTCTCCTAGGTTGTGAGACCAATGCAATGGAGACCAATGCTCTAATACCACTTGTAGGATCAGAAGTAGTGCTAGAGGGGGGGTGATTAGAGTACATGACCAACTAAAAATATACTTTTTCCCAATTTTAATTATTGGAAGATTTTAGCATTCATAGCATGTCAAGTTCACCATACACATACATGTCTAAAAGTATAGAAGCTGAAAGTAAGGACAAGCATCTAAGTAAAGAGAGGGTAGGAAGATCAAACACAATTTGTGACAGAATGATTTTTCTTGTGGTTCCAATAGGTGGTGCTATCCTACATCCACGTTCATGGAGTCTTCAACCCACGGAGGGTAACGGTCACGAGAGTCGACGGAGGGCTCTACCCACAGAGGGTTCCATGAAGAAGCAACCTTGACAATACCATGACGGCCTACGTCCATGGAGGACTAGCCTTACTTGGGGTAGATCTTCACAAAGTAGGCGATCTCCTTGCCCATACAAACTTCTCGGTTCACTCCACAACACGAATTAGGAGGCTCCCAAGCGACACCTAACCAATCTAGGAGGCACCACCCTCCAAAAGGTAATAGGCTCGGTAATGCAATGAACTCCTTACTCTTGTGCTTCAAGATGATAGACTCCTCAACACACAATCACTCTCTCACAAATTTTTCTTGGTAGAAGAGATTGATTGGGTCGAAAGCAACTTGGGGAGGCTAGAAATCAAGATCCATATGGTTGGAGTGGAATATCTTGACCTCAACACAAGGGTAGGTGGTTCTCTCTCAAAAAATCAGTAGGTATGAGTGGGGAACTATTCTGAGTGCTTATCTCTCGAGTGAGTGGTGGTGGGGGTGTATATATAGGCATCTCCAAAAATCCAACCGTTACACACAAAATGACCAACTCGGTGACACTGATGTGTTAATCTCGATGGTGCTGAAGTGACCAAAAGGTGGCAACTTTTGAATCTCGATGACACAGACATAGGAATGTCGGTTGCATCGATTAGGTGACCAATAGTCAGAATGTCCAATCTCAGTGAGGCCTGTCCAACAATCTCGGATGGACCAAAATTGTGAACTTGCGTAACAAAACGTTGGCAGCCTAACTCGGTGGCACCGAATGGAGAATCGATTGCACCAAAAAGCTAGGGTTTGATCTGAGTCTGTCTAGGGTTTGGAATTGGTGGAACCGAGTGTAGAATGTTGGTTGCATCGATTTTGAGTATTCTCTCTCGGATAAGGACTCACGAGAAGAGACAGTCATGGTTATGCACATAGCTGGTGTATCTTATTTGAGTTTACTTCAAGTTTACTATGACCGGGTGTTAAACAAAGTTTCCAAGTTGCCACATAACCGCGGGCACGGCTTTTCAAAAGATCTAACGTTGCAGGGGTTTCTCCAACTCATCCATCACAAATTAACCACACGCCGCATTGGAATTCCCAAACCGCGCAATCACCCGTAGTATTTGCGGAATCCCAATGGAAAATCTCAACTTCGAGATAGCCTGAAGTGTCGTTGAAATCCTGCGCGCAAGACATTCGAGAAAGGTAAAACAAGTCCAGCAAGGCATCCCGACATGTCGACGATCCCGATAGGAGCCACGTATCTCGTTCTCAGGACACGGCGGATAGGCAACGCCTATGGTGGCCTGATAGAAATCCCCCAAGCTTCCTTGGGGTGGACCTGCATAGTGCTTTGTTTTGGACCAGCACCAGCAATACTAGCCCCCTTGTATTATGTTAAATTACTCATCGGGTTCATGACACCCTATGCTTTAGAAACAATGTTCAGTATTATTATGTTGGGCAAATGTAGTACCAATGTTGGGCCTTGCCAGACGAGTTTTATCCTAAAACGAAAATCAAGGGGGTCCCCATAACAACCCCGGGCATGCTAGGAGCGCTCAATTATGGAACATAACACCGAGCAAAAGGCCAAGCCTTCCACCCTTTACCATGTATATATGTGCAATAAATTAAATAGAAATAATATTATGATAACCAAAGAATTTCCATGTTTACACATGGAAGCAATTGCACCTGCACCTAGAAATGCTATAAGAAGGGTTGAGCAAGGGGTAACATAGCCAATCAAAGGTTTGCTGGGATGTGGAGGGGTTAGTGGCTTGTCATGGCAATATTGGGAGGGTTGACAAACAAGTGGTAGGTAGCGAGACATAACGATGAAATCGAGACAACTAGCATAGAAATGATAGAAGCGGTATCTAGGGAAATGTGTCAACTTGCCTAAGATCCCGCTAGGAAGAAGAACGAGTCCATGAAGAAGACGATCTGTGAAGTAGACAAACGAATCCTCACACTCCGAACGCTTTTGGAACTCTATTGAGAAGAAGCAATCCAGAACAAACAATCAACACACGATAATGGCACAACATATGCATGTCATGATGCACAATCAAATATGATGCATGTTATGCATGACATGGCAAACCACAACAATCAACTTCTACACATTAAGTGAAGCTCAATATGCAATGGGTTGCATATTGACGAAACTCCACATTTCAATTACTTAGTTCATTCCCGTTTAGGTACATGACAATATTAAATGTATATAACATGGCAAGAGGTGAACCATAGAAACTAACTACTTAGGCAGCTAAAATGCAGACGGGAGCAACATATAGCATCTCCGGAATGTCCCGATATGCAAATTATGAATTTGGTCCAGATATTTCATAACACAATTTTACATTTGTTAAATAGCAAAATAAATTTCACCATGTGATTCTACACGTTTTTCTAGTCAAGTTACATATGTGGATCATAGTAAACGGAGCTACGGTTATTTAGTTATGAAATAAACCGGTAAACATGACATTTATGCAAATTAATATAAACAGCAAGTTTAATCAGTTTCCAAATATGTGAGAGTTGGATATTATGAATCTACACAAAAATCTAAGCATTTTACATATATAATTTTTTTACATGTGATGCACGGTTTGAGAGTTATTAAATGCATGAACATGGAGGACTTTTTTGTAAAATAGTTTTCTCTGGAAAATTACGAAATTCGCAGAACGTAAAAAATAGAGTTGGGCCGAATCTAACTGTCCAACAGTGGCGCAGGGGCAACATGCACTAAATGTGCTATGGGCGAGGCTTAGCAAGGCAGACTATCACCTTAGTGGGCCTCGGGCCCATGCGGTGGAGGAGGCCACACGGGGCAGCTCCACGCTGCGCTGGCGGGGCAAGTCAGCCTAGGTGCGGGGAAGGCAGGCGCCCAAGCGCATGAAGTGGCACTGGTTCATCTTGGCCATCGATCGTGTCAATGCGGGGGCACTCGTCTCCCTGGTCATGTTCAACGCAGAAGAACAGGAGGCCATGGCATAGTCAACTACGCCGGTAGCGACGGTCGACGGCCATGGAGAGGCCGGTGGATAACGGGAACGGAAGGACCTAGGCAGGGGGTTCGGCTCCGCGTGGCGATATGGAGGATGGTCAATCGCCAGCCGGAGTAGATCGATGGCGGTGCGCCTTGGTTTTCTCTGACCATGCAGCAAAGAGAGAGAGCAAGGTGGTTAGAGGAGTAGGAGGGCCAGCAAAGAGAACAAGGGGCGCTCAGCATGGGACCTATTGGTCCGACGATGAGGTCCTGGTTGGCGGCAACGTCAGGCAAGGTGAGGACGGGGATGGGGGAACTTCGGTGGCCGGGGTAGGTCACTGGCAGTGGCCCTTAGGATCAAGAAGCCCGGAGCAGTTCGACGGCGTTCCGACAACCGGCCAACGCGAGGCGGCTGCGAGGCAAAGCAGGGACGCGGTCATACATGCGGGCTTGCAAGAGGAGCAGTGCGGCTGGGAAGGAGGTGCATGGCTAGGAGCTTGGGCATGCTGCGGGCAAGGAGGCGCGGGTGCGCTTGCTCCTACGGCATGCGGGAGGAGCAATCGGCCGCTGGTTGGTGGATCGATCGACGAAGAGCAGTGGCTGGCTGTGGAAAGAGAGGGGCGGGTGCGTCTACCGGGAGGGATCCCGAGGATAATGCAGCCGGCAGCGGCTAAGGGAGTGGGTGGATGGGACAACTCAAGTTAGGGTTCAATCTGCTATTTATAGCACATGATGGCTAGGGGCTTATCTGGACCCTCCAATTACGATCGAATGATGCCGAACGAAGGAGGGGGTTAGCTGGGCTAGGTTTATGTGGGCTGTGCAGAGTGACCATGGGCTGAGATGACAGGGGGAGTTGCGGCCCGACGACAGGGTTTTTAAAACACCGAAAACATCACACAATTAAATTGACGATAGTGCCGCTATATATCTAATGGTTCGAGTATCAAACGAACCCTGGTTGCAACGAAATTAGGCAGGCGGTCTACCTACACTATATCAATACCGCATGCCAACTTTCGACCCATTCAGAGAATATTTTTCGTGCGCTTTTAAAAACATTTTTTAAAATGATGTTGTGGGTGCATGCAAGTGTGGTTGGTCACGAAACGCTCAACGGGGAGAACCGACAACTACAAATGAACGCAAGTTTTCAAAAACGAGGGACGATGCTATGTAGATGATGCGAATGATGCAATGATGAATGCGACAACCAGATGAATCACATGATAACAATGGAATAAAAGGGAAATCTAAAGGAGTCTCGGTCCCTAGTTGTTACACCCAGTTACGGTGTGACATTTGATACACACAAGGCATTCCTCTGTTGTCAGGGAGTTGCATGATCTCATGGTCATAGGACGTATACATTGACATGCAGAAAACTGTAGTAATAAACTGACACAATCATATTCTACATTTATAGTTTGAGTCTTGTCCATCACATCATTCTCCTAATGATGTGATCCCATTATCAAATGACATCTCATGTCCATGGTCAGGAAACCTTGACCATCTTTGATCAACGAGCTAGTCTACTAAAGGCATACCAGGGACACCGTGTTGTCTATATATCCACACATGTATTTGAGTTTCCAATCAATACAATTATAGCATGGATAATAAACGATTATCATGAACAAGGAAATATAATAATAACCATTTTATTATTAGCTCTAGGGCATATTTCCAACAGTCTCCCACTTGCACTAGAGTCAATAATCTAGCTCACATCACCATGTGATCAACACTTACATCACCATGTGATTACAGCATCATGTGATTAACACCCAGTGGGTTTTGGGGTTTGATCATGTTTTGCTTGTGAGAGAGGTTTTAGTCAATGGGTCTGTGACATTCAGATCCATGTGCACTTTGCAACTCTCTATACTATAGATATTGCTACCACGCTTCACTTGAAGCTATTCCAAATGGCTACCTCACTATACGTATCCGGATAGCTACTCTGAGTCGCCCAGATTGGTGTTAAAGCTTGCATCGACGTAACTCTTTACGACAATCTCTTTATCACCTCCATAATCGAGAAACATCTCCTTAGTCCTCTAGTTACTAAGGAGAATTTTGACCGTTGTCTAGTGATCCAGACACTCCTGGATCACTCTTGTACCCCCTTCTTAGACATGGGGCAAGGCAAACATCAAGTGCAGTACACAGCATGGCATACCAAATAGAGCCTATAAGTAATGGCATAGGCGACGACCTTCGTCCTTTCTCTTTCTTCTGCCGGGGTCGAGTTTTAGGTCTTACGCAAATTCACACCTTACAAGTCAAGCAAAAATACTTATTTGACTCATCCATTTTGAACTCTTTCAAAATCTTGTCAAGGTATGTACTCATTGAAAGTCTCATCAAGCGTCTTGATCTATCTCTATATATCTCGATGCCCAACAATTAAATAACTTTATCCAGGTCTTCCTTTGAAAAACACCTTTCAAACAACCCTTTATGCTTTCTAGAAATTCTACATCATTAACGATCAACAATATGTCATCCACATATACTTATCAGAAATTCTATAGTTCTCCCACTCACTTTCTTGTAAATACAAGTTTCTCGTAAACTTTGAACAAACTCAAAAACTTTGATCACCTCATCAAAGCGTATATTCCAACTTCGAGATGCTTGCTCCAGCCCATAGAAGGATTGCTGGAGCGTGCACACGTTTTAGCATCCTTAGGAGTGACAAAACTTCCGGGTTGTATCACATACAACCTATCCTCACGTAAACAGTTAAGGAAACTGTGTTTTGACATCCATCTGCCAAATTTCATAACCGAAAAATGCAGCAACTGCTAACATAATTTCAACAGACTTTTAGCATCGCTACGGGTGAGAAAGTCTCATCATAGTCAACTCCTTGAACTTGGCGGAAACTTCTTTGTGACAAGTCGAGCTTTATAAATGGTGGCATTCACCATCAGCGTCCGTCTTCATCTTAAAGGTCCATTTGTACTCAACAACCTGTCGTTCAACGGGCAAGTCTACCAAAGTCCATACTTGGTTTTCATACATGGATCCTTTCTCATATTTCATGGCCTCTAACCATTTGTTGGAATCCGATCCCATCATCGCTTCTCCATAGTTCGTAGGTTCATCGTTGTCCAACAACATGACCTCCAAGACAGGTTTGGCATACCACTCAGGAGCAGTACGTGTTCTTGTCGACCTCTGAGGTTTGATACTAACTTGATCCGAAGCTTCATGATCATCATCATTACCTTCCTCTTCAACTGACATAGGATCCATAGAAACATCTTTCTACGCTGCGCTACTCTCTGGTTGAAACAAAGGTTCAACAACCTCATCAAGTTATATCTTCCTCCCACTCAATTCTTTCGAGAGAAAGTATTTCTCGAGAAATGAGACGTTTTTAGCAACAAACAATTTTTCCCTTGGATCTGGATAGAAGGTATACCCAACTGTTACCTTAGGGTATCCTATGAAGAAGCACATTTCCGCTTTGGTTTCGAGCTCATCAAACATAAGCGTCGCATCCCCAAACTCTGAGAAATGATAGCTTAGGTTTCTGCCAAACCATAATTCATACGGTGTCATCTCAATGGATTTAGATGGTTCCCTATTTCAAGTTAATGTAGTTGTCTCTAATGCATAACCTCAAAACAATAGTGGCAAAATGATAAGATACATCATAGTATGTACCATATCCAATAGAGCATGACTATGACGTTTGGACACACCATCACACTATGGTGTTCCAGGTGGCGTGAGTTGTGAAACAACTTCCACATTATCTTAAGTTGTATACCAAACTCGTAACTCAGATATTCACCTCCACAATCATATCGTAGACATTTTTATCTTCTTGTCACGATGATCTCAAACTTCACTCTGAATTTGCTTGAACTTTTCAAATGTTTCAGACTTGTGTTTCATTAAGTAAATATGCCCATATCTACTCAAATCATTAGTGAAGGTAAGAAAATAACAATATCCACCACACACTACAACACTCATTGGACCGCAGACATCAACATGTATCATTTCCAACAAGTCACTTCCCCGCTCCAGCAAACCCGAAAACGCGGTTTCAGTCATCTTGCCCAAGAGGCATGGTCTGCATGCCTCAACCGATTCGAAATTGAATGAGTCCAAAGATCCATTAGCATGGAGTTTCTTCATGCGCTTTACACCAATATGACATTTAGCGGCAGTGCCACAAGAATGTGGTACTTATCATTACTAACTTTGCATCTTTTGTCATCAATATTATAAATATGTGTATTACTACAATCGAGATTCAATAAACCATTCACATTGGGTGTATGACCATTGAAGGTAGTATTCATGTAAACAGAATAACCATTATTCTCCAACCTAAATGAATAATCGTATTGCAATAAACATGATCTAATCATGTTCATGCTCAATGCAAACACCAAATAACATTTATTTAGGTTCAATACAAATCCCGAAGGTAGAGTGACCGTGCGATGGTGATCACATCAACCTTGGAAACACTCCCAACACGCACCGTCACCTTGCCCTTAGTTAGTCTCCCTTTATTCCGTAGCTTTTATTTTTAGTTACTAACATTTAGCAACTGAACCGGCATCTAATACCCAAGTGCTACTAGGAATACGTAGTAAGGTACACATCAATAACATGTATATTAAATATACTTTTGTCGATGTTGCCAGCCTTCTTATCTACCAAGTATCTAGGGTAGTTCTGCTCTAGTGACCGTTCCCCTCATAGTAGAAGCACTTCGTCTCAGATTTGGGTTTAACCTTGGGTTTCTTCACTCGAGCAGCAACTGGCTTTCCAATCATGAAGGTTCCCTTCTTAACCTTGCCTTTCTCGAAACTAGTGGTTTTACCAACCATCAACACTTGATGCTCCTTCTTGATTTCTACCTTCGAGATGTCAAACAACATGAATAGCTCATGGGATCATCCATTCCTGGCATGTTATAGTTCATCACGAAGCTCTAGTAGCCTAGTGGAAGTGACTTGGATAACTATATCAATCACTATCTTATCTGGAAGATCAACTCCCACTCAATTCAAGCGATCTTAGCACTCAGACAATTTGAGCACATGCTCAACGATTGAGCTATTCTCCTTCATCTTGCAGGCAAAGAATCTTTGTTGGAGGTCCCATACCTCTCAACACGGGCACAAGCCTAAAATCCAATTTCAGATATTGGAACATCACATATGCTCCATCATGTTCAAAACGTGTTTGGAGCCTCAATTCTAAGCCGTAATGCATGACGCACTGAACTATCAAGTATTCGTCAGAACGTGCTTGTCAGATGTTCACAACATCCACAAACTCCGTGTTAGGGGGTGGCACACCGAGCGGTGCATTAAGGACATAAGCCTTCTTTGCAGCAACCGAGGACAATCCTCAGATCACGAACAAAAGTCCGCATAATTGCTACTACCATCTTTCAACTTACTTTTTCTCTAGGAACGTATCAATAAAATAGGAGAGCTACATCGCGAGCTATCTACAACATAATTTGCAAAGACACTTTGACTATGTTCATGATAATGAGTCAAATTAATCATATTACCTAAGAACTCCCACTCAAAATGAAATCTCTATGGTCATTCGAGTGATACATGATCCAAATTCACCAACCCAAGACCGATCATCACATGAGTTGAGTTGGTTTCAATGGTGAACATCTCTATGTTGATCATATCTACTTTTTTGATCATATCTACTATATGACTCATGTTCAAACTTTTGGTCTCTTGTGTTCCGAGGCCATGTCTGTACATGCTAGGCTCATCAAGTTTAACCCGAGTGTTCCGCACGTGCAACACTGGCTTGCACCCGTTGTATGTGAACGTAGAGTCTATCACACCCGATCATCACGTGGTGCTTTGAAACGACGAACTTTCGCAACTGTGCACACTCGGGGAGAACACAATTTTATCTTGAAATTTAAGTGAGGGATCCCCTTATAATGCTACCATCGTCCTAAGTAAACAAGGTGCATAAAAGGATTAACATCACATGCAATTCCTAAGTGACATGATATGGCCATGAACTTGTGCTTTTTGATCTCCATCTTCAAAGCACCGGCATGATCTCCATCATCACCGACATGACACCATGATCTCCATCATCTTGATCTCCATCAATGTGTCACCACCGGGGTTGTCGCGTCAACCATGCTTCTACTACTATTGCTACCGTTTCGCGATAAAGTAAAGCATTACATAGCGCTTAAACATTGACACGAAGGTCATACAATAATTAAATACAACCCTATGGCTCCTGTCGGTTATCGTATGCATCGACATGCAAATCGATATTAACTATTTCAACATGATCATCTCATACATAAAATATATAACATCATGTCTTTGTCCATATCACATCACAACATACCCTGCAAAAACAAGTTAGACGTCCTCTAATTGTTGTTGCATGTTTTAGTGTCGGCTATGGGTATCTAGCAAGAATGATTCTTACCTACGCAAAACCACAACGGTGATATGAAGATTGCTTTTCAACCTTCTACAAGGACCGCCTTAATCAAATACGATCCAACTAAAGTGGGAGAGACAGACACCTGCCAGCCATCTTTATGCAACAAAGTCACATGTCAGTCGATGGAACACGGTCTCTCACAAGCGTATGAGTAAAGTAGGTCCGAGCCGCTTCATCCCACAATACCGTTGAACCAAGAAAAGACTAAGGGAGGAAGCAATCTGAATATCAACGCCCACAAATTCCTTTGTGTTCTACTCAAGATCTCATCTATGCCTAGACCTAGCTCTGATACCACTGTTGGGGAATGTTGCATGGGAAACAAAAAATTCCTTACGCACGCGCAAGATCTATCAATGGTGATGAGCATCTATGAGAGGGAGAGTGGATCTACATACCCTTGTAGATCACTAAGCGAGAAGCGTTAAGAAACGTGGTTGGTGTAGTCGAACATCTTCATGATCCAATCATGAGTCGTCCCGCGATCTCATCACGAGTTGTCTCGCGATCCTATCATGGTTCTTCCGATCTAGCGTTGAACGGACGGGACCTCCGCGTTCAGCACAAGTACATCCCAATGACGATCTCCACCTTCTTGATCCATCAAGAGGGGGCAAAGAGGTAGGACAGTTCTCCGGTAGCACGACGATGTGGCGGCGGTGGTGGTGGAGCTGATCCGGCAGAGGTTTGCTAAGAAACACTGAATCAATCTAGAGGAGAAGCAATCTGGGAGGGAGGAAGGGATGCGTCGTGGCTAGTGCTGCGACTGCCCTCCTCCCTCTCTCATATATATAGGGGGAAGGGATAAGGGGTTGTGCCCTAGGGTTCCCACCCATAGGGGCAGCGGCCAAGAGGAGGGGCTGCAGCCAAGGGGTGGCTTGGCCCCAAGCCAAGGTGGCCAGCCCCCTTTAGGGTTTCCCCCTTCCACCCTTCGGCTGCATGGGCCTTGTGGGAGGGGAGGATAGCCCACCAGGGCCTGGTGTGCCCCCTTTCACAGCCCATGGAGGCCTATGTAGCAGGTGGACCCAACCGGTGGCCCTCCGAAACACTTCCGGCATTCCCGTCAAAAAACTGGTAAGTCCCGAAACATTTCAGAAACCCAAGGGGGAAGGGGCTGCACCCTAGGGTTCCCACCCCTAGGGGCGGCGGCCAAGAGGTGGGGCGGCGGCCAAGGGGTCACTAGGCCCCCAAGCCAAGGTGGCCAACCCCCTTTAGGGTTTCCCCCTTCCACTCTTCGGCCGCATGGGCCTCGTGGGATGGGCGGCCAGCCCACCAGGGGCTGGTGTGCCCCCTCTCACGGCCCATGGAGCCCTCCGTAGAAGGTGCACCCAATCGGTGGCCCTCCGGAACACTTCCGACATTCCCGTCACAAAACCCGGAAGTCCTGAAACTTTTCCGGAACCCGAATACCAACTTCCTATATATGAATCTTTACCTCCAGGGCATTCCGAAGCTCCTCGTCATGCCCGGGATCTCATCCGGAACTTTGAACAACCTTAGGACACCAACACATATAACTCATCTGTGCCGAAACATCACCGAGCCTTAAGTGTGCAGACCCTGTGGGTTCGAAAACTATGTAGACATGACCGAGACACCTCTACGGTCAATAACCAATAATGGGACCTGAATGCCCATATTGTCTCCTACATATTCTACGAAGATCTTTATCGATTGAACCTCTATGTCAAGGATTTATACAATCTCGTATGGCATTCCCTTTGTCTATCGGTATGTTACTTGCTCGAGATTTGATCGTCGGTATCTCCATACCTAGTCCAATCTCGTTACCGACAAGTCTCTTTACTCGTTCCGTAATACAAGATCCTATGTCTAACACATTAGGCACTTTGCTTGCAAGGCTTGTTGTGATGTTGTATTACTGAGTGGGCCCTGAGATACCTCTTCATGACACGGAGTAACAAATACCAGTCTTGATCCATGCCAACCCAACAGACACCCTCAAAGATACCTTTAGAGCAGCTTTATAGTCACCCAGTTATGTTGTGTTAGGGAGTTGCATGATCTCATGGTCATAGGAACGGATACATTGACATGGAGAAAACTGTAGCAATAAGCTGACACGATCATATGATACGTTTTAGTTTGGGTCTTGTCCATCACATCATTCTCCTAATGATGTGATCCCGTTATCAAATGACATCTCATGTCCATGGTCAAGAAACCTTGACCATCTTTGATCAATGAGCTAGTCTACTAGAGGCATACCATGGACATAGTGTTGTCTATATATCCACACATGTATTTGAGTATCCAGTCAATACAATTATAGCATGGATAATAAATGATTACCATGAACAAGGAAATATAATAATAAGATTTTATTATTGCCTCTAGGGCAAACTTCCAACATATAGAGCCTATTACTAAGGCATAGGGGACGACCTTCGTCCTTTCTCTTTCTTCTATCGTGGTCGAGCTTTGAGTCTTACTCAAATTCATACCTTACAATAAAGCCAAGAACTCCTTCTTTGACTGATCTATTTTGAAATCCTTCAAAACCTTATCAAGGTATGTATTCATTGGAAGTTTTATTAAGCGTCTTGAACTATCTCTATAGATCTTGATGCCCAATATTTAAGTAGCTTCATTCCAGGTCTTCCTTTGAAAAACTCCTTTTAAACAACCCTTTATGCTTTCAAGAAATTGAACATTTGTTCTGATCAACAATATGTCAACCACATATACTTAACAGATTTTCAATAGTGCTCCCACTCACCTTCTTGTAAATACAAGTTTCTTGTAAACTTTGCATAAACCCAAAAGCTTTGATCACCTTATCAAAGCATATATCCAACTACGAGATGCTTGCTCCAGTCCATACAAGGATTTCTGGAGCTTGTATACCTTTTAGCATCCTTAGGATTGACAAAACATTCCGGTTATATCACATACAACCTTTCCTCAAGGAAACTAGTGAGGAACCGTTGTTTTGACATCCATCTGCCAGATTTCATAATCGAAAAATGCAGCAACTGCTAACATAATTCCAACATACTTTAGCATTGCTACGGGTGAAAAAGTCTCATCGTATTCAACTCCTTGAACTTGTCGGAAACTTCTTTGCGACAAGTCGAGCTTTATAAATGGTGGCATTTACCATTAGCGTACGTCTTCTTCTTAAGTTTCCACTTGTAATTAACGGCTTGCCGTTCATCGGGCAAGTCTACAGCAAAGTCCATACTTGGTTTTCATAGATGGATCCTATCTTACATTTCATGGCTCCAAGCCATTTGTTGGAATTCGGGCCCAAAATTGTTTCTTCATAGCTCGTAGGTTCACTGTTGTCTAAGAACATGACCTCCAAGACATGATTCTCGTGCCACTTAGGGGCGGTACGAGACCTTGTCGACCTACGAGGCTTGGTAGTAACTTGATCTGAAGCTTCATGATCTTCATCATTATCTTCCTCTTCAATTGGTGTACGCATTACAAGAGCAACTTTTAGGGTTGCGCTACTTTCCAGTTCAAGTGAGGGTTCAATAACCTTACCAAGTTCTACCTTCCTCCCACTCAGTTCTTTCGAGAGAACATCCTTCTTTGAAAAGGATCCATTATTGGCAACAAAATACCTTGCCTTTGGATGTCTGATAGAAGGTGTATCCAATTGTTGCTTTAGGGTATCTTATGAAGATGCACTTTTACACTTTGGGTTCGAGCTTCTCAGACATAAGTGTCGCCTTCTCAAATTCTAAGAAATGACAGCTTAGGTTACTGCCAAACCATAATTCATACGGTGTCATCTCAAAGGATTTAGATGGTGCCCTATTTAAAGTGAATGTAGTTGTCTCTAATGCATAACCCCACAACGATAGTGGCAAATCGGTAAGACACATCAAAGTACGTACCATATCCAATAGAGCATGACTACGACGTTCGGACACACCATCACACTATGGTGTTTGAGGCGGCATGAGTTGTGAAACACTTTCCACAATGTCTTAAGTTGCATACCAAACTCGTCACTCGGATATTCACCTCCACGATCATATCATATACATTTTATCTTCTGGTCACGATGATCTTCAACTTCACTCTGAAATTTCTTGAACTTTTCACACGTTTCCGACTTGTGTTTCATTAAGTAAATATACCTATATCTACTCAAATCATCATTGAAGGTAAGAAAACCACGATATCCACTGCATGCTTCAACACTCATTGGACCGCATACATCCACATGTATCAATTCCAATAAGTCACTTGTCTGCTCCATTATACCGGTAAGGGGTCTTAGTCATCTTGCCCATGAGGCATGGTGCGCATGTCTCAAGCGATTCGAAATTGAGTGAGTCCAAAGATCCACCAGCATGGAGTTTCTTCATGCGCTTTACACCAATATGACCTTAGAGGCAGTGCCACAAGTATGTGGTACTATCATAATTAACTTTGCATCTTTTGGCATCAATATTTTGAACATGTGTATTACTACGATCAAGATGCAATAAACCATTCTCATTGGGTGCATGACCATTGAAAGGTATTATTCATGTAAATAATATAACCATTATTCTCTGACTTAAATGAATAAATGTATTGCAATAAACACGATCTAACCATGTTCATGCTCAACGCAGACACCAAATAACATTTATTTAGGTTCAACACTAATCACAGAGGTAGAGAGAGCATGCGATGGTCATCATATCAACCTTGGAAACACTTAAAACACACATCGTCCCCTCGCCCTTAGTTAGTCTTCGTTTATTCCATAGCTTTTGTTTCGAGTCACCAATATTAGAAACTAAACCGGTATCTAATACCCAGGAGCTACTAGGAGTACTAGTAAGGTACACATCAATAACACGGATATCAAATATACATTTGTTGACGTTGCCAGCCTTCTTATCTGCCAAGTATCTGGGGCAGTTCCACTTTAGTGACCATTCCCCTCATAACATAAGCACTCAGTCTCGGGTTTGGGTCCAACCTTGGGTTTCTTCCCTGGAGAAACAAATGGCTTGCCATTCTTGAAGTTTCCCTTCGGCCCTTGCCCTTCCTAAAACTAGTGGTCTTACCATCAACACTTAATGCTCCTTCTTGATTTCTACCAGTCGTGGTGTAAAACATTGCGAACAGCTTCGGGATCATCTTCTCCATCCTAGCATGTTATAGTTCATCACGACTCTCTAGTAGCTTCATGGCAGTGACTTGGAGAACTATGTCAATCACTATCTTATCTGGAAGTTCAACTCCCACTTTATTCAAGTGATTGTTGCACCCAGACAATCCGAGCACATGTTCACTGATTTGAGCTATTCTCCTTCATCTTGCATGCAAATAATGTCGTTGGAGGTCTCATGCCTCTCAACCCGAACACGAGCCTGAAATCCCAATTTCAGCTCTTGGAACATCTCATATTCTCCATGACGTTCAAAACGTCTTTGGAGCCTCAAGTCTAAGCCGTAAAGCATGACACACTGAACTATCAAGTAGTCATAAAAATGTGCCTGTCAAATGTTCTCAACACCTATAGATGACACTTGAGGGGTTGGCGAACCAAGCGGTGCATCAAGGACATAAGCCTTCTGTGCAGCAATGAGGACAATCCTCGGTTCACAGACCCAATCTGCAAAATTGCTATTACCATCTTTCAACATAGTTTTTCTCAGGATTGTATCAAAATATAGGGGAGCTATGGCACAAGCTATTGATATACAACATAATTTGCAAAGCTATTTTGACAATGTTCATGATAATAAGTTCAATTAATCATATTACTTAAGAACTCTCACTCAAATAAACATCCCTCATGTTGTCTAAGTGTGACATGATCCAATCCACCAACCCAAGTCTGATCATCACATGAGATGAGGTGGTTTCAATTGTGAACATCTCCATGTTGATCATATCTACAATATGACTGATGTTCAACCTTTCGGTCTCCTGTGTTCCGAGGCCATGTATGTACATGCTAGGATCATCAAGTTTAACCCAAGTGTTCTGCATGTGCAAAACTGGCTTACACCCATTGTATGCGAACGTAGAGTCTATCACACCCGACCATCATGTGGTGCTTTGAAACGACGATCCTTTGCACACTGTGGGAGAACACTATTTTATCTTGAAATTTTAGGGAGGGATCAACTTAGAATGCTACCGTCATTCTAAGCAAAATAATATGAATAAAAAGGACTAACATCACATGCAAATCATATAAGTGACATGATATGGCCATCATCATCTTGTGCTTTTGATCTCCATCTCCAAAGCATCCGCATGATCTCTATCGTCACCGGCATGCTACCATGATCTCCATCATCATGATATCCATCATCATGATCTGCATCATTGTGTCGTCACGTGGTTGTCGCGCCAACTGTTGCTTCTACAACTATTGCTAACGCATAGCGGTAGAGTAAAAGCAATTACATGCCGGTTACTGATTGACACGCAGGTTGTACAATAAATCAAAGACAACGCTATGGCTCCTGCCGGTTGCTGCACTCATCAACATGCAAGTCGTGATAAATATTACAAAACATGATCATCTCATACATCAATATATATCAAATCACGTCTTCGCCATATCACATCACAACATGCCTTACAACAACAAGTTAGACATCCTCTACTTTGTAGTTGCAAGATTTACGTGGCTGCTATGGGCAACTAGTAAGAACCATTCTTACATATGTAAAGATGAAAGAACATTTTCTCCCTTGGAGGTTTTAGTAATTAATAACAACATATATCATTGAACTAATATTTCCACTAAGCATATTTCAGGAGAAGTTCAATGATCGGTTGTTAAAAGGATTGTGGAGAAACCCGTAGATGCAAGGATTTGGATTGGCAAAAGTTTCAAGCAAGAGGACTCTACATTTTACTTTGCGAGAAATCACTTTGAGTCCATAGGAAAAGCTAATACTATTAAAAGGGGGTAAGGTACTGTTGGTGTACAAGATGCTCCACGTGCACAAGTGACAGTCACTAAAAACACCCACAAATTCTGTATAAGCCATTCATGAAAATCGGTGAAGACAACAATTTCCACTCGGTCCCACCAATTCCCAAACTCAAACAGAGCCCTACCAAACCCTAGCACATCGGTGCAACCGATCCCACTTCGGTGCCACCGAGTTCAGCTTGCCTACTTTCTGTTACCTTGATTCACAAAATCGGAAGCTCTGAGTTTTTGGATTGGCGTCACTGAGATTTGGATTATCACCGTTTGACACCTGATAGGTACCATCGAGAATCCTATATCGGTCTCACCAAGATTCAAAAGTTGCTACCTTTTGAGCAACTCGGTACCATCGAGATTCACACATCGGTGTCATCGAGTTAGTCACTTTAGGTGTACCGGTTGGATTTTGGAGATGCCTACATATAGCCCTCGTCCACCACTCACTCAAAAGAGAAGCACTCAGAACAGATCCCCACTTATCTCATCAGATTTTCTGAGAGAGAGCCACCAACTCATGTGTTGAGATCATGCCATTCCATTCCAACCATATGAATCTTGATCTCTAACCTCCCCAACTTGCTTTCCACCCAATCCATCTCTTCCACCAAAGCCAAATCTGTGAGAGAGTGATTGAGTGTTAAGGAGTATATCATCTTGAAGCACAAGAGCAAGGAGTTCATCGACACTATCAAGCCTGTTACCTTTTGGACAGTGGTGCCTCCTAGATTGGTTAGGTGTTTCTTGGGAGCCTCCTACTTCGTGTTGTGGAGTGAACCAAGAAGTTTGTAAGGGCAAGGAGATCACCTACTTCGTGAAGATCTACCCTGAGTTAGTCTATTCCTTTGTGGACGTTGGCCATCATGGTATAGACAAGGTTTCTTGTTCGTGGAACCCTTCGTGGGTAGTGCCCTCCGTGGGTTGAAGTCTCCATAAATGTGGACGTACGATAGCACCACTGTCACATCCCTATCTAGGAGTCATATGAACAGCATATGTTTGCATCATGTTTCAATTTGGCATCAACTTGAAATGGGGAGCTAAAGAAACCCCAAGCTCACTTTGAATCAAATCAATTCAAATTTGGTGAAAATTCAATAAATCCAAAATGCCCACTAAAGATGTTCCCTATGTCTGGTAAATTTGGACATGATTATAACAGGGATCATTTTACATATTTGAACATCCAAAACAATTTAAAAATAAATGTTAAAGCTCCTGAAAATGCCAAATAAAGCATTATCGTTACTTTTGTTTTCAAAATATCCTGAAACTTTTTAGATAAGTTTGAAATATTCAAACTCCATTATAGAAAATACTTGGGATATTTTGCAAAGTCATTTTGTACCTGCAAAAGAATTAAAAAAAATGTCAGAAATTAGAAAAGAAATGAAAAAAGAAAAAAAGGAGAAAGATGCCTAGGTCAGGCCGGCCCACCTGGCCTAGGGAGGTCATCGTCCTCCTGGCGGCTAGGAGGACGGGAGTGTGGCCGGTGTGCACGCGCTGCCGTGCCTCCACACCGGCAGCTGCCTGCCTGCTTCCTCCTCACCAGCGCGACGGTTATAAGCTCCCAGAGCCGTCCCCATCGCCCCCCCCCCTCTCTCTCTCTCTCCCGCCTCTCTTTCTCCCCTCCTCTGCTCTGCCATGGCCGAGCTGCTCGCCGCCGTAGCGCCGCCATTCTAGCCACCCTCGCGCCCTTCTGAGCCCACCAAAGGCTCCGCCTAGATCCCCTCTTCCTTCTCGCCGAGCCACGCACCGCCGGGAGCTCCCTGTCGCTGCCATCGCCATCGTCTTCAACCTCTGGCCGCTGGCAAGCAAGTGAAGCTCGCCGCTGCTCTAGGCCCTCCCCGAGCCCGCTCTCGACGTCTCTGCAACCGTCGTGAGCCCCTGGATCTTTTCCCCCTCTTTCCCCTTCGTTTGCGTGCCCTAGCGCCGGATTCCATCGAGGTCTGAGGTGCCCCGCCACTCGAGCTCGACGCTGGCCATGCTCCGGTGACCAGCTGGCCCATCAGAGGCCACCATCGTGTTCGTGAGGCTACGTAGAGGCTGTAGGTGCCAAGTAGAGGTCGTGTTGCGCCCTGGTTTGACGGGCTCGTGCTCGCCTGAGCTCCGGCAGCCGCCAAGCTCGCTGCCAGCGTCGATTCCGACCATCTCAGCTCCTGGGAGGTGTCGGGATGGACGTGCGCGTGAGCATATGTCCGTTTGGTGCCCTCTGTCATCCATTTGGTCATCGGAGGAGGGACCTCGGGCCCCTCTGCCGTCTCTGGAGCCACCGGCGGCTCAACGCCGATGGGTCTTGCCGGAGTTGACCACGGGGGTTTGACCCCAGGTCAACTAGCAAGTGGGCCCGAACCTCTAATTAAGTTAGCTTAAGAAAAATTAATTAATTAAGTTAATTAACCAAATTAGTCACTGACCAGTGGGCCCAGAAATACTAATTAACTAGGATTAGTTTTAATTATTTAGTTAAATGATTAAGCCACTGACATGTGGTCCCCACATGTCAGGTTTGACCTTGGCCTGGTCAGCTGATCAGCTGACGTCACTGTGACGTCAGGTTGATGTCATAATTCTATTTTCTAGTTTAAAAATAATTCCAAAAATTATTCAAAACTTCAAAAATTCATATAAATTAATCTGTAAATCAGATGAAAATAATTTATATATGAAAATTTATCAGAAAAATCCAATGAATCCAATGGTGCTAATGTCCGACATGCTAGAGCAATCCAAATAGGTGAACATTGACATTTACTAATAGGGTAGTATATGGAATTTGAAATGAAGAACGATTTTGAACCTATATTCAAATTCATTTCAAATCAACATGAACACTAGTTGCATTAGCTCATCCACACATGTTATCATGCCATGATCATGCATCATATTGTTGCACTTGCGTGTATTGATTGTTTCTTATCTGCATTACGGTAGGCCCTGCTTCCGAGGATACCTCCGAGTATTCCAACGAAGGAGAAAACCTTTCCGCTACCCAGCAAGGCAAGTACCCCCTTTGATCATCCCGATAACATCCTACTCTCTCGCTCTTGCTCTTGTTTATTGCATTAGGGCAGTCGATCACATGTCAGTCATACACGGTAGATGATCCTATTCTGCTGCATAACCTGACATTGTCAATGTAAATAGCTAAACCTTGCAACCTGGCATACCTGGTAGATGCTTGTGCCATGATGTGCTTAGCTTGCTTTGCTTGCTATGTTTGCTATGCTTAGAGTTGTGTCAGGTCTGATTCATCTGGGTGATGAACTGAGTGAAACGATGTTGTTCTGATGTGGTGTTATAATGATGAACTCGATTTGCTAAAGGTAGCGATGAGAGGCTATGTAGGAGTACATAGCTGGTTGTCTCATTGGGACAGTTCTTAGGAACTGAGTTCCGTGTTTGTGATCCAAGACTAGTTACTACCACATGCTGGGCCCTGAAATATAACCCCGCTCGACTTATCCTTTGCTTAGTCCTTGGTCCAGGAGTTGCAAGTAGTTTCTGGTGTTTATAGCATGCTAGAGGCCGTGCGTAGCACTCACCCTAGGGGTGGGTTACGACGCGGTAGGCAGTGGCACGGTGTACCAAGGGTCACCCGAATGGTGGGCTTGGGAACCCTGCGCACATCGTTTGGAGCCGTAGCGGAAACATCGACCAGACTTTTCGTGCGGGTTCAGTCTCAAATAGGCGATAGCCTGGACTAGAGGTCTTATGCGATTGATGGTCGTGGTCGACTCCCTCGCTGGGCATCCGCTTGAAGGTTGCCGAGGTGCATGGTTTTATGAGCACACAACGATAAGTGGCGAGAGCGTGTGTGAAGAAGTACACCCCTGTAGGGTATGAAACTATTCGAATAGCCGCGTCCTCGGATATGGACTACTTGGAGAACTTATGCTGTTAATAGATAATCAAATGGATACTCATAAAAATATCAAGACAAGTGTGAGTACCGTGGATGGCACTCTCCCAGGAGAGGGAAGTGAATCCATGGTGATGTATTGTCATGGAGTTAGTGGACTCGTGTGCGATATCCAAAATTGTAATAAAGAGTTAAAATTTGAGTAGTGTAGGTTTGCCATGAGTCAAAGCTGGCATTGCTACATAAACTCCCCCACCTCCTTGATGATACATGAGCATGATTAGACTAGGTCTGTTCTAAAGACTTGCTGAGTACGTTTGTACTCACGTTGGCTTAATAAATGTTGAAGATGAGACCCAGGACCCATCAGGTGGGTTCTTTCTAGATGTCGATGATGCCAAATAGCTGGTGTCCCAGCTACGACCTTTGCCCTGTGGCGGGCTATAGATAGTCAGGCCATGTGTCTTTTTACCCCTTTCATCTGTCTGTACTCAGACAGCTTAAGCTTCCGCTTGGTTTGTATGAACATGTTTGTATGACTTGAGTGTCAGGTTATGTGAACCCTATCTGTAAGAACATATTATGCAAGGCTCGTCTGAGCCTCTTAAATAAAAGTCATGTTGTTGTATGGTTATGTTGTGATGCCATGGTTGTATCTATGCATATCGGGCATGTCGTGCGTACGTGTGACGTGCAACCGTATGTATGGGATCCGACACCTAGTCGTGTGCCTTTAGTAGTACTCCTTACGGGAAATTGTCTCTTTGTGCTTCCACTGAGCCATGGTAGCTTGCTACTGCTCCGGACACATTGACTGACCGGCATGTATCCTTCTTTGCTGCTGTGTCTGTCCCTTCGGGGAAATGTCTCGCAGTGTAATGGAGTCCATGTAGCCTGTTACGACTCATCTACGTGCAGTGATGGCATTTATGTCTCACGGCGTAATGGAGTCCTTGTAGCTTGCTATGACTCGTAAACACACGCTTGAGGCCGACACCTGCATTGCTGGGCTACGTATGCATGTTTCCGTACGGATGTGCCACTTGGGTTCTATGACTAGTAATGTCGGCCCGGGTTCTCTGTCCTGTGATTGCCAGTGACATGTTCACATACGTGAGCCAAAAGGCGCAAACGGTCCCGGCTAAGGTAAGGTTGCAGCCGTGGAACTTACCATGCGTGAGGCCGCAAAGTGATGTGATATGTTACACTCTGGATTCATATGACTTAGGATCGGGGTCTCGACAACCACCTATTGGAACCACGGGAAAAATCTTTGTGTCTCCAAATTGCGTTTGATCTTCCTACCATTCCTTTACTACTCATGCTTGTCTTTACTTTCTACTGCTATACTCGTAGACATGCATGTGTAGGGTGTGCTTGACTTGCTATCAATGCTAAAATCTACCAACACTTAAAACTGGGAAAAGGTAGAATTTTTATTTTTTCAAGTAGTCTAATCACCCCCCCCCTCTAGACATACTTTCGATCCTACAAGTGGAATCAGAGCTTTGGTGTCCATTGGATTGGTTTCAAAACCTAGGAGAGTATATCCTCTAGCAAGGGAATTTATCGTCGTAGAGGTCTGTACTTTGATGGCAGAAATTTTGCTACTTGGAAGCACAAAATGAAATGCATTTTCTTGGTCATAACCCCGTCGTTTGGGCTGTAGTTCGTGTTGGATTGCAAGGTGAATTCTTTACGGATGGACGGGAACCATATCGTGAAGCGACCGCAGATAAATTGAAGATGTTGCAATAGAATGCTCAAGCACCTGACATTCTCTTCAACTGCCTATGCCCCGAAGAATTCAACAAAATCAGTCGTCTTCAGAATGCAAAAGAGATTTGGGATACTTTGGTTGATATTCACGAAGGTAACGAATCCGTGAGAGAATCCAAGTTGAATGTTTGTCAGAGTCAGCTTGACAAGTTCAAGCTCAAGGATGGTGAAGAAGTCGTTGAGATGTACTCTAGGCTAGCACTCATCACCAATGAGATTGCCGGTTTAGGAGGCAAAGAAATGACCGACAAATTCATCATCAAGAAGATACTTCGAGCTTTGGATGAGAGATATGACACCGTGTGCACATTGTTGCAAATCATGCCCAACTAGAAATATCTCAAGCCTACGAAAGTGATTCAAAGAATTGTTGCTCACAAGATGACAGTCAAGGACAAGGAAGAGCTTCACAACAAGTCTAGCGGTGCTTACAAAGCCACAAGTGATGATCCCACAACTTCAAGCGATAATCTCGTCACAAATGAAGAGATAAGCCTCATGGTCAGGAAATTCAACAAATTCCACAAGAATAGAGGCAAATATCGAACCTCGGACTCAAGATATGAAGAGAGGCGTTCCTCAAGTCATGACCGAAACTGCTACAATTGTGGGAAGCCCGGACACTACTCCCATGAGTGCACAGATCCCTACAAAAGAAAATAAGATTCACCAAGAAGACGAAGCTCAAGAGATGAGTCACCTCGAAGATAGAGAAGGAGTAGTGATGATCGTTATGAATGATGATCCTCAAGGAGAAGTAGGGACTCGGAGAAGAAGGACAAGTACACCAAGAGCTACTCAAGAATAAGAAATCAAGCTCATGTTGGTAAATGGGTTTCCAGCTCAGAATCCAACAACCACTCCAAGAGAAGCTATCACTCCAACTCCGACTATAGTCAAGATGAAGGTGTTGCCGGACTTGCACTAGTGACGACCAACTCCTACGACATATTTGATTCACCAAAAGAATGGAGTGGAAGTTGCTTCATGGATAAGGGCCCCAAGGTATCACACCTCGAGTATCTTGAATTCAATAGTGATGACGATGACTTGTTAGGAGATGATGACTTGCTATTTGACAAATCTAGTGATGTTAGTCAAGACGAACTTGTTAGTAATCACTCTAGCCAAGATAAGTCATGCGGTGATAATAAGTTGGAAATAGAACTACTAACTCAAGAACTAAACACTCTTAAGTTAGCTCACGAGTCTACTCTACAATATCATAGAGAGCTTCAAAGGACACATGAGAAGCTCCGCTTCGAGAAGCTCAATTTGGAGCAAGAGCATGAATTCCTTAAAGCTATCAATGACGATCTTCGAAAGAAGACTTCCTCTTATCTACACAAATGACTTCTCTTGTCTACATTCATTCCACAAGTTAAGGCTAAGCAAACTAGTAACAAAGGCAACAAAGGTTCTTCAACTAGTAGCAATAAAAATGATAAATCCAATGATATTGCTTCTAGTAGTTCTATTGATCCCACTTACACTTCTCTTAGCCAAGTTACACTTGTGAAAGAAAAATAACTCTTGAAAGGGATTATAGATAAAGGTATCTACAAGAGTCTTGCGGGGTGTAAGCAATTTGAGGAAATTGTATGCAAGCATGGAGGATATCGAAAGAACCATGGCATTGGCTACTTCAACGCTAATGGAGTTGAATGGGAAGAAGGTTAATACCCCAAGCCAAAGTTTGTTCCTCAAAGGGATAAGTATGAAATTACTCTTCCCAAGGGAACAAAAGCTCAAGATGACCTTCCACCACAAGACCACAAGCTCAAGGGCAAGAACAAGCTTCAAGAGGACATTGAATCATATGAAGATGAATCCCAAGATTTGGTGAAGTGGCTTCCCAAGGCTACTTCAAGCTCAACTTCTACAAGTACCACTTCAACACCAAGGATGCCCATAAACTTGATGTGGGTCCCCAAGAATAAGAAAAATAGAAGTTCTTGAGGGGTGACTCCGCCAATGAAATTCACTCACATTCATTATTGGCAAGAACTAGTTGCAACCAATATCAACATTATGCAATAGTTCAAGGAGTCACACATTCCCTCAAAGGTAAGAAAGGGACAAGGTAATCAACAAATCCATGGACATCATCATGTATGCTTTGCTCTCCATGTCCATATATATCCTTGTCTTTGTCACTTGTGTGTTGGGGCTAACCCATGTAGGTGAGAAGAGTAAGAAACAACAAGGATGCTCCCAACTCATGGTGATCTTCATAAACTTTGAGCATCCACCACTATTTCACCTACATGAAGTCTTGATCAACAAAACCCAAGGTTAGTTTATCCCTCTCAAGGGGGTATGTGACATCAAGGGGGAGCTATACTCTAAGACTTGAGTCAAATCATATCATAGTATGTGACAACGTTAACAAGCTTTATGTAAAAGTGGTAACCCCACTCGTGCTTAAATGATGAGTATGACCTATGATCAAGTATTCTTACTTGGCTCCTAAGTCAATATACTCATACATAGATGGCTACATCATCGCCAAAATTCTTAATAAATGCTAGTATGTATGTGCATGTTTGCCATGATTTTATTTGACATCTTATTGTTTGAGCATGTTGGTCTGCATTTCTTTATCCATTTGAGGACATCCAATTGTTGCTATTTGGACTTTGATTTTGTTTTTGCCAATTGGATGGACAAGAATGCATAGGACCCTTGTCTAGCTATATATGCTTTCTCGTCTCATATTATATTCATGTTGCATCACATAATTTGAACAAGTACTTTTCAATCTCTTTGTGTGAGGAGCACTCGGAGTTCCATATCGACAAAGGACTGACCATTAAAACCTCCCAAGTGCATCTCGGTGGAACCAACTTAAGATTCTCGGTCACACCGAATGCCTAGGGTTGATCTGGTTTTCACACTCGGTATCACCTATTCCATTTTCTCGGTTACACCGAGTTTCCCTGTCAGCTAACAGTTGAGGAACTCGGTGACACCGATAAATTAGAATCAGCGTCACCGACAGCTATGGGTATATAAAGAGGCGGACCCGACTTTTCAAATTTCTTTCTCAAACATCATCGCCTCAAAAAACCCTAGCCACTGAACACGACCCCTAGTTATCGCCTTCGTCTTCTCGAGTGCCTCTGCCGCTGGAAGTCCACGCCGTCGACAAAATATTCACACCCGTTGCCGCCGTAGCGAGATCGTCTCCAAATTAGGGTACGATTTCGACCGCTCTTGCGCTCCTCCTTTTAATCTTGCACATTAGGACTTTTCCATCGATAAGACAAAGTTTGAGATCGATCTATCCACTAGAAATTTCATTAGACTAGCGAACGAATAATCTTCTAGGGTTTGTCATCCGCAACTTGAATCTCGGTGACACCAAAGCAAAAGAATCGGCAACACTGATTCCCTTTTTTGGTCAACCGAGAACAACCATGGTGAAACTGACTGCCCATTTTCGGTCTCATCGCAAGTGGTGCCAAGTTTCCATTTAGCAGGTTGTTTGTCTCGGTGGGTCCAAAAAGTTTGCATCGATAGTACCAAAATTCACTTGGAAGAATGCAAATCTTGAGAAAGTTTAGTTCAAATCTTTGAGAAAACCTTCTGAACGTGATGACTCAGTCTATCTGCTCCTCTATATTCTATTCACAGGGTGAGAGATGTCTATATCAGAGTACAATCAGAATAACCTCAGGGAGCTTAGTGTTGAGACAAATCGAGGCACTAGTCCAGACAGGATCTCATATTCATTTGATGATGTTCCCAGCTCATAAAACCTACCCAAGGCAGCAACAAGAACTCATAGGAAGAAGACTATGATTTTGTGCCAGATGTAGTTCATGCCAAGGCTAAGCAGGACAAGGCTGATAGGACTGCCAGGAAGCCCACAGCTGAGGCTACCTCTTCCAAAAAGGTGGTCGGGAAGGAGTATGCCACCTCAGACGCTATGAGAGCACCTGATAGCTCCAGGGGCATCATGACCATTGAGCCTCCCAAGAAATCCATGCCCAAGAAGGCTGGAGAGAAGAAGAAGAGTAGGAAGAGGATAATTCATGTTACTAGCAGGCCTACCTCCATGTTTGAGGACCTAGCAGAGGATGCTGCTCAGGAGGAGGAGGAAGAGCCAACTGCAAAGGCTCCTCCCAAGAAGAAGAAGAAATTGATGTCAGATGCTATGCCTAGCCAAGAAGCTCCCAAGGGCAAGCCAGCTGGATCCAAGAATCCCTCTGCTCCCAAACACCAAGAGGTTTTACAAAGAGATTCCACCTTCTAAAAAGAATAGGGGATCTTCATCCAGAGATCTAGAGGAGGATGCTATGTCTACCTTGATGAATTTAAGGCCACACCTTCCAGAGCATAATGCCACCCAATTGCTAGCTCATGACATGAAGAAAAGGAAGGACCAAGGGCTGAGGTATTGGAGAGCTATTGATCCATATTCATAGAGGAGGAAGACAATTGTGGACTACCGGTTCTATACAAAGGAACATCAAGACTAGTATGAAACTATTTTGCTTGACAAGAGCCCTGCTGTGAGTGATATGAGGTATCTGGATAGGAATTACATCAAGGACAATGATGATTACTTACCAAGTGTGCAAGACAACTTTCATTGGATTGGCCTTGATAAGTTTGTTAGCAAGGAGTTCACAGCCTGGAATGATGAAATGATCATGCAATTCTACTCCACTCCTCATTTCTATGGAGATGGTAGAATTGTGTGGATGACTGAAGGTGCCAGGTATGAATCCATAGTTTATGAGTGGGCTCCCATCTTAGGAGTCCCAGAGGTGGAACTATTGGAAATATGCCCTAGAGGCAATAATAAATTGGTTATTATCATATTTCCTTGTTCATAATAATCGTTTATTATCGATGCTATAATTGTGTTGATCGGAAACTCAGATACATGTGTGGATACATAGACAACACCATGTCCCTAGTATGCCTCTAATAGACTAGTTCGTTGATCAAAGATGGCTATGATTTCCTGGTCATGGACATGAGATGTCATTTGGTAACGGGATCACATAATCAGGAGAATGATGTGATGGACAAGACCCAAACTACAAACATAGCTTATGATCGTGTCAGTTTATTGCTACTGTTTTCTGCATGTCAAGTATATGTTTCTATGACCCGACTCAAAACGAGTCAAGCCTCTGTGTGTTCTGTGCCATCCCTGGATCAGTATGCTGGCACACACAGTACATAATTGTATATATAAAAGTGCAATCACATGTAATTAACGTAAAGTTGATATATACCTTAAAATCTCAGCGGAAACAGTCAATGGGAGTGAAGTCCCAATAAACACCAACGGCAGGTTGAGTGTAGACCGTAACCCTGAATCGTACTCTCACTCGTCGAAGAAGAGTATCTGCAACATGAGACGTTGCAGCCGTATAGGTCAGTACATTGAATGTACCAGCAAGATCACCATAGTAGAGCAGAAGATAAAAACTATTCTATATGCAGTAAGGCTTTGTGGCTCTGTGTCTGAGTTTTTGCATAAAAACTGATTTTATTTCTTTTCCTACAACAAAGGAATATCAGGAATTTTCACCTACAGAGTTACCTAATATGACATGGTTTTGCCAACCGATGTCTTAATGCCCACAAGTATCATAAGTTGCCCACAATTAATTATCAGTCCAGTGTTGAGAGTTCAGAGATACATCCAAGTCTAGAAGCTCAAATTGTCCGTAACCGGGGACACGGCTAATCGATTAGGTTTAACTCTGCAGAGTGCTGTGTACTTTACCCACAAGATTCGTTCCCTCCTTGTAAGTCCTCGCACTGCTTGGTGTTTGAGAACAGGACGAACGAAACATGGTCTTTCAGAGTGTTTCCCTAACTACTGTCAGTGCCCATCCATTCCTAACGTCGACTACATCTCGTAGCACTGCCCAGCCAGAGTCACAACAAAGATCATACAAGCCAGAGCCCATAATGACTTGTGGCTACACAGGTAAGTTTCCGGGCATGAAGTATTCATCCGTCTCTTTGAGTCTGGGTGAAGCTTTCCGCAAGATGTCATGGCGCTTCTCCATGCATCCCGGCCATCCACTTGTTACTCCAGGGATGCCCGATCAACCATCCTTCACCCAGTAGTGTGTATTGAAAACTTGTTTCTCGAGTCTCGAATGTCTTGAGGTCTTGAAGATGCAGGACTTGAAGATGTCTTCATGAAGTTGTCGTCTTGATGTGGAGTCCTCCTTCTCATACCACTCACGAACACTCATACCAGACCCCGTCTACTTTAGCATAGCATTAAAATAACTAACATTTCCCAGGGCTTTAGTAACCAGTGGTGGGTTCCTACCTCATGCATTCTACTCAACTACAAGAATTTTAAATAAAACTACTAGAGGGATTTGTTGAATGATATCACTACATGCAATAAAACATAGGTATGAACAAAATGATCAAAGTGAACTTGCCTATACTGTTGATGAAGAAAAATGTCGCTCTCAAAAATACTTGATAGACTATTCTTCACTCTCCAATGAAAATCTATATAATCAAAAATTGCATTCATATAAGCAATCATACTAGCAATCAATTCTAACAATCAAAAGTAACACAAAAACAAAAGCAACATGGTTGTGATGAAGGAGATGGTCGGGGACGGCGTCTGAGAGGTCCTGTCAACGGCGGCGGACCTCCGTCGTCCGTTGGTGGCATTGGTGACGCGAGCGGGTGTCGGAGTTGAGTGGCACGAGCTCTTAGAGCTTCGGGAGGTGGCCCGCTTCAGCGAGGTCACCGACATGGGTGCTCTGGTGGGTATGGGGTCCAGGCGAGGGGATGGGGAGGTGCAGGCGAGCGAGGGTGAGAAGGTGGTGGGCTCGGGAGGCGGTGAGGGGGTCAGGGTGATGCGGTGGTGCGGCAACGGCGCGGCAGCTCGGTCGAACTCCGGCAAGCGTTTTGGCGAGCACGGGGGCACGAGAGTTGGGGGTTTGGGCAAGAATCGAACAAGGCCGAGCTCCTCTATTTATAGGCGGCCTCGGTGGTCGTAGAAAGGAAGGGAGCTGTCGAGGGGATCGGACTCCGGCGAGATCTGCTCGGGAGTGAATGGAGGGAGCGGAAGGAGGAAGGTGAGTGCGGGGTTAGTGGTATCGGACGATGGGGCTAGGGCGTCAGAGAGAGAGAGGGAGAGGCGGCGGCATCGGTGTCTGGTGCGGAGGGGTTTCGGGGAGGGGTTAAAGGCAGGTGGGCCGGTGGACTTTCCTAATAATAACATTTTTCCTTTTATTAATTTTCAGAGAATTGAAATGTCATTAAAGCATTCAAAACCTTTCCAAAAATAAAGTTTTATATACCAAAATTATCGGGGAAATAAATGTCACTTAATGAACATTTTTCCACGGCCAAATTAAATACTTTAAAAAAATTCTTCAGAAAATGCCCAAATTGGTTTTAATTCTTTTGCAATAAATTTTCAAATAACCCCCTAGTTTTATTGTTCAAATATTTCACCAAGATGCCCCTGGTGTGGTGTGTCATATTACTCCTCTCAAATTTTGTCAAGGGGTTTGAATTTTTTCAAACTTCAAATAGGAAATTCAAATATGAAAGGAACTCCATATTAGGAAATTTCAAATAGTTTTCAAATTCACTCTTCAAATCCTTTTATATTGAAGAAGTCAAGTCATCTTCTCTCACTGATTTGAAATGTAGGAATTTGAATTCCAAAAGCATATGGGAAAGTCTTGTCATTCCCTCTCATTCAAAAGTTTTTTTCAAAATGTTTCAAATTTTCACTCAATTCAATCACTCAGACAAACAAACATTCATTCTAATATTTATTATAACATTCCAAAATTTGGGATGTTACAAACCTACCACACTTAAAATGAATCTCGTCCTCGAGATTTGAAGGGGATAGAAAGAAAAGGTTAGGGTTTGGGGTCTTCTAACAAATCCATTGTCCTGGAAGGTGCGGGGTCTACCACACTTAAAATGAGAGTTACTGGTCCTTCAAAAGTCATGGCGACCCTGTGGGTGCATCTGTCTATTCGCATTCTTCATGATAGCTCCTTTGGTTATGTTCTTCCGTTTAATCAAAATCTCGTGTTCTCATAACAAAATGTATTTCCTCCGATATTGGGTCTTATTAACTGACATGTCTCGTGATCATTCTAAATGACTTATCGAATACCTCATGGTGGTCCACCATTTGTGGTTGTCCTGCAGTGAAAATGGGTCTTGGCTTCATTCCTCACCGTAAAAATTCCTACGTGTGGCAACAACTGACATGTACAAGGGGTTTTGTTTATACCATTCTAAGGCTTAAACAAAAGCTTCAAAAGAACGTTGTCTCTTTACTATGGGTAAGTCACTCAGATTTACCATTCCGAATAGCAAGAGAAATGATAAGAGTAAGTCGTCATGGTGATCAATCCATGCCGCACAGAAATCATTACCTTGTATAAGGTTTAGTGAATCTCGTATTCTAACACTTGGGCTTCCTCACAAGCGTTGCAGAAATTTCTCTTGTCAATGAACAAACTTCGAATAAATCCATTGATTCTGCAAGCTGAGCAAAAACATCTATCATTTCTTCCCATCTCTCAAGCTTTCGAATACTCCTAAGGAAACGTTTGTTGATCCAATCACAACTTCTTGCTTCATGATCTTTGGGCAACCTTCATGAAACTGTGAGATCCATCCTTGATACACGTTCTATTCCTTGAATATGTTTTTCCTTTCCATTGGTCTGTTTACCAATAACAGTTTTTGTTCGTCATATTCAAATCCAAGGTATACTATTTCAGGTGTTGCCATCCACACAGCTAGATATGTTTCTACATTCTCTTTACCTGTATTCACTTATCCAAACTCCTTAACAAGGATGGTACCTTCTTCATTCATTCGTCCCCATGGTTACTACCACACTTAAAATGAAGTGTACACATGCCTGTATAGACCATATTTTCTCATATCCTCTAAAATTGGTCAGAGATCTTTGTTCTTAGAGTGGCAACTCATATAATACAACACAGGAGAATCATGACATCATAAATTCCATTGACCTCATGAATTTTATTACAAACTCCAAGACTCCCGTTACACAACTTCAAAATGGTAAGAGTGCTACCTATTACATTTATTACTTCCAAAATCCAAAACTCAAACTACTCATGTTTAACCTTCTTCTCTAGGCATTTATCGGCATAGAGGCCTAAATTCTTGCACCAGAAACACATGATCTGACTCAGATCCTTCTTTGCAGAAATTGGGTTGTTTTGAGAACGTCTTCGGTTTCTCTTCTTGGGCTTCTTTGTTCTGATCAAACTTTCAATTTCCTGTGGATCAAACTCCACTTCTTCTGTCGGAAAGTTTCCCAGATACTCTTTCCTTTCCTTCGTACAGTCCTGTGAGAAATGTCCTTCTTCTCCACATGAATACCAGGCATTGGAGTAAAATCTGGTTAGGCCTTCTCCATTAGGGTCTTCAACATCTTCCTTCATCACAAGTTCTCCTAATTATTCTCTGAAGGCTTCCTTCTTGGCTTCCTTCTGCTTCTTGATGACTTCTTGTACCTTGGGGTACATTTGGCATTGAGCCTGGTAATGCGTAGTTCCTTCACACAAGAAACATGTCACCTGCCTAGTTGGGCATTCCTCAGCTCGGTGATTTTCTTCACAATGAGGGCATCCTTCCTTGTGTTCTTTCTTGGTGTGTCCTATCTCTCCACATATCTTGCATGCGCAAATCTTCTTCACATCTTTGCAACGGGGCTTCTGGGTGTTGGTGCCAACATGAGAATTTTGCAGAGTCATCTTGAATTCTTCCCAAGTGATTGTTGCTTGCGTATCATGGGTAGCTTCACGCATCTTCCACCAATGTGCAGCACCTTCTGCAAAGTACCGAAGAACATACTGGACCATCTCGCTCCTTGCAACATGGTTACTCCTTAGATGATCCTCCATGTTCTGAATCCATTCTTCTACCTCCAGCTGGTTCATTGGTCCAGAGAATTCAAGTCCAGCTTCATTCACCATCTATTGGGTTCAAGGTGTTTTGGGGATGAGATGGGTAAGAGAGAGAGAAGGGATACACACAATACAAACAATGGTTTTAAAATAGATTTTAGTTGTGGTTGTCGAAAAATTTACACACAAATGATAGCTCACAATCCATCGTATCTAACGTAAGTATACAACAGGGGTTTGGTCTTCTAGGGCATAATATCTTGGAAATTCTTCATGGTCTTCAATTTCTTCGAGTCTTCACAGTCTTTAACTCGTGTAGCTTCAACTCTTCTAATGCATGGTGAAATCTTCTTTACTTTGAAGTGACCATCATTAGTTTCGATATCTTGTCCTTCTCGAAGTGGTCTCAGTTGATCCTTAGTGTGGTGAAAGGGGAAAGGGTATTTTCTAACTATTTTAGGTAAGAGAGATCATTTGATAAAGCTCAAATAAGATGAGAACTAAAGGGTCTTTTAAAAACAAAGTTTTTCGAGAAATCATTTCCTAAGGGCTTTACAGTTTCTAGGGTCACGGCCTACAGTCAACATGTGCTATGATACCATTTCTGTAGCGACCCGACTCAAAAGGAGTCAAGCCTCTATGTGTTCTGTGCCATCCCTAGATCAGTATGCTGGCACACACAGTACATCAATGTATATATCAAAGTGCAATCACATGTAATTAACGTAAAGTTGATATATACCTTAAAATCTCAGCGAAAACAGTCAACGGGAGTGGAGTCCCAATAAACACCAATGGCAGGTTGAGTGTAGATCGTAACCCTGAATCGTACTGTCACTCGTCGAAGAAGAGTATCTGCAACATGAGACGTTGCAGCCGTCTAGGTCAGTACATTGAATGTACCAGCAAGATCACCATAGTAGAGCAGAAGATAAAAACTATTCTATATGCAGTAAGGCTTTGTGGCTCTGTGTCTGAGTTTTTGCATAAAAGCTGATTTTATTTCTTTTCCTACAACAAAGGAATATCAGGAATTTTCACCTACAGAGTTGCCTAACATGACATGGTTCCGCCAACCGATGTCTTAATGCCCACAAGTATAAAAGTTGCCCACAATTAATTATCAGTCCAGTGTTGAGAGTTCAGAGATAGATCCAAGTCTAGAAGCTCAAATTGTCCGTAACCGGGGACACGGCTAATCGATTAGGTTTAACTCTGCAGAGTGTTGTGTACTTTACCCACAAGATTCGTTCCCTCCTTGTAAGTCCTCGCACTACCTGGCGTTTGAGAACAGGACGAACAAAACATGGTCTTTCAGAGTGTTTCCCTGACTACTGTCAGTGCCCATCCATTCCTAACGTCGACTACATCTCGTAGCACTGCCCAGCCAGAGTCACAACAAAGATCAACCAAGCCAGAGCCCATAATGACTTGTGGCTACACAGGTAAGCTTCCGAGCATGAAGTATTCATCCATATCTTTGAGTCTGGGTGAAGCATTCCGCAAGATGTCATGGCGCTTCTCCATGCATCCCGGCCATCCACTGGTTATTCCAGGGATGCCCAATCAACCATCCTTCACCCAGTAGTGTGTATTGAAAACTTGTTTCTCGAGTCTCGAATGTATTGAGGTCTTGAAGATGCAAGACTTGAAGATGCCTTCATGAAGTTGTTGTCTTGACGTGGAGTCCTCCTCACACCACTCATGAACACTCATACCATACCCCGTCTACTTTAGCATAGCATTAAAATAACTAACGTTTCCCAGGGCTTTAGTAACCAGTGGTGGGTTCCTACCTCATGCATTCTACTCAACTACAAGAATTTTCAATAACACTACTGGAGGGATTTGTTGAATGATATCACTACATGCAATAAAACATAGGTATGAACAAACTGATCAAAGTGAACTTGCCTGCACTGTTGATGAAGAAAAATGTCGCTCTCAGAAATACTTGATAGACTATTCGTCACTCTCCAATGAAAATCTATATAATCAAACGTTGCATTCATATAAGCAATCATACTAGCAATCAATTCTAACAATCAAAAGTAACACAAAAACAAAAGCAACATGGCTGTGATAAAGGAAATACTTAAGACAATAACTCAAAACAACAAAATTTCATCAACACAACAAAGGGTTGGTTTTCTCTACAAATGATCCTATTTTCAAAGGTAACAAAACAGAACAAAGAATAATATAGCAAAAGTAATTTAGTAAACAATTTACTTAGCAAAAAGAATTACTTTTGAATAACCACTAAGAATTATGAAAACAACACTCTAAACAACATGGGTTCTTGCCTAACAAGAAAAACAAAAATAAAATATTAAATAACATAAAACAAAATATATAACCACTAAGTTAACAGAAAGTAAAACTTATAAACAATTTATAAAAATATTTTAAATAAGAATTCTAACTAGCAATGAAATCAATTTGCAAGTTATTATGAAACTAGAATTGATTTCATGCTATTAAAATAATAAATAACATAAAAATAAATTTTGTTGAAGTACTACTGCTAACTAACAGAAAACAAAGGAAAATTTGTCAACTAATATAAAGGAAAATAAATTAACACAATTTAAAACAAAAGAACTAGAAATAAACATAAAAAGAACTAAAACAGAATCTGTTTTGTTAAAAATACTAATTTTAACTATTCTAAAAATTCTGAAGTTCTATCTACAGATAACTAAGGTCACTAGTGACAAGTAGCAAAAAGAATCAACTCAAAATAAATGTTTAATCTCAAGATATTCAGAAAATAAGATTTGAATCAAATCTGTTTGAATTCAATTTTAATATATTCAAATAGGGTCAAACTTGATATCTACAGAAACTACATAAAATTTCTGAAACAATGCAGAA
Organism: Hordeum marinum; assembly: GCA_022496015.1. Taxonomy (NCBI): domain Eukaryota; kingdom Viridiplantae; phylum Streptophyta; class Magnoliopsida; order Poales; family Poaceae; genus Hordeum; species Hordeum marinum. Next base: position 300,926,042 of record CM039674.1, on the reverse strand, counting down.
AGAATCAAATTAAAACGATTAAAAACATAAAAGATGGAAAGGAAACAAAAACAGAACTATTCTATTTTAAAAACAGAAAACAGAAAAAGAAAAATTTAACTAACGGACAGGGTGCTAGGTGGCGCTTTCTCATTGGCTACGGGGTGTGCGCTGTGGCGGCTAACGAGCAAACGGCCGTCAACTAAACAAAATGATTTGGCGTACTTAAAAAATGAATAAAACCGACCGGTTTATTGGAACTAAACCGGATCTAACCAACCGGTACGCTGGGGATCTAATCCTGTCCCTAGATCTACGATCGACGGCTAGAAGAGGGAGAGGGGCTCACAGAGGAGGGGTCGCCGGCGATGGAGTTTCTTCGGCAAGGCGGGGACTCGGCGGTGCTTGTGGAGGTGGCTCCGATGGTCGGGGACGGCGTCTGAGAGGTCTTGTCGACAGCGGCGGACCTCCGTCGTTCGTTGGTGGCGTTAGCGAGGCGAGGGGGCGTCGGAGTTGAGTGGTACGAGCTCTTAGAGCTTCGGGAGGTGGCCCGCTCCGGCGAGGTCGTCGACATGGGTGCTCTGGTGGGTCTGGGGTCCAAGCGAGGGGATGGGGAGGTGCGGACGAGCGAGGGTGAGCAGGTGGTGGGCTCGGGAGGCGGTGAGGGGGTCAGGGTGATGCGGTGGTGTGGCAATGGCGCGGCGGCTCAGTTGAACTCCGGCGAGCGTTTTGGTGAGCACGGGGGCACGAGAGTTGGGGGTTTGGGCAAGAATCGAACGAGGCCGAGCTCCTCTATTTATAGGCGGCCTCGATGGTCGTAGAAAGGAAGGGAGCCGTCGAGGGGATCGGACTCCGGCGAGATATGCTCGGGAGTGAATGGAGGGAGCAGAAGGAGGAAGGTGAGTGCAGGGTTAGTGGGATCGGACGGTGGGGCCAGGGCGTCGGAGAGAGAGAGAAGGAGAGGGCGCGGCATCGGTGGCCGGTGCGGAGGGGTTTCGGCGAGGGGTTAAAGGCAGGTGGGCCGGTGGACTTTCCTAACAATAACATTTTTCCTTTTATTAATTTTCAGAGAATTGAAATGTCATTAAAGCATTCAAATCCTTTCCAAAAATAAAGTTTTATATACCAAAATTATCGGGGAAATAAATGTCACTTAATGAACATTTTTCCACGGCCAAATTAAGTACTTTAAAAAAATATTTTCAGAAAATGCCTAAATTGGTTTTAATTCTTTTGCAATAAATTTTCAAATATCCCCCTAGTTTTATTGTTCAAATATTTCACCAAGATGCCCCTGGTGTGGAGTGTCATATTACTCCTCTCAAATTTTGTCAAGGGGTTTGAATTCTTTCAAACTTCAAATAGTAAATTCAAATATGAAAGGAACTCCATATCAAGAAATTTCAAATAGTTTTCAAATTCACTCTTTAAATCTTTTTATATTTAAGAAGTCATGTCATCTTCTCTCACTGATTTGAAATGTAGGAATTTTAATTCCAAAAGCATATGGGAAAGTCATGTCATTCCCTCTCATTCAAAAGTTTTTTTCAAAATGTTTTAAATTTTCACTCAATTCAATCACTCACACAAACAAACATTCATTCTAATATTTATTATAACATTCCAAAATTTGGGATGTTACAGTTATTGACCATAGAGGTGTCTCGGTCATGACTACATAGTTCTCGAACCCGCAGGGTCTGCACACTTAAGGTTCGGTGACATTTCGGTAGTATAGAGTTATGTATGGTGGTGACCGAAGGTTGTTCGGAGTCCCAGATGAGATCACGGACATCATGAGGAGCTCTGGAATGGTCCAGAGGTAAAGGTTGATATATAGGAAGTCCTATTTTGGTCGCCGGAAAAGTTTCGGGCTCATCGGTAATGTACCGGGAGTGCCGGTAGTGTATCGGGAGACCATCGGGAGGGGTATTTCGACCCAAGAGGCTTCATGGGCTGTGGGAGAATAAATAATAGCCTTTTGTGGGATGGTGGAAGTCCCGCACAAGGCCCATGCGGTTAGGGAAGAAAAGCCCAAAGAGAAAAGGTGGAAAAAAGGCAAAAAGGCAAAAAAAAAAAGGAAGAGTCCTAATCCTACTAGGATTCAAGGAGGAGGACTCTCCTCCCTAGCTTCGGCCGAAGCCTCCTAGTGGGATTTGCCCTTTCTCCAAGCCTTCTCTCTTCCTCGTATATGTACTGGTGGTTTTAGGGTTTTTGCACAAGGTTTTCAGCCACGTGCTACCCGTTCCTCCAGTGCATAGTTTCTCCTCTAGATCGGATTTCTGCAGTGCTTAGGTGAAGCCCTGCCGGAATAGCTCCACCACCATCACCGGAGCGCCGTCACGCTGTCGGAGAACTCTTCTACCTCTCCGCTCCCTCTTGCTGGATCAAGAAGGCGGAGATCGTCATCAAGTTGTATGTGTGTTGAACGCGGAGGTGTCGTCCGTTGGCGCTAGATCGAAAGGACCGTGATCAAGATCGCGAGACAGATCGTGATGAGATCGCGGGATGGATCGTGATGAGATCGCGGGATGGATCGTGATGAGTTCACGGGACGGATCATTATTGGATCGCGGGACATATCATGATGAGATCGCGGGACGCTCGGCGATTTGGATCGCAAAGACGTTCGACTACACCAACCACGTTTCTTAACGCTTCCCGCTTAGCGATCCACAAGGGTATGTAGATCCACTCTCCCTCTCGTAGATGCTCATCACCATGGATAGATCTTGCATGTGCGTAGGAAAATTTTTGTTTCCCGTGCAACGTTCTCCAACAGGAACATGGTGACATTGATGTGTACTCTGAGCCCAAGGCAAGCCACAATGCCATGAAGAACATGTACAAGGAGATTCCTATTGCACATCTGAAGTCTCACAAGTTAGGATCTATTTATTTCCTCCGGGCTGATCTATGCACGATCAACACTATCTTAAGGCACACCTTGTTGCCTAAGTCTAGAGATGAGAAGATGGTGACAGGATACTCCATCAACATGCTGCTCCATCCAGATCAACATATGAGATTCAGAGTGATGGATTTTATTGTGGAGACTGTGAAGAGGATTGTTGCAGATCAAAAGTGCTCATGTAGCTATGCACCCTATATCCAGATGCTTATCAACTCTAAGTTGGAGAAGCACATCTTTGCACTTGATCGACCACATTTTCCGCTCTTGCTGGAGCTAGAAGACAACGTTGTGGTGATGAACCTAGATCATCCCACATTAGCTGCAACACAGGCATAGGCAGAGGCAGCTAGAGACACTAGTGCTCAGCTGCCCATGACTAGGAGTGAGCAGATGGATCTACTCGTTAGCTCAAGGCTCAGGATGTAGAAGGACATCACCAACATCCTGAAGAACCAAGAGAGCCTTCCGAGGATTGTTGATGACAAGTTTCATAGTCTCAACAACAACGTGGATGGGCTCACAGTGATAGTGAATGAGCTCAAGAAGGAAGTTGATGCAGTGCCTAGCCCTCACTCTACAGATGATTATGATGGGAATAGTGGCACCTCTCAGGACAGGCACTCACTTCAAGACTCAGGCCAGGACTCCTACAGTGACAGCTCCAGAGATGAGTCCTTCTTGATCAGCACCAGCTACAGCCACATCAGCTCCCTTAGCTCCACCAGTTCCTCCAGTTGCTATAGCAACTCCATACATGACATCAGCAGAAGTCTACGCTGATGCCGTTCTCTCGACTCTAACTTCAGCTACCGGAGGAGATAAGCCCCATAAGATCATTTAGCTCAATACCTTTGAACTTGTTGGTAACTTCTTGCCAAAAGGGGAGAAGTTGTATAGATCATTAGGGCTTCAAGAGAGAGAGAGTTGGTTTTTATCGTTTTTTCAAGAACATTCGATATCTTTTAGTTTGTATGTGTTAAACTTTGTCGGTCTTTGATCATACACTTGATGTGTGTTGATACTATTTCCTATCTTTATGATGCTTATAAGATGATCATTCACCTTGCTTGATTGTGTTGTGCTATGATATTCATTCCTATTATTCTCACACACCACCAAGATGTATGTGACATGGAAGAAATACCCCATGAACCTAATCGATTGTGCATTTGCATTCAAACGCAAATTCAAAATAATGCACAAATCTAGGGGGAGCTCTTGCTTATCACATACTTCTCAAAAGCGATGATTATATTCATTGATTATATCATATGTCGAACCTTTGATCTATATGTTGTCATCAATTACCAAAAAGGGGGATATTGAAAGCACAATTGCTCCATTGGTGGTTTTGGTAATTAATAACAACATATATATCATTGAACTAATATTTCCACTAAGGATATTTCAGGAAAAGTTCAATGATGGGTTGGCAAAAGTATTGTGGAGAAACCCCTAGATGCAAGGATTTGGATTGGCAAAAGTTTCAAGCAAGAGGGCTCTACATTTTACTTTGTGAGAAATCACTTTGAGTCCATAGGAAAAGCCAATACTATTGAAAGGGGGTAAGATACTATTGGTGAACAAGATGCTCCACACGCACAAGTGGTAGTAACCCAAAATACCCACAAACTCTCCCACAAATTTTGTCTAAGCCATTCATGAAAAACAGTGAAGCCAACAATTTCCACACGTTCCCACCAATTCCCAAACTCAGACAGAGCCCTGCCAAACCCTAGCACATCAGTACAACTAATCCCACTTTGCTGCCACCGAGTTAAGCTTGCCAACTTTTTGTTACCTCGATTCACAAAATTGGAAGCTCCAAGTTTTTGGATCATCGTCATCGAGATTTGGATTTTGACTGTTGGACACCTGATCGGTACCGCCGAGATTCCTATATCGGTCTCACCGAGATTCAAAAGTTGCTACCTTAGGAGCAACTCGGTACCACCGAGATTCACACATAGGTGTCACCGAGTTGGTCACTTTAGGTGTAACGGTTGGATTTTTGGATATGACTATATATACCCCTCCACCACCACTCACTCGAAAGAGAAGCACTCAGAACAGATCCCCACTTGTCCCATCAGATTTTTTGAGAGAGAGCCACCTACTCATGTGTTGAGATCATGCCATTCCATTCCAACCATATGAATCTCGATCTCTAGCCTCCTCAAGTTGCTTTCCACCCAATCAATCTCTTCCACCAAAGCCAAATATGTGAGAGAGTGATTGAGTGTTGAGGAGTCTATCATCTTGAAGCACAAGAGCAAGGAGTTCATCGACACATCGAGCCTATTACTTTTCGGAGGGTGCTGCCTCCTAGATTGGTTAGGTGTCGCTTGGGAGCCTCCTACTTTGTGTTGTGGAGTGAACCAAGAAGTTTGTAAGGGCAAGGATATCACCTACTTCGTGAAGATCTACCCCGAGTTAGGCTAGTCCTCCGTGGACGTAGGCCATCGTGGTATATACAAGGTTGCTTCTTCGTGGAACCCTCTGTGGGTAGATCCCTCCATGGACTCTCGCGACCGTTACCCTCCGTGGGTTGAAGTCTCCATAAACATGGACATACGATAGCACCACCTATTGGAACCACGGGAAAAATCTTCCTGTCTCCAAATTATGTTTGACCTTCCTAACCTTCCTTTACTACTCTTGCTTGTCTTTAGTTTCCGCTGCTATACTCATAGACAAGCATGTGTAGGGTGTGCTTGACTTGCTATCAATGCTAAAGTTGCCAACACTTAAAATTGGGAAAAGGTGAAATTTTTATTTGGTCAAGTAGTCTAATCACCCCCCCCCCTCTAGACATACTTTCGATCCTACAAAAGACACAATGGTGATAATAAAGTTAACTTTTGACCTTCTACAAGGACCACCTCTGATTCATCTAAATTGGGAGAGACAGACATCCCCCAGCCATATTATGCAACAAGTTGCATGTCAGTCAATGGAACCGGTCTCTCGTACGTGAACGAGTAAGGTTGGTTCGGGCCGCTTAATCCCACAATATCGCCGAATCAATACAAGACTAAGGAGGAAATCAATTTGAACATCAATGCCCACAAACTCTTTTGTGTTCTACTCGTGCATATCATCTACTCATAAATCTCGCTCTGATACCATTGTTGGGGAATGTTGCATGGGAAACATAAATTTTCCTACACACACTTAAGATCTATCCATGAAGATGAATAGGTACGAGAGGAGGAGTGTATCTACATACCCTTGTAGATCGCTAAGAGGAAGCGTATATAACGCAGTTGATGTAGTCGTATTCTTCACGATCCAATCATGATTCAATCTGATCCAGCGCCGAACGGACGACACCTCCGCGTTCAGCACATGTGTGGCTCGATGGCGTCTCATACTTCTTGATCTAGTAAGAGAGAGGGGAGAAGTAGATGGAATATCAACCAGCATGATGGCATGGTGGAGATGGTGGTGTCATAGTACCGGCAGGGCTTCGCCAAGTACCTTCGGAATGACGTACGTGGAAGAAATGGAGAGACGGGAGGAGGGCCGCGGCCATGGAAGGGTGTGCAGCCCCCTTGTGCCTCCTCACATTTATATAGGTGTGGGAGGATCTGGTGGTTTGCCCTCCAAGCTCCTAGGGTCGTTGTTCAAGGGGGGAGGAAGGAAATCCCTCCTTTCCTTCCCCAACAATCACTAATCTCAATCTTATCCTTTTGGGATATGATCCTATTCATTTTATAGGGGGATCTTGATGCACCTAAACCAAGGGTGTGAGGACTTTCCCCACTACCCACGTCCATGTGGGTGCCCATGCAGGTGGGCCCAACTCCGGAACCTTCTAGAACCTTCTCGGTACAATACCGAAAAATCCCAAACACTTTCCAGAACCCTGAATATGAATTCCCATATATAAATATTTACCTTCAGACCATTCTGGACCTCGTCGTGACATTCGGGATCTCATCCGGGTGCTCCTAACAACATTTGGCCACCAATGTACATATCCCAGTACTACTCTAGCGTCACCGAACGTTAAGCGTGCGGACCCTACGGGTTCGAGAATCATGTAGACATGACCAAGGTATCTTTCTGGTCAATAACCAATAGAGGCATCTAGATGCCCATATTGGTTCCTACATATTCCACGAAGATCTTTATCGGTCGAACCATGATGTCAAGGATTCAGTCAATCCCGTATGCAGTTCCCTTTGTCTAGCGGTATGCTACTTGCCTAAGATTTGATCATCGGTATCTCCATACCTAGTTCAACCTCGTTTCCGGCAATTCTCTTTACTCGTTCCATAATACAAGATCTCGTGACTAACTCCTTAGTCAAATTGCTTGCAAGCTTCTTGTGATGTTGTATTACCGAGAGGGCCCAGAGATACCTCTCGGTCATAAGAAGTGACAAATCCCAGTCTCAATTCACGCCAACCTAACAGACACCCTCGGATATACTTGTAGAGCACCTTTATAGTCACCCACTTACGTTGTGATGGTTGATATACACATGGCATTCCTCCAGTGTCAGGGAGTTGCATGATCTCATGGTCGTAGGAACAGATCACTACTAGGAAAAGGGCTATAGATAATATAGACACTAATGGCGCACCAGACAAGTGGTGTGCCACTACTATATAGCAGTGGCGCACCAGGTGCTGGTGCGCCATTAGTGTGATGGGCACTAATGGCGCACCACACACCTAGTGCGCCACTACTAACAAACTTTTTTTGTTATTTTTCCAAAAGTACTAATGGCGCACCAGGTCAGAGTGCGCCATTAGTAGTTTAACTACTAATGGCGCACGACAAGCACAGTGCGCCACTACTATATTTTTTTTTGCAAAAACTACTAATGGCACACCTCCAGCTGGTGCGCCATTAGTAATCAGGGTTACTAATGGCGCATTTGTAGGTGGTGCGCCATTAGTAACCTGTGACCAGCTAGATATTTTGGACAGCCACCTACCACACTCACTTTCCTCACTTTCATTCTCTCCACCTCCTCCTCCAAGATTGTCTCGGGTGCCTCCTCCTCCTCACCTCATTTGCATCATAGATTCACCCAAATTAAGTGGTTAAATTACCTTTTTTTGATAGGTAAGTAAGGGGAAAGCTTTTATGTTGTAGATCTACTTTTTTCTCCCTCCAACAACATGCACATGCACTTTTTATGGCCTAGCTAGATCTACGTTTGTGGTGTTGCATATGTTTGTGGTGTTGCATATATGTTTGTGTTTGCAGGTACCGGTATTTGAAATGCAATAGTTGCCAATATTTTTCCGGAATGTTGATTCATTTCCGTTTCGGCGAGAATTTAGCACTATGCATTCTTTTTTGTCCTATTTTTAGGCAAAGTCATGCCAAAAAAAATCTTGGTTCTAAAATATCGTTTTGCTCTACCCCGCAGGCGACCATGGTCCGCAAGATGACCGAAGGCATCGTGAATAGGTTTTTGAGCTCCGCGAAGGCCGAGATGCTTCAAAATAACGAGACGGAGATAAGATGTTTGTGTCGAAGATGCAAGCTGAGGAGCCTTATGGACCCGGATTCCGTACAGGTGCGGGACCACCTGCTCTTGCGTGGTTTCATGGATGGCTATCGGTGTCAAGGTGAAGAAGATGATTATGAAGTCGTCCATGGGGGCCGGGCAAGAAATGAGGAAGGGCATGAGCAAGACAACCGCGGCGAGGGCGGGCGAGAAGACGAAGAATCTCCAGGACATGATCACGAAGTAGATGCAGTACACGGTCATCACGTAGAAGATGCCGGACATGATGATGAGGAAGATGCCGGAGCAGACGAAGGGCATGATCATGAAGATGAAGATGCCGGAGCAGACGACGATGGACCATCGATGGGCTAGGTGCAGGACCCTCATATTCAAGAGCTGCTTCTCAAGCAGACGGATAATGAAAGAGCTGCCGCCCGAGAGAAAGCCAAGCTGGATCAACTGGAGATAGACGCGGTTACTCCATTGTATGAAGGATGCAGGCCCGAGGATACCCGCCTGAAAGTAACGGTCATGGCTCTGGAGATGAAGGTAAAACACAAAATGACCGACGCATGCTTCGACGAGAACATGTCATTCTGGCACGAACGTCTTCCCAAAGGGAACAAGTGCCCGACCAGTTTCGAGGAGGCAAAGAAAATCGTGTGTCCTCTGGATTTACCGCACATGAAATATCATGTGTGCATGAACAATTGCATCATTTATCGGGACGAGCACGCGGAGTCTACCATATGTTCGGTGTGCGGCGTCACTCGATACAAGAAGAGGAAGAAAGCTCCTCGAAAAGTGGTGTGGTACTTTCCGATCACTCCTCGTCTGCAGCGGTATTTCACGGACCCTAAGGTAGCAAAGCTTCTGCGTTGGCACGTGGATAAGGAGGAGAAGAAGCAAGAAGATGACGCAAATGATCCGGAGATAAATAAAAAAGACAAGATGCTAAGTCACCCTAAGGATGCGAGCCAGTGGCAAGCGTTGAACTTCGAACACCCAGAATTTGGGAACAATCCAAGGAACATCGTGTTGGGCGCGAGCACCGATGGAGTCAATCCGTTTGGCAGCCAGAGAAGCACACATAGCACCTGGCCTGTGTTTGTGTGGATGTACAACCTTCCCCCCTGGTTGTGCATGAAGAGGAAGTACATTCACATGAGTATGCTAATTGAAGGGCCAAAACAACCAGGGAACGACATCAATCTGTATCTGGGGCTGCTGAAAGAGGAGCTAGACACGTTGTGGAAAACGCCAGCCAATACGTGGGACGCCGCAGAGAAAGAATATTTCCCTATGAGAGCCGCACTGCTCATGACGGTGCACGACTATCTCGCTTACGGATATGTCGCGGGGCAGGTGGTCCACGGATTTTCTGGATGCGTCAGGTGCATGGATGACACAACGTATCGCCAGCTAGATAGAGATCCCGGGTCTTCGAAAACCGTGTTCATGGGACATCGAAGGTGGCTTCGCAACGATGACTCATGGAGAAAACGCAAGGATCTGTTCGATGGTGAAACCAAACCCCAAAGACGCCCGCGTACGAGGAGCGGCAAGGAAATAGACAAGATGTTGAAAAATTGGAAAGAGTGCCCACCGCCGGGAAAGGCGCTAGAGCCGGGAAAGAAGCGAAAGGCGCCAGAGCCGCTGCTGAAGGTATGGAAAACGAGGTCTGTTTTCTGGGACTTGCCGTACTGGAAGATCCTCCGTGTGCCTCACAGCCTTGATGTCATGCATATCACGAAGAACGTGTGCGAGAGTCTGCTTGGTACCCTACTCAACATGCCAGAGAGGACCAAAGATGGACCGAAAGCAAGGGCAGACTTGAAATCAATGGGCATCAGGGAGGAGCTTCACGCTAATGATGATGATGATGATGATGATGATGATGAGGCAAAGCAGGACACGAAAAGTCGTCGCAAAGGCAAAAAGGCCAAGAAGACCAGAAATGACTTCCCTCCTGCGTGCTTCACTCTAAGTCAGGAGGAGATCGATCAGTTTTTCACCTGCCTCGTAGGAGTAAAACTTCCTTACGGTTACGCGGGGAAGATAAGCAGATACCTAGACTCAGCGAAGCAGAAGTTCAGCGGGATGAAGTCTCACGACTGTCACGTGCTGATGACACAGATACTTCCAGTTGCAATCCGTGGGATCATGGACGCGCACGTCCGTGAAACGCTATTTGGCCTATGCAACTTTTTCGACGTCATCTCTCGGAAGTCGGTTGGCGTGAGGCAACTCAGAAGGCTACAGGAAGAGATCGTGGTGATACTATGCGAGCTTGAGATGTACTTCCCGCCCGCATTCTTCGACGTTATGGTGCATCTGTTGGTCCATATCGTAGAGGATATCATCCAAATCGGGCCGACGTTCCTGCACAGCATGATGCCGTTCGAAAGGATGAATGGTGTCATCAAAGGATACGTTCGCAACATGTCACGTCCAGAGGGAAGCATAGCCAGGGGCTTTCTGACTGAAGAGTGCATCTCCTACTGCATGAATTATCTAGGCATCGAGAACCCCGTTGGTCTGCCCGTCGACAGGCACCTCGGCAGGCTCGCTGGATGGGGTCACCGTGAGGGTCACCGCGAAATGCATGTCGACTTCGAGGGTCGACTCGCCGACTTTGAAAGAGCAAACCTAGTCGCGCTACAACACATAGACGTGGTCGATCCTTGGGTGGTAGAGCACAAAACCTTTATTGAGAAGACGTACAATGACCGAGGCCAACAGAGGACGGACGGAGATATAATCAAAGAGCACAACTCATGTTTCATGCATTGGTTCAAGAAGAAGCTACTGTTGTACCCTTTACATGAGGATTCTTCCGCGGAAGAACAACTCATATTCGCCTTGTCACAGGGCGCCGAGCACAACCTGATGACGTATGAGGCGTACGATATCAACGGCTACACATTCTACACCGAGGGAAAGGACATGAAGAGCGATGGTTATCAGAACTCCGGGGTAACGATGGAATCCTACACCGGTAACGACAAGGACAGATACTACGGAAGGATCGAGGAGATCTGGGAGCTGAGCTACGCTGGAGAGAAGGTCTCGATGTTCCGTGTCAGATGGGCCAAGAGCATCCTAAAAGAAGACCGGTATTTCACCACCATGGTTATACCCGAAGCCAAATCGAAGACCGCGGGCGCAAACGCCACCGCGAAAAATGATCCATGGGTACTTGCTTCCCAAGTGGACCAATGCTTCTTCATTACCGACCCGTCAAAGCCGAGTCGTGTTGTCGTGAGGAGAGGCAAAAGGAAGATCATCGGAATGGATGGAGTGGCCAATGAGCAAGACTTCGACAAGTACGGCGACCCGAAGATGGAACATGACGACGACGATGAAGTACCAGCATACACCACAAGAAGAAGCAGGACCACCCTAAGGACCACCCTACCTAGAGGACGTCCGTTCAAAAGAAGAACTCCATTTGTGAAAAATAAGGGCAAGAAGATTGTGAACAGATAGCTAGCTAAGATCGATTGTATTTAAATTGTAGCCTTCATTTCTCAATTGTATTTTGACATATTGAAATGATATTTCTTCCGTTCTAGTGTCCTCATGAATATTTATTTATGTTTATTATGGTATTGAATTTCTAACTCACAAAAAGTATTGAATTTGTTAATATTTTTTTGAACTCATGAATATTTTTAAATTTCATGGGCACTTTTTGAATTCATGAATATTTTTTCAAATTTGATGATATTTTTTCATATTCAATATAGCTATAAATGGAAAAGAACTAGCATAACCCATCAAGCAATAAAACACCCAACACATATTGATAGGGTATATGCATGCCCCACTTGTCACACATACAAACCTACACACACTACCCCACATACACACACATGGCAAATATGCACAAGTGCATATAGACACACCCACACTCATGAGAACACACACCTATGTGTGTGGGTGTTCATCACACACACACGCACAAGTGCATATATATATGCACATACACACATGCATGTGACGCCACACTCACACACATACACTCACACACAAACATGTATACAATCCCACACACTCACATACACTACACACACATGTATATCTAAACAGAAAATGAATTAAAAAACATCTATCATGTATGTATACATATGCATACACTCAGCACATGCACATACAATCAAAACAGGAAAACACAAAAAAGGGGGCGCCTGGGACTCGAACCCTAGACCTCTGGTCTGCACAAAGAGTCGGCTACCACTACACTACTACCTCAAACCTTAACAGGAGAGGGCTTCGACCCCTCTAGTACTACACTTCGCACCCTCAGTGGTGCGCCATTGCTATGGATATACTTATGGCGCACCACCGGGAGGTGCGCCATTGCTATCCCCGGCCCATATCATCCCCTTGCTATCCCCGACCCATCTCATCGATCCCATCCCATCTATACCCGGCACCCCGAGGAAGCAACCAATGCGGCGGCGCAACCTACAGCAATCCCCGAGCGATCCCCGGCGATCCCCGGCGAGCGAAGGAGGAGGAGGACAGAAGCGATCCCCGGCGAACGAAGGAGGAGGAGGACGGCGTCGCAATCCCCGACGGGCGATTCTGCTCATCAATAGGGTTTCCCGTCGCCACCACCACCCTCCTCCGTCGTTCCTCCAAGTCATTGACGGCAGGTAGCCAATCCAGCCCCGGCAGGTACCACTCCTCCTTCCTACCACTCCCAAACTACCACCGTTCCCCAATCTTCCACGCCCCTAAATCCAGTAAAATAGTGAAATTCGATCGAAACATGGCGTGATTCCATGTCGTTTTCCTCGGACTGGCCGCCGGCTGATGTCATGAACCCCCACAACAGGTACCTGTCGGTGGAGAAGAGCAGGTCGGTGTACGTGCGCCTCTTCCCGGAGCCCGGCCGGCTGGCCAAGGAGCAGCCGCCGCTCGCCCGCTTCGTGCTCCGCGTCTCCTGGGTTGGCCCGCCACGCCGCTCCAGCGTCTCCCCAGGTTTGCTTCTTCAAGTGCTCTGCCACACATCTCCAATTGGTAAATGATATAGCTTTGGTGCGTTTCTACTACGTACATCCGTGTGGTTGATGCATTTTATTTACTACTCCAGTTGTCTGTGTGGTTGCTCTGTCTTGTCATTAAGTAGGCCTAATCTTCAGTGTAAGTCAAACCACACTATCTATCTGAAAATTCAGATAGTCATCCTTCATTTATTTTATAAAGAAATAAACCACACTATCTATCAGAAAAAACATTCGGAGAGTAATAAGGATTATGATTTAAAACAGAAATTAAGGGAAACGATGTTCATGAGCATTCTCGAAGAACTTAACAGTTATCATCATACCTGTATATTGTACATTACTCGTCTGATCAAATTGGAAAATTGAGTATATCTGTATATTGTTTCCGAAAATTGGTCCCCCCCCCCCCCGCTTTAATTATATATAAGAACCTACAAATTAAGGAAACAACTCTATGCTTAGAGCAAAATAGAAAGACCATGAAAAGGACAGCTTATGTGCTATTGATTCGACAAGCAACTGTTGTGTCTCACCTGCACACCTTATTCTCCTCTGTTTTAGTTTCCCAATCTTCTCACCAGAGGGCACCATCCCTACTCATTGGACAAGCACCTTATTCTCCTCTGTTGGCCAGCCCTGTCTCCGCCAAACACATTTTACTATCACCGCAGGGTCGCCCACGAGAAATATTTATTAACTGATACTTGAGGGAAACCATGGGTATGTTTTGTGAAAAGTAATCGCTTCTTGCATATGTGTAGTTATGGTTAGAGAGAACAAAATTTGATTAGGGGAAGGGAACTTCCAGTCCAAATTCTTAATCGTCACTAGGTAGTCATGGATGCTTAGTTTGCTCTTCTCTGATTTTGACTGAGTGTGTAAATATTCATGCATACACACTGGATTCAGATTTCAGTGTAAACAGAAACATGAGATTAATCAGCATGCCATGTTCACAATTAGAAACAAGGAAAAGTGGAGAAATGATCAGATAGCAGATATACATAGATGCATGAACTTTTATTTTTGTTTGCTGACTGCACATTCTGAACTATATATCTGAAAATATATTAGGCTCTTGCTCTTGACAGATTAGGCTTCTGTGGTGTTGCTTTGCATATGAATGGCATGCTCGCCTCCTGGTTTAATTTAGGCTTCTGTGGTGTTGCTTTGCACAGATATACAGATATACAGATATAAGCGGGGGGAGAGGGACCAATTTTCGAAAAATCTATATATTGTATATCTGTATATTACTGTTGATTATTATTGCTTGGTCTATATATCTGTCTTACAAACTATTTTTATGTGTATATATATGTTCTACTTCAAATATGTGTGGCTATACCCTGTTAAAGCGATCTTTTGATTTGTTGTCTCGTGTAACTGTAGAACATGAGAGAAGGAATTGGACACCTACTGTGTAGGCACTAGGCAGAGCTGTTTTATGATGCTTGTTGCCGCAGTATGAAAGCAGAGGACCATATGATCTGTGGCCTTTTCATCCATATGAAAGTAGAGGCACATTGTGGTGCTAGTTTGCTGGGTTTTGTGTCCGACCATCGTGTCGTGATGATTTTGCAGGTACCCCGAGAGGCCCTTGAGTTTGCCGGAATGTCGATTAACTTCCGTTCCGGCAAATTCGGATACTCCATATGTCCTATTTTCAGCAAAGGTCATGCTGAAATTTTCCGTGAATTTTAGCATGACTTTGCTAAAAATAGGACATATGGGGTACTTGCGACTAATGCATGGGCCGGGGAACTTGTAAAGGCTGTTGCTCTTCCGGCTCTTAGACCATTTAACAATGCTTTGCCCTCCAAAACCAGCAATTGAAGTAAGCCCTCCAACCACACATTTCTGTCACTTGTTATGCAAATCATATTCTCATACTTTTTGAAAATATTTGCCCTCCTTCCGGCCTTGAATCTTGAGCAGCATTATCTTAGGATGCATCGGTGTCGACAAACCCTAAATGATGAGACCATGATAATTCCTCACAAACCAACCCATGCGGGCGATCGTACGGGACCAACATCACCTTCTGCTACCAAATAATCTCAAAGATTGGGCCACACGCTTGTCGGCAATCCAGGACGCGAACATCAGACAAGAATTCTATCGCATCCAGTCGGAGTTTGCGGAAATCATCCATCAAGATGTCCTTCGTACCTCGGGGCAGTTCTACCTCAGATATCAACCGTCCAACAGTGAGATAGAAACAACGCTACAAATGCAGGCTGACAACGCCCGCGATTTCATGACCATCACTAAAGACGGCAGCTTCATCCACGTTCCGGTCCCTGAGTCGAGTAGAAAGTAGTGATGCTATGTAGTTCTGAAATGTCGATTGGCTCATGTTGTAATATTAAATTTTAATGAACTTGTATGTTTCTTTGGTTTGGACAGTCATTCAACTTATATGTAATCGATGCTATTTATTAGTAGGACCATGAATCGTGCTATTAATGTGTTGTTTTTTTCTTCCGATCCTTTTGTTGCATACTTATATATTGCTTATGTATTGTCTGTGAATTGCTACTAACGTTTTGTTTGGCTAGTGCATAGAGATGCCGTCGTATGTCGTGTACAAGGGTAAGGTTCCCGGAGTGTACGACGACTGGGAGGAGTGTCGGAGACAGGTTCACCGTTTCAGCGGTAACAGTTACAAAGGGTACACCACTAGGGCGGAGGCGGAAGCTAGATACGCGTGTTATCTAGCGGGAGAGAGGAGGGAGCGTTGGAGGAACCGGATGAAGACCAGTTTCATCGCGATGATGCTCATCGTGATGACCGCAACTCTCTTCTATGTGATGGTAGTTTAGATGATCGATATCGACTTGTAATGTGAAGACAAACTCGCTACTCGCGGTGTCGAGACTTGTAATGTTCTAACGTTGTTCGGTATTTTAAATTCGGAGACTAATATGATGAATTGTATTCGGAGACTAATCTTCTATTGTCTTCGATAAATCTGTTGTTTATATGTTGTGCTCTCTATATTCTGTGCAGTAATATGTTTTGTAACCTGTGCAAATATCAGAAAAGAAAAATACCTAATATTCATACTAGTGGCGCGCCACCCAGTACATTAGTGGCGCACTGCAAAAAGCACACTAGTGGCGCATCATACATTAGTGCGCCATTAGTAAGCCAGAGCATATGAATAAATATGGCCACTGGGAGGCATACTAATGGCGCACGCTGAGCTATACTAATGGCGCATCGCATGGTGCGCCATTAGTATACCAGATACTAATGATGCACCACAAGTGCGCCATTAGTAAAAAATTCTAATGGCGTGGTGCTAGTGGTGCACCTGTAGTGCGTCATTAGTAGGCAAAACAGGTGCGCCACTAGCAGCCTTTTTTCTAGTAGTGGATACTTGACATGGATAAAGCAGTAGCAATAAACTAACACGATCAAATGTTATGTTTATGGTTGGGTCTTGTCCATCACATCCTCCTCCTAATGATATGATTCCATTATCAGATAAAAACTCATGTCTATGGTCAAGAAACATTGACCATCTCTAATCAACGAGCTATTCTAGTAGACGCTCACTAGGGACATGGTGTTGTTTGTGTATCCACACATGTATCTGAGTTTCCGATCAATACAATTCTATCATGGATAATAAACGATAATCATGAACAAGGAAATATGATAATAACTAATTTATTATTGCACCGAGGGCATATTTCCAACAGTTTGGTGTTATGTGCATTGTAATCCATTCATATAATTTATGCGCACCACCAAGATGTATGTGACACGGAAGAGTGACCCATGATCCTTGTTCTACATTTGCATTCAAATGCAAAATTTAAAACAATGCACTAATTTATGGGGAGCTATTGCTTATCACATACTTCTCAAAGCAACGATGATATACATTGATTATATTCTATGTCGAAGCTTTGATATATATGTTGTCCTCAATTACCAAAAAAAGGATATTAAAAGCTCAACTTCTCGCTAGGTGGTTTTGGTAATTAATGAAAACATACATTTCATTGGAAAAATGATTCTGCCAAATATATTTCAGGAAAAGTTCAATGAATGGATTGGCAAAGGATTGTGAAGGGATCCCCTAGATGCATGGAACATCTATTGGCAACAAGCTTCAAGACTCTATTTTGCATTTTGTGAGAAATCACATTTGAGTCCATAGGAAAGCCAATACTATTAAAAGGGGATGAGGTATCTATGATGATCTTCTTACTCAAGTGCTTAGAGTTAGCCGCCAAAAACCCTCATGAATTCTCCCACAAATATATTTTGTCCAAACCCCAAAGTCCAAATTCGGTGCCACCAAGTTTCCAAAATCGGCCCTATCGAGTTCTACCCTAGATAGAATCTAGAGCCAACCCTAGCTTCTCGGTGACACCAAGTCCCTCCTCGATGCAACTGAAAACAGTGACCAACTTGCTGGTGTCCATTTGCTAAAAATCAGAATTTCTAATTTTTGCAACTCGGTGCCATTGAGTTTGGGTAACTGCATAGGCCAACCAAATCAGACTCAACGAGATTTATATATCGGTCTCACCGAAACGCCAAAATTTGCCACATTTTGCACTAGTTGATGCAACCACGTTTTTTGGTTTCACCGAGTTGGGCAATAATGTTGTAACGGTTGGATTTTTGAGAAGCCTATATATACTCCTCCACCTCCCTCTCATTCATAGAGAGAGCACTGAGAACAAGCCAACACTTGCCTCATCCATTTTCTGAGAGAGAGATCCACCTACTCATGTGTTGAGATCAAGATCTTCCACTCCAACCATATGAGTCCTGATTTCTAGCCTCCCCAAGTTGCTTTCCACCCAATCAATCTATTATACCAAGATAAATCTATGAGAGAGTGATTGAGTGTTGAGGATACTATCTTTTGAAGCACAAGAGCAAGGAGTTCATTATCCATACAACATCTATTACCTTTTGGAGAGTGGTGTCTCCTAGATTGGTTAGTTCTCGCTTGGGAGCCTCCGACATCATGTGGAGTTGACCTAATACATTTGTAAGGGCAAGGAGATTGCCTACTTCATGAAGATATACCCAGAGTGAGGCTACTCCTTCGTGGACATAAGCCGTGATGGAATAGATGAGGTTGCTACTTTATGGAATCTGCATAGGTGGATCCCTCTTTGGACTCTCGCAACCGTTATCCTCTGTGGGTTGAAGTCTCCATCAGCATGGACATACGATAGCACCACCTAGAGGAACCATGGGAAAAATCTTCAAGTCCCCATTGCATTTGATCTTCTTATCCCTACCCTATATGTTGGGGAACTTTGCATGGGAAACAAAAAATTTCCTACGCACACGTAGATCTATCCATGGTGATGAGCATCTACGAGAGGGAGAGTGGATCTACGTACCCTTGTAGATCGCTAAGCGGGAAGCGTTAAGAAATGCGGTTGATGTAGTCGAATGTCTTCGCGATCCAAATCGCCGAGCGTCTCGCGATCCAATCACGATCCGTCTCGATCAAGCACTGAACGAATAGCACCTCCGCGTTCAGCACACGTATAGCTTGATGACGATCTCCGCCTTCTTGATCCAGCAAGAGAGAGCAGAGGGGAAGAAGAGCTCTCCGGCAGCGTGACGGTGCTCCGGCGATGGTGGTGGAGCTATTCCGGCAGGGCTTCGCCTAAGCACTACAGAAATTCGATCTAGAGGAGAAACTATGCACTGGAGGAACGGGTAGCACGGGGCTGAAATTCCAGTGCAAAAACCCTAAAACCTCAGATCCGAAGGCAAAGTGTTTGTCGCTAAGAATGAAACATTTCTTGAGAAAGAGTTTCTCTCGAAAGATCTGAGTGGGAGGAAAATAGAGCTTGATGAGGTTATTAAACCTTTACTTCAACCAGAAAGTAGCACATCGCAGAAAGATGTTTCTGTGGAACCTACGACGGTAGAAGAGGAAGTTAATGATGATGATCACGAAGCTCCAAATCAAGCTACTATTGAACCTCGTAGGTCGAAAAGGGCGCGTACTGCTCCTGAGTGGTACGGCAACCCTGTCTTGGAGGTCATGTTGTTGGACAACAATGAACCTAGAAACTATGGAGGAGCAGTGATGGGCCCGGATTCCGAGAAATGGTTAGAGGCCATGAAATCCGAGATCACTGCCCGGTTTCAAAGTGATCCTGGAATGGAGCACTAGGCAGTAGTCAAGAATATCCTTAACCATTTCTCGGCCTCTAACCATTTCTCGAAATCCAGGCCCATCACTGCTCCTCCATAGTTCGTAGGTCCATTGTTGTCCAACAACATGACCTCCAAGACAGGGTTGCCGTACCACTCAGGAGAAGTACGCGCCCTTGTTGACCTACAAGGTTCAATAGTAGCTTGATCCGAAGCTTCATGATCATCATCATTAACTTCCTCTTCTACCGTCGTAGGTTCCACAGAAACATCTTTCCGCAATGCGCTACTTTCTGGTTGAAGTAAAGGTTCAATAACCTCATCAAGCTCTATTTTCCTCCCACTCAATTCTTTCGAGAGAAACTCTTTCTCAAGAAATGTTCCGTTCTTAGCGACAAACACTTTGCCTTCGGGTATCCTATGAAGACGCACTTCTCCGCTTTGGGTTCCAGCTTTTCAGGCTGAAGCTTTTTGACATAAGCATCACATCCCCAAACTTTAAGAAACGACAACTTTGGCCTCTTTCCAAACCATAGTTCATATGGCGTCATCTCAACGGATTTCGATGGTGCCCTATTTAAAGTGAATGCAGCTGTCTCTAATGCATAACCCCAAAACGATAGAGGCAAATCAGCAAGAGACACCATAGAACGCACCATATCTAATAAGGTTCTATTACGACATTCGAACACACCATTACGCTGTGCTGTTCTAGGCAGTGTCAACTGTGAAACAATTCCACACTGTCTTAAGTGAATGCCAAACTCATAACTCAAATATTCACCTCCTCGATCAGATCGCAGGAATTTAATCTTCTTGTTACGATGATTCTCAACTTCACTCTGAAATTGCTTGAACTTTTCAAATGTTTCAAACTTGTGTTTCATTAAGTAAATATACCCATATCTACTTAATTCATCAGTGAAGGTGAGAAAATAACGATATCCACCACGCATTGTAACATTCATTGGACCACACACATCAGTATGTATGATTTCCAATAAGTCACTCGCCCGTTCCGTTGTTCCAGAGAACGGCGTTTTAGTCATCTTGCCCATGAGGCATGGTTCACATGTGTCAAGTGATTCAAAATCAAGTGACTCTAAAAGTCCATCAGCATGGACCTTCCTCATGTATTTTACACCAATATGACCTAAATGGCAGTGCCACAAGAAAGTGGTACTATCATTATCAACTCTACATCTTTTGGCATCAATGTTATGAACATGTGTGTCATCACTATCAAGATTCAGTATGAATAAACCCCTCACATTGGGTGCATGACCATAAAAGATATTACTCATATAAATAGAACAACCTTTATTCTCTAATTTAAATGAGTAACCGTCTCGCAATAAAAAAGATCCAGATATAATGTTCATGCTTAACGCAGGTGCTAAATAACAATTATTCAGCTTCATCACTAATCCCGATGGTAATCGAAGAGAGAGCGTGCCGACAGCGATCACATCAACCTTGGAACCATTTCCCACGCGCATCGTCACTTCATCCTTTGCTAGCCTTTGTCTATTTCGTAGTTCCTGTTTTGAGTTGCAAATGTGAGCAACCGAACCGGTATCAAATACCCAGGCACTACAACGAGAGCTGGTAAGGTACACATCAATAACATGTATATCATATATACCTTGTTTGTCGTTGGCCGCCTTCTTGTCAGCCAGGTACTTGGGGCAGTTCCGCTTCCAGTGACCAGTTCCCTTTCAATGAAAGCACTCAGTTTCTGGCTTGGGTCCATGCTTGGGCTTCTTTATAGAAGTAGCAACTGCTTTGCCATCCTTCTTGGTTTTACCCTTCTTGCCCTTGCCCTTGCCATTCTTCTTGAAACTAGTGGTTTTATTGACCATCAACACTTGATGTTCTTTCTAGATTTCAGACTCAACGACTTTTAGCATCGCAAACAGCTCGGCGACTGACTTGTTCATCCCGTGCATGTTATAGTTCATCACAAAGCTCTTTGTAACTAGGTGGTAGTGATTGAAGAACTCTGTCAGTGATCACCTCTGGCGGAAGGGCCATTCCCAACTCCACTAGACGAGTCGGATACCTAGACATTCTGACTATATGTTCAATGATAGACCCGTTCTCCTCCATCTTACAAGCATAGAACTTATCGGAGGTCTCATACCTCTCGATCCGGGCATTGTTCTGAAAGATAAACTTCAACTCCTGGAACATCTCATATGCTCCATGACGTTCAAAATGTCTTTGAAGTCCCGGTTCTAAGCCATACAATATTGCACACTGAACTATTGAGTAATCTCTAGTACGTGCCTCCCAAGCGTTCTTAACGTCTTTGGAGGTCATGTCTTCTGGTTGGTCACCAAGTAGTGCATCAAGGACATATGATTTCTGGGAAGCCATGAGGATAATCCTCAGATTATGGGCCTAGTCAACAACGCTACTTCCATCATCTTTCAACTTAGCTTTTTCTAGGAACGCATTAAAATTCAGGGGTGCTACTGCGCGAGCCATTGATCTACAACATAAATATGCAAAGGTTACTTAGACTATTGTTCAAGATAATGAGTTTAGTTAATCAATTTACTAAAGCTCCCACTCAAATTGACATCCCTCGGGTCATCTGAGTGTCACATGATCCAAATTCACCAACTCGAGTCCGATCATCACGTGAGTTGAGGTGGCTTCAATGGTGAACATCATCATATTGATCATATCTGCTATATGACTCATGTTCGACCTTTCGGTCTCTTGTGTTCCGAGGCCATGTTTGTACATACTAGGCTCGTCAAGTTTAACCCGAGTGTTCTGCATGTGCAACACTGCCTTGCACCCGTTGTATGTGAACGTAGAGTCTATCACACCCGATCATCATGTGGTGTCTCGACACGATGAACTTTCGCAACGGTGCACACTCGGGGAGAACACAATTCATCTTGAAATTTAAGTGAGAGATCACCTTATAATGCTACCGTCTTCCTAAGCAAAACAAGGTGCATAAAAGGATTAACATCACATGCAAATCATAAGTGACATGATATGGCCATGAACTTGTGCTTTTGATCTCCATCTAAAAAGCACCAGCATGATCTCCATCGTCACCGACACGACACCATGATCTCCATCATCTTGGTCTCCATCAACATGTCGCCATCGGGGTTGTCGCGCCCAACATGCTTCTACTACTATTGCTACCGTTTAGCGATAAAGTAAAGCACTACATAGCGCTTAATGATTGACACGCGGGTAATAAAATAATTAAAGACAACCCTATGGCTCCTGCCGGTTGCCGTACTCATCGACATGCAAGTCGTGATAATCTATACATCACATGATCATCTCAAACATCACATATATCACATCATGTAATTGGCCATATCACATCACAACATACCCTGCAAAAACAAGTTAGACGTCCTCTAATTGTTGTTGCATGTTTTACGTGGCTGCTACGGGTATCTAGCAAGCACAATTCTCATCTACGCAAAAACCACAACCGTGATGCACTAGTTGCTTTTCAACCTTATCAAGGACCACCTTTGTCGAATCCGATCCAACTAAAGTGAGAGAAACTGGCACCCGCAAGCCATCTATGCAACAAGTTGCGGTTGAGGGAACCGGTCTCTCGTAAGCGTACGAGTAATGTTGGTCCGGGCCGCTTCATCTCACAATACCGCTGAACCAAAATACGACCAAGGGAGGAAGCAATCTAAGCATCAACGCCCACAAACTCTTTGTGTTCTACTCAATATCTCATCTACACATAGACCTAGCTCTGATACCATTGTTGGGGAACGTTGCATGGGAAACAAAAAATTTCCTACGCACACGCAGATCTATCCATGGTGATGAGCACCTACGAGTGGGAGACTGGATCTATGTACCCTTGTAGATCGCTAAGCAGGAAGCATTAAGAAACGCTGTTGATGTAGTCAAATGTCTTCGCGATCCAAATCGCCGAGCGTCCCGCGATCCAATCACGATTCGTCCCGATCAAGCACCGAACGGACGACACCTCCGCATTCAGCACACGTACAGCTTGATGACGATCTCCGCCTTCTTGATCCAGCAAGAGGGAGAGGAGAGGAAGAACAGTTCTCCGGCAGCGTGACGGCACTCCGGCGATGGTGGTGGAGCTATTCCGGCAGGGCTTCGCCTAAGCACTACAGAAATCCGATCTAGAGGAGAAACTATGCAGTGGAGGAACGGGTAGCACGTGGCTGAAATTCCAGTGCAAAACCCCTAAAACCTCCAGTATATATAAGAGGGAGGGAGGAGAGGCCTTGGCGCAAGGGCCAAGCCTCCTTTGGGTCGGCCGAAGTGGGGAGGAGAGGAGGACTCCTCCTCCAATCGTGGTAGGACTAGGATTCCTCCTTTTTTGCCTTTTTTCCACCTTTCCCCGTTGGGCTTTTCTTCCCTAGCCGCATGGGCCTTGTGTGGGACTTCCACCAGCCCACTAAGGGCTGGTATTAACTCTCCCATAGCCCACGAAGCCTCTTGGGTCGAAATACCCCTCCCGATGGTCTCCCGGTACACTACCGACACTCCCGGTACACTACCAATGGGCCTGAAACTTCTTCGGCGACCAAAACAGGACTTCCTATATATGAATCTCTACCTCCGGACCATTTTCGAGCTCCTCATGACGTCCGGGATCTCATCCGGGACTCCGAAAAACCTTCGGTCACCACCATACATAACTCTATACTACCGAAATGTCACCAAACCTTAAGTGTGCACACCCTGCGGGTTCGAGAACTATGTAGACATGACCGAGACACCTCTACGGTCAATAACCAATAGAGGGACCTGGATGCCCATATTGGTTCCTACATATTCTATGAAGATCTTTATCGGTCGAACCTCTATGTCAAGGATTCAGTTAATCCCGTATGATGTTCCCTTTGTTCTTCGGTATGTTACTTGCCCGAGATTCGATCGTCGGTATCTCCATACCTAGTTCAACCTTGTTACCGACAAGTCTCTTTACTCGTTCCGTAATACAAGATCCCATGACTAACACTTAGTCACATTGCTTGCAAGGCTTATTGTGATGTTGTATTACCGAGTGGGCCTTGAGATACCTCTCCGTCACACGGAGTAACAAATCCCAGTCTTGATCCGTGCCAACTCAACAGACACCCTCGGAGATACCTGTAGAGCACCTTTATAGTCACCCAGTTACGTTGCGATGTTTGATACACATAAGGCACTTCTCCGGTGTCCGTGAGTTACATGATCTCATGGTCATAGGAACATATACTTGACATGCAGAAAACAATAGCAATAAACTGACACGATCATATGTTACGTTTATAGTTTGGGTCTTGTCCATCATATCATTCTCCTAATGATGTGATCCCGTTATCAAATGACATCACATGTGAATGGCTAGGAAACCTTGACCATCTTTGATCAACGAGCTAGTTCACTAAAGGCATACTAGGGAAAAAGTGTTGTCTATTTGCCCACACATGTAATGTGTTTCCAATCAATACAATTATAGCATGGATAATAAACAATTATCATGAACAAGGAAATATAATAATAAACACTTTATTTATTTCCTCTAGGGCATATTTCCAACACTATACTTATATGTGCATGTCTTTACTTTCCGTAGCTGTACTCTTAGACTTGCATGTGTAGGATGTGCTTGATTTGGTATAATTGCTTAAACTTTCCAACCTTTAAAATTAGGAAAATACTAGATTTTTTTAAGTAGTCCCCCCCTCTAGACATACTTCGGATCCTACATGATGCTATTTATGACGATTGCAATGATGAAAGTCGGTTCGGAAGAGTGTCAACTCTAGCTAACAATCCCACTTTTTTGAAGGGTGTTGAATCTTATTACTATATTGATAAAAGTGGAGTTGGATATGTCATAACTTTATTTAGTGATGAATCCACTACTTTGGAAGATTTTCATTTTATTATGACCACCAAGTTGCTATCTATGATGATTATTGTATGACTCTTATGATATAAAGAATAATGATGACCATGAAACTTGTCATCGTGATTTTTATGCTCAAACTTATTATTCCAAAAAAGTACATATGATAGTTATTTCATTGAGTTTGCTCCCACTATTATGTATGAGAAGAAATTTTTTTATGCGGAGAGTAACAAATTTTCTATGCTTGTGGACCATGAAAAAAAATACTTTATGTGATAGTTATATTGTTAAATTTATTCATGATGCTATTGAAAATTATTATGAGAGGGAAAGATACGCTTATTTATATGTCAACAATATCAAGTTTCCTCTCCATGTTTTGACAATTTTGAAGTTATGCTTGTTTTGCATTCCTATGCTAGTTGATTCTTGCTCCAATAAATTGTTTTTTCTTACAAAATTGTTATGCATAGGAAGTGGGTTAGGCTTAAATTCGCTTTTCAAATGCCTCATGATGCTCCCTTTATGTTTCAATTCCTCACTTTTATGTGAGCATCATCAAAATTATCAATGCCTAGCTAAAAGACGTTAAATAAAAGCATTTGTCGGAGACAACCCAATATTTACCCTTCCCCTTTTTGTGTGTTCACATGATTAAGATAATGTATTAATCATGTTTTGTATCTTTTATTTCAATAAATTGCCGACTAAATCCTTTGGGATAATGTGGATAGTTGTTGATTTGATTATGTGCAAAAACAGAACGTTTACGTCCAGTATATCATATTTTCCTAATTTTTCAGCATTTTCAGAGAAATGGAAATATGGTTTTAGTTGAGATGTTCAAAGACTGTTTTGTCTTTGACATATTTTATTTTGCATGCATAGTTTGGTTGTTGTAGTGTTTCCATAACTTATATTTAGTGATATAAATTATGGAAATGATAGAATACAGTAGACATTATGTGAGAAAAACTATGAATCTTGTCTTGAAAGTACCTAAGTGAATGATCTATTTTGTTATACTAACTCATCTCATGAGTTTCATTGAGTTTTGTGTGATTGAAGTTTTCAAGTTTTTGGGTGAGATAACGATATGAGGAGAATAAGGATCAACAAGACACTAAGCCTGAGGATTCCCAAGGCACCCCAAGGTAATATTCAAGAAATACCCAAGTGTATAAGCTTGGGGATGTCTCAGATGTTATCCCCCTCTTTCGTCTTTGACACTATCTTTATATATTATTTGAAGCTATATTTTTATTCGTCACAAAATATGTGCTTTGCTTGGAGCTTCATTTTCTTTTGTTGGGTTTTAATTGATGTTAGTTATAATCATGTTTTTCAATAAAAAGTTTCAAGATTTGCCTTTAGGATGCTTGAATTGGATGCTCGATGTGTGCTGAGTAGAAACATAAACTTTTACTATAGTGTTTGAATTTTGGTATTTTAAACATGATAATCATGCAACACAAGAGCTAGTTCTTGAGGTGTGACTGAGAAACTACTTGGTTTTTATATTTACACACATGCAACTAGATTTTCCCTTAAATCTCATATTCAATAACCATTGCAGTTATAACAAAAAAAGTAAATATTAATTACAAACATGAAAATAAATAATAATATTTATTATTGCCTCTACACATATTTCCTTCAAGGTTTTCCTGTGTATTTGAATTAGGATGAATTTTCCACCCGAATGGGTCGAGGCCTCTCGCGCGCCTTGTACGACCAATCTGGCACTTCCGTGACGCGAGGCTTTCCTACACGTCGCTATAGGGCGTTTTTGAAGAAAAAAAACATGTCGCTATAGGGGCGCCCAACAAGCGGCCACCCAAGCCACCCGAAATCCAAGCAATCGCTATTTGCCGCCCGCGGGTGGCAAATCGACAAGGAAACGCTCAAAGAGTCCGCACGTGGGCCGGCCCAGTTCATAGCAGCACATGGTGCACGTTCCTGCTTCTTTTTTTTGTTCGTTTTTTTTCTTTTCGGTTTTCTTTTTCTTTTCAGTTTCTGTTTATATTTCTGTTCTTCTATTTTTTTTCCTTTTTATGATTTTGTTTTCTTCTTTTTACTGTTTACTTTTTCCTATATTATATAAAGCTCATTGCGCGTTACCAAAATGTTCATTGTATATTTAGGAAATGTTCTTGGTATACTAAAAAAAGTTCATCATGCATTATAAGATGTTCATTGTATATTACAAAAGTTCAACGAATATGAAGTATTCCCTATGTTTTTGAAAAAAATTCAGTGGTATATTACACAAATGTTCAATGTAATTCAAAATTTTCAAAGTATATTACAAATGTTCAATGCATATTAGAAAATTGTTCAACGCATTTATTAATATATTTTTTGAAAATGGTGATAGTATATTAAAAAATGTTCATCGTGTATAATTGAAAATGTTCATCGTATATTAAGGAAATGTTTAATAAATATTACAAAATGTTAAATTCCTATTTTTTCAAAACATTTCAGATGATGTTTGCTTGTTGAAGCATCGCGCCGTCAATGTATCACTTGAACTCACTAGTTCGGTTGGCTAGTACCTCAAGGTAATGAGGAGAAGGTCCCAATTTCGAGTATCTTGCGCAACACATTTTAGTTCATTTTTTCGTGCCTGCAGTGCAATATCTCAAAATGGGCCAGGCCAACAGTTCCTGTCTTCAGCGAAGGCTCAACAATTTGCCGCCCACGGTGGCAAATAGGAGCTCTCAAATCCAGGCCGATTGTCAGTTTCCCTCTGTACTTCGAATGTCCTGGGCCATTTAAGAAATAGTCCCTCCGTTTCACAATATAAGAACGTTTCTTATGCTGGTATAGTGTTAAAAGTGTTCTTACATTATGAAACGGAGGGAGTAAAACGTCTTAAAAATATGAATCTATGAAAAAAGAAAAACTTTCAGGTTACGACAAGTGACACGTATACAATGCGTCACTAACTTAACCTGAAGAGGTGAGAGTGAAATTTGAAAAAGTGATTTCGGCTAGGAGCTCTCGAGCGTCAGACAGGAGCTCTCAGAAATCCGGGCCGATTTTCAGTTTCCCTTTGTACTTCGAATGTCCTGGGCCGTTTAAATTGTTAACGCCCAACCAATCCACCAGCCCAACTAAACAACAACCCACAATTTTTTTTATAAAAAAAAAAACAGGCCAAGCCAGCGGCCACCCGAAATCCGGGATTAGTCTCAGTATTCATTCATCGTCGTCACCACAAGAGGATAAGATAGGAAGAAACAGGCAAGGAAGCCAACAAGTCGTCAGCCATGGCGCTCTCCCTCTCCACCTCCTTCCTCCCGACCCCGGGCGCCGCCGCCGTCGCGAGAACCGCAAACCGCACCCTCCACTCGCTCGTCCCCTCCCAGGTACTGAACTCGCTCCATACTTAAACTTCATAAGGCTCTGAATTGGGGTGACATTTGTTAATCCTTAACGTGTGCGCTGTGCGCGCGTGCAGAGGATGAGGTGCTCGATGCGGAAGAAGGGGCTGCACCCGGAGATCTTCGAGGACGCGAAGGTGTACTGCAACGGTGAGCTGGTGCTGGTGACGGGGGGCACGAAGCCGGAGTACTCGGTGGACGTTTGGTCGGGGAACCACCCCTACTACGTCGGCGACTCCTCGGCGCTGGTCGTCATGGACAGCCAGATCGAGAAGTTCCGCAAGAAGTGGGGGCACGTCAAGGAGTACTGGACCAAGGAGCAGTGGCTGGAGATGCACCCTAACGGCGACCCGGAGTTTGAGCCAGAGGACGACGAGACCCGCAAATGATGGCTCTGCCTCTTCCCTACTCCTCATCTTCCTGCTGCGTTTCTCTTGCTGTTAACTCCCCAACTCAATTATGCTAGTTCCGTGGCTTGATTCCCCAGCTGTACCGTCTGCACGTTGATTGATTTGGTTCACGGGGATTGCATTTGCATTGCCCTCGAGGTGTTCGGGTAATATGTCGCAACCACTCTAGTAATACTACTTTCCAGTATGTGTCGACGTTGAGCTTCATGAAATCAATGCTCTAAATAGCTTGTTTTTCCAGAAACGAAATTTCCCAGTATATGACTTTTACTTCTTTTTTTCATTCAATTTTATTATTCACACCATAGCATATGAGCATGAGTTTCGTTTTGAATTTTCATTCTGAAATATGTGCCCATGAGTGGTTGGACATATTATCCCTGAAGGCGGGAATACCCATCTCCAATATGCGAATCACAACATGGTTGAGGGGTCAAAATTTGATATCATCAACCTCAAATTCCTTTTACTTTGCTTTGATGCCATGTCCGGCCTTAAGATCAGTTTCAATAAAGCGAGGTTATGGTATTTCACACTAGGCATACAAGCCGATAGCCGAAGCCTGAGCCTGAAATAAGCGAACTCGCATATCGCGAACCCGAAAATCCCAAGCACCTGTTTAGCTAGCAACTACATAAACCTGAATTTTATTTAGAATTTTTTGGTTTGTACTCCCCGTACAAGAATACCCTGAATTTCACATGTAAACTTAACCCAATAGCTTAAATTACACATGTAAACTTAGCCCAATAGCCCCACCCATCACTTGGCATTAGCTCAATAGCTTGAATTACACATGCAGGTCAAAAGCCCACTCATGCATGTATGCATGCCTCACACCTACCTCTCCCCTCAAATCCTCAATAGACCAACCCTAATTGTATCCTATTGGTTCAATAAACCTTGGTTCTTAACTGAAAAAAAATATGTTGATATACTGCTTTATCTCTTCCTCTTCGAGGAAAACCCAACAACTACGCGAACCATCGAGGTCACAAGCAGAGAACGCTGACAGATAAGATCATGAGCCTTAGCCCCCTAACCAGCGTGCCAAATTTCAATGTGCAAGGTCAACACCAGGAATAAGGGATACCCCCTTGTAGTTCGGCTAGGCACTAAACACTCAAGATCTACTCTATTGCCGAAAGACGAACAAGGCACAAGGTTTTTACCCAGGTTCAAGATGCACGGAGGTATAAAACTCCACCTCATGCCACTTCTTTCATCATGTAGTGGAATCATTACATGGGATGTTTCTCTCTCACTCACCTCTCTCTCTCTCTCTCTCTCACACACACACACAGAGATGCTCGAGAAGGAAGAACATTACTCCTATTAGAGAGACGGTAGGTGTGTGCCCTAGGCTATTCTCCGAGATGGTCCAGCCTCTTTATATATGGCTTTGGTCCTCCTCTTATATGAGACGAGGGGATACTATAATAGTCCTTTAAAGCTACCGGTCTTTCATTTAATGTGAGGACATGTGTCTACTTAGCCTATGTTGAGCAAGTGAAATGAATTGTTGTCTTGTCGAAGTAGAAATATGGGCACACCCGCACAAGATGTCAAAAAGGTGGGTAACATGTCACTCTTCTAGTATGAAGGGGGGGTGATAGGTCATCTTCGGTCTCTACCTAACTGCCTCACAGCAGTGTGGTCGTTGTGTTAGGATATCCCGCACCGGTGTAGGTCATGGCAGGTCTAGCTATCATGCGTGTTGGCTAGCCAATGGAAGGGTTGCCAGGTCAATGACGTCGAGAGAAGCAATTGCCAGGGTGATACACGTAGGGAAGTGGTTGGCGGGGAGAGACGCACGGTCAAGGATCCTGCGCCACGCATGGCTCTACATATGGGCAAAAGAACCCGAGCGACCGATACTAACTGCTCCTGTGGAAGTACAATCCTTCCTTTGTAAGCTCTAGACATTATCGATGGTGTCACAGATCTTCAAGGAGATGCCCTCCTTGTCCTGGATCTTGGCCTAGATGTTGTCAATGGTGTCAGACCATTTTATAGGGTGATGGACTTGCCTTGAGTTATCGCATGGTAACTAAAATTAGTGCACCTAGTAGCATTGTTAGAGAAACTATAGTAGATGTACTGTTGAATATATGACCTAGAGGCAATCATGTATGATGATATTTCCTATGTGTTTCTGAATAAAGATAGTCCTTGGACATTATCATTGATGTGTATTAACAAGAACGTGACTTGTTTGTGAGACTATGCATTGTATGATGACTGTCCTAAATGGTTCCTAGTCGAAAGGGTTGTGTGGACACGCAGCGTCTTAGACTAGCATATGACACGGTGGATGGTCCGGTCTCCCTATCCATGTAGCATTGGATGCTAGCCAAATTATATGGACTCAGAAATATCTGGTCGGATTCGACGTAGTCAGGTCCGAGTCGAGATAAGGTCTGAGTTGGACAGATCCAACTATGAGACGCGACGATAGGTCATCTGGGAGTCTCTAGTACAACATATGTTCTATTTTCTAAGACCTGAGCTGTCGCATGTACTCGGGATGGTGACAAACTTGCTTTGGGCCAACCAAACGCTACTCCGTGACTCGGTAGTTACAAAGGTAGGTTTCGGGTTTGTCCAGACCCATGCTGAGAGACATGGTCGAGCAAGATGGGATTCGCCCCTCCGATCAAGAGAGATATACTCTGGGCCCCTCTGGTGATTCGACCTAGATAAGCATGGCCATGTGGTGAGGATTATGAGATAATCCTAAGTGTTGGTCTGATTCACCAGAACGAGAAAGCGGTTGTGCTACTACAAGGATGACCATGACGCCTTGAGCATGACAACATATATCGTGTGTCAAAGGGAATAGAAGTGTGAAGTACAGGTTCACCTAACCAGCTTCATCGGATACTTGGATTCGGCACACTTTCCTAGAGGCCGCTACCGACTGGTCGAGCCAGATGTGATCTGACTCGCGACCAAGTGAATGAGAACCTAAGGGGTCGCGCGCTTAAGGGAAGGAACACATGGGCTTTAGGATCCATGCGAGGCCCAAGAGTTGAGCCCGCATCGGATGTCTATATATAGTGGAGGTGCGTCACACCCATCTGATTGATCGCTTCGGAACCGTCATTAGGGCTTTGCATAAGTTGCAACTAGGCACCTCCACTCGTTGTTGTCGACTGTGTGACCGGACCTAGCAGTCCGCCGCATGGTGTTCCTCCTGCACGCGCAGATACCATTCGAGGTGGTGCACTTGCGCTGCTTCGGCAAACATGTACGAGGGAGATCGGCGATAGGCTGTTTGAGGGAGATCAGGCCAGCTGTTCGAGGGAGATCGGGCGAGGAAACGGACTTCACGGATGCGCTGCCCCAACTCTACTTCCGCAGCACGGCAATGCGCGTCTAGGTTTTGGTTTGTAACGATCTGTAATCCAT
The DNA here is from genome assembly GCA_022496015.1 of Hordeum marinum. Classification (NCBI taxonomy): domain Eukaryota; kingdom Viridiplantae; phylum Streptophyta; class Magnoliopsida; order Poales; family Poaceae; genus Hordeum; species Hordeum marinum. Next base: position 300,893,423 of record CM039674.1, on the reverse strand, counting down.
CTTCTTAGCATGTTCTTGGATGTTCTGTGTGTAGGAAATTTTTAATTTGCATGCGATGCACCTACTGTAGAACCCAACAGTGGTATCAGAGCCTTTGCTATAGGTTTTGGTTTCAGATCGGATGCATATTTGATATGTGGAGGCGGTGGATGAGATCCATCGTCGTTCATGAGATCGGCTATGTGCACGGTTGATGAGATCAACTACACATCGGGATCGTTGAGGCTATATTTTCTATCAATCGGAATCAAAGAGGTCGTGACACAACCTACCCCTATCGATCGGTTTCCGCCATCGGGGTCAACTATGAAATGTAAATCCGAATCGGGTTCGCGATGATCGATGAGATCAGCCAGATCAAAAAATTCCGCATGATCGGAATACAGATTCAATCTGTGATTTCCGAAAATGTCGGGCACTGCCCGCTCCCGTGAGGGGCGCTGCCCCTTCGAACCCCATACACTAACCGGGTAGGGGGACCGCCGTGTGCGTAGCGCCTTCTATTTCGTACACGATCACAAACCGGTAGAATGCAATTCTATGCATAAGTTTGTTTTTCGGGTTTGATATGAGTAGTATGGCTCATATGTATGTGATGCATGTGTGTAATTTAACATGACATGCGTGTCATGATTTTTAACCGGTAGGAGCCAAAGAGCTGTCATTATAATGTATAATGACATGCGTGTCGACTTGTGATTCTTTGTAAATTCATTAATAGTTGTAGTAGTCGGAGGAAAGCGATCAAGTTCGAGGCTTTGGTGTCCCGGTGTGACAAACAAGACGGAGTTTTGCCCTGGTCATCGGTGTTGGAGTTGGCCATTGAAGTATGGCCATGAAGGAGCCATACTATTTCACATATTTATGTTTATATGTGATTGATGTTGCTTCTTATTTCTATGCATGTTATAATGGTAGAAAGATCCCTGATTAATATCAAGCACATTGCCATTCTGGATGTTGCATCTTTGCACGTCAAGTACGTCTAGTAGTGGGCTCATAAAATGGAGGTGCTACTAGGTGTCCTTGAACTGGAGGGTTCATGTCGGACACAGACATGCACAACATCAGGTTAACTTGACAAGGCTATCAAAACGATTTTGGGCCTTGTGGCAAAGAAGGTCAGGAGCCGGGGTATAAGATACCTACCTGACCGACAGGATTCGTATAGAGATACGATTGGCAAGGTGTTGCTTACCGAATAGGCAAGTTGGCTAGTAATGATGCTAAAGCTCACAAGTCGACTGTGCTAGTCGGATCCTGAATCACTGAGAGTTTGTAGAGGGATGCCGACTTCAATGGGAGTAGTTCTTTTTAAGGCTTGAATTACTCTACATAAACACATTGCTTAGTGATCGCATATTTTCTGTTGCAGATCAATGGCACCACCTCCTCAACCCAACTTTGCCTTGAAATCAATTCTGGAAAAGGATAAAGTGAATGGAACAAATTTTAGCACCTGGTATAGAAATTTGAAAATTGTTCTCAAGCACGATAAAAAGGAACATGTTCTAGAGGATCCACTTCTAGAGGAGCCTACCGAGAATGCTTGTGACACAACCAAGAATGCCCACCAAAAACTCGTTGATGAATCAAACGAGATCAGATGCCTCATGATGGCTTGGATGGAGTCTGATTTGCAACAACATTTCGAAAACATTGAGGCTTTCGATATGATCGAGAGTCTCAAGAGCATGTTTTAGGTGCAGGCTAGGACAAAAAGGTTCAATTTTTGGCAATCACTACTGGAATCAGGATCGTTGCCGTCAGCCAGCTCTTTGCCGTCAGCTAGCTGATGGCAAAGAAGGTCTTTGCCATCAGCTTACAGAAAACTGACGACAAAGAAAGAGCTGACGGCAAAGATCATGTTTGCCGTTAGCCAGCTCTTTGCCGTCTGCTAGCGGACGGCATAGAAGCTTTGCCGTCAGCTAGCAGACGGCAAAGAGGGAGGGTGGCCAACTAACGAGAACAACCTAACAGCCACTTTCTTTGCCGTCTACTAGCGGACGACAAAGCTTCTTTGTCGTCTGCTAGCAGACGGCAAAGAAAGTGGCGAACCTAACGGCCGTTCCCTCCCACTAGCTAGGCTCTTTGTCGTCCGCTAGCAGACGGCAAAGAGATTTGACCTAACAAAAACCGGTCAGTGCCTGCGCCCCACCCCTCTCTCTCCCCTCTGTCTCTCTGCCCTCACCTCACCCGCGCCGTCCCCATGCCCAAGCTACCCCCGCTGTCGACCCCCACTGCCCCTGCTGCCCCCGACCCCCACCGCCCTGACCCCCAAGGCCACCCCCAGTGCCCCGCCCAGGCCTTGCGGCCACCCCGCCCAGGCCTTGCGGCCGTCTCGCCGCCTGGCACCCGCCGCCCGGCCCCTCTCCATCCAGCCTCCCCCCGCCGCCCGGCGCCGCTCCGTCCAGCCGCCCCTGGTGAGGTTCTTCCCCTTTTTTCTTTCTTTTTTTCATGCTATTTTTAGGTTGTACTGTTAGTAATTTAGGTTAGTTGCTTTTTTTAGGTTAGTAGATTTTTGGTTAGTAGATTGTAGGTTAGTTTTTTTATATTTAGTCATATTTTAGGTTAGTCGATTTTAGGTTAGTCATATTTTAGGTTATTAGTAAATTTTGTGAGATGACAAAAATAAGAAAAGAAGAAAAAGTAGAAGTGGAGAGGAAAAAGGAAAATAAGAAAAATGAAGAAGAAAAAGAAGACAAGAGTAAGAATGAAAAGAAGGAAGAAGAAGAAAAAGATGGAGAGGAAAAAGAAAAATAAAGAAGAAGAAGAAGAAGAAGAAGAAGAGGAGGAGGAGGAGGAGGAGAAGAATAGAAGAAGAAGAAGAAGAAGAAAGACGAAAAAGATGAAAAAAAGTAGAAGTAGAAGATGAAAAAAAGAAGTAGGAAAAGTAGAAAAAGAGGGTCGCCAAGGGAAAAGAGGGTCACCGAGTGGTCGAGGGGTCGACGATCGAGGGGAAAAGGAGTCGAGGGTCTAGGGGTCGAGGATCAAGGTGTCGAGGGGTCGAGGGTCGAGGGGAAAAGGTGTCCAGGGGTCAAGGGTCGCCAAGGGGTCGAGGGGTTGAGGATTTTCCATCCTGACCCCAACCCCCCGGCCCCCTGACCCCGACACCCGACCCTGACACGACACCCTCACACCCCGACCTCAACACGACATCCCGACACCGCGACCCCGACACAGCACCCCGACCCCGTGCCAATCATGACTCGCTCAAGCCATAATTGCCTTCATTCGAGGATCATATTTATGTTAATCAGGTGGATTTAAATGTGCAGTTGTTTCATCGCTGCGAGGGTCTGGTGTTCGATGACCTCCCCGTGCGTTTGATGAGCTCCGCCCCTACGTTCGTGGGTGAGCACAAATGACATCTCCTCCCGCCCTCTTCATTTCCTCTGTTTCGGTCTTCGTGTCGAGGAAACTTGCTAGCTATAGGTGTCTTCAATCATCAGTATGTGTGACCACTATGTGTCTCCCGTTCGAAAGGGTTACATCTATAAATATGCATTCATTAGCATATTTATAACCGTGATTCTTTCGAATTGTCCAACGTTACCCATGGACAACCCGAGTATGTGTAGATTGGGTTCGTTTTCCCATATGCTCTGCTCTGGATCCGATGCAGAATTTCGTCAGTGCCTCCCTGTTATTCTCTGGTACACATCCTCTCTGCTTATTGCTGAGACGTGTATCAGGAGAACAACGGGGAGGTGGTGCTGAAATTGTGCGTCGGATCCGGAGCGGAGCATGGGAAAACGAACCCAATCTACACATACTCGGGTGGGATTAGGACCTATCTTTACCTACTAGCATCTAGGTTGCATTGACGTAATGAAACTGACAAACTCCATTAACTGATGAATATTGTTTGCTGAATTATGTATATATTTTTTATGTGTACAGTAGCTAGGCAAGATGAGTGATCGTGGGTGGATGTACACCGGTCACACTAGTCAGAAAGACATGACCCGTGAATGGATAACAAAAGCCAAGGAGTTTGTGAGAGTCGCATTTGCAAATGGACAGAAAACAACCTGGTGCCCTTGTGTACATTGCGACAACTTTAAGAAGAAGTCAGAGTTTGAAATGATCAAACACCTGCAGAAGTGGGGTTTTACGACTAATTATATGGTCTGTACATTTCATGATGAGTCTGCCCAACGTGCCAGAGCTGAGGTGGTTCGTCATCGCACCGACGAGCATGGTACCGGGATCGAAGACATGGTGCAAGACTTTGATGATGCTCGGGATTTGGACGATGAGATTAAGGAATCTGCAAAGGCCTTTTATGAAATGTTGGAGTCTTCAAAACGTCCTCTCCACCGGCACACTGAGCTTTGTCAGCTAGATGCCATCGCGCAAGTAATGGCTCTGAAGGCTCGGTTCAACCTGGGCAGAGAATGCTACGACGCGGTGATGACGATATTTGGACACTTTCTACCCAAAGGCCATGTATTGCCACCAAACCTGTACTAGTCGGACAAAATCCTACATGCGCTTAAGATGCCCTATGAGAAGATAGATGCCTGTGAGAATGGATGTGCCTTATTTAGGCTTGAGTATGCGGGCTTGAACTATTGCCCCATTTGCAATGCTTCCAGGTATGTTCTGGTAGACAATGGTATGGCTGAGAAGATTCAGACCAAAATCCACATTAATGTTCTTCGGTATCTGCCAATCATACCAAGACTTCAACGTCTTTTCATGGTCGAAGAGACGGCCAAACAGATGACATGGCATAAATTGGGCAAAAGAACAGAACTAGATGCAGATGGGAATCCGATGTTGGGACATACTTCAGATGCTTTTGCATGGAAGCACTTCAATGCATTACATAAGGATAAAGCGGCAGATCCAAGGCAAGTTAGAAAAGATCTTTCCACCAGGCTTCTTTAATCCAATGTAGCATTTGATTTTGCATCTCCTGAGCGAGGCAAGATTGGGGGGGCCCGTGCAAAATCGTTGGTGCTTCTCAACTGAGAGGATGCAGAAGACGCTTCGAGCAAAATGTAAAAAATAAACGTAGAGTTGAAGCATCGATGGCCGAGGCATTCATTACTGAGGAGGCGACAAACTTCATGACAGCACACTACAAAGCCAAGAATCATCATTTGCATAATCCAAAGCCTCGATACAATGATGGCGACCATGAAAAAGGTCGATCCAACTTCAGCCTATTCAAAGGGAAGCTCGCACCAGCCGGTGCTTCAAAATCAATAGCGTTGGATGTCAAAGAATGGTGGACCATTTCTTTGTATATCTTTAACAACCTAGCAGAAGTGCGGCTGTACATCGAGTAAGTTCTCGGTACATTGTTTCGCAACTTCTAATTCCTTTGAAATGCTCTTATTCCCGGATATGTGATACAGTCGATACGTCACCAAATTCTCGGATGGAGCGGTGAACCAAAAGGATTCCATCGAAGAGTATGAGCTTCTGGCAAAGCATGGAGGCGGCTATCCCGGTTTCATCTCTTGGTTCAAGCAAATGGTAATTTCCATTAATTAGACGATTTCATTTCTTCGCCAAGTTTGCGGCTAATGCAACAATCCTTTCGAATTAAACTTGTAGGCTAATGCAGAGTCTATGGACTCCGAATTGAGACAACTCGCTAATGGTTTTGACTATAAGGTCCGTTCATTTGACAAATACGACATCAACGGGTATCGCTTTCGTACTTTTGGCAAAGAGCTATCTAATGGCCGACCGAAAGTCTACAAATTGTTGTGTCTCCGCTGTCGGCGAAGGAGGGGTCGAGTATTATGGAAGAGTTGAGGCAATTTATGAACTTACATTCTTTGGTGAAAACCCACCAAACGTCGTAGTCTTCAAATGTTATTGGTTCCAGCCGAAGGAGACTAGAAGGACTCATGAATATATAGGGCTAGTCGAAATCAAACAAAGCACCCATTTAGATGTTCCGGATGTCTATATTACGGCTCAATAGGCGACCCAAGTTTTCTATCTACCGTGGGCCTGCCAAACGGATCCAAATTTGAAAGGTTGGGATGTCGTTTATGATGTGCCGCCACATTTTAGACCACCTCCCCTCAATGAAGATGATTATGAACCTCACATTAACCCAGACACATATGAAGGAGAATTCTTCCAAGAAACACGTGTTACCAAAAAACGTTTCAAGAACCACTCTACTTCACCCCAGAACATTGAGGTCGACAACGACAATGAACCCGACTTCACCCCTGAGCCGAAACAAGAAGAGACAGAAGAAGAAGAGGTTACTGCTGCGGATGACCTGACAATGCTTGACCGATTACATAGAGGCCTTCCACATGTTGATGCATTTATTGATGGTGCTGATGAGCACGTCATTACTGATAGTGATGATGATTATGCATTTATTGATCCTGGAGCATATATAGACGATGAAGATTAATATTAGTAAAGTGAGGTATTCAATTATTATTATGTGCATATATATTATTAATTAGTTCAAGTTATTAGGTATTCAATTTGTTATGTTGAACTAATTTCGTTCACTCTTTGTCATTGCAGGTGTTGATAGATGGTGGGCGGGGGTCGAGAGCGCTCTGAGCCTCCTTCCTCGGCGCGTGCTGGGAGGGGTGCTATTATTCCACCCTAGCAACTCTGGAGAGCGCTAGTACACTGCATGCAGACACCGGCCGGCGCTTCTTCTTCGACCGGGAGAGGTCGGGGGAAGATGAAGAGAGGTGTTAGAGGTAGGAAGGCTGCCGCGCCTTCCTCGCAGCCACCCCCAGCTGATTCTCCCGACCACAGGAGTGCTCCGTCTCAGGTGGACCCGTCTGACTTAGACCCGTCGCGGACTCCGGTCCACGGGCCTTTGGTCGACGAGCCTCGAGTCACCGAGCCTTCGTCCCAGGAGACTCCGGTCCCAGAGTCTTCATCTCACGTGACTCCGGAGGCTAGTGGCCATGCTGATAGTGGTGAGGACAACTTGTCTGAGGACACCTATAGCGAGGGCGAGCTGGTTGAGGAGGGCAAGAAGGTCTACCAGCATGGTTGTACAAAGCTCCCGCCCGTGCCGACGACCCGCGAGAAGATGTGGTTGATTGTGCCTAATGCGGAGAAGTAAGTGCATTTACTATTTTTTAACCTTTTGCCTTCATATTTCTTCAAATTAATATCTAATGTGTTGGCCTTGTCATACTGCAGGCGTTGGAAATACGAGCGTGGTGTCCGCAGGCCTAACGAGGTCCTTGGTGTGCTTCTCCGGCACCACTTCCTGGGGAAGGTCCAGTTGCCCGGTGAGGGTGAGGCTCCATAGGTAGCACTGACCTGGGAGCTGTACATGGCTGCCCCGGCCCCGTCGGAAGAGATGGTCGACGGTGTCTTGTGCGAGACGGTGGCTGACATTGTGTTCCGTTGCTTTTGGGTAATTTCTCCTTTACAAAGTTAAAAATCAACAACACCTAGTGATTGTACTAATCAGTGTTTTCTTGTTTGATTGCAAACCTTCTATAGGGGTCTTGAGGAAGACGAGGCAAAAGCGGTTATTGTTCTCGAAGCCGAGTGCAAGTGCCTACTTCAGAACTTACGGCACGAGGCTCGGGTGCAGGCTATTCGAGACTACTACGCCTCGACTAACATTAAGAGGGCCAAGAAGAAGTGCCGCAAAAATTATCTGGGTAAGGAGAAGTTAATGAAGGTAATTATCTATTCTTAAGGCCTTGTACTTAGTTTCTTTGATTTTATTCGTAGGCGTAGCGCTGAAATTTCTCTTGTCTAACTTAGGTGCCCCCGAGATGGTGTGCGGATAGGATGGACTGTTGGAGGCATTGGTGGATGAGTGGTGCTCTCCTAAATGGCTAGCCGAACACAACAAGGCCAAGGATAAGCGTGCCCAAATGAGAGGTGTGCCACACCATCAAGGGAGCTCCAACCTGTTTGAGTTCGGGGATAACTGGGTATGTGGTTTGCTTCATGATTCATGCAATTTCATTCTTCATGCTAGCTTGAGCCCTTAACTAATATTTTGTTCCTCTCTTTTAGGCGCGAGAAAACAAGAAGGAGGTGCCACCTCTGTTCGAGCTCTATGCCATGGCCCATACTGCCTCGTACAAGAAGGCCAAGGCATTCTCTAAGGATGACCTCGATCATCCAGAGAGCATCAGCAACATCTCCTCCCACAACAAGCTTGTGAGGTACAAAGATGAGGGGAAGGCGAGGAAAGGGGAGGACTTCAACCCGAGCCAGAGTCCTTTTGATCTAGAGCTCGTGATGATATGTGGTGGCGGGAGGCCCCATGGCTCAATAGCCATTGGGGATGGACTGATACGTTGTCCTAGAACTCTTTCGGAGATCAAGAAGTGTGAGACGAGCTCTGATCCTGAGATAAGGCCAATGGAGCTCGCCATTGAGGCTAGGGCCCAAGAGCTTCTGGAGGAGGCAAACAGGCAGGCAGCGCAGAGGGAGAGGGGCATGGAGGAGAGGATGGCTAGGCTGTTGGAGGAGGAGAGGAACCGGAACGACGCGTCTCACCGGGCCCTATACAAGCTCCTCATGGTAAGTTTCTCCTGTATATTAGCCAAATCATGCACGTAATGTTCGTTTCATCACTAACTAATATGAATGACTCGTGAAAACAAAATGTGTAGACCGTGTGCCAGAACAATGGTCAGACCCCTCCGTCGATGCCCCATATTGCTATAGCACCCATGGCGAGTTTCATTTGAATGGTCATTAGTTACTAGTATTCACATTTGAGTTGCATCATGCTAAGGAGACATTGCAAATGATCTTTGGTGCAGCATGCCTCCTGACAAGCATCGACCGATCCTTCTGCGTTTGTCGCAACCCCGACCAGTCCTTCTACGTCTCACCCTGGCGCAAACCAGACTGGTCCTTCACCCTCGTGATGATGGTAAGTTTTCCCAAGTGTTTTCATTAACAAATGCATACTTAGCTTAAGAAATGACCTACTTAGCTCCAAAATGACCTATACTTAGATTATTTTCCTCAAAAATGACATAATAACCCTACTTACCTCCAAAATGATATATTCTACCTAGGATAGCTATAAAATGACTTATACTTAGCATTTTTTCCTCAAAATGACTTGATATGCTTAGTTAGCTAGAAAATGGCATAACTACCTAGAATAGCTCAATAATGATCTATATCTAGCTTAGCTAGTTCATTTATGACATAATTAGCTCACTTAGGTACAAAATGGCATAACTACCTAGGATAGCTCAATAATGATCTATAATTAGCTTAGCTAGTTCATTTATGACATAATTAGCTCACTCAGGTAAAAAAATGGCATAATAACCTTGGTTTAGCTCCAAAATGATCTATACTTAGCTTATTTTCCTCAAAAATGACATAATAACCTTACTTACCTCCAAAATGATATATTCTACATAGGATAGCTATAAAATGACCTATACTTAGCATTTCCCCTCCAAAATGACTTGATATGCTTAGTTAGCTAGAAAATGGCATAACTACCTAGGATAGCTCAATAATGATCTATAGCTAGCTTAGCTAGTTCATTTATGACATAATTAGCTCACTTAGGTACAAAATGGCATAACTACCTAGGATAGCTCAATAATGATCTATAATTAGCTTAGCCAGTTCATTTATGACATGATTAGCTCACTTAGGTAAAAAAATGGCATAATATCCTTGGTTTAGCTCCAAAATGACCTATACTTAGCTTATTTTCCTCAAAAATGACATAATAACCTTACTTACCTCCAAAATGATATATTCTACCTAGGATAGCTATAAAATGACCTATACTTAGCATTATTTTCCTCCAAAATGACTTGATATGCTTAGTTAGCTAGTCTTCTTCTTCTTCTTCTTCTTCTTCTTCTTCTTCTTCTTCTTTTTCTTCTTGTTTTTCTTGTTTTTCTTCTAGCTAGTCTTCTTCTTCTTCTTCTAACTTTCATCTTTCCTAATTTGCAGATTTGCTATAGATGAGGAAGCTTGCATTGATGGAGTGTACTCTTCTACTTGTGCTTCGTTTTTGTTTATGCAAACTTGTTGGAAACTTGTTTTGGATATGTATGTACGGATATGTTGTTGGAAACCATTGTATGTTGTTGGAAACTTGTATGTTGGATATGTTGTTGGAACCTATTGTTGGTATGCTTGTTGAAACTTATTGTTGGTATGCTTGTTGGAAACTTGTATTGTTGATATGTTGGATATATATGTGATATTCTGTCAAATTGAATGATTTTATGAAAAAACAGAAAAAACAGGGGCTATATAGCCACTTTGCCGTCTGCTAGCTGACGACAAAGACCTTTGCCGTCTGCTAGCGGACGGCAAAGCTTCCACGTGGCAGCTACATGTGCAACCTGGGGTAGCACTAGGCTGGCCTAGGTGGGTTCTTTGCCGTCCACTGGCAGACGACAAAGACCTAAGGTTCTTTGACATCTGCTAGCGGACAGCAAAGAACCCACCTAGGCCGGCAAAGAAACAAGTGCTTTGCCATCCGCTGGCAGACGGCAAAGAACTAAGGTCTTTGTCATCTGCGAGTGGATGGCAAAGCATGCCGTTAAGCCCTTAACGGAGCTAAGTTGCCATGTGTGCCATCCATGCCCTTTGCCGTCCGCTGGCGAATGGCAAAGATGCAAAGGTCTTTGCCTTCCGCCAGCAGATGGCAAAGCGCCCTTTATCGTGGCTTATTCAGCCGGACGGTTGGTCGTCTGCTAGCGGATGGCAAAGCCTTTGCCATCCGGGATGCATGCCTTTGCCGTTCGGGATGGCTGACGGCAAAGTGCCTGATTCCTATAGTGAATCCTTGATGGATTGTAAGCTCAAAGAGGGTGATCCTCTGAGCTCGCATGTGATCAAGATGATCGGGTGCGTGCAAGCTTTGGATCGGTTAGGCTTCCCACTTGCGAACGAGCTGCCCATTGATGCAATTCTAGGTTCTCTTCCACCTAGCTATGGCACGCTTGTCTAGAACTATCATATGCACGACATTGATAAGTAGCTCACTGAATTGCATGGGATGCTCAAGGTGGTAGAGCAAGATATTAAGAAAGGAACGCATCAAGTGCTGATGGTGCAAAACTCGGCTAAGTTCAAAAAGAGTTGGTCCAGGAAAAAGGGTAAGGCAAAGGGCACGGAGAAGGTTGTCTCCGCCGCTAAGCCGAAGTCCGGACTGAACTCAAAGACCATTTGCTTTCATTGCAAGGAAGCATGTCACTATAAGAGGAAATGTAGCAAGTGGCTTGCTGAGCTTGGCAAGAAGGCCGGATATGCTTCTTCATGCAAAGGTACACTATTAACTTGTTACATCTGTTATAGACATATACCTTGCTCACATACCTAGGAGCTCTTGGGTATTTGATACGAGATCGGTTGCTCATATTTACAACTCAATGCATGGGCTGGTAAGAACTAGGCATGTGGCACAAGGGGAGATTGACTTCAGGGTCGGCAACAAAGCAAGAGTTGTTGCATTGGAGGTCGGCACAATGCAGCTCGAGCTTCCTTCTGGATTTATTTTGGAATTGAATAACTATTATTACATTCCTGCACTTAGTTGGAACATTATTTCTGCCTCATGCTTGATGAGTCAAGGTTATGAATTCAATTTAAAGGACAATGGTTGTTCATTTTATTTGAATGGAATTTTTCACGGTTATGCACCCATTGTAGATGGGCTATTTATTTTAAGGGATTTTTGTTTCTGTGCCCCTGGTTCCTTATCTCTACTCATTCATCCCCATGCTCTTAACTTTTGCTCACTTTTCCCTACTCCCTTGCGCGAAACCCTCAGAACATGTTACAATGGACGTTGCCATCGGGTCAATGCCTCTGACCGTTAACTCTGACGAGTGGGGACACTCCCGCGCATGCAGCTGACCACGGTCATGGGGCAACACGTGTCCATGGGACTTGCCCAAAACGCCCCATCATATAAAGAGGTGGAACCACCTCCCGACGCATCACCCCTACCATTTCCCCCAAATCCCCTCCCTGCCGCATCGTCTTCCTCTCTCCCACTACGTCGTCTTGCTTTCCTCCACTACCTCCACCGCACCGTCTCGCTCTCCCCGACCGCAACATATTCCTCACCTTCATCGCCTCCATCTGTCCGATGGCGGACGCTCGTGGCATGGCCGGAGTAGCGGCCGAAGATCTAGTAGTGGAGCTATAGGGCATGGAGACCGCGGATGAAGTGAAGGACGTTGACGACATCCACGACGGTGCGTGGAAACTCGCAACCACTGCAGATGTGGAGAAGGAGGTGGCGGGCTCTGCCTCAGCGCTATCGGAGCTGAAGGTGACGGCGTCGCGCGGCGCACTCCATCCCGATGCGCAGCCTAGCAAGGAGTAGGAGGTATTTGCACTTGCTTCTTAGTTCCTATATTTAGCTTGTAGATTTAGTTGCATTGGTTAGATTGTGATTCGTATGAATGGTTAGAGTAGTTGGTTTGACGGATGAGCCGGGGTTTTCTGTATGGCGATGGGGATTGGGGATTTTGTACTAGGTTTTTTTGGATTACATTCTTTGCAAAAATGCTAGATCTATCTATATGAGAGATAGGGATCTCTGTGCCTCAATTCTACATAGATATATGCTTATTAGATTTTGTTTTTAATGCTACACAGATTGGGTTTTTGAATGCTACACACATGTATGCTTATTGGGTCCCTATTAGATTTGTTTTTGAATGCTACGCAGATTGGGGTTTTGAATTTCATATGCCCAAATGGAATCCATTGATTAAGAAGTTATTTGATTCATTAGTATATAAATTTGTTCACAGTATATAGTTATATTAGCTTTGTTGTTCAATGTGTGTGCATGACAATGGAAAATGCAAATAGGATCATAGTATATTAGCCCTATGATCAATGTGTCATGTGTGCATATCTAAATTTTCAATTGGCTTCTGTATTTACCAGTGATGGATGTAATTGTATATTTAGGAGGATGATGGTTGGGGGGAAAGAGGAAGCTGGACCTTACTGGGTCCAAGGACCCGTACGATCCAGGGTATGGTGACGGTGAAGAGTATGAGGTAAGCCTACTTGATATTTAGTTTGTTCACTTAGTTCCTTTGACATGGTGTATACGAATCTATAATGTATTAATGTAATTCATTCGTGTGTGTAGTATGTCTCTGGAGAAGATGTGGATGTGGACGACGGCAACTTTGCATCCTTTAAAGTGAAGGAAGTGGAGAAGATCAGGGCCAAGGGAGATGGTTACTACTACAAAAGCAAGACCAAAACTTGGTGCTTCCCCTACTGCACCACCAAGACAAAGCCAAAGTGCAGCCGCTTCGCTCACCTTCTAGCTCATCTAGAAGATGTAGCCATCCATGGTGAGGACTACAAGATCAGGGGGCAACATGGTGCCCTCGCGAAAGCCCTGACTCTCCTTCCCAAGTGATCTGATGATGTGTTTTACGTACTTTTGGTAGACTTTGTGTGTGAACTATGTATGGATGCATGGTATGGTACTATGATGGTATGGCTATCTATATTGGGTATTTGTGTGTACCCTTTTAAATTTGTCTATTATGATTTGTTTCAGTGTTTATTTTCTGAGTTTAGGTGCTGCAATGATCACACATGCTATGATGGTATGGCTATCTATATAGTCCATTATTTTATCAAATATTTCAATAACAGAGCTAAAAGTAACATTCGACAGGACAGTATAAATTAAGGTGATTCAACAGGACAGTATAAACAGAGAAAAAACAACATTGGACGGGACAGTATAAATTCAAAAAATGCAAAGAAAATTGAGGTGATTTAATGGAGGTCAAAGAAATTTGAATTTGAGAAATGTGCTCCAAATGAGCTCCCGGGCTAGGGTAAACAGCCCCATTTCTAATCAAGTTTTTTTGGACCTACTCTAAATGAGCCAAATGTTTTTTTATTAACACATATTCAATCTATATAGTGTAGATTCAAAGTCGCTATTTTTTGAATTAATCTTCATATTTTTATATTTCTTTTGAAAAAATATGCTTTAATATAAAAACTATTAAAAAGACGTTTCAAATATGAAAATGGAAAACTAAGTTCAGGTCCTTCTTATTCACATTGAAATAAAGTTTTGGTGATTTTTCTGATTTTTTGAATTTTTTTCAAAAACAGAAGGTAATCCTACCTCCTCTTCTTGAACTCTATGAAATGTTGTATGTGATAGCTCATATATGTGAAGGTTTTTTCATAACAATGACCATAGACCAAGTTTATGATTTTTGGTTGGTAACATGTCACATAAGACAACATTGTCCGCAGGTTTTATATTTTTTGATTTTTTTTAAATTAATGGTGCTCATTTGACCTCGATTGTGCCGCTAGTTTTTTTAAGACATCTGTATACCAAGTTTAGTAATTTTCCTAGTTAGTGTGTCTTATAAAATGACGAACGGCGAAGTTTTCATATTTTTCGATTTTTTGAAATTATTTATGCTCAGTCAAAGCCTTGGAAACCACGTTGACCAGCTCAAAACTCCTTAAAACCCCTCCTAACCCTAGCTCCGAACGTCAGCCGTCCGATCATATGGACGACTCCGCGTCGTTGGATTGTGGGGCGATCCGAGAGAGGCGATCCTATTGGTTGTGCTCGGCTGCTCGGCCAACATTGACTCTGCGAAAAAACGTAGTTATTGGGCCCAAAAGGAAAGCAAGCTCTGATTGGGCCGTCGAATTGCGTTTTTTTGCAACGTTTGATCTGTTTTTAGTGAACGTGTTGGTTCTGTTTTTTTGCATCGTTTGAAATTACAACAATTGACATTGCCTAGAAAATTTAGTTCTTTTTGTTCAAATACAAATGCAAAATGACCAAATTTATAAGGACCAAAGTGATTTTCATCATGCAAAATGGCCACAAACTATTCAAAAATTGTCTTTTTTGTTCATATAATATATATGACCATGGATTCCCACGCGTGTAATTAGCTTCTTTTTCTTTTTCTTTTCAAACCACAGTTTCCCAAGCGTGTACACTCCCGACGTCGCGGGGTGTGTGAAAACGGGTCACTCCACATTTGACCCCGTTATTGACACGACGAATAACACGTAGGACTACGGCTATTTAAGCCATCCTCTGCCTCTGCCATCCCTCATCCATCTCCCATCCTCTGCCTTTTGCCCTTCTTGCTCTTCGATCCCTTCTCCTTCTTCTCCACATCCCTCAGCCATGCAGTACACCGGTCCAGCCTACCGCTTCACACCCACCTTGCCGGAGAGGCTCCACCCTACCGACGTGTACGTTGTGCGCACACTACGTGTGTGGGTGATATCAAGGTGGAGGATCGCAAGGAACTTCACCGAGTTCTTCCTCGGTGTCGGCTACTCCAACCTCCCGCGGGGATCTCCAATGATGTTCCGCGTCGAGGAGGTCGTCCAAAATATGGTGGTGGTTGCTCTCCTTGCCCACTTCACCAACACAATCGACGCCTTCTACCTCCTCGGCTGGTTGTTTTGGTGTGGCTGCGAGTTCATCGCTCTCACCACCCTCAATAGGGATACAGAGTACACCAACATCTTCCCCATTGCGTCACGCATGCACACTCTTCCGTACCCCATCGACAACGCCCTGGAGGAGCAGTTAAGGGCGCTCGGAGGAGGAGCGAGGTGGAGAAGGTGGCGGATAGGGTTCTAAACCCTCTATCTAGTTTTTTTCTTGAATCTATGTTATGTTAATTAAGTTGTAATTGAACTATGTTGGAGATGCTATGGGCTTGTTGGCCCTTTTATTAAGTTCTATTATTAAGTTTTCTATCTTTTGTATTATTAATTTTTTGTTAGTTTGAACTATATGATTGTGCTATGGGCTTGTTGGCCCTATCTACATATTTCTTGATTGTTTTCTTAGAGAGTTCGCTTTGTTAGTAACCACCTAGTGCATGCAGCCACAACGAACCCTTCTCTTTTTTTACACAAGCCACAAATATGTAGCCACCTAGCTAGTGCATGCAGCCACGAAAATATAAAAACATATTGTTCATTTTATTTGTAGTAGCAAAACGGGTGCAGATGCGAGTGGATCGAAAAGGCTGAAACTAATCATAAAAAATGATGCTCTAAATCGAGGAGACAAGCATGCAAGAAGAAAGGAAGTAGCTGTTGGAAATATGCCCTAGAGGCAATAATAAATTAGTTATTATCATATTTCCTTGTTCATGATAATCGTTTATTATCCATGCTATAATTGTATTGATCGGAGACTTAAATGCATGTGTGGATACATAGACAAAACCATGTCCCTAGTATGCCTCTAATGGACTAGCTCATTGATCAAAGGATGGTTAAGGTTTCCTAGCCATGGACATGAGATGTCATTTGATAACGGGATCACATCATTAGGAGAATGATGTGATGGATAAGACCCAAACTACAAACATAGCATATGATCGTGTCAGTTTATTGCTACTGTTTTCTACATGTCAAGTATATGTTCCTATGACCATGAGATCATGCAACTCACAGATATCGGAGGAGTGCCTTGTGTGTATCAAACGTCGCAACGTAACTGGGTGACTATAAAGGTGCTCTATAGGTATCTTCGATGGCGTCTGTTGAGTTGGCATGGATCGAGACTGGGATTTGTTACTCCGTGTGACGGAGAGGTATCTCGGGGCCCACTCGGTAATGCAACATCACAATAAGCCTTGTAAGCAATGTGACTAATTGTTAGTTGCGGGATCTTGTATTACGGAACGAGTAAAGAGACTTGCCGGTAACGAGGTTGAACTAGGTATGGAGATACCGACGATCGAATCTCGGGCAAGTAACATACCGAAGAACAAAGGGAACGTTATACGGGATTAACTGAATCCTTGACATAGAGGTTTGACCGATAAAGATCTTCGTAGAATATGTAGGAATCAATGTGGACGTCCAGGTCCCGCCATTGGTTATTGACCGTAGAAGTGTCTCGGTCATGTCTACATAGTTCTCGAACCCGCAGGGTCTGCACACTTAAGGTTCGGTGACGTTTCAGTAGTGTAGAGTTATGTATGGTGGTGACCGAAGGTTGTTCGGAGTCCCGGATGAGATCCCGGACATCACGAGGAGCTCCAGAATGGTCTGGAGGTAAAGATTCATATATAGGAAGTCCCAGTTTGGTTTCCGGAAAAGTTTCGGGCTCATCGGTAGTGTACCGGGAGTATCGGTATTGTACCGGGAGTGCCGGTAGTGTACCGGAGGACCTCCAGGAGGGGTATTTCGACCCCAAGAGGTCCATGGGCTGTGGGAGAATAATAACCAGCCCTTATTGGGCTTGGAAAACAGCCACAAAGGCCCATGGCGCAGGAGAGAAAGTCCTAAAGCAAAAAGTGGAAAATCAGCCAATAGGAGGCAATCCTACTCCAACTAGGATTGGAGGTGAAGTAGGATTGCTCCCACCTCCTGTTTCGGCCGACCCAAAGGCCTTGGCTTCCTCTCCTATCCTCTCCTCATATATATACTAGTGGATTGGGTGGTTTTTGGACAGAATTTCCGGCCACGTGCTACCCGTTTCACCGGTGCACAGTTTCTCCTCTAGATCGGTTTTCCGCAGCGCTTAGGCGAAGCCCTGCCGGAATCACTCCACCACCATCACCGGAGCGCCGTCACGCTGCCGGTGAACTCTCTCTCCTCTCCACCTCCTCTTGCTGGATCAAGACGGTGGAGATCGTCATCAAGCTGCACGTGTGCTGAACGCGGAGGTGCCGTCCGTTCGGCGCTAGATCGGAAGGACCGTGATCGAGATCGCGAGACGGTTCGTGATGAGATCGCGGAACGGATCGTGATGAGTTCGCGGGACATATCGTGATCAAGATCGTGATATGGATCGTGATGAGATCGCGGGACGGATCGTGATTGGATCGCGGGACGGATCGTGATGAGATCGCGGGACGCTCGGCGATTTGGATCGCGAAGATGTTCGACTACACCAACCGCGTTTCTTAACGCTTCCTGCTTAGCGATCTACAAGGGTACGTAGATCCACTCTCCCTCTCGTAGATGCTCATCACCATGGATAGGTTTCCATGTGCGTAGGAAAATTTTGTTTCCCATGCGACGTTCCCCAACAGTAGCGGCAGCGACCGTCGCTACATAGGTGGCGGCTGGGGTGCAGGAAAGCGGATCGGTTAGTGCATCGTGGCGGCACACATCGGTGCATGCTAGCTCGATCGGCGCATGCAGGCTCGGTCCACGCATCGTGGCGGCACGCATCGACCCATGCAGGCAGGCTTGCTGGGTGCATGCATAGCAGGATTCTACCGTGGCGGCGCGTGCAGGGATTTAATGCAAAGGACGACCCAATGAAACCACGTCCCAACCAAACCACGTCCCAACGGTCGAACAACAACACCGCCCAATGCGGCCCCACTTGTCAGGTCCAACAGGCGATACAGTCCAGCGCGGCCCCACTTGTCAGAGTTAACGGTCAAGCCATTGACCCAA
Organism: Hordeum marinum; assembly: GCA_022496015.1. Classification (NCBI taxonomy): domain Eukaryota; kingdom Viridiplantae; phylum Streptophyta; class Magnoliopsida; order Poales; family Poaceae; genus Hordeum; species Hordeum marinum. The sequence continues at coordinate 300,875,030 of CM039674.1, read as the reverse complement.
CGGCAACATCCGTTCTGACCTATTGTGAGGGTTTCGGGCAAGGGAGTGGGGAAAAGTGAGCAAAAGTTAAGAGCGTGGGGATGAATGAGTAGACCTAAGGAACCAGGGGCACAGATGTAAAAAACCTTATTTTAAATCTAGAAACGGAACCAATTTATAACGTGAATGTCAAGAGGCATAAGCCTAATGAGATAAGTCCGACATACTTCTTGCATTGCCGGCTTGGACACATTAGCCTGAAACGCACGAGAAAGCTCCATGATGATGGACTACTAACTTCGTCCCACTTCGGGTCATTCGAGACGTGCTAATCCTGCTTGCTAGGAAAGATGACTAAGTCTCCTTTTGCAAAGAGTTGCGAGAGGGCGTTCGAGTTGTTGGAACTTATACACAGTGATGTGTGTGGTTCAATGAGCACCACGACCAGAGGTGGCTGTCAGTACTTTGTGACTTTTGTAGACGACTTGAGTAGGTATGGATGTATCTATTTGATGAGGCACAAGTCAGAAACTTTTGAAAAGTTCAAAGAGTTTTATAACGAGGTTTAGAATCAACTCGGCAAGACGATAAGGCTTCTACGATCAGACCGCGGAGGTGAGTACATGAGACAGGAGTTTGATGATCATTTGAAAAGCCGAGGTATAGTACCTCAGCTCACACCTCCAGGTACACCGTAGAGGAACAGCATGTCAGAAGGAGAAATCGAACCTTGTTTGACATGGTCCGATCGATGATGAGAAAATCGGATTTACCCTTGTCATTCTGGGGATACGCTCTAGAAATTGCAGCTTTCGCACTTAACAAGGTACCATCAAAATCCGTAGACAAGACACCACATGAGATGTGGACTCGAGAGAGTCCTAGTTTGTCTTTTCTAAAGATTTGGCTATGTGAAGCATTTGTCAAGCGACTCATGTCGGAAAAGCTTACACCCAAGTCGGATAAATGCACATTCGTGGGATATCCGAGGGTAACCTTGGGATACAACTTCTAAAATCAAGAAGAGAACAAAGTGTTTGTTGCTCGGAATGAGGTTTTCCTAGATAAAGAGTTTCTTAGTCGGGAGGCCAATGGGAGAACGGTGCGACTCGAAGAAATTTGAGAGCCACTCGGGGGCGACTCGGCTTTTGACATGATCATATCGAAGTCGGTTAGAGAACCTGTAGTGGAGTCGGCACCAGAGCCACGGAGGTCAGAAAGATTGCGTAGAGTGTGCGAATTGTTGTTGCTAGAAAGTGATGAGCCGACCACATATGCGGAAGCGGTGGTGAGCCCAGATTCTGAGGAATTGCTGGAAGCCATGAGATCCGAGTTAAAGTCCATGGATGACAATCAAGTCCGAGACTTGGTTGATCCACCACCTGGCATAGTAGCCATTGGTTGCAAATGAGTCTTTAAGAAGAAAACCGATGTGGATAGAAATGTTTATATCCATAAAGCTCTGCTTGTCGCTAAAGGTTGCAGACAAGTTCAAGGAATTGACTATGATGTGACCTACTCACCGGTTGTGATGATGAAGTCGGTAAAGATCATACTTGCTATAGATGCGTATTTTGATTACGAGAAATGGCAGATGGATGTCAAAACGGCTTTCCTTCATGGAAATTTAAAAGAGGATGTATACATGATACAACCCGAAGGTTTTGTCGATCCAACTAACGCTGGTAAAACATACAAGCTCAAGAGATCTATTTATGGACTGAGGCAAGCAACTCGGAGTTGGAATATTCGTTTTGACGAAGTCATCGTTGACCTTGGTTTCTTCAAGAACGAAGAGGACTATTGTTTATACAAGAAGTATAGTGGGAGCTTGATAGTATTTTTGATCTGGTATCTGGATGACATACTGCTGATCGAAAATGATGTTTCGATGCTCAACTCAGTTAAGGAATCATTGAATGGCAAGTTTTCGATGAAAGACATTGGAGAGGCAGTATACATTTTAGGCATCAAGATCTATAGAGATAGATCGAGAAGGTTGCTTGGCTTGAGATAGAGCATGTACATAGACAAAGTATTGAAGAGGTTCAACATGAGTGAGGCCAAGAAGGGGTTCTTGCCCGTCCCACATGGTATAAGTCTAAGCAAGACTCAGATTCCTACGACTTTTGATGAGAGAAACTGGATGAGTAGGATTCCATATGCCTCGGCACTAGGATCCATCATGTATACCATGCTATGTACACGTCCTGATGTTGCCTATGCAATAAGCTTAACAAGCATATACCAGGCTGACCCAGGTGAGAGTCACTAGGTAGCGGTGAAAACTATCTTGAAGTACCTGAAAAGTATTAAAGAGATGTTCCTGGTTTATTGAGGTGAGGAGGACCTCTGCGTAAAGGGTTACGCTGATGCTAGTTTCCAAACCGGTGGGATGATTGTCAATCGCAAACTGGATTCGTGTATGTCATGAATGGAGGAGCAGTGAGCTGGACGAGTTCCAAGCAAGATATGGTGGCCGACTCTACAACAGAGGCCGAATACATTGCAGCTTGTGAAGCCGCAAAGGAAGGTGTTCGGATGCGGAAGTTTTTGGAGGGTCTCGGTGTGTTCCCGGGCTGTTCAAAACCGTTGGGCCTATATTGCGATAATTCAGGTGCCATCACATAGGCCAAGGAGCTAAGAGAACACCACAAGATCAGGCACATAGACCGAAAATATAACTTGATACGAAAGTTCATAGAGAAGGGTGATACTAATTTATGCAACATTCACATGGATGCAATTGTTGCAGATCCGTTGACTAAGCTGCTTCCACAACCCAAGCATGAGGGACACATTAGAGCTACGGGCATTCGATGTCTATTTTATTGACTCTAGTGCAAATGGGAGACTGTTGGAGATATGCCCTAGAGGCAATCATGTATGATGATATTTCCTATGTGTTTATGAATAAAGATAGTCCTTGGACATTATCATTGATGTGTATTGACAAGTATGTGACTCGTTTGTGAGACTATGCATTGTATGATGACTGTACTAAATGGTCCCTAGTCGAAAAGGCTGTGTGGACATGTAGCCTGTTTGACTAGCATATGACACGGTGGATGGTCCGGTCTCACTGACCATGTAGCATTGGACGCTAGCCAGATAATATGGACTCAGAAAGATCTAGTCGGATTCGACGTAGTCGGGTCCGAGTCGAGATAAGGTCTGAGTTGGACAGACCCAACTATGAGAAGCAACGATAGGTCATCTGTGAGTCTCTAGTACAACATACGTTCTATGTCCTAAGACCTGAGTTGTCGCATGTACTTGGTATGGTGATAGACTTGCTTTGGGCCAACCAAACACTACGCCGTGACTAGGTAGTTACAAAGTTAGGTTTCGGGCTTGTCCAGACCCATGCTGTGAGACATGGTCGAGCAAGATGGGATTCGCCTCTCCGATCAGGAGAGATATACTGTGAGCCCCTCGGATGATCCGACCTAGATAAACATGGCCATGCGATGAGGGTTATGAGATAATCTGAAGTGTTGGTCGGATTCACTGGAATGAGAAAGAGGTCTTGCTACAACAAGGATGACCATGACGCCTTGAGCATGACAACATATATCATGTGGAAAAGGGAATAGAAGTGTGAAGTACAAGTTTGCCTAACCAACTTCATCGGACACTTGGAGTCGGCATGCTTTGCTAGAGTCTGCAACCGACTGGTCGAGCCGGATGTGATCTGACTCGTGACCAAGTGAATGAGAACCTAAGGGGTCGCGCGTTTAAGGGAAGGAACACGTGGTCTTGAGGATCCGTGCGAGACCCAAGAGTTGAGCCCATGCCGGATGCCTATATATAGTGGAGCTGTAGCACACCCATTTGATTGATCGCTTTGGCGTCGTCATTAGGGCTTTGCATGAGTTTCAACTAGCTACCTCCACTTGCCGCCGCCGACTGTGTGATCAGACCTATAGTCCACTGCACGGGGTTCCTCCTGCACATGTGTATACCATTAGAGGCGATGCACTTGTGCCGCTCCGGCCAACCTGTACGAGGGAGATCAGCAATTGGCTTTTCGAGGGATATCGGGCCGGTTGTTTGAGGGAGATTGGGCAAGGAGGAGATGGACCTCGCGGAGGTGCTGCCCCAAATTTACTTCTGCTTCCCGGCACTGCGCGTCTAGTGGTAACGATCTGTGATCCATCTCCGTAGAATGTTCTTGGATGTTCTGCGTGTAGGAAAATTTCAATTTGCATGTGATACACCTACGGTAGAAACCAACAAGCACTATATCCGCCCATCCCACAAAATAATCTCTCATTTACGAGACGGGGACAAAAAATAGTTCTAACCAAATCCAATAAATTGGCCCATCCCATAAAACAAATTGTGGCGACCAAATTTTTGTTTCCTCACCCCCTTTGTGGTTACCTCTATCCCTTGCACAATTTGGCGAGAGGGAAATTACCACTTGCGCCCGCCATTCTGCCACTGCCCCTGCCGCAAATCTTCGGCGATATTTGCTTCCTCGGCCTCCTCACGCAGTGCAGAGCTTCGGCAATCCTTGTCCATGTATTCTCCACCAAGATTGGAGATCATGGGTGGCCAAGTTTTGTCGTGGGTTGTAGCCGCCAGAGCCATGGATCTGGCTAGTAGCTTCCTAGGGTGGCTCACTGAGTCGCGTAGTTCTTCATGTGTGCTGAAGCTATGTGCAAGGGCGAGGGGAAATAGGAAGCGGAGATGGTTGCGTATTTCTATCCGGCCGGCGGTGGGGAATTTAGAGGTGGCGGCGTATCTTCCGATGGATTTGGTACCGACCAAAGGTAACATACAGAGCTTTCTTACCCATTTTATTTCCGTCCTATGGGTGACTTATGACAAAATCACGAATTTATTTTATTAGATGGAGGATTGGAGTTCGTCCTCGTCGTCGGAGTTGGATGATTCCAGCATAGAGGAGATGCTTTTGTACGATGATGTCGATCATTTCGTCCAAGAATTTGAAGTCGTAAAGAAGAAGAAGTGTTGTGGGTCAAAGGTTTGTCGTATTTCCATTCCGCGCAACCGAGCTCTCGGTCACAATATGCTCATGAAAGACTACTTTTTTGAGGTACCGATCTATCTAGATCACCTCTTCCGCAGGCATGATCGACTGTGTAGATCTCTTTTGTTTGCATTGTTGAAGTTTGCGAGCAAAACTGTCATTTTTTCACTCGCTGAAGGAATGCCACCAATTTTCTAGGATTTATTGGATACCAAACAATATCGATGGCAATGAGAGTGATAGCCTAAGACATTCCGGTAAATTACACCAATGGGTATCTTTGCATTGGAGAAGATACGACACTCAAAGGTGTGTGGGTGATGGCGAAGACATTGATCTGGGTATTTGGTTCCTAGTACCTCCCAATGTGGAGGACACAAAAAGTTTGATGGCAATGAACGAACCAATAAGATGGCCGAGCATGCTTGGGAGTGTGGATTGCATGTATTGGAGGTGGAAGAACTGCCCGAAGGCTTGGGACAGACACTACACCAGCCATCAACATAAACCCACTATTGTGCTTGAAGGCATGTCTTGACATGAGTTGTGGATTGGCATTGCTTCTTTATATTGCCGAGGTATCTCAATGATATCAATGTATTGCATAGACACATCTTTTATTCTCAACTAGTTAGCTAGTGGAAAAGCTCCAGCTTTCAACTACATCATCAATGGACATGACTATACCATGGCGTATTATCTTGCTGACAGTATCTATCCTCCCTGGGCAACATTTGTGAAGAAAATTAGTAAGCCAAAAGGCAGAAACAACTATTTTTGCTTGAGCACAAGAAGCATACAGAAAGGACATCAAGAGGAAAATTGGTGTGTTGCGAGCTCGGTTTGCCATTGTTCGAGGTGCTTCTCGCGTGTGGGATAAGAGGTATCTCATGGATGCATGTATAATTCTAGACAACATGATCATCAAGAATGAGTTTAAACTTAGTATTTTTATATGAGAATATTGGCAGCCATGTCAAGACTGCCAGGAACCCAAATGATATTGATACGTCCCCAACGTATCTATAATTTATGAAGTATTCATGCCATGTTTGCAATAATTCTATATGATTTTGTTATAATTTTATTAAAACTAACCCGGACTGACGTTGTTTTCAGTAGACTTACCTTGGTGTCATTTTTGTGCAGAAATAAAAGTTCTCGGAATGGGCTGAAAATTTACGGAGAATATTTTTGGAAAATATAAAAAATATTGGAGTGAAGAGCTAGGGCAGGAAGTGGACGAGGAGTCCACAAGCCTGCTGGGCGCAGCGACCCCCTGGTCGCACCTAGCAAGCTTGTGGGCCCCTCGAGCACCCCCTTGACGTGGGATCGATGCCAAAAATTCCTTTAAATCTAGAAACCATCAAAAAGAAACCTAGATCGGGAGTTCCGCCGCCGCACACCTCCAGAGCCACGAAAAACCAATCTTGGCCCTCTCCGGCACCCTGCCGGAGGGGGTCACCATCACTAGAAGCCATCTTCATCGTTCCGAGGGGCCATCAACACCATGGAGGCCAAGGACCAGAGGGATAACCTCTCCCCACAGAGGGGGAGGCCATGGAAGCGGAAGCACGAGGGGGAGAACCTCTCCCCCTCTCTCTCGGTGGTGCCGGAGTGCCATCGGGGGAACCATCACCGCGGTGATCGTCTTCATCAACATCACCTTCTTCATCACCATCCTCATCTCCTTTTAGCGGTCCACTGTCCCACACCCCGCTGTAATCACCTACTCGAACATGGTGCTCTATGCTACATATTATGATCCAATGTTGTGTTGCCATCCTATGATGTTTTGAGTAGATTAGTTTTGTCCTTTGGGTTGATTGATGATCTAGATTGGTTTGAGTTGCATGTTTTATTATTGGTGCTGTCCTATGGTGCCTTCCATGCCGTGCACACGTGAGGGATCCCTGCTGTAGGGCTTGCAATATGTTTATGATTCGCTTATGGTGGATGGCGTGAGTGACAGAAGCACAAACCCGGGTAATTAGGTTGTTTGCGTATGGGAATAAAGAGGACTTGATACCTTATAATGCTATGGTTGGCTTTTACCTTAACGATCTTTAGTATTTGTGGATGCTTGCTAGAGTTTCAATGATAAGTGCATATGATCCAAGTAGAGAAAGTATGTTAGCTTATGCCTCTCCCTCATATAAAAATACAATAATGATTTCCGATCTTGTTAACAATTTTCTAGGATAATTCCGCACACCGACCCACCATTATTCCACACTTGCTATTTGAAATATATTGTAATATTATGATAACAGCAACTATATTTATATTTTAGTTCTCCGATATCATGCAAAGCTATCCTATTCATACCCACAATGTAGTTTTATTCCTCGTTTCTAATTGGAAGCAAACGTTCGGTGTACGTAGAGTCGTATCGGTGGCAGATAAGATTTGAGAGAATATTGATCTTACCTTTATCTCCTTGTGGGTTTGACACTCCATAATTATCACTTCCACCTTTGGAAATTGCTATGATGATTCCTTGCACTTGGGGATTATCAAGCTCTTTTCTCGCGCTATTGTCGGGGAGCAATAGCGTGGGGTTGATATTCTTGTGTATGCTTGTTTGCTTTCTTAACTAAATTTATTTTGTTTTCAATTTTTATTTTCTGTAGTTGTGGGTGAAACAATTTTTTTAAAAAAATGAAAAATACAAAAAGAGTTACTTGCCCCTTTTGGCTAAGAAGTTTTTCAGAAAGAGAAGTGATTGGAAGGTTGTGCATTGGAGAAGTGAGGGTCGACCTTGAACACTTGTGTTCATGCTCATGGAAACAATGTAGAATTTTTCATGGAAGATTCTATAAAATAATTATAAGCTTGTATATAGCCAATGTATTATAAAAATAATGTGCCAACATTTGCTTTTAGGATGACTTGATTGCTTGTTTGGTGTGTGTAGTGCAAAAACAGAAACTTTGGCTGTAGTGCGTGAATTTACATTTTTAACCGGAACCTCAAAAGTGTCTGAAATTTTAACAAAGCACTGATATGAAAGTTTTTTTATCTTTCCTAAATTTTCATAATTTTTTGAGTTACATAAGTATACGAAGTTTTCAGATTACTACAGAATGTCTTGTTTTTAACAGTTTCTGTTTTCTATGCATTGTTCTCTTGTTTTGATGAATCTATGTCTTGTATCGTGGGTTATGAACCATGGTGAAGTGGGAATACAGTATATATAATGCTAATATGAATTTCTAATGAGTTCACAATAGTACTTAAAGTAGTAATTTGCTTTATTATACTAACGGATCTCACGAGGGTTTTGTTAAGTTTTGTGTGAATGAAGTGTTCGAAGATCGCGGATGTATCGATATAAGAAGAATACAGAGAGAAAAGAGTTCAATCTTGGGGATTCCCAAGGCACCCCAAGTAAATATTTCAAGGAGACTCAAGCACCTAAGCTTGGGGATGCCCCGGAAGGCATCCCATCTTTATTCTTCAACAATTATCGGTATACCTCGGTTTTTGTATTCTTCACATGATATGAGTCTTTAATGCTCCCTTCTAGTATGAGATAGTACTTGATGAATTTTTAGAATTCTCTTTGTTCTTCACTTAAATCTTTTGAGTACGGATTTTTAGAATGCTCTTTGTGCTTCACTTAATTTTTTTGAGTATGGCCTTATAGAATGCTCTTAGTGCTTCACTTAAATCTTTTGAGCATGTCTTTATGGAATGCTTCGTATGCTTCGCTTATATATTTTGAGCTTGGATGTTGGTTAATCTATATTAATTAAGAATTCTCTATGAACTTCACTTATATCTTATAGAGTATGAATATAATGATCATCGGAATTTGGCTTGGAAGAGTATCATTGTAATTTCATTCCTAGATAAAAAGGCATTAAAGCAAAGCGCTTGTTGGGAGACAACCAAATACTTGTACTTTCTGTGTTGATGGTATAACATGATTAAGCTACTATATTAATCATGTTTTGTGCCTTTCATTTCAATAAAGTGCCAAGTAAAGCTTTTGGGATAGTGTGGATACTTGCTTGTTTGATTTTGTGCAAAACAGAAAGTTTTGCGTCCCGTATTTGAATTGTTTAATTTTACTAGAGAGTCAAACAATTATGAAATGTTTATAAAATATTTTCATACAAATTATGTGATATTTCCTAATGTTTCAGAATTTTTAGAGTCACGGAAGTATGGTGATCATTCAGATCTTTATAGACTGTTCTGTTTTTGATAGATTCTATTTTGCATGCATAGTTTGCTTGTTTCAAGTGTTCCTATAGCTTATATTGATTAATATAAATTGTGGGAATGATGTAATACAGTAAGTATCATGTGGGAACAATTATGAATCTTTTCTTGATAGTACCTAAGTGAATGATCTATATTCACTACACTAACCCATCTCACGAAATTCTGTGAAGTTTTGTGTGATTGAAGTTTTCAAGTTTTGGGTGAGACACCGATATGAGGAGAATAAGGAGTGACAAGAAACTAATATTGGGGATTCCCAAGGCACCCCCAAGGTAATATCCAAGGAAGAATCAAGCGTCTAAGCTTGGGGATGCCCCGGAAGGCATCCCCTCTTTCGTCTTCAACACTATCGGTATATCTTATTTGGAGCTATATTTTTATTCTCCACATAATATGAATTTTTCTTGGAGAGTCATTTTATTTTTGTTTTTCTCTGTTAGGTGTTATTTATACACTTGTTTTTCAATAAAAAGTTACAAGAATTGCCTTAGGATGCTTGCATTGCACGTTTTATGTGTGCTGTGTAAAAAACAGAAACTTTCTCTGTAGTGTTTGAATTTTAATATTTTACCGGAACGTAGAAAGTTCTTGAAAGTTTTCACATTATTTTAATATAAAACCCTTATAATGTCCTCATTTTTCATAATTTTTAGAGTTCCATAGGTACACTGGTTTGATAAATTACTACAGACTATTCTGTTTGGACACATTGTTGTCATAATTTTGCTATCTACTTATCCTATAGTTTCCATAGCCTATATTGGTAGATATAAATTGTGGAAATGATAGTATACAGAAACTGATGTTTGAAAATTATTGTGCAACTTGTCTTGGCAGTGCATGAAGTGTTGATTTGTTCTTATGTGTACTAACCTATCTCACGAAACCGGGATATGAGAGGATTGAACAAGATACAAAAGCTCAAGCTTGGGGATGCCCGAGGCACCCCAAGAAAATATTTCAAGAACTTTCAAGTATCTAAGCTTGGGGACGCTACGCATCCCACCGTTCTTCATCAACAATTATCGGTTAGCCTATGTTGAGCCTAAATTTTTATTCGTTCACATGATGCATGCTATTCTTGGAGTGCCATTTTTATTTTGTTTGTTGTTTCAATAAAATCATTGGATATGAAATTTTTAATAAGAGAGAGTCCCCACATGGATATTTATCTAATTAATTACGCGTTGATCTTCACTTATATCTTTTTAGAGTATTTTGTCATTCACTCTCGTGCTTCACTTATATCCTATGAGTAAACGGTTGAATGAATTGAATATCATAAATCTAAAAGTAAAAAATGCTTCATCTACTTATCCCATGGGGAGTAGTGACTTCACAAATAATAGGTATAGGTGGTGAAAATTATTGAAAGTTAGCAAACAACACATTGGTCACTTGAACAATTTATAAATAAATACAAAAGGAAGAAAGATTTCACATATAAATATACTATCTTGGACATTTTCTATGATTGTGATTACCCATTAATTATTTTCAAACTTGGGAAAATTAGTTGAAGTTGGACAAGGAAGACAACATGATGAGTTATGGTTGAGTATATTTGCATAGAAGTTATATTGTTATGGATCCTTCAACATGTGGTGCTTGCTTCAGCCTCATAGTAGCCAAAACTTCTGCACCAAGTAGAAATACTACTTGTGCACCCAAACACCCATAAACTAGTTTTGCCATGAGAGTCCACTATACCTACCTATGGATTGAATAAGATCCTTCAAGTAAGTTGTCATCGATGCAAAAAATCAATATAAATTTCTCCTAAATATGTAAGATTTTTTATTGTAAGGGAAAATAAGCATTGTACGAATTTGTGATGACAAAGAAATAAAAGCGACGGACTGCATAATAGGTAGGTATAGTGGACAATACAACGTGATGTTCCTTTACATTAAGAGTTTGCACATCCAAAAACAAGAAGCGCATGACAACCTCTGCTTCCCTTTGCGAAGGGCCTGTCTTTTATTTTCTAGTACATACCTTTATACAAGAGTCATGGTGATCTTCACCACTTCCTATATTTTGCCTTTTTCTCTTGGTAATCATCATGTGGTGGGGAAAGATCCGAGCATATATGGCCATCCAAATATATTTGATCATGAATTATTATTGTTGACAATTATCTATATGATAAATAAGTTGGGAGGCGAAATATTAAGCCTCTATCTTTCTCCGTGTTCGGTGGATGCTATTTATTCTAAAAATATGCTTTGAGTGCTAGCAATCATGGAAGACTATATGATAGTTGACTATGTGTAATTTGATAAATCAAAGCTCTTGCATAGACCCTTCCTGAAAATAAGATGAATTGCAATTGTTCGATGACTAGGAATATGGTTTGTTAGGTTTCAAGAAGCTTTCTGGCGTATACTTTAACATGTGAATGGCTTGTTCCTCAATCATGAGAAGTATGAGATGAGCTACTTTTTAAGATATATATTGACGCTAGAAAAAGTGATTGAAATTATCATTGATCAAACTTATGCACTTGCTAACTTTCACACTTGATAAATTATCTCTTTTATCATTTATCTACTTGAGGACGAGCAGGAATTAATCTTGGGGATGCTAATACGTATCCAACATATCTATAATTTATGAAGTATTCATACCATGTTTGCAATAATTCTATATGATTTTGGTATGATTTTAATAGAACTAACCCCAGACTGGCGCTGTTTTGAGCAGAACTACCTTGGTGTCGTTTTTGTGTAGAAACAAAAGTTCTCGGAATGGGCTGAAAATTTACGGAGAATATTTTTGGGAAATATAAAAAATATTGGACCGAAGAGCTGGGCCAAGAAGTGGACGAGGAAGCCACAAGCCTGCTGGGCGCGGCCAACCCCCATGGTCGCGCCTAGCGAGTTTGTGGGCCCCTCGAGAACCCTCTTGACATGGGATCGATGCCAAAATTTCCTATAAATCCAAAAACCATGGAAAAGAAACCTAGATCGGGAGTTCCGTCGCTGCACACCTCCAGAGCCACGAAAAAGCAATCTTGGCCCTGTCCGGCACCCTGCCGGAGGGGGTCACCATCACCGGAGGCCATCTTCATCGTCCCGGAGGGGCCATCAACACCATGGAGTCCAAGGACCATAGGGAGAACCTCTCCCCCTCTCTCCCGGTGGTGCCGGAGTGCCATCGGGGGAACCATCGCCGCGGTGATCGTCTTTATCAACATCACCTTCTTCATCACCATCCTCATCTCCTTTTAGCGGTCCACTCTCCCGCACCCCGCTGTAATCACCTACTTGAACATGGTGCTTTATGCTACATATTATGATCCAATGATGTGTTGCATTCCTATGATGTTTTGACTAGATTACTTTTGTCCTTTGGGTTGATTGATGATCTAGATTGGTTTGAGTTGCATGTTTTATTATTGGTGCTGTCCTATGGTGGCTTCCGTGCCGCGCACACGTGAGGTATCCCCGTTGTAGGGTTTGCAATATGTTTATGATTCGCTTATGGTGGGTGGCATGAGTGATAGAAGCACAAACCCGAGTAAGTAGGTTGTTTGCGTATGGGAATAAAGAGGACTTGAAACCTTATAATGCTATGGTTGGGTTTTACCTTAATGATCTTTAGTAGTTGCGGATGCTTGATAGAGTTCCAGTCATAAGTGCATACGATCCAAGTAGAGAAAGTATGTTAGCTTATGCATCTACCTCATATAAAATTGCAATAATGATTTCCGATCTTGTTAACAATTTCTCAGGATAATTCCGCACACCGGCCCACCATTATTCCACACTCGCTATTTGTAATATATTGTAATATTATGATAACATCACCTATATTTATATTTTAGTTCTCCGATATCATGCAAAGCTATCCTGTTCATACCCACAACTTAGTTTTATTTCTCGTTTCTAGTTGGAAGCAAACGTTCGGTGTACGTAGAGTCGTATCGGTGGCATATAGGACTTGAGGTAATATTGATCTGACCTTTAGATCCTCGTGGGTTCGATACTCCATACTTATCACTTCCACCTTTGGAAATTTCAAAGTTGATTCCTTGCACTTAGGGATTATCAGATATCACTGCATTTCTTGAGACCTACCGTTACATTGAAGACAATGTCACACACAACCAGCTCCGCACTAATATCATTGAGCACTCGTGGCAACTGTATGGGAGACAGACTCCCATTTCATTCATTGATCTTATTTTTATTCATGTGCGATTTGACAAAAAACTTAATTCCAGACGTGTGTTGTTTTAGTTATTCAGATTTGAACATTTGTTGTAATTGAGAGGGTTCTTGTATTGTATGATGTTAAAACATTAATAAGTTTGATTTATATTGTTGTTTTATTAAAATATATTGTTCAAAATCATGATTTTTCCTAATCAACTAAAATGGATTTGTGGTACCCCACGACATCAGGCGGAACAGATGCCGCAAACCCGTACCGCAAAATATTACGATAACTGTTTTTGGGGGAGCCGTACACTCTTACTGCGACATGTGTTTTGGCGACATCTAGTAAACTTGCTCTTATGGCCCATCTTTGCAGGTTTGTGAGACTGTGGTTCTCACTAAGTCGACAGTCAACCACTCCATGAAGAAAGAAACGGGATGATAAGGTGGATATTAGCATGGTGATGTGATGAGTCCATTATATGTGATTATTTTTCTATATATTTTATGCCTACAAGGTAGGGCTTGTGGCATTTTATCGCGTTCGCACACTTTTTTTGTTGATAATCCCTCAGGTGACGTCTTTGGAGCAATATTCATTCAATGGAGAAAATCCTTAAGAATGGTAGTGGAATCACGTATTTAAGGTGATAATCACTTTCCATAATAAGATCAAGCAAAAAGGCCAAAGGAATGGGCATCGTCGAGCTTCCAAAGCAAAAGACGATGTTTCATAAGACCCCGAGCACTCATATGAGTGGTTGTATGGGGTGTCGTCGCCTCTACGAGATCAACTCTTTTCACCCCGTTGAAGCGGATTGGGAATCAGACGCACACAGACACTAGAAACTCATCCAAAAGGCAGAACCCTATGCTCGGAAGCCCATACAGAGGGAGGATCAACCAGGAGAAGAAGGGGATTCTTCTCACCGCAAGGAGGGGGAATACATCATCACCATCATCTTAATCACCACCACATCATCATCACCATCTACATCCTTATCATCCGCATCATCAAGAACCATAGTGGATCCTTCGATGTATCATTTGAATAATTCATCCATGCAACCCATTACCATTGCCATGATGTTTGTTGTTCCCTTGTGTGAGTAGACCCCTAGTTATCAGAGATATGGATGAACCTTAGTATGTGTAGCATCTGAAACATTTATTGGGGAAATGAGATCCTCTATTGAATTCTTAGTTTAATAACTTCGTGAATGTTGTGAAGGGGCCCCACTCAGCATTTTTGCCATTTTGGCCACGAAGTATATCACTGTCTTTGCATACGTCTAGGTTGTGGAGGTAATTTAAGGTGGCAGTAAAAGCTAATCTCATAACCTTTACAATTGATCGAGGATTTATGGAGAACCCTTAGAGAGGCCGCGTCCGCAGGGAACCCTTAATTTCGTGAGTTGTAACCCTTAGGGGGAGATTATAATGGTGGTGTGCGTGGCATGAAGTCTACCATGAGTAGAACATGTTCTATACTTGGCTCCGCCTAGCATAATCATCAATAGTGGCTCAAGTATCCGTTCCACGCTACGCTTATGCATGGTAGTACCACAAACATACCAATGGGGATTGCAGCCTCCCCGAGAATGCCTTTTTATTTTGTTGTTTCACGGTCATTATAGTCTTGTCCTTTATTTAGTTTTATGTTATTTAGTTACAAGTCACTATATCACTCAACCCTTATTTAAATACGCCCTCACATTTCTTTAAGTCTACAATTATCTACACGCACAAAGTTACATAATTCTCTACAAGAGGCAAAAGTACGATTCTTGTGCTCCCTGTGAAATCGATACTCTTACTTCGAAAGGCTACATCTAAACCCTGTGCACTTGCAAGGTATCATGATCCAATCGCTAAAATTGTATGGTAAGCCTTTTTTTGCAGTAGCTCAATGATGTATTCCCATTTTACCAAATCAACGGCTTTACGGGTTTCGAGCTTCAAGAGGAGCAATAGTGTCTTGCTTTTGTGAATCCAACACGCGAGGTTCTTCACATACATGAAGTTGTCATGTATACACCCCTGCTTAATAAAGAGCGCTTTTAGCACTGGAAACCAAGGCATCCATGTGAGAGTGGGGCACAATAGCAAGGAGCTTCGCAGTTAAGTTGGCAATCGCATGGAGGAAGCTAATTGGCCTATAATCTGAGACCCCCTCCGCTCCTTTTTTGGCAAAAGAACCACATTTTGTGGAATTGAGCCAATGAAGGTTTGCCCTGTGTAGGATCTCAAAGAGGCGTATCAATCTCATAACGCCGACTTTAATGATGCCCCAACACCTGTTGAAAAAGAGGTTGACACACCCATCCGGACAGGGTGCCTTCTCACTAGGCATCATGAATGGCCGCCTTGACCTATTCTTTGGTGACGGGGTCGTCTAAAATGGAAAATTCATGGGTTTTCAAACTGAACTCTTCTCAACTAGGGTCAATGGATATTGGGCCCTCCCTTCCCATCACCACCGAGAAGTGGTCATGTATTAGATCTTTTTTTTGCTTGTGCCCGATGACCCGTCCATTGTTGTGCTTGAGTTGATGGATGTGATTTTACCTTCTTCTAGCAGTGATATTGCTATGCAAATTTTTGGTATTTTTGCCTCCATCATTGAGGTTCGTTATTCTACATTGCTTCTTTCGAGTCATTTCATCCACCGATAGGCTAATGACTAGCCTTTCCATCCTACTCCGAAGATCTTGCTCCTCATTGGAGAGTGATCGTTCTTCATGTGTGATGTTAAGATGAAGGATGACCATGAGGTTGGCACGAAGAAGGACCTTGTTTTTGAAAATAGTCCCCCACTTCATTAGCAAGCCCAGTGCCTGCCTTTTTGGGCTTGTGGTGCAACACATGATAAGGCTTGGAAGGCTCATTCCAAGCCTTCTGCACCGCCTCATCAAAGCCAAGCATGAATGCCTAAAAATTCTTGAATTTGAAGACTTTCGGCCCACGAGGCCCTGGTCGCTGGCAAGCACGAGGGGCTCCATTTGATGTTCATTCCGGCAGAAAATGAACCTAGCTAGGCTCCTAGGATGAAAATGAAGGCATGAGATTATAATTCTTAAAGGTATATGTCTAGGTCTAGCCATGGCATACCTTGTCGGCCGACACGGTTACTCTAACTTGACAAAGCTAAACTACCGCTATCAGTAACTAGTAGAATGCCCGCGCGATGCTACGGGCTAGTGCATATGAATGAATTGAATGAATGTTTAAAGTCATTTTCAAAGTTGAAGTTCATTTCTCCCTCTTACGTCCGGGCGTCTTTGGACATCAAATGGGCGCCCAACGGGCTCCCCAAAATTCAACCACATGGGTAGTCCGGGCTCCCCATACCCATCCCATATGTGAGGGAGAAATGCAGTTGTGTGGACTATCGGACATGTTATCTTCATGACGCGATCCAAACACAAAATCTCACCCGACTATGCACCATTTTCTATTCCCGCCGGACCCTCCCCTTTCCACTTGATTTCCTTCCATAGCAGGACATTTCTTGCGCGAACCCTCTTCTTTAAAATTGGATAAAGCCCACCTCACCTTCTCCATGGCACCATCTCTCCTTCACACCGTACTTTCCCTCACACCACTAAGGAGGATTTACCTACCAACCGCCCGCTCTTCACCCTAGCCATCCCCCCACAAGGATCTTTTCCCCAAAAGACGGTCAGAACATCACTAACATCCAAGTCGAGGAATCTGGTTCATGTGAATCAGTAGTCCTTAAGAATTCTACTTGTTGAAAATAGCCTATGTGTTTCATTGAATTGCTTGATGCAAATTGAAAATTTGATGCGTCACATAATGTCGCTCCTTTTGATGGACTAAATGATATTACAAAAATTATTATGATGCGTGTGCACAGGTAGTCTTTGACACGTGTCCAAGCACTCCCAGGTTGATGCATGAAACCTGGAGGTCATCAAGCTCATGCAGAACTTCAATTCAAAGGAGTATATAAGGGAGACCTTCCTGGGATAGTACTACTACTCACACCATCTTGGGTGAAGCCTGTCAATGCCTAAATGTTTTTGCCTTGTTGCCTAGCTGGATGGTGAGAATTTTGCAGAATCTCTACTATTTCTATTACTGATGTTAGACGAATGCTTGTGTGTTGCCATTGAATGACAAATTAAATATATAAGCATACTAATTGAACAATTTTTGCAATATATAAATGCATGTCAAACATGATGGCATGTGATTTTCGTTTGTATAACTACAAATATAGATTCTCTCTTCTGCTCCACACACCCCTCCCCCTCAATAGTCGCCATGTCTTTTTAATCGTCTTGTACTTTTTAAGTTGAACCTCCTATATGCTTGAGAGAAGACAAAGCAATATCTTTGTTCCTACCCCTCATTATCCACTTCCATTGTCCTCATCTCCACCATTAATTGCCTTGGATGGTTGTCTCACTCCTGATGTCTATATAGAATGGGTCAAGCGCACTTGTTGGACGCCTCGTCTCCTGTCTAAAGAAAGAGAAGCTACAAAAACCACTCATGCTTCTTAGCCACGTAGGAAAATCTACCAACAAAAGCTTGAACAGAATGTGAAAAAGAAAGACTGCACAAGACAATGGTGATGCACTACTACGGCTCCAAAGGCATCACACCAATTTCTCCGTAGATGTAGAAGCTTACGACAATCATTAATTACCCAAGTATGCATCCAATTGAGGGCTTAGAGATTGACGATTGCACATATAGATGACACGGGAGCATTATGCCATCTATGTAGCTCTCTGATGCCACATCATTTTACTTATTAAGCAATCGGTCTCACCAACAATGGAAATAACTATCTCATGTTGGGCCATTCATTTCTTTCTTCATGCGTTTGATTTGTCAGCATCTACAGCTTCTGTGAAAATTTTGTTAGAGAATAAAGGCAGAAATTAATTCTTTGGGCCACTGTCTTGAACTAAGGTTGCAAAAGCAAACCTAAATTTGTGTTATTTTGAAGTGAACACTCCCGGTGTCAAAATCAAAGTGAAGATTTGATGGAAAATGGGGAGGATGGATGGACCCGATAGATTTTGCTACAGTGCACACTTGCGCAATCATGAAAAGTTCTTGCGCAGCACGAATGTATTGGTGAGTGGATGTGAACAATAATTATTTAGACATGGCTCCCTAGACCGATAAGTGGAGGCACACACTTCGTGCAAGCTCTACGCAGTGCAGAGGCTACACATGTAGCAAACATCTAGGATCCACAAGGACATGGATGTGAATGCAATAGTTCCAGGAACAAAGAGTCAATTACTTGAGTGGCCGTAGCGACGGACATGGCTTGCATGCCTGGGATCCCTCTCATAGTGTTGTCCACCTGTCGTCTTGGCAGACCGCTCCTCAATGGTGTGGTCCCAAGAGATGTGTCTGTTTGCGAGGTCCCCACAGTATGGATGCACCTCGGACGGCTATGCACCTGAGAGACCTCCCACATAGCACACAGGTTTGGAGCTGACGACCACTTGGGTGACATGTCACTCCGAGTGGCGATATGGATCACTCCGGTTGGCTCCAAGCGTGCTCTCAGTCTGGTGTACCGACACATCCACGAGCTCCACACAGTGTGCTCGCCGCCACTATGCTATTGCAGAACAAAGAGAGGGCCATCTTCTCGAGAAGCCCTAGCGCTAGATATATAACTGTGCCCATGCGAGAAAGACACGGGGTTCCAGATCGGGCGATGGAACGAAATTGGTAGATATGGAGGACGGTTGGACAAAACCAAAATTAACACATCCTTGTCAAAAAAAAGTACCCAAATAACATACGACGAGGAAAGAAAGTATAGGGGATGCGTGGGTAAGGGAAGGAAAGCAAATATTTGATTGAGGATATTGATCGAAAATGGTAAGTTCTGGTTTATTTCGGTTTAAGTTAACCTATATTGATTTAGGAACCGAAACTTGAACCCATGGGGACGTGTGCGGGCATGCACACATCGATACAAAATTAACCTATGGAGAGGGGTAGAGAGGTGAACGAATGAGAGAATAAAACAACATAAGGGGGGAAACTCGACGCGGCGGGTTGATGGTGGGATGTGAAGGCTAAAATACATCATGTATGCAAAACATAACCATGCGTATGGGACTAACAACTCCCCTTTTAAGGGTAGACATATATGTGATTCGGTAAGATAAAAGATAAGTAATTTGGTAAGATAAGAACAAATATACGTCATTTTTATTATATTAAAAAAACTGTGATTACCATTTATTAGTAGAGATAATGGTAACAATAAATGGTAGCGCATTGAGGAATATCTTATTTTATTTTGTAAAGGTTATCAATAAAATTCATATATCTTTTTTCTCGAAAGATGATATTACATATATGATATGATTTATGGATTCTTAATTACCTAATATTTATGTGATTGAATTGAATCCGCACGTGCCAAAGCAAGTTGGAAACAAGATCTTACCCTTTAATGATGGATTTTTTAATGAGGAAAAGAAAATAAACCAATGATAAGTGGGACGAAATAAAATCGAACGAAAAAAACCCGCGTACCAGGCTACCAACTCTTTTTTAGAAGTAGAGATCACCACTATTCTAAGCTCTGGTCTTTGAATCAATGACTTGCTAATAAAACTGTCCTTGGAGAACCTTCGTAGAGTCAAAGCCAGGATTTCATGGAAGAATGGCGCCTACGAAAAGAGGCTATCACGAGCCAATGACTAAGCTAAGCTTATAGGGTTTCCGCAGTTTCATTCGTACAGTATGATGGAAAACTTAATTAGACAGTTGTTGTATTCGGTGGCCCAGCGGCTCCGGCCAAGCACGTACTTAACCTAATCTTCTCTTTTTGTTAATACACACACGCGCGCGTGCGCGCGCGCACACACACTTTGTGTGTGCCCTGTTTTTTACCGTGCTAGTGTGCGGAGGGGGCTTAAGTTTTTATTTAGCTCTTTATTAGTAGAATATCCATGCGTTGCTATGAGCTAAATTATATAAAATGATTAAATTCATCGTCCAGATCAAATCTCATTTCCTTCATACGTTTGGATGTGTTTAGATATCAAACAGCCGCTCAGCAGGCTCCTTAAAATTTAACCGTTTGGACAGCCCGGGCTCTCCAAAACCAAGGCATATGTGCGCGAGAAATGTGGTAGTACGAATTATATATTCACCATGCTACCTCCAACACGCGGCCTTAACACAAAAAAAACAACCTTAGGATGCACCCTCCTTTTTCTTGGCGGACCTTGCTGGAGTCCTCTCTTTTAAAACCAGATGACGCCCATCTCACCTTAAACATGGCATCATCTCTCCTTCATACCATATTTCTCCATGGACCATCAAGTGGGAGTCCCTCCCCAATCGCCCAGCCCTTCGCCATGAACCCCTTGCCCGTGTTCGTGTCGATCCATCACCACCATCAAGGGGGAGGAGGTGTGTACTGCCCCGAGCCAAGAAGGCAAACCTGATGTCTTCTAAGCCGTTGGATCATTGTAACATATAGTTGAATGCCGCGCATTACGGCGAAACAAAAATATAATGTTCGTTGTTGGGCATGCAACTGATACACCACCATGTACGTTACTAGTCATCGAAGCAATACACCAATGCATTTACCCTTTTGTTCTATCCAGTAGAAAATATACAACTTGATGAAATGAAATGAACCACTCGCTAATGCAATTTGCTGCAAAGCCATCCCTAGCGTTGAAGCTACTGGAGAACTACATCGCAAGCAACCGAGAGAATGAAGTGTTCTTGACTTTCTTTCTATACTCAATTTCTCAACTCCATGCTTATCAATGATGGCTGCGGAAACTGGAATAGGGGAGCAAGCTTTGCTTTTGCATCTTTTTCTTGACCCTCCTCCTAAAAACCATTGAACAGTTAGGCAATTAATCAAATAGGGTAAATGTTGTAAATTGTATATGATTTTCATCTCCTTGGAGTCGCTGTAACTGTTTTCAGTTTTTATTGCACCAATAGAAGTAACACGAAGCTATGGAGAGCCAACATGCTAGCATTCCATAGCAGAAGTTTAACATACATGACCAAATGGTATATATGTTGTTGCTGCATTTATAATTTGCGGAGCATTCCTACCATGAAAATAAGAAGAATGATTGGGACGATCAGGCCAAGAATAATTGTCGTGATGGTGTTGGTCAACATCTTGAATTGGTTGACTGGATTATACATTCACTCCTGATGGAAATCCTCAATTGGAATGTTCATAAACAGTAGAATACCAAAGTAGAAAATACTATTTTTGGTTGGCGGGATATTAATCCACATATTAAAATTGATTCTAAACCCAGAACCAGCACTACAAACACAATATTAACTTTATGGGTTAGAAACGGTTTAACTTCAAAACAAGAGATTGAGATGTCATCTGTTGTAGCTAAGTTTATTTCTTTTCTTAGTAATGAAAGTAGGACATTGTTATTGTTCAATTGTGTTACAGAAAAATAAGTTTATTTCTCTTATCAAGGAAAATAACTCAGGAAGCTAATTAATAGTGCAAAGGGAGCTTACTATTTTTCGAAGGAAATTATTTGCTTCACATGATATTTGTTCATGCAATATTCTAATTCAATGTAATGTTGGTTACAGACAAATTTTTATCTAAACAAAATTCTATGAGAAAGCGCCAGTGCTCCCTGAAACTACACATTGCACCCTTTGTGTTAGTCAAGGTCAAAAAATTGCTAGGTATTGGTAATCATTAATGTACCTTATAATCATGTTATTTGTTGCATTGATGTATGGGTTGAAGTATAGCCTAGATTGCTCAGTCTACGCAAGATAGCATCTGAACTTCAGTGTAAGAAAACCTTAAAAGTATTAATAGACAACTTAAAACGCAATAGCAAGAAGCCAAAAAAACGAAGTGCATATAATCAGCGGCATGTTACCTCCAGAATCCCTATCAAAAGACATTGTTTTTCTTCCCGTATTACATATACCAAAAGATACTAAGTATAACATTACCCGATTTAGTTGTCTAGATGACGTCGTAAGCATTATGTTGTGGTTTTGTCATGCCAGATATCCTCATAGGAGAACTTAGGTGTGAGGCCATTGTCGTTGTGCGGCGACTCGAAGGGGTTGATCAGGAACGAGAGACGGATTTACCCAGGTTCGGCCTCTCGAATGGGGTAAAATCCTACGTCCTTCTTTTGTGTCTATATTGATGATGATCTTGATTACAAGGGTGCAGAATCGCTAACCTAGCTTTCGAGGATTTCTAACTTAGATCTATTGGCCTCAGGGGCTCGTATTTATATAAAGGTCGAGGCCCTGGGTTTAAAAGAGTCCAGTCCATGTGATGAATCGTGACCTATTACATCTCTAACTTGTCTTGTATCTCAAACAAGGAAAGTTCCTGAAGTCTTCTACCTCTTGGGTCTTGAGTCGCCATCTTCATGTGCTGGGCCACCAGACAACTTACTAAGTAAACCAGCTTACTTTCCTTATTGTTGATATGTATCCAACATATCTAATATTTTTTATTGTTTCATGCTGTCATATTATCATTCTTGGATTTTGTACAATCATTTTATAGCAACTTTATATCATTTTTTGGGATAAACCTATTGACATAGTGACTAGTGCCAGTTGCTATTTTTTGCTTGTTTTTTAATTTGCAGTATATTAGTACCAAACGAATTGCAAATGCCACGAAACTTTTTGGAGATTTTTTTGGACCAGAAGACAACTTGGGAGCCGAGTAAGCACCCGGGGGAGGCCCATGGGGCCCACAAGACACCAGGGCGCGCCAGAGGCCCCACGCGTGCCCTGGTGGGTTGTGGGGTCCACGAGAGTCTCCTTCACCACCTCTCAGCTCTATAAATACCCAAATATTCTAGGAGAGTCAACGAAATACAATTCCATCCACCACAAGTTCTAGAACCACGAGATCCAATCTAACACTATCATGGAGGTGTTCATCATCCTCATTGGTGCTTTTGCGATGATGCGTGAGTAGTCCACCATAGATGTACGGGTCCGTAGGCAGTAGCTAGATGGCTTCCTCTCTCTCTCTCTCTTTTGATTTTCAATACAATTGTCTCTTGGAGCTTTATTTGATGTAATGACTTTTTGCGGTGTGTTTGTTGGAATCCGATGAAGTTTGAGTTCATGATCAGTTTCTATCCATGAATATTATTTGAGTCTTCTTTGATCTCTTATATGCATGATTACATATAGCCTCATATTTCTTCTTCAAATCTTTTGTTTAGTTAGGCCAACTAGATCAATTTTTCTTGCCATGGAAAGAGGTTCTTTGTGATGGATTCGATCGTGCGGTGTCCTCTCCTAGTGATAGAAGGACAACGAGGCACGCATGTATCGTTGCTATTAAGGATAACAAGATGGGGTCTGTTCCTACATGAATAGATCTTATCTACATCATGTCATCATTCTTATTGCATTACTTCGTTTCTCCATGAACTTAATACACTAGATGCATGATGGATAACGGTCGATGTGTGGAGTAATAGTAGTATATAAAGAATCGTTTCAGTCTACTAATCTTGGACCTGATGCCTATATAATGATCATTGCCTTGAATATCATCATGATTATTTGATCTTCTATCAATTGCTCAACAATAATTTGTTTACCCACCGTGTGCTATTTTCTTGAGAGAAGCCACTAGTGAAATATACACCCCCAGATCTATCTTTTAACATATTGCTTTCCGATCTATCTTTTTTCGCATTTTCTTTCAGATCTATTATTCCGAAAACCCAAAAATACCTTGCTGCACTTTTCTTGAATCTTTTATTTTGTGTTCTTGTGCGATCTATTTATCCAATCTCATACAACCTATCTATCTTTTACCGCGGAGAGATTTAGAACCTCTCTTATGCGTCGGGTTGCAAGTATTTGTTCTTTGTGTGCAGGTACCGTTTACATAGTGTTGCTTGGTTCTCCCACTGGTTCAGTCCTTTGTTTCATAACTAAGGGAAGACTTACCATAGTTGTGCTGCATCATCCCTTCCTCTTTGGGGAAATACCGACACAGTCTCAAGCCACATCAATTGTCAACACCGCGTCCCATCTTGAGTATGCTTCTTAAGCCGCCAATATGTTGACCCAGCCCAATAGGCGGGTCACACCGCACGGTTATATCCCCGAGATTAGGCCCCAATATGTTGACCCAGCCCAATATGTTGATTTGAATTTATTCATGTCAATCCCCTTTACCTTCACCAGGCGGCTTATCTTCTGCTTGCATTTGTGTATTCTCTATATTTCCAAATGTCGGCTTATGATACTTCCAGACTTGTAATTTTTCTTGCGCTGTCCACCTATGACGTCACCTGCCGGAATTCTAGGGAAAACATGATGACATCACAATGGATCTTTGCACGTATCCATTTATCCTAAAAATCGAGGCGTCACTTTTTCCTAAATTTACTGCGCCTCCTTGTTTCCCACACCTCGTAGTTACCCCTTCGGGTATTTTTCATTATAAATATTTGCAGGCTAGCGTGTAACTCACTTTTACCTTGCCCTCTCACTCCTTCTTCTTCCTTGATCCTAAAGCTTCGTTGCGCCACCGTTGCCGCTCGTCTCTCGCCTCCGGTAATCACCCCTGGAATCGCAGCAACGTGTCTTCTTCACCAAGGTCCATCAGAACACCTCCGTTGCCCCCGACAATCCTCAAGGTATGCCATTTTCCTCCCTTTTAGATCTGCCTTAGTTCGTCGGAGTTCGTCAGAAAAACCGAAGTGTTCTAGCTGTTCATCGTCGTTGCTAGTTCTTGCATGTCTTTAGTGCCTTTTCTCATAGGAATAAAGAGATAGAGATAATGGCTTCATTTCATACATAGCATGCTCAGACCCCCCTTAAAAATCCATAGATTAGACCACCACTACTTCCATGTCTGTTGTTAGGTTTAGCAAATGTTTCTTTTCCGAACCATTTGTAGATCTGTGATTATAGCCAGTTTGGTAGAAACATGTTAACCCCATACTTAGAAAAAACTAGAAATGTTCAACTTGGTATAAGGCGCCCTTATGTTTGTCGGCTCGTCCTTATGATTACAACCCGCCATATGTAGATACTGTTTCTTTTAGGCGTCGACTCTTCTTTAAGGCGTCTCTAGATACTTGTGCCGTCTTATCCTTAATCATAACACATGTGCTCTTGTAACTTCTTTGCTTATATCTAGGTGTCTCATTATGGCGAAAACCTCCATCTGTAACTGGGTGCCTTCACAAGTTTCTGAACTAGTGCTTAAAGACTATGAAAACCAAGGTTTCTTGCAATCTAAGGAGGCAATTGGATGGCGGGTTCCTTAGGGAGAGGAATGCCTAGAACCCGGTGAAGGAGAAGTTGTGGTGTTCCTAGATCATCTTCTTAGGGGGTTTTCTCCCCTAGGGTAAAAATTCTTCCGGGATGCTCTTAACTTTCTCCACCTTCATCCACAAGATCTGGCCCCGAATTCCATATCCAACCTTTGCGAGTTTCAAGCACTATGTGAGGTATATATGGAAATGGAGCCCACTGTCCCACTCTTCATGGAGTTTTTCTATCTGAATCGCCAGCCTGAATGCACAGATGGCCCTAGCCAAGAATTAGGCGGAATTTCTATTCAAAAGCGCAGAGATGGTGCCTTTCATACTACTATTTTGCCAAGTCATCCCAAAGGATGGGCTAAAACTTAGTTCTACTATCAGAACACGGCTCCTGAGAATGTAAACCCCCTGCTGAGTTACAGACCGGATCGCCTTCCCATGAATTTTGAGCTTCCTGGTCGGGCTTGTCAAGAAGAATGTGATCAGTTCGCTTTTGTGTATCCAAAGCTGGCGGCTTTGCAAGCTCATGGTTTGACTGGGGTTGACCTAACCCGGTGCTGGGTATCCTAGATGATCCTTCCACTGAGTCATTGAAGTGGTTTAATGTGCAGTTACTCTAGCTGTTCGGGTGATCCACAAAGATATAGCAAGGTAGGCTTAACACAGGATGATATAAACCGGATTGTGAAGCAACTGCTGGGAGAGCCTCAAGCATTTTGTGATCAAGTTGGCCTGAAACCCTTCAACGCCCTCAACCCGGCTCCTTCAGTAAGAACCTTAAATAACCTTTTAACTATGTTTGTAGGACTTCTTAAACTTGAATGCTTTACTTTTTCATATATATCAATAATCTTGAAGGAGACTTCTTTGTTTTGGAACAAGAAGAGGAAGGTTCCAGCTAGCAAGGCTCGAGCCGCCCCCAGCAAGAAGAAGAACAAGGCGGCTATAGAAGAGCCGTCACTTAGGGGCAAGTCTCCGTTACCTGATGCATCTATGGAGGTAACATTTGATTTCCTTGGCCCTCTCTTTATTGAACTTGCTAATGCCTCTTATTATCAAGGTGATGTTGCCACAAGCCAGGCCGACAATGTTGAGGTAATTTCCATCTCCTTCGGTTCAGAATCCTTGTCTCCAAGGAAGATAAGGCCGGTCATTCGGAAAGTAAGTTTTCTCACTCGGATGCTTATCTGGATCCCAATTTTCTTTTGAAGAAGACCCGGCATGACTCAAGACACTAGACTCGGAGCAGTTCTTGCAACCTTATGGTCGGCCTACCCGACAGTCCAGCCACCCGCCATCAACAGAATGAGGTGCCTCATAGTATAACTCCATCTCATCCTCGAGATGGTCTTTTTAGACTACCTCTCAATCCTTCTGATTCAAATTACCGGGAGTCACCACCTTCTTCTGGCGACTCGACTGCCTCAAAACTGCCACCCCTTGTTATCAATCATGGGTAAGCTTTCTCTTCCTTGCACCACATACTTGCTTGTTTAAACTCTAAACAAGTATATGTTTTATTCTGCCATTTTGCTTTACAAGGTTAGGGCCAAGAAGAGGAACCTTGGTGTGTCATCTATTAATCTTGAAGCTCCTGAGCCTGAAAATCCAGATGTGGTGGCTCCTGAAGCTATTGAGCATGTTAAAAAGCATCAGGAGGCCCACGTCGATTTTTCTCCTCATCCTAAACTAGCCACTACTGAAAATATGGACGTTGAAGCTAACCCGAAGGCAAATATTGACCCACCCAGTCCTCAGCAGACCGCTAAAGATGCTCCTTGTGACAAAAACACGGAGATCGCCATTGCTATTGGGTTATAGCACTCATGGAACCTCCAATGTGCTAGCCAAACTTCTCACTAAGGAGGAGAAAACACTGCTTGAAATTGGAAATGCCAAGCTGGAGCTTCGAAGTTATGAAACCTCCAATGCTGAAGAATTACATGCTGGTTATTTGGATCATCTTTCCACAAGCCGACACATGGAAGATGGACTTGTTAATATGATGAAAATAAAATATGAGGTATGCTCAGTCTTGCTGTATATTCCATATATCCCCGTGTAGCCCCCAAGGGTCGGCTCATATTCTTGAGATGAGTCAGGTCTTTTATTAACTTTGAAGAACTCGATTGTAGCCCCCAAGGGCCGGCTTATCTTCTTGAGATGAGTCTGGTCTTTTATAACTTTGAAGAATTCGACCTGTAGCCCTCAAGGGCCAGCTCATCTTCTTGAGATGAGTTGGGTCTTTGTAACATAGTATTGTTTGGAAATAACTGATATGCATTAGCCCCCAAGTGTCGATTATATTGCTTGCAATCTGCTTAGACTTGTTTGTAATTTACCATAGTCATACCAACTTTACTACTGAACAATATGATAACTTTGAGTATGCAGGAAACTCTGAAAGCGGCCGAGTCAAACGTGCCCGGCTAGAAAAAGGATCTTGAGGTGGGTCAAACCGCCCAGGCGGAGCTTGAGCAAAAACTTCGATTATCCTTGGAGGAGCTGGAGAAGGTCAAGGCAGGATTTTAAACAGAGAAGGAGTCATTTGAAGCTGAGAAAGCCGCCTTGATCAAGCACTATGAAAATGTTGAGGGTCACTTGAAAACAGTCTCTGACGAGCTGTCCGGGTTAAAGCGGCACATTGACCACATGACCCAAGACATCTTTGGTGAGTATCTTTATAAACTTGTTTGCTAACCTGTTCTAATACTCGTATATGAAGATAAGTCACATGGCGACTCATGAACATGTATTGTTTGCAGGCCCTCGTACTCGCAAACTCCAGGATAACAACTTGCTGAGCTCAAGGTTGTGTACGTATTGACGGAGCAACTTTATACTGGAAGCATGTGCACAATCAAATCTGTTATGGGGAACAAGGAGCCAGTAAAGTTCATCAAAGATGTACTAATATTCCTCTCTATGATCTCGAAACAAATTGATGAGCTGAAAATGTCAGCCGCCCGTGCCGGCGCAACGTATTCTTCAAGTCGGGCTCTGGCTTATTCAGCAGAACTTGACCCGGTGAATATGGTCGGAGGTTTTCCAGGGTTGAAGGTAGAAGGGTCAACATTCACCGAAGCTGACTATATTCAGTGTGTCAAGGCAGCTAGAGTGTTAGCCATCCAACTAGTGTATCAAATGCCATTGATGAACTCTCAGCCGGCTTACGACTCCAATAACTCTCTAGTTCAACCACCCTCCTTTGAGCTAAGGAACCTGACTCCGCAACGCCGTAAGCACGTCGTTGTCCCTGACGTTGACCCGTCCCCCATTTTGAATGAAGAAGCTAAATTCCAGGATTTAACCGATTGCAACTGGGACTTGGACAACCTTCAGAGCAAAGATCTCAAAGCCCGAGCGGAGTATAACCAAGAGACATCTCACGTGAAAGATCAGCCCAAAGCTTAACCCAGATGGCTCAGGGGTCAGGTTATTAGAAATGTCTAAAAAACTTTGATTCAACTGCTTGGGCCTAATAGTGCCCTGTAATAGTCTTAAGCCAATAGTTGTTTTGCCTGTGTCGTGCCTTCGTGCACGTTTCAAACTCTTGATCTTGTCTTGATGGCAAGGAATTTGTGTATGACTAGGCTTTAACTCGCCTTTAATCCTTGTGCGTATGAGTTGTACAACCTATGTCCTGAACTTGTTCTGTCTTGGCTGATATTTTCTTAATATTTTGTTGCTTCAACCAGTACGGGTGGGTTACTGTAACCGTGTCGCTAAGATATTTCCACAGTATTTGTCTATAGAACCATGTAAGTTGAACTGGCCATGATAGGATCACAGTTCCATAACCCGGGCACTCTTTTATGAGCCGGTAATAAGAACAGTTTTATACCTGAAAAGCTAACATATAACAATAATAATAATATGT
Source organism: Hordeum marinum (assembly GCA_022496015.1). Classification (NCBI taxonomy): domain Eukaryota; kingdom Viridiplantae; phylum Streptophyta; class Magnoliopsida; order Poales; family Poaceae; genus Hordeum; species Hordeum marinum. The sequence goes on along the minus strand of CM039674.1, from coordinate 300,845,468 downwards.
AAAATTGTAATAGGCCGGCTCACTGAGACTCAGTAATGAGAATTTATTTCGAGGCTCAAGTCTTGATTCAATGAAGCGGGTATGATATCCCATGGTTTATCCTAGCTTTTTTTATACCGACTCTCACGTGACTCAAGCCAATGTTTTAACCTTGAGAAGTTCAGGGTCCATAAAGAATCGACTTATCAAGAGGACATGGGGTCACCTGATCGGAGTCGCATCAAGCATATAGGCTGGTTTAACCATATGTCATGGCGTATTAATTTTGCCGGTCAAGAGGGTGAGAAAGCTAAACTCGATGAGTTGGAAGCTCCCAAGTGACCTATGTTTCAAACATTAAAGAATCATGCACAATTTATAGGCTGAAATGACAGAGACCCCGAGTTTCAGGGGTAGCAGCTTTATTATATTTGATCATATAGAAGTATGTACAGAAATTGGGAGAGGTACAAAAGTGATGAGCCAATGGCTCTAAGTATAATAAGGCCAAAGTTGAGAAATGTCCAAGGTCGGGTCGTCTCTTCTTCAGAGGTATATGATCCAGGCGGCAGGTCGATCATATAATATGAACCATTATTGAGGTTCTTGCTAATCACGAAAGGGCCTTACTAGGGTGGCGAAAGCTTGTGGGTCCCTGTTGGATCTTGAATCAACCGGAGTACTAAGTTGCCCTCCTGGAACGTGTGACTTCTAACTCTAGGGCTATGATAGAGACATAGGTCTTGTTGATATAGAGTTGATCTGGCTGCTGCTAAGTCGCACTCTTCCTCCAAAGCAACCAAGGAATCTTGACGTGCTTGTTCGTTGTCGGCCTCAACATAAGCGGCGGATCAAGGAGAGTCATGATGAATATCACTTTGCAATACCGCCTCAACACCATAAACCAGAAAGAAAGGCGTGTAACTAGTGGATCTGTTTGCAGTTGTTCTAATACTCCAAAGAACTAAGGGGAGTTCCTCAACCCAACATCCTAGGGTACGTTTTAATGGAACCATGAGATGGGGATTAATCCCTCTCAAAATCTCTTGATTAGCTCGTTCAGTTTGTCCATTGGATTGTGGATGTGCCACTGCTGCTAAGTGAAGCCATATATGCTCTTTCTGAGAAAACTGCTCGATAGCTCATTTGGATAAATTGGTGCCATTATCAGTAATAATACTATGAGGATCGACAAAATGGTAGATCAACATCTTCAAAAACTTGACTGCTATCTTCGCATCACAACTGTTGACAGGTTCTGCTTCAACCTATTTGTGAATTTATCAACCGCCACCAACATGTGAGTCTTTTTATCAGAAGACATCTTGAACGGGCCATACAAACCAAGCCCCTAGACTACAAACGACCAAGTAATTGGGATCATGCGCAATTCTTGAGCCGTTACATGGGCTTGTCTTGAAAACTTTTGACATCCATCGCACTTGCACACAGTGTCTTCTAAATCTGCATGAGCCATCAGCCAATAAAACCCATGGAAAAAAGCTTTTGTTACCAAAGATCTTGATCCGACGTGGTGTTCACAGTCGCCAACGTGAATTACATTGAGAATTTCCTGCCCTTCCTCACGAGAAACACAATGTTGAAAAACACCGGTGCTACTCCATCTGTGTAACTCGCCCGTGACAATAGTCATAGATTTGGATCGCCAGATTATCTGTCGAGCATCGATTTCCTCCGCTGGGAGCTCGCCTCGGGTCAAATAAGCCAAATGCGGAACTGTCCAGTCAGGGATAGTATGGAGATCCGCCACCAAATGCGATTCCGGGTTAGGAATAGCTATATTTGACGTAATTTTACCAAGGGGATATGGGGGACGTCTAAAAAGATGTTGGGAGGAATCGTCTTTTGCTGAGAGCCGAGTCGTGACAGGGCGTCCGCCACCCCGTTGAGCCGGAGATCCATATGGTCGACTTGATAGCCTTGAAAATGACCCGCCACATCCGATACTACCCGCTGGTAAGCCTCCATGAAAGGGTCTTTAGAGTCTCAAGTTCCCGAAACTTGCTGAGCCACCAAATCTGAGTTGCCCAAACACCTGACCTGGCTAAGAATCATCTCTTTATCCATTCCGAGTCCATGTAGGAGGGCCTCGTACTCAGCTGCATTGTTAGTACAAGGGCACATGAGCCGTAAAACATAACAAAAATTTTCACCTCGCGGAGAAGATATAACAACTCCAGCCCCTGAGCCCTCCAATTGTCTAGATCCATCAAAGTGTATAGTCCAGTATGTGTTATCTAGCCTATCTTCTGGAATTTGCAGTTCTATCCAATCATTGATGCAATCGACCATTACTTGAGATTTGATGGTTGTACGGGGCATGTACTTCACATGGTGAGGGCCAAGCTCAATTGCCCACTTGGTGATCTGTCCAGTAGATTCTCAATTTTGTATGATGACCCCAAGGGGTGCTGAACTGGCCACAGTAATTGGATGTTCCTGAAAATAGTGCTTCAGCTTCCGGCTTGCCATAAAGACTCCAAAGACCAGCTTCTGCCAATGTGGATGTCGTTTCTTGGATAAGGTCAAAACTTCACTAACGAAATAAACTGGCCGATGAACCTGATACTGCTTTCATGCGTCCTTTCGTTCAACGACAACTGCGACACTCACCACCTTTGAGTTAGCAGCAATGTACAGGAGCATGAGCTCTTTGTCAGTCGGGGCGGCTAAAACGGGCGGCTCAGCTAGCTGCTTCTTGAGGACTTCAAAAGCTTCGTTAGCCGCATCACACAACACAAAGTTGTCTATTTTCCTCGACAACTGGTAGAGAGGGATTGCCTTCTCATAGAGGCGAGTTATAAACCGTCTCAACGCCGTGATGCGGCCAGCCATGCGTTGGACCAGGTTTATGTTAGTTGGCTTACCCAGTGAGGTAACTGCCTTGATCTTGTCCGGGTTAGCTTCAATGCCACGTTTAGAAACCAGGAATCCCAGTAAGTTGCCTGTAGGAACACCAAAGACACACTTTGCCGGGTTTAGTTTTATCTCGTACACTCGAAGATTACCAAACGTCTCCTTGAGGTCATCCAAGAGCGTCTCCTTCTTCTGATATTTCACCACAATATCATCGACATAGGCATGAACATTTTGCCAAATCTGCGGGTGAAGGCAATTCTGAATACAACGTTGGGAAGTTGCCCCGACGCTCTTGAGCCCAAAGGGCGTAGAGGCATAGCAGAAAGCCCCAAAAGGGGTTATGAAAGCCGTATTCTCTTGATCCTCCTTTGCCATCTTAATCTAGTGATAACCAAAGTATGCATCCAAGAAGCATAAGTGCTCATAACCTGCTGTAGAGGCGATGATCTGATCGATACGGGGAAGAGCAAAAGGATATTTTGGACAAGCTTTATTGACATCTGTGTAGTCAACACACATATGCGAGGTACCATTCTTTTTCAAGAAAAGCACCGGGTAAGCTAGCCATTCAGGGTGAAAAACTTCAACGATAAACCCGGCAGCTAGGAGCCATGCTTTCCAGGAACAACACCATGAAAAACTATGGTTGAATTTTGCAAACTGCTATCTGGGAGGTTAATCCGCAGGAAGGTATCGTAATACAAGATGTTAATGCTGCTACCACCATTCATCAAGACCTTCGTAAGGGTATAGCTACCCACCTCAAGCGCCACCACCAAGGCTAGATCTCCTGGGTTGTCAACCCGGGAGGGGTGATCCCCTCAGCTCCGGGTGATTGCCTGCTCAAACCAATTGAGGTATCTCGGTACTGCTGGTTCGACCATGTTGATGGCTCTCTACATGAGTTTTCCATCTTGTTTGCAAGTATTGGTAGTGAAAACATGGTATTAACCAGTAGTCTGCTACTTAGGATCCCTAGGTGAGCCGATGTGTTACCCATCAGGAACAGGTTGACCCAGATATCCTCCACCATCACATCCTTGGCGGGTTTGGAAAGCCTGTTTATGGAACTCCTTCATGATGTGACAATTTTTCCATGAGTGAGTGGTCGGCTTATCCTGGTGACTATGTTTGGGACAAGGCGCCTTGAGTATCTCCTCATAGTTTTGCGGTTTATTCCCACGATAAGTCCCTTCAGGACGATTGTTTCGGCACTGGTCCACAACCCCCTTCCACCAACAGATCTCGAGCCAGGGGGCTCCCACCGTGTGGATGGTGACCCGGTGGGGCGGCTCAGCTACTTCCTGAGAGGATTTCACTTCCGAAAAGCCCCCAAGCCTCCCATCTTGTAGAGGAAAAACTAACTTGGTGTTCTCCACGAACAAGTGACATCGGCCGGCTTGACACCGGCTGGGTTGGGCGTATCGAGCCGGCTCGACGATGTCGGTGCAGATTTCCGGCTCGGGTACTCATGCGCCAATCTTTTCGATGAAGATGTGGATGTTGCCGAAGGGGACCCTGTAGTGACCCGACCTGAAAGGTCGAATCTCCGGTGTTTCCGTACCATCCCAAGATCATGCTGGTACACACACGGTACATCAATGTATATATCAAAGGGAAATCACACAGCATTATATTAATCGAAATCTCATATCGAGTCCTTTATTACAAAAAAAAATTACAATAAAGTGGCTGAAGGCCAACTCATGAGAATGTCTAAATCTTGCGGAAGCGTCGAAGGTAGATGAGTCCATCTGACTCCAAGGGCATCTCACCGAGCGTAGAACGTGTCCTCACTCCTCGTCGGAAAAGTACTCTGCAACATGATACGTTGCAGCCGTGTAGGTCAACATATGGAATATGCCGGCAAGGTCACAAAAGAGGGGTGAAAAGATAGTCATCTAGTCTACATGCTTATATGGCATGTGGGGTGGTAAGTTTTTGCGTAAAGCCAATTTTTCCTACATCAAGAGAGGGCTAAGAAAAAAATATTACTAAGTTGGTTGATTAATGAGATGGTTCCACCAACCAATTCTCATACCAAATTGTTAAATACCCACATCATCATATTACTTGTGTTGAGAATTCCGAATGTTTCAATTCCTTTGGCTCAAGTCGTCCATGACCGTGGACACGGCTAATCGATTAGGTTTGAGTACTCTATAGAGCTTTGCACACGTTCCCCACAAGATTTGGTCACCTCCGTTTGATTTCTCGCACTTCAGGGTGTTTGAGAAACGGATGACCAAAACATGGTCTTCCAAAGGGTTTCCCTGCGACTCTGTCGGTGCCCATCCTTTCCTATCGTTCTTCTACATCTCGTAGCACCGCTTGTCCAGGGTCACCACGATATCCAACCAAGCCAGAGCCCATAATGACTTGTGGCTATGCAGGTAAGCCTTGGGTCTTGAAGCACCCATCCATCTCTTTGTGCCTGGGTGGATCTTTCCGCGTGAATACTGGCCATCTCCAGCATCACCTAGGCAATTCCACTGGTTTCTCCAGGGTGCCGTTCAACCATCATCCACCCAGAGGTATGTTGAAAACTCAGAGTCTTGAAGTCTTGATCGTTATGTACGTCTTGAAATTATTAACTCTCTCAACTCACATGAATCACACAACCAACCCCGTCTACTAATAGCATAGCAAAAGTAAAACAACGTTTCCCGGGGCCAATGTTGTCAAAGGGGTTGAGGGGGTACCTACAACATGATACTACTACAAAGTAACCAAGTTTCCAACTAACCTATCTTGCATGCAACTGGGGAAGATGGTAGAACTAATGCATATAAAACATGGGTAAACATGGTCAAAGTGACTTGCCTGATTGATGATCTTCGTACGCGAGTGACTCTAAGTAACAAGCTTCGCACTCCGGATAATCTAACGAAGCAAACAAGAGCACTCAAATAAGCATTCAACAAAATATTGTAACTCACAACCATCAACCAAGAACTAGTAAACAATCAAGACAAAACAATGCACAAAAATCACAAGCAAGAAAACACACAAAGTTTTGTTTTCTAAAAGATGATTGATAAAACACTACTAACATAATGAAACTATTGGTATTAACCAAAACAATAGTTGACAGCAAGAAAACAATAAAATATTTTATTTATAAACAGAATAAAACCACATTAAGTTTGTTGGGAAAACTTTTAGTAAAGTTTTTGAAAGTTTTGATAAACACTATATGAAACAACTATAGTTTTACTAACAAAAGAGCAAAACAAAACTTATTACTTATTAGCAAAACATGTTCTTAACAGAAAAGAATTTTACAAATAAACTTGTCTTAGAAAACAGAATTAGATTATATAAAACTTTGTTTGAAAACAAAACTATTACTAACTAGTTGTTTAAATCAAAATAAACCTATTTAAAAAGAAGTTGTGATTCCTATACTAACAAAGAAAATAAACTAATCAATTTTATATTTTTATTACCAATAAGTAGAACAATAAATGTTTAATCAACAGAACCTACTAAACAAATTAAAACTAAATCTAAGTTAAACTAACTAAAACTAAGTAAATAAAACTATACTTTAATACTAGGCAGATTCTGTTTATAGCTAAAACACTAACAATAATCATTCTAAAAATTCTCAAACTAAACATGTAGGTAGTCCTAACTAATAACAAACAGTAGCAAAAAGATTCATGTCAAAATCTATTTTCAAGCTCTAGTTATTCAGATTTGAATATTTTGAGCAAATTTGATTCAATTCAAATTTTAGGGTTCAAATTTAAAATTTAAAAGTACAGGGTGAAACTACATGAAAAATGTGAGCTATTGCAAAAAGAATCAACTCCAAACATTAAACAGAACAAAACATATTCACAAAACAAAATCATAACAGGTTCTGTTTTCTAAACAAAATCAGAAAAAGTGAAATATCTACCGGACGGCCAGGGGGTGACGTGGCACGATCCTATTGGTTGGCTAGCGCGTGTGTTGGATGGTTTCAAGCGGGCGACCGATCTCTAATGGAAAACGTTTCGGGGTTTAAAATCAATCTAATCGGGACCGTTGAGTGGGGATCCGATGGATGGGGTGAGCTCGAAGACTTTACCGGAGAGGGAGGTGGAACTTCGGCGATGGTGGCGGCGGCCGGTGGTCGAGGACGTCACCGGAGGGGTCTCTGGTGGTCGAGGGAGGCAGCGAAGGGGTTCAGACGGTTGCGGTGGACGTCCTGCGTCGAATAGTGAGGTCGGAGGGGCGAGGGGAAGAGTGGAGCGACGGGCACGAGCAATGGGAGCTCCGATGGTCGAAGCAACTCTGGCGAGGAACTTGGCAGCGCCTCGGGAAGGGAGAGAGGGGCTCGGGGGGGGATGGATGCGGAGAGTGGCCGGCTTATATAGGGGTGCTGGGGAGTGCGGGGGAAGAGAGGGGAGAGAGATCTGGGGGAGTAACTGTCGGCGACGAGGTCGGGCGAGAGGAAGGAGGCGACCGCGCTGGCGAAACGGTCGGTCGAGGTGGGGCCCGGTGTCAGTGAGAGAGGGGGCGTCCATTGTGCGTCGGTCGGCCGGTCGATATTAAATCCGCGAGTAACTGCCCGTGGGCCGGCCCGTTTAATACAGAAACCGTTACCGTTTTCACTTAATGATTTTCCAGCGCTTTTGAAAAATATTTAAAGCATTCAAATCATTTCTAAATATAGGAGTATTATATATCAAAATTAACAGAAGAATAAATGCCATTTATTGAACATTTTTATTCTGTCATTTGAACACTTTGAAAAAAAATATTTTTAGAAATTGCCTAATTGTTTTTAAATTCTTTTTGCAAATATTTTCAAAATAACCCCTGGTTATTTTTGTTCAAATAGATCACCAAATGGGTCCTGGTGTGGAGTGTCATGTTCCTCCTCTATTATTTGAACTTTTTACCAAGATTTCAAATAGGTGAAAGCAACACATTGAAAATAGAAAGGGCTTTCAGAAATTTAGAAAGAACATTTCAACTATTACATGTATTCAAGAAATGATGATGACGGATGCATAGCTATATTTCATCACATTCCAAAATGAAATTTTGGAATGTTACAGACCCGGTACCCGAACTCGATACAGTCGTCCTCGGGACCCCATCCTAAATTGTGGATGTAGAGCTTGCCAAGGCGACTCTTGGTCATCTGACCAACCACATAGCTCCCGAACCCTGGAAGACCTCCCTGCGAGAACTCAACTCCATCGTGCAACAGCCCCACGGTGGGCACCAACTGTGGTGGTATTGTCACTACAGATGTCCTCATAGGAGAACTTAGGTGTGAGGCCATCGTCGCTGTGTGGCGTCTCGAAGGGTTGATCGGGAACGAGAGATGGAAATACCCAGGTTCGGCCCCTCCAATGGAGGTAAAAACCTATGTCCTGCTTTTGTGTCTATACTGATGATGATCTCGATTACAAGGGTGCAGAATTGCTAACCTATCTTTCGAGGGTATCTAACTTAGATCTATTGGGATCAAGGGCTCGCCTTTATATACAGCTCGAGGCCATGGGTTTACAAGAGTCTATGCCATGGTTTGACTCGTGCCCTATTAAATCTCTAACTTGTCTTATCTCTCAAGCAAGGAAAGTTCCTGGCATCTTCTACCTCTTGTGTCTTCAGTCGCCATCTTCATGTGTTGGGCCACCGGGCGACTTACTAAGTAAATTGCCTTACTTTCCTTATTGTCAACACCGCGGACCATCTTGAGTATGCTTCTTTAGCCGCCAATATGCTGACCCGACCCAATAGGCGGGTCACACCGCGGGGTTATATCCCCGACACATTAGGTGGTTCTCATTTCAATGAAAAGTCATTTCGTTGAATAATGATTCCCAATACATGTGAGCATGCATAAATTAGAAACCACACGGAGAATAACTTTGGGAGCAAATACATTTGTTTTGAGATCCTGTAATCATAATGAAATGCTAGACATCTTTATTGTCCTACTAAATTTTGAGCAAATTATCAGTGTCAAATTTGTTGCATCTAATGTCAAAACTAACTACTATATCATGTCTGGTTACTCAGATGGTGTTCTATATGAACATTAGTTAATGAAAAATATATGAGAAAATACTTGTGTAATTAGAACATCAAGAATTCTAAATGTATGGGGATTTCACAACTTAATGGGAACTAACACTATATTAGAAAGAACAAAAGCATGGTTCAATATTTTTTTGCAATGGAATTTGATTTAATCATTAATTATCAAGAGCTACATTCAACTAACACATTTTTACTTGATGCACCAACCCAGATTATCATAGAAAAGGAATTAATCAAACCTAGCAGAAAAAATTGAATTGTACAGCCAGGTTAAACTAGAGAATGGTCATTGTATAGTACTGAACCTAAGTCGGGTACGATGCTAATACAGAATACAATGCATGCAAGTTTGACCTACCAAATGTTTGGACGATTATTTAAGCACGCAAGTCTCCAAATTTTGAAACAAAAACAGTGCACAATGTTATACATGTGCAGCCAAGAATGCGTCCGTGTGCTTCCAATTTGGATTAGATTTTAGGTAATTATTGTGTTGAAGAACAATACAATATTGTTAGTGTTACTACATGCATCTCACGTGCAAATTTGATGAGCAAGAATTTCTAGTGTTATGCACACATGAGCTGGAGAAGCAGTTTTTTACTTCTAGTCAGAATACAATAGTCAAACTGTTAGTATTAGCAAATAGTTTAGCCTAAATTGATGCAAGGTACATCCTGACTAATGTACATGAACCAACACTCGATATAAAAAAAGGACCAAGAGTTAATGCAACTGGAATAAATCATTTTGTAAATAATTATTCCTTAAAGGTTGTCAATCATTATCTCGACGAACTATTCTATCCCACTGACCACAACGATAACAAAATAAAATACCAATAAATTATGTACAACATCGAAATGCCTTTTACAGAAACCCGACGAACATTCGTTGGGGATGAGTGTAGGATCAAAAGTAGGTCTAGAGGGGGGTGATTAGACTACTTGACCAAATAAAAATCTACTTTTCCCAATTTTAATTCTTGGCAGATTTTAGCATTCATAGTATGTCAAGTACACACTACACATGCATGTCTAAGAGTATAGCAGCGGAAAGTAAAGACGTTGCACATGTAAGTAAAGAGAGGGTAGGAAAAGCAAACGCAATTGGTGACACAATGATTTTTCCCGTGGTTCTAATAGGTGGTGCTATCGTACATCCACGTTCATGGAGTCTTCAACCCATGGAGGGTAACGGACGCGAGAGTCCACGGAGGGCTCTACCCACGGAGGGTTCAACGAAGAAGCAACCTTGACTATACCATGAAGCCCTACGTCCATGGAGGACTAGCCTTACACGGGGTAGATCTTCATGAAGTAGGCGATCTCCTTGCCCTTACAAACTTCTTGATTCACTCCACAACACGAAGTAGGATGCTCCCAAGCGACACCTAACCAATCTAGGAGGCACCACCCTCCGAAAGGTAAAAGGCTCACTAATGTCGATAACTCCTTGCTCTTGTGCTTCGAGATGATAGAATCCTCAACATACAACCACTCTCTCACAGATATGGCTTGGTAGAAGAGATGGGATTGGTGGAAAGCAACTTGGGGAGGCTAGAAATCAAGATCCATATGGTTGGAGTGGAAGATCTTGACCTCAACACAAGGGTAGGTGGTTCTCTCTCTCAGAAAACTGATAGGATAGGTATGGAATAGTTCTGAGTGCTTCTCTCTCGAGTAAGTGGTGGTGGAGGGGTATATATAGGCATCCCCAAAAATCCAACTGTTACACACAATAAGTAAGACTCGGTGACACCGATGTGTTAATCTCGGTGGTACCAGAGTGACCACAGGTGGCAACTTTTGAATCTCGGTGAGACCGATATAGGAATCACGGTTGCACCGATAAGGTGACCAATGGTCAGAATGCCCATTCTTGGTGACACCGATTCAACAATCTCGGAGGGACTGAAACTGTGAACTTGCGTAACAGAAAGTTGGCAGCCCAACTCGGTGGCACCGAAAGCAGTATTGACTGTACCAAAAGGTTAGGATTTGGCTGAGTCTGTCTAGGGTTTGGAATCGGTGGCACCGGGATTGAAATGTTGGTTGCACCGATTTTGAGTGTTTGGCTTTGGATAGACTTTGGTGGGAGAGTTTGTGGGTGTCTTTCGTTCTATCACTTGTGCACATATGAGCATTTTGCTCACCAACAAAACTTTACCCCATTTTAATAGTACTGGCTTTCCTATGGACTCAAAGTGATTTCTCACAAATATAAGATGTAGAGTCCTCTTGCTTGAACCTTTGCCAATCCATTTCCTTCCATCTTGGGGTATTCCACAATCTCTTTTTGCCAACCCATCATTGAACTTTTCCTGAAACATACTTGATGGAAACATTAGTTCAATGACTTATATGTTGTTATAAATTACCAAAACCACCAAGGGAGCAAATGTGCTTTCAATCTCCCCCTTTTTGGTAATTGATGACAACATATAGATCAAAGCTTCGACATATGATATAATCAATGAATGTAATCATTGCTTTGAGAAATATGTGATAAGCAAGAGCTCCCCCTAAATTTGTGCATTATTTTGAATTTGCATTTGAATGCAAATGCACAATCGATTAGGTACATGGGGCACTTCTACCATGTCACATACATCTTGGTGGTGTGCGAGGATAATTAGAATTAACAACATAGCACAACATAATCAAGCAATGTGAGTGATCATCACATAATCATCAAAAGATAGGAAATAGTAGCAACACACATTAAAGCCTATGATCACACACAAACACAAAAGTATCTCACGTCAAACCAAAATAACCAAATGTTTTGTAAAACCGGCAAATAAAAAACAGATGCTCTCTCACTCGAAGCCTACGATCTATATACACTTCTCCCCCTTTGGCAACAAGTTACCAAAAATCTCAAAGGCATATATCTAATCGTTCTGCGGCTGATCTCCTCCGGTCGTCAATGTCAAAGTCGAGAGAACTACGTCGGTGAAGACTTCCGCTGAAGTCCTGGATGGAGCTGGAGTAGATACTGGAGGCACTAGAGCTGATGGAGCTGAAGACACTGTGGCTAGAGCAGAAGATGAAGGCCACGTCTCTGGAGCTGGTACTGTAGGAGTCATGTCCTTAGTCGTGAACTGGGGAGTCATCCTAACAGGTGCACTATCTTCCTCATCATCATTAGAAGAATCGGATTCTGAGGAGTGGCGACGGATTGGGGCTTCATCAACCTCCTTCTTGAGCTCATTGACTATCCTAGTCAGCCTATCAACTTTGTCATTTAGAGTCTTCACTCTATCATCAATGATGTTTGCAAGGTTCTCCTGAGTATCCATGATGGTCTTGATATCCTTCTTCATATCCATGACAGTGGTGATCAAAAGATCCATCTGCTCGCTCCTGGACCTGGGAACCCGAGCACTAGTGGATCGAGCTACCTTTGCTTCTGCCTCTCCCTGTGCCTAAGCTGCAGCTGATGTGGGATGGTCTGGGTCCATCACCACAACGTTATCCTCAAAGTCCGGTTGAAGTGGCAAATGGGGACTATCCAGAGCAAATATGTGCTTCTCAAGCTAAGAGTTGATGAGCATCTGGATATAGGGTGCATAGCAGCATGAGCACTTCTGATCAGCAGCAACCCTCTTTATAGTCTCTACAATCAAGTCCATCACTCGAATCCTGGTGTGACGATCAAGATGGATGAGCATGTTGATGGAGTAGCCTCGGATCCTCTTGTCATCTCCTGACTTGGGCATCAAGGTATGCCTCAGGATGGTGTTCATGGTATGGAGGCCTGTCTGGAGAAAGTAGATGGATCCAAGATTGTGAGATTGCACTTTGTCTGCATGGATAGGATTATACATGTCCTTCATAACATTGTGGCTCGCCTTGGATTCTGTGTAGACATCCAAATCTCCATTTTGAACCTCTGGGACTCCTAAGATGGTAGCCCACTCATCAACAGTTGATTCATATCTTGCTCCTTCAATCATCTAGACAATTCTACCATCTCCATAGAAATGTGCAGTGGAGTAGAATTGCATGATCATCTCATCATTCCAGGCTCTGAACTCTCTCCCAACAAACTCATCAAGTCCAGTGTAGTGGAAATTGTCTTGGACACATGAAGAGTAGTCCTCATTCTCCTTGATGTACTTCGAGTCAACAAATCTCATGTCACTGACTGCTGGGCTCTTGTCTAGCAAAACTGTCTCATAGAAGTCTTGCTGCTCTTTGGTGTAGAATCTGTAATCAACAACAGTCTTTCTCCTCTGGGCATATGGATCAACAGCTCTCCATGCCCTCAAGCCTAAATCCTTCCTCTTATTCATATCCTCAGCAACTAGATGGATGGCATCATGAATTGGAAGGTGAGGTCTGAGCTTCATCAGAACAGACATAGCACCATCATCATCATCATCTGCTTCTCTGAAAGTAGATCACTTGTTCTTCTCGGAAGCAGGTATATCTCTGGTAGTCCTCTTGGACTTATGTGCGGCAACTTTCTTAGAAGTTACCTTGGTACTCTTGGAGGGGCCTGGCTTGGGCATAGCATCAGCTAACAGTTTCTTGGCTTTCTTCTTAGGAGGGGCCTGGGCAGCAGGTTCCTCCTCTTCCTCCTCAGCAGCAGCAGCCTCCTTTGGATCCTCAAACATGGATGTAGGCCTGCCCTCCACACGGATGATCCTCTTCCTGGCTGTCTTCTTTGGCATAGCCTTCCTGGGGACCTCAACAAACACTATTACCCTAGCACTCTCATGTGCTTTGAAGGTTTCTGTAGGTGCATAAATTTCCTGACCACCTTCCTAGATAAGGTGGCCTCATTGGCATCCTTCCTTCCATCCTTCTCTTGCTTCTTGGCAAGAATATCTGATGGTACAAAATCTGAATCCTCTTCATCAGAGTTGAGACTCTTCCTAGTCCTTCTTGCAGCCTTAGGAAACCCATGAGAACTGGGATTGCCGGGATCTGAAAATGAACTGGACTCGGGACTAGTGCCTGAACTCATCTCAACATTATGCTCTGGCAAGTTCTGACTGTCTGACCATGACATGCTAACCCTGTGAGTAGATTATAGAAGAGTGGAATACGATAAGTCATCACAAAATGCAACTGGTTTTTGAAAGTTTGAATAGAAAAATTATAGATGTAGTTCATTGCAAAATTGGATTTCGATGTCACCGAGTCAAACATTTCGGTGTTGGAGAGACTCAATAAACCCTTAACCGAAACTTGGCTATAGTTTCGGTCAGACCGAAAACTGTCACTCGGTCTCACCGAGTTCTGTCCTCGGTAGCACAAAAAGCAATCGGTGGAACCGATTTTTCTGACTCGGTATCACCGAGATGCAATTTCACGGGCAACTAAACCTAGAATTTTTCGATTCACTAGACTATGGAGTTAATCTTGTGGATAGAATGATCTCACATGGTGGCAAGATAATGGTAAAACCCTAATGCGCAAGAGTCGAAGGTTGGAACGCAAATGGGGGCCGAATCCGTACCCTAGCTCGGTGATGGATCCGCTACGACAGCGACGGGGGCGAATATTCCATCGACGGCGGTGATTCCCAGCGGCGGAGGAGTGCGGAAAGACAAGGGCAATGACCAGGGGGTCCTTCTACGTCATCTTAGGGATTGGGGCATGACGGTTTGAAGAGTGAATTTTTGAACCGACGGGACCATCGAATATATACCCTACACTGTCGGTGACATCGATTCTAATTTTCGGTGTCACCGTGTTTCTGAACTGTCAGCTGACAGGGAAACTCGGTGTAACCAAGAATATGGAATCGGTAGTACCGAGGCAAGAAATCCAGATCAACCCTAGGCATTCGGTGGGACCGAGATTTTGGTGTTGGATCCACCGAGATGCACTTGGGAGGTTTTAATGGTCAGTCCTTGTCGATATGGAACCCAGAGTGCTCCTCACACAGAGAGATCAAAAAGTACTTGTTCAAATTTTGTGATGCGGCATAAATAGAGTATGAGGTGAGAAAGCATAGATAGCTAATGAAGTGGTCCTAGGCATTCTTGTATATACAATTGGCAAATAAATATGAAAAGCCAAATAGAAACAATTGGATATCCTCGAATGAGTAAATAAATGCAGACCAACATGCTCACACAATAAGATGTCAAATGAAATTATGGCAAACATGCACAAACATAATAGATCTAACAAGCACTTTGGCGATGAAGGAGTCATCTATATATGAGTATATTGACTTAGGAGCCAAGTAAGAATAATTGATCATAGGTCATACTCATCGTTTAAGCACAAGTGGGGTTACCACTTTCGCATAAAGCATTTAATGTTGTCATTTTCTTATGAGATGCTTTAACTCAAGTCTTAGAGTATATCTCCCCCTAGATGTGACATCCCCCATAAGAGGGACAAACTAACCTTGGGTTTTGTCGAAGAAGACTTCATGTTGGTGAGGTAGTGGTGGATGCTCAAAGTTGATCAAGATCACCAAGAGTTGGGAGCATCCTTGTTGTTTCATTACTCTTCTCACCTACATGGGTTAGTCCCAACACACAAGAGACAAATACAAGGATATCTATGGACATGGAGTGCAAAGCATATGTGATGATGTCCATTGATTTGTTGATTACCTTGTCCCTTGCTTACCTTTGAGGGAATGTGTGACTCCTTGAACTATTGCATAATGTTGATGTTGTTTGCAACTAGTTTTCGCCAATAATGAATATGAGTGAATTTCATTGGCGGAGTCACCCCAAAGAACTCTCTAGTTCTTCTTCTTAGGGACCCACATCAAGTTGATGGGGATCCTTGGTGTTGAAGTATCACTTGTAGAAGTTGACCTTGTAGTAGCCCTGGGAACCCACTTCACCAAAGCTTGGGATTAATCTTCATATGAGTCAAAGTCCTCTTGAAGCTTGTTCTTGTCCTTGAGCTTGGTGTCTTGTGGTGGAAGGTCATCTCGAGATTTTCTTCCCTTGGGAAAAGTATTTTCATACTTATCCTTTTGAGGAACAAACTTGGGATTGGGGTATTGACCTTCTTCCCATTCAACTCCATTAGCATTGAAGTAGCCAACACCATGATTCTTTTGGTATCCTCCATGCTTGCGTACAATCTCCTCAAATTGTTTGCATCCTTCAAGACTCTTGTAGATACCTTTCTCTATAATCCCTTTCAAGATTTCATTTTCTTGCTCAAGTGTAACTTGGCTAAGAGAAGAGTTAGTGGGATCAAGAGAACTACTAGAAGCAATATCATTAGATTTATCATTTTTATTGCTACTAATTGAAGAACATTTCTTTCTTTTGTTACTAGCTTGCTTAGACTTAACTTGTGGCATGAATATAGATATGAGAAGTCGTTTGGCTAGATAAGAGGAAGTCTTCTTTCGAAGATCGTCATTGATAGCTTTAAGGAACTCATTCTCTTGCTCTAGGTTGAGCTTCTCAAAGCATACCTTCTCATGTGTCCTTACAAGCTCTCTATGATCTTCTAGAGTTGACTCATGAGCTAACTTAAGATTTTTTAGTTCTTGAGTTAGTCGTTCTATTTCCAACATATCATCATATTTTGACTAACATTACTAGTTTTGTCAAATAGCAAGTCATCTTCAATTAACAAGTCATCTTCATCACTATTGAAATCAAGATACTCGGGGTGTGATACCTTGGGGCCTGTAGCCATGAAGCAACTTCCACTCCCTTCATTTGGTGAATCAAATAGATCATATGAGTTGGTAGTCACTAGTGCAATTCCGGCAATACCTTCATCTTGCCTATAGTCGGAGTTGGAGTGATAGCTTCTCTCAGAGTGGTTGTCGGAATCGGAGTCGGAAACCCATTCACCAACATGAGCTTGATGTTTCCTTCTCGAGTAGATCTTGGTGTACTTGTCCTTCTTATCCGAGTCCCTACTTCTCCTTGAGGGTCTTCGTTCATAACGATCATCTCTACTTCTTCTCTCTCATTGAGGTGACTCGTCTCTTGAGCTTTGTCTTCTTGGTGACTCTTCTCTTCATTTGTAAGGAGCCGTCCACTCATTGGAGTAGTGTTCGGGCTTCCCACAATTGTAGCCGTTTCAGTCACGACTTGACGAACGCTTCTCTTCATATCTTGAGTTGGAGCTTTGATCTTTGCTTATATTCTTGTAAAACTTGTTGAATTTCTTGACCATGAGGCTTATCTCTTCATTTGTGACAAGGTTGTCGCTTGAGGTAGCGGGCGCATCACTTGTGGCTTTGTAAGCACCGCTAGACTTGTGGTGAAGCTCTTCCTTGTCTTTGAGTGTCATCTCATGAGCAACAGTTCTACCAATCACTTCCGTTGGCTTGAGATCTTTGTAGTTGGGCATCATTTGGATCAATGTGCAAACGGTGAAATATCGATCATCCAAAGCTCAAAGTATCTTCTTGATGATGAATTTGTTAGTCATTTCTTCACTTCCTAAGTCGGCAATCTCATTGGTGATGAGAGATAGCCTAGAGTACATCTCAGCGACTCCTTCACCATCCTTCATCTTGAACTTGTCAAGCTAACCTTGAAGAACATCCAACTTGGATTCTCTCACGGACTCAGTTCCTTCTGTTGGAAATATGCCCTAGAGGCAATAATAAAATGGTTATTATTGTATTTCCTTGTTCATGATAATTGTCTATTGTTCATGCTATAATTGTGTTAAGCGGAAACTTTATTGCATTTGTGAATACATAGACCACAACATGTCCCTAGTGAACCTCTAGTTGGCTAGCTCGTTGATCAACAGATGGTCACGGTTTCATGATTACGGACATTGGATGTCGTTGATAACGAGCTCACATCATTAGAAGAATGATGTGATGGACGAGACCTAATCCTAAGCATAGCACAAGATCATGTAGTTCGTCTGCTAAAGCTTTTCTAATGTCAAGTATCATTTCCTTAGGCCATGAGATTGTGCAACTCCCAGATACCGTAGGAATGCTTTGGGTGTGCCAAACGTTACAACGTAACTGGGCGGCTATAAAGGTACACTATGGGTATCTTCGAAAGTGTCTGTTGGGTTGGCATGAATCGAGACTAGGATTTGTCACTCCGTATGATGGAGAGGTATCTCTGGGCCCACTCGGTAAGACATCATCATAATGAGCTCAAAGTGACTAAGGAGTTAGCCACGGGATGATGTGTTATGGAACGAGTAAAGAGACTTGCCGGTAACGAGATTGAACAAGGTATAGGGATACCGACGATCGAATCTCAGGCAAGTGTCATACCGGTAGACAAAGGGAATTGTATGAGGGATTGATTGAATCCCCGACATCGTGGTTCATCCGATGAGATCATCGAGGAGCATGTGGGAGCCAACATGGGTATCCAGATCCCGCTGTTGGTTATTGACCGGAGAGTGTCTCGGTCATGTCTACGTGTCTCCCGATCCCGTAGGGTCTACACACTTAAGGTTCGATGACGCTAGGGTTATAGGGAAATAGTGTACATGGTTAACGAAGGTTTTTTGGAGTCTCGGATGAGATTCGGGATGTCACGAGGAGTTCCGGAATGGTCCGGAGGTAAAGATTCATATATAGGAAGTGAGGATTTGGTCACCGGAAGTGTTCCGGGCATCACCGGTAACGTACCGGGACCACCGAAAGGGTTCCAGGGATCCACCGGGAGGGGCCACCGGCCCCAGAGGGCTGCATGGGCCACAAGTGGGATGGAACCAGCCCCTAGGTGAGCTGGTGTGCCTCCCACCCCAGCCCAAGGCGCAGCAAGGTGGAAAGGGGGGCAAACCCTAGGTCTAGATGGGCCTAAGGCCCATCTATGGCGCCGCCCTCCCCTCTCTCCCTCTGACCGCCGCCCAGATTGGATCTGGGGCTGCTGCACCACCCTAAGGTGGGAACCCTAGGGCGCAGCACCCTCCTCCCTCTCCTCCTATATATACTGGTGGGTTTTTGAGGGCTGCAACACACGGTTTCTTCCTCTCACGGAGCAGCCCTACTCCTCCCTCTCCTCATCCTCCGTAGTGCTTAGCGAAGCTCTGCCGGAGTACCCGCAGCTCCACCATCACCATGTCGTCGTGCTGCCGGAGCTCTTCCCCAACCTCTCCTTCCTCCTTTCTGGATCAAGGCGTAGGAGACGTCACTGGGTTGTACGTGTTTTGAACGCGGAGGCGCCGTTGTTCGGCCCTGAGATCGGAGTCCACCATGATCTGAATCGCTACGAGTACGACTCCACCAACCGCGTTCTTGTAACGCTTCCGCTTAGCGATCTTCAAAGGTATGAAGATGCACTCTCCCCATACTCGTTGCTGGTTTCTCCATAGATAGATCTTGGTGAACACGTAGGAAAATTTTTGATTTACTACTACGTCTCCCAACAGTGGCATCATGAGCTAGGTCTATGAGTAGAATCTATGCACGAGTAGAACATAAAGCAGTTGTGGGCGTCGATCTTGTTAAGTTGCTTACCATTACTAGTCTTATCTTGATTCGTCGGTATTGTGGGATGAAGCGGTCCGGACCAACTTTACACGTACGCTTACGTGAGACCGGTTCCACCGCCTGACATGCACTTGTTGCATAAGGTGGCTAGCGGGTGTCTGTCTCTACCTCCTTAGTCGGATTGGATTCAATGAAAAGGGTCCTTATAAAGGGTAAATAGCAATTGGCATATCACGTTGTGGTTTTGGCCTAGGTAAGAAACGTTCTTGCTAGAAACCTATAGCAGCCACGTAAAAACTTGCAACTACAAATTAGTGGACATCTAACTTGTTTTTGCAGCATATACCTTGTGATGTGATATGGCCAAAGGATGTGATGTGATGCATTGTGATGTATGAGATTGATCATGTTCTTGTAATAGGGTTCACGACTTGCATGTCGATGAGTATGACAACCGGTAGGAGCCATAGGAGTTGTCTTATTTTATTGTATGACCTGCGTGTTAATCATAAACACCATGTAATTACTTTACTTTATTGCTAAACGTTAGCCATAGTAGTAGAAGTAATAGTTGGCGAGACAACTTCATGAAGACATGATGATGGAGATCATGGTGTTATGCCGGTGACAGTGATGATCATGGTGCCCCGAAGATGGAGATCAAAGGAGCAAGATGATATTGGCCATATCATGTCACTATATTGATTGCATGTGATGTTTATCATGTTTACATCTTATTTGCTTAGAACGACAGTAGTAAATAAGATGATCACTCAACAAAATTTCAAGAAATGTGTTCACCCTAACTGTGCACCGTTGCTAAGGATCGTTGTCCCAAAGCACCACGTGATGATCGGGTGTGATAGATTCTAACGTTCGCATCCAATGGGTGTAAGCCAGATTTACACACGCGAAACACTTAGGTTGACTTGACAAGCCTAGCATGTACATACATGGCCTCGGAACACAGAAGACCGAAAGGTCAAACATGAGTCGTATATAAGATATGATCAACATGGAGATGTTCACCATGGATGACTAGTCCGTCTCACGTGATGATCGGACACGGGCTAGTTGACATGGATCATGTGTCACTTGGATGACTAGAGAGATGTCTATCTAAGTGGGAGTTCATTAAATAATTTGATTATGTGAACTTAATTATCATGAACTTAGTCTAAAATTGTCTTTACAATCTATATTGTAGATCCAATGGCCAACGCTAATGTCACCCTCAACTTCAACGCGTTCCTAGAGAAAACCAAGCTGAAAGATGATGGAAGCAACTATGCGGACGGGGTCCGTAGCTTGAGGATCATCCTCATAGCTTCTAAGAGATTGTATGTCCTTGATGCGCCGCTAGGTGACCCACCCATTTTCCTAGCGGACCAAGACGTTACGAACACTTGGCAGTCACGCTACGATGATTACTCCCTTGTTCAGTGCGGCATGCTTTACAGTTTAGAACCGGGGATCCAAAAGCATTTTGAGCAACACGGAGCATATGAGATGTTCCAAGAGCTGAAACTAGTTTTCCAAGCTCATGCCCGGATCGAGAGATATGACGTCTCCGACAAGTTCTTCAGTTGTAAGATGGAGGAGAATAGTTCTGTTAGTGAGCACATACTCATAATGTCTGGGTTGCACAACCGCTTGACTCAGCTGGGAGTTAATCTCCCGGATGACTCGGTCATTAACAGAATCCTCCAATCGCTTCCACCTAGCTACAAGAGCTTTGTGATGAACTGCAACATGCAGGGTATGGAGAAGTCCATTCCTGAGTTGTACTCGATGCTGAAATCGGCGGAGGTCGAGATCAAAAAGGAGCATCAAGTGCTGATGGTGAATAAGACCACTAGTTTCAAGAAATACAAGGGTAAGAAGAACTTCAAGAAGGACGGCAAAGTTGTTGCCGCGCCCGGTAAGCAAGTTGCCGGGAAGAAGAACAAGAATGGACCCAAGCCTGAGACTGAGTGTTTTTATTGCAAGGGTACCAGTCACTGGAAGCGAAACTGCCCCAAGTACTTAGCGGATAAGAAGGCCGGCAACGTTAATCGTATATGTGATATACTTGTTATTGTTGTGTACCTAACCAGCGCTCGTAGTAGCTCCTGGGTATTTGATACAGGTGCAATTGCTCACATTTGTAACTCCAAGCAGGAGCTGCGGAATAAGCGGAGGCTGGCAAAGGACGAGGTGACGATGCGCGTCGGGAATGGTTCCAAGGTCGATGTGATCGTTGTAGGCACGCTACCTCTACATCTACCTTCGGGATTAGTTTTAAACCTTAATAATTGTTATTTAGTACCAGCTTTGAGCATGAACATTGTATCTAGATCTCGCTTGATGCGAGATGCTACTCATTTAAATCTGAGAATAATGGTTATTCTATTTATATGAGAGAAATGTTTTATGGTCATGCCCCGCTGGTCAATTGTTTATTTTTGATGAATCTCGAACGTGATGTTACACATGTCCATAGTGTGAGTACCAAAAAGTGTAAGGTTGATAACGATAGTCCCACTTACATGTGGCATTGCCGCCTTGGTCATATTGGTGTCAAACGCATGAAGAAGCTCCATGCTGATGGACTTTTGGAGTCTCTTGATTTTGAATCATTTGACACGTGTGAACCATGCCTCGTGGGCAAGATGAACAAGACTCCGTTCTCCGGAACAATGGAGCGAGCAACTGACTTGTTGGAAATAATACATACCGATGTATGCGGTCCAATGAACGTCGAGGCTCGTGGAGGCTACCGTTATGTTCTCACCCTCACCGATGACTTGAGCAAATATGGGTATGTCTACTTCATGAAACACAAGTCTGAAACCTTTGAAAGGTTCAAGGAATTTCAGAGTGAGGTCAAGAATAAACGTGACAGGAAAATAAAGTGCCTACTATTTGATCGTGGCGGAGAATATTTGAGTCATGAGTTTGGCACGCACCTAAGGAAATGTGGAATTGTTTCACAACTCACGCCGCCTGGCACACCTCAGCGAAATGGTGTGTCTGAACGTCGTAATCGCACTCTATTGGATATGGTGCTATCTATGATGTCTCTTACCGACTTACTGCTATCATTTTGGGGATATGCATTAGAGACTGCCGCATTCACTTTAAATAGGGCACCGTCAAAGTCCGTTGAGATGACACAGTATGAATTATGGTTTGGAAAGAAACCTAAGCTGTCATTTCTAAAAGTTTGGGGATGCGATGCTTATGTGAATAAAACTTCAACCTGAGAAGCTCAAACCCAAAGCGGAAAAGTGCGTCTTCATAGGATATCCCAAAGAGACTATTGGGTATACCTTCTACCTCATATCCGAAGGCAAAGTCTTTGTTGCCAAGAATGGATCCTTTCTCAAGAAAGAGTTTCTCTCGAAAGAAGTAAGTGGGAGGAAAATAGAACTTGATGAGGTAATTGTACGTCCACTCGAACCAGAGAGTAGCACAACACAGGAAGTTGTTTCTGTGGAGCCTACACCGGCTGGAGAGGAAGTTAATGATGATGATCATGAGACTTCAGATCAAGTTACTATTGAACGTCGAAGGTCCACTAGGACACGTTCCGCACCAGAGTGGTACGGCAACCCTGTCCTGGAGATCATGTTGTTAGACAACGGTGAACCTTCGAACTATGAAGAAGCGATGGCGGGCCCGGATTCCAACAAATGGCTTGAAGCCATGAAATCCGAGACAGAATCCATGTATGAGAACAAAGTGTGGACTTTGGTGGACTTGCCTGATGATAAGCGAGTCATTGAAAATAAATGGATCTTTAAGAAGAAGACTCATGCGGATGGTAATGTGACCGTCTATAAGGCTCGGCTTGTCGCTAAGGGTTATCGACAAGTTCAAGGAATTGACTACGATGAGACGTTCTCACCCGTAGCGATGCTAAAGTCTGTCCAGATCATGTTAGCAATTGCCGCATTTTATAATTATGAGATCTGGCAAATGGATGTCAAAATGGCATTCCTTAATGGCTTCCTTAAGGAAGAACTGTATATGATGCAGCCGGAAGGTTTTGTCGATCCTAAAGATGCTAACAAAGTATGCAAGCTCCAGCGCTCCATCTATGGGCTGGTGCAAGCATCTCGGAGTTGGAACATTTGCTTTAATGAGGTGATTAAAGCGTTTGGGTCTGTACAGGTTTATGGAGAACCCTATATTTACAAGAAAGTGAGTGGGAGCTCTGTAGCATTTCTCATATTATATTTGGATGACATACTGATAATCGGAAATGATATAGAACTTTTGGAAAGTGTAAAGGCCTACTTGAATAAATGTTTTTCAATGAAGGACCTTGGAGAAGCTGCTTACATATTAGGCATCAAGATCTATAGAGATAGATCGAGACGCCTCATAGGTCTTTGACAAAGCACATACCTTGACAAGATATTGAAGAAGTTCAATATGGATCAGTCCGGGAAGGGGTTCTGGCCTGTGTTACAGGGTGTGAGATTGAGTACAACTCAATGCCCAACCACGACAAAGGATAGAGAAGAGATGAGTGTCATCCCCTATGCTTCATCCATAGGCTCTATTATGTAGGCCATGCTGTGTACCAGAGCTGATGTGAACCTTGCCATAAGTTTGGTAGGGAGGTACCAAAGTGATCCCGGAGCGGAACACTGGACAGTAGTTAAGAATATCCTGAAGTACCTGAAAAGGACAATGGACATGTTTCCCATATATGCAGGTGCCGAAGAGCTCGTCGTAAAGGGTTATGTCGATGCTAGCTTCGACACAGATCTGGATGACTCCAAGTCGCAAACAAGATACGTGTATATTTTAAACGGAGGGGCAGTCAGCTAGTGCAGTAGTAAGCAAAGCATCATGGTGGCATCTACATGTGAAGCGGAGTACATAGCTGCTTCGGAAGCAGCAAAGGAAGGAGTTTGGATGAAGGAGTTAATCACCGACCTAGGAGTAATTCCGAGTGCGTCGGTCCCGATGACTCTATTCTGTGACAACACTAGAGCTATTGCCCTTGCGAAGGAGCCCAGGTTTCACAAGAAGACAAGACACATCAAGCGCCGCTTCAACTCCATCCGTGATTACATTCAGGAGGGAGATATAGATATTTGTAAAGTACATACAGATCTGAATGTCGTAGATCCGTTGACTAAACCTCTCTCACGAGCAAAACATGATCAACACCAGGATGCTACGGGTGTTCGATTCATCACAATGTAACTAGATTATTGACTCTAGTGCAAGTGGGAGACTGTTGGAAATAAGCCCTAGAGGCAATAATAAAATGGTTATTATTGTATTTCCTTGTTCATGATAATTGTCTATCATTCATGCTATAATTGTGTTAACCGGAAACCGTAATGCATTTGTGAATACATAGACCACAACATGTCCCTAGTGAGCCTCTAGTTGGCTAGATCGTTGATCAATAGATGGTCACGGTTTCATGATCATGGACATTGGATGTCGTTGATAATGGGATCACATCATTAGGAGAATGATGTGATGGACAAGACCCAATCGTAATCATAGCACAAGATCGTGTAGTTCGTCTACTAAAGCTTTTCTAATGTCAAGTATCATTTCCTTAGACCATGATATTGTGCAACTCCAGGATACCGTAGGAATGCTTTGCGTGTGCCAAATGTCACAACGTGACTGGGTGGCTATAAAGGTGCACTACGGGTATATCCGAAAGTGTCTGTTGGGTTGGCATGAATCGAGACTGGGATTTGTCACTCCGTGTGACGGAGAGGTATCTCTGGGCCCACTCGGTAAGATATCATCATAATGAGCTCAAAGTGACTAAGGAGTTAGCCATGGGATGATGTGTTATAGAACGAGTAAAGAGACTTGCCAGTAACGAGATTGAACAAGGTATAGGAATACCAACGATCGAATCTCGGGCAAGTGTCATACCGGTAGACAAAGCGAATTGTATACGGGATTGATTGAATCCCTGACATCATGGTTCATCTGATTAGATCATCGAGGAGCATGTGGGAGCCAACATGGGTATCCAGATCCCGCTGTTGGTTATTGACCGGAAAGTGTCTCGGTCATGTCTACGTGTCTCCTGAACCCGTAGGGTCTACACACTTAAGGTTCAATGACGCTAGGGTTATAGGGAAATAGTGTACATGGTTACCGAAGGTTGTTCTAGATGATATCATGGACGTCATGAGGAGTTCTGGAATGGTTCGGAGGTAAATATTCATATATAGGAAGTGAGGATTTGGTCATCGGAAGTGTTCCGGGCATCATCGATAACGTTCCGGGACCATCGGAAGGGTTCTGGGGGTCCACCGAGAGGGGCCACCGGCCCAGAGGGCTGCATGGGCCACAAGTGGGAGGGAACCAGCCCCTAGGTGGGCTCGTGCACCTCCTACCCCATCCCAAGGCGCAGCAAGGAGGAAAGGGGGGGCAAACCCTAGGTCTAGATGGGCCTAAGGCCCATCTAGGGCGCCGCCCTCCCCTCTCTCCCTCTGGCCGCTGCCCAGATTGGATCTGGGGCTGCCGCACCACCCTAGGGTGGGAACCCTAGGGTGCAGCACCCTCCTTCCTCTCCTCCTATATATAGTGGTGGGTTTTTGAGGGCTGCAGCACACGGTTTCTTCCTCCCACGGTGCAGCCCTACTCTTCCCTCTCCTCGTCCTCCGTAGTGCTTAGCGAAGCTTTGCCGGAGTACTACGCAGCTCCACCATCACCATGCCGTCATGCCGCCGGAGCTCTTCCCCAGCCTCTCCTTCCTCCTTGCTGGATCAAGGCATAAGAGACGTCACCGGGATATACGTGTGTTGAACATGGAGGCGCCGTTGTTCGGTGCTGAGATTGGAGTCCACCGCGATCTGAATCGCCACGAGTACGACTCCACCAACCGCATTCTTGTAACGCTTCTGCTTAGCGATCTTCAACGGTATGAAGATGCACTCTCCCCATACTCGTTGCTGGTTTCTCCATAGATTGATCTTGGTCAACATGTAGGAATTTTTTTGATTTACTACTACGTCTCTCAACACCTTCGTGCATATCAACCAAAGTATCCCAAATCTCTATTGGGTGTTCAAGACGGCTCATTTTTTTGAATTCTTCGGGGCATGGGCAGTTGAAGAGAATGTCACATGCTTGAGCATTGAGTTGCAACATATTCAATTCATCCGCGGTCGCTTCACGATCGGGTTCCTTTCCTTCCGCAAATAATTCACCTTGCAAGCCAACACGAACAACAACCCAAATGGCAGGGTTATGACCAAGCAAATGCATTTTCATTTTGTGCTTCCAACTAGCAAAATTTCTGCCATCAAAGTACAGACCTCTACGGTGATAATTTCCCACACTAGACGCCATGCTTATCCTAGGTTGTGAAACCAATGCAATGGAGGCCAAAGCTCTGATACCACTTGTAGGATCCAAAGTAGGTCTAGAGGGGGAGTGATTAGACTACTTGACCAAATAAAAAACTACTTTTTCCCAATTTTAATTCTTGGCAGATTTTAGCATTCATAGTATGTCAAGTACACCCTACACATGCATGTCTAAGAGTATAGCAGCGGAAAGTAAAGACATTGCACATGTAAGTAAAGAGAGGGTAGGAAAAGCAAACGCAATTGGTGACATGATGATTTTTCCTGTGGTTCCGATAGGTGGTGCTATCGTACATCTATGTTCATGGAGTCTTCAACCCATGGAAGGGTAACGGTCGCGAGAGTCCACGGAGGGCTCTACCCATGGAGGGTTCCACGAAGAAGCAACCTTGACTATACCATGACGGCCTACGTCCACGGAGGACTAGCCTTACTTGGGGTAGATCTTCACGAATTAGGCGATCTCCTTGCCCTTAAAAACTTCTTGGCTCACTCCACAACATGAAGTAGGAGGCTCCCAAACAACACCTAACCAATCTAGGAGGCACTACCCTTCAAAAGTTAATAGGCTCGGTAATGGCGATGAACTCCTTGCTCTTCTGCTTCAAGATGATAGACTCCTCAACACACAATCACTCTATCATAGATATGGCTTGGTAGAAGATATGGGATTGGTGGAAAGTAACTTGGGGAGGCTAGAAATCAAGATCCATATGGTTGGAGTGGAAGATCTTTACCTCAACACAAGGGTAGGTGGTTCTCTCTCTGAGAAAACTGATAGGATAGGTATGGAATAGTTCTGAGTGCTTCTCCCTCGAGTAAGTGGTGGTGGAGGGGTATATACAGGCATCCTCAAAAATCCAACCATTACACACAATAAGTCAGACTCGGTGACACTGATGTGTTAATCTCGATGCTACCGAAGTGACCAAAGGTGGCAACTTTTGTATCTCGGTGAGATGGATATAAGAATCTCGGTTGCACCGATATGGTGACCAACGGTCAGAATGCCCATTCTCGGTGACATCGATTCAACAATCTCGGAGGGACTGAAACTGTGAACTTGCGTAACAGAAAGTTGGTAGCCCAACTCGGTGGCACGGAAAGCAGTATCGATTATACCGAAAGGTTAGGGTTTGGCTGAGTCTGTCTAGGGTTTGGAATCGGTGGCACCGGGATGGAAATGTTGGTTGCACCAATTTTGAGTGTTTGGCTTTGGACAGACTTTGGTGAAAGAATTTGTGGGTGTCTCTGGTGACTATCACTTGCGCACGTATGAGCATTTTGTTCACCAACAAAACTTTACCCCCTTTTAATAGTATTGGCTTTCCTATGGACTCAAAGTGATTTCTCACAAATATAAAATGTAGAGTCCTCTTGCTTGAAGCTTTTCCAATCCATTTCCTTGCATCTTGGGGTATTCCACAATATCTTTTTGCCAACCCATCACTGAAGTTTTCCTGAAACATACTTGATGGAAACATTAGTTCAATGACTTATATGTTGTTATAAATTACCAAAACCACCAAGGGAGCAAATGTTCTTTCAATGAGGTCGAACACACCCGGAACCACATGATCAATATCTTTTGGATGACAGTTTATAAAAAGTATCGCTCATTCCTATACTAAAAACTTCTACCCAAGTTGTTCACAAATGCCATTCCTGGTAGCAGCAGCAAACTACGTCTTGTTTTTTTCACTTTCCTAATTAAAAGGCAACATATACTCGCTATTTCAATTCAACAATAAGAGTAAGCTATGCCAGATACTCAGTTTATGAAAAGATAATGTATCTATCTTGTTTGAACAAATATCCCATTAAAATTAAGTAGTGGCCTAGAAACTGATCGCTATCTGCCTTAGCTAATGATACGACTCGGTGAGCAGATGGCACATGACTGCTATGTTTGTTTCACTGTATGGGCATTTAGACGGGAAAACCAGTGAGCACACATAGTCTAAAAGTTGGTATCAATAAGCTATAACTTATCATAATGGGGAATCCCTTTTCATACAAATCTTGCATACCACAAACTTATGACCTAGCCATGTAAAATGATATATTTCAATTGAACGCAGCAAACAATAGTTTTTTTAATTCTTGGCACTACAATCTGGAACGAAGAGATGGTGTCCCAGCCTCTGAGGAGGACGCTGATGTCTACTCCACAACTTGTTCTTCTATACTTGTGTTGGGCCTCAAAGTGCAAAGTTTTGTAGGATAATAGCAAATTTCCCTTAAGTGGCCGACCTAAGGTTTATCAATCCGTGGGAGGCATAGGATGAAGATGGTCTCTCACAAACAACCTCGGAACCAAATAATAAAAAGTCTCTTGTGTCCCCAACACACCAAATACAATGGTAAATTGTATAGGGGCACTAGTTTGGCGAAGAGATGGTGGTACAAGTGTAGTAATTAAAGTAGATATTGATTTTTCTAATAGTAATAATAAAAAACAAGGTAGCAAGTAACAAAAGCGAGCACAAACGGTATTGCGATGCTTGAAAACAAGGCCTAGGATCCGTACTTTTGCAAGTGCAATCTCTCAACAATGCTAATATAATTGCATCACATAACCATCCCTCAACGTACAACGAGGAATCAGTCCAAAGTTTTTATCTAGCGGAGAACATAAGAAGAAATTGTTTGTAGGGTACGAAACCACCTTAAAGTTATCCTTTCCGATTGATCTATCCAAGAGTTCATACTAAAATAACACCAAGTTATCCTTTTCGGTCGATCTATCTAAAAGTTCCTACTAAAATAACACCATATGATACGCATCAACCAACTCTAGTGTCACCTAGATACTCCAATGTTACACAAGTATCCATGAGTTAATTATACGATACACATCAAATAGTTTCAGATTCATAATACTTTATCCAACACAAAGAATCTCAAAGATTGCCGAAAGATTTCTATCAGAGAACATGTTATGAAAATGTGCAATCAACCCCTATGCATAGATCCCCAAGGTCACCAAAATCCACAAGTTGATGTCATAACATATGTCAAATGAATCACTTGAATACCCTAATGTCACTACGGGTATCTGCATGCAAGACATACATCAAGTGCTCTCAAATCCATAAAAGTATTCAATCCGATAATAACAAAATCTCAAAGGGAAAAATCAATTCATCACAATAGGATAGAGTGGGGAAAACACCATATGATCCAACAATATTAACAAAGCCCGTAATACATCAGATCGTGACATCTCAAGAACACGAGAGAGAGATAGAGAGAGAGATTGAACACATAGCTACTGGTACAAACCGTCACCCCCGAGGGTGGACTACCCCCTCATCATCATGGAGACCGTAGGGATGATAAAGATGGCCTCCGGTGATGATTTCCCCCTCCGGTAGGGTGCCAGAACGGGGTCTAGATTGGTTTTTCGTGGCTATGGAGGCTTGCGGCGCCGAAACTTCTGATCTAGGTTTATTTCTGGGGTTTCTAAATATATAGGATTTTTTAGCATCGGTTTCACGCGAAGATGGGCCACGAGGGGCCCACAAGAGAGCAACACAAACCAGAGGGGGATGGCGCGCCCTGGTGGGTTGTTCCCACCTTGTGGCTCTTCTGGCCCTCCCACGAAGCTTCTAGTCCTCTTTTGTTACAAAAAAAATCGTCAAAAAGTTTTGTGGCATTTGGAGAACTTTTATTTTTGCACAAAAAAACAACACCACGGTAGTTCTACTGAAAACAGCGTTAGTTCGGGTTAGTTCCATGCAAATCATACCAAAACCATATAAAATTGTTGTAAATATGGCATGAATACTTCATAAATTATAGATACGTTGGAGACGTATCAACATCCCCAAGCTTAATTCCTACTCTTCCTCGAGTAGGTAAATGATAAAAGAAATAATTTATGAACTGTGAATGCTAGCATAGTGCATAAGTTTGATCAATGATAATTTCAACCACTTTTCCTAGCATCATAATAACAACTATTTCTCATAAAACTCATCATGATAAAGTAGCAACCAGTTCACATGTTATGGTTCAAACAATTAATTCTCTTGAAACTTAACAACCTATGTTCTTAGTCACCAAACAATTGCAATTCAACTTATTCTGAACAAATTCTAAGTAAGAGCTCCACAAACACAATCATCATATAGTCTTCTATGATTGATAGTACTCAAAGCATATTTTTACAACAAATGGCATCCATCAAACACAGAGAAAGATAGGGGTTTAATGTTTCGCCTCCCAACTCATTTATCATAGAGATAATTGTCAACAATAATAAGTCATGATCAAATATATTTGACTCATCATATGTGCCTAGATCTTTCACCACCACATGATGCTTCCCGACTAGAGAATAATTGTGGTTGAAGTGATAATGCATACTATTGACCCTTGCATAAAAGTAAATATTGAAAGGTAAAAGATAGGACCTTCATAGAGGGAAGCACATGTTGTCATGCGCTTTTTGGTTTTGTATGCACAATCCCTTAATGCAAAAGAACGTCACATTATATTGCCTCTTATGATAGCAACCTTTATTATGCAGTCTATTGCTTTTATTACTTCGCCATCACAAGTTCGTACAACACTCAATATTCTCTTACACTAAATGATCAAACACATTTAGAAGCAATTTTTATTGCCATTTTGCACCAATCACAACTTACTTGAAGGATATTATTCAATCCATGGGTAGGTATGGTGCACACTCATGCCAAGAAACTAGGTTTAAGGGTTTTTGGATGCACAATTAGTATCTCTACTTAGTATGAATTTTGGCTAGCAAAAGATCCTAAGCAAACACCATATGTTGGAGGATCTATAACAATATAACTTCTATGCAAATATACACAATCGTAATTGATTACATTGTCTTCCTTGTCCAACTTCAACTAATTTTCTCGAGTTTGAAAATAATTAATGGGTATTCACAATCATAGAAGATGTCCAAGATAATATATTTGTATGTGAAATTTCTCTTCCTTATAGTAACCATTCACGAATTGCTTGTATGACCAATATGGTGATTGTCAAGCTTCAAAAGATTTCACTTTTGAAACAATGTGAAGCTACTACTGGGTATGATTTGAACATATAATTTCAACTTCATGGTACTCATAGGATATAAGTGAAGCACAAGAGTAAATGACAAGCTACTCCAAAAAGATATAAGTGAAGATCAAGCGAGTAGTTAAGTAAATAGATAGCCATTTGAGAACTCTATATCTCAATAAATACTTTCATATCTGATAATTTATTTAAATAACAAGAAAAATAAAACTGGCACTCCAAGAATAGCACAAATCATGTGGACAAATAAATTTTTTGGCTCAACATAGGCTAACCGATATTTGTTTGATGAAGAGAGGTGGGATGCGTAGCATACCCAAGCTTAGATGCTTGAGACTTCTTGAAATATTTACTTGGGGTGCCTTGGGAATCCCCAAGATTGAGCTTTTGTATCTCTTTAAATCCTCTCATATCATAGTTTCACCTACTCTCAAAAATTTCATCCACACAAAACTCTAAATGAACTCGTGAGATAGGTTAGTACACATAAGAATAAATCCACACTTCATGTACTGCCAATACAAGCTGTAAAATAATTTTCAATCATATATTGTTTACTATCGCTTCCACAATTTATATCTACCAATATAGGTTATGGAAACTATAGGATAAGTGGATAACAAAACTATGACAGCAATCTGTCCAAACAGAACAATCCGTAGCAATTAGTGAAAACAGTGTACTTATGTAACTCAACAAATTATGAAAATTTAGGAAGTGATAAAGCATTTATATTAAAATACTATGGAAAAATTTCAGAAACTTTACACGTTCTAGTAAAATATGAAAATTCAAACACTACAGCAAAAGTTTCTGTTTTTACACAACAAGTATCAAACATGTAACTCAAGCATCCTAAGAGGAAATTCTTGGAACTTTTTATTTAAAAACAAGACTATAAATATCATCTAAAATATAACAATAAATTATAACGACACTCCAAGCAAAACACATATCATGTGACGAATAAAAATATAACTCCAAGTAAGATGTACTGATAATGTTGGATACGAAAGAGGGGATGTGTGACATCCCAAGTGATGTCCCTACCTTATTTGGGCATGTAACCATATGTGTGAACCTTGGGTCATGAGCTATGAGATGATTTGCACCTTGTCTTCATTGTGTTTTGCATTCATGCATCATGTCATCCATCATTTCATCATCTTGCCATGTTGGGTTTTCATGTGTCCTTGCATGATTGTGTGTGTGACTTGTGATGTGATGTGCTCGTGTGTTGAGGTGGTTGGTGTGTGGTTGGGGCCATGTGGGTGCAACCTCTTCTCCCTCTCCTTCTACATCAACCTCACCTCCCATCTTCCCCTCTCTTCTTTTAAATTATATGACCAGATTTAAGTTGCTAATTAAATGATTTTAAAATTGTTCATGTGTTAGCCCTATTTGTCTTATAAATATTGGAAGTGAAGTTTTTGATATTTGAATGTGTTTGGGTTTTGAATTCCATTTAAACAGGGGCTGCCCTTTTTTATAAAATATTAAAAATAAATTGTGCAATAATTCAACCTGATTTTTATTTAAATGAGCACATTGTTTCCTCTACAAAAGTATTTTTATTTTCACTAAAACCCTTTTATGTTTCTCTGTGGATTTTCTTGAGTGGTGCTGGTTTTAAATATCCTCAAATCCCTTTTATTGGGAAGAGGGAGCAGTGTGGGGCACTGGGCTTCCGGCCCAGGGAAGCCTCCGGCTCGGCCCAAGCCGCAGCTAATGCGTACCTGCCCCGTTCCCCGTTCCCTTCCGTCACTGTTAGCAGAGAGCAGTGCAGAGAGCGAGGGTGCGCGCCGTCGCCATCGTCGTTAGCTCCAACGTCGAGGCCGACCTCTCCTTCTTAAGTGTGCGCATCCCTAGGGTTCCCCTATTCCTCCTCGCCGCTGCCGCTCCCCTCTTTTCCCTTCTCCTCTTCTCCTTCCTCGATATGTTCTGTCAGGTAAGTGTAGTGTAGGTCAGGGTTCAGAGAAGGTCGCCGGCGTGCCCTGATCGCCTCCGTCGTCCTCGTTCCCGATGGTGATGACGTGGGACTCGGGTGATCTCCCCATGCTCCATTCCCGTCACTAGGGGCTCCGGAGGGGCTCTGCTGCTTCGCCTCCGTCTTCGCCTTCGACGGTGGTATCTGCCTCTGCTTCCTCTCTGGCCGGTCTGCTTCACCTCCGTCGACGGCGTTGTCTTCGCCTCTCCTTCCCCAGCATCCCTGTCGTGTCGTCCGCCCATCGTATCCTCCCCCTCGGTGAGCAGCCGTTGTTCCCGTCGTTGTGTGTGTGCATCTCGCCGTTGTCTGTTGCCGCCGTTCGCAAAGCGCGAGCTTGAGCTCGCCTCCTTCCTCCTCGTCGCAGGATGAGAAGGGGAAGAGAGCCCCGATAGTCCCCGATAGGTGTGTGCCCCTTTTACATCGCCGGACCTGCCTATAGCCGCCAGTTGCTCACCGCCGATGCTCTTTCGTGCGCGTGTGCAGTTTGGTTTAGTTTCGTCAATATAAGGGTGCTTGTGTGTGTATTTGAGATGCAGAAGCCTCCATCTGTTAACATGCGATCGTGCAGCGCAGTGGCAACCAGCTCGGGGGAGACCAGGGAGGTCTTGGGTTCGAATCCCCTTCTCCCCCCTTTTTTTGTTTTCTTTTCCTTTTGCTTGTTTTCTTTCCTTTTATTTGTTGAGTGTGTATGTATGTATATGTAGGATCAGGTTCCTTTTTTTTAATTTTTTCTGTCTCATGTATATAGTGTATGTGTGCCTTAGAGTGTGTGTGTGTGTGTGTTTGTAGCATGTATGTGTGTGTATGCACCTAGGGGTGCATATGCATATGTATGCATACATGCTATGCATAGGAATTGTATGTGTGTGTAGGCACATATGCATGGGTGCTCGTGTGTGCATTGTAGTGTGTGGTGTGGTAGTGTGTGTGCACCTAATGGTGCATATGCACATGATGCATGTGTGTTTAGTATGGAGTGTATGTGTGACCTAGTGTGTGTCCTAGTGAGTGTGTGTGTATGTGTTGCATACACACATGCATATTTAGTGGTGTGGAGTGTGTTGTGGGTGTGTGGTGCACCATACATGTGTGTGTCCTTGTAAGTATAGGTTAGTGAGTGTGTGTGTGTGTGTCACCCACACATGCTTGTGTGTGTGGCTTGGTGGTTGTACATGTGCTTGCTATTTTACCTCTCCTAGTGATGTTAGCATAGGTGTGGATGGTTGTGCCTTCTTATCTACATATGTTTGTGGATGTGTGTGTGCTTAAGGGTAGAGATGCATGTGTAGGTTTCTTTCATGTGTATATGTGCATGTATACCTCTCCTAGATAGTTTCATCCTTGATATTGATGCCATGCCATGCTATCATGTCCCTAAGGTGCTAAATAACCCCTTCCAACATGTATCCATGGAGCACCTATCATTTTGTGACATTTGCATTAAGTTCCATAAGTGACATAACTCACCCATGGCCTAGGGAGGTCCAATTTCGGCCCCCCTTTGCTCCCTTTTGTTCCATGCAAGCATATAGGTATGAGTAATGATTTTGGGGTATAATAAACCCATGTATGCACCTGTGAAGTCAGATTTGACTTTGGGGCAACTTGACAAAACTGCATTTTTATGCTGTGATGCCCTTTTGTCTTTTTCATATGAATTAATCTATGCATGCTTTCAAGATCTTGCCAATATGAATTTGTTAATAAAAGTTGTTGGTAATGTCCCAGTATTTTTGTTATTCATGTAAAGTCACCAGATGAGTGGGCACCATGATGTTTAGTAAGCTACTTTCAGTTTCTGGCCAGCCTGCTTAAAAATGACTAAGTCTGGAGAATCTGCTGTTACTGTTTTGCCATGTAGAGTGGGGTGTAGCTAGTGATTTGCTGTGAATTTGAGCATGCTCAGTGTTAGGTATTTGTATTAGATATTGTCATCTACTATTATGTTAATTTTCATGACAATAGGAGCTCTCTAGCATATATAACCAGTGCTGTCAACATGCTACTTTATTAACCCAGATTCCAGAAAACTGGATTTTTCACTAAGTCCCTAAAATCCTGATTCATCATGCCAACTTGCTTGATACATGCATTTTGATGTGTGACTCTTTTTATGATTTCATATTTGGATAAATTGATTTGGGTGTTGATTAGATCCTGTCCATATCTTGTTTGTGGCTGTAGGACTCCTGTAGCTCTAGTTGTGATCTTTACAAATTGCTATGTTGTTGTTTTGTGGCAGATTGGGTGCTATTTTGTTTTGTGAGTTGTGGGAGATATACTCCATGGAATTGAGTGATTCTTGAGTCTATTGTGATTGGTTTTTCATCACCTGTCCAGTGGCTACCTCGGAATGCCAATAATTATCCCAGGTATTTGGTGATCTTGTGTTTTGCCTCCGTACCTTGTCGTGAGCGTATCTCGAGAACCGTAGCTCCGTTTCTTGCGATCCTTATATGCATTTCCATAGATTTTGCATGATGCATCCATATTTTCCATTTTCATGCATGTCTAAATAACTTTACATGAGGTTCTGTCCAGATTCATTAAAAATAACTTTGCATGTGTAACATGAATAGTTTTGGATTGCCATGTTATAATTCTTCATAAATGATCATGCATCATTTTGATTGTGCATTGCACCTTGGTTGGATATTTATTGTTGCTGTTTCCCTTGGGTAGAAACGAGTGTTGATACTGAGTACGAGGACCCAGGAGAGTACCACTACGAGGATCCCGCTACTTGTTCCGCTGAAGAACCAACAGGCAAGATGATCGTACCCGGATCCCAATACTATATTTGCTTGCTAGTTTCTCGTTCTTATCGTTACAATTGCGCTACCTACCACATGATATCAGCCCCCATGTTGCCATGACAGCCTCTAACCTCCACATCCCAGCAAACCGTTGATTGGCTAAGATACCGCTGCTCAGCCCCTCTTATAGCGTTCTTAGTTGCAGGTGCAGCTTGTTCCATGTGACAACATGGATTGGATATCACAATAAATTTTGTTATTTAATTTAATGCACATATATATATATGGTATTGGTGGAAGGCTTGGTCTTTTGCTAAGTGATTTGTTCCGCTCGTACCGCCATTAGTTCCATGTTACCGGTGTTATGTTTTCCGTATTTTGCGCTCCTAACACGCTTGGGGTTGTTATGGGGACCCCCTTGTTTATTCGGTTGAGATTAAAACTTGTCTGGCAAGACCCAACATTGGTACTACATTTGCTAATAACTTAATGAACTTGCATAGGGCTTTGCAACCCCGTGGATAATTAATCAACCCCCAGGCCAGTGCTCTTCACGAGTGTTGGTCCAAACTAGAGCACTGTGCGGGGCCAACCCACGGCAACTTGGGAGATTTCTATCAGGCCTCCATACACTAGCTTATCCGTCGTGTCCTGAGACTGAGATACGCGGCTCTTATCGGGTTCGTCGACACGTCGGGTGTGTTGGGGAACGTCGCATGGGAAACAAAAATTTTTCTACGCACACGCAAACCTATCCATGGTGATGAGCATCTACGAGAGGGAGAGTGGATCTACGTACCCTTGTAGATCGCTAAGCGGGAAGCGTTAAGAAACGCGGTTGGTGTAGTCGAACATCTTCGCGATCCAAATCGCCGAGCGTCCCGCGATCTCATCACGATCCGTCCCGCGATCCAATCACGATCCGTCCCGTGAACTCATCACGATCCGTCCCGCGATCTCATCACGATCCGTCTCACGATCTTGATCACGATCTGTCCCGCGAACTCATCACGATCCGTTCCACGATCTCATCACGAACCGTCTCGCGATCTCGATCACGGTCCTTCCGATCTAGCGCCGAACGGACGGCACCTCCGCGTTCAGCACACGTGCAGCTTGATGACGATCTCCACCGTCTTGATCCAGCAAGAGGAGGTGGATAGGAGAGAGAGTTCACCGGCAGCGTGACGGCGCTCCGGTGATGGTGGTGGTGGAGCAATTCCGGCAGGGCTTCGCCTAAGCGCTGCAGAAATCCGATCTAGAGGAGAAACTGTGCACCGGTGAAACGGGTAGCACGTGGCCGGAAATTCTGTCCAAAAACCACCCAATCCACTAGTATATAGGAGGAGAGGAGAGGAGAGGCAGCCAAGGCCTTTGGGTCGGCCGAAATAGGAGGTGGGAAGAAATCCTACTTCACCTCCAATCCTAGTTGGAGTAGGATTGCCTCCTATTGGCTGATTTTCCACTTTTTGCTTTAGGACTTTCTCTCCTGCGCCATGGGCCTTTGTGGCTGTTTTCCCAGCCCACTAAGGGCTGGTTATTATTCTCCCACAGCCCATGGACCTCTTGGGGTCGAAATACCCCTCCCGGAGGCCTCCCGGTACACTACCGGCACTCCCGGTACACTACCGGCACTCCCGGTACACTACCGATGAGCCCGAAACTTTTCCGGAAACCAAACTGGGACTTCCTATATATGAATCTTTACCTCCGGACCATTCCGGAGCTCCTCGTGATGTCCGGGATCTCATCCGGGACTCCGAACAAACTTCGGTCACCACCATACATAACTCTACACTACCGAAACGTCACCGAACCTTAAGTGTGCAGACCCTGCGGGTTCGAGAACTATGTAGACATGACCGAGACACCTCTACGGTCAATAACCAATGGCGGGACCTGGACATCCACATTGGTTCCTACATATTCTACGAAGATCTTTATCGGTCGAACCTCTATGTCAAGGATTTAGTTAATCCCGTATAACGTCCCCTTTGTTCTTCGGTATGTTACTTGCCCGAGATTCGATCGTCGGTATCTCCATACCTAGTTCAACCTCGTTACTGGCAAGTCTCTTTACTCGTTCCGTAATACAAGATACCGTGACTAACACTTAGCCACATTGCTTGCAAGGCTTGTTGTGATGTTGTATTACCGAGTGGGCCCTGAGATACCTCTCCGTCACACGGAGTAACAAATCCCAGTCTCGATCCATGCCAACTCAACAAACACCATCGGAGATACCTGTAGAGCACCTTTATAGTCACCCAGTTACGTTGCGACGTTTGATACACACAAGGCACTCCTCCGATATCCGTGAGTTGCATGATCTCATGGTCATAGGAACATATACTTGACATGCAGAAAACAGTAGCAATAAACTGACACGATCATATGCTATGTTTGTAGTTTGGGTCTTATCCATCACATCATTCTCCTAATGATGTGATCCCGTTATCAAATGACATCTCATGTCCATGGCTAGGAAACTTTAACCATCCTTTGATCAACGAGCTAGTCCATTAGAGGCATACTAGGGACATGGTTTTGTCTATGTATCCACACATGCATTTAAGTCTCCGATCAATACAATTATAGCATGGATAATAAACGATTATCATGAACAAGGAAATATGATAATAACTAATTTATTATTGCCTCTAGGGCATATTTCCAACAGTCTCCCACTTGCACTAGAGTCAATAATCTAGTTCACATCACCATGTGATTCGCATTGTTATGAATCTAACACCCAATGAGTTTTGGGGCTCGATCATGCTTTGCATGTGAGAGAGGTCTTATAGTCAACGGGTCTGCGATATTCAGATCCGTGTGTACTTTGCAAATCTCTATGTCAAACCGTAAACACTGCTACCACACTCCACTTGGTACTATTTCCAAATGGCTGCTCCACTATACGTATCCAGATTGCTACTACTAGTCATCTGGATAGGTGTTAAAGCTTGCATCGACGTAACTCTTTACGACGAACTCTTTATCACCTCCATAATCAAGAAACATTTCCTTAGTCCTCTGGTTACTAAGGATAATTCCGACCGCTGTCCAGTGATCCACTCCTGGACCACTCTTGTACCCCTTGACAGACTCGTGGCAAGGCACACATAGGTGCGGTACACAGCATGGCATAATATAGAGCCTATGGCTAAGGCATAGGGGACGACATTCATCCTTTCTCTTTCTTCTGCCGTTGTCGAGCTTTGAGTCTCACTCAACTTCACACCTTACAAATCAGACGAGAACTATTTCTCTGGCTGATCCATTTTGAACTCTTTCAAAATCTTGTCAAGATATGCACTCATTGAAAGTCTCATCAAGCATCTTGATCTATCTCTATAGATTTTGATGCTCAACAATTAGGTAGCTTTATCCAGGTCTTCCTTAGAAAAACACTTTTCAAACAACCTTTTATGCCTTCCAGAAATTCTACATTATTTCCGATCAACAATATGTCAACCACATATACTTATCAGAAACTCTATAGTGCTCCCACTCACTTTATTGCAAATACAAGTTTCTCGTAAACTTTGTATAAACATCAAAAACTTTGATCACCTCATCAAAGTGTATATTCCAACTCCGAGATGCTTGCTTCAGTCCATGGAAGGATCACCAAAGCTTGCACACCTTTTAGCATCCTTAGGACTGACAAAACCTTCTGGTTGTATCACATACAACCTTTCCTCAAGTAAACCGTTAAGGAAATGATGTTTTGACATCCATCTGTCAGATTTCATAATTGAAAACGCAGCAACTGCTAACATAATTCCAACAGACTTTAGCACCACTACGAGTGAGAAAATCTCATCGTAGTCAACTCCTTGAACTTGTCACAAACTACTTTGCAACAAGTCGAGCTTTACAAATGGTGATATTTACCATCAGCGTCTGTCTTCATTTTTAAAGATCCATTTGTACTCAACGACCTGCCGTCCAACGAGCAAGTCTACCAAAGTCTATACTTGGTTTTCATACATGGATCCTATCTCGGATTTCATGGTCTCATCCATTTGTCGGAATCCGGGCCCATCATCGCTTCTCCATAGCTCGTAGGTTCATCGCTGTCCAACAACATGACCTTTAAGACAGGGTTGTTGTACCACTCAAGAGCAGTACACGTCCTTGTCGACCTACGAGGTTCGATAGTAACTTGATCCGAAGCTTCATGATCATCATCATTAACTTCTTTCTTCAACTAACATAGGCTTCACAGAAACAACTTTCTGCGCTGCGCTACTCTGATTGAAACAAGGTTCAATAACCTCATCAAGTTCTATCTTCCTCCCACTCAATTCTTTCGAGGGAAACCTTTTCTCAGGAAAGGATCCATTCCAGCAACAAACACTTTGCACTCGGATCTGAGATAGAAGGTATACCCAACTGTTCTTGGCGTATTCTATGAAGATGCATTTGTTCGCTTTGGGTTTGAGCTCATTAGGTGAAAACATTTTCCACACAAGCTTCGCAGCCCCAAACATTAAGAAATGACAGCTTAGGTTTCTATCAAACCATAATTCACACGGTGTCATCTCAACGGATTTAGATGATGCCCTATTTAAAGTGAATGTAGTTGTCTCTAATGCATAACCCCAAAAATTATAGTAGTAAAATGATAAGAGACATCACAGTATGCACTATATCAATAGAGCATGACTATGATGTTCGGACACACCATCACAGCATGGTGTTCCAGGTGGCGTTAGTTGTGAAACAACTTTCACATTGTCTTAAGTTGTATGCCAAACTCGTGACTCAGATATTCACCTCCACGATCATATCGCAGTCATTTTTATCTTCTTGTCACGATGATCTTTAAACTTCACTCTGAATTTGCTTGAACCTTTCAAACGATTCAGACTTGTGTTTCATTAAGTAAATATACACTATATCTACTCAAATCATCAGTGAAGGTAAGAAAATAACGATATCCACTGCACACTACAAGACTCACTAGATTGCATACATCAACATGTATCATTTCCAATGAATCACTTGCCCGCTCCATCCAACGGGGTCCTTTAGTCATCTTGCCCAAGAGGCATGGTTCGCATGTCTCAACCGATTCGAAATCGAATGAGTCCAAATATCCATCAGCATGGAGTTTCTACATGCGCTTTATACCAATATGACATTTAGCGGCAGTGCCACAAGTATGTGGTACTATCATTATTAACTTTGTATCTTTTGACATCAATGTTATGAACATGTGTAATACTACGATCAAGATTTCAACAAACCATTCTCACTGGGTGCATGACCATTGAAGGTATTATTCATGTAAACAGAATAACCATTATTCTCTAACTTAAATGAATAACCGTATTGCAATAAACATGATCTAATCATGTTCATGCTCAACGCAAAACACCAAATAACATTTATTTAGGTTCGTCACTAATCCTGAAGGTAGAGAGAGCGTGCGATGTTGATCACATCAACCTTGGAAACACTTCCAACACATATCGTCACCTCACCCTTAGCTAGTTCTCCGTTTATTCCGTAGCTTTTATTTCGAGTTACTAACATTTAGCAACCGAACCGGTATCCAATACCCAGGTGCTACTAAGAGTACTAGCAAGGTACACATTAGTAACTCGTATATCAAATATACTTCTATCAATGTTGCCAGCCTTCTTATCTACCAAGTATCTAGGGTTGTTCCGCTTCAGCGACCTCTCACCTCATAATAGAAGCACTTAGTCTCGGGTTTGAGTTCAACTTTGGGTTGCTTCACTGGAGCAGCAACTGACTTGCTATCCATGAAGTTTCCCTCCTTGATCTTGCCCTTTTCGAAACTAGTGGTTTGATTAACCATCAACACTTGACGCTCCTTCTTGATTTCTACCTTCGCGGTGTCAAACATCGCGAACAGCTCAGGGATCAATACTTCTATCCCTGGTGTATTATAGTTCATCACTTAAGTTCTAGTAGCTTTAGTGACAGTGACTTGGAGAACTATATCAATCACTATCTTATCTGGAAGATCAACTCCCACTTGATTCAAGCGATTGTAGTACCCAGACAATCTGAGTACATGCTCAACGATTGAGCTATTCTCCTTCATCTTACAGGCAAAGAATCTTGTTGGAGATCTCATATCTCGCAACACAGGCACGAGCCTGAGATCACAATCTCTGCCCCTAGAACATCTCATATGTTCCGTGACGTTCAAAACGTTTCGGAGCCTCAATTCTAAGCCGTAATGCATGACGCACAAAACTATCAAGTAGTCATCGAAACGTGCCTGTCAGATGTTCACAACATCTATAGACGACGCTAGAGGGGGTGGCGCACCGAGCGGTGCATTAAGGACATAAGCCTTCTGTGCAGCAATGAGGACAATCCTCAGATCACGGACCCAGTCCGCAATATTGCTACCAACATCTTTCAATTCTATTTCTCTAGGAACATATAAAAATACAAGGGAGCCACAACGCGAGCTAGTAATCTACAACATAATTTGCAAAGACACTTTGACTATGTTCATGATAATGAGTTCAATTAATCATATTATTTAAGAACTCCCACTCAAATTGACATCCCTCCGATCATTCGAGTGATACATGATCCAAATTCACCAACTCAAGTCCGATCATCACGTGAGTTGAGGTGGCTGCAATGGTGAACATCATTATGTTGATCATATCTACTATATGACTCATGTTCGACCTTTCGGTCTCTCGTGTTCCGAGGCCATGTCTGTACATGCTAGGCTCGTCAAGTTTAACCCGAGTGTTCTGCGCGTGCAAATCTGGCTTGCACCCGTTGTATGTGAACGTAGAGTCTATCACACCCGATCATCACGTGGTGTCTCAACACGACGAACTTTCGCAACGGTGCACACTCGGGGAGAACACAGTTCATCTTGAAATTCAAGTGAGGGATCACCTTATAATGCTACCGCCGTACTAAGCAAAACAAGGTGCATAAAAGGATTAACATCTCATGCAATTCATAAGTGACATGATATGGCCATGAACTTGTGTTTAAGATCTCCATCTTCGAAACACCGGCATGATCTCCATCGTCACCGGCACAACACCATGATCTCCATCATCTTGATCTCCATCAATGTGTTGCCATTGGGGTTGTGGCGCCAGCCCTGCTTCTACTTCTATTGCTACTGCTTAGCGATAAAGTAAAGCATTACATAGCGCTTAATGATTGACACGCAGGTCATACAATAATTAAAGACAACCCTATGGCTCCTGCCGGTTGCCGTACTCAACGACATGCAAGTCGTGAAATTCTATACATCACATGATCATCTCATACATCACATATATCTCATCATGTAATTGGCCATATCACATCACAACATACCCTGCAAAAACAAGTTAGACGTCCTCTAATTGTTGTTGCATGTTTTACGTGGCTGCTATGGGTATCTAGCAAGAACGATTCTCACCTACGCATAAACCACAACGGTGATACACTAGTTTGCTTTTCAACCTTCTCAAGGACCGCCTTTGTCGAATCCGATCCAACTAAAGTGAGAGAAACTGTCACCCGCAAGCCATCTAGGCAACAAGTTGCGTCGAGGGAACCGGTCTCTCGTAAGCGTACGAGTAATGTTGGTCCGGGCCGCTTCATCTCACAATCCCGCTGAACCA
Source organism: Hordeum marinum (assembly GCA_022496015.1). Classification (NCBI taxonomy): domain Eukaryota; kingdom Viridiplantae; phylum Streptophyta; class Magnoliopsida; order Poales; family Poaceae; genus Hordeum; species Hordeum marinum. Next base: position 300,801,412 of record CM039674.1, on the reverse strand, counting down.
AAATACGACCAAGGGAGGAAGCAATCTAAGCATCAACGCCCACAAACCTTTTGTGTTCTACTCGAGATCTCATCGAACCATCAACCTAGCTCTGATACCACTGTTGGGGAACGTCGCATGGGAAACAAAAATTTTTCTACGCACACGCAAACCTATCCATGGTGATGAGCATCTACGAGAGGGAGAGTGGATCTACGTACCCTTGTAGATCGCTAAGCGGGAAGCGTTAAGAAACGCGGTTGGTGTAGTCGAACATCTTCGCGATCCAAATCGCCGAGCGTCCCGCGATCTCATCACGATCCGTCCCGCGATCCAATCACGATCCGTCCCGTGAACTCATCACGATCCGTCCCGCGATCTCATCACGATCCGTCTCACGATCTTGATCACGATCTGTCCCGCGAACTCATCACGATCCGTTCCACGATCTCATCACGAACCGTCTCGCGATCTCGATCACGGTCCTTCCGATCTAGCGCCGAACGGACGGCACCTCCGCGTTCAGCACACGTGCAGCTTGATGACGATCTCCACCGTCTTGATCCAGCAAGAGGAGGTGGATAGGAGAGAGAGTTCACCGGCAGCGTGACGGCGCTCCGGTGATGGTGGTGGTGGAGCAATTCCGGCAGGGCTTCGCCTAAGCGCTGCAGAAATCCGATCTAGAGGAGAAACTGTGCACCGGTGAAACGGGTAGCACGTGGCCGGAAATTCTGTCCAAAAACCACCCAATCCACTAGTATATATAGGAGGAGAGGAGAGGAGAGGCAGCCAAGGCCTTTGGGTCGGCCGAAATAGGAGGTGGGAAGAAATCCTACTTCACCTCCAATCCTAGTTGGAGTAGGATTGCCTCCTATTGGCTGATTTTCCACTTTTTGCTTTAGGACTTTCTCTCCTGCGCCATGGGCCTTTGTGGCTGTTTTCCCAGCCCACTAAGGGCTGGTTATTATTCTCCCACAGCCCATGGACCTCTTGGGGTCGAAATACCCCTCCCGGAGGCCTCCCGGTACACTACCGGCACTCCCGGTACACTACCGGCACTCCCGGTACACTACCGATGAGCCCGAAACTTTTCCGGAAACCAAACTGGGACTTCCTATATATGAATCTTTACCTCCGGACCATTCCGGAGCTCCTCGTGATGTCCGGGATCTCATCCGGGACTCCGAACAAACTTCGGTCACCACCATACATAACTCTACACTACCGAAACGTCACCGAACCTTAAGTGTGCAGACCCTGCGGGTTCGAGAACTATGTAGACATGACCGAGACACCTCTACGGTCAATAACCAATGGCGGGACCTGGACATCCACATTGGTTCCTACATATTCTACGAAGATCTTTATCGGTCGAACCTCTATGTCAAGGATTTAGTTAATCCCGTATAACGTCCCCTTTGTTCTTCGGTATGTTACTTGCCCGAGATTCGATCGTCGGTATCTCCATACCTAGTTCAACCTCGTTACTGGCAAGTCTCTTTACTCGTTCCGTAATACAAGATACCGTGACTAACACTTAGCCACATTGCTTGCAAGGCTTGTTGTGATGTTGTATTACCGAGTGGGCCCTGAGATACCTCTCCGTCACACGGAGTAACAAATCCCAGTCTCGATCCATGCCAACTCAACAAACACCATCGGAGATACCTGTAGAGCACCTTTATAGTCACCCAGTTACGTTGCGACGTTTGATACACACAAGGCACTCCTCCGATATCCGTGAGTTGCATGATCTCATGGTCATAGGAACATATACTTGACATGCAGAAAACAGTAGCAATAAACTGACACGATCATATGCTATGTTTGTAGTTTGGGTCTTATCCATCACATCATTCTCCTAATGATGTGATCCCGTTATCAAATGACATCTCATGTCCATGGCTAGGAAACTTTAACCATCCTTTGATCAACGAGCTAGTCCATTAGAGGCATACTAGGGACATGGTTTTGTCTATGTATCCACACATGCATTTAAGTCTCCGATCAATACAATTATAGCATGGATAATAAACGATTATCATGAACAAGGAAATATGATAATAACTAATTTATTATTGCCTCTAGGGCATATTTCCAACAGGGTGGTCTTACTGGATTTGTTTTACCTTTATCGAATGTCTTGCGTGAGGACTCTGACTTTCTTCGGGTTTACTCGAGGTGTTGGAATTCCCGTGGAGTGTGGTTATTTGTGATGGACTAGTTGGAGCACCCCTGCAGAGTTAAATCTTTCGGAAAGCCATGCCCGCGGTTATGTGGCAACTTGGATAATTGTTTAACACCCGGTTATAAAAAACTTGAAGTTAACTCTAACTAAAATACACCAACTGTGTGAGTAACCATGATCATCTCTGCTTGTGAACATGATCCGAGAGAGAACACGGTGGGGTTATGATTGACGTAAGTAAGTGTTCGGGATCTCATAGAGATTACTCTAGATTCAATCGCTAAACATAGACCACTCACATTTACATTCCTGTTGCATAAGTAAGCCACCATATAATGCTTAGTGCTGCTGCAAACTAAACATCACCCTTCCATCCTAAAGCTTAAATAGTGTTGGCACCCGGGAACTTGATAGCTGAGTCCTCTGTGGCTCATAGTTTACTACAATAATCCAGGTGCAGGTTCAGATGAGTTCGTGCAGGATGATCTTACTCAGCTCCAGTGGGAGTATGATGAGGAGAGAGGTAGGATGTACGTGACGTATCCGGATGAGTAGAGGACCTGGTCATGATCTTTGGGATAGCTTGATAGTATCATTTGCAACTTCTTTTATCATTTGATTTCGTCCGTAGTCGGACCCAATGTTCATCTTGATGTTATGATTTGAGTGACATTGTAAGTTAGCATGTGGCGAGTGTAAGCCAACTTGTATACTCTTCTCATTCAGTATTGTATGTTGTGATGATACTATTCTTGCTAACGGCAAGATGCGCCTCTATCCCTTGCGAGGCCCTCGTGCCTTAAACGGATAGGCACGCATCTTGGGCGTGATAGGATGCCTTCCGGGGCATCCCCAAGCTTAGACGCTTGAGTCTTCCTTGAATCCAAGCTTAGGTCCTTGCTGCCCCTTATTCACCTCATATCGGTATCTCACCCAAAACTTGAAAACTTGAATCACACAAAACTGAACGAAACTTCGTGAGATGGGTTAGTGTAGTAAAGATAGATCATTCACTTAGGTACTATCAAGAAAAGATTCATAATTGTTCTCACATAATACCTACTGTATTCCATCATTCCCACAATTTATATCACAAAATATAAGCTATGGAAACACTTGAAACAAGCAAACTATGCATGCAAAACAGAATCTGTCAAAAATAGAAGAGTCTCTGAAGATCTGAATGATCACCATACTTACCTGACTATAAAAATTCTGAAAAATAAGGAAACATCATGGAATTTGCATTTCAGATTTTTTTTGACACTCCAGTAAAATCATATAATTCATATACTAGACGCAAAACTTTCTGTTTTTGCACAGAATCAAACGAAAAAGTATCCACACTATCCCAAAGGCTTTGCTTGGCACTTTATTGAAATAGAAGCTATAAAACATGATTAACACAGTAGCTTAATCATGTGAATACACAAATACAGAAATTAAAAGTGTTGGGTTGTTTCCCAACAAGCGCTTTTCTGTAATGCCTTTTAGCTAGGCATGATGATTTCAATGATGCTCGTATAGGAATAATAATTGAAACATGCAAGAGAGCATCATGAATCACATGGCAAGCAGATTTAAGTCTAACCCACTTCCTGTGCTTAGGGATTTTGTGAGCAAACAATTTATGGGAGCAAGAATCAACTAGCATAGGAAGGCAAAACAAGTACAACTTCAAAACTTTGAACACATAGGGAGGAAACTTGATGTCATTGCTATTCCTACAAGCACATGTTCCTCCCTCATAATAATTTTCAGTGGCATCATGAAGGAATTCAACAATATAACTATCCAATACAACATTATTTTCATGATGCACAAGCATAGAAGGTTTTATCACTCTCCACATAAGCATACTTCTTCTCATTCATAATAGTGGGAGCAAACTCAATAAAATAACTATCATGTGAGACTTGATTGACATAACCACACTGAATATTAAAATCATGATAACTAGTTTCATGGTTGTCATTACTCTTTATAGCATACATGTCATCACAATAATCATCATACATAGTAGGCATGCTATCATCATAATAGTTTTGCTCATCAAAACTTGTGGGACTAAAAATATCATCTTCATCAAACATACCGTCCCCAAGCTTGTGGCTTTGCATATCATTAGCATCATGGATATTCAGAAAATTCATACAAACAATATTTCAATCATGATCATCATTTAAGGAATTCTCACTGTGTATTTTCATAAATTCTTCCTCTACCAATTGAGCACAATTTTCCCAACCATCATTTTCACGAAATACTTTATAAAGATGAAGCAATTGATGCAACGTAAACTCCATTTTTTGTAGTTTTCTTTTACAAAACCAAACTAGTGAAAAACAAGAAACTAAAAGATTTAATTGCAAGATATAAATATATACCTTCAAGCACTCACCTCCCCGGCAACGGCGCCAGATAAGAGCTTGATGTCTACTACACAACTTGTTCTTGTAGACTCGTGTTCGGCCTCCAAGGGCGGAGTTTTGTAGGGCAGTAACAAATTACCCTCAAGTGGATGACCTAAGGTTTATCAATCCTTGGTAGGCGTAGGATGAAGAAGATCTCTCTCAAACAACCCTTTAACCAATTAATAAAAGTCTCTTGTGTCCCAAACACACCAAATACAATGGTAAATTGTATAAGTGCACTAGTTCGGTGAAGAGATGGTGATACAAGTGTAGTAATGATAGTAGATACTGATTTTTTGTAATAGTAACAATAAAAAATAGCAAGGTAGAAAGTAATAAAAGTGAGCATGAACGGTATTCCAATGCTTTAAAACAAGGATTGGGGTCCGTACTTTCGCTAGTGCAATCTCTCATCAATGCTAATATAATTGGATCACAGAACCATTCATCAACGTGCAACGAAGAATCACTCCAAAGTTCTTATCTAGCAGAGAACAAAGGAATAAATTGTTTTTAGGGTAGGAAACCTCCTTAAAGTTATCCTTTCCCATCGATCTATCCAAGAGGTCGTACTAAAATAACACCAAGTTATCCTTTCCGATCGATCTATCTAAGAGTTCGTACTAAAATAACACCATATGATACGCATCAACCAACTCTAATGTCACCTAGATACTCCAATGTTACCACAAGTATCCATGAGTTAATTATACGATACACATCAAACAATTTCATATTAATAATACTCAATCCAACACAAAGAACATCAAAGACCGCCCCGGGATTTCTATCAGAGAACATGGTATGAAAACATGCCATCAACCCCTATGCATAGATCCCCAAGGTCACCGAAATCCGCAAGTTGATGCCATAACATATGTCAAGTGAATCACTTGAATACCCAATGTCACTACGGGTATCCGCATGCAAGACATACATCAAGTGCTCTCAAATCCATGAAAGTATTCAATCCGGTAATAACAAAATCTCAAAGGGAAAGCTCAATTCATCACAACAAGATAGAGAGGGGAAAACACCATATGATCAACCTATATTAGCAAAGCCCGTGATACGTCAAGATCATGCCATCTCAAGAACACGAGAGAGAGAGAGAGAGGGATTGAACACATACCTACTGGTACAAACCGTCCCCGAGGGTGGACTACTCCCTCCTCATCATGGAGACCATAAGGATGATGATGGCCTCCGGTGATGATTTTCCCCTCCGATAGGGTGCCAGAACAGGTTCTAGATTGGTTTTTTGTGGCTATAGAGGCTTGCGACGGTGGAAATTCTGATCTAGGGTTATTTCTGAGGGTTTCTGAATATATAGGATTTTTGAGCGTCAGTTTCACAGGAAGATGGGCCACAAGGGGCCCACAATACAACAACGCAAGCCAGAGGGGGTTGGCGGGCCCTGGTGGATTGTGCCCACATAGTGGCTCTTCTGGCCCTCCCACGAAGCTTATAGCACTTCTTTTGTTCCAAAAAAATTGTCAAAATTTTTTGTTGCATTTGGAGAACTTTTATTTCTGCACAAAAAACAACAACACTGTAGTTCTGCTGAAAACAACGTCAGTCCGTGTTAGTTCCATGCAAATCATACCAAAACCATATAAAATTGATGTAAATATGGCATGAATACTTCATAAATTATAGATACGTTGAAGACGTATCAGACGCCAATCCAGAGACTAGTGGTGGCACTTGGCCTCATGTGCGTCCCGGTTGATGGTCGGCACGCCGCCACGCATGTACCTGTCAATGCCATGTGTGATTGCAGATTAGAGAGAGGGCATAGGATCGAGAGACTCAAAAACAAGATTCCAGGGTCACTGACGCTGCGGTCCTCGATCAACAGTCACACACAGCCGAGACAAGAGATGTGGAGTATGTCATGTTGGGAGCTTGTAGAAAAAGTCTTCAGCGACGGCAGAACTTCAACGTGAGCAAGGAGGTGGTCGGGATGCCCTGAGCGACAACTCCTTTGAGCATCTCTATGAGATGGCTACCAAGCTGATATGTCGTAGCTGCAGTTCACCGAGGAAAATAGAACACATGAAGTACATCAAAATAGAATCGTGAGTTGATTGACTAAGGAGTACGAGAACCATCAGTTGCTAGTTCCTCGAGGTAGTCTCATTTTAGCCGTTAACTTGCCACTGTATCCGCTTGAAGGCAATGGACTGCGTCGGGAGCCCCAAATTGACGTCGTCTTGTACACCACCCTGAACCAGTCACTTGCGATTTGGTTGCTAGAGAAAAAAACCGGTCACCACAAGTGACAGGTCGTGGTCCGTGATGCGAACGAAGATGCCTCTTGCAAGACCCCACCGTTTAACGAAACCCTCACCCCTAGAGCCGAGGCGGGTATGGTCCCTGTGCAGTCAAGGGGGAGAGAGCCCGAACTCGCCGGGGATGGTGAAAAAGCGGTCGTCGGCACCTAGATCATCTTCTTGCAGAGAAACTAGCCACCACGTCCCTTGACGAGGTTGAGCTCTTAGTCAAACTCTTTGGCGCAATCAATAAAGAGATGGATCTTGGCAGCGTTCACGAGCATGATCATGGAGATACTGATGTGCGCACCATGTGCGCCCATCTTGAGGGAACTCTAGCGCGGACGGGGCGCGTTGAATAAGCACTTATACCCGTTCTAGTTGAGATTATGGTCAATTTAAAAGGAAACAAAAGACCATGCAGGAAAAAAGAAATCAGATGGGTGTTTGTTTACAAGGACTATTTGGTGTAGGGACTAAAAAAGTCCCTTTTAGTCCCATCTAAACCAAACATGAGGGACTTTTAGGGATTAAAAGTGGGTTTTTTGGACTAAAGAAAGAAGACCCTGAGGGACAGACTTTTGGGACTTTTTCCAACAACTGCCTCTTATCCCTTCGTCCGACACGCTTTTTCCAACAGTCGCATTGTTATTAATAGGGGTAACATAGTCTTTTAACATGTCATTTAATAACCTCTAGTCCATGTTTAGTCCCTGAAACCAAACAGGTAGGGACTAGGGACTTTTTAGTTGAGACTAAAAAAAGTCTTAGGACTTTTTAACCAAACAGGGCCTCAAAAACGGGAAGGGGATCATTAATGGAGAGGGAAAGAGACCGGGACCTATCCAAAACCGGTTTGCGTGCGTGTGTTTTGTACATAGGAAGTAGGGGTAATTGTATTTGTGCCCTTAGTTGTGTCTTCCTCGACTGATTTGCCCCTAATTTATCAAAACATGTGGTTTTGCCCAGCTCACGTCCCTCTTCTTGCATTTTTGCCTTTCCGGCACGATTTCGTCCAGTCAGCATCGTTTGACCGGAAACGACGCGTTACTTTGGACACCGCTTGCCCCCATGCTCACTCACGCTCTCTCATTCCCCACTCTTGCTCTCTCTCTTTCCTTCTCACGAACCCTAAATTGCGGCGTCGAGCGGCGGCGGCTAGATCCCTTACAAGGTGATGGGGGAGAGTAGAGAGAGCGTCAACGGTGGCGGTTGTGGTGGTAGGGACAACACTCCTCCACTGCAGCATGGAGAAGGCGGCACCAATGGTGACAAGGGCATTCCTTGTGACGGATCTGCACCAACGGCAAGGAGCGGTGGCGGATCTGCACCAACGGCGACAAGTGGGGGCGGATCTGCACGACAAATTCCCCCAGGGTTAGTTTCTACACAGGAGATTTGCTTGGATTTAGGGGAGAAGGAAGAAGCGTCATCAGAGTTTTACATACCTCTCCGACCATCGGCGAGAAGATGGAAGAGCCCGAGCTCGCCATGCACCGCCGCTCCTTGCTCTACCGCGCCACGCCTTGCCTCCCACTCCTTTTTCCTCACCGGCTTCCTCGTTCTGCTCTATTTCCTTTGTTCGAAATATGCCCTAGAGGCAATAAATAAAGTTTTTATTATTATATTTCCTTGTTCATGATAATCATTTATTATCCATGCTATAATTGTATTGATTGGAAACACATTACCTGTGTGGGTAAATAGACAACACTTTCTCCCTAGAATGCCTCTAGTGAACTAGCTCGTTGGTCAAACATGGTCAAGGTTTCCTAGCCATTGACATGTGATGTCATTTGATAACGGGATCACATCATTAGGAGAATGATGTGATGGACAAGACCTAAACTACAAACGTAACATATGATCGTGTCAGTTTATTGCTACTGTTTTCTGCATGTCAAGTATATGTTTCTATGACCATGAGATCATGCAACTCACGGACACCAAAAGAGTGCCTTGTGTGTATCAAACGTCGTAACGTAACTGGGTGACTATAAAGGTGCTCTCCAGGTATCTCCGAGGGTGTGTGTTGGGTTGGCGTGGATAAAGACTGGGATTTGTTACTCCGTGTGACGGAGAGGTATCTCAGGGCCCACTCGGTAATACAACATCACAATAAGCCTTGCAAGCAATGTGACTAAGTGTTAGCCATGGGATCTTGTATTACGGAATGAGTAAAGAGACTTGCCGGTAACGATGTTGAACTAGGTATGGAGATACCGACGATCGAATCTCGGGCAAGTAACATACCGAAGAACAAAGGGAACATCATACAGGATTAACTGAATCCTTGACATAGAGGTTCGACCGATAAAGATCTTCATAGAATATGTAGGAACCAATATGGGCATCCAGGTCCCGCTATTGGTTATTGACCGTAGAGGTGTCTCGGTCATGTCTACATAGTTCTCGAACCCGCAGTGTCTGCACACTTAAGGTTTGGTGACGTTTCGGTAGTATAAAGTTATGCATGGTGGTTACCAAAGGTTGCTCAGAGTCCCGAATGAGATCCTGGACGTCACAAGGAGATCCGGAATGGTCCGGAGGTAAAGAATGATATATAGGAAGTCCTATTTTGGTCGCCGGAAAAGTTTCGGGCTCATCGATAGTGTACCGGGAGTGTCGGGAGTGTACCGGGAGACCATCGGGAGGGGTATTTCGACCCAAGAGGCTACATTGGCTGTGGGAGAGTGAATATCAGCCCTTTGTGGGCTGTTGGAAGTCCCACACAAGGCCCATGCGGCTGGGAAGAAAAGCCCAAAGAGAAAAAGGTGGAAAAGAGCAAAAAGGCAAAAATAAGGAGGAGTCCTAGTCCTACTAGGATTGGAGGAGGAATCCTCCTCTCCTCTTGGTTCGACTGATGCCTAGGTGGCTTGGCCCTTGGGCCAAGCCTCCTCCTCTCTTTCTCTTATATACACTAGAGGTTTTAGGGTTTTTGCACTAGATTTTCAGCCACGTGCTACCCGTTCCTCTAGTGCATAGTTTCTCCTCTAGATCCGTTTCTTGCAGTCCTTAGGCGAAGCCCTGCCGGAATTGCTCCACCACCATCGCCGCGGCGCCATCACACTGCCGGAGAACTCGTCTACCTCTCCGCTCCCTCTTGTAGGATCAAGAAGGCGGAGATCGTCTTCAAGTTGTACGTGTGTTGAACGCGGAGGTGTCGTCCGTTCGGTGCTTGATCGGGACAGATCGTGATTGGATTGCGGGATGCTCGGCGATTTGGATCGCGAAGATGTTCCACTACATCAACCGCATTTCTTAATGCTTCCCGCTTAGTGATCTACAAGGGTACGTAGATCCAGTCTCCCTCTCGTAGATGCTCATCACCATGGATAGATCTACGTGTGCGTAGGAAATTTTTTGTTTCCCATGCAATGTTCTCCAACAGTGGTATCAGAGCTAGGTCTATGTGTAGATGAGATCTCGAGTAGAACACAAAGAGTTTGTGGGCGTTGATGCTTAGATTGCTTCCTCCCTTGGTCGTGTTTTGGTTTAGCGGTATTGTGAGATGAAGCGGCCCGGACCAACATTACTTGTACGCTTACGAGAGACCGGTTCCCTCAACCAAAACTTGTTGCATAGATGGCTTGCGGGTGCCAGTTTCTCTCACTTTAGTTGGATTGGATTTGACAAAGGTGGTCCTTGAGAAGGTTGAAAAGCAACTAGTGTATCACCATTGTGGTTTTTGCGTAGATGAGAATTGTGCTTGCTAGATACCCGTAGCAGCCACATAAAACATGCAACAACAATTAGAGGACGTCTAACTTGTTTTTGCAGGGTATGTTGTGATGTGATATGGCCAATTACATGATGTGATATATGTGATGTTTGAGATGATCATGTGATGTATAGATTATCACGACTTGCATGTCGATGAGTACGGCAACCGGTAGGAGCCATAGGGTTGTCTTTAATTATTGTATGACCTGCGTGTCAATCATTAAGCGCTATGTAATGCTTTACTTTATCGCTAAACGGTAGCAATAGTAGTAGAAGCATGATGGGCATGACAACCCCGATGGCGACACGTTGATGGAGATCATGGTGTCGTGCCGGTGACGATGGAGATCATGTCAGTGCTTTCTAGATGGAGATCAAACGCACAAGTTCATGGCCATATCATGTCACTTATGATTTGCATGTGATGTTAATCCTTTTATGCACCTTGTTTTGCTTAGGACGACGGTAGCATTATAAGGTGATCCCTCACTTAAATTTCAAGATGAATTGTGTTCTCCCCGAGTGTGCACCGTTGCGAAAGTTCGTCGTGTCGAGACACCACGTGATGATCGGGTGTGATAGACTCTACATTCACATACAACGGGTGCAAGCCAGTGTTGCACATGCAGAACACTCGGGTTAAACTTGACGAGCCTAGCATGTACAAACATGGCCTCATAACACAAGATATCGAAAGGTCGAACATGAGTCATATAGTAGATATGATCAACATGATGATGTTCACCATTGAAACAACCTCAACTCACGTGATGATCGGACTTGAGTTGGTGAATTTGGATCATGTGACACTCAGATGACCTGAGGGATGTCAATTTGAGTGGGAGCTTTAGTAATTTGATTAACTAAACTCATTATCTTGAACAATAGTCTAAGTAACCTTTGCATATTTATGTTGTAGATCAATGGCTCGCGCAATAGCACCCCTGAATTTTAATGCGTTCCTAGAGAAAGCTAAGTTGAAAGATGATGGAAGTAACTTTGTTGACTGGGCCCGTAATCTGAGGATTATCCTCACGGCTTCCCAGAAATCATATGTCCTTGATGCACCGCTTGGTGACCAACCAGAAGACATGTCTTCCAAAGACGTTAAGAACACTAGGGAGGCACGTTCTGGAGATTACTCAATAGTTTAGTGTGCAATATTGTATGGCTTAGAACCAGGACTTCAAAGACGTTTTGAACGTCATGGAGAATATGAGATGTTCCAGGAGTTGAAGTTCATCTTTCAGAAGAATGCCCGGATCGAGAGGTATGAGACCTCCGATAAGTTCTATGCTTGCAAAATGGAGGAGAACGGGTCTATCAGTGAGCATATACTCAGAATGTCTGGGTATTCGAATTGTCTAGCAGAGTTGGGAATTGCCCTTTCGGTAGAGGCGATCACTGACAGAGTTCTTCAATCACTGCCACCTAGTTACAAGAGCTTTGTGATCAACTATAACATGCACGAGATGAACAAATCAGTCGTCGAGCTATTTGCGATGCTAAAAGTCGCTGAGTCTGAAATCCAGAAAGAGCATCAAGTGTTGATGGTTAATAAAACCACTAGTTTCAAGAAGAATGGCAAGGGCAAGGGCAAGAAGGGTAAAACCAAGAAGGATGGCAAAGTAGTTACTACTCTTGTAAAGAAGCCCAAGCATGGACCCAAGCCAGAAACTGAATGCTTTCATTGCAAGGGAACTGGTCACTGGAAGCGGAACTGCCCCAAGTACCTGGCTAACAAGAAGGCGGCCAACGACAAACAAGGTATATATGATACACATGTTATTGATGTGTACCTTACTAGCTCTCGTTGTAGTGCCTGGGTATTTGATACCGGTTCGGTTGCTCACATTTGCAACTCAAAATAGGAACTACAAAATAGACGAAGGCGGGCAAAGGATGAAGTGACGATGCACGTGGGAAATGGTTCCAAGGTTGATGTGATCGTCGTCGGCACGCTCTCTCTTCGATTACCATCGGGATTAGTGATGAACCTGAATAATTGTTATTTAGTGCCTGCGTTAAGCATGAACATTATATCTAGATCTTGTTTATTGCAAGACGGTTACTCATTAAATCGGAGAATAAAGGTTGTTCTATTTATATGAGTAATATCTAATATGGTCATGCACCCAATGTGAGGGGTTTATTCATATTGAATCTTGATAGTGATGATACACATGTCCATAACACTGATGCCAAAAGATGTAGAGTTGATAATGATAGTACCACTTTCTTGTGGCACTGCCATTTAGGTCATATTGGTGTAAAACGCATGAGGAAGCTCCATGCTGATGGACTTTTGGAGTCACTTGATTTTGAATCACTTGACACATGTGAACCATGCCTCATGGGCAAGATGACTAAAACGCCGTTCTCTGGAACAATGGAACGGGCAAGTGACTTATTGGAAATCATACATACTGATGTATGCGGTCCAATGAATGTTACAGCGCATGGTGGATATCGTTATTTTCTCACCTTCACCGACGACTTAAGTAGATATGGGTATATTTACTTAATGAAACACAAGTCTGAAACGTTTGAAAAGTTCAAGCAATTTCAGAGTGAAGTTGAGAATCATCGTAACAGGAAGATTAAATTCCTGCGATCTGATCGAGGAGGTGAATATCTGAGTTATGAATTTGGCAGTCACTTAAGACAGTGTGGAATTGTTTCACAGTTGACACCGCCCGGAACACCACAGCGTAATGGTGTGTCCGAACGTCGTAATCGAACCTTATTAGATATGGTGCGTTCTATGATGTCTCTTGCTGATTTGCCACTATCGTTTTGGGGTTATGCATTAGAGACAGCTGCATTCACTTTAAATAGGGCACCATCGAAATCCGTTGAGATGACGCCATATGAACTATGGTTTGGCAAGAGTCCAAAGTTGTCGTTTCTTAAAGTTTGGGTATGTGATGCTTATGTCAAAAAGCTTCAGCCTGAAAAGCTGGAACCCAAAGCGGAGAAATGCGTCTTCATAGGATACCCGAAAGAGACAGTCGGGTATACCTTCTATCTCAGATCCGAAGGCAAAGTGTTTGTCGCTAAGAACGGAACATTTCTTGAGAAAGAGTTTCTCTCGAAAGAATTGAGAGGGAGGAAAATAGAGCTTGATGAGGTTATTGAACCTTTACTTCAACCAGAAAGTAGCGCAGCGCAAAAAGATGTTTCTGTGGAACCTATGACGGTTGAAGAGGAAGTTAATGATGATGATTATGAAGCTTCGGATCAAGCTGCTATTGAACCTCATAGGTCGACAAGGGCGCGTACTGCTCCTGAGTGGTACGGCAACCCTGTCTTGGAGGTCATGTTGTTGGACAACAATGAACCTACGAGCTATGGAGGAGCGGTGATGGGCCCGGATTCTGAGAAATGGTTAGAGGCCATGAAATCCGAGATGGGATCCATGTATGAAAACAAAGTATGGACTTTGGAAGTATTACGTGAAGGGCGAAAGGCCATTTAGAACAAATGGATCATTAAGAAGAAGACAGACGTGGACGGTTATTTCACTGTCTATAAAGCTCGACTTGGGGCAAAGGGTTTTTCACAAGTTCAAGGAGTTGACTATGACGAGACCTTCTCACCCGTAGCGATGCTCAAGTCTGTCAGAATCATGTTGGCAATAGCTGCTTATTTCGACTATGAAATTTGGCAGATGGATGTCAAAACAGCGTTCCTCAACGGTTTCCTTGAGGAAGAGTTGTATATGATGCAACCAGAAGGTTTTGTTGATCCAGAGAATGCTGACAAAGTTTGCAAACTCCAACGATCCATTTATGGGCTGGTGCAAGCATCTCGGAGTTGGAATAAGCGCTTTGATGAGGTGATCAAAGCGTTTGAGTTTATACAAGTTTATGGAGAAGCTTGTATTTACAAGAAAGTGAGTGGGAGCTCTATAGCGTTTCTAATATTATATGTGGATGACATATTGCTGATTGGAAACAATATAGAAATGCTAGAAAGCGTGAAGGAATATTTGAACAAGAGTTTTTCAATGAAGTACCTTGGAGAAGCTGCTTTCATATTAGGCATTAAGATCTATAGAGATAGATCGAGACGCTTAATAGCACTTTCACAGAGCACATACCTTGATAAAGTTTTGAAGAAGTTCAAAATGGATCAGTCCGGGAAGGGGTTCTTGCCTGTGTTACAAGGTGTGAAGTTGAGTAAGACTCAATGCCCAGTGACTACAGAAGATAGAGAAAAGATGAGTGTCATCCCCTATGCTTCAGCCATATGCTCTATCATGTATGCAATGTTGTGCACAAGACCTGATGTCAGCCTTGCCATAAGTATGGCCAGAAGGTTTCAAAGTGATCCTGGAATGGAGCACTGGGCAGCGGTCAAGAATATCCTTAAGTACCTGAAAAGGACTAAGGAAATGTTTCTCGTTTATGGAGGTGATGAAGAGCTCGTCGTAAAGGGTTACGTCGATGCAAGCTTTGACACTGATCTGGATGACTCTAAGTCACAAACCGGATACATATTTATTCTCAACGGGGGAGTGGTAAGCTGGTGCAGTTCCAAGCAAAGCGTGGTAGCCGATTCTACGTGCGAAGCGGAGTACATCGCAGCCTCGGAGGCAGCGAAGGAAGGTGTCTGGATGAAGCAATTCATGACAGATCTTGGAGTAGTGCCCAGTGCACTGAATCCAATGAACCTGTTCTGTGACAACACTGGTGCCATTGCACTGGCCAAGGAACCAAGGTTTCACAAGAGGACCAGACACATAAAGCGACGCTTCAACTCCATCCGCGATTACATCGAGGAAAAGGACATAAATATTTGCAAAGTGCAGACTGATCTGAATGTTGCAGACCCGTTGATTAAAACTCTTCCAAGGGCTAAACATGATCAACACCAGAACTGCATGGGTGTTCGATTCATTACAATGTAAATCACATAATGATGTGAACTAGATTACTGACTCTAGTGCAAGTGGGAGACTGTTGGAAATATGCCCTAGAGGCAATAAATAAAGTGTTTATTATTATATTTCCTTGTTCATGATAATCGTTTATTATCCATGCTATAATTGTGTTGATTGGAAACACATTACATGTGTGGGTAAATAGACAGCACTTTGTCCCTAGTATGCCTCTAGTGAACTAGCTCGTTGGTCCAAGATGGTCAAGGTTTCCTAGCCATTGACATGTGATGTCATTTGATAACGGGATCACATCATTAGGAGAATGATGTGATGGACAAGACCCAAACTACAAACGTAGCATATGATTGTGTCTGTTTATTGCTACTGTTCTCTGCATGTCAAGTATATGTTTCTATGACCATGAGATCATGCAACTCATGGACACCGAAAGAGTGCCTTGTGTGTATCAAACGTCGCAACGTAACTGGGTGACTATAAAGGTGCTCTACAGGTATCTCCGAGGGTGTGTGTTGGGTTGGCGTGGATCAAGACTGGGATTTGTTACTCCGTGTGACGGAGAGGTATCTCAGGGCCCACTCGGTAATACAACATCACAATAAGCCTTGCAAGCAATGTGACTAAGTGTTAGTCACGGGATCTTGTATTATAGAACGAGTAAAGAGACTTGCCGGTAACGAGGTTGAACTAGGTATGGAGATACCGACGATCGAATCTTGGGCAAGTAACATACCGAAGAACAAAAGGAACATCATACGGGATTAACTGAATCCTTGACATAGAGGTTCAACTGATAAAGATCTTCATAGAATATGTAGGAACCAGTATGGGCATCCAGGTCCCGCTATTGGTTATTGATCGTAGAGGTGTCTCGGTCATGTCTACGTAGTTCTCGAACCCGTAGGGTCTGCACACTTAAGGTTTGGTGACATTTCGGTAGTATAGAGTTATACATGGTGGTGACCGAAGATTGTTCGGAGTCCTGGATGAGATCCCGTACATCATGAGGAGCTCCGGAATGGTCCGGAGGTAAAGAATGATATATAGGAAGTCCTATTTTGGTCACCGGAAAAGTTTCGGGCTCATCGGTAGTGTACCGGGAGTGTCGGTAGTGTACCGGGAGACCATCGAGAGGGGTATTTCGACCCAAGAGGCTACATGGGCTGTGGGAGAGTGAATACCAGCCCTTTGTGGACTGGTGGAAGTCCCACACAAGGCCCATGCGGCTAGGAAGAAAAGCCCAAAGAGAAAAAGGTGGAAAAGGGCAAAAAGGCAAAAATAAGGAGGAGTCCTAGTCCTACTAGGATTGGAGGAGGAATCCTCCTCTCCTCTTGGTTCGGCCGACGCCTAGGTGGCTTGGCCCTTGGGCCAAGCCTCCTCCTCTCTTCCTCTTATATATACTAGAGGTTTTAGGGGTTTTGCACTAGATTTTCAGTCACGTGCTACCCATTCCTCTAGCGCATAGTTTCTCTTCTAGATCGGTTTTCTGCAATGCTTAGGCGAAGCCCTGCCGGAATTGCTCCACCACCATCGTCGCGGCGCCGTCACGCTGCCGGAGAACTTGTCTACCTCTCCGCTCCCTCTTGCTGGATCAAGTAGGCGGAGATCGTCATCAAGTTGTACGTGTGCTGAACGCCCGGAGGTGCCGTCCGTTCGGTGCTTGATCGGGACGGATCGTGATTGTATCGCGGGACGCTCGGCAATTTGGATCGTGAAGACGTTCGACTACACCAACCGCGTTTCTTAACGCTTCCCGCTTAGCGATCTATAAGGGTATGTAGATCCACTCTCCCTCTCGTAGATGCTCATCACCATCGATAGGTCTTGCGTGAACGTAGGAAATTTTTTGTTTCCCATGCGACATTCCCCAACATCCTTGCGCTAGCACATCGAGGGCGAAGGGGTATTAGGTATAGCACCGACAGGGGCAAAAATGTCCAAAGTAACACGTCGTTTGCGGTCAAACGACACTGACTTGATGGAGACATGCCGGAAGGGCAAACACGCAAGAAGAAGAATGTGAGCTGGGCAAGACCGCGTATTTTGATAAATTAGGGGCAAATCAGTCGAGGGGGACACAACTAAGGGTATAAATACAAAAATCCTTAGAAAGTATGATGGGGTGGGTTGATTGATTCCTTCGACCGGTGTCGATGCAGGAACTAACGAACGATGTAGGAACTACCCTTTTAGGAGTAGAAAAATAATAGTAGATTGATGTTTTGGTAAGTAATGATTTGATTTGGACAAGTTAATGTATGACGTTGTTTTAGGAAAGAACCGATTTGATTGAGTTAAGAAGTAGGTTGATGTTTAGGTAAGTAATGATTTGATTTGGAGAAGTTAATTATGGCGTTGTTTTAGAAAAGAGCCAATTCGATTGAGTTAATGCACGTGTCAAATGAACCGACCAAAAATGATTGTAGTTGAATGAAATATTGCCTGACGCTCGCGGGCGTAATATAGGGTCTATCAATGAAGTGGTGGAAAGTAAGACAAAACTACTAACTGAAACTTGGAGTAGAGATACATCTTTCGGCAGATCCCATGTAGAACAGGCACAAGGCTACGCAGCCTTTACAACCCCTTAATTTTGCTTTTAGCTTAGTTTAATTAATTAACTAAACGTATGCCTTAATTTTATCGAAAGAAACACATTTTTTCTTTCATTTCATACCCACTTAATTTGTGGGCATGGACCTAGTGGCTCTATATTTACGACTTGGAATGAACCATGCTTGCATTTGCCATCCAGTGAAAGACATGGATATACGGTTTGACGAGCAACTCTCCTGCCGATTCTTCAGGAAAAGAGTCTAGCTGAACCCAAAAAAAAGGAGAAAAAAAGTCTAGCTCGCCGCTTGACTTGTCTTGTCACCTTTAGTTTGGGCAGTTAGGTAAAGGCGGGATGGCGGCACGTGTTCAAGAAGACCTATCCATCTTAAGACGTTTTGGCCACATCACGTCTCCCGGCGTACACATTTCGGCGACATCGCATGCCAAGCCGTGGCCGTGCTGGTAATAATGAGAGGAAGACAATGCCTGGACTAAAGTTGTTCTTATGCACAGTACCAACCCACACACTTCGTGTATAGTTATCTGGCCAGAAAATTGAATCCCTCACTCGAATGAAGACGGATCGAAGTTTTTTTACCTTCACCAGCATCTGCAACCCTGTGGCGTGCTGAAAACAAAGAACCGTCCAAGACACAGTGGTTAAAACCCTGAAGCACCGGCGGCGGAGAAGGTCACGTCCATAGACCAGTGTTTCACCAACCATGACCACTCACGAGTAATGGAGACCCTCCAATCACGTGATCGACATGGACCGAACCACGCGCGAATCTCGACGCTGGACGCAATGCCCCATCTCAGTACTCAACCGCCCCGCCGTGTGCCCGGGACACTGACACCAATCTGCGGCGAGCCAAGGCGAAGCTTTGCGTCGGGCACCTGAGAATCCGTGCGCTTACATAAAACCCTCCGGTCTCCCTGCCCCTGCCTCTATCATGCACAGTAGCGCTTTGCCACGATCCACGTGACCCCCTGCCCTGCCCTGCCCGTGCCCGAGCAGCATGAGAGAGGCCGCAACCAATTCCACTCAACCCGCTGCGACTGCGGGGGCCCCTCTCTGCTCTGCTCTGGTCTGAGCGCGTGGCGCAGGAAAGGCTATCTTCTAGTAGCTCTGCCAAGGCCCAAGGCGGACGTGCTGCTCTGTGTGGATGGTGGTGGTGGTGCTCTCTGCCCCACTGTCTCAGGCAGGCTGGCTAGTGTGCGTCCATGTGGTTGTGGTCACAAGGGAGCTTTTTTTTTTTGCTTTGCTTTTTCTTGGCTCCTAACCTGAAGGGAAAGGTCGCCACGCATGGGAAAAGGCTACGGATTAGTATGTCAAAACTCGGTGATTAGGAACAATCACCGTGCTTGCGGCTTGTGGGTGACCCTGAGATATATTGTCAGGTCAGTGGTGGCTGGATGACTAAATCTAGTCATCTATTGCTATTTTAGTAGTATTTTTTATCTCCTAGGTCTCGATAGAGTAGCGCATGACCGATGATGCACGAATTAAGGATACCTTTTCTTTACTATGCCAGTAGGCCATGTAACCTAATTTCGTTCAGCAGAATACAAATGTTAGACCTCCTTTTGGTTCAAGGGATAACATATCGTAGGAATAGATAACCTTGCCAAACGCAATTGACATGGAAGTAAAAAGTATGTCTTTTGTTGACACGACGAGACTATTACACACTTATTCTTTTAGTGCGAGCTTGCTAGGTCTATATGGTCAGTCGTCCAGATAGGTTTCACTTTACATCCCCGACTTCTGTTGCAAACATTTTTGGCAACTGGTTAAACGGGATTGATCCTAGGTTTAAACTATTCAGTAGGGTAGGACTGATTGCCGTTATTTGATCGTTGTGGCTATGTAGAAATGACAAGGTTTTTAACGACAAAAATGCTTCTTTTATGCAGGTTATTCATCGGTGTACAACAACCCTTCGAGCTTGGTTGGCCTTGCAGCGTGTGGAGCACCGAGACTTGTTTTTGGAGGTGGCGTTACGTTTGGAGGCAGCGGCCAGGGAGTTATTTTCCCGACACGGATGGCAACATAGTCTCCGGATTGATCTACCATCCTCTTAGACGGCTTTACAATTTCTCATCATGATATGTAATCCGCCTTGCTTTATTTTCAGTTTGGGTACTAGTGAACTCCTAAACTTATGGCTGTGTGCATCCTTGTTATGCAGAGGTCGGGTGTAATGCTTAAAACTCTTAAGTAAAAAATCCCTTTATCTAAAAAAAATCTCTCCAACCTTATGAGTAGGTGTAGAAGAAGAGAAGTCATTCGGTTAACAAGATATGATATTATTATTTTCATTGGGTCACACTTGATGTTACTTTTCCTTTGAAATACAATGGATATAAATCGAACCATATAGGATATATTCTATTCCTACAAAACAAAGCACGGTAAGGAAAATTGCCAACATAAAATATATCTAGAATTTCTACAAGTGCATGTAAATCAAAGGAGGCCTTGGCTTCCTCAGTTGAGTAATAAAACAATCAACCCACATTGTATTCAATCCCTCGAGGGAGCATATATGCAGTTACATGAGAGGGACAGATACAAGGGGAGGAAGTGATGCTAGCTACAACCCACAAACCGAGCATGTCGTGCATGCGATCGTGGGGGATGGTGCCGAGGACGTGTTCCAACACCCCTACCCCCCCCCCCCCGGCGCGCCGCCAAAACTTGGGATTCTCGTACGTTGAGGGTGGAGCGGAACTTGCCGAAGACCGATGCCGGAAGCCCTTTCCTAAAGATATCCGCAAACTGGGAGTTGGTGGGGACGTGCTGAACTTGCACCTCACCAAGCGCTACATGTTCACGCATGAAGTGTAGGCCGATCTCCACATATTTTGTCCATTGATGCTGCACCAGATTGCTGGACATGTATGTGGCACTAACATTGTCGCGGTAAATGACTGTGGCACATGCATGACTGTGGAAATTTCGTTTCATCGAACATAACATGCATGGATACTATAACTTGTCATGTTTCGGGTTCGAGGCATCTGTAGGAGATATGCCCTAGAGGCAGTAATAATAGTTATTTTGTATCTCCAAAGTTTGTAATGAACGTTTATGTTTCATGCTATAACTGCAATGATTCTCGAGTCTACAAATTAAACGAGGCTTGGAGGGAAACTCATGTGCACGTGTGGTATAATAAACGGTGAATTGTATTCCTAGTCTTGCCTCTAAGACTGGCTCAAGTGTTGCATGATGGTCCTGTTTTCCTGATCATGGGCATGGCTATGCCGGCAATTTTGAGGACGCGATGTTGGTAGAACACTCGTGTTGTGTTATGCTATGAGATACATTCGTCACAAGTTAATGGTTAATAACACAGAGATGGTTAACGTTTGTATAATTCCTTAGACCATGAGAGTATCGAGTTTCTTCATGCTTGCTTCATGAACTTTGGGGTTTGTTAAACGTCATCCGTAATGGGTGGCTATTACGGCGGCTTACAGGTTCATGGAAAAGTATGTCAAGTAACTTGATAGCTCAAGATTGGGATTTGCTCCTCCGACGATGGAGAGATATCTCTGGGCCCTCTCGGTGTTACGGTATCCATCATCGTCTGGCCAGACACTTTGTGATTTGATCACGGGGATGCCGGAACACGGTAACGAGAAAAGAGAACAATACCGGCAACGAGGTAACTGGCATAGTGGACAAGTTGTTGATCCACGAGTATGCCTACATGTCTCACCTCGGGTAATTGTAAACATATCGCGAAGCAACAGGAATAGCTCACGGCAACTAGAGGTTCACTCGAATATTCATTCGTGTGGGTATAGGGTCAATATGGGTGTCCACGGCTCCGATGTTGATCATTGATCGGAAGGGGTTCTGGGTCATGTCTATGCTTCACCGAACCTATAGGGTCACACGCTTAAGGGTCATCTATCTATTGAATACTAGACAAGGAGTCTGAGAGAAAATCACCGAAAAGTTTCGGACACCGGAAAAGTTCCGCAGACAGGTCACCGGAACAGTTTCGGTGAAACTGAAAAGTTTTTTCAGGGGATACCAAAAAGTCAAATTGGTTTCGGCACATGCCTGATAATTCTTGAAGGGTGCCAGAATCGTTCTGGAAACTTTCTGGAATTTTCCGGGATGAAAACCGGAAATGTTCCGGAGCTGCCGGAACCACTTCAGATGCTTTTCGCAGATGAAAATCACTATTCCGGAATTGTTCCGGATCACATTAAAAATTATTTTAGTGGGGTACTAGAATTGTTCTAAGCCCACATAAATATTTTCAGTTCGAGCGGACGCTGAAAAATGTCGCCGTGAATAGTGAAAGTGCTTTTTGGACTACTTTATGGAAAGCCACCTTTTGGGGCTTTGCTCCAAAAGATCTTGGGGATGACATGGATGGATTGGAGCCATTTTTGAGGCCCCACATGAGGGTGTGGCCGGCCACATGGTGGACTCCTTCATGGAGTCCCTCTTGTTCCTTGGTTTCACTTTTATGCCATTGTGGAAGGACTTCATTCATGTGCATTTTGGGTTTTATTGTAAAACCACCCTACCCCTTGGTTTTCCTATAAATAGGAGGTGAGTGGGCTGCCATTTCTTCATCCTTGTGCTCTCATACACATGCTTTGCTTTGCAAGCTCTCTCTCTCCCTCCCACGAAAAGAGTCTTTCGTAGAGCCGAAAGGCTGTCTGGGTTTCGGCAGGAACTAGTTCTGGACGGCGAAGCCCTGCCGGATAGATGACATCGTATGTGTGCAACCCCGTAGAGAGGTCGTAGTTTAGATATTTTGCCCGAGGGACTGTTCGTGTGTCCTCCCGTAGGGCTGTCCGAGTCTTCGTTCGAGTTTCGAGGGTCCTCCCGAAGGGCTGTCCGCGACATCGTCCGGGGGACTGTCCGACCGCCTCCCGAAGGGCTGTCCGATGAGGGAGTACATCCTCGCGGTTGGGAGGTTGTAAAATCCTAACTGCGGGGATCTGCACCAACGATATCCACCGACTCTTCTTCCGCTGCGCTTCGAGTCGGTACGGATCAGATCAAACCTTGTATGCAGTCTCTATAGTGGTCCTGGGCGTGCTCGCTATACCGGAAATTTTTGTTTTCTGTCGCGTTCCCCAACAGCATCGGTACCCCTTTTGTTCGAGAGCATACCCAAGAAAAACACAACGGACCGCACGGGGTGTGAGCTTGTGAGGACTAGTGGTGTATGTGTTGGGGAAACACAAGTATCCGAAAACCCGAAGATAATCGTAGGTGGGGTGGCGGCCGAGCACGCGAAAATGAGGTGTTTGGTGTTGTATGGCGGACGATGGGCGACGGGTGAGGACATGGGTGGCAACATGTAGCTAGGGCCTCAATGTTGGAAATATGCCCTAGAGGCAATAATAGATTAGTTATTATCATATTTTCTTCTTCATGATAATCGTTTATTATCCATGCTATAATTGTATTGATTGGAAACTCAAATACATGTGTGGATACATAGACAACAAAGTGTCCCTAGTAAGCCTCTACTAAACTAGCTCGTTGATCAAAGATGGTCAGGGTATCCTAGACATAGACATGTGTTGTCATTTGATAACGGGATCACATCATTAGGAGAATGTTGTGATGGGCAAGACCCGAACTATAAACATAGCATATGATTGTGTCAGTTTATTGCTATAGTTTTCTGCATGTAAAGTATCTATTCCTATGACCATGAGATCATGCAACTCACTCACACCGGAGGAGTACTGGGTGGCTATAAAGGTGCTCTACAGGTATCTCCGAGTGTGTATATTGGGTTGGCATGGATCAAGACTGGGATTTGTTACTCCGTGTGACGGAGAGGTATCTCAGAGCCCACTCGGTAATACAACATCACAATGAGACTTACAAGCAAAGTGACTAAAGAGTTAGCCACATGATCTTTTATTACAGAATGAGTAAAGATACTTGCCGGTAATGAGATTGAACTAGGTATAGAGATACCGACGATCAAATCTCAGGCAAGTAACATACCGAAGAACAAAGGGAACTGCATATGGGATTAACTAAATCCTTGACATAGAGGTTCAATCCATAAAGATCTTCGTAGAATATGTACGAACCAATATGGACATCCAGGTCTCGCTATTGGTTATTGGTTGTAGAGGTGTCCCGGTCATGTGTACATAGTTCTCGAACCCGCATGGTCTGCACACTTAACGTTCAGTGACGTTTTAGTAGTATTGAGTTATGTAGGTTGATGACCGAAGGTTGTTTGGAGTCCCAGATGAGATCCCGGACATCACGCGTAGATCCGGAATGATCTGAAGGTAAATATTGATATATATAGGAAAGTGGTGTTTGGACTACGGAAAAGTTTCGGGCACTTCCGGAAGTGTACCGGGAGTGACAAATGGGTTCTGGGGGTCCACCAAGTGGGGGCCACCCACCCGAGGGGCCGCATGGGCCTAGGAGGTGGTGCACCAGCTCCTGGTGGGCTGGGCAGCCAGCCTCTAAGAGCGCCTTGCGCAAGGGATGGGGAAGGGCAAGTGGGGAGGGAGTCCTACTAGGACTCCACCTCCCTTGTGGGAGGTGGACTCCTCCCCTCCTTGCACCAAGACCCTAGAGGAAACCCTAGGGCGCCCCCACCTACCCCCTCTCTCCTCCTATATATAGTGGAGGGTTTTGAGGGCATCCACCACCTGAAAAGCCACGTGCTGCCCTCCTCCCTCTAGATCGTCTCTCTCCTCTAGATCTATTCGGTATAGCTTAGCGAAGCTCTGCCGGATCTGCTCCACCATCACCGCCACCACGTCGCTGTGCTGTCAGAGAACTCATCTACCTCTCCACCCTCGCTTGCCGGCTCAAGGAGGTGGATATCGTCATCGAGCTGTACGTGTGCTGAACGCGGAGGTGTCGTTCGTTCGGCGCTAGATCGGAAGGATCGTGATCTGATCGCGGGACGACTTGTGATTTGGATCGTGAAGACGTTTGACTACATCAACTGCGTTTCTTAACGCTTCTCTCTTAGCGA
The DNA here is from genome assembly GCA_022496015.1 of Hordeum marinum. Classification (NCBI taxonomy): domain Eukaryota; kingdom Viridiplantae; phylum Streptophyta; class Magnoliopsida; order Poales; family Poaceae; genus Hordeum; species Hordeum marinum. Next base: position 300,776,372 of record CM039674.1, on the reverse strand, counting down.
TCTACAAGGGTATGTAGATCCACTCTCCCTCTCGTAGATTCTCATCACCATGGATAGATCTTGTGTGTGCGTAGGGATTTTTTTTGTTTCCATGCAATGATCCCCATCCGTGGCATCATGAGCTAGGTCTATGCGTAGATGAGCTCACGAGTAGAACACAAAGGAGTTTGTGGGCATTGATATTCAGATTTCTTCCTCCCTTGGTCTTTTCTTGATTCAACGGTATTATGGGATGAAGCGGGCAAGACGAACCTTACTCGTCCATGTACGAGAGACCGGTCCCATCGACTCACATATGACTTTATTGCATAAAGATGGCTGGCGGGTGTCTGTCTCTCCCACCTTAGTTGGATTGGATTCAACAAAGGCATTCCTTGAGAAGATTGAATAGCAATTAGTGTATCCCTGTTGTGGTTTTGTGTAGGTAAGAAACATTATTGCTAGATACCCATAGCAGCCACATAAAACATGCAATAACAATTAGAGGACGTCTAACTTATTTTTGCAGGGTATGTTGTGATATGATATGGCCAAAGACATGATGAGATATATTTGATGTGTGTGATGATCATGTTTGTAATAGTTCACATCGACTTGCATGTCGATGCATACGGCAACTGACAGGAGCCATAGGGTTGTCTTTAATTATTGTATGACATGCGTGTCAATCATTAAGCGCTATGCAATGCTTTACTTTATAGCTAAGCGATAGCAATAGTAGTAGAAGCATGGTGGGCGCGACAATCATGATGGTGACACAATGATGGAGATCATGATGATGGAGATCATGATGATGATGATCATGGTGTTATGCCGGTGATGATGGAGATCATGTCGGTGCTTTGGAGATGGAGATCAAAAGCACAAGTTCATGGCCATATCATGTCACTTATGATTTGCATGTGATGTTAATCCCTTTATGCATCTTATTTTGCTTAGGACGATGATAGCCTTATAAGGTAATCCTTCACTAAAATTTCAAGATAAAATTGTGTTCTCCCCAAGTGTGCACCATTGCAAAAGTTCGTCGTTTCGAAGCACCACGTGATGATCGGGTGTGATAGAATCTACATTCACATATAACGGGTGCAAGCCAGTGTTGCACGTGCGGAACACTCGGATTAAACTTGACGAGCCTAGCATGTACATACATGGCCTCAGAAAACAAGATACCGAAAGGTCGAACATGAGTCATATAGTAGGAGGTACAATCGCTTGAATCGAGTGGGAGTTGAGCTTCCAAATAAGATAGTGATTGATATAGTTTTCCAAGTCACTACCACTAAACTACTAGAGCTTCATGATGAACTATAAACATGCCAGGGATGGAAAATATGATCCCTAAGCTATTCGCGATGTTTGACACCATGAAGATAGAAATCAATAAGGGGGATCGAGTGTTGATGGTTAGTAAAACCACTAGTTTGGAGAAGGGCAAGGGCAAGAAGGGAAACTTCAAGAATGGCAAACCAGTTGCCGCTCCAGTGAAGAAACCCAAGGTTAAACCCAAACCCAAGACTAAGTGCTTCTATTATGAGGGGAACAGTCACTGAAGCGGAACTCCCTAGATACTTGGTAGATAAGAAGACTGTCAAAGTCAACATAAACCGAAAAAGCTACATACGAGAGAGGTCCACAAGTCACAATTTACTAATTGAAATGGCGTTGTTGTGACAATTGGAAGATGAAAAAGGCAGCCTTGGTTGCTTGCCTAACTGGCATGGCGTACCAATACTAGTCTTGTTCACACCATTATTACTTGATGGAAGAAAATATTTTGCTAAAATGGAAATGGAGTTATGGCTTGGGTGGCCTAAGCAGAGGTGCCACAAGGTGTTGGCAACGGAAAAATCATGCTGGAGACCGGAGTTGCCGAAGAAGGGGTACAAATCTGCATGGCTATTGGACCTCATCATTACACGCCGCGTCGCTAGGTCCTTCACCATGAAACCATTGGAGTCAAACTCAAATTGTACAAATGTTGTCTGTGGTAAAACAACGAACGGAAATCAGATTGCGAATAATACATGGGCAGACAAGGGCGTCGTTGAGGGCGAAAGAAGAGAGCTGGGCGCGGCCAACGACTGTGGTGGAGAGGCTAGATCCATACCTAATGGTGATGCCCTGGTAATGATGCATTAACGGGGAAGAAAAGGAGGTGAGGATGGGCGTCTTATCGACTACATGGGAGGAAGCCCCCATGTCAAGGATCAGGCCAAGGTGGCGCCGGCGTGCTCCTGCTGTTGCATGGACGGATTGTGGAGCATCGCGTTGAGCTGGTGGTACTACTCCTAATCCTAGGAAGTTCCTTTAGTGACCGGGGGAGCAACAACGAGGTACACCTGATGCGGTGGAGGTGGCAGGGCCCGAGGATGCCGGGGGCGTTGGGAACAGACCATGGCACACGGAGCGGCTGTTGCTGGGGAGGGAATGCCATGTCCCATGGGGCGAAGTAGCCGAGCCATGGGCGAGTGCTTGCGGTGGGAGCGGGAGTACCACATCTGCCCGTGTTGGAGTTGCGTGAAGAAGAGGAGCTGGAGACGCCACATCCACGACCGCGCGAGGGCCTGTTGCCAGGAGAGGCGGCGGGGTCCTAGCCCTTATCGTTGGCAGGGCGACGCGGGGTCGGTGGCGCAGCTGATGGTGAGTGCGGATGACGCGTCCGTGCCCTGCCCGTCCAGGCGAGCCCGCTCGTTGGCTGAGAGCTCCTCCATGAGCAGGCGGGAGCGACCCTGGATGAAAGATGGGAAGGGGTCCTGCATCGGCAGGAACGTTGCCATCACCTAGAAGCGACAACTGAGTCCGTGGATGAACTGGATGGTGAGGGCGTGGTCGAAGATAGGAGCACCAACCTCGCGAAGCGTGTGGGAGAGCACCTTGAGTTGCCGACTATATTCGGTGAGGGAGAGGTCGCCCTGCCCTATATTATGGAATTCTGCCTCGAGGATGATGGCACGGTCTGGTTGATTGTCGCGAAACAACGTGTGGAGTTGGACCCAGTCGTCGCGCGGGGTGCTCTCGGGGGACATCACCATGTCATAAAGATCATTGTCGATCACTTCGTACATCCATCATACGATAGTAATGTCGTCATTGTGCCACACGACGCTTTGTGAAGTGGCTCCGTGGCGACATCCAGGTGGTCATGCACGTTGTGACAACAATAGATGTAGTAGAACAATTGGCGCCACTTAGAGTAATTACCGGTCTCAAGCTCGAGCTTGTGGTGAAAATGGCTTGCCATGGAGGCAGGGAGGCCATTGTTGGTGGAGTGTCCGTTGTCGGAGCACGGGATGTCGGACCGCCAGGATCGAGGCGCGAGACTACCTCGCTGCCAGCCGTATGCAGGATGGTCGACGGGGCCCGAGGGGCGGTATCGGGCCCAGGCAGTTGGATTCCGTGAGCGGGGGTGGTGGAAGAGGAGGCCGCAGGCGCGGCGACGGCTTGCTTGCCTCAGTCGGCGGCGGGCGGGCGTAGCCACGGGGGTAGTGGCGAAGGGGTTGTAGGGCTGTTGTCGAAGTCGGCCGAGGTACTACGGCGAGGAAGACGGTTCATAGCGGAAGAAAGGATCGGAAGAATCTAATATCGAGTTGAGTAATAGGGCAATCACACTACATTGTATTAAGTCCCTCGAGGGGAGATATATGCAGTTACACGAGGGTGAGATAATGGGAGGAGGTGAGGCTAGCTACAATAGCCCAAAGGCCGAGCATAACGTGCATGCGATCGTGGGGGGCGTGCACGACGTGCACACGCTAGTTATCCAACAGTGGAAACAGTCATGTTGTTAGCCACGTTGATATGGTGCCAAGGACATGTTCCAATACCCTCCACCGCTTCGTGAACTATAGAGGAACTATAACTATCTTGATTTAGAAATGATTGTTCACATATGAAATTTGTAGCCATAGAATAAACAAGAATAATATATATCCATCATTTTCTCCTAGCATGTTGTATCTTCTTGGTATCTACTTAGAAATTTTATTTCTCGGTGAAAAAATAATTACGAAAACTGGTATGAGAAGCGCGTCGTGAACTTGAAACAATAAGTAAATAAGATACTAGCCTGCAAACATCCACAACTACGAGAAACAAACCAAATCAATATATCTACTGCTTTAAAAAGGATATACGTATATTTTCATTGACAATTTGGTTAATCTGAGATCTTTGTAGACTGATCTACTTCACAAGGAAAAATGTAGGGAAAGTACTCACCTGCTCGCGAGCTCAAATGCTTGCTGATGACATAAAATCCAAATAATGAAAATATATATTAAAAAACAAATTGTTTTGGGTGACAAACTTAAAAAAATGTTTGTCTGCTTTCAAAAGTTTCATTATGGAATAACATTTATGGACGCCTAGGAGGAAAACTGCTCACATGCTAATATTCTTTCTTAAACTTGTGAGACAATACACTTCCTCTAGCCAAAATTATGCGGTGCCAAAATTTGCAACAAATTAGAAAGTCAGTTGGTAGCTTACCAATTCGTTTGCAGGCCATAGTTGATATCAAACCAAGAATACCCTTAAAAGCTTTTTCCCGAGAAACATAAAAACTCTTTGCTTGCTAAGTGAATGTTGTTTTGCGGAAGTGAAATCTCTTCTGCATACGGGCAGTCTCCAATCTTCCAGGTGAAGAATAACTTACAAAATTCAAAATATTTTGAATATTGTTTTGACAAAAAATAAACTTTGTGTCTTCTAATTGTGAGTAATGTTTCATTGAGAACCGACATATTTTGTGACCTAGGCGCAAAAGAAATAAAAAAGTAAGCTTTTTGGAGCAATGTTTTTTCCTCAAAACATACTCCTATGTCATTTCTTTGTGAGATTTTGTACACAGCAAGAACACATGAACATGTTTATTGTTAAAAAGTCTTTCTTTTTCAGATTTAATGTCCATCCGAGAGCATGGGAAGTCGAGCACCATTTTTAATATCGGACAAAATAAGGAGTGTTGAAGCAGAAATATATCTTTGTTATGTTGGCATTGTCTTCCATTGTTTCCAATTACTAGAGGATATTTTTCAATGTGACTTTTTGCCATATGAATCCTCGCATTGGTAAATATTGGCTTGCCAATAGTTTGGCTACCTTCAAATCATACCAAGGAATAGCAAAAAATATTGTTCTCCTTTTCGTGTGGTTCGATTGATGGCCTTTTGTGACACCACTACATTTCAGATTGTCGACTCTATCTTGAATCTTTACTCTCCAACCCATTGCCGCTGCCTACAATCACTTTGAAGAAATTTCCAATTTGGAAAAATTATGAAACACTTCCTACCAAACACTTGAATAAAAAATTGAATATTCTGAAGGCCCCTATGTGGAATAATTCAACCCATAGAGCGCTGGTCTAACAGTACCCCCCTGATATTTCCGCAGCGTGTATCTTTTTTTTTTTTTTGCAACTTCGTGTATCTTCACGCTTCCCCTAAACCCACTGGCACAGCACAGCCGTGCCCACACCCTCATCTCTCACTTCCCAACCCAAACCCCGGCACCTCTCCCTCCGAACCGAATCAAACACAAGCATCCAAAGAGCCGCTGCCGCCCACGCACTCTCTTCGCCTAGCCGCTCCCCATGTCCGCCGCCACCGCCCCCGATGCCGGAGAGTGGTCCGCCGCTGCGCGGCTCCGCCTCGTGTGGCGCTTCGTGCGGGCGGCGGAGCTCCTAGCCCTGGCCGTCGTCCTCTACCGCTCCTTCCCCCGCCTCCCCTACGCCGCGTCTGCGGCCTCCTCTGCTCTCCGCCTCGCCGCCTCACTCCTCCTCCACCCGCGCTCCATCTTCGTCATCGCCAACGCCATTGTGTTCCTCCTTTACGTTTTCTCGCGCCGCGACCCGTCGTGTTCCTCCTCTGCCTCCAACCAGGACGCCCAGGACCAGTTCCTTTCCTTCACGGCGATCACCGAGGCGCCGGCTCGGGCGCCCGAGATGGACGAGGTGTTCGAGGACAAGCAGGCGGTGCACGTGACGGTGCGCGCCCCGCGGCGGAGCAGGTCGGAGAAAATCCGCAGCGGAAAGCCGGGCGGGAGGAGGAGGGCGGGATCGCCGGATATGCGTCGGTCCGATTCGGAGAACGCGCGGAGGCGGCGGTCGACGTCGTCCGCGGCCCCGGAGGAATGGGACGCGGAGGACGAGAAGGAGGAGTTCCGGAGGGCAGTCGAGGCGTTCATCGCCAAGCAGCAGACGCGGTTTCACCGCGAGGAGTCCTTTGTCTTGGTCGCCGGCGCCGGTACCGGAGACGATGCTCAGGCGATCACCGTAGCTATGTCCCCTGTGAAGTGACGAGGGAGCTTGTAACAGTGAGAGCTGGGAGGGTGACGAGTGTGAAAGGATGGATCGGTGTGCAAAGAATTTCTTGGTGCCTTGTTTAGTGTACAAGTTTTGCCTTTTTGCTTCTTGTCTTTCTAGCATCGGAATATGTTTCTTTTCTCCACTTACTTTTGGCGCGTGTGTGATTGACTGATAGCTGCCGCCGATCGATGGACTAATTTTAGACTTCCGTCGCTGCATGGCGTCGGCCCACGACTCCCGTTCATATTTGTGTTTTAGTTTAGACAATAAATAACTATGTTTCATCTAACTTCAGTGTTGTTAACTTTACATATACTCCAGATCACTAACGATTTTTCATTTTTATTATCATTCGATTAATCAAATAGTGTAGGAGTTACATGACTCTTTGTTAACTCTCATCTACATGAGAATTGACAAATCTGCTTAATTTATGATGAGTCAAGTACGAATTGGATGATTATATTGGATCTGTTACAGAAGTTGTATTATCTATCGTGATGTGAATGCTTATTATTGTTATCCCACGCATGATAACACCAAATGATACCCCCCCTCCCTCGGTAAGATTCAACTTACACAAAAGCACGGGTGTTGGTTTGTAGAAAATGCCCCATAGAATATATTTCCCCTTTTTATTGTACATAACTGTTTTATGAATAATGTGGGATACTTTCCTAGTGCTCTCTAGGGTAATGTATAGTAGAATGACACACAAATGCTAATTCGTCTTTCGGGGAAATCTGACAGGATCATTGCCTAATCATATAAAGAAGATTTTTTTGGTTAATTATTGGTGAAGACAAACGTAAACTAGATAGAAGGAACATGAAGCTCTCATCGGTCAACGAAGCCATAGAAACAACAACAAAACACACATCAACGCACCGACCAAAAGTCAGAGAAGAAAAACCTCTATCGCATCGAATTCTTCACACCCTCCGTCACACAAGTCAGATCTAACATGACCCGTCGAAGGTGGATGGAAAGGCAACGATCGGCTACGAAGAAACACGAAATACACTTCCCAACACATTTCGCCACCACACCACAAACCACCAAAACAACGTCAAAGGGAAGAGAAACCAAATAGCTATGAACTGAGTAGGTATGGGTCGCCCCAATATTGATGAAGTTGACAACACACCTCTTGAGCCCAACACTGTCATTCACTTTTAGCACTCTATCAACCGCCACAACTCGAATTGATGCCTTAACGTCGAGAAACCCTATTGCACTCATTGCAGAACACATTCCTCCTAGTGATGGGAAGGGGACCGTCATGTATTGTATTGTTGTCGCTAAGAATAAAACAATCGCTTCTTTATCACACTTGCATGATAATTTTATGTCTATATTATGGCATCATGTTTATTGCAACGCTCGTTTTGTCTTAACTTAATACTTCGAGATGCATGCTAAATAGCGATCTTGTGGTGGAATATTAGTTGTAGATGTAGTTGGATAACAGTCTATATATCACAGACGTAATGCCTATATGAGATTATACCATGAATGATCATACTCATAAATATGAATATTGCAATTTAATCGCTACCCAACTATAATTTGTTTACCACACCACACTTGTAAGCTTGGAGAGATGCCACTAGTGAACCTATGGCCCCAGCGGTCTATTTTCCTTAAGTGAAAATTTTGTCAAAAATATTATTTCTTTGTTATGTACCGTTTTATTACTTTTATCTATCTATAAATTCCTACCATACAGTGCAACTGAATATTGTAGATAATAGGACAAGAAGTCTGACAACCTTCTTGACATATTGGGGACAAGTTTGTCTTGTGTTTTGTGTGTAGGTACCCGTGATTTTCTTTGTTGGAAGAACTTCTTTTAATTTGATAAACCTTGGTTCTCTACCTAGGAAAATACTTATTGCTAGTTTACTTCACCTTTATATTTGGGGGGTTACCAACCACTCTTACGAGAGACTAAGCATAATGCAACAACACGGCTGCACCAGATCAACAACCAACAAAAAATCCTCTTGCACTCCTTGTGGTCCACCACGACAAGCGTTGATGCTCAAAAGTTGCACAATCAAAGAGAGTGGACTACAATCGTAGCAAGATTAAGTAAAATTTAAAATTGTAAGTCATGATGGGATGACCCTCTCCGAGTTGATCAAAATAGATACGAAGATGGTCCAAAATGGGCTCGGGCGTGGAAGTCATGACAAATTCAAAGGAGTCAATGTTTGACACGAAATAGTGGATTGCACAGAATTGTTCTCATCATGACTTCAAATAGAAAAGTGCTCAACACGAAAGTTCTTGGTCTTGTCGATACAAACGATTTTTATTTTTGGATCATTGTAGGATCGAAGTATATCGACTAGATGTATGTGTGTGTGTGGGGGGGGGGTGAATCGGAGATTTATAATTTATTTAAAAACTTAAATACTATCAACACAACAAAACAAAAATAAAAGTAAATAGATGCAATTGTACGAAAGAAATTATTTCCGAAAGGAAACATGCAACTCTAATGTGAAATACTAATTAGAATGGCGAGGTAACAGTAGATAAAGAATCCATGATCTTAGAAACATATCACCTTCGGCACAACTCCATATGACATGAAAACAAATATGCCGACGTACATAAACTAGTGTGTGTACTCCTACAGATAAACACCACTCACAAAAAACATGACAGGATAACAGAAAGGAGATCTCTTCGAAAAGTAACTGTCTGAACTATGATAGAAAACTCACGACATATAACTCTACTGAAAGTAAACTTCAAAAGGGAACATGATTGGAAAACAGATAGAAATGCACAAAATATATGAGCATACAAATCACAGATAGATATCTTACAACAGATAATACTACCGAAAATAAACTACTGAAAGTAATGTCGTAGGATAGAGAGGACCACCAGTGCACGATGATGATAAAGTACTTGTTTGATTAGTTTACTCTTCTGCAAAAGGGCTATATCTGGTTGGACGGACTTATATGGTTTAACATGGGAGATAACCTTGATCCATCCTATTCTCCTCAATGTGAAGTTCCTTGAACTTCACTTGATTTTACTCGTGGTAGATTTTTCTCGATGATCTTCAAACCTTTGACAAACTTTATCTTCGGTGACCACAATTACTCTTGGTCACTCTTCGCAAACCACAATGACTCTTTATTTTTGAAGACTTTGATGCCTAATCGTCTAGAGAGTTAGCAAGTCTCAAGAGTAATAGCCAGAAGAACTCTCGACTCCGATTTACGTTATGCTGAACTACTATCTAAGTTTTGGGCTCTTGGTTTTCTCTCAAATGGATTTACTCAAATCTCTGTAAGAGGGGTGGACATACAATCTTCTTAGAAATCAAGCGGAGCAACCAGCCATCTTCGTTGATGCGAGATGGCTATTTTTAGCCAGAGAAATCCCGAATGGCAAATGACCAACAAGGGCTTGAAGCTCAGACAATGCCAACCGACACATTTCCAACAATCGATTTCGAACGCACCCGACAACTTTACTTGAGTAACAAGTAAAGTTGACTCCTATGCTAGAGAATTTCTCTCACAACTGAAAAGAACATTGTCTCTGTCTCGCAAGTAAATATCTCTCGACACAAAGAGATTCCTCTTGACACACATAGGATAGGTTTTGGTTAAGCATCGCATCAAACAAAAACTCACAATACTTGAATCCCTCTTAATAGTAGAGTGGCCCTAAGAGTCAAAATAGAGAAAATGAAACAACGGAACACGTGCTACGCCTTCACTTCTTCATTTTTCTTGGTTGCAGACATTTTCTCTCAGACCGCACTCCCATAGAAATTGCTTAACTTTAGCAATATTTCTTGGGGTACGTCTCCGGCGCGAAATGTACTCAGTAGTAAACTATTCAAAACGTAGCAATCTTCTCTGCTCCGTAGATAACTTCCATAGAAGTTTATAGAAAACTTCTTGGAACTAGAAATCTTCTCAGTATCAAACTTCTTGAACCTAAGAAATCTTCTCTGCTGCATGGATAACTTCCGCAAAAGTTTATAGAGAAATTCTTGGAAGAAGCAATCTTCTCGGTAGTAAACTTCTTGAAGCTAAGCAATCTTGTATGCTTCTATAAGTGCATCTTGTCTCCCCTTTGAAGACAAATGGGTTAAGGGACTAATGTGTATGTGAGTGTACAGAGGAGAAAATCCATTGAGAATTTGTTTTAACGGTGGAAGTCGACCCCTAAAAATGTATGTTTACATTGAAGAAATTGGTGCGTCCTTATAAGAAATTGAAGTGAATAATTGGAAGCTTGAATACTTTGTTTTGATAGTTTCTTTCTTCTTTATTTGAATCATAGGAAACACCATACTGTTATACGGGGTCTAGGTGATACATAGGCATTCCAAAGTGATGCTCAACTCAAACCTACATATCTATTTGAGCGAAGACTTTGGAAATCTCTTGCAGTGCAGTCGAGTTCTTCAGCGATAGAGAGACACGGTTCTTTTGGTCATTGAAGAAATTTATCTAACTGAAGAGTTAGGATTCCACCGGTGCAACTCTCCTACCGTGAGGAATGAGGGACAAAATCTCCAACCTTGTTGAGCTAGTGCAAGTTGTCAATCTTATCGTGACAACGGTCTGATCCGAAGGGTATATATAGGCATATCCAAAAATCCAACCGTTACAACATTATTGCCCAGCTCGGTGTAACCGACGCAAAACTCAGTTGCACCTACTAGTGTAAAATGTGGCAACTTCGGTGAGATCGATATATGAATCTCAATGGGAGAAAATTAGCTAACCTAGTCCGTTCCCAAATCTCGGTGTCACCTATTCCAAAAACTCAGAAATTCCGATTTTATAAATGGGATAACAGAAGGTTGGTTACCACTTTTGGTTTCACCGAAAGTGAAGGTTGGTTGCACCGAGAAGCTAGGGTTTGGCTTGGGTTCTGTCTCAAGAGAAAATCGATATGGACAAATGGGAAATCCTGGTGGCACCGATTTTGAGCTTTTGGTTTTGGATAGAGAATTTTGTGGGAGAATGAGTGAGAATTTTTGGTGGGTAATCTCTAAGCTCTTGAGCAACCAGATCATCATAGATACCTCAACCCTTTTAATAGTATTGGTTTTCCTATGGACTCAAAAGTGATTTCTCAAAAATGTAAAATATGGAGTCTTGTAGCTTGAAGCTTTGCCAATCCTATTCCATTCCTTTCTTTGGGGGTTTCTCCACACATTCCTTTAGCCAATCCATCATTGCATTTTTCCTGAGATATACTTCTTGAAATAATTAGTCCAATGAAATATATGTTGTTATTAAATTACCAAAACTAGCTAGGGAAAAGTTGTGCTTCCAATCCCCCCTTTTTGGTAATTGATGACAACATATAGATCAAAGCTTCGACAAAAGATATAATGAATTAATAGCATCGCCGTTTTGAGAGGTATGTGATAAGCAAGAGCTCCCCTAAATTTGTGCACTATTGTAAATTTGCGTTTGAATGCAAGTGCACAATCGATCAAGATCATGTGTCACTCTTCCATGTCATATAAAACTTGGTGGTGCGCATAAGAGATATGAATGAATAATAATGCACATAACACCAAACAACGTGAATGATCATAATATAAAAAACACATGATATGAAATAGTAGCATCAACCATCAAAGCGTATGACCAAACACAACAAAGTTTAAGCCATAGCACACGATGAAATTGTTTTTGAAACGAAGAAGAGGAAAGAAAGGCAAAACACTCTCTCTCAAAGCCCTATAATCTATATACACTTCTATCCCTTTGGCAACAAGAAAGTTCAAATATATATAGAGCTAAGCGTCGCTCTCTGCTCTATCTTCTCTGGTAGCCGTAGAAGGAGTCGAAAGAAGGATGCCCGCGAATGCTTCGACAAAAGTCCTTTGGGGTGGTGGTTTAGACACTGGAGGTTCTGAAGGAGCAGACAGAGCAGTTGCTGGTGCTGATGAATATGGTCTCGACTCTGGAACTGGCACAACAGACAATCTTGCCTGAGACCTGAACTGGGTGTTAGTCCGGAGAGTAGGATTGTCATCATTATCATCATCACCACTTGATTGGGGACTAGGCACTCCATCCACCTCTTTCTTCAACTCATCAAAAGTAGTGGCTAGCTCAGTCCCCTTGACATCCAGAGCATAGAACTTGTCTTCCAAAATCGTCTCAAGACTCTTATGGTTCTTGAGGATCTCTGTAACATTCTTTTCTATCCCTTGGACAGAGCTGATAAGAAGTGCCATTTGGTCGCTCTTAGTCTTGGGCACTGGAGCACTAGTAGCTCTGGATGCCTCTCCCTATACCTGTGCAGTAGGTGAAGTGGGATGTGAAGGGTCCATCACCACAACATTATCCTCAAAGTCTGGCGTAAGTGGCATATGAGGACGATCAAGTGCATATACATTCTTCTCCAGCTTAGAGTTGATGAGCATCTGAATGTATGGTGCATTTCCACAAGATCATTTTTGATCGACAGTTGTCCTCTTGATTATCTCTACAATCAAGGCCATCACTCTGAATCTGGTATGGAGGTCTACATGATGCAGCATATTAATGGAGTACCCCTGATCATCTTATCATCTCCAGACTAGGGCATCAAAGTATATCTCATGATAGTGTTGGTGGTGGGTAGTCCAGCTTGCACATAGTATACTCATCCAAACTTGTGAGACTGCAGATACTCCTTAGGGATTGGTTATACATGTTGGCCATGGAGTTAGGATTCATCTTGGCCTCGTCATAAACGTCCAAGTCTCCTTCTTCTACCTTGGGGCTCCTAAGTTGGTAGCCCATTCCTCCATTGTAGACTAGTAGCTGACTCCCTTAATCATCTATATGATACGACCATCTGGGTAGAAGAGACCTGTAGAGTAAAACTGCATAATCATCTCATCATTCCATGCAGTGGACTCTCTCCCAACAAAGTTCTCAATGTATATGCATCTGAAGTTGTCCTGCACATCGGGGAAGTAATTCTTATTCTTCTTGATATATGCCCAATCGACATATCTCATGTCACTGACTGCGGGGATCTTGTCCAATAGGACAGTCTCATAGAAATCCCGTTGTTCTTTGGTGTGAAAGCGAGTGTCAACAGCAGTTCTCCTCCGGGTGTTATAAGGATCATTTGCTCTCCACTTCCTGGGCGCTTGGTCCTTCCTCTTCTTCATGTCCTCGACAACAGGGTGATCATCATTGTGATTAGGCAAGTGAGGTCTCAGCTTCCTCAACACTGTCAACTCATCTTCCTCAGCAACATCTATGGATGTCGAACTCTTGTTCTTCTCAGCATCTGGAATATCCCATGTTGTTCTCTTGGGCTTAGAAGTAGCTGGCTTCTTTGGAGCAGTTGGTTTTCTCTTGGATGGGGCCTGCTTGGCATATCATCAGCTAGCAACTTCTTCTGCTTGGAAGGAGGGTTTCCTGTAGGTTCCTCTTCCTCAACTTCCTCATGCTCAGCTGGTTCTTCATACATTGAGGTTGGACTGCTAACAACATGCACAATCCTCTTCCTGGGTCTCTTCTGCCCTAATTTCTTGGGCATGGACTTAGAAGTCCTAGGTGACTCAAGAGTGAGAGTCATACCTGCCCTAGCACTCTCTAGTGCTCTCATAGCTTCAGAACTACCATATTCCTTCCTTACAGGCCTCTTGCAGAAGTGGCCTCATCAGCTTTCTTCTTAGCCGCCTTCCCTTTCTTCTCCTGCTGCCTCTTGGAAGTGACCTCTTCAGGCACAAAGTTAACATCTTCCTCATCCGAACTTAGTTTCCTCCTGGTCCTAGTGGCTGCCTTGGGAAGGTCATGAGAACTAGGTGGACCAGGGTCATATGAAGATGAACTGGCCTCACGACTAATGCCACTTTCCAAATCAACACTTTGCTCTCTGAACTCATTCTGACTATCATCTAAACCTGACATGCTGACAAATTGTCCCTGTGAATAGATATAGAAGAGTAGAAGGGATAAGCATCATAAAACACATAAGGTTTTTGCAAATTTGAACTCAAAATTTTAAATTTAACTTTATTCTAAGTGTGTTTCGGTTCCACCGAGTCAACAATTTCGGATCCACCGAGACATACACTCTCATTAACAAAAACTTGGCCACCCAATTCGGTTGCACCGAAACGAGCAACTCGGTTTCACCGAAAGTGTACTTAGTAACCCTAATCCACAAATCGGTGATACCGATTTGTTCTGACCCGGTGACGCCGAGACATACATGGAGGAATATTAAACCTGAAAAACTTTGTTCTCTAATCTAATCGGAGTTTCTTCGTGGATAGAAGTTTAGCATACTATGGCACGAAAACAAACAAAACCAACTACGCAAGATTCGGATAGGGAGCACAAGAGGGGTGAGATCTTTACCCTAACTCGGTGTAGATGTCCTATCACAGTTGCAGGATGGTCCAAACACAACGCATCAATCAGAGAACCTTCGACAAAACTGTGTGCGATCCACCAATCGCAAATAGTATAGTTCAAGCTTTGTCGCTAATTACGCGAACTGTGTGTGATGGCGGATCCATCAAATACGATTCGGAAAAGAGTTGCATGTGCGATTCTTTGGACACGTTTTTTACAGATGATGTGTGTGTGATGTACTATACCATTGGACACAGTTATTATAATGCAACGAGTGTGATGCCATGCACATATTTTTTGCAAAAAGTGTGTGTGTGTGATGTAGCATATCATTGCACACGGTGTTAAAAACGTAAATGTGTGTGATTCCTTTGCACATGTTTTTTGCATACATTGTGTGTGCGATGTAGTCTGTCATCGCACACACTTTCACAAATGGAACCGTGTGTGATGCCTATAATTATTATTTTTTGAAAGAATACTGGTTTGCATGATATGTCTGAAGGCAAACTAACATGTTCCTTCATCATTTGACTTGGAATTTTTTTCCACACTTAACATGCACCATAGAATCCTCCCTGTTAAAATTTGACACTTTTCAGAGCTCATTTGCTATATTTAAGTCATTAACTACATTTCTAGTCATTTGATGGATATAATTCAAATTTGAACTATGAATGCATGAAACAGTACACAAAGTGATTTGAAAAATCATATTTAGGTTATTGAGTATATTCATATGCCTCATACAAGAAATGAATATACATTTATAAGACATATGTGGCAAGAATCAACCGTGAACATGGAGTTTATCAGTATTGAAATGATAAAAAAAAAATATGAAGTCTGAAAAATATGAAACTTGGCATAGTGTCATGTTATGACCTGACCATGATGTGGTAAAAAAATTGAGAAGGTTTCACATTTTTTTGATGTACATCCTTTAGAAATCTGACAACCTCCGAGGATAGATTATGGTTTCGAGAGTGAATGTACCAAATTGATGGCGAACTTATGTTTTCCTTTATCATTTGACCTTGATTTTTTTTCTACAGTTAAGATATACCATAGAATCCTCCACATTAAAATTTGGCACTTTTCGGAGCTCATTTGCTATATTTGAGTCATTAACTACATTTCTAGTCATTTAACTGAGGCATTCAAATTTGTACTACGAGTACAGAAAAAAGTATACAAAAATGATTGAAAAAATCATATTTAGGGTAGTGAGTATATGTGTATGCCTCAAACAAGAAATAAATATAAAATTCAAATGACTATGTGACAAGAATCAACCGTGAACATGACGTTTATTGAAATTTTAATTCTAGAAAATGTAAATAATGTTTAGTAAATACGAAACTTGGCATGGTGTCAATATAAAACCTCAATATACTCAAGTAAAAATTTAAGAAGGATTCATAATTATTTTGATGGTGTAAGGGCAAAAATCAAATGGCAAGAAAGCACACATATGTGTACTAGATTCTTATTGGTGAAGAGATTGATGCCTTGGATCGATGACATGGCATGAATCCATCCGTCCAGACTCCGTAGCCTACCACATACACATATATATCTAACTATCACCAATCCAATCTCCTGTAAAACAATGGACATAACACAAATGTGGCTTGAGACTGCGTCGGTATTTCACCAAAGAGGAAGGAATGATGCAGCACGACGACGGTAAGTATTTCCCTCAGTTTATGAAACCAAGGTATCAACCCGTAGAGGAAGACCACGCACCCACGTAAACAGTACCTGCACACAAACAACAAATACTTGCAGCCCCACACGAAAGAAAGGTTGTCACGCTCTTTACGGTAATAAGATAGATTAGGTAGTGATAGTTTTCGCAAATAGATCTCGCAAGAACACAAAGTTAAAAAACAAAAGGTGCATCAAGGTATTTTTGGGTTTGTTGGATTAAAAGATCTGATAACAAAAGTTGCAAATAATAGATCGGAAAGCAATATGTTGGAAAAGTAGACCCACGGGCCGTAGGATTCACTAGTGGCTTCTCTAATGAGTATAACACACGATGGGTGAACAAATTACTGTTGGGCAATTGATAGAAGATTAAATAATCATGACGACATCCAGGCAATGATAATTATATAGGCATCATGTCCAAGACAAGTAGACAAAAATGATTCTACATCTACTTCTATTACTCCACACATCGACCGCTATCCATCATGCATCTAGTGTATTAAGTTCATGGAGAAACGGAGTAATGTAATAATAATGGTGACATGATGTAGACAAGATCTATTCATGTAGGAATAGAACCCATCTTGTTATCCTTAATGGCAACGATACATGCATATCTTGCTGCGCTTTCTGTCACCGCGAAAGAACACCGAAATATCGAACCCATCACAAAGCACCTATTCCCATGGCAAGAAAAATCGATCTAGTTGGCCTAACTAAATCAAAGATTTGAAGAAGAAATACGAGGCTATAAGTAATCATGCAAATACGAGATCAAAGAAGACTCAAATTAATATAAATGAAGCATGAGAGCATTTCTTCAAACATGTAAAAGCACGCAGCACTAGAGCAATTCCTTTGCTCAAAAGTTTTAAGTGAAGCATAAAGAGCAATTCTAACAAATCATAGCATAGTTTTGTATCTCTCAAATAGGTGTGTCCAGCAAGGATACTAATGAAAATGCAAAAATTCAAAGCAATCAAAGATACAAGACGCTCCAAGAAAAACTCATGATATGTGACGAATAAAAATATAGTTCCAAGTAGTATACCGATGGTTGTTGGAAGAAAGAGGGGATGCCACTCGGGGCATCCCCAAGCTTAGTTGCTTGTTACTCTTTGGATATTACCTTGGGGTTCTATAGCATCCCCAAGCTTTGAATCTTCTAACTCCTTATTCCTTCATCCATCGTGATCCCACCCAAAACTTGAAAACTTCAAGCACACAAAACTTGGCAAAAAATTTGTGAGATCCGTTAGTATAATAAATCAAATTACCACTTTAGGTGCTGTTGTAAAGCCATTCATATTTTATTATTGAATTATACCTACTGTATTCTAACTTTACCATGACTTATACCCCCCCCCCCGATACAAGCCATAGATTCATCAAAACAAGCACACAATGCAATGAAAGCAGAATCTGTTTCAGAGAGAACAGTCTGTAGTAATCTGTACTATACCCATACTTCTGGAACTCTAAAGATTCTAAAAAATTTGGACAACGTAAATAATTTGTATTGAAATATTGTGTTAAAATTTCAGCTCAATATCACATTCCAGTAAAAAATGAAAATTCGTGCCCTTGGAACAAAGTTTCTGTTTCAGATTCAGCATTGTTTCTACTCATCTTATTGATCATCCTAAAGGCATTACTTGGCACAAACACTGAATAAAACATATAAACACAATCATAACAGAATCATAATTGTGCAAAACACTCAAAAATAGACAGCAAAAGATAAAATAATTTATTCATTGGGTTGCCTCCCAACAAGCAATATCGTTTTACTCCCCTAACTAGGCATAACACATAGTATTCAAGTATTGCCATCCTTAGTTTCCAACTCCTTAATCACACAACTAGAACTTTTCAAGGATCTATCATTCATATTTTCAACGACAATACTTCTAGAAATAAGATTGGAATTTTTTTTTCTTGCCATGGAAGTTGTTTACCACTTCAACAAAATTGGGATGGATACTAATCATTTTAAGATCCTCATTGTTTCTATTAGAAACGGTACCCTTCTTCTTAGGAAGTTTCATGGCTTTACTAATGGGAGTTTTTTCAGTAGTCTTATCGGTAGGGAAAGCCGAACTTAAACTACGAAAGATTTCTTCCAACTTATCAATTCTAGTGGGGCTTTCTTCAATTCTTTTATTGAGTACATGTTATTTTTCCTTTAATATTTTAAGAGCATCTCCCTCCTTTGAAACTACTCTATTTTCAAGATTATGCACCCTTTTATCCAAATTCTCAATATTTTCCTCGGTGAGCATTTTATTTTCAATCGCATCTAACCCTTTCATAACATGCTCAAGAGTTAAAACGGTTTCATTGACACTGATAGGTGGAGAACCCACTAAATTTCCCATGGCATTATAAGCATCCAGAGTGGGGCACATCAAGAAATTCCCACCGATCATATCAAGGACGAATCTATACCAAGTGGTGATGCCCACATAAAAATAGCGAAGAAGAACAATGGTAGATTCCTTACGAATAGATCTATTATGAGGATTGCAAATCCTATACCAACCATCTTTAAGATTCTCCCCTCCCCTTTGTTTAAAATAAAGCGCCTCATTCTTGGGGGTAAACACAATAATGGAGGAACTAGCCATAGTGAAAATATTGGCGAACAAGAGATCCGACGAGAAAAAGGCAAATGAAAAAGAGAAGACGAATAAAACGACAAATTTGTAAAGTGGGGGAGAGGAAAATGAGAGGCAAATGGCAAATAATGTAGTTGCAAGGAGATGAGATTTTTGATTAGGAACTTGGTAGATGAGATTACTTCCTCACCAGCAACGGCGCAAAAAATTCCTTTGACGTGGCTTGAGACTACGTCGGTATTTCCCCAAAGAGGAAGGGGTGATGGAGCACAACGATGGTAAGTATTCCCCTCACTTTATGAAACCAAGGTATCAATCCATAGAGGAAGATCGTGCACTCACGTAAACAGCAGCACATGTAGACAAACAACAAATACTTGCAACCCGACGCGAAAGAGAGGTTGTCACGCTCTCTACGGTAATAAGATAGATCAAGTAGTGATAGTTTTGGCAAATAGATCTCGCAAGAACACAAAGTAAAATAAATAAACAAAAAGTGCATCAAGGTATTTTTTTTGGATTAATAGATCTGAAAACAAAAGTTGCAAATAGTATATCGGAAAGCAATATGTTGGAAAAGTACACCAGGGGGCCGTAGGATTCACTAGTGGCTTCTCTCATGAGTATAGCACATGGTGGGTGAACAAATTACTGTTGGACAATTGATAGAAGACCAAATAATCATGAAGATATCTAGGCAATGATCATTATATAGGTAACTCGTCCAAGACAAGTAGACCAAAATGATTCTCCATCTACTTCTATTACTCCACACATCGACCGCTATCCAGCATGCATATAGTGTATTAAGTGCATGGAGAAATGGAGTAATGTAATAAGAACGGTGACATGATGTAGACAAGATCTATTCATGTAGGAATAGGCCCCATCTTGTTATACTTAATGGCAACGATACATGCGTGTCATACTGCCCTTTGTGTCACTGGGAAAGAACACCACAAGATCAAACCCATCACAAAGCACCTCTTCCCATGGCAATAAAAATCGACATAGTTGGCCTAACTAAACCAAAGATTCAAAGAAGAAATACGAGGCTATAAGTTATCATGCAAATAAGATATCAAATAAGACGCAAATCATATTCATGGATAGAAACTGATCATGAACTCGAAATTTATCGGATCCCAACAAACACACTTCAAAAGTCATTACATCAAATAGATCTCCAAGAGACCATTGTATTGACAAACATAGAGAGAGAGGAAGCCATCTAGCTGCTTCCTACGGACTCGTAGGTCTATGGTGGACTACTCACACATCATCGGAGAGGCACCTATGAGGAAGATGAACCCTTTGTGTTGGTGTTAGATTGGATCTCGAGGTTTTGGAACTTGCGGCGGCTGGAATTGTGTTTCGTTGACTCCCCTAGGTTTTTTGGATTTTTAGGTAATTTATAGGCTCGATAGTTGTTTGGGGGGTTGTCGAGGTGCCCACCCTCCACCAGCCCATGCTAGGGGCCTCTGGCGCGCCCTGATGAAGGGTAGCCACCCTGGCCCCCCTCTTCTGGTGTTGTTTGGCCCATCTTCCTTCTTCTGGTCCATAAAAGATCCACAAAAATCCTCGCGGTGTTTGGGCTCCGTTTGTTACTGATTTTCTGCGAAGTAAAAAACAAGCAAAAACAGAAACCGATACTTTGGCACTATGTCAATAGGTTAGTCCCAAAAAATGATATAAAGTTGCTACAAAATGGTTGTAAAACATCCAAGATTGATAATACAACAACATTGAACAAGAAAAAATTATAGATACTTTGGAGACATATCAAACACACACTTCTTCCATGCCATGGACGGCGAGGCAGACGACAGATGCTCCAAGCTTCGACTAGGAGCAGGACACGGCGGCGCCGCTCGGCGTCGGGCACCCATGCGTGAGGCGTGTGCCATGGACGCCTTGAGGCTTGTCGGTGGCCATAGACGCGAGCACGAGCCCGAAGCAGTCGTACAACTCCGGAATCTCATCTAGTGGCACAACTTCTTCAACAAGTTCTGCATCTTGAGAGGCAACGTCATGGAGGCACAGTTCATGGCCATGTAAGCTAGCTTATAGTGCTTCTCTTTCAAAGAATCCATCCACCACGCTGCCTGCTAGCTAGCTTGCCGGATAGTACTAAACTAATCTTGTTTTTTTGTATGTCTAAGTATGATGTCTCTAGCTATCTATTCGATTCTTGATTCTTCTCATCCATCAAGATTTTGCAAGACATCAAACTAATCACAAAATATCTCTTGTGAAGTCCTGAACTTTCTCTTCCAATACTTTTTAATAAAAATATTATGCATAACTAGTGTAAGAACTAATTTCAAGTAGGATACTTGAGTATGTAAGGCAAAAAATCATTAAAAATAGAAATAAATTCAAATAAATCCAATTTTTTGCGTGGTAGAAAATTTAGTGCATGAGACACGCTCCAAATTTCAGCTCGTTTGGTCATACGAGTCGATGTCAGCAAAAAAAACAAATTGGGTGAGAACAATACATGAACAGTAAACCTTTTTACAAACTCCAAATTTATTTATTTTTGCCGAGGGACACTCAGATTTCTGAATGGTCTGAAATTTTGAGCGAACCTCATGCACCAAATTCTTTACCACGCAAACAGAAATGGGATTTTTTTGAATTTTCCTAGTATTTGTTTTGATTTTTTTACGATCAAAGGTGCACATGAGCCTGGGCACTGAATCACTGCTATATGTAAGGATTTACTTTTTTTACCCTGTCACCCTTTTCTCTTGGCTTTTCAGGATAAGATACAATAAGAAATCTGAGAAGGTTTGGGAGTTGATGTCATCGATGAACAAGAGACTGATGAAGCTTTATGACATAATTAGATGTGATTGCTAGTTGTATGTGTTGGCTGTCATGTGATGTGAGATAGTATGTTTGTACTTTCGTAAGTTGTATGAAAAAGCTTGAAGAGAAATCATATAGTGGACTTTGAATGTGCATTTTTGCGTTATGTTTGATTGTCAAAATATGATCATAGTAAATTGATTACGTCTTATTGATTTTAGGACTAATGAACACGTCGTTAAGATCACACATTGCACACAGTTTTTTGATCCAATTGTGTGTGATGGCATTTATATCAGATACAGTTTTGTTTTCAATCGTTTGCAATTAATCGCACATACATACGACTTTAATGAAATAGCCATGTGTGATGCTAATCCAAACTGCAAGCAGTTTTTGTGTTGAACCGTGTGGGATGTATAGCGTGTGCGATGGGCCTCCCTATAGCCCACACTAGCAAGGTGACGGTTTGAAACTATGTCACTGAAAGGGGTTAAAAACCGTATGCATAACATGTTGATGCACTAGTGTTTGGCGGCGACTGCTGGTGAGATTGCGGTGTACGGCAAGGATTCTCGATGGCGAGGGCTCACGGGAGTTGAGAGTGACGTACGAAGACTCGCGAGAGGTAGAAAGGGTTTGCGGAGGACGGCATTTCAAGAAGTTATTTCAAAAATCGGGTCTACGGATTTCCCTTACTATCAGTAACACCGATTCAGAAATGTCGGTGCTACCGAGTTTCTTAACTACCAGGAGACAGTGAAGCTCGGTGAGGCCAAGATTTATTAATCGGTTGTGCCGTGGTTTAGAATCTAGATCAACCTAGTGTTTTGGTGGAATCGAGATTGTGGTGTTGGTAACATCGAGTGGCACATGGGAGGTTTTGGAAGTCAGCTCTTTGTCGAAACGGAACTCCGAGTGCTCCTCACAAAGAGGGTTCAAAAAGTGCTTGCTCAAATTTTGTGATGAAGCAAGAATATAATTTGAGACGAGAAAAGATAGATAGCTAGAGGAGGATACTTAGTATTTCTTGTATATATAATTGGCCAAAGAAAATAAAATATAAATAATAAAAATTGGATATCCTCGAATCAATAAAGATATGCATACCAACATGCTCACACAATAAGATGTCAAATGAAATATGGCAAACATGCACAATCACTCTAGTATCTACCAAGCACTCTGGCGATGATAGAGTCATCTATATATATGAGTATATTGACTTAGGAGCCAGTAAAAATACTTGATCAAAGGTCATACTCATCGTTTAAGCACAAGTGGGGTACCACTTTTACATAAAGCATTTAATATCTTCGTCCCAACAAATCGGCCCATGAGAGAGGAGCCGACGACCCAAGGACCCTTTAGTCCCGGACTCCCTCAGTCGCAACTTCAAGACATTTGTAACCTTTGTGAACATTACTATAACCAATTAATACACATTTAGTAGAACAAAATTCAAGTTTGTGACGATAGTAGGGATGCAGATTAGGGTAGCATGACCACCCAAAGATTTGGAGAGAATTGTAGGCTAGTTTTTTATGGAACAATTTTTCTAGAGGAGTAGAATTTCCAATGACTTTGCTAGGCAAGCGATTAATGAGATAGGTGGCAGCAAGGAAAGCCTCATCCCAATATTTTAAAGGCATGTATGCATGAGAAAGTAAGGAGAGACCAACTTCAACAATGTGATGATGCTTTCGTTCACCAGAACCATTTTTTTGGTGAGCAGGTGGGCAAGATACATGATGTTCTATGCCTATTTCTTGAAAGAAATAGTTGAGTTCCTCCCCAGCCACTTTGGACTGTCAGAATTTTCCATCAAAGTGTCTCTCACAAGTTTCTAAAATTCTTGGAAAACAAAGTAAACTTCAGATTTAAACTTGAGCAAGTAGATCCAAGTGAATTTATGTAATCATAAATGAAACTAACTAAATATTCCTTTCTTACAAAAGAATCTCTTGCATGACCACATACATCACTTAAAATAAGTTATAAAGGAGCTTGACACACACTAGTATACTTGGGATAAGGAAGTTGATGACTCTTGGCACATTGACAAGCATCACAAACACACTCTTCATTTTGACTATGTGACAGTAAAAGATTGCCTTTATTCACTACTTGCTCAACTATGATTGAGGATGGATGTCCTAATCTTTGATGCCATATTGCCAAGGAGGGATTGACGATGGGGTAGACTTGACGATGACGACTAAGAGCTCCTGATGTGATGGGGTAGAGGCCTCCAATGCATCTACCGTGGTAGATGAGTTCCCTTGTTGCTCGATCACTACTAGGAAAAGCCTAGTAGTAGCGCGGGTTTAGTGCCTACTAGTAGCGCGGGCTACCATGCTACTAGTAAGGCACTACAGCTATTACTTACCAGCAACGCGTGCAAGACGCGCTACTGCTAAGACATATAGCTGTAGCATGTATCATACAAGTGCTACTGATAAGACAACTATTAGTAGCATTCTTGCAAACCCGCGCTACTAGTAATCTATTTTTCATTATTTTTTATTTTTAGTGTATTTATACGTCGTTATACAAATTTTGATACATTGCCAATTAAGAGGTTGTTATATCATTATGTTCATGATGAATTATTATATCATTTTGAAGAAGAAACATGGATTTTATTCATCCAAATGAATCAAAAGTGATCAAAGGTTGAATTAGTAGGATGACTAACGAGGATATGTACCTAGGGTAGGATCCTAGGCAAGGCCCACATACCCTACCTAAGAACACCACATGGGAGGACTTGAAGATCAAGCATGAACTTCCGAGTGGATCCGTGGAGACGTTCAAAGTCACTCGACAAATATCCACTCAGAGACTCCTGCTCTCACTCGGCAGTCGCGTGTCACTCGGAAGATCTCGCTTTCACTCGACGCTAGAAGACCAGGAGCCATCATCAAGAGCCCAACGGGCAGACGCTAGTTCAATGGTCATTAGTAGCTTTTATTACATACGTTACCTGTAACGACAGACTTTAACCCCACGACTAGGCCCTTAGATGCGGGATAATTATGAGGGGCAACGAACTCTATATAAGCTGCCCCTCCCCTCCTGCACAAGGGTTCACAACCACTGTAATACTTACATTCCATATGACATAAAGCTCCCGAGCACTAAGACGTAGGGCTGTTACCTCCACGAGAGGGGCCTGAACTCATACATCCGTGTTTACACCCTTGCCGTAGCTAGGACTCTGCCCTATCTTTTCGTACCCCTACCATCTACTGTCAGGCTCGTTCCCACGACAGTTGGCACCCACCGTGGGGCAGGCGTCTAAGCGACTTCCGGCGAGGTTGCATTCTTCATCCTTCGACATGTCTTCCAGCGGTGTTTTTGCTCTGGGCCACGAGATTCGTTTTGGAGCACTCACCTTCATCGCCGACGATTCGGTATGGCTCGAGGAAGTGCCTCTCGATGTCGAGGCGCTCCCGGTCCGCGGGGTCGCGCACTTCCGCGCGAGTCCCTGCAGCGTGTTGCTGTGACAGCCATCGACTCCTTACGCGTCGGCTCCTCTTGCCGTTCGCGGTCGCAAGCGGTCCAGCCAGCCACGACTTCAGCGTTGGGTCGAGCACGCAGCGGCGCGTCAAACTTCTCCGCAGATTGCAGCGCTCTAGCCCACCGAGTCCCTTCACGGCGTGTTCGAGTCGGATTCCGATCCGTCAGGCGTGCCTTCCGAGTGCGAGAGCTGCGATCCTGCAGCGGAGGTCTTGATGGCGGGATCTCATCAGAGTTCACCGTTTGGCTTCGGCAGTGGCAAGCACGAGGCTGGAGGTCCATCGAAAGAGCAGCCGCATCGCGACGAGGAGGTTCTTCATACCCCCATCGTCGGCGCGACTACTGAGGCCCAAGCTTTGGAGGTCGCGCGCATTCGTATGGAAGAACTCAAGGCAGAGATTGATGAGCGCGCTCACCAGCGCCCGCCACGCCCCAGTCGACGTCATCGACAACAGTTGTCGGCTGGTTCTCACGACGACGTTGAGGTATACCGAACTCCTGTGTTAAATGTAGCTGCTACTGCTAGGATAGCGGATTCCATTCAGCCTTCCCGGTCAGAGGCTGGAAGAGGGCTGCTGCAGGTCAGAGCACTGTTGGACGCAACGTAGCGTTAGAATTCAGTAGTTTCTCAGTCCCATAACAGGATTCACGACAATTCACCCAAGGCAGAGACCGTTCAGTCGGCACACAACCCTGGATCGCCCTTGCATCGTCGAGGCGGCGGTTTCTGTGAAGAGCAAGACAGAGATCAGCATCACCGTGAAGACCACCGTCAGGTGCCCGCTCCTCCACGGAGTGGTCTGTACGCGCCCCCGCGCCAGGACGACAGGCACTCCTTTGGTGATGAGCGGGACGCGGACTTTGACGCCCGCGCCTACCTTGTTCATAAGCGGATTGACAAGAGTAGAGCCTACAGAGAAGGACACGAGAGAGATGTTCTAAGTGGAAGCTCAGCTGTGGTGTCTAGTCCTAGTGTTTCAGCAGAGTTATACGTTCTGCAGAGATTCCCCCCAACTTCAGAATGGCGGCGAGGATCGGAAAGTTTTCTGGTGAAACAAAGCCAGAGACTTGGTTAGATGATTACCATGTGGCTGTGCAGATTGGTGGCGGAAATGACAATGTTGCAATGAAGCACCTTCCCCTCATGTTGGATGGTTTAACTCGAGCTTGGTTGAATCCTTTGGCTCCTTCCAGCATACATTGTTGGGAGGATCTTGCCCGAGTGTTTGTTCGGACCTTTGAGGGCACTTGCAAGCGCCCGACAGGTCTGGTCGACTTATAACACTGCGCCCAGAAGCCCAATGAAACCTTAAGGGATTATATTCAGCTATGGTCCACCTTGCATCATACGGTGGAAAATGTGTCAGAACACCAGGTTGTTTGTGCTTTGAAGGCCGGTGTGAGATACAGGGAGCTGTACCTGAAGTTCGAGCGCACTGGTGATATTTCACTCGGCAAGATGATGGAAATTGCCACTCGGTATGCCAATGGTGAAGAACAAGACCGCCTCCATAGCGGCAAAGGAAAAGCAGTCACCAACGAGTCTGGCATCAGTAACAATCAGAAATAGAAGCCGAAGGCTGAAGACCCGGCTCCGGCACAGGCAGCGGCACTGGCGACTCAGTCGAAGAACAAGGGCAAAGCCAAGGCTCAGTATGCTCCCCCAAAGGGGAAAGGTTAGTCAGGAACTGATATCATGGATCAGCCGTGTGTGATTCACACGAGGAAAGATGTAGAAGGCAACCTGATTTTGCCCAAGCACACCACTCGACAGTGTCGAACCCTTATCCAGCAGTTCAAGGGAGACCAGTCGAGTGAGAAATCTCCTGAAAAGGGAGATGAAGATGAGGAAAAGGAAACATTCCCGGATGTCACTGCTACACTGGTGATCTTTGCTGGTGTCGAGAGCAAGAGTCGTCTAAAAGTCATCAATATGCCAGACACCCCCACCTACCTCAAATGGTCCCAATATGCTATCACATTCGACCAGACAGACCATCCTGCTCGTGTGGCCACTCCTGGTCGACAGGCTCTGGTAGTTGATCCGGTGGTGCAGGGGACTCGACTCAGAAAGGTCCTCATGGATGGCGGCAGTGGCCTGAACATTCTGTATGCAGATACCCTGAAAGGGATGGGCATTCTGATGTCCCGTCTGAGCGAGAGCAGCATGCAGTTTCACGAGGTCATCCCAGGAAAGAAGGCCAAGTCACTCGGCCAGATAGCATTGGATGTGACATTCGGAGATGACAACAATTTCTGAAAAGAAAAGTTAACATTTGAAGTTGTGGATTTCAAGAGTGCTTACCAGGCCATTTTGGGTCGACCCGCTTATGCACGTTTCATGGCCCGACCATGTTACGTGTATCTCAAGTTGAAAATGCCAGGCCCTAAGGACGTGATCACGGTCACTGGCAATCGACAGCAGGCCGAAGAGTGTCTCTAGCAAGGCTCCAAGATCGTCGATCAACAGATGGCCATGGTCGAGTTGGATGAGTACAAAAAAAACGCTGACCCTGCTGATTTGCTCCGCGCAAAGAAGCTGGCTTCCGAGTCGGCATTTCGGTCGGCAGGGCAAGTGAAGAAGGTGCACATCCACCCGACGGATCCAACTGCTGCCCCAACGAATATCTCAACAACACTCGACAGTAAATAGAAAGCCGAGCTCATCCAGTTCCTCCATGAGAACTGGGATATCTTTGCATGGAAGCCTTCTGACATGCCGGGGATTCCCAGGGAGCAGGCTGAGCATCGTCTGCGAGTGGATCCGAAAGCCAAGCCCATCAGGGAGCATTTGCGTCGATTAGCGGCAGAGAAGCGCAAGGCAATCGGAGAAGAAGTGGACCGTCTCTTGCAAGCCAAGTTCATTCAGGAGATTTACCACTCCGAGTGGCTCTCGAATGTTGTGATGGTGCCAAAGAAAGATAAGTCGTTGCACATATGCATTGACTTCAAACATCTCAATAAGGTGTGCCCAAAAGACCATTTTCTGCTCCCCCGCATAGATCAAATTGTTGACTCGACAACAGGGTGTGAGCGTTTATCGTTTTTGGATGCTTATTCTGGGTACCATCAGATCCGTCTGTATGGCCCGGACGAAATAAAGACAACATTCGTCACCCCATTCGGGTGCTTTTGCTACATCTCCATGCCTTTTGGTCTTAAGAATGCCGACGCTACTTTTATGCGCATGATTCAGAAATGTTTACTCGACCAGATCCCTCGGAATGTCGAGGCGTACATGGATGGTATAGTGGTCAAGTCCCGCAAAGGTTCCGACCTGTTGGCTGACTTGGCCGAGACATTCGCCAATCTGAGGCGATTCGACATAAAGCTGAATCCGGCCAAATGTACCTTCGGTGTCCCTGGCGGCAAGATGCTCGGTTTTCTCGTTTTCGAGTGAGGAATTGATGTCAATCCCGAGAAGATCAGCGCCATTACCCGTATGAAGACTCCCGTACGACTGCACGACGTTCAGAAGCTCACAGGTTGCTTGGCAGCATTGAGTCGATTCATTTCTCGTCTTGGTGAGAAGGCTCTGCCCTTATATCAGTTGATGAAGAAGTCCGACACGTTCGACTGGACTCCCGAAGCCAAAGCAGCGTTTGTTGAGCTCAAAGCCCTGCTCTCCACCCAACCAGTGCTTGCCGCTCCTGCCAGCAAAGAGCCCTTGCTCATGTACATCGTGGCCACAAATCAGGTCGTCAGTACAGTGCTTACTGTTGAGCGAGAAGAGGAGGGTAAAGCCTATAAAGTCTAGAGGCCAATTTATCATGTCTTGGAAGTATTGTCCCCCTCAAATCAAAGATATCCACACTATTAGAAGCTGGTGTATGGTATTTACCTGTCAGCAAAGAAGGTGGCACATTATTTCCAGGACCATTTGATTTCAGTCGTTAGTGATGCTCCTTTGTCCGAGATTTTCAATAATCGCGACACATCAGGTCGAGTGGCTAAATGGGAAATGAAGCTTGGACATTTCGACATCAGATTTGAGGCCAAGAAAGCAATCAAGTCCCAAGCATTGGCAGATTTCATGGCCGAGTGGACTGAACAGCAACAACCCGTCCAAGTTCACTCGGCGCATTGGACAATGTTCTTCGTCTGCTCCAAAATGTCGAATGGGTCCGGTGCTGGTGTTGTCTTGATATCCCCCAAAGGCGACAAGCTCAGCTATGTCTTACAAATTCACTTTGATTCCTCCAACAATGAGGCAGAGTATGAAGCACTTTTGTATGGGTTGCGCATGGCTATTTCACTCGGCGTCAAGCGCCTGATGGTTTATGGCGACTCAGATTTGGTGGTGAATCAAGTGATGAAAGAGTGGGATGTTAGAAACCCCGCTATGACCGGATACTGCAATGCAGTCCGGAAGTTGGAGAAGAAATTTGAAGGTATGGAACTTCATCATGTTCCCCGACTGAAAAATCAAGCGGCCGATGAGCTATCCAAGATTGGTTCCACTCGACGGCCTGTCCCCAGCGGTGTGTTTCTGGAGCACTTGCACACTCCTTCGGTTCAAGAAGATCCCTTCACCAAAGAGCCCCCACAAGCTTTGAGTTCCTCTGACTCGACCGAAGTAGATGTTCCTGCTGTGATTGACCTAGTCATGGAGATTCTGGTTATCATTGCCGACTGTATTGTGCCATACATTGCTTATATCCTTAGACAAGAGCTCCCTGAAGATGAAGCAGAGGCTCGATAGATTGTGCGTAGGTCCAAGGCTTTCACTATGATGGGAGATCAGCTATTCAGAGAGAGTGTGACTGGTGTCACCCAACGCTGCATTTCCCTCGAGGAAGGTCGGATGATTCTAGATGAAATTCAATCGGGAACTTGCGGCCACCATGCATCTTCATGGGCGATTGTCGCTAAAGCATACCGAGCTGGTTTTTACTGGCCACGAGCTAATGAGATGGCTAAGGACATCGTTGATCACTACGATGGTTGCCAGTTCTATGCGAATCTGTCGCACAAGCTGGCGTCTGCTCTGAAGACAATTCCTCTCGCCTGGCCATTTGCGGTTTGGGGACTCAACATGGTTGGTCCCTTTCGACCCGGAAAAGGAGGATTCATCCACTTGTTGGTAGCAGTCGACAAATTCACCAAGTGGATTGAAGCCAAGCCCATCAAGAAGCTGAATTCCCGTACGACGGTCATGTTCATGAGGGAGATCATTATCGGATACGGCATTCCGCAAAGCATCATCACAGACAACGTCACTAATTTTGACTCAGAAGAATTCAGGAGATTCTGCAACTCCCAAGGCACCCGAGTGGATTATGCTTCTATTGTGCATCCTCAAACCAATGGGCAAGTCGAGCGGGCTAATGGTCTCATTCTGCAAGGACTAAAGCCTCGTCTCATGCGCGATTTGGATCATGCCGTCGATGCCTGGGTAACTGAGCTGCTGTCTGTTTTGTGGGGATTGAGGACAACGCCTAATCGGTCGACTAGGCGAACTCCTTTCTTCCTTGTCTATGGCGCTGAAGCCATATTGCCGAGTGACTTGGCCCACAATTCTCCTCGAGTGGAGCTATATTCTGAAGCTGAAGCTGAACAGGCCAGACAAGATGGGGTAGATCTTCAGGAGGAGGAGCAAGAGATGGCTCTGATCAGGACTACTGCCTATCAGCAAGACCTGCGGCGCTTTCATGCAAGGTATGTCAAGAGTCGAGCGTTCCATGAAGGAGATCTGGTGCTCCGAGTGAATCAACACCAACCTCACAAGAATGCTCCTGCGTGGGAAGGCCCTTTTGTTGTCACTAAGGTGCTAAACAACGGAGCCTATCGCCTGTATAATCTCATAAAACAGATAGATGAGCCACGAGCCTAGAATGCAGATCTGCTCCGGTGTTTTTACACTTGAGACAAGAGTTTTCTGATGTAATAAGAATACTTCATCAATGCAATTCACGTATGTGCGATATATATACTTCGTCGGTTCCAACCGTACAGTTACATTCTTGAGGATACTCCAAGTGACGAGCAATCCTCACACTCGGGGGCTTAGCTGCAAACATGTTTCGCCTAAGTTAAAAACCCAGTTGGGTGGATAGCAATCCATTCACTCGACGACCTATTTACAAATCCGTCTTTGCTTAGTTTCAGAAAATACTCCAAGTGACAAGCAATCCTCACACTCGGGGGCTTAGCTGCGAACATGTTTCGCCTAAGTTAAAAACCCTGTTGGATGGATAGCAGTCCATTCACTCGACGGCCTATTTGCAAATCCGTCTTCGCTTAGGTTTAGAAAATACTCCGAGTGACGAGAAATCCTCACACTCGGGGGCTTAGCTGCGAACATGTCTCGCCTAAGTTAAAAACCTCGTCGAGTGGATAGTAATCCTTTCCCTCGACAACTTAGCTACGAATCGACATTCGTCTAAGTTCAAAAATACTTCGAGTGATGAGCAATCCTCACACTCGGGGGCTTAGCAGCGAACACGTTTTTGCCTAAGTTAAAAAGCTCGTCGAGTGGATAGTAATCCTTTCGCTCGGCAACTTAGCTGCGAATCGACATTCATCTAATTTCAAAAATACTCCGAGTGATGAGCAATCCTCACACTCGGGAGGCTTAGCCGCGAACATGTTTTCGCCTAAGTTAAAAACCTCGTCGAGTGGATAGTAATCCTTTCGCTAGACTACTTAGCTACGAATCGACATTCGTCTAAGTTAAAAAATACCCCGAGTGATGAGCAGTCCTCACACTCGGGGGCTTAGCTGCGAACACATTTTCGCCTAAGTTAAAAACCTCGTCGAGTGGATAGTAATCCTTTCGCTCGACAACTTAGCTGTGAATCGACATTCGTCTAAGTTCAAAAATACTCCGAGTGATGAGCAATCCTCACACTCGGGGGCTTAGCTACGAACACGTTTTCGCCTAAGTTAAAAACCTTGTCGAGTGGATAGTAATCCTTTCGCTCGACAATTTAACTGTGAATCGACATTCATCTAAGTTCAAAAATACTCCGAGTGATGAGCAATCCTCACACTCGGGGGCTTAACTGCGAACACGTTTTTGCCGAAGTTAAAAACCTCGTCGAGTGGATAGTAATCCTTTCGCTCGACAACTTAGCTGCGAATCGACATTCGTCTAAGTTCAAAAATACTCCGAAGGATGAGCAATCCTCATACTTGGGGGTTTAGCTGCGAACACGTTTTTGCCTAAGTTAAAAACCTCATCGAGTGGATAGTAATCCTTTCGCTTGACAACTTAGCTACGAATCAACATTCGTCTAAGTTCAAAAATACTCCGAGTGATGAGCAATCCTCACACTCGGGGGCTTAGCTGCGAACACGTTTTCGCCTAAGTTAAAAACCTCGTCGAGTGGACAGTAAGCCATTCATTCGATAACTTAGCCGCGAATCGACATTCGCCTAAGTTCAAAAATACTCCGACTGATGAGCAATCCTCACACCCAGGGGCTTAGCTGCGAACACACTTCGCCTAAGTTAAAAACAAACCCAATCGAATAGAAGATTGGAAGCCAAAGCATGAGCAAAATTCAAAGGATAAAACCGCGAATAAATAATTCGTGCGGAAGCAAATGTGCTCAGGCCTAAGGCCTAAATGAAGTTTTGAGGGATACAATTCCACTCGGCATATCGAGGCAAATTTAACTGTTTTTTCCAAAGACCAAGTTTTTAAGCGGGGGACGGACTGTCGGGCTCGACAAAAGTGTCCAAGTCGATGCCGTCGGCGATTCTGGTGGCGGCCTCGATGAAGGTCTCCATGAAGTCCTCAAACTGGAGTTTCTTCGTGTTTACCACCTAGAGCTCCTTCAGCTTCTCCTCCCTCACGTCCCTACAGTGGACCCTGATGAGTGATAATGCCACATCAGCTCCGCAGCGAGCAATAGATATTTTCCAAGCTTGCACTCGACTGGGAAGTTCGTTCAGGCGAGCCATCATGGAGTTGAGGTCAAGTTGAAGAGTATCCTCGGGCCATAGCTTCTTGTCAATTCTTTCCATGGCAGATTTCTGTCGAGTGATGTGGGCCTGGGCACCCTGGAGCCAAAAGTTGAGCCGCAACATGTTCATCGCCACCGCATCAGCAACTGGCAACTTGGTGGGGTCAAGCATGGGCTCAATCTCTTCTGTTTCCTTTTCAAAGTCCTGGCAGAATTCTGTTGAAGAAGGGGAAATAGGAAGAGAATCGGTGAACTGCGACCCTCTAAATTTTTGCAAATGTCAGTCGACAAGAAATACTCACCGTCGAGCAAAAGAAACATCTTCCTCGAGAATTCGCCCAGATGCTTCTCCAGGCCATTACCCCTCTTGGTTAGTTGTTCAGCCTTCTTGACAAGGTCCACACACTCCTGCTTCAGCTTGGTGTTCTTGTCCTCCAGCTTCTTTGCAGCCGCCAACTTTCGATCTGCGGCTTCAGTCTTCTCCTTGGCCGCTCGTTGAGCGTCAGCAAGTGCCTTGTCCTTCTCCTCCAGCGCCTTCTTCATGGAATGTAAAGAAATAACATTGTTGAGTCTCTCTCGGAGTCGACGGTTTTCATGCGTACGTCTGTTTGAGTGAGAGCACTCGGTTCAAAACATGAAGAGTGAAGAGGAGAATGTAGAAAATCAGCAGTAATTACCTCCCAAAGTCTTCATCTCAACACGCACTCGCTCTAGAGCGTTGTTGGAGACTGCCAGGTCGACTTGCAGCCGGTTCCTTTCATCCTCCACGTGCTTGTACTCTGCCCCAAGTTCACAAGCCCTATGGAATCAACACAAGACAGAAATTCAATCGACGAAGTGACGCTTGGGACAGTCGACCGGGTATCAAATGCCGGCGAATGACTATCTTAGAAGAATTCAATCAGAAAGTCCACTCGACATGTCGAGTGGCTCTAGCGCTCTGCATGCCATAAACAAATTCAAAAACTGTCTCTATTAAGACCCCTGCTGATGCAAGCACTCGACAGTGATCTCGAGGACTACACCCAGTGGGTGTGTTGAGAGCGCCCCCACTGAGACGGTTAACTCTCGATCCGTCGAGTAACTCGCCAGAAGAAAAACACTCGACATGTCGAGTGACCCTAGTACCATGCGTACGACAAGTTTTCAAGCCTGTTGTTTATCGTCTGTGATGAACAATAGCCTTGGGGACTACACCCAGTGGGTGCACTTAGCGTGCCCCCACTGGTTATTAAAACATTTGACAAGGTCAGCCCGTTCATGACACTCGACCCGTCGAGTGACGCGCCTCCCTACTCTATGAAGTGCAGTCTATGCTTATGCAACGTCATATCATGGTTTGCCAATAATACCCATGGAACCTGCAAGGTAGCTACAGAGTGGTGTGGTTCAAAGCGAAATGTATCCCGTATACAATAAATTCTAAGACCTCTGCCGATGCAAGCACTCGACAGTGGTCTCGGGGACTACACCCAGTGGGTATGCTAAGAGCGCCCCCATAGAGACGGTTAACTCTCGACCCGTCGAGTAACTCGTCAGAAAAAAAAACACTTGACATGTCGAGTGACCCTAGTACCACGCGTACTATCGATCCCAATCCTACTCGACTACGATCTGGTCTATTTGAGTGGAGAAAGTTCAAACATTCTATAGCAATCACCCACTGGGTGTACAGCAGCCAACAAAAGATAGGAATTCAATTGACAATGGACTTACAATCGAACTTACTCGGACATTGGTGCGAAGGGCTGCGCTGGCGTCATAAGCCAACTTGCTGGCCTCGAACGCCTCCTTGGTCCTCAGCATGATCTGCTCCGCCTGGAGCATGGCTTCCTTCGCTGCTCCGGTCTGATCCTCCGGGGTGCGATGCAGAGTGAAGGCCGTCACAGGCGGGGTCGGCATGGTTGCTGGGGCAGCTGAGGCAGTCTGAGGGGGCCGGTTGGAGTTGATGTCACAACGGTCGAGACAGCTGGAGGAGCCTGCGACAGAGGTGCTGTGGGTTCCGCCCTCAGTCATGTCAAGTCGCCTCTCCCCTGGGAAGACTCTGCGGTCAAGCGTTGAGGCGTTTGCGCCGATGATACTCTCCTGGTACGAGCGCGCGAAGTGTCCAGTTGCTCCTCGTCATCCTCCATCTGAATGACCTCTGCAATGACAATTGACAGTGTTAACATCTACATGTGTCGAGTCCCACCCGAACAAACCAACAACTTTCTTACCTCTATGAGAAGTGGGAGCATCATCAGTGTCAACATTCATCGCTTCCACTCCATCTCGATGAGGCGAGGTCACAGATGTAGCAACTCTGATGGATCGAGTGGCATTCGGTCAGATACAACTCCAGACTTCAGTCAACAGATCAAATGTGGAAATAAACACTTATGTGGAGACGACGGGTATGGCCACCCTCATGCGAGGCAGAGCTTTGCGAGGCTTGGAGACGGCTTGTTTGGGTTGCTTGGCCAGTCTTTCACTCGACTCAACAGTCAAAGGGCGACTCCGTTTTGGGTTCTTCTTGCCAGGGCCCGAAGCTTTGTCCCCAGTAGCTGTCGGATCCTGGCGGGCCTTGGTGCGACTTTCGCATAGGGGAGGTGACTCGACCTCTTCTTCTTTGCCGGAGTCCTCGTTTTCGTCCTCGGTGTCGGAAGAACCGTCGCCGTCCACACTGCCACCCTCGCTCACCACACCATCTTCAACACGGTTCCCGTTGGGAACGGGTGAGTGCATGTGCGTCCATTCCTGCATGATTCAAGCAAAGAATTCTGTTCAATACATCACTCGACAGTACGAACACATTAGTCGACACCACGTAACTCAGCAGATTCTTTGGCGGGTTTTCTGCCGAGTAAGGTTCGATCCTCTTGGCTCCCAAAGGATTGTCGCAAGCTCCTGTGATGCTACGAAGCCACTTCTTGATAGTCTTCTGTGGAACCTCTTCTGGAAGCGCCCTGGTCGAGTATTTTGGGCCCGCGTAGTGCCACATGGTGTGGTCTCTGGCATGGAGCGGCTGGATGCGTCGACCGAGAAACGTCTCTAGCAAATCCATTCCTGTCACTCCGCCCCGGACCAGTTGCACCACCGCCTCAACCAGGATACCCACTTGGACATGCTCCTCTTTGGTCACCCTTAGAGATTTGGGAACAACGGGACGATAGGGTGTATAGGGGTGGAAGGCCAGTCGACATATTGGGCGCTGCAACATCTTTGCACTAGAACCAAGTCGACTACCAGCCTCTGACGGACTCGGGAAAAGTCATGGAAGGGAAGGAACTACGGACTCTTTTCTGAACCCCTAGGCCCCCACACAGCTGGAGCACATGAGTCTTCCCATCAGCAGGGAGAGCTTTCTTCACGGTCTGGGATCTGACCGTGAAGATGTGCTTGAACAATCCCCAATGGGGAGAGCAGCCCAGGAAACATTCGCATAAAGTGACGAATGCAGACAGATAGGCGATGGTGTTCGGAGAGAGGTGGTGCAGTTGAGCGCCGAAAAAGTTCTAAAATCCCCTAAAGAATGGGTGGGTGGCATGGAAAAACCTCGTTCGACGTGGGAGAGAAGGAGGACCCGCTCCCCGTCGCGCGACTCCGGCTCGCGCTCCTCCCCCGGCAGTCTCCAAGCGCCATCCGCCACGAGCCCGTCGGAGACGAGACCCTCCATGTCCTCGTGAGTGACGACAGAGGGAAGAAAATCCCCCTGCATCCAACCCGCCGGCGCAGTGAACCGGGCGGTCGAGGGCTTCTTGCCCTTGAGCTTCGTCGCCCCCTTCTTCGCCCGCTCCAGCTTCTCTGTCGTGTTCTTCATCGTCAGCACAACGGCTTTCGTCGAGGAGGAATGGAGTGGGGCGTTGGGAGCAGGGGAGGCGGAGGAAAGGAGAGGAAGGACTGGCGGAGGTATTGTGCGAACCGCAGGGCGGAAAGCTTTATACGCTGCCGAGTGTCTCACTGACCAGTGGACCCGCGAGATTACCGCACACGCAAACCGCTGACGGCGTTCGGTACGTGGCGGTATGACCGCACGAAAATCGAGGTGTCGTGCCTCCACTTGCCTTGATTGTGGCGTCATCATCGCACGCGCGCACTTTCCAAATTTTCGTATCCCAGAGAATCCGGGTCTATCAGACCGACCCGTTGCCTCCCAAGATATTGTCAGTTCACTCGGAGCAAAACAAATGCTTAACATCCACTCGGGCGCTTTTAAGGCTGAATGGATCCGGGCGAGCGGAGAAGAATTCAATCGACGCAAGTTTCGTTGAAGCCTCAAATATCATTCGGAAGATTTTGCGTGTCGATCCTGAATGAACGCTAATGCTCAGAGTTCAATCGACGCAAGTTCCAAGGAAATCCCAAATATCATTCAGAGGATTTGATGCACTAACTCAAGGTCTACATTGATACCTCCTTCCACCACTCAAACCCCGATCCATTCGGGGGCTAATGACGAGGATTTGTACCTAAGGTAGGGTCCTAGGCAAGGCCCACATACCCTACCTAAGGACACCACATGGGAGGACTTGAAGATCAAGCATGAACTTCCGAGTGGATCCCTGGAGATGTTCAAAGTCACTCGACAGATATCCACTCGGAGACTCCCGCACTCACTCGGCAGTCGCGTGTCACTCGGAAGATCTCGCTTTCACTCGACGCTAGAAGACCAGGAGCCATCATCAAGAGCCCAACGGGCAGACGCTGGTTCAATGGTCATTAGTAGCTTTTATTACGTACGTTACCTATAACGACAGACTTTAACTCCACGACCAGGCCCTTAGATGTGGGATAATTTTGAGGGGCAGGGAACTCTATATAAGCCGCCCCTCCTCTCCTGCACAAGGGTTCGCAACCACTGTAATACTTACATTCCACACGACATAAAGCTCCCGAGCATTGAGACGTAGGGTTGTTACCTCCACGAGAGCGTCCTGGACTCATACATCCGTGTGTACACCCTCGCCGTAGCTAGGACTCTACCCTCTCCCTTCGTACCCCTACCACTACTCTCAGGCTCGTTCCCACGACAACGACGATCCTACTAATTCAACCTTTTGTCACTTTTGATCCATCCACATGAATCTAATCCGCTTTCCTTCCCCCAATGACATAACAAATCATCATGATAATCATGATCAACATCATCATCATATTAATATAAAAACTCTTTCATCATATCATCACCAACAACACTATAGCTAATAATCATCACAGTCATTACCACCAGCACTATTTAATCATCATTTTCGTCAATGAGACATCATATAACAAGTTGGTCACTAGTCGTAATCACAAATCCTCCTGCTCCTCATCATCATCAACTCTAACACATTGTAGCACATAATAACACATTGTACCTAGGACCTACTCCTCTCTCATAGGACCTACTCTACCCTCTCTTAGGTACAATATCATAAAACAAGATAGGCCCTGACTCTCCATTATGGAGAACGGAGATGATCATGTCTCCAATTCTTGGCCTACGCACAATGTTGCTTCCAAGTAGCTCTCTACGATTGACCACCAACTTGTATGCCACGGTAGGCTGTCGGCGACATCTATATAAACCAAGCGGCCCCCTAGAGGCGGAGATATGCTTCCTCATATGGTCATTAGAGACTCGTCCTCCTAGATCGCACAAATATCGCATCTAGAAACCATGTCGAACCCATCTACCCTCTCCGTCGGCACCATGAGTGCGCTCACCACCCAACTCGCATCATCCTCCACCTCCGCTCCATCCAACACCACCACCCATGCCATCACCCACGCCCCCCAAGAGAAGCTAACTAGGAACATTTTTCTCCCATGGAAAGCCATCGTGTTGCCTCAGATAAAAGGCGTGCCGATGCAGCATTACATTGACCCGACAAGTCCTATGCCGCCAGCCACCAGCACCGTCACCACTGACAGCAAAGAGGAGCAGTTCGTTAACATGGCATGCACCCTCTTCTATGCTCAACAACAGCAACTCCAAGGATACTTGATGAAATCTCTTTCCTGTGAGATTCTAGCCCAAGTTGTCACTCTCCAGGCGCTGGTCGAGGTGTGGACTTCGATCCAGGCCACGTTCGCGGAGCAGACGCAAGCTCAATCGATCAACACGACGATTGAGCTCCACAACCTCCAGAAGGGCAACTCCGGCATGGACAACTATCTCGCCAAGGTAAAATCACTCGCCGACGAAATTGCATGTGCGGACCCTACTCTCTTTGTGGCTGAGGTCACATCTCACATCCTTGCAAGAGTTGACCTCGAGTACAACCTGGTCGCCAACGCTCTCGTCGCTTGTGTGGAACCTATCACAATACCCGAACTGTATAGCCAGTTCCTCTCCTTCGACACTTGAATCAATCTCCTTCACAACCTCCATGCTTGCCAGTCCTCTGTCAATGCGATCTCTCGCAGGTGCAGGGTAGGCGATCGTGGGCGTGGTCACCAGGGGCGTGGTCGCAGCCACGTCAACACTGGACGCGGGCATGACAACCAAGGAAACTAGAACCCTCGTTCTGGTGGCGGAGGCGGCTACAACCAGGTGCAACCCCCCTCTTCTAGCAGGAGGCTCCGCTATCAGCTGTGCAAGAAATCGATCCACGAAGCCCGTGAATGTTGGCACGGATATGATAAAAGCTACATCTCCAATGCATGCCATGTCGCAACTGCCATTTGGGAGCAAGGAGGAGACGATGGAACCGTCCGGTATGTTAAATCCAGAGCCACAGACCATGTCACCAGCGGGCTTGAGAAGCTAGCCCTCCATGAGAATAACAAGGCAGTGATGTGGTTCACACCGCAAGCAGTGTAGGTATGCAAATCCATTACATAGGTCAATCTACAATTAATTCCCCTATCTGCAAATGGGATTTTCTCTTAAATATGTTTTTAGATGTCCTACATCTGATAAAAAACTTGCATCTATGTCTCGCCTAACCAATGATAACAATGTTTTCTTTGAGACACATCCAAAATAGTTTTTTTTATTAAGGATCCACTACTAGAGAAAACCTTATACACAGAATCTTAGCAGCAGCGCGGGACAGGACAGGGCGCTACTGTCACTTAGCAGTAGCATGGTCTTAAAACAAGTGCTACTGATATCAAGTTAGCAGTTGCGCGGCTCGATAGAACCATGCTGCTACTAAAGTTGACCGACCGTTGCTGCCACGCTAGGTTTAGCAGTAGCGCTCTTCAAATAACCGCGCTGCTGCTAATGTTATAGTAGTGGCGCGCTTTTTTTCATGTAGCTACTGCTAATTCTGAAACTAGCCACATGGAGGGCACTCCTTAGCAGTGGCGCGTGTGAAATAGGAGCGCTATAGCTAACTTAGCTATAGCGCTTTTTTCCTACAGTGATATAGCTAAGTTTTGATAGAAAGCGCTATAGCTAACTTAGCTATAGCGCTTTTTTCCTATAAGTGTTACTGCTATTTTGACTTAACCCCGCGCGGGTTCAAAATTTTGCTAAGTCCTTTCACCGCTCTCCCCCAACTCCGCTGTCGCCGCCGTCAATAGCCCTGCCCAGTCGAGCACGCCCTCGACCTCACCGCAGCCGCCCGAGGCCACCCTAGACCTCATCGTCGCCGCCCTCGACCTCACCGCCGTCACCCTCGACCTCACCTTCGCCGCCCGAGCCCGCCCAGGACCACCGCCGCCCGAGCCAGAGCCCGCCCTCGCCGCCGACCGTCAGGCTCTCCCTCTCCTCTCCCCTGCCCTCCTCTCTCTCTCTCTGCTGTGATGATGTTCATATGAACCCAAGATTTGTTTAGGGCAGTAGGCATTTTTTCGCATTTTGGAAGAAATATTAGCAATTTTTTTAGGAAATTAGCTATGGCAAATTTTTATGAAAATGCCTAAACAGTAATTCCATTTAGCTTTAAATTAACAAAGGGTATACAAATAATGGTAGCATTTAGCTTTAAATTAATACATGCTATAAACAAAAAAGAGTAGCATTTTGCTATCAAAAATTATTTGGACTATGGACCTGAATCTGGTCCAAATTTCACTCAAATGAAATTTGAATTATTTGGACTATGGACCTGAAATATTTTTGAAGAAATTGGGTGTAGGTACTAAGGTCCTTCTGTGGAAATTTTGGTGAGGTTAGAAGGGTTAGAGAAAATGGAGTTCCTTTGCCATTTCTAATAAGGTCAAGTATTGTTGGAATATTTGTTCTAATAAGTGATGTTATATGTATGATACTATTCGAGATGTATTAGTGATAATATTCGACGATGTACGGACGCAAGAGATAATTTAGTTTTTTTACTGTTTTTTATTAAGTGTTTAATAGGAATAGTTTCCTTCAATTCTTGTAGTGCATCCATCTTCCTCCACGGTAGTTTTCTTCAATCGATTTTAAATGTTTCAAATATGAATATAGGAAATGTCTGACGACGAATGGGAATTCGCTATGTGCGAATACTGCGAAGATAAGCGCGGCCTGTGTGACAAGCCTTACCTAGTTGATGGTAGGCGCTTCAGCATCATGCTGGATGAGACCTTCGAAGTGGATATAGTAAATCACAACGACAAGTCTTTTTTCGTAATTAAGCATGACTTCTGCTTCTTTTGCTTCAACTTATAATTTTAATTTTTTACTATTCTACTAGCGTATCCCCTGCCATGCAAGAATTTATGTCTTGGATAAGATTGGCTTCAATACTAAAAAAGTATGGAGGTAAAGAGAGTTCACTTGAGGACCGAACATGGTTATACTTTTGCCGTAAAATTGTACAATGTAGACACCTACTCCTATTTTGAATGCAAAAGTTGGAGAGCACCATGCAAGGCTTATGCATTTGAGCCTAATATGCTTATCACCTTTGATATTCGTTCGGAAGATGAAATTGAAGGTAATATCGACATCTGGGTCGATGTGCAGACGCCTCCAGTTCTACCATTATGTGAGTTTCTCAACCATATTTATTAATTAATTTATATTGTTTATTTAAAAATAATTGACAACTTATTTCCATTGACAACTTATTTTCATTCTTCAAAAAATGTATGGAAGATGGTAGACAGAACCTACTACTACAATGATGAAGCATAATTAACTTATAAGGGGAAAGATCATCTTATCGCATTTCTTAATGATCTTGAGAATTACAATAGTTATTATCAAACTCCTCCACATTATGGTCAATGCGTGCCACTAGTGCACGTGGTGAACTACGGTAACATCCATGA
The DNA here is from genome assembly GCA_022496015.1 of Hordeum marinum. NCBI lineage: Eukaryota > Viridiplantae > Streptophyta > Magnoliopsida > Poales > Poaceae > Hordeum > Hordeum marinum. Next base: position 300,733,939 of record CM039674.1, on the reverse strand, counting down.
AGATTGCATGGTAAGCTTTTCTACTATTACGACATCCGTGCATCTTTTGCATAAATTCTTCTAAAACTAAACTACATTGGTAACTACAAAGTTATTACTATTTTTTTCAACAGAAAATCCTGAAGGATTGTGTGCCTTCTCTGATGTTTCCGAGAGGTCGCGTTGATGTTATGAGCTTATGGCCAGCACGGCCAGGTCAACCTACGCATCACTCCTGTCCATACCGGATTTCTAAAACCGATGAAGACATGACAATCAAAGATATACATGTGTTTAACTTAGAGAATATCTCTAGGACTTCCTCTATCCCATGTTTAACATGAACATGGGATAAATGTTCTTCTCTGATTTGTTATTATTTGGATCCCCTTCCTTGCTTTGTGCAAGTCTTTGTTACCTTATTTACATACCTTGCGTGCCTAGATTTGCCTTATCGTATAAGTTGTATTAGCGTAGTTGCATATCTAGGGAACTTACTTTATGAGGAAGCCCTAAATTTGCTAAATAGGAAGAATTATATTCCCATTCACCGACTTCCCTCTCAAGTCGACATCGTTGATCCTTGAGAAGTTCCCCTTCGTAGTGATCCTCTCCTCCATAAAAAGATCTTCAATTTTCTGAAATAGGGATTGTGGCAGTATGCTATTGAGATTTCTCATGTTCCCTTCAAGAGAGACCTTAAGTTTGATGATGGGGGCCTTCCCTACAAGAAAATTGGTACAACGAACCTGTGTTTTTTTAGGGAAGGCTATCATGGCTAGCTTTATTAAAACTCAAATAGTGTTTCCATCGTCTATGAGCTTAGTGACAATAAAGTCAGGGGGCTCGTCCAACCAACTAAATGAAGTCTTATTACAGTAACACAAATGAGCTAGCACATGTGCCACTTGATTACAAGATCTATAACAATGCTTATAAACGACCTTCCTAATTGAAGTACTAGTGTCCACACATTCTTCGAATATTGCCGCCGCCGAGTCCACCATATGTTTTGTCCATCGCTATAATTGATTACTTGCAAAGAATCTGATTCAACTTCTATCCGGTTACACCCAAAAGAGTTAGCAAAAACCAGCCCATCTCGCATGGCCAACGCTTCTGTTGTTATTGCATCCATCGCGACAGGTATAAACTTGCATTGGGCTCCCAAAAAGTTACCTTTGTCATCACACAGGATAGTTGTCGTAGCACCAACCCATTCGTCCGAGTAGTACGCCGCATCAACATTTAACTTAGTGAACCGAGGGTCCGGCTAACACCACTTTGCTTCAGCGGAATTTCTCGCCACCGATGTTGCCCTCTAATGGTTTCTTGAGATTGATAACACAGAGAGTGCCCACCTCCAAGGGGGGAGAATTGATTCATTGTGTGTCACTTTTCTACGGATTGACCAAAGGTACAAGCCTCCAACGGCTATTGCTTGTTTGAAGTTAAGTATTGGGTGTATCTCAAGCTGTTGGTCCGGCAATGATAAGATAAATTGCAAGATCGCAGATCCCGATCTACCAACTTGGATCGCTTCTTCAATGATATTTGTGACGCCTAGCTTCGTCCACAAGTGTCAAGCATTCGAGCATAAGAACATTAAATGACGGATATCCTCAGCCCCTTGGTGACAAATTGGACAAGCACCATTGGTTCCTGTTAGTAAGTATAGCTCTTAGTGGGATAGCCCCTCGTAGGTCTCGCCAACAAAAAATCTATACTTTACGTGGAATTTGAAATTTCCAGAGAGTATTCCAGACTGCCCAAGGGGTAGAGCTGCCAGGGTGTCCCATCATAGTTGCATGCACCCGGAAACTATGCATCCACCGCGTATGATATGCACTCATTACAGAGAAAATACCTGTCCTGTTCGGGTGCCATACTACAAAGTCATCAAAACCATGCACGTGTAGTGGAATCTGAATAATTCTGCCGATATCCACTGGATTCAATAAACTTGTTATTGGTGCCTCATCCCACGTACCATTAGCAATATCGATTAATTCACAAACTTTGGTGAGGACTGTTTGACCCCTCCGTGATATCACCATTCTATCCAGACTAGAGGGAATCCACGGATCCTTCCATATATTCACCTGTTCACCAGTCCCAGTCCCCCAAATGCATCCTTTCTTGAAAGTTTCCAACCCCTTCAAGATACCCTGCCACGTGAAGGACGACCCATTTTTTTATTTAACATCAATAAGGGAACCATTTGGGTAATATTTTGCCTTAAGAACTCTCGCAACCAAAGAATTTGGGTCATTGATCAACCTCCAACATTGCTTGGACAACATTGCCAAGTTAAAGGAGTAGAGGTCACGGAACCCCATGCCTCCTTCACTCTTAGGGATACACAACTTCCACCATGCCATCCAATGCATTTTTTGCTCTCCTTATCATCACCCCACCAGAATTGTGCAATAGCATTCGTGATCTCTTTACAAATTCCCTTCGGTAAGCTAAAAACAGATAGGGCAAAGACAAAAATAGCTTGGGCCTCAACTTTTAATAAGATCTCCTTCCCTCCTATAGAAAATATTTTTTCCATCCATCCCAACAATCTGATTTTAATTCTCTCTACAAAATGACTGAAGCAGTCACTTCTGTCAGCTCCCACTAGAGCTGGAGGCCCATGTATTTATCAGATAATGCTTCTATATCAATATGCAAAATTTCACAAATCTTTGCTTTTAACATTACACTTGTATTTGGACTGAAGAAAATACTTGACATAGCCAAACTCACCATTTGTCTTGAACTCTGGCAATAAGTATCTAGCGTTTGATGTAAGGAAGTTGCATTCAACACATCTGCTTTCATGAGAATTAGAGAATCATCATCAAATAAAAGGTGTAAAACTAACGGTGCATTTCTACACACTCTAATCCCATCCATGCCACCAACTTCTTCTTCATGCTGCAACATACTAGAAAGTCCTTCTGCACAAATAAGGAACAAATATGGGGAGAGAGGGTCCCCCTGTCTAATACCCTTCGTAAGAGTGAAAAATTCTATTTCATGAGAGTTAAAATCTCACCCTGTATCTCAAGGAGGTAACACAAGACATAATCATTCAATCCATTGAGCATGAAAACCAAACTTCTGCATCATGCTCCTCAAAAAGATCCATTCCACACGGTCATAAGATTATGCATGTCTAACTTTACTGCACACAGGCCTGTGTGCCTAACTCTTTTATTCTTTATTTTGTGAATACACTCATATGAAATCAACACATTATCCGTTATCAACCTGCGAGGAACAAATGCACTCTGGGTTGGAGAAATTATTTCTGGAAGAATACTCTTCAGCCTTCCGAACATATCTATACAAAGCATTGCAGAGACTTATTGGTCTATACTGAGTAATCATCTTAGTTGTGTCTATTTTTGGAATCAACACAATAGAGACGTATCGTTCCATTCAACCGGAATGTGACGATTATTTAAAGCAAATAATACCTCATGTGCAATGGCGTCACCCAGGACATGCCAAACCTTTTTGAAGAATAATGCGTGGAGGCCGTCCGGCCGAGGGGCCTTTATATCATCGATACTAAACATAGCCTTCCGAACATCATCTGTAGTATATGGTGCAGTCAGGAAATCATTCATTTGGGCTGTCACTTTGGACCGGACCTTTTGCAGTATTGACGGATCAACGTGCCGAACTTCTGAGCTGAACAGGCTACTAAAGGAGCTTCGTATATGTGGACTAAGGAGAGTCGTACCTTCCAAAATATTACCTTGTCCGTCCTTCAATTTTTTAATAAAAAATTCTTCCGTCTTGCCGTAGCATATGCTTGAAAAAAAAAACGTATTGCGATCACCGAACTGGAGCCAGTTGGATCTCGATCTTTGCATATAATGTGTTTCCTCGAGTTCTAACAAAAACTCAATCAATTCAGAAAGCCCTTTTCTTTCTCCTCTGCCTCGTCATTCATAGGGCCGGTCATTAAATTTTCCAATTCCCTTTGTCCCTGCCGAAGTCTCTTCTTCGGCTTCTTGAGCACTCTCTGGTCCCAGTCATGGAACATCCCATGCATACGGTTCAGTTTGGCCTGTACAGAAGTGAGGTTCGGATTGGTTCCAACCTTCTGCCATGTTTCCTGGACTAGCTCTGCAAAACCATTTTCTCTCAACCATCTAGACTCAAAGCGCTTCACCTGGTTGCCATTTTCAATGGAAGGTAGGTAATATTCGGTGTCCACAAGCAAGGGTCTATGATCAGAATGGTTGTACCTCAAATTTTGTAAAGCTGCATGGGGATGTAGGGCACCCCAAGAGTCATTAACCAAGCCCCGGTCCAGCCTCTCTCTAATGCGACCTCGCTGCCACGTGAACTGGTCTCCTAGGAAACCCACGTCCCTTAGCTGACAGTCATCAATGGAATATTGAAAAGCTTGCATATACTGTTGCGGTCTAGGATTTCCACCAGCCTTTCCACTCAAGAACTGATTCTCATTCAAATTCCCAATTAGAAGCCATGGTGAATTGTTGGTATAATGCAAACGACGCATCCTTTCCCAAGTTTTATACTTATGCTCCCACCTGAACTCGCCATACATACCAGTAAGTCTCCACTTAACAATGCTCTCATCTGCTACCATTACATCAACGAACATGGGGTCAAGCTCCAGCCTTTGTACTTTCACTTCTTTTTTCCAAACCAGTATCAAAACCACCTTTCCGGCCATCTCCCTCACACGCCAATTTGTGATCCATTCTTAATCTCCTGCGTAAACATTCAGCCGGATAGCTTTCCAAGTGCGTCTCCGACAAAAACATCACGTCTGCGTTACATGCTCGCTGAACATCCAACAATGCCCGAACTGATGCGGCGTTTCCGAGCCCGTTACAATTCCAGCTTAAAACTTTCATGATGACCGGACAGCCTCCGATGAGAAGGCCGTGAATCCGGCGATCGCCGACGAAAAAACTCTCGGTCGGCGTAGCCGTCGGAGGACAGCAGATCACAACTTTACAGCAGTGATTTAAGAAGAGAACTCACGAGCAGCGTAGCTGTCGAAGGACATCAAAACCCTGACTTACTTAGTCAGGGGATGGGAACCTGACGAGGGAGCACCTCGTTAGGGCATCAGACCAGCCTCACGAGGAGGTCCCAGGGCCAGTGGCAGCCGCCGGCGGCGGCGACGGCAGCGGCGGCGACGAGGATGCACCAACCCTAGATCGCCACCAAAAGAGCTGGATAACGTAGCTAACAGATTACGACACGGTCTACAACGAACGTGGGTTACATGCACATGTGTTTAATAGGTCTAGCAGGTCTCGTGTATCCATATTAATCGTACTTTTCTCAAGGGCCACATCATCAAAGAACATACTAATCATAATTCAAGTTCTCTTGCCATCTCTTGCATCCTCACATTAATATCGATGGTTGTTTGTTCTTCTTGGAGTATATTTTTTGTTTATTTTTTGTGAGTCTTGCAACTAATATATTATCACAGAAATTATCTAGGGAAAAAATAAAAATGTTGTAATTTAAAATACATCGTGTTAATTATAATGTTTCTTAGAGTAGACACGGCGAGAAATCGGTTTTGAAATGAGTCCGTATCGTCTGAGGCCGGCATGGCTAGTGTGGATTTGGGAATCTGCTTTAGAGTTGCCGTTGGCCGAGCCCGGTTGCTTGCGCACGCTAGCTCTTGGCTTGGCCACCCCCATCATCGATCGATTTGACCGAACTGGCCCGGCGCGCAGTAAAGAGTCGGCGGAGCGTTTGTGCAATACTGATGAGTGCAGACGTTCAAAATGCTATGGCCCTTCATGCAATCCTAAATGATTACTACGCTGCCTCGGGACAACTTGTTAGTGAGACAAAGTGCTCCATCTTTTTTAGCCCAAATACTGATGTGGAAGTGAAAGCCGAGGTGTGCCAGATCTTAAATATCATGACGGAATCGATTTCTGATAAGTATTTGGGCCTTCCAGCTATGATTGGTGTGGACAAAATTACTTGTTTCCAACACTTGATTGAAAGAATCCAGATGATGGTGAATGGTTGGAAGGAAAGGACCCTATCTTTTGGAGGTAAGGAAGCGCTTCTCAAAGCAGTGGCCCAAGCCATCCCAACATATGCGATGAGTGTGTTCAAATTCCGAAAAAATTATGTAAGGGTATCTCTGACGCGATGTCACAATATTGGTGGGGAGACGAGGAAAACCAAAAGAGAATGCATTGGTTTGCTTGGTGGAAGATGTGCATCCCAAAGGAGAAAGGTGGAATGGGGTTCCGGGATATCCATAGTTTCAACTTGGCTATGTTGGCTAAGCAATGTTGGCGGCTGATCGAAAACTATGACTCACTGAGTGCCAAAGTATTAAGAGTGAGGTATTTTCCCGATGGAGATATTCTAAACTGTGAGCTTAAAAAGGGTTCGTCCTATGTGTGAAGAAGCATTTGGGCGGGAATTCAGTCGTTCAAAAAAGGTTGCATCTGGAGGGTTGAGAATGGTGCTAAAATTGATGTGTGGAGCGACTGTTGGATCTCGAACAACGCTACAAGAAAGGTTCTCACAGTTCGTGGAAACCATTTGATCTCAAAGGTCAATGACCTGATTGATCCATCCTCGGGAGAGTGGGACGAACAACTTATCAGAGACACTTTCTGGGAGATTGATGCAGATCGTATACTGCAGATTCCTCTATTCCGACACGATACAGAGGATTTTGTGGCTTGCATTTGACAAAAAATGGTGTCTTCTCAGTTCGGTCTGCGTATTACAAACAATGGGAAGACTCTTACCTCCCGGCTGGCTCATTTACAGATTTCCAGAGTGCCTCGACTATCAATCCAGTGTGGAGGAAGCTTTAGAACCTTAGACTACGAGGCAAGATCAAGATCTTCATATGGAGATGCCTTCATAATGCCATCCCATGCTTTAGTGTCCTTACAAATCGGCATATCGGATCCGTCTCCAAGTGTCCTTTGTGCGGGGACGCTGCTACTGAGGATGTTTGCCATGCTCTATTCAAGTGTGACAGAGCTTGTGCAGTTTGGGCTGCTCTGGGTTTCTCACATGAAATATCAATGGCTTGCTCGACTGATAGGCTGGGAGCGGGGGGTTTTGGAGTTCATTCTATGTGATTCTTTCCGTAACAAAACTTACTCCGATCCCATTATGATGCCTGAGCTCATGGTCGCAGCCTACTGGTATCTTTGGTGGCAGCGACGTCAATATGTTCGAGGGGAGGAGCTGGCCTCGCCGGCTAGGACGGCTATGGCAATCCATGCTCTTACCCTTAACTTCGTTCGTGCTACGGGGAAACAAAAGAAGGGTTCGAGGAGGAACCAATGGCCGACAGCCCTATCTGGTCAGTATGTCCTCAATGTTGATGCTTCTTTTCAACCGGGTACCTTCGCTGGTGGATGTGGAGCTGTGGTCCGAGATTGCGGGGAAAGATTCATCTCAGTATCTACTGCCAATCTGCTACAAGTGGCGGATATCGCCTCTGCTAAAGCTGCTGCATTACGAGAGGGACTTAAACTATTACAGCACCTGGGTATCTCCAATGCGCGGGTCAGACTGGACAATCTTGTGGTGGTGGACTCGATTCGGTTGGGCGAGGGTCATTCTATGGTGACAGCTCCGATCTTGGACGAATGCAGAGATCTTTTACGTGACTTAGGGAAGGTCACAGTTGAGCATTGTAATCGTGAATCTAATTGTGTGGCTCACTCATTAGCTAGCTAGGGAAAGGCAAACATTCCATCAAGGTGGGACGATGCCCCCTAAATTTTATTGTAAAATTCTTGCGAATGAATGTCTCCTTGATTAATAAAGTTAGTCCTTGAGGCCTTCCCTACAAAAAAAAGAGTCGGCGGAGCGGGTACGGCACATGAGCATACAACTTCGTAAAATAAAGAAGACACTGAACTGGTTCTTCAATCCGGAAAGATCGTATGCACAGCAATTTCGTTCTTTCCTCAATCCGGGCTGTAGCAGCACATACACGACAACGAGGCACGGTGCGTATATCATTTACTCCCTAACAGACAACGCGCCTGTCGTACGTTGGCTTTTTTTATGCTTACACAGGAGAAGATTGACATGACTGTGGCTAGCTAGCGTTGCGTGGAGTGTGCGCGTGCGATCGATATATGCAGAGGGTGCGTGCCCATGTCCCGCACTGGTTGCACTGTTCGCCGCTGGCCCCGGCCGCTCGGGGCCTACGGGGCTGTTTGGATTGTGACCATCTTTACTATATCTTGTCATATTATTTTTGTCATACTTGTCTTATTTGAGTTGTTTAAATTTTTAGCCACACTTTAGCTTGTCTAAGGGAATCATGTCATATTTTTTATGTCTATGACATGTGAGGTTTATTACTCATTAAAAAAATGTTTGTCTTAGGTGCGGCTAGAACCAAACACCCACTTAACTTTGTCAAACTTGCCTAAGATGAGTTGTGGCAAAGTGTGGCAATGTGTGGCCGGGAACCAAACAGCCCCTACGTCTGCTACACGACATGCACATAACCATGCATGTATCGACGAGAAAGAAAAAAAGGAACGGGTAGAATGAACCGATTCCGTGCTCCATAGCTGGTGGTGTTGGTACTGCTGCTAGATGAAGTTACTTTCAGGATTTTCATTTATGGTCGAATCTTTGGGAAAATGATGGGAAATTTGGACGAACCTGCATCTATCATGTATGGGATAGATTCCAAGATGGCATGTCTGCTTGGGAATACGGTATCGATTCCAAGATGAACACCTGCCGTTTTCGCTATGTTTGATTCGATGCCCATCCAGGGATCCAGCAGTTGAGCTTGGGGCCTGGGCTGCCATACTCATGCTGTCATGCATACTTGCTTCATTGTTAGTTTATAGAATACTTAACCGCTCATGTGGAGCAGGTACTCACACATAATACTAGCAGTACGAGCGTGCATCGTATAACGTGTATCGTCTCGATACCAAGGGCATCTCAAACACTGACCCACACGTTTTCCTCATATGTCCACGAGAGGGGATTTTTTTAGAGGAAAAGGGAGATGAACTCCCCGGTTCCATTGCAAGCATGAAACCAGATAGATTCATACATCGGCTCACTAAGAGAAGCAGTCCAGAACAAAGAAACATGTTTTAAAGGAGCTTAAAAGAACACATATGGAAAGCACGAAATCGGCACGACATGTGCCGGGACAAACTACTGCTCGCGGATGATTATCGAAGTGGGCTTCAAGGTCTTCAGCGGGGGCGCGGACGGTGCTTGAGGAGACCAGCAGGTCACCAGAGTGGAGGTGGGGCTCGATGTCTGGTCTTCTGTGGTTTTCTTCTTCCCGAGAGAATGGAAAGCTGGGACGTCAGCGATCTTGAGCCCGTCCCATGGTACAGTCATCCCTGTGTCGCGTCCAACTAGGATCAGACCCTTGTGATACCCATTGGCTTCCCTAGGTACTCCACCAGTTTTGTTGCAAAGGTTGAAAGTCTCTCGCGGGGCAAATCGGGCGACATAATGCCCCAAGCCTTGACCATGGAGAGCAGCCCCTTCAGGACATGATGAACAGAGAGCCATGTAGTTTTATTGAAAATCTTAGAGTTCCTATATTTCCAAAGACACCACATAACAACAGCACTGGTAGTGTTCAAAGCAGAGTTTTTGTTATTAGAGATCCAGAATCTAGCAATTGATTCAAAATCATCACCCAGCTGAACATTAAAATGCTCACAGACTAAAGGCCAAATGTTCCTAGTTACAACACAGTCATAAAAAAATGGTGTATGGATTCATGTTCAGAGCAGAACACACAGTCAAGGGGCTTGATTATGTGCCTTTTCTGAAGATTGTCCCTAGTCATCAGCTTATTATGCGATAGTAGCCAGAGGAACACGTGGATCCTCGGGGGAACCCTGATTTTCCACATGGCAGTGAAAAAGACAGGTTGCACCCCTCTGAAATTAATGACATGATAGAGAGAGCTAGCTGAGTATTGTCCCTTATTTTCTAGTTGCGAGACTAGAGCATCAGTGTCATTGGAAAGGACAATACTTTTGGCAATCTCAACTAACTGGTACCAACATTCCATAAGGTTATCATCAAAATTCCTCCTAAATGAAAGTTTTAATTGCAGCCCATCCCAAACCTCGCTGATAGCTTTGGATTGTTCATTGCACACAGAGTAAACTTTCCAGAATTGAATGGCTAGAGGAGAAGTACCAAACCAAGTATCTTCCTAGAATCTATGTGTATATCCATTACCTACTTTCCATCTATATCCAAACTTCAAAGTTTGGATGATACCCCTGACCCCTTTCCAGAATCTGGAAATCTTCTGGGGTGGGGAGAGCAAAACAGATTGGGGTTTTCATGTTTGTATTTATGATCTATAATCAACTTCCAAGGTTTACCTGCACCTTCATAGTACCTCTTAACTGAAGAGCCCAAGCCCAGTAAGCAAAGGTTAAGTTCTTGTAGGTTGAGAATACCAAGTCCTCCATATTCCTTTTTCATGGAAACCAGGCCCCAGTTTGCTAGGTGAAGCTTTCTATGGCCTTCAAAGTTGTTCCACATGCAGTTGGCCATCTGAGAGTTAATCATCTCAATGGCCCATTTAGGGAATTTAAAGAAGGAGAGAAGGTAAATATGGATGCTAGCAAGGCTAGCTTGAATAAGGACAAGTCTACCCTTGTAAGAGAGGAGTTTACCCCTCCAGCCAGCAATCCTTTTCATGATTTTATCAATAAGAGGTTGAATGTCCTCCCTCTTAAGTTTATCATGGTGGAGAGGGATTCCTAGATATTTGATAGGGAAATTGCCACCACTACAATCAAGAGCAGTGAGGAAATTTTGGAATTCACCCTCATCTACATTTATAGGAATAAGTTCACTCTTGGAGTAATTGATTCTCATACCAGACACTTGATCAAAGCAGGTTAGAGCTATTTTGAGGTTTATGGCATGAGCAAGGTCTACATCTAGGAATAAGATAGTATCATTCGCGTATTGGACGCAAACTACCCCCCCTAGGGCAGACCTCGGTGCATAGCCCAGCAATCAGGTTATGCTCACCTGCGTTAGATAATATCTTGGTGAGGACACCCACTACTAGATTAAAAAGGAGTGGGGAGATGGGGTCCCCTTGTTTAAGTCCTTTACTAGTAAGAAAGAAATTACTCTCAACATTGTTAATTTTGACACCAACAGAACCACCATGAGTAAGTTGATGGATCCAATGAATCCATTTATCCCCAAAACCTCTTAGTTTAAGGAGGTTAGAGAGAAAGGCTAAGTCCACTTTGTCAAGAGCTTTCTCGTAGTCTAACTTTAGGACCAGACCTTGCTTCTTACCAGAGTGAACGGAGTGTAGAACCTCATGTGATGTAACCACACTTTGTGGGATATGTCTACCTTTGAGAAAGGCAGATTGGTTGCTATTAATCAATCTATTAAGAATACTGGCCAGCATGTTAGTCAGGACTTTGGAAAAAATCTTAAAGCTACAATTAATTAGGCTAATAGGTCTAAACTTTTTCATGGAAGTGGCTTCTTCCTCCTTAGGGATGACAGTGATCATAGCAAAATTAAGCCTATACATGTCTAGTTTACCTTTGTGAAACTCATCAAATAAAGACATGAGGTTTGGCTTGATGAGATCCCAAAAGTGTTGATAGAAAATAAAAGGTATGCCATCAGGGCCAGTGGGGCCATGTGGATAGGAACTAAAAACAGCAGTCTTAATCTCTTCTTCCAAAAAAGGGGCTTCTAGTAGAGAGTTCTCAGCCGGAATAACCTTGTCTTCTTCAGAGAAGAAGTCAGATTTTAGCTTAAAGGAGTTACTCTCTTCTTTTTTGAAGAGATCTTTGTAGTAATCTCTAGCTATCTTTAACATGTCTTGGGTGTGAGAGACATGACCATCGGGGCCATCTAAGGAGTGAATTAAAGTTTTTCTCCTCCTCTGGTTGGCCACTGCATGAAAGTATGTAGTATTCCTATCACCCTCCTTAATATTTCTATCTCTGGACCTTTGTTTGGCTTTAGTTTCTTCCTGAAGCCAAATATTCTGAAGCCGAGAGTGGACAAATCTCAATCTAGAGGATTCTGCTTCAGAAAGGATAGAGGTCTCAGATTTAATATGTAGGGAATCAAATTCTTCAAGAAGAATCTTTTTATATCTCTTGAGACCAGCTTCCTCATTAGAACTCCAACCTTTAGTAACTTTCCTAAGACATCTAATTTTGTTCTGCCAGTTTTCAGGAGGGGTTCCAGGGACAGCATCGGAGTCCCAAATTTTCTTCACTAGCAGGGTTGAACCATACCCGAATTCCAGAGAATAGGGGTATGGTCACTACCAATTCTGGGTAAGGCCCTGCAGAAGCTAGGGGGAACAGTTGGTCTAGTTCAGTATTACAGAAGAGCCTATCAATTGTGGACATAATGAGATCCGCTCGATTGTTAGCCCAGGTAAAGTTCCTACTAGAGAGCTTGTTAGTGCATCTAGTGCCCCTTAGTAATTTTGGTGTATTGAAGACTTACAGGTTAAGGTACTAATGCGTTTGTGAGTGTACACAGGCTCTATAAGTCAAATGAGAAGTTGATATAATCGGAGATTATCGACCCCTAAAAATGTATGTCTTCAAGTGAAGACTTTGCTGAAGACTTTGTAAAGACTTTGGTGAAGACTTTTTGAAGACTTTGAAAATGAAGAAGTTGGTGTGACCTTGAAGATATGAACGAGGAATATGAAGCGTGAAGACTTTTGTTTTCATAGTTTTGTTTCCTTTATTTGTGTCATAGGAAACACCGTATTGTTAAAGGGGGCCGAGGTAATACTAAGGAAAATTTCCAACTGATGCTCAACTCCAAAATCCTCAACCCATACAATCCTTCGAGTGAAGCCTTTGGAAATCTCTTACGGTTCAGACAAGTTCTTCAGTGACAGAGACAAAGTTCTTCTGGTCTCTGAGGAAATTGATCTGACTGAGGAGTTAGGATTTCGCCAGTGTGAATTGCCTACAAGTGAGGAACATGATAAGCTGAGGACTTTCATAGTTCAAAATTCTGATCGTTGCTGTGCTTAGCGCCAGTTGCCCCCAATCGTTCTTATCCACATAACGGTCATATCATTGGGGGCATTTATGTCTTATCATGTCAGGTTGCATCCTGGCTATAAATAGCCATCCCCCAAAACCACTAGCTGGTTGGCTGCTTCGAGAGAGAGAACTGACCCTTGTCATCTGAGAGCAACCCATCCTCCGAGGACTTTTCAGAGAAAATTATCAGTGAGGAAAAACCTACAATCAAACCACAAAACCCAAGTGATTGAGCATCACTGAAGAAATTCCTGTGTGGAACCGACGCTTGTTACCTTTGAGGACTGTGCATCCTCCAGACGGTTAGGCGCCATGGTCTAGTGCTCCTACAGTCGATTGGAGACCACAAAGTGATCTTGGTCTAGAGCATCCAACAGTAAATTGTGAATCGTCGGGTGACCAGTTTGTGAGGGTTTTGGAAGTCTACCCTGAAGACTTAGCACGAGTGTTGGGCGAGGACTGTGTGACCTTAGCTCTAGGAGAATACGGTAAGGACTGTATGTCCTGGGACTATGTGTCCTCTGGTTTAAATACCAGGCCGCTCCAAACCAGACGTACGACTGTCACAGCAGTTGGAACTGGGTCATCAAACCATTGTCTTCATCGAGCTATCTGGTTCTATTTCCTCAACCCCTCTATTCCTCATATACCTGTTGATGAAATTGATTTTTATTGTTTGAAGAATTTGACTAAAGACTTTCACAAATTCCTCACCTCAAATTCTTCAAGTTACCTTGTTCATCACTGCTTATCCTGCATCACGCTACTCTCTATTTGTGCATGTTTCATTTCATCATGAAGACTATGTTGTTACTATGTTCCTCATGCACTTGAGTACTTATTCTGCTGCTAGTTATTCATCACATTTCAAATTCCTCAAAGTTGAAATTCCTCAAGTGATGAATTTGTAAAAATCACCTATTCACCCCCCCTCTAGTCGATATAACGCACTTTCAATCGGTATCAAAGCAGGTACTCCCTTGCTCTGTGTGATTTTGGTTTAACCACCTGGAGTCTAGTTAGGTCGACTGCAGGTATGATCAAGGTTTCCGCGGGGTGTCCTACCTTCGATGGGATAGACTACCTCTAATGGAAGAACAAGATGCGTATGCACCTTGAAGCTATTGACAACGATCTCTGGTATGTTGTGGAAAATGGTGTGCCCTCTGTCACTCCCACATTTACTACTGCTTATGTGAAGAGATTCAAGCAACTCGATTTTCAAGCGAAGAATATCATCTGTGGCCATCTGAGCAAAGGTCAGTATGGCAGAGTGAGCGCTTTGGAGTCTGCCAACCTTATCTGGGATAGGCTGTCCAAAGTCAACGAAGGTCTTTCCACTCAACGTGACTCTCGTGTTGATGTTCTTCGCAATCTCTTGAACCACTTCAAGAGACTTGACAATGAAAATTTTCAGCAAACATTTGATCACCTCACTGATATATCCAATGAACTTCAAGCACTGGGTGCCACTGATATCACTGACCATGAAGTGATGAAGAAACTGCTACGATCTCTCGATTCCTCATTTGATACTCTGGCTTTGATGATCCAAGAATGTGGAGATTATAAAGCTCTTGATCCAGCTGATATTCTTGAGAGACTCAATACTCATGAATTCCAACAAGCTGAAAAAAGAGACCTCTACGGGCCAAGCTATGGAAGATCTCGTGCTGTGAAGGCAAAAGCAATTTCCTCATCTGAAGAAGAAGATTCTGACAGCAGCCTTGGTGATCCTGAAGAACTAAGTCAGGAACTAGCAATGCTTGTGAGGAAATTCCAGAAGTTCTCAAGAAGAGGTGGATTTGGAAAGTCATCAAAAAGTGGCTTGAGGAAATCAGATTCCTCAGAAGATTACAAGAAAAGAACTTTTCATCGTTGCAAGAAGCCTGGTCACTTTATCTCTGACTGTCCTCTGTGGGAAAAAGACTCAAAGAAGAAGAAGAAATACAAGGATGATAGTTCTGATGACTTGAAGAAAAAGAAGAAATCTTCAAAGTCCTCATCTGCAATGTCCTCATCTTCAAAGTCCTCAAAGCACAAGAAGAATGGTTCCAGAAAGGCTCGAGCATTCATCGGCAAGGAAATGGATTCCGAGGAAGAATCTGAAGAATATGAAGAAGAAGAAGAATCTGACGAGGAATTAGAACCTGGTGTCGCTAGCCTTGCTCTCGCTACTGCTTTCATTAGCAAGTCCATCTTTAACGATGAAGAATTTGACTACTCCAACGACTCTGACGTCAGCAATGATGATCATGCTCCCACTTATTGCTTCATGGCAAAAGGCTCAAAGGTACACAAGCATCATTCCTCATCTGAATCAAGTGAAGGTGAATCTGATGAATATGTGAAACCTAGCTATGCTAAACTTGTTAAAATTGCCACTAAGCAACAAAGTGCACTTGAAAATCTTCATAAAATGCTAGACAAAAGCGATGATCTGTTAAACCATGAAGTGGATCGGACTCAAACTTTGTCTGTTGATCTAAAAATTCTTTAGACAAAGTATGATAACCTTCAGAGTCATCATAACGACCTCTTAGCTGATCATGAGAAGCTTTCTTATGAATTTCTTCAAGGAAAGCAAGATCTTGAGAAACTGAGGGTGTCACATGAGGATCTCCAAAGGGAAAATGATTCCTTACTGGCTCAACAGATCAGTACCGCTCAGGAAGATTTCATTCCACCTTGTTTGAAATGCATCGAACGTGAAACTGCTAATTCTTCACCTGAATGTTCAAATGCTTCTATTGCTGCAATTTCTTCAACTATTCATGTGGTCTTAAATTCCTCATCTGAGGATACCACTAGTATCACTGATGACAATGCAGGGTTGAAGGAATTGTATGTGATAGGCATGTACAAAACTCTCAAAGGGCATCAAACCCTTTGCGATGTCCTCAAAAAGCAGATACTGAACAGGAACCCTAGGAAAGAGGGTATTGCCTTTGTAAGAAACTCAATGCTGATGGATCCTACTGGACATCTGAGCAGTACCCCAAAACCTCATGGGTTGCTGCAAAAGGATCTCCTGTAGATCCATCCACTTTATATGGTTTTACTTGTGAAACTTCATATTCCTCTGATGAATCACTTGACTCGAATTACAAATTCTTCACAAAACAGAAAAGTGAAGTATTTGCTAGATATGTTGGAACTAACTGCAGGAACGGTTCTCCTATGAAGAAAATCTGGGTTACCAAGAGCTACCTACAAAATCTTCAAGTGAATGTCCTCACGACACCACTCTCGAAGAATAGAAACCCCAGATAAAATTCCTCATATGGACCAAAGACCTTACTTGGACCAAATTCCACAAATGGTCAAAATCATCATTCTTGTGCTAATGCCTCTGTTTCGCAGGGAAAACCTAAGAGTTACGAATATGTGCATTATTCTTCAAACCATTATGTTCATAAGTCCTCGAAGAATTCTCTGCTTATTCATTTGAATACTCTAACCCTCGCTCTGTGAGACGAAACGCACTTGCTTCTATGCCTCCCTTCTCATATGGTACCCGCAGAATGATGAATTCTTTGCCACCCCTCAAGTTGTGGGTGGTGAAGAAATCAAACTGACATCTTATGCAGGGTCAGGTCCCTAGATGAATTTGAACATCTGATGAATTTGCTGGAGACTTGAGGAAATGCTTGAAAGGACGCAAGCTAACCATGATGAAATGAATTCTTCATTTCTCACGTCCTCACTCTACTTGCTTACTATATTATGTGATGAAATTCTGTCTAATGAAATTGATATCATATTCTTCACTCTGAAGCATATGAGTTCGTAAGTTGTACTAATTCATCTGCAGGATGATACTCTAAAAGCTACTGAGTGGGTTCTCGATAGTGGAAGCACAAACCACATGACGGGTGACAAGAATCTACTAATGAATTTGCCACTCACTCCATCTCCTCTGAAGCATATCACCTACGCAGACAAAGGAAAAAAGCAAGGTATTGGGACTTGGTAAGGTTGCTATCTCAAAGGACCGAACCATGGATAAGGTGATGCTTGTTGAATCCCTCGGGTTCAACCTTATGTCTGTCTCAACGCTTTGTGATCTTGATATGGTTGTCGTGTTTGGAAAATTTCATTGTGTTGTCATCATGGAATCTGACAATTCCAAAGTCTTCGAAGGATTTAGGAGAGGAGACTTGTATATTGTTGATTTCTCTACAGGTCCTCAACCTGCCACTTGCTTACTTGCAAAGTCTTCAAAAGGCTGGCCGTGTCATCGACGACTTGGACATGCTGGTATGAGGAACCTGCAAACACTCATGAAGAAAAAGCACGGCATTGGCATCGAGGGTGTCAAATTCCTAAAGGACCACCTCTACGGTGCATGTGAATCTGGGAAGATGACCAGATCCAAGCATCCCTCGAAGACAATCATGACCACGACTCGACCCTTTGAATTGCTTCACATGGATATATTTGGCCCCACTCATTACTCCGTACTAACAAATGCATCAAGTTTGTATGGCTTTTTCATTGTTGATGATTACTCTCGTTACACATGGGTGCATATTATTCTGTACAACAATGAAGTGCAGGATGTCTTCAGACGATTTGCTTCAAGGGCCTCCACCAACTTTGGTGTCAAGATCAAGCATATCCGGAGTGATAATGGGACTGAGTTCAAGAACACTAATCTTGATGAATATCTTGATGAACTTGGTATTACTCATGAACTATCTGCCCCTTATACTCCTGAGCAGAATGGCATCGTGGAGCGCAAAAACAGGACACTTGTTGAGATGGCTCGCATCATGCTTGACGAATACAAAACCCCTCGTCACTTCTGCCCTGAAGCAATTGATACTGCTTGCCACATCATCAACAGGGTATATCTTCACAAATTCTTCAAGAAGACTTCATATGATCTGATGACAGGCAAGAAACTCAATGTAAGTTATCTCAAAGTCTTCGGTGCAAAATGCTAGATCAGAGATCCTCACCACAGTTCTAAGTTTGCACCGAAAGCACATGAAGGTTTTATGCTTGGTTACGGAAAGGACTCGCACACCTACAAAGTCTTCAACACCTACCATCAAAAGGTTGTTGAAACTGTATATGTGCGGTTCGATGAAACTAATGGCTCGCAAAGAGAGCACCTACCTTCTGTATTAGATGAACGAACTCCTGAGGAATCCATCAAGCTGAAGGCAACAGAAGATGTCATACCCACTGAGGAAATCATTCCATCAAATGAAGACTCTCATGCTAATATACCTGAAGAAAATGGTGCTGGTGAAAATCCTCAGCCTCGTCAACCTGCTCATCCAAGAGTAGCAAATGAAGTGCAGATTGACAAAATCATCGATGACATCAATGCACCAGGTCCTCTCACACGCTCAAAAGCTTCACATCTAACTAACTTTTGTGGGCACTTTGCCTTTGTCTCCATCATAGAGCCCACCAAAGTTGATGAAGCATTCAAGGAGCCTGAGTGGATTCAAGCTATGCAAGAGGAATTGCATCAATTCAAGCTCAACAATGTGTGGGAACTTGTCAAGTGGCCAGATCCTCACAAGCATAACATCATAGGTACCAAGTGGATCTACCGCAACAAGCAAGATGAAAATGGCCTTGTGGTGAGGAATAAGGCTCGACTTGTAGCTCAAGGCTACACACAGGTTGAGGGAATTGACTTTGATGAAACGTTTGCACCTATTGCTAGACTTGAAGCTATTCGCATATTACTTGCTTACGCTAACCATCATAATATCATCTTATATCAAATGGATGTGAAAAGTGCATTCCTCAATGGTAAGCTTGAGAAAGAAGTATATGTTGCTCAACCTCCAGGTTTTGAAGACCCTAAGCATCCTGACAAAGTCTTCAGACTAAACAAGGCCCTCTATGGCCTCAAGCAGGCCCCTCGTGTGTGGTACGACACTCTGAAGGAATTCCTCATGAAGAAAGGATTCAAACCCGGTTCACTCGACCCAACCCTTTTCACAAAATCTTATGATAATGAACTGTTCATATGCCAGATATATGTAGACGATATTATCTTTGGCTGTACTGACAAATGTTACAGTGATGAATTTGCCTATATGATGAGTGAAGAATATCAAATGTCTATGATGGGAGAGTTGAAATTCTTCCTAGGTCTTCAAATTCGTCAGCAAGACAACGACATCTTCATCTCACAAGAGAAATACCTCAAAGATGTTCTGAGGAAATTCGACATGCAAGATTGCAAAGGCGTCAAAACTCCAATGCCTTCAAAAGGACACCTCTGCACTGATGAAAATGGTAAAGATTTCGATCAGAAGGTATACCGCTCCATGATTGGCTCCTTATTGTACCTATGTGCATCTAGGCCTGATATAATGCTAAGTGCTTGCATGTGTGCTCGATTCCAAGCAACACCGAAGGAATCACACCATAAGGTTGTGAAACATATTCTTCGATACTTAGCTCGCACACCAACACTTGGATTGTGGTATCCCAAGGGCTCAAATCTTCACCTCATCGGATACTCTAATGCTGACTATGCTGGAGATCGTGTGGATCGCAAGTCAACCTCAGGCACATGTCATTTCCTCGGACAATCCTTAGTCTGTTGGTCCTCGAAGAAGCAGCACTGTGTTTCACTCTCTACTTCAGAAGCTGAGTACATTGCTGCTGGCTCATGTTGTGCTCAGTTACTATGGAGGAAGCAAATCCTCAAGGACTACGGCATCAAGTTGAAGAATGTGCCTCTCTACTGTGACAACGAGAGTGCCATCAAGATTGCGTACAACCCAGTTCACCACTCCAAGACCAAGCACATCCAGATTCATCATCACTTTCTTCGAGATCATGTACTCAAGGGTGACATCTCCATCAATCACATTCCCACTAAAGAACAACTGGCCGATATCTTCACAAAGCCCTTGGATGAAAAGAGATTTTGCAAGTTGTGGTGTGAGCTAAATATCTTAGAATCTTCGAATGTTCTTTGATGAAGAACACACATCCTAACACTTATGCAAAATTGATGACTTAGATGTGCAACACATGAAGTAACGTTTTTCTTCAATCAATGAAGAATGACTCTCTAAGTGTGAAGAAATTAACGAAGAATTTGATTCTCAGAACCCTACGACAATTGTACGCGGTGTCTGAAATCATCATTCTTATATGGTGGGTTACGCCACCAACCAAAAGTTGAAATTCTTCAAAATTGAGCATTTCGTTGTATTTGCAAATTCCTCAAGTTCTTCAAATTCCTCAACTTCTCAAATTCTTCAAACTTTGAAACTCATGTTCTTCATTGACTACACATAAATATTTATATTTGAATTTTCAATGTTCTCAACAGCATTCACTTATTGCTAATTCTTCAAAGTTGATTTTCATCTAAGTGAATGTGATTAGACCCCTTTTCCCCTCTATGCTAAACTCAACCAAGTCTGTTCACAAATTCTTCATATGCGTTCTACTTTGAAACTCGTTCAGAGTCTTCACTGTGTCCTTGACACTTGAAGAATTTGCGAACGAAAACTTTGAAATCTTCGCTACCAAGATTTTTGGTGATTCCCGCTCAAACTGTCCCTATTCCCGCGCCTGGATAACCCACGACCCCCACTATCGCCACTGCTGAGTTCGTGGGTGACACCTGTCGCGTGGAGAGCAAGGGTCAGGGGCAATCCTGTCCAAAATCCTCGGGCAGATCGGTTTTCACTTCCTCTATAAATGCCCCCCTTCCCATCAACTGTGCTCGGTTACTCCGCATCTCATCCCTCTCCCGAGCTCCAACCTAGCGCCGCCACTAAAGTCATCGTCGTCGGTGAGGAAGAGCTTCACTGCCTCAACCTTGTCGTCGTCGTACTCGCACCGGCCGCGGAAATCCTCATCCCGCCGCCACTGTAGCTGTCTCCCTCTGCCAAGCTAGGGCGTGGGAGATCTGGACGCACGAACTTCCCAATCTCATCTCTGAGTTCGTCGTGTTTTTCACCAGGGTAAATAAAATTTACTTTTACTGCCCTTGTTTGATCCTCAAATGCTCTTCATATTCCTCAAAAGGTTTTTGTTCTTCATGAACCTTATTTTAAAAGCACCTTACATCTCCTCATACTTGATGATTTTCTCTAAGTAATGGTTTTCTTCAAGATTCCTTAATTGTGTAAATCCTTAAAATGTGCACAACTCAGGAACTGAGACAAAGAACACTTAGTAAAATTCCTCAAGACATCCATGGTCAAATTCCTCACACCTAATTTATCTTCAAAATTTTTGAGAACACACATGACCTCTTCAAATTCCTCGCACCTATACTCTGTTCATAGGTACAATATGTCCGCTGATGAATCACTAGGTTCTCATCAACTTAACTCATTTGCAACGCTTCTTGAAGAAAAATTGTGTACCTCTTCAGAATCTTCAAGAGTTCATATTCCTCAAGTGAAGAAAATGACTGACGGAAAGAAACCTCAGAAAGGAGGAAAGAAGCCAGATGTGCACACTACCTTTGAGATTCCAGAGGATGTGTATTATGAATATTGCACACTTGATGAAGAAACACATGGAAAAGAGACGACCAAGCAGAGAAAGATCTGTCTGCAAAAGATTGAGAGGAGATGGGCAAAGGAATGGAAAGAATATCGTTATGTAACCCCAAAATACATGATGAAATTTAAAGTGAAACCACTTTGCAGCAGGCCTCCTCTAGCTCAGAACCAAATCGCTGATCCCACAAGCCTAAAGACTGGTGAGGACTTTCCTCATCTATGGGAGAAGCAGCAAACCAAGCTGGCTAGGAAAGCCAAAGAAGCGTGAAGAAATTCAATGAAGATTCTGCTGCTGTTGCCTCTACCGGAGCTTCTGCAAGTGCTTCGAAGAAAAAACATGAAGAAATCTGCTTTGAAGATAGGTTCTTCAACATCAAGACCTTCACAGCAGATTCCTCAAGGTCAAAGGCCTTAGCCTTCAAAGTCCTCAGCACCTAGAATTGTTGCTGCTCAGTCTTCTGGAGCAGTTACAAAATCTTCAACACCAGTGCATCTGACTACATGCAAGAGGACTGAGGGTTTCACCACAGCCCCAAAGATCACTACTAGCTCCTCCAACACAGCAAAGTCTTCAACCAGCCCCTCTGCGTTGAAGCTGAAGAAAACTGTGGGACAAGGTCAAAGACCAAGTCCTCACACAAGCAAGGCTGTGATGACCATACCCTCATGTTCTAAGGATAATGATAGTGATGATGATGAAGCTGATGATGAGGAATTGGTAGAAATCATCAGACAAAGTCAGCACAGGGCTGCTAGAGCAAAGGGTAGCTCTGTTCCTCTTATGCTGGATCCCAAGATGATCCTCAACTTCATCGATATATGGCATGAAGACCCAAGCACTCCACTTTCTTCACTAAATCTGCCTCCTGAAGTGGACCATGTCCTCACCCACTTCATCTCTGAAGAACAATGGAAGAGAGAGGAAGCTCTGAGAGCTAAGAGGAACAAGACTCACAAAGAAAAGTTTCTGCGTGAAAATGTGATGAATTTGACCCCAAATCAATTCGTCACAGTTCAGTCCGAAATTCGCACACTCTCTATGGATCAATAGAGATATGATGTTGAATGGAAGGGCACCAAGGTCAGAATCGTCAGGGCTGCTCAAGCAGCTCTAAAGGATCATAACACCAGGGTTGCAGCTCGATCGCAACCACAAAAGCCTCAGTTTGAAGAAATTGCTCAAACTGCAGATGAAACTCCTCAAGCAGCTGATGAAAATGCTGAAGGAAATGCTTCTGCACCAGAAGCAACTGCCAGTGCTGTTGAGGAAACTCAGACCACTGATGAACATGCTAGGGCAACCTCCAATATTGTGCCTGAAGAAACTGCTATGCCAACAGGTACTTCTGTCGTACCTGAAGAATCTGATAGGCCAGCTAAAGAATCTATTGTGCCTGAAGAAACTGAACCACCCAGGGCGGCTGCATCAGTCGTTCCTGAAGAACATACTTTTGCTGAGGAAAATCCACTCAAGAGAAAAGCGTCAACTTCTGATGCCCCTGTGTTGAAGAAGTTGAAAACCTCATCAAGTTCCTCAACAACTCCAATTGATGCAACTCCAATTTCCTCAGCACCAGCCTATGCTATTGTGCCATTCGGGAAGGAGTATGTCATCCCTGAAGAAAAACTAAACCATTCGGCTGCTTCCTCAGAGCCTCTTGATGAAGAAATTGTCATTGATGACACTGCATCAACCCTCAAGGTATCGTCGCCCCAGCTTCTGGTAACTACTAAGGAAGCTAGCATAGTAGAAAATGATGAAGAAGTTGACATTGGTGACAGTACTCCGGTCATCAATGATGAATATTGGGAATCTGCACATCCCAATTCACCAATGGAAACTCCTCTGATGTTGATTCCTCAGTCACCTGCACAGACAGAAGAAATCCTAGAAGACTCTGAACATCTGTACCTTCCAGACAGTGAAGAAATTCCAGCTGCAACAGCAGAGGAAAATGATGCTCCGGCCACTACAGAGGAAGTAGTTCTTCAAATCACTCAGTCTGTTGTTCCTCCCATGCCAACGGAGATCAGGGGCGCACATGAACAAATCTTCAACCCAAGCCAAGACTGCCCTTCAAAGGCACTGTTCGTCCCAAATTCCTCAAGAGTAATTTCTTCAATGAACACTCATTCTTCTCTGGACCAAACCCCTTTGACTCTGCAAGGGCTGGTCGCAACAGATTCTTGACTGCTTCTCAACTCAACTACTATGCATCAGTCCTATATGAGAAAAAGAAAGTCTTCGAGCACCATCAGATTCCTCATGCTGATATGGAAAGTCTTCCATCTTTCACTCCAGTGCTCCAAGTTCTCTATGAAGTAGGCCTTCTTCCGTTCTGTGTTGACATCTGCGACTGGAATGAAGAAATCATCATTCAGTTCTATGCCACACTGCATATTAGCGGAAATTCCTCAGATATCAACTCGTGGATATTGAACTGGATGACTGGCATGACCCAGTTCACTGCTCAAGCCTCTGAATTGCTTCAGTGTGTCCCTGTTCCAATTCCCTCAGATGAAGCCCACAAACTGTTTAATGAGCCTGCACTTCCAAATCAGCTGATGCAAGTATTGATGAAGCCTTTGCCTCCTGGAACGCCTCAACCAGACACCTTTCTTGTGAAGAATCTGCTATATGTGCCCAGGACTGTTTACCGTATCCTCACAAACACACTATGTCCTTAGAAAGGCCACGATTCTGAAGAAGAAGAAGTGGAAGGAATCATGAAGAATATGCTCTTCAACATTATTCATGGGATTCCCATCGACTTGCATGATTTCTTCATGAGGACATTGGCTAGTGCTGCCTTAGCTCCATTTGAACAGAAGCCCTATGCGTCATGGATCATGAAATTCATCAGGGCAAAGACCTCAGTTCCCTTCAAGGCTGATTTTCAGAATCACTTTAGCTTTCTGCCTCCAATAGAAGTCATCAAGAGCTCAATTGCCTCAATTGAAGGAAAAGGCAAATCTTTCATTAATGAAGGCACTCGTCCTTTGGATGGACAGTTCCACAAAGCCGCTTCCTTCTCCACCAATGATGACACAGCCACTCAAGACTCCGGTGCAAAAGCCTCAGCTTAACAACCTCGAGAGTCTGCCCCTCGTGTGATGACTGATCGTGAGCTTCTAACAAGTCTTCATTAGAAGGTCGATCGCAATCACAAGTGGGTGAAGAGTCAACTTGGATACATTGTGCAGAATATGACTGTGACCGAGAACACTATCAAGAGGAGCCACTATTATGCAGATGAAAACCTCAGACGCTCTTGGGTTGTACTGTCTCACATCATGCCTTCTGAAGAACTGGATGAGCTGGATATTGAGGAACTTCCCGACTGGGCTCGGCGACCTCAGAAGAAATTCAAGAAAGTTCAAGTTCCTCTTATGGTAGCAAGTTCATACTCTTCATCTCGCGAGCGTGATGACGATGAAGACATTGATGACACTTCTGCAGGCCTTGCATCGACAAACGACCCCAACAACGCTGGCACTCCTTCCTCACCAACACGATGAAATTCTTCTCAGGGGCGTTAGTCATCACCTTTCCCTCCCTTTTGGTCTTCGATGACAAAAGGGGAGAAAATTTGAGTTAGTCTTCAAGCGGGTCTCTATAAATGGGCTATTTTTGTTTAAGTTACAACTCTCTCTCTTCCGAAACTTTTGTTGATTGAGTTGTAAACTTAAGTCCGATGGTGGTCTGACACTTTTGAACTATTTCCTCGCATGTTTATTCCCTCAAATTCCTTAATGCATGCATGCTGAATTCCGTCAGACACCATTTTCCTCACGCATTTCAAATTCTTCATATCATATGTTCAAATGCGTGTATGAATTACAAGAAATCTTCTCTCAAGAGCCATCACTTTTCAAACTTGTAGCTATTGTTCCTAGGGGGGTTGAACCATACCCAAATTCCAGAGAATAGGGGTATGGTCACTACCAATTCTAGGTAAGGCCCTGCAGAAGCTAGGGGAAACAGTTGGTCTAGTTCAGTATTACAGAAGAGCCTATCAATTGTGGACATAATGAGATCCGCTTGATTGTTAGCCCAGGTAAATTTCCTACTAGAGAGCTTGTTAGTGCATCTAGTGCTCCTTAGTGATTTTGGTGTATTGAAGACTTAGAGGTTAAGGTACTAATGCGTTTGTGAGTGTACACAGGCTCTATAAGTCAAATGAGGAGTTTGATACAATCGGAGATTATCGACCCCTAAAAATGTATGTCTTCAAGTGAAGACTTTGCTAAAAACTTTGGTGAAGACTTTGTGAAGACTTTGAAAATGAAGAAGTTCGTGTGACCTTGAAGATATGAACGAGGAATATGAAGCGTGAAGACTTTTGTTTTCATAGTTTCGTTTCCTTTATTTGTGTCATAGGAAACACCGTACTGTTAAAGGGGGTGAGGTAATACTAAGGAAAATTTCCAACTGATGCTCAACTCCAAAATCCTCAACCCATACAATCCTTCGAGTGAAGCCTTTGGAAATCTCTTACGGTTCAGACAAGTTCTTCAGTGACAGAGACGAAGTTCTTCTGGTCTCTGAGGAAATTGATCTGACTAAGGAGTTAGGATTTCGCTAGTGCGAATTGCCTACATGTGAGGAACATGATAAGCTGAGGACTTTCATAGATCAAAATTCCGACCGTTGCTGTGGTTAGCGCTAGCTGTCCCCAATCATTCTTATCCACATAACGGTCATATCATTGGGGTCATTTATGTCTTATCATGTCAGGTGGCATCCTGGCTATAAATAGCCACCCCCACAACCACTAGCTGGTTGGCTGCTCCGAGAGAGAGAACTGACACTTGTCATCTGAGAGCAAACCATCCTCCGAGGACTTTTGAGAGAAAATTATCAGTGAGGAAAAACCTACAATCAAACCACAAAACACAAGTGATTGAGCATCACTGAAGAAATTCCTGTGTGGAATCGACGCTTGTTACCTTTGAGGACTGTGCATCCTCCAGACGGTTAGGCGTCATGGTCGAGTGCTCCTCCAGTCAATTGGGGACCATGAAGTGACCTTGGTCTAGAGCATCCAATAGTAAATTGTGGATCGCCGGGTGACCAGTTTGTGAGGGTTTTGGAAGTCTACCCTAAAGACTTACCATGAGTGTTGGGCGAGGACTGTGTGACCTTAGCTCAAGGAGAATACGGTAAGGACTGTGTGTCCTCTGGTTTAAATACCAGGCCGCTCCAAACCAGACGTACGACTGTCACAACAGTTGGAACTGGATCATCAAACCATTATCTTCATCGAGCTATCTGGTTCTATTTCCTCAACCCCTCTATTCCTCATATACCTGTTGATGAAATTGATTGTTACTGTTTGAAGAATTTGACTAAATACTTTCACAAATTCCTCACCTTAAATTCTTCAAGTTACCTTGTTCATCACTGCTTATGTATCACGCTACTCTCTATTTGTGCATGTTTCATTTCATCATGAAGACTATGATGTTACTATGTTCCTCATGCACTTGAGTACTTATTCTGCTGCTAGTTATTCATCACATTTCAAATTCCTCAAAGTTGAAATTCCTCAAGTGTTGAATTTGTAAAAATCGTCTATTCACCCCCCTCTAGTCGATATAACGCACTTTCAGAGCTTAATTTCCAATAAGCTCCATATTTCAATCCATGCATTAAAATTATCACTCCACCTGTGATTAATCACACCATTGTTTTTCTCTCTACCATGTCTAACTAAGTTAAAATCACCTCCAATAAGAGTAGGAGTGTCTACATCAACAAACATAGAGTGGTGTTCACTGATAAAAGCTTCTTTGCCCTCTTCATTGGGATAGCCATACACTGTAACAATCCTAAAAGTGTGATCAATGGCCTTGACTTTAACTACGCAGCTAAACGAGAATTCTATGTGATACCAAGAGAGAACTTCAAAAATGTCCACATCTACACCCATCAGTATGCCTCCAACAGACCCTTTAGATGCTAGATGATGCCAGACAAACTCTCTGTTTCCTACTAAGGATTTTAGATAAGAAGCAGAGAACTCTTCTTTCTTGGCTACTTTGAAGCCTAGGACAGAGGCATGAGTTTTATTAATAGTGTCTATAATCAAGGTTTTCCTGCCATGGGCGGAAATCCCTCTAATATTCCAGAAAAGAGCATTCATGGAGAAACTCTAAATCTGGGGTGCTTGCCCCTTCTATGTTTACAAACCAAAGACCACAGCCCCTCACTAGGACTACATTGAGGATCAGAGAATTTAATACTATCATTATCACTGTTAACCTTAGGATTAGAGCCCACAACTCTTCCTATGGAATTTTTGTTAGAAGTGCAAAGTGCAACTTCAGGAGAGGTTTGTGTAGGACAAGAACCTGCAGTTTTGTCTAGAAAGAAATCTCCCCTAAGACTAGTCAGAGTCTTCATATGTTCTTGATTTTCAATCTCTACTCCTACTAAATTGGCAACAGATATAGAAGTTGGATCATTGAAAGAGGATAAAGGTAGCGGGTTTTCCCCTGATCTTTAGGTTTTTCCAGGTTTTGCCACCCTTTGAGTGGTTGTGCCGTTTCCAGAATTGGTCTTTTGTCCCTAGCAATCCTGGAGCTTGCCCTGGGAGCTTGCATAGGGCCTCATTTGGTGGAAGTAACCTTCACATACTTAGTTATGGTAGGGAATTCCAAGTTGTAATCGTCCACATTGGGTGGGTCTTCTTTCGTATTGTTAGGCACAATAGCCTCATCACTAGCAATTACCACCATGTTGTCCAGAAGGTTATCAATGTTTTGATCAGACATCAGTTCATCGTCCTTCATCATTTCCATTTCCCTCAACAAGTTGAAACCATCAGCATCCCCTTGAGGAGGGTTTAGTAAGTCCTCTAGGTTCTTCATTCTGGAGATGTCGTGAGATTCTGGAAGTTGAGCTTTCTGGAGAGAGGTAGGGGTACAGTCTCCCGTAGAGCGATGGGTGTGTGATTGGGGTTTGTTTGAGGCTGAAGGCCCAACAACAGACCCATGTTCAGATCCAATCATGGAGCTTCTTTGAGATGCAGCATCCTTAGATATACTATTTCTATGGTCTGAGTTTGTGGAAATTTGGTCACCAGATGCAGGATTGGTGGAGGAGGTAGGATCTCTGATCACAGTAGGTGGTTCCACTTTAATCAGCAACTTGTAGATTTTACCATCAATCCCAAACAATCCTTCATCTAGAATTTTGGAGTGGTCTTTACAAGTTATCTTCACTCTAACATATTCATAGAAGTGCTTAAAGTTGTGCTGCCAGTCTACATCTACCAGGACTCCAAGTGTTGAGGTGATTTGGTCAAGCATGTACCATTCACACCACTTGGGTTGAGCTTCCTAATCTTAATCCAGACTTCTTCCAGGACATCTTCAGCTTCAATGTTGCCTTCCCAAACTTATACTTTAACAAAGACATTTTCCTTCTTCAGGACAAAACAGGGGTAACCAGCCACTTGCTCTACATCAATTTCTAGAGGGAACTTGACTAAGAAAGTCCACTCTCTAGGGCATTGATGGGCCATGGCCAGTTGGTTCTGTAGATATCAGCAAATTCCTCAACCAATTCCTGCTTAGTCACATTTCCTTCTTCTATAAGAACAATTCCAACATTCTTCAAGTTCCCTTGGTGATGAGAGTTGACATCTGGAGCATCAACATGATAGAACCCCAAGCCAGGAGCAACAC
Organism: Hordeum marinum; assembly: GCA_022496015.1. Classification (NCBI taxonomy): domain Eukaryota; kingdom Viridiplantae; phylum Streptophyta; class Magnoliopsida; order Poales; family Poaceae; genus Hordeum; species Hordeum marinum. The sequence continues at coordinate 300,704,694 of CM039674.1, read as the reverse complement.
TACCTACATACCTTGCAGGGATCTATGGTTTCTTCCTGGAAGGACAACTTTCTACTTTGCGAGTCACCATCTTGCAGATAAAGCAGCATTTAGGCTTTGTGCATTTATCTACATGATGGCCAGGGTCTCCACAATTATAGCAAACCACACAAGCATACAAGATGAGCCCAGGGGCAGTGGAGGAAGAGTTCTTGGGAGCCTGATCTTGCTTCTTTTTCTGCATATACCTGGGCTGATTTTTGTTGCTAGTTTGACTTCCACAAGAGGGAGGATAAGATTCTCCTAAACCCCTCGGTCCACTTTTGCCTTGTATGACCTTGGAGGGGAGGAGCGGGGCCAAACCATGGTTTCTGCTCGGAAGGCCAGGCTTGCTGAGGATATGGAGCAGGGAATTGTCCAGGGTATCCCCACGGAGGTGGAGCTCCTGGAAATCCATACCTGAAGAATTGAGGGGGAGGAGGTTGTTTTCCTTGTTCCATTTGCTAGTTGCTGGTGTTTTCTCCTGTACCTCCTCTGTTTTTTCCCTCTCCCACGACCTCTGCCACCCTCCACCATGGTCGTGAGCTTGGTGTTAGCGGCACAAGGGGAAGGGGGGAGGAAAATAGATCACTCCTAGGGTTGGCAATCTTCGAGTCTTTTATAGGGTGTCAAAGCTGACTGTAGAAGCCCTCAGCCAAGTCACCTTGGCATCTAAGCAAGTCGCTGGATAGGTTGGCATCATGGTTAGCTTTACATTTCCGTTGTTTTTCGGTGCGAGCACGTTGTTGCAGAATTTTGAATCCTCCTGCTTGCTGCATAATCAGAATTGCTAAGGAGTGGTCCGTATCCATAGCAGCAACATCTGGTAATTGGGTCTCTACTGTCCTGCCTGGATCGTCATGAGTGAGATTACTGGAAGCTTGATTGATCCAAGGCACAGGGAGGCTGCTGGTTTCAGCGCCATCTTTGTCAAGTGGTAGCTCACGAACAAAGGAATCCCCCAGTTTTCTGTTAATGCTAGTGGGGCAATCAGTCGGCCTTTCCGAACAATCGAGGATCAAACCGTCCTTGTCCTCATCATGAACACCATGGGATCCTGTATCACTTACAGGAGCGGCTTCCTGTTGCTTGAAATTGTGCTCCCAGAGATGGTGGCGATGATATGCAGAGAAAATCCTACTAGTATCATAGTCAATCCGAGGGACATAAGACCAAATGTTGGAATTGAGGTTGAGCTCCATATCCAGCAACTCAGCACGTGATTGAGACCTAGCAGTCGCAACAGTCAATTTGAGGTCGGCGCTAGGGACATGAACAGCAGGGGATCGACCGGTGTTGGTTCTGGCGGCACCCTGGTAGGCATCAACCCCATGACACATCCCCATCTCGTAGCACGATCTGGATCCTCGGATTTCCCCTCCTGACGCGCCCAATGAATGAACGCGATGTGCGGCTCGAAAGGATGAGGCATCCGTCTCTTCTCTTCCACAGTCCCCTCGAAATAGATCCACCATGTCAGATTCAATAGCTCCCTCTTTGAGTGATCCTTGCATACCTTCGTCCATCGTCGCTCGCGCGAGAACAGATTTGATCCCTCCGGCACCTCCGCTTCCGCTTCCCTCCATTCTCTCGCACATAGAGACCATGAGAGGGCGTCGCCGCGGATCCGCTCCACGCGCTCTCGCCGGCGCTTCCCTCTTGTCTTCCTCAAGGTCGCTCGTGGGATCGAATCGATCGGCCGCAGCATCTCGCAGAAGGCCTGGTAAATGTGCGGGAGCGGCATCTAGAATCCCTCCCTCCTCGGCACTTGGACTCCAGTGAAGGTGTGGTGGCTCGCCATCAGGGAGTAGGTGGGCGTTTACGTGGGGGATGCCTGCGGGGCTCGATAGTGGCGATGTTTGGTGGGGGGCGGTGGGGCTCATTCGGAGTGGTCGCTCATTCGGAGCCGTCCATGAGAGGGGATCAGTCCATAAACATTAATGTCATAGGCCGTCATCTAGTGATATTCAGTATATGTCCGTCACTAAAGGCCTATTTGAAATTCATATTTAGTAAAGTCCACATAGCGTGCCTGATCACACTAGCATAAGATCGCACGCCCCGATCTTAATCAAAAGGAGGCAAGTACTTAGTTTTTACATGTTCGAATCCAAAAGAATATTAGTTTGACAATCTATACAACTTTTTGCCATGCCGGATCGGCAATCCCAGCCCTCTGTTCGTTGACCAAGATGTCGTTGCAGCCGCGTAGGCAGCCTCTGCCTCCGCGCCCGCCTTTGTCGCGTCCTCAATGTCCACCACTACCAACCCATCTTTATGTAGCTCCCCCGCTCTAGGCATTGAAACAAATATCGTATCAGCACCCATATGCTCCTTCATGTCGTCCCAGCCCGGACGAGCTGCAACGAAGAACAATCGGACAAGAGCAGCGCCGCATTTACGTCGACACTGTAAGGCACCTTCCCGGTGGCGTTTGCGAGCTGTTTGGCATAGTAGTAGTACGAGGACTTGTAATGCTCCGGCCACGTCGTCGTCTATACTGTGGGCACGCCCGTCTAGGCTCCTTGGCCTATGCCATAACATCATCCACACCCGTCACGAAATCACGCCTGATGCCACCATCACGGCTACCGGCGGCCATCAGCTCCTTGAGCTTCACCTACTTTGTGGCCTTCGCTTTGACGCGGCGAGTTTGCCGAGTAACCGAGCTGATCTTTCGGGCGAGCAGAATGCTCGGATCATCTAAAACCTCCACCACCTCCATCTTCGACAGGTGCTCCTCCGGTTCCATGCGTCGATAGCAGAAGGAATGAGAGGGTCGGAGAAAAGGGCAGGAATTGTGTGCAGTGCGATGGGGATGAAAAAAGGGAGGGTGAGGGGCGCAAAAACGGTGCAGGTTGTGACAAATGTGCGGGCCCCGCCTTCCTTTTGGATGGACCCGAGGCCAAATTCCGACGTTTCTCATGTCCGGATTCCCGCATAACTCCCCACATTTATGTTTATAAATTTTACATAATTGGTAAAATATTAACAATAAAGTTTGAAATCTAATTAGTAAAAATAATCACGTAGAATTTATCAAATAACTACACAGTATTTAAGAATTATATTGTTTTATCTGATTTAAATAATATTCATTTGAGGATCAGCATTCTATGGGCGAAGTAGGCACACATTTATTTTCCATACATCCATTTTTGTTTATGTTTCTTTCAAAAGATATGATTTTTTTTGGCAAACACACATAATTTTTTAAAACAACATGATTTTTTAATAAAAATGTGAACATTTTTAAAATCTTTTGAACATTTATTACATTTTTATGTATAATTTATTTATAAATGTCTTTGTAAAATATATGTACATATTCTAAAATTATAGAAACATTATTATCACTCGTGAATATATTTTCATTTATATAATTATCTGTTGGAATCATAAGAGCATTTTTTTAACTAGGTTATTGCATTGTATGTGCAATATTTATAGCACGCAAATAATATTACTTTACTTTGGTACTCTGATTATAATTTACATACCTTTTACACAAGTGTAAGAAAAAAATAAAAAATAACAAATGGAATATGGGTCCCACTGAGCACACCATTTAAGCCTCCCGATGGTGGTTCGCTACAAGACATTGAGCATAGTTATCCTTTAAGGACATCAAACGTGGTCGGGTCAGTGGCTAGCTTTGCCGACGCAATAGGATGAGGTTGCGGATCGACCCGCAATGCGAGCACCATTTTCCATATCAATGATGCCCGGTCTCTTGTAGTGGGGTCCATCTGTCTAGTGTGCTTGGAAATACTCACTACATTTTTATTTACTTCGCATATTAGTTATATTTACTTGCTCGTGTTTCGACGTTGTTGGGTCCAAAATCTGGGATGGTGTGTTCTATATCTTTGTAGCTTTATGCACTTTATTTTTATTTACTCCGCATATTAGTTATATTTACTTGCTCGTGTTTCGAATGTTGTTGGGTCCAAAATCTGGGATGGTGTGTTCTATATCCTTTGTAGCTTTATGTGTTCTCCAATCGTGCTCTTCCCCTATAGCTTGATCGGTTTGCTTGGCTCCCTTTTGCATGTATTACTTCAAGTGGATATCAGGTTCTTGTCCAACGATGGTTTCTATGGATGTTGTGGCTGGCTTGGCATTCTTCATGAGAAAAGCATTCGTCGATCTTCAACAGCGTGAAGACGCCCGCATCGCTCCTGCAGCGGCTCGAGCGAAACCCTAACCTGATGTCGTCGCCGACTCCTCCCTACACCTCCTCCCCCCTCACCGCCGCTGGAAGATGACGGCGGGCTAGCCCACCCGGTGGACGGTGGCGACGGGGAGCTCCGTCGTGCGCCTGCACGTTCCGTGGTGGGGGAGGCTCCACACTCTTGATTTAATCTGCTTTGCTCCGGAAGCCGTCTTCTCCCCTGGCACGGTCCGGCGCCCCCCCTCCCCCGACGGCGTGCTCTTGTCGATCTGCGTCCTCCTGGCATGGTCCTATGGGGATGGCCTCGCGTGCTCGCCTCTGCCTCCGACTTCGGCCGGGCTGGAACGGCGTGGCGGCGGCAAGGGCTATGCATGCCCCGTGTGCACCCTCCAACGTTTGTGGGCAGCCGACCACGCGGTACTGCAACGCGGATCCAGGAGGTTGCTGGTTTCTGTCGGGCGGCTGGATCAAGGCTGTCGGCGGTGGTTGGCAGCGAGAAGGTGCTTGTGGTGTCTCTCGCGGGCAGTAGGCGCAACGGTTTCGTGGGAGGTGTGCAGGCTAGCGGAGGCATGGTTCGTGAGGGGGGAGTATTGGGCGGTGTTCCGAGCGAAAGCTTCCCGGGCGATGACGATGGTGGCTGCAGGCGCCGTTACACCATCTTGGAGGCGTCGTCATGGATTTCACCCCCAGCACATTCCTGGATCCAGTTCTTCGGGTGAAAGCCTGTGGTCCGGTCGGGTCGGGCAACAGCGTCGGCATCATCGCTTCCCTCTTGGGGCGTCGTCTGGAAGGCCTTTGGATCTCGTTCGTGCTCTCCATGTGCTAGACGCTCATGACATTGCCGTTGGCAGGTGCCCAACTGGCAATGTGGTGGTGTGGTGTCCAGTTTGGCGGCGATGCTGGTGGCCAGCGAGGCGGGGTCGTGACAGGGCTTCACTTGTCGGTTCTTTCCCAGCGTGCTCTACAGGTCTCTTCTACGTATTGTCATGTCGTCACGGAGTCGGAGTTGCATTGGAGTACTAGGTGGTGATGCTGACAAGTGGCTTGTGGTCTTCAAGGAGGTGTTGGTTGGCGCCAACTCTGCCCAGTTCTCCTATGTTTTGGTGGTCTTCTCAGTCGGAGTTGTCTAGCGCCTGCATTAGCTGTCGACTGTTTGGCATGGGCCGGCACGGGTTCTGGCGTCTGTGGCGACGAGGGCTTCATTGGAGGAAGTCCATGGTGAAGTCGGAGTCATTGGCTCATGGAGGAGTGATGACGATGATGTTTGGTAAATGACCTTGACTTTGTGTGTCTTCTCTGCGGCATTTTGTAGCTTTGTGTGGGTGGCCAGGTCGGCCGGTTTTGTCTTGGATGAGTTGTTGTAACGGTTTTAGTTCGGTTTTCCGTTAGTTAACTCGACAAACATATTATTTTTAATGAAATCGAGATTCCTATGGACAGATGAGAAAAGAAATGAAAAAAGCATTCGGGTAAGGCGAGCGGCATGGCATTTGATCACGCACGTCCAACATGTTGGTGGGGGCCACTGCATTCTTCAATTTCTTTGTACTGTTATGTCTGTGTACATGTGTTAGGCTGATTTTTGAGATGTGTGATGCCGTTGGTTGGCGTTGTCACGTGTCCAATTTTCTCGGCAAAAGTATGCACTCGCATCAGCAGGCAGTGTTGTACCTTGTGCGAGGGGTTGATGCATGCGGCGGACAGGGGTGATATTCCTATTTATACCACCATATATGAACAACCCTCACGAGACATATATAAACAACCCCTGAACTCTAGGATTCATTCAATAAGGTGCCAAGTTATGAAATTAGCTTGAATACGCCCTCAACTAATAACAGTATAATAAAAGGTGCAACCTCCAACCAAAACAGTTTATGAAGCAACAACATCACACACAATTGCGATACATCCCAAACGTATCTACTTTTCCAAACACTGTTGTTCTTGTTTTGGTCTCTAATTTGCATAATTTAAATGGAACTAATCCAGACAAGCGTTGTTTTCAGCAAAATTGCTATGATGTTATTTTTGTGAAAAAATAAAAGTTCTCGAAATAGGAAAAAAATTGCAAAGATTTTTTATTGCAAAAAATAAAAAGTAGTGGAACGAAGATCAACTCGAGAGGGGAACATGTTGTCCATAAGGCAACAGGGCGCGTCTTGTTGTCTTGTTGGGCCCATGAGCGTCATCTGACCTACTTCCAAGCTTATAAATTTTGCTTTCCCGAGAAAAAAAATAAGAGAAAATATTTCATCGTGTTTTACGATTTGGAGCCGCCGCCACCACCTATTCTTCCTCGGGAGGCTGATCTGGGGCATGTTTTCAGCTCCGAAGAGGTGGATTCATCGTCATCGTCATCATCAACCCTTCTCCATTGACAATTCCATGATGCTGACCATCGAGAGTGAGTAATTCCTTCACAGCCTTGTTGGGCGGTGATGGAGTTGGATGAGATTTATCATATAATTGAGTCAATTTGTTAGGGCTTGATCCCTAGCATCCACTATGTTGTGAGATTGATGTTGTTATGAATTTGCTATGCTTAATGCTTGTCACTAGGGACCGAGTGCCCTGATTTTAGATCGGAACCTATTATGTTTTCATCAATATGAGATTATTTTGGATCTTATCTTACAAGTTGTATGCATCTTTTATGTGTTCTGATCTGTAGCTCTCAAGATGACAATAATTGGGACCACCTCCGATGATGACCGTTGTATGAGGAGTTCATGTATTTACCATGTGTTAATGCTTTGTTCCAGTTCTCTATTAAATGGAGACCTTAATATCCCTTAGTTTTCCTTATGCACCATGCTGTCATACGAGGGTAGGGCAAAAGATGACATGCAAGTTCTTATTATAAGCACATATGACTATTTATGAGATACATGTCTACATTATATTGATGAATTGGAGCTAGTTTTGTGACGCTCTAGGTTGTGACTGTTAAATGATGATTGTTATCCAAATATCATTATATCCATTGGCTATCCAATGACTATGCTTTGCTCGTATTGCTTTGCTAAGTTACTATTGTTGTTGTTGTTGTTATTGTTACAATCATTACAAAAATAACTACTGTTACTATTGCCGCTACTATCAAACTATCATATTACTGTGCTATGAAACACTTTGTTACGGAGATTTATTTTTCTAGGCGTGGTTGAATTAACAACTCAACTTCTAAGGCTCATAAATATTCTTTCTCTCCCCTTGTGTCACATCAATTAAATTGGATGAAATACTACCCTTGAAGATTGTCGCGATCCCCTATACTTGTGGGTTATCAAGACCTTTTTCTGGCGCCGTTGTTTGGGAGCATATCTCTATTTATCGAGTTCACTTGGGAATTATCTCTTTCCTGGTCACAATGAAGAATCTAAAAGACTCTAGAACCAATATTATGCCCTCTAAGATGAGGGGAGTTAAGGAACTGCCAACTAGCTCTATACTGGATTCACCATCTGTGGGGGAACGTTGCATGGGAAACAAAAAATTTCCTACGCACACGCAAAATCTTTCCATGGTGATGAGCATCTACGAGAGGGGTAGTGGATCTACATACCCTTGTAGATTGCTAAGAGGGAAGCGTTAAGAAACGCGGTTGATGTAGTCAAACGTCTTCACAATTCAAATCGCCGAGCGTCCCGCGATCCAATCACGATCCGTCCCGGTCTAGCGCCGAACGGACGGCACCTCCGTGTTCAGCACACGTACAGCTCAATGATGATCTCCGCCTTCTTGATCCAGCAAGAGCGAGCAGAGAGGTAGAGATGTTCTCTGGCAGCGCGACGACGTGGCGGCGATGGTGGTGGAACTATTCTGGCAGGGCTTCGCCTAAGCACCGTCGAAAACTAGAGGAACAAATCTATCGGGAGAGAGGGCTGCACTATGGCCTATTAGGTTGAAGTGCTTTTGCCCTCTCTCCCTCTAGTACATATAGGAGGGAGGGGAGGGAGGCTTGCGCCCTAGGTCAGCCCCTTGCGCTGATAAGTCTCCAACGTATCTATAATTTATGGAGTATTCATGTCATGTTTACAATAATTCTATATGATTTTGGTATGATTTTATTATAACTAACCCGGACTGACGCTGTTTTCAGCACAACTATCATGGTGTTGTTTTTTGTGCAACAATAAAAGTTCTTGGAATGGGCTGAAAATTTAGTATGATTTTTTTGGACCAAAAGAGATCCCAAAGCATTAGAGTTGGGCCAAAAGAGCCATGGGGAGCTCACAAGCCTGCCAGGTGCGGCCATCCCCTAGCCAAGCCTAGCAGGCTTGTCACTGCCTCGTGGTCCTCCTTGACGTGAGATCGACGCCAAAAACTCTTATAAATACCCAAACCTCCGAAAAGAAACCTAGATCGGGAGTTCCGCCGCCGCAAGCCTCCAAAGTTGTGAAAAACCAATCGGGAGCCCGTTTCGGCACTCTGTCGTAGGGGGAAACCATCACCGGAGGCCGTCTTCATCCTCCCGGCGCTCTCCATCGAGGAGGGAATAGTTCACCCTCGGGGCTGAGGGTATGTACTGGTAGCTATGTGTTTGATCTCTCTCTCTCTCGTGTTCTTGAGATGACACGATCTTGATGTACCACGAGCTTTATTGATATAGATGAATCATATGGAGTTTTCCCCTCTCTATCTTGTTGTGATGAATTGAGTTTTCCCTTTGAAGTTTTCTTATCGGATTGGGTCTTTAAGGATTTGTGAACACTTGATGTATGTCTTGCGATGGAATATCCGTGTTGACAATGGGATGTTCTATTGATCCACTTGATGTATGTTTTGGTGATCGACTTGCGTGCTCCGTGACCTTGGGGATCTATGCATAAGGGTTGGCACATGTTTTATCCTTGACTTTCCAGTAGAAACTTTGGGGCACTCTTTGAATTTCTTTGTGTTGGATTGAACATGATGAATATGAAATTATGTGATGCATATCGTATAATCAAGCCCATGGGTACTCATGGTGACGTTGGAGTTTCTAGGTGACATTAGGGTTTTGGTTGATGTGTATCTTAAGGTGTTATTTTAGTACGAACTCTAGGGTTGTTTGTGACACTTATAGGGATAGCTCATAAGATTGATCGAAAAAGATCACTTTGAGGTGGTTTCGTACCCTACAATAATTTCTTAGTTAGTTCTCCGCTATTTATGACATTGGAGTGAACTCTTTGTCGCACGAGAGGTATTTACATATGTTTCAACTATGTCAGTATTGTTGAGAGAAATTGCACTAGTGGGAGTATGGACCCTAGGCCTTGTTTCCAAGCATTAATACAATGTTTTGCTCGTTGTTTACTATTTCTTACCTTGCTGTTTTCATATTTTCATAATACAAAAACGTATATCTACCATCCATATTACACTTGTATCACCATCTCTTCACAGAACTAGTGCACCTATACAATTTACCATTGTATTGGGTGTGTTGGGGACACAAGAGACTCTTTGTTATTTAGTTGCAGGGTTGTTCGAGAGAGACCATCTTCACCCTACACCTCCCACGGATTGATAAACCTTAGGTCATCCACTTGAGGGAAATTTGCTACTGTCCTACAAAAGTCTACGCTTGTAGGCCCAACACGAGTCTACAAGAAGAAGGTTGTGTAGTAGACATCACCGACCGAAGTGGGGAGGAGAGGGAGTTGGACTCAAATCCTACTCCTAGTAGTACTCCTCCCCCATTTGGAAACTCTTCCCCCTTTTGGGCTTTAGCCTTTTCCCTCTTCCTCAATCAAATGGGCCCTTAGGGGGCTTCGGCTAGCCCACACGGGGGCTGGGCTGGCTCCTCCAACAGCCCATGAGGCTCTTTAGGTTAAGAAACCCCTCCCAATGGTCCGGTACCCTCCCAGCACTCCAGTACACTACCGACGAGCCCGAAAGTTTTCCGGTGACCAAAACAGGACTTCCTATATATTGAACTTTACCTCCGGACCATTCCGGAGCTCCTAGTGACGTCTGGGATCTCATTCGGGACTCTGAAAAATCTTAAGTGTGCAGACCCTGCGGGTTCGAGAACTATGTAGACATGATCAAGACACCTCTACAGTCAATAACCAATAGCGGGACCTAGATGCCAATATCGGTTCCTACATATTCTCCGAAGATCTTTATCGATTGAACCTCTATGTCAAGGATTCAGTTAATCCCGTACGATGTTCCCTTTGTTCTTCGGTATATTATTTCCCCGAGAATCAATCGTCGATATCTCTATGCCTAGTTCAATATCGTTACTGGAAAGTCTCTTTACTTGTTCCGTAATACAAAATCCCATGTCTAACACTTTAGTCACATTGGTTGCAAGGCTTGTTTGTGATGTTGTATTACTGAGTGGGCCCTGAGATACCTCTCCGTCACACGGAGTAACAAATCCCAGTCTTGATCCATGCCCACTTAATGGACAACCTCGGAGATACCTGTAGAGCACCTTTATAGTCACCCAGTTACATTGCGACGTTTGATACACACAAGGTACTCCTTCGATGTCAGTGAGTTGCATGATCTCATGTTCATAGGAACAGATACTTGACATGCAGAAACTATAGCAATAAACTGACACGATCGAATGCTATATTTATAGTTTGGGTATTGTCCATCACATCATTCTCCCAATGAAGTGATCCCGTTATGAAATGACATCTCATGTCAATGGCTAGGAAACCTAGACCATCTTTGATGAACGAGCTAGTCTACTAGAGGCATGTTAGGGACACAGTGTTGTCTATATATCCACACATACAATGTGTTTCCAATCAATACAATTATAGCATGGATAATAAACGATTATCATGAACAAGGAAATATAATAATAACCAATTTATTATTGGCTCTAGGGAATATTTCCAGCAATCTCCAGCTTGCACTAGAGTCGATAATCTAGCTCACGTCAATATGTGATTTACATTGTAATGAATCTAACACCCATACAGTTCTGCTGTTGATCATGTTTAGCCCTTGCAAGAGGTTTAGTCAAAGGGTCTGCAACATTCAGATCCGTGTGCACTTTGCAAATATTTATGTTCTCCTCCTTGTTGTACTCGCAGACAGAATTGAAGCGTCTCTTTATGTGTCTGGTCCTCTAGTTAAACCTTGGTTCCTTGGCCAAAGCAATGGCACCAGTGTTGTCTGTTGGAAATATGCCCTAGAAGCAATCAATAAAGTGTTTATTATATATTTCCTTGTTCATGATAATCGTTTATTATCCATGCTATAATTGTATTGATTGGAAACACATTACATGTGTGGGTAAATAGACAACACTCTGTCCCTAGTATGCCTCTAGTGAACTAGCTCGTTGATCAAAGATGGTCTATGTTTCCTAGGCATTGACATGTGATGTCATTTGATAATGGGATCACATCATTAGGAGAATGATGTGATGGACAAGACCCAAACTACAAACGTAGCATATGATCGTGTAAGTTTATTGCTACTATTTTCTTCATGTCAAGTATATGTTCCTATGACCATGAGATCATGCAACTCACGGACACCGGAGAAGTGCCTTGTGTATGTCAAACTTCGCAACGTAACTGGGTGACTATAAAGGTGCTCTACAGGTATCTCCGAGGGTGTCTGTTGAGTTGGCATGGATCAAGACTGGGATTTGTTACTCCGTGTGACGGAGAGGTATCTCAGGGCCCACTCGGTAATACAACTTCACAATAAGCCTTGCAAGCAATGATACTAAGTGTTAGTCACGGGATCCTGTATTACGGAATGAGTAAAGAGACTTTCCAGTAACGAGGTAGAACTAGGTATGGAGATACCGACGATCAAATCTCGGGCAAGTAACATACCGAAGAACAAAGGGAACATCATACGGGATTAACTGAATCCTTGACACAGAGGTTCGACCGATAAAGATCTTCGTAGAATATGTAGGAACCAATACGGGCATCCAGGTCCCGCTATTGGTTATTGACCATAAAGGTGTCTCGGTCATGTCTACATAGTTCTCAAACCCGTAGGGTCTACACACTTAAGGTTTGGTGACGTTTCGATAGTATAGAGTTATGCATGGTGGTGACCGAAGGTTGTTCGGAGTCCCGGATGAGATCTCGGACGTCACGAGGAGCTCTGCAATGGTCCGGAGGGAAGTCCTTTTTTGGTCGCCGGAAAAGTTTTGGGCTCATCGGTAGTGTACCGGGAGACCACCGGGAGGGGTATTTCGACCCAAGAGACTTCATGGGTTGTGGGAGAGTGAATACTAGCCCTTAGTGGGCTGGTGGAAGTCTCACACAAGGCCCATGCGGCTAGGGAAAGAAAAGCCCAAAGGGAAAAGTGGAAAAAAGGAAAAAAGGGGGGAGGAATCCTAGTCCTACTAGGATTGGAGGAGGAATCCTCCTCTCCTCCCCCTTCAGCCACGTGCTACCCGTTCCTCCAGTGCATAGTTTCTCCTCTAGATCGGATTTCTGCAGTGGTTAGGCAAAGCCCTGCGGAATAGCTCCACCACCATTGCCGGAGCGTCGTCACGCTGTCGAAGAACTCGTCTACCTCTCCGCTCCCTCTTGCTGGATCAAGAAGGCGGAGATCGTTATCAAGCTGCACATGTGTTGAACGCGGAGGTGCCGTCTGTTCGGTGCTAGATCGGGACGGATCGTGATTGGATCGCGGGACGCTCGGCGATTTGGATCACAAAGACGTTCGACTACACCAACCGCGTTTCTTAACGCTTCCCGCTTAGCAATCTACAAGGGTACGTAGATCCACTCTCCCTCTCGTAGATGCTCATCACCATGGATAGGTCTTGCGTGAATGTAGGAATTTTTTTGTTTCCCATGCAACGTTCCCCAACAGTGGCATCATGAGCTAGGTCTATGCGTAGATGAGATCTCGAGAAGGACACAAAGATTTTGTGGGCATTGATGCTTAGATTGCTTCCTCCCTTGGTCGTGTTTTGCTTCAGCAGTATTATGGGATGAAGCGCCCGGACCAACATTACTCGTACGCTTACAAGAGACCGGTTCCCTCAACGGTAACTTGTTGCATAGATGGCTTGCGGGTGCCAGTTTCTCCTACTTTAGTTGGATCAGATTCGACAAAAGCGGTCCTTGAGAAGCTTGAAAAGCAACTAATGTATCACCATTGTGGTTTATGCATAGGTGAGAATTGTTCTTGCTAGATACCCGTAGCAGCCACGTAAAACATGCAACAACAATTAGAGGACGTCTAACTTGTTTTTGCAGGGTATGTTGTGATGTGATATGGCCAATTACATGATGTGATATATGTGATGTATGAGATGATCATGTGATGTATAGAATATCATGACTTGCATGTCGATGATTACGGCAACCGGCAAGAGCCATAGGGTTGTCTTTAATTATTGTATAACCTGCATGTCAATCATTAAGCGCTATGTAATGCTTTACTTTATCGCTAATCGGTAGCAATAGTAGTAGAAGCATGATGGGCACGACAACCCCGATGGCGACACGTTGATAGAGATCAAGATGATGGAGATCATGGTGTCGTGCCGGTGATGATGGAGATCATGCCGGTGCTTTCTAGATGGAGATGAAAAGCACAAGTTCATGGCCATATCATGTCACTTATGATTTTCATGTGATGTTAATCCTTTTATGCACCTTTTTTTGCGTAGGACGATGGTAGCATTATAAGGTGATCCCTCACTTAAATTTCAAGATGAATTGTGTTCTCCCCGAGTGTGCACCGTTGCGAAAGTTCGTCGTGTCGAGACACCACGTGATGATCGGGTGTGATAGACTCTACATTCACATACAACGGGTGCAAGCGAGTGTTGCACATGCAAAACACTCGGGTTAAACTTGATGAGCCTAGCATGTACAGACATGGCCTCGGAACACAAGAGACCGAAAGGTCGAACATGAGTCATATAGTAGATATGATCAACATGATGATGTTCACCATTGAAACCATCTCAACTCACGTGATGATCGGCCTTGAGTTGGTGAATTTGGATCATGTGACACTTAGATGACCCGAGGGATGTCAATTTGAGTGGGAGCTTTAGTAATTTGATTAACTAAACTCATTATCTTGAACAATAGTCTAAGTAACCTTTGCATATTTATGTTGTAGATCAATGGCTCGCGCAGTAGCACCCCTGAATTTTAATACGTTCCTAGAGAAAGATAAGTTGAAAGATGATGGAAGTAACTTTGTTGACCGGGCCCGTAATCTGAGGATTATCCTCACGGCTTCCCAGAACTCATATGTCCTTGATGCACCGCTTAGTGACCAACCAGAAGACATGTCATTCGAAGACGTTAAGAACGCTTGGGAGGCACGTACTGGAGACTACTCAATAGTTCAGTGTGCAATATTGTATGGCTTAGAACCGGGACTTTAAAGACGTTTTGAACGTCATGGAGCATATGCGATGTTCCAGGAGTTGAAGTTTATCTTTCAGAAGAATGCCCGGATCGAGAGGTATGAGACCTCCGATAAGTTCTATGCTTGCAAAATGGAGGAGAACGGGTCTATCAGTGACCATATACTCAGAATGCCTAGGTATTCGAATCGTCTAGCAGAGTTGGGAATTACCCTTCTGCCAGAGGTGATCACTGAGAAAGTTCTTCAATCACTGCCACCTAGTTACAAGAGCTTTGTGATGAACTATAACATGCACGCGATGAACAAGTCAATCGTCGAGCTGTTTGCGATGCTAAAAGTCGCTGAGTCTGAAATCCAGAAAGAACATCAAGTGTTGATGGTCAATAAAACTAATAGTTTCAAGAAGAATGGCAAGGGCAAGGGCAAGAAGGCTAAAACCTAGAAGGATGGCAAAGCAGTTGCTACTCCTGTAAAGAAGCCAAAGCATGGACCTAAGCTAGAAACTGAGTGCTTTCATTGCAAGGGAACTGGTCACTGGAAGTAGAATTGCCCCAAGTACCTGGCTGACAAGAAGGCGGCCAACGACAAACAAGGTATATATGATATACATGTTATTGATGTGTGCCTTACTAGCTGTCGTTGTAGTGCCTGGGTATTTGATACCGGTTCGGTTGCTCACATTTGCAACTCAAAACAGGAACTACGGAATAGACGAAGGCTAGCAAAGGATGAAGTGACGATGCGCGTGGTAAATGGTTCCAAGGTTGATGTGATCGCCGTCGGCACGCTCTCTCTTCGATTACCATCGGGATTAGTGATGAACCTGAATAATTGTTATTTAGTGTCTGCGTTAAGCATGAACATTATATTTGGATCTTGTTTATTGCGAGACGGTTACTCATTTAAATCAGAGAATAAAGGTTGTTCTATTTATATGAGTAATATCTAATATGGTCATGGACCCAATGTGAGGGGTTTATTCATATTGAATCTTGATAGTGACGACACACATGTTCGTAACATTGATGCCAAAAGATGTAGAGTTGATAATGATAGTACCACTTTCTTGTGGCACTGCCGTTTAGGTCATATTAGTGTAAAACGCATGAGGAAGCTCCATGCTGATGGACTTTTGCAGTCACTTGACTTTGAATCACTTGACACATGTGAACCATGCGTCATGGGCAAGATGACTAAAAGACCGTTCCCTGGAACAATGGAACGGGCAAGTGACTTATTGAAAATCATACATACTGATGTGTGCGGTCCAATGTATGTTACAGCGCGTGGTGGATATCATTATTTTCTCACCTTCACTGATGACTTAAGTAGATATGGGTATATTTACTTAATGAAACACAAGTCTGAAACATTTGAAAGGTTCAAGCAATTTCAGTGTGAAGTTGAGAATCATCATAACAAGAAGATTAAATTCCGGCGATCTGATCGAGCAGGTGAATATCTGAGTTATGAGTTTGGCAGTCACTTAAGACAGTGTGGAATTGTTTCACAGTTGACACCGCCCGGAACACCACAGCATAATGGTGTGTCCGAACGTCGTAATCGAACCTTATTAGATATGGTGCGTTCTACGATGTCTCTTGCGGATTTGCCACTATCGTTTTGGGGTTATGCATTAGAGATAGCTGCATTCAATTTAAATAGGGCACCATTGAAATCCGTTGAGATGATGCCATATGAACTATGGTTTGGCAAGAGGCCAAAGTTGTTGTTTCTTGAAGTTTGGGGATGTGATGCTGATGTCAAAAAGCTTCAGCCTGAAAAGCTGGAACCCAAAGCGGAGAAATGCGTCTTCATAGGATACCCAAAAGAGACAGTCGGGTATACCTTCTATCTCAGATCCAAAGGCAAAGTGTTTTTCGCTAAGAACGGAACATTTCTTAAGAAAGAGTTTCTCTCGAAAGAATTGAGTTGGAGGAAAATAGAGCTTGATGAGGTTATTGAACCTTTACTTTAACCAGAAAGTAGCATAGCATAGAAAGATGTTTCTATGGAACCTACGATGGTTGAAGAGGAAGTTAATGATAATGATCATGAAGCTTCGGATCAAGCTACTATCGAACCTTGTAGGTTGACAAGGGCGCGTACTACTCCTGAGTGGTACGACAACACTGTCTTGGAGGTCATGTTGTTGGACAACAATGAACCTACAAGCTATGGAGGAGCAGTGATGGGACCGGATTCCGAGAAATGGTTAGAGGCCATGAAATCCGAGATGGGATCCATGTATGAAAACAAAGTATGGACTTTGGAAGTATTACCTAAAGGGCGAAAGGCCATTCAGAACAAATGGATCTTTAAGAAGAAGACAGACACAGACGGTAATGTCACCGTCTATAAAGCTTGACTTGTGGCAAAGGGTTTTTCACAAATTCAAGGAGTTGACTACGATGAGACCTTCTCACCCATAGCGATGCTTAAGTCTGTCAGAATCATGTTGGCAATAGATGCTTATTTCGACTATGAAATTTGGCAGATGGATGTCAAAACAGCGTTCCTCGACGGTTTCCTTGAGGAAGAGTTGTATATGATGCAACCAGATGGTTTTGTCAATCCAGAGAATGCTGACAAAGTTTGCAAACTCCAGCGATCCATTTATGGGATGGTGCAAGCATCTCGGAGTTGGAATAGCGCTTTGATGAGGTGATCAAAGTGTTTGAGTTTATACAAGTTTATGGAGAAGCTAGTATTTACAAGAAAGTGAGTGGGATCTCTATAGCGTTTCTAATATTATATGCGGATGACATATTGTTGATTGGAAAAAATATAGAAATGCTAGAAAGCGTGAAGGAATATTTGAACAAGAGTTTTTCAATGAAGGACCTAGGAGAAGCTGCTTTCATATTAGGCATTAAGATCTATAAAGATAGATCGAGATGCTTAATAGCACTTTCACAGAGCACATACCTTGATAAAGTTTTGAAGAAGTTCAAAATAGATCAGTCCAAGAAGGGGTTCTTGCCTGTGTTACAAGGTGTGAAGTTGAGTAAGACTCAATGCCTAGTGACTGCAGAAGATAGAGAAAAGATGAGTGTCATCCCCTATGCTTCAGCCATAGGCTCTATAATGTATGCAATGCTGTGCACAAGACCCGATGTCAGCCTTGCCATAAGTATGGCCGGAAGGTTTGAAAGTGATCCTGGAATGGAGCACTAGGAAGCGGTCAAGAATATCCTTAAGTACCTGAAAAGGACTAAGGAAATGTTTCTCGTTTATGTAGGTGATGAAGAGCTCTTTGTAAAGGGTTACGTCGATGCAAGCTTTGACACTGATCCGGATGACTCTAAGTCACAAACCGGATACATATTTATTCTCAATGGGGGAGCGGTAAGCTGGTGCAGTTCCAAGCAAAGAATGGTAGCCGATTCTACGTGCGAAGCGGGGTACGTCGCAGCCTCAGAGGCGGCGAAGGAAGGTGTCTGGATGAAGCAGATCATGATAGATCTTGGAGTAGTGCCCAGTGCACTGAATACAATGAACCTATTCTGTGACAACACCGGTGCCATTGCTCTGGCCAAGGAACCAAGGTTTCACAAGAGGACCGGACACATAAAGAGACACTTCAACTCCATCCATGATTACATCAAGGAGAAGGACATAAATATTTGCAAAGTGCACACGGATCTAAATGTTGCGGACCCATTGACTAAACATCTTCCAAGGGCTAAACATGATCAACACCAGAACTGTATGGGTGTTCGATTCATTACAATGTAAATCACATAGTGATGTGAACTAGATTATTGACTCTAGTGCAAGTGGGAGACTATTGGAAATATGCCCTAGAGGCAATAAACAAAATGTTTATTATTATATTTCCTTGTTCATGATAATCGTTTATTATACATGCTATAATTGTATTGATTGGAAACACATTACATGTGTGGGTAAATAGACAACACTCTGTCCCTAGTGTGCCTCTAGTAAATTAGCTCGTTGATCAAAGATGGTTAATGTTTCCTAGCCATTGACATGTGATGTCATTTGATAACAGGATCACATCATTAGGAGAATGATGTGATGCACAAGACCCAAACTACAAACGTATCATATGATCGTGTCAGTTTATTGCTACTGTTTTCTGCATGTCAAGTATATGTTCCTATGACCATGAGATCATGCAACTCACGGACACCGGAGAAGTGCCTTGTGTGTGTCAAACGTCGCAACGTAACTGGGTGACTATAAAGGTGCTCTACAGGTATCTCCGAGGGTGTCTGTTGAGTTGGCATGGATCAAGAGTGGGATTTGTTACTCCATGTGACGGAGAGGTATCTCAGGGCCCACTCGGTAATATAACATCACAATAAGCCTTGCAAGCAATGTGACTAAGTGTTAGTCATGGGATCTTGTATTACGGAATGAGTAAAGAGACTTGCCGGTAACGAGGTTGAACTAGGTATGGAGATACCGACGATCGAATCTCAGGCAAGTAACATACCGAAGAACAAAGGCAACATCATACGGGATTAACTGAATCCTTGACATACAGGTTCGACCGATAAAGATCTTTGTAGAATATGTAGGAACCAATATGGGCATCCAGGTACCGCTATTGGTTATTGACCATAGAGGTGTCTCGGTCATGTCTACATAGTTCTCGAACCCGCAGGGTCTGCACACTTAAGGTTTGGTGACGTTCCGGTAGTATAGAGTTATGCATGGTGGTGACCGAAGGTTGTTCGGAGTCCCGGATTAGATCCCGGACGTCATGAGGAGATCCGTAATGGTCCAAAGGTAAAGATTCATATATAGGAAGTCCTGTTTTGGTCACCGGAAAAGTTTCGGGCTCATCGGTAGTGTACCGGGAGTGCCGGTAGTGTACCAGGAGACCACCGGGAGGGGTATTTCGACCCAAGAGGCTTCATGGGCTGTGGGGAAGTGAATACCAGATCTTAGTGGGCTGGTGGAAGTCCCACACAAGGCCCATGCGGCTAGGGAAAGAAAATCCAAAGGGAAAAGTGGAAAAAAAGCAAAAAAGGGGAGGAATCCTAGTCCTACTAGGATTGGAGGAGGAATCCTCCTCTCCTCCCCCTTCGGCCGAACCAAGGAGGCTTGGCCCTTTAGCCAAGGCCTCTCCTTGCTCCCTTTTATATATACTGGAGATTTTAGCGGTTTTGCACTAGATTTTCAGCCACGTGCTACCCGTTCCTCCAGTGCATAGTTTCTCCTCTAGATCGGATTTTTGCAGTGCTTGGGCGAAGCCCTGCCGGAATAGCTCCACCACCATTGCCGGAGCGCCGTCACGCTGTCGGAGAACTCGTCTACCCCTCCACTCCCTTTTGCTAGATCAAGAAGGCGGAGATCGTTATCAAGCTGCACGTGTGCTGAACGCGGAGGTGCCGTCCGTTCGGTGGTTGATTGGGACGGATCGTGATTGGATCGCGGGACGCTCGGTGATTTGGATCGCGAAGACGTTCGACTACACCAACCACGTTTCTTAATGCTTCCCGCTTAGCGATCTACAAGGGTATGTAGATCCACTCTCCCTCTCATAGATGCTCATCACCATGGATAGATCTGCGTGTGCGTAGGAAAATATTTGTTTCCCATGCAATGTTCCCCAACATTGTCATAGAGCAGATCCATTGGATTCAGTGCACTGGGCACAATTCCAAGATCGGTCATGAACTCCTTCATCTAGACACCTTCCTTCGTTGCCTACGAGGCTGCGATGTACTCCACTTCGCGTGTAGAATAGGCTATCACGCTCTGCTTGGAACTGGAGCAGCTTACCGCTCCCCCATTGAGAATATATATGTATCCGGTTTGCGACTTAGAGTCATACAGATCAATGTCAAATCTTGCATTGACATAACCCTTTACGGCGATTTCTTGATCACCTCCATAAACAAGAAACATTTCCTTAGTCCTTTTTAGGTACTTAAGGATATTGTTGACCGCCGTCCAGTGCTCCATTCCTGGATCACTTAGAAACCTTCCGTCCATACTTATGTCAAGGCTAACATCGGGTCTTGTGCACAGCATTGCATACATGTGAGAGCCTATGGATGAAGCATAGGGGGTGACACTCATCTTTTCTCTATCTTCTGCAGTCACTGGGCATTGAGTCTTACTCAACTTCACACCTTGCAACACAGGCAAGAACTCCTTGGACTGATCCATTTTGAACTTCTTCAGAACTTTGTCAAGGTATGAGCTCTGTGAAAGTCCTATTAATCGTCTCGATCTATCTCTATAGATCTTAATGCCTAATATGAAAGTAGCTTCTCCTAGGTCATTCATTTAAAAACTCTTGTTCCAATATCCTTCACGCTTTCCAACATTTCTATATTGTTTCCAATCAGTAATACGTCATCCACATATAATATCAGAAATGCTATAGACCTCCCACTCACTTTCTTATAAATACAAGCTTCTCTGTAAACTCGTATAAAACCGAACGCTTTGATCACCTCATCAAAACATAGATTCCTACTCCGAGACGCTTGCACCAGTCCATAAACAGATCGCTGGAGTGTGCAGGCTTTGTTAGCATTCTCAGGATCGACAAAACCTTCCAATATTATCATATACAACTCTTCCTTAAAGAAACCGTTCTGGAACTCTGTTTTGACATCCATCTGCCAAATTTCAGTCGAAATACGCAGCTATTGCTAACATGATTCTAACGAACTTAAGCATCGCTACGGGTGCGAAGGTCTCATCGTAGTCAACTCCTTAAACTTGTGAAAAACCCTTTGCCACAAGTCAAGCTTTATAGATGGTGACATTACCATCCGCGTTTGTCTTCCTCTTAAAGATCCGTTTGTTCTGAATGGCCTTTCGCCCTTCAGGTAATACTTCCAAAGTCCATACTTTCTTTTAATACATGGATCCCATCTCGGATTTCATGGCCTCTAACCATTTCCTAGAATGAGGTCCCATCATCTCTTCTCCATAGATCGTAGATTCATCGTTGTCTAACAATATGACCTCTAAGACACGGTTGCCTTACCACTCAGGAGCAGTACGTGCCCTTGTCAAACTACGAGGTTCGATAGGAACTTGATATGAATCTTCATGATCATCATCATTAACTTCCTTTTCAATCAATGCAGGCTCTACAGAAACATCTTTCTCACTGCGCTACTCTCTAGTTGAAGTAAAGGTTCAATAACCTCATCAAGTTCTATTTTCCGCCCACTCAATTCTTTCAAGAGAAACTCTTTCTCAAGAAATGTTCCGTTCTTAGTGACAAACACCTTGCCTTCGGATTTGAGATAGAAGGTATAACCAACTGTCCCTTTTGGGTATCCTATGAAGATGAATTCCTCCGCTCTGGGTTCCAGCTATTCAGGCTGAAGCTTTTTGACATAAGCATCACATCCCCAAACTTTAAGAAATGACAACTTTGGCTTCTTGCCAAACCACAGTTCATATGGTGTCATCTCACCGGATTTCGATGGTGCCTTATTTAAAGTGAAGGCAAATATCTCTAATGCATAACCCCAAAACGATAGTGGCAAATCGGCAAGAGACATCATAGAATGCACCATATCTAATAAGGTTCGATTACGATGTTCGTACACAGCATTACGCTGTGGTGTTCCAGGCGGTGTCAATTGTAAAATAATTCCACATTGTCTTAAGTGACTGCCAAGCTCATAACTCAGTTATTCACCTCCTCGATCAGATCGTAGGAATTTAATCATCTTGTCAAGATGATTCTTAACTTCAGTCTGAAATTGCTTGAACTTTTCAAACATTTCAGACTTTTGCATCGTTAAGTAAATATAACCATATGTACTTAATTAATTAGTGAAGGTGAGAAAATAATGATATCCGCCGCGCGCCTCAATGCTCATCGGACCGCACACATCACTATGTATGATTTCCAACAAGTCACTCGCCTGTTCCATTGTTCCAAAGAATGGGGTTTTAGTCATCTTCCCATGAGGCATGGTTCAGATGTGTCAAGTGATTCAAAATCAAGTGATTCCAAAAGTCAATCAGCATCGAGCTTCTTCATGCATTTTACACCAATATGACCTAAATGGCAGTGCCACAAGAAAGTGGTACTATCATTATAAACTCTACATCTTTTGGCAACAATGTTACGAACATGTGTATCATCACTATCGAGATTCAATATGAATAAACCCCTCACATTGGGTGCATGACCATAAAAGATATTACTCATACAAATAGAACAACCATTATTCTCTGATTTAAATGAGTAACCTTCTTGCAATAAACAAGATCCAGATATAATGTTCATGCTTAACGTAGGCACTAAATAACAATTATTTAGGTTCATCACTAATCCCGATGGTAATCGAAGAGCGAGCATGCCAACGGTGATCACATCAACCTTGGAACCATTTCCCACGTGCATCGTCACTTTGTCCTTTGCCATCATTCATATATTCCGTAGCTCCTATTTTGAGTTGCAAATGTGAGCAACCAAACCAGTATCAAATACCTAGGCACTACAATGAGAGTTGGTAAGGTACACATCAATAACATGTATATCATATATGTCGTGGGAATGAGCATGACAGTAGAAGGTAGGGGTACGGAAGGAGAGGGCAGAGTCCTAGCAATGGCGAGGGTGTACACACGAATGTATGAGTTCAGGCCCCTCTCGTGGAGGTAAGAGCCCTACGTCTTAGTGCTCGGGAGCTTTGTCGTGTGGAATATTGAGATTACAGTGGTTGCGAACCCTTGTGACAGAGGGGAGGGGTGGCTTCTATAGAGTTTGTTGCCCCTCATAATTGTACGGCATCTAAGGGTTTGATCGTGGGTTTAAAGACTGGTGTTACTGGTAACATACATAATAAAAGATGCTAATGACGAAAGGCTTAACACGTGCCCGTTGGCCTCCTGGAGGTGGCTTCTGGTCTTCTGGCGTCGAGTGGAAATGAGGTCTTCCGAGTAACAGTCGCCCGTCAAGTGGATGAAGAATTCTCCGAGTGGATTGCCTGTCGAGTGACTTGACCATCATCGGTAATCCGGTCGGAAGCTTATTTGTGATCTTCAAGTCCTCCAATGTCATGTCCTTAGGTAGGGCATGCAGGTCATGCCTAGGACCCTACCCTAGGTACATATCCTCGTCATTAGCCCTCGAATGGGTCAGGGTCTGAGTGGTGAATGGGGGACATCGATGTTTGTTCAGAACCAGACACCAAGACTTCTGAATGATATTCGGGGCTTCAACGAAACTTACGTCGATTGAACTCTTCATCATTCGCCCGGATCAATTCAGCCTTGAAAGTGCCCGAGTGAATGTTCAACGTCGATTTTGTTCCGAGTGATCTGAAGGAATCTTTTGAGGCAACGGTTCGGTCTGTCAGACCCGGATTTGGCAGGATACGAAAATTTGGGAAGCGCGCATGTGTGCGATGATGACGCCACGATCAGAGCAAGTGGGGGCATGATGCCTCGATCCACGCACCGGTCATTTCGCCACGTACAAGGCGCAGTCTGCGGTTGGCATGTGTGGCGATCTCGTGG
This sequence comes from Hordeum marinum, assembly GCA_022496015.1. Taxonomy (NCBI): domain Eukaryota; kingdom Viridiplantae; phylum Streptophyta; class Magnoliopsida; order Poales; family Poaceae; genus Hordeum; species Hordeum marinum. Next base: position 300,680,699 of record CM039674.1, on the reverse strand, counting down.
GCCCACCAATCAGCGAGGCACTCGGCGGGGTATAAATCCCGAAGCGCCGTGGATTGCATAGTACCTTTTCCCCAAACTTCCATTCCTCTTCCGCCTCCTCTATCTCTAGCGCCACACTCCGTTCTTCTCAAACGAGAGCTACCGCCGCGATGACGAAGGGCGCCACAGAGAAACTGGAGCATGCCAAGAAGGGGCGGTGAAAAGCCAAGGCAAGAAGCCCTCAACCGCTCGGTTCACCGTGCCGGCGGGATGGATGCAGGGATTTTTTTCCCCGCTGTGATCACTCGTGAGGACATGGATGGCTTGGTCGCCGACGGTCTTGTGGCGGACGACGCCTGGAGGTTGTCGGAGGGAGAGCGCGAACCAGAGCCGCGCGACGGAGAGCAAGTTCTCCTTCCTCCCACGTCAAAAGAGGTTTTTCTTTGCCTCCCCACCCATTCATTAGAGGGTTTCTGAACTTATTTGGCGCTCAGCTCCACCACTTCCCACCGAACGCGATTTCCTATTTGTCTGCCTTCATTACCTTGTGCAAGTGCTTTCTGGGCTGTCCCCCTCATTGGGGGCTGTTGAAGCACATCTTTACGGTTAGATTTCAGACTATGAAGATAGCTCTTCCCGCAGATGGGAAGACTCATGTGCTACAGTTGTGTGGGGATCTAGGACGTCAGAAAAGAGCTCATAGTTCTTTCCCTTCTATGACCTTTCCTGAATCTGTTAGAGCCTGACAGTCGACTTGGTTCTATAGCAAAGATGTAGCTTCTCCCAACATGTCGACTGGTCTTGCCCCCTATACAACTGACTGTCCAGCTGTCCCCAAGTCTCTGAGGGTGACTGGAGAGGAACATGTCCAAGTGGGAATCTTGGTGGAGGTTGTGGTGCAACTGATCCGGGGTGGAGTGACTGGCATGGATCTGTTGGAGACATTCCTCAGTCGATGGGTTCAGCCGCTTCAAGCTAGGGATCACACCATGTGGCACTACGCAGGCCCTGAGGACTCGACCAGGACGCACCTAGAAGAGGTTCCGCAAAAAACTGTCGAGCAATGGCTTCGCAGCATCACTAGGGCGTGTGACAACCCCTTGGGAGCCAAGAGGATCCGACCGAAGAATCTAGTAAGTTGCAGTTTGTTGACTGAATAGCTTGTACTATCGAGTGATAGATTGATTTATGGACTGACTTCTTTGTTTGAATCATGCAGGGGTGGACGAACATGTACTCACCTATTCCCAATGGGAACCAAACTGAAGATGATGTGGTGAGCGAGGGCGGCAGTGTGGATGGCGACGGCTCAGAAGACTCCAAAGACGAGTATGAAAACTCAGACGAAAACGAGGAAGAAGTCAAGTCGCCTCCTCGCTCTGAACGTCGCTCCAAGTCCCGCCAAGACCCCACGACTGCTGAAGACAGGGCCCCGGGCCCAAGCGAGAAGAACCCAAAGAAGAGCCGACCATCGATTGTTGAGTCGAGTGAACGATCGGCGAAGCAACCCAAACCGAATGTGGCCAAATGCCCAAACCTCGCAAATCCCTGCCTCGCATGAAGATGGCCGTGCCTGTCATCTCCACGTGAGTGTTTACTTTTGAATTCTCACTGTCGATTGTGACTTTGAATCCTTGTTGACTGAATGTTATTTGACCCATCAGAGCTGCTACTTTAGTGACGTCTCCTCAACATGACGAAGGGGATGCAATGGATGTAGACACTGCCGATGCAGCCACCTCTCACATAGGTAATGAACTCTTTATTTCTGCTTCTTGAATACGGTTTGTCGATTACCAAAGCTAATTCTGTCGATTGATAATTACAGAAATCATCCAGCTAGAAGATGATGAAGAACACGCTGGGGGTACGGGAGGCGGAGGCGAGACCTTAAGAATCCCGTGCATACGCACTCGAAGAACTTCATCTGCGTAGACGCCTCAGAGGTCGACTGCAGAGTCCTCCCAGGGGATGAGCGACTCGATACGGATCAGAGTTGACCCAGCAGTGCCTCTGATGAGTCCCCCTCCAGTTGTTTCAACCATCGTGACGTCGACTCCAACTGGACCTACCCAGACTACCTCTACTGCTCCAACCATTACGCCACTCGCGCTGATGACGGCTTTTCCTTTGCACCGCATCCCGGGAGATTAGACTGGAGCCACAAAGGAGGCCATGATCCAGGTGGAGTAGATGATGTTGCGCACCAAGGAGGCGTACGAGGCCAGCAAGCTGTCTTACGATGCCAGCACAGGGCTTCACACGAATGTCCGAGTAAGTTCGATTGTAAGTACATTTGCAATTGAATTCCTGTCTTCTTTGACTATACACCCACTGGGTGTTTATTTTCCACTCGTAGGATGTTTGAAAGCTCTCCACTCGAATAGATCAGGTCTTAGTCGAGTAGATTTTGGGTCACTCGACAGATCGAGTGACGAATGTTCGATAGGGCAGACCTTGTCGACTGTTTTATAACCAGTGGGGACACGCTAAGTGCACCCACTAGGTGTAGTCCCCGAGACCGTTGTCGAGTACTTGCATCGACAGGGGTCTTAGAGTTGTCGTATGCAGGATACGTTTGCCCTTAACCGCGCTACTCCATAGCTACTTTGTAGGTTTCATGGATATCATTGATAAACCATGATATGACACTACATAAGGATAGACTGCACTTCATGGAGTGTCGGGGGCATGTCATTCAACAGATCGGGTGACGGATGTTCCATAGATGGATATTTTCTACCACTCAACAGGTCGGGAGTTGGCAGATCCAGTGCGGGCACGCTAAGTGCACCCACTGGGTGTAGTCCCCGAGACCGCTGTCGTGTGCTTGCACCGGCAGGGGTCTTAGAGTTTGTCGAATGCGGGATACGTTTGCCTTTCATCGCACCACTCTGAGGCTACTTTGTAGGTTTCATGGATATCGTTGATCAACCATTATATGACACTACATAAGGATAGACTACACTTCACGGAGTGGGGGGAGGCACGTCACTCGACAGATCGAGTGACGGATGTTCGATAGGGTAGACCTTGTCGACTGTTTTATAACGAGTGGGGGCACGCTAAGTGCACCCATTGGGTGTAGTCCCCGAGGCTAGTATTGATCGAAGACGATAAGCAGTAGTCTTGAAAACTTCAAATTGGAATTTCAGTCATACGCAGAGTACGGTTTTCACTCAACATGTCGAGTTATATATATATATTTTTCTTGGCCGCCCCGCTCCGAAGCTATCTTGTAGGTTTTATGGACATCATTTGATCAACCATTACATGACACTGCTTCAAAGATACAGAACGGGGTCGATGGAATACTCGGCAGATCGACTGTTAATCGTTCCAGTGGGGGCACTCTGAGTGCACCCACTGGGCGTAGTCCATGAGACTGACGTCGAGTGCTTGCATTGGCGGGGGTCTGATAGAGACTGTCTTGAACTTGTTTACGGTACGCGGAGTACATGAGCCACTCGACATGTCGAGTGTACTTTTGGTTGAATTCTCTTTCCCCAGGACGCATGTTTCATGGACATCATTGATCAACCATGATATGACGCTATTCCAGGATAGTGGGGTGGGGTGATATGCGCCGCCCAATCAACCATTTTTGGTCTTCTCCACTTCAGTGCTGATATTTCTTGTGAATTGAATTTCTTTTTTCTTGATTTCAGAGGGCTTGTGAACTTGGAACGCAGTACAAGTATCTTGAAGATGAAAGGAACCGGTTGCGCGTGGACTTGGAAGCCTCCAACAATGCTTTGGAGAGAGTGCAGGCCGAGCTAAAAACTCTCGGAGGTAACCTTTGTTGACCCCCTGCATTCTCATCTTCACTTTCCATGCTTTGAACCGAGTGCTTACACTCGAACAGGCGTACGCAATGAAAACCGTCAACTCCAAGCGCGACTCCACAATGTTGTTTCTTTAGATTCCATGAAGAAAGCGCTGGAGACAAGGAAAAAGCGCTTGCTGACGCCCAGCGCGTGGCGAAGGAGAAAATTGAAGCTGTCGACCAAAAGTTGACTGCTGCGAAGAGGATGGAGGAAGAGAACTCGAAGATGAAGCAAGAGTATGTGGACCTTATCAAGAAGATTGAGCAACTAACCAAGAGGAGCAACGGCCTGGATAGGCACTTGGGAGAGTTCTCGGGGAAGATGTATATTCTGCTCGACGGTGAGTTTCTCTGTGGATTGAACTTTATGAAAAAAAATTATGACTGTATCTCATCAGTCCTCCTCCCATTCTCCCATTCCCCCTTCCCAGAATTCTGCCAAGACTTTGAGAAAGAGACTGAGGAGATCGATCCCAACTTGGATCCCATCAAGTCACCTGTTGGAGATGCGGTGGCCATGAACATGCTCAGACTCAACTTCAGGCTTCAAGTTGTTCAAGCGTATATTGTTCGATTGAGAAATGCAATGGAGAGGATCGACAAGGAGTTGTGGCCTAAAGACACTCTTTAGCTTGACCTCACATCCGTTATGGCATGCCTGAACGACCTCCCCAGTCGAGTGCAAGCCTAGAAGAAATATGTTGCTCGTTGCGGTGCTGACGTGGCGCTCTCCCTTGTGAGGGTCCATTGCAAGGTGGTGAGGGAAGACAAGTTGAAGGAGCTCCAAGTGGTTAAGACGAAGAAACTCCAGTTTGAAGATTTCATGGGGACCTTCATCGACGCAGCCACCAGGATCGCGGACGACATCGACTTGGACACTTTCGTCGAGCCAGCCAGCCCATCGGGCGCTTGAAAACTTGATCTTTGAGAGAAAAACTTTATTTGCCTCGGTATGCCGAGTCAAACTATATCAGCTTAAAACTTCATTCAGGCCTTAGGCCTGAGCACGTTTGCTTTCTCACGAAACTTTTATCTGCGATTAAACCTTTGGATTTATCCGTATTTGTCTTTCAATCGTTTGCTCGACTAAGTTTGTTTTTAGGCTTAGGCAAAAACATGTTTGCAGCTAAGCCCCTAAGTGTGAATATTGCTAAACACTCGGAATATTTTTGACCCTAGGCGAAGATTCATTCGCAGCTAGGGCATCGAGTGAATTCGGTCGATGGAGAGTTTAACTTAGGCGAAAACACGTTCGCAGCTAAGCCCCCGAGTGTGAGGATCGCTCGACACTGAGAGTATTTTTGAACCAAAGCGAAGACTAATTCGCACGTAGGTTGTCGAGTGAACAGACTACTATCCACTTGGCGAGGACTTTAACTTAGGCAAAAGACAGTTCGCGGCTAAGCCCCCGAGTGTGAGGATTCCTCGACACTCGGAGTATTTTTCAACCTAAGCGAAGACTAATTCGCAAATAGGTCGTCGAGTGAATGGACTGCTATCCGCCCGATAGGGTTTTTAGCTTAGGCGAAAGCATGTTCGCAGCTAAGGCCCCTAGTGTGACGATTGCTCAACACTCGGAGTATTTTTCAACCTAAGCAAAGACTAATTCGCAAATAGGTCGTCGAGTGAATGGACTGCTATCCACCCTATGGTTTTTTTAACTTAGGCGAAAGCATGTTCGCAGCTAAGCCCCCGAGTGTGAGGATTGCTCAATAGTCAGAGTTTTCCCAAGAGCGAAATTGTACGATCGAAATCGACAATATATTGTGGAAGTCTGATTTGCATAGATGAAGTATTCTTATTACATCAAAACTCTTCTATCTCTAAGTGTAGAAGCGTCGGAGCAGATCTGCATTCCAGGCCCGTGGCTCGTCCATCTGCTTCTTGAGATTGTACAGGTGATAAGCTCCGTTGTTCAGCACTTTGGTGATGAAGAAAGGACCTTCCCATGCTGGAGCAAGCTTATGAGGCAGTCGTTGATCCACTCAGAGCACCAAGTCTCCCTCATGAAACGATCAACTCTTGACATTCTTCACATGGAAGTGTCGTAGATCCTGCTTATAAGTTGTAGTCCAGATCAAAGCCATCTCCCGCTCTTCCTCCAGGAGATCGACACCATCCTGCCTAGCTTGTTCAGCTGCAGCTTCAGAGTAAAGTTCCACTTGAGGAGAATTGTGAAACAAGTCACTCGGCAAGACAGCTTTGGCACCGTAGACCAGGAAAAAGGAGTCCGTCCAGTCGACCGATTTGGCATAGTTCTCAGGCCCCATAACACAGACGGCAGCTCAGTCACCCAGGCACCAGTGGCATGATCCAGATCGCGCATGAGACGAGGCTTCAGACCTTGCAGGATGAGGCCATTAGCTCGCTCGACTTGCCCATTGGTTTGCCGATGTGCAACAGATGCATAATCCACCCGAGTGCCCTGAGAGATGCAGAAGTTTCTCAATTCTTCCGAATCAAAGTTGGTGTCGTTGTTGATGATAATGTTGTGAGGAATGCCGTATCGAAAAATTATTTCTCTCATGGATGTGACCGTCGTGCAAGAGTTCAACTTCTTAATGGGCTTGGCTTCGATCCACTTGGTAAATTTGTCGACTACAAACCAGCAAATGAATGAACCCGCATTTTCCAGTCTGAAAGGGACCAACCATGTCGAGTCCCCAAATAGAAAATGGCTAGGCGAGGGGAAATGTCTTCAGTTCAGAGGCCGGCTTATGTGACAGGTTTGCATAGAATTGGCATCCACCACAATGATCAACAATGTCTTTACCTATCTCATTAGCCCGTGGCCAGAAGAAACCAGCTCGGTATGCTTTAGCGACGATTGTCCGCGAGGACGCATGATGGCCACAAGTTCCCAAGTGGATCTCATCCATAATCATTTGACCTTCTTCAGGGGAGATGCAACGCTGCGTCATGCCAGTCCTGCTTTCTCTGAATAGCTGATCCGCAATCACAGTAAACGCCTTGGACCTGCGCACAATCTGTCGAGCCTCTGTTTCATCTTCAGGGAGTTCTTGTCGGAGGATATAAGCAATGTAAGGTACTGTCCAATCAGGAATGACAACCAGAATCTCCATGACCAAATCAATTACTGCAGGAACATCGACTTCAGTCGGATCAGTGGAGCTCATAGCTTGCGAGGGCTCTTCGCTGAAAGGATCTTCTTGCATCGAGGGAGTATGCAGGTGCTCTAAGAACACATCATTGGGGACAGGCTGTTGAGTGGACTCAATCTTTGCTAGTTTGTCGGCCGCCTGATTCTTCAGCCGGGGAACATGATGAAGTTCCAGGCCTTCAAATTTCTTTTCCATCTTTGTGACAGCATTGCAGTACCCAGTTATAGCGGGGTTTCGAACATCCCACTCTTTCATCACTTGATTCACCACCAAATCTGAGTCGCCATAAACCATCAGGCATTTGACGCCGAGTGAGATAGCCATGCGCAACCCATACAAAAGTGCTTCATATTCTGCCTCATTGTTGGAGGAATCAAAGTGAATTTACAAGACATAACTGAGGTTGTCGCCCTTGGGAGATATCAGGACAACACCAGCACCGGACCCATTCAACATTTTAGAGCCGTCGAAGAACATGGTCCAATGTGCCAAGTGAACCTGGATTGGCTATTGTTGTTCAATCCACTCGGCCATAAAATCTGCTAGTGCTTGGGACTTGATTGCTTTCTTGGCTTCAAACTTAATGTTAAAATGTCCGAGTTTGATAGCCCACTTAGACACTCGACCAGATGCGTCTCGATTGTTGAAAATCTCGGACAATAGAGCATCACTGACGACTGAAATCGAGTGGACTTGAAAATCATGCGCTACCTTCTTCACTGACAGGTAAATACCATAAACCAGCTTCTGGTAGTGTGGATATCTTTGCTTCAAGGGGGACAGAACTTCAGAGACATGATAAACTGTCCGTTGGACTTTGTAAGCTTTACCCTCCTCCTCTCGCTCGACAGTTAGCACTGTACTAATGACCTGATTAGTGGCCATGATGTACAGGAGCAATGGCTCTTTGCTGCATGGAGCAGCAAGCACCGGATGGGTGGAGAGCATGGCTTTGAGCTCAACAAATGCTGCTTCGGCTTCTGGAGTCCACTCGAATGTGTCGAACTTCTTCATCAATTGGTATAGAGGTAGCGCCTTCTCACCAAGGCGAGAAATGAATCGACTCAATGCTGCCAGGCAACCTGTGAGTTTCTGAACATCATGCACTCGCATGGGAGTCTTCATTCGGGTAATGGCGCTGATTTTCTCAGGGTTGACACCAATCCCTCGTTCGGAAACGAGAGAACCGGTTAACTTGCCGCCAGGGACGCCGAAAGTACACTTGGCCGGATTCAGCTTTATGTCGTAACTCCTCAGATTGGCGAATGTTTCGGCCAAGTCAGCCAGCAGGTTGGAACCTTTGCGAGACTTGACCACTATATCATCCATGTACGCCTCAACATTCCGAGGGATTTGTTCGAGTAAACACTTCTGAATCATGCGCATAAAAGTAGCGCCGGCATTTTCCAGACCAAATGGCATAGTGATGTAGCAAAAACACCCGAATGGGGTGATGAAGGTTGTCTTTTATTTCATTTGGGCCATACAAACGGATCTGATGGTACCCAGAGTAAGCATCTAGAAACGATAAACGCTCGCATCCCGCGGTCAAGTCAACAATCTGATCTATGCGTGGGAGCAGAAAATGATCCTTCGGGCAGACCCGATTGAGATGTTTGAAGTCAATGCACATACACAACGACTTATCCTTTTTGGGCACCATCATGACATTCGAGAGCCACTCGGAGTGGTAAATCTCCCGAATGAACTTGGCTTGCAAGAGACGGGCCACTTCTTCATCGATTGCTTTGCGCTTCTCCGCTGCCGATCGAAGCAGATGCTCCCTGACGGGCTTAGCTTTCGGATCAACTCCCTGACGGTGCTCAGCCAGTCCCCTGGGAACCCCCGGCATGTCAGCAAGCTTCCATGCGAAGATATTCCAGTTCTCATGGAGGAACTCGATGAGCTCGGCTTCCTATTTGCTGTCGAGCATTGATGATATATTTGTCGAGGCAGCTGTTGGATCCATCGGGTGGATGTGCAGCTTCTTTACTTCCCGTGCTGACTGAAACACCGACTCGAAGCGGGCTTCTTTGAGCGGAGCAAATCACTAGGGTCAGCGCTCTTCTTGTATTCCTCCAGCTCGACCATGGTCATCTGATGATCGGCGATCTTGGAGCCTTGCTGGAGGCATTCTTCAGCTCGCTGTCGATTTCTAGTGATCGTGATCACACCCTTAGACACCGACATCTTCAACTTGAGATACATGTAACATGGACGGGCCATGAAACGAGCATACGCTAGTTGACCCAAAATGGCATGATAGGCACTCTGGAAATCCATGACTTCAAACATCAATTTTTCCTTTCAAAAATATCTATTGTTCCTGAACGTCACATCCAATGCAATCTGGCCGAGTGACTTGGCCTTCTTCCCTGGGATGACTCTGTGAAATTGCATGTTGCTTTCACTCAGTTGGGACATTGGAATGCCCATCCCTTTTTCAGGGTATCCGCATAGAGGATGTTCAGACCGCTGCCACCGTCCATGAGGACCTTTCTAAGTCGAGTGCCCCCCACCACGGGATCAACTACCAAAGCTTGTCGACCAGGAGTGTTCACATGAGCAGGATGGTCTGTTTGGTCGAATGTGATAGCATACTCGGACCACTTGAGGTAGGTGGGGTTAGCAGGTACGGCCATGTTGACCTCCCTGTTGATGACCTTCAGTCGACTCTTGCTCTCTACATCAGCGAAAATCACAAGTGTAGCAGTGACATCTGGGAATGTGTCTTTATCTTCATCTTCATTCTTTTTAGGAGTCTTGTCTCCCGGCGGAGTCTCTTTAAACTACTGAATAAGTGTTCGACATTGTCGAGTGGTGTGCTTGGGCAGAATCACATTGCCCCCCTCATCTTTCCTCGTGTGAATTACACACGGCTGATCCATAATATCGATCCCTGACTAATTTTTTTCCTTTCTTGGAGGCATACTGTGCTTTAGCCTTCCCCTTATTATTTGCTTGGGTCGCCAGTGCGGCTCTTCTGCTTGAACCGAACCCTCAGCTTTTCGCTTCTTGTTCCGATTGGAGTTCCCGCCAGTATCACTGACGACTGCCTTTACTTTGCCGCTATGGAGCCGGTCTTCTTCCTCGCCATTGGCGTGCCAATTGGCGATCTCCATCATCTTGCCGAGTGAAATGTCACCCGTTCGACCGAACTTCAAATAAAGCTCTCTATATCTCACACCGGCCTTGAAAGCACACACAGCCTGGTGTTCTGAAACATTCTCCACTCTATGATGCAGAGTGGACCAACGCTGAATATAATCTCTTAAGATCTCGTTGGGCTTCTGGACACAATGCTGTAAGTCGACCAGCCCGGCAGGACGCTTGCAAGTGCCTTCGAAGGTTCGGATGAACACTTGGGCAAGATCCTCCCAGCAATATATACTAGATGGAGCCAAGCGATTTAGCCAAGCACGAGCTGAACCACGCAACATCAAGGACAGGTGTTTCACTGCGATGTTATCATTGCCGCCACCAATCTATACAGCCACTCGGTAATCATCCAACCAAGTCTCTGGCTTTAACTCGCCAGAAAACTTCCCGATCCCAGCCGCCAACCTGAAGTTGTGGGGAATCTCCGTAGAACGGATGGCTCTGCTAAAACACTCAGGACCAGAAATCATAGCTGAGCTGCCACTCGGAAAATCTCTGTCTTGTCCTTCTCTGTGAGCTCTGCCCCTGTCGATTCGCTTCTGGGTGAGGATATCACGAGCATCAAAACCTGCATTCCACTCCTCATCGAACGAGCGCCTTTCGTCCTAGTGTCGGGGCATGTGCGAACCAGCCTACGGAGGAGTGGGCACTTGACGACGGTCTTCACGGTGAAACTGATCTCTGACTTGCTCTTCATGAAAGCCTCCACCCCTACGATGCAAGGGCGATCCAGGGCTATGTGTCGACTGAACAGTTTCCGCCCTGGGTGAGTTGTTGTGTATCATGTTGCGGGACTGTGAAACAACAGAATTCTTACGCTGCGCTGCATCTAGCAAGGCTCTGATTTGCATCAACCCTCTTCCAGCCTCTGACCGCGACTGCTGAATGGAATCTGCTATCCTAGTAGCAGCTGCAATATTTAACACAGGGGTATGATATACCTCAACGTTGTTGTGGGATCCAGTCGGGAATAGTTGTCGCTACTGTCGACTGACAACTGGTGGGCGCTGACGAGCGTGCTCGTCGAGTCCCCGCTGGAGCTCTTCCAGCTGAATACGCGTGGCCTCCAAGGCCTAGGCCTCGGCGGTTGTACCAACGATGGGGCTATGAAGAACTTCACCATCACGACGGGGCTGTCCACTCGACGTGCCGCCAGCATCGCGCTTGCCGTGGCCAAAGCCCGGCGGCGGGCTTTGATGAGAGCCCACCATAAGGACCTCCGTTACTGGATCGCAGCTCTCGCACTCGGAAGGGACATTAGATGGATTGAAATCTGACTCGAACAAGCCATGAAGGGACTCGGCAGGCTAAAGTGTTGCGATCTGCAAAGAAGAAATTTGACGCACCATTGCATGCTTGACCTAATGCTGGAGTCGTGAGCGGCCGGACCGCTTGCGACCGCGGACAGCGAGGGGAGCCAACGCATAGGGAGTCGATGCATGACGCAGCAGCATGCCGCAAGAACTCGCGCGGAAGTGCGTGGCCCCGTGGACCGGGAGCTCCTTGACATCGAGAGGCACTTCCTGAAGCCATGCCAAATCGTCAGCGATGAAGGTGAGCGCTCCGAAACGGATCCCGTGGCCCAGAGCGAAAACACCGCCAGAAGACATGTCGAAGGATGAAAAACGCAACCTCGCCAGAAGTCGCTTAGACACCTGCCCCATGGTGGGCACCAACTGTTGTGGGAATGAGCCTGACAGTAGAAGGTAGTGGTACAAAAGGAGAGGGCAGAATCCTAGCTACGGTGAGGGTGTACACACAGATGTATGAGTTCAGGCCCCTCTCGTGAAGGTAACAACCCTATGTCTTAGTGTTCGGGAGCTTTGTCATGTGGAATATTGAGATTACATTGGTTGTGAACCCCTGTGCCAAAGGAGAGGGGCAGCTTATATAGAGTTTGCTACCCCTCATAATTTTCCGGCATCTAAGGGTTCGATCGTGGTTTAAAGACTGGCATTACTAGTAACGTACATAATAACGACGAAAGGCCTAACGCCTGCACGTTCACCTCCTAGAGGTGGCTTCTGGTCTTCTGGCATCGAGTGGAAATGAGGTCTTCCGAGTAACAGTCGACCGTCAAGTGGAGGAAGAAGTCTTCGAGTGTATTGCCTGTCGAGTGACTTGACCATCATCGAGAATCCGGACGGAAGCTTATTTGTGATCTTCAAGTCCTCCAATGTCATCTCCTTAGGTAGGGCATGTAGGTCAGGCCTAGGACCCTACCCTAGGTACATATCCTCGTAAATATATATACCTTGTTTGGTGTCGGCTACCTTCTTGTTGGCCAGATACTTGGGGCAGTTCCGCTTCTAGTGACCAGTTCCTTTGCAATGAAAGCACTCAGTTTCTGGCTTAGGTCCAACCTTGGGTTTCTTCATGGGAGGGGCAACTGCTTTCCCACTCTTCTTAGAGTTACCCTTCTTGCCCTTGACATTCTAATTGAACTAGTGCTTTTATTGACCATCAACACTTGATGTTCTTTCTGGACTTCAGACTCGGCGATTTTCAGCATCACAAACAGCTCGGCGACTAACTTGTTCATCCCATCCATGTTATAGTTCATCACGAAGAACTTGTAGCTAGGTGGCAATGACTGAAGAACTTTGCCAGTGATCGCCTCCGGCGGAAGGGGCATCCCTAACTCAGCCAGACGGTTCGAATACCCACACATTCTGAGTATATGTTCACTGACAGACATGTTCTCTGCCATCTTGCAAGCATAGAACTTATCCGAGGTCTCATACCTCTCGATCCAGGCATTCTTCTCAAACATAAACTTCAACTCGTGGAACATCTCATATGCTCCATGACGTTCAAAATGTCTTTGAAGTCTCGGTTCTAAGCCATATAACATTCCACATTGAACTATTGAGTGATCTCCAAAACGTGTCTCCCAAGCGTTATTAACGTCTTCGGACGACACAGGAGTGGGTGGGTCACAGTCTCCAGTTATTAACGTCTCCTAGTCCACAAAGTTCCTACGCACACACAAGATCTATCCATGGTGATGAGCATCTTCGAGAGGGAGAGTGAATCTACATACCCTTGTAGATCGCTAAGCGAGAAGCGTTAAGAAATGCATTTGATGTAGCCAAACGTCTTTGCGATCCAAATCACTGAGCGTCCTATGATCCCATCACGATCCTTCTCGCAATACAATCACGATCCATCCGCGATCCCATCACGATCCGTACCGCGATCAAATCACGACACGTCTCGCGATCCTGATCACGGTCCTTCCGATCTAGCGCGTCCGCCTTCTTGATCCAGCAAGAGGGAGCGGAGAGTTGATGATTTCTTCGGCAGTGCGACAGTGTGGCGGCGATGGTAGTGGAACTATTCCGGCAGGGCTTCGCCTAAGCACCGCTGAACTAGACTAGAGGAGAAAACGATCTAGATGAAGTAGAGGGAGCACGTGGCAATTAGGGTTAGCTATCCCCTCTAAATCCTATAGTATATATAGGAGGGATGGAGGGGAGGAGGCAGCCTCAAACCCTCAAGGTTTGGCCGAAATTGGAGGTAGAGGAGTCCTACTCCAATCCTACTAGGAGTAGGATTCCTCCTCTCCACTTGGAAACCCGTTCCACCTTTTCCACCTTTGGGTTTTTCCCACCGCCTAGCCGCATGGGCCTTAGTGGGGTGTTCGGCCAGACCACTGGGGGCTGGTTTGACTCCTCCCACAGCCTATGAGGTCCTTTGGGTCGAGACACCCCTCCCGATGGTCCCCGGTACCCTCCCGGCAGTTCCGGTACACTACCGAAGTATCCGAAACTTTTCCGGTGACCAAAGCAAGACTTCCTATATATCAATATTTACCTCTGGACCATTCCGGAGCTCCTCGTGACGTCCAAGATCTCATCTGGTACTCTAAGCAACCTTCGGTCACCACCACACATAACTCTACTATACTGAAACGTCACCGAACCTTAAGTGTGCAGACCATACAGGTTCGAGAACTATGTAGACATGACTGATACACCTCCATGGTCAATAACCAATAGAGGGACTAGGATGCCCATATTGGTTCCTACAAATCCTATGAAGATCTTTATCGGTTAAACCTCTATGTCAAGGATTCAGTTAATCCCAAACATTGTTCCCTTTGTCCTTCGGTATGTTACTTGCCCAAGATTCGATCGTCGGTATCTCTATACCTATTTCAATCTTGTTACCGGCAAGTCTCTTTACTCGTTTCGTAATACAAGATCATGTGGCTAACACTCAGTCGTATTGCTTGCAAGGCTTATTGTGATGTTGTATTACCGAGTGGGCCTTGAGATACCTCTCCGTCACACGAAGTAACAAATTCCAGTCTTGATCCATGCCCACTCAACAGACACCCTCGGAGATACCTGTAGAGCATCTTTATAGTCACCCAGTTACGTTGTGACGTTTGATACACACAAGGTATTCCTCCAGTGTCAGTGAGTTGCATGATCTCATGGTCATAGGAACAGATACTTAACATTCAGAAGACTATAGCAATAAACTGACATGATCATATGCTATGTTTATAGTTTGGGTCTTGTCCATCACATCATTCTCCTCATGATATGATCCCGTTATCAAATGACATCTTGTGTCTATGGCCAGGAAACCTTGACCATCTTTGATCAATGAACTATTTAACTAGAGACATACTAGGGACACAGTGTTGTCTATGTACCCACACATGTATTTGAGCTTCCAATCAATAAAATTATAGCATGGATAATAAACGATTAACACAAAGGAAATATGATAATAACCAATTTATTATTGCCTCTAGGGCATATTTCCTACAGTCTCCCACTTGCACTAGATTCAATAATCTAGTTCACATCACCATGTAATTTACATTGTTATGAATCTAACACCCAATGAGTTCTGGGGTTCCATCATGCTTTGCATGTGAGAGAGGTCTTTGGCCAACGGGTCTGCGACATTCAGATCCGTGTGTACTTTGCAAATCTCTAGGTCATACTGTAGACACTGCTACCACACTCCACTTGGAGCTATTCCAAATGGCTACTCCACTATATGTATCTGGATTGCTATTTAGTGTCATCCGGATTGGTGTTAAAGCTTGCATCGACATAACCCTATACGACGAACTCTTTATCACCTCCATAATCGAGAAATATTTCCTTAGTTCTCTAGTTACTAAAGATAATATTGACCGCTGTCTAGTGAACCACTCTTGGATCACACTTGTACCCATTGATAGACTCATGGCAAGGCACACACAGGTGTGGTACACAACATGACATACTATACAGAGCCTATGGATAGGGGACGACCTTCATCCTTTCTCTTTCTTCTGCCATGGTTGAGCTTTGAGTCTCACTTAACTCCACACCTTACAAATCAGGCAAGAACTCTTTCTTTGATAGATCCATTTTGAACTGTTTCAAAATCTTGTCAAGGTATGTACTCATTGAAAGTTTTATCAGACGTCTTGATCTACCTCTATAGATCAAGATGCCCAATATGTAAGTAGCTTCATTCCCGGTTTTCTTTTGGAAAACTCCTTTTCAAACAACCCTTTATGCTTTCCACAAATTCTACATCATTTCCGATCAACAATATGTCATCCACATATACTAATCAGAAATTCTTTAGTGCTCCCACTCACTTTATTGTAAATACAAGTTTCTCAAAAACTTTGTACATACTCAAAAACTTTGATCACCTCATCAAAGTGTATATTCCAACTCCGAGATACTTTCTCTAGTCCATAGAAGGATCGCTAGAGCTTGCATATATTTTAGCATCCTCAGAACTGACAAAACCTTCCGGTTGTATCACATACAACCTTTCCTCATGGATACCGTTAAGGAAACAATGTTTTGACATCCATCTGCCAGATTTCATAATCGAAAAATCTAGCAACTGCTAACATAATTCCAATAGACTTTAGCATCTCTATGAGTGAGAAAGTCTCATCGTAGTCAACTCCTTGAACTTATAAAAAAACCTTTTCCACAAGTCAAGCTTTATAGACGGTGACATTACCGTCCGCGTCTGTCTTCATTTTAAATATCCATTTGTTCTGAATGGCCTTTCGCCCTTCAGGTAATACTTCCAAAGCCCATACTTTGATTTCGTACATGGATCCCATCTCGGATTGCATGGCCTCTAAACATTTCTCGGAATCCTGGCCCATCATCGCTTCTTCATAGCTCATAGGTTCATCGTTCTCCAACAAGATGACTTCTAAGACAGGGTTGCCGTACCACTCAGGAGCAGTACGCGTCCTTGTGGACCTACGAGGTTTGATAGTAACTTGATCCAAAGCTTCATGATCATCATCATTAACTTCCTCTTCAACTAATGTAGGCTCCACAGAAATAACTTTCCACGCTGCGCTACTCTCTGGTTGAAACAAAGTTTCAACAACCTCATCAAGTTCTATCTTCCTCCCACTCAATTCTTTTGAGAGAAACTCTTTCTTGAGAAAGGACCCATTTTAGCAACAAACAGTTTGTGCTTGGATCTAAAATAGAAGGTTTACCCAACTGTTATGTTAGGGTATTCTATGAAGATGCATTTCCCCGCTTTGGGTTCGATCTCATTAGGTGAAAACCCTTTTTCACATAAGTGTCGCGGCCCCAAACATTAAGAAATGAAAGCTTAGGTTTCTGCCAAACCAAATTTCATATGGTGTCATCTTAACGGATTGAGATGGTGCCCCTTTTAAAGTGAATGTAGTTGTCTCTAATGCATAACCCCAAAACGATAGTGGCAAATTGATAAGAGACATCACATTTCGCACCATATCCAATACAGCATGACTACGACGTTCGGACACACCATCATACTATGGTGTACCAGGTGGCATGAGCTGTGAAACAAATTCCACATTGTCTTAAGTTGTATACCAATACTCGTAAATCAGGTATTTACCTCCATGATCATATCGTAGACATTTTATCTGCTTGTCACGATGACCACAAACTTCACTCCAATTTTGTTTGAACTTTTCAAACGTTTCAGACTTGTGTTTCATTAATTAAATATCCCCATATCTATTCAAATCATTAGTGAAGGTAGGAAAATAATGATATACATCGCACGCTACAACACTCATTGGACCGAATACATCAACATGTATCATTTCCAATAAGTTACTTGCCCGCTCTACCATACCGGAAAATGGGGTCTTAGTAATCTTGCCCATGAGGCATGGTCCGCATGTTTCAACCGATCCACAATCAAATGAGTCCATAGATCCATAAGCATGGAGTTTTTTCTTGTGTTTTACACCAATATGACATTTAGCGGCAGTGCCACAAGTATATGGTACTATCATTATTAACTTTGTATCTTTTGGCATCAATATACTGAACATGTGTATCACTATGATCAAAATTCAATAAACCATTCTTATTGGGTGCATGACCATTGAAGGTATTATTCATGTAAATAGAATAACCATTATTCTCTAACTTAAATGAATAATCGTATTGCAATAAACATGATCTAACAGAATTCATGCTCAACGCAAACACCAAATAACATTTATTAGGTTCATCACTAATCCCGAAGGTAGAGAGAGCGTGCGATGGTGATCACATCAACCTTGGAAACACTTCCAACACTCATCGTCACCTCACCCTTAGCCATCCTTTGTTTATTTCGTAGCTTTTATTTCGAGTTACTAACATTTAGCAACCAAACCGGTATCCAATACCCAGGTGCTACTAGGATTACTAGCAAGGTACAGATCAATAACACGTATATCAAATATACTTAGGGTTGTTCCACTTCAGCGACCGTTCTCCTCATAATAGAAGCACTTAGTCTCAGGTTTGGGTTAAACCTTGGGTTTATTCACTAGAGTAGCAACTGACTTGCCATCCGTGAAGTTTCCATCCTAGCCCTTGCCCTTCTCGAAACTAGTGGTTTCACTAACGATCAATACTTGATGCTCCTTCTTGATTTCTACCTTTGCGGTGTCAAACATCATGAATAGCTCAGGGGTCATTATTTCCATCCCTCGCATTTTATAGTTCATCATGAAGCTCTATTATCTTAGTGATAGTGACTTGGAGAACTATATCAATCACTATCTTATCTGGAAGATCAACTCCCACTCGATTCAAGCGATTGTAGTACCCTGACAATCTGAGCACATGCTCACCGATTGAGCTATTCTCCTTCATCTTGTAGGCAAATAATCTTGTTGGAGGTCTCATACCTCTGAACACGGGCATGATCCTAAGGTCCCAATTTCATCTCTTAGAACATCTCATATGTTCCGTGACGTTCAAAATGTTTTGGAGCCTCAATTATAAGTCGTAATGCATGATGCACTAAACTATCAAGTAGTCATCAGAATGTGCATGTCAGATATTCACAACATCTACAGATGATGCTTGAGGGGGTGGCACACCAAGTGGTGCATTAAGGACATAAGCCTTTTTTGCAGCAATGAGGACAGTCCTCAGATCACAAAGCCAGTCCGCATTATTGCTACCATCATCTTTCAACTCTATTTCTCTAGGAACATATAAAAAATTCAAGGGAGCTACAGTGCGAGCTAGTAATCCACAACATAATTTGCAAAGACAGTTTGACTATGTTCATGATAATGAGTTTAGTGAATTATATTACTTAAGAAACTCCCACTCAAATTGACATCCCTCTGGTCATTCGAGTGTCACATGATCCAAATCCACCAACTCAAGTCCGATCATCACGTGAGTTGAGGTGGTTTAAATGGTGAACATCTTCATGTTGATCATATCTACTATATGACTCATGTTCAACCCTTCGGTCTCTTGTGTTCCGAGGCCATGTATGTACATGCTAGTCTCGTCAAGTTTAACCCGAGTGTTCCGCACGTGCAACACTGGCTTGCACGCGTTTTATGCAAACGTACAGTCTATCACACCCGATCATCACGTGGTGTCCTGAAACGACGAACTTTCGCAACGGTGCACACTCGGGGAGAACACAATTTTATCTTGAAATTTAAGTGAGGGATCACCTTATAATGCTACCGTCGTCCTAAGCAAAATAAGATGCATAAAGGGATTAGCATCACATGCAAATCATAAGTGACATGATATGGCCATGAACTTGTGCTTTTGATCTCCATCTCCAAAGCACTGGCATGATCTCCATCGTCACCGCCATAACACCATGATCTCCATCATCTTGATCTCCATCAATGTGTCGCCATGAGGTTGTCGCGCCGACTGTTGCTTCCATGACTATTGATAACTCATAGCGATAAAGTAAAGCAAAACGGCAAAAATAATTAAAGACAACCCTATGGCTCCTACCGGTTGTCGTACTCATCGAGAAGCAAGTCGTGATATTCTATACAATACATGATCATCTCATACATCACATATATCTCATCATGTAATTGGCCATATCACATCACAACATACCCTACAAAAACAACTTAGACGTACTTTAATTGTTGTTGCAAGTTTTACGTGGCTGCTATGGGTATCTAGCAAGAACAATTCTTACCTTCTCAAAAACCACAACGGTGATACAAAAATTGCTATTCAACCTTCTCAAGGACCGCCTTTGTCAAATCCGATCCGACTAAATTGGCAGAAACAAACTCCCACCAGCCATCTTTATGCAACGAAGATACATTTCAGTTGATGGAACCGGTCTCGTGTAAGAGTACGAGTAATTTTGTTTCAGGCTGCTTCATCCCACAATACCACCGAAACAAGAAAAGACCAAGGGAGGAAGCAATCTGAATATCAATGCCCACAAACTCCTTTGTGTTCTAATCGAGATCTCATCTACACATAGACCTACCTCAGATGCCACTGTTAGGGAACATTGCATGCGAAACAAAAAAATTCCTACGCACATGCAAGATCTATCGATGGTGATGAGCATCTATGAGAGGGAGAGTGGATCTACATACCCTTGTAGATCGCTAAGCGGGAAGCGTTAAGAAACGCGATTGATGTAGTCGAACATCTTCACGATCCAAATCGCCGAGCGTCCCGCGATCCCATCGCGATCCTTCTCAGAATCCAATCATGATCCGTCCCGTGATCCCATCACGGTCCGTCCCGTGATCAAATCACGAATTGTCTTGCGATCCTGATCATGGTTCTTCTGATCTAGTTCTGGACGGACGGTGCCTCCGCGTTGAGCACACGTACAGCTCGATGACGATCTCCGCCTTCTCGATACAGCAAGAGGGAGTGGAGAGGTAGACGAGTTCCCCGGCAGCACGATGGCGTGGAGGCGATGGTGGTGGAACTATTTCGGCAGGGCTTCGCCTAAGCACCGCCGAACTAGACTAGAGGAGAAAACGATCTAGATGAAGTAGAGGGAGCATGTGGCAATTAGCGTTAGCTCTCCCCTCGAAATCCTTTAGTATATATAGGAGGGAGGGAGGGGAGGATGCAGCCTTAAACCCTCAAGGTTTGGCCGAAATTGGAGGTGGAGGAGTCCTACTCCAATCCTACGAGGAGTAAGATTCCTTCTCTCCACTTGGAAACCCTTTCCACCTTTTCCACCTTCGGGTTTTTCCCACCCCTAGCCGCATGGGCCTGAGTGGGGGCTTCGGCCATCCCACTAGGGGCTTGTTTGACTCCTCCCACAGCCCATGAGGTCCTTTGGGTTGAGATACCCCTCCCGATGGTCACCCGGTACCCTCCCGGCACTCCCGGTACACTATCGATGAGCCCAAAACTTTTCCGGTGACCAAAACAGGACTTCATATATATCAATCTTTACCTCCAGACCATTCCGGAGCTCCTCATGATATCCAGGATCTCATCCGGGACTCTGAACAACCTTCGGTTACCCCCATATATAAAAATACTATATTGAAACGTCATCGAGCCTTAAGTATGCAGACCCTGCGAGTTCGAGAACTATGTAGACATGACCGAGACACCTCCACAGTCAATAACCAATAGTGGGACCTAGATGTCCAGATTGGTTCCTACATATTCTACAAAGATCTTTATCGGTTGAACCTCTATGTCAAGAATTCAGTTAATCCCATACGTTGTTCCCTTTGTTGTTCCATATGTTACTTGCCCGAGATTCGATCGTCGGTATCTCTATACCTAGTTCAATCCTGTTATCGGAAAGTATCTTTACTCGTTTCGTAATACAAGATCCCATGGCTAACACTTAGTCACATTAGTTGCAAGGCTTATTGTGATATTGTATTACCGAGTGGGCCTTGAGATACCTCTCTGTCACACGGAGTAACAAATCCCAGTCTTGATCCATGCCCACTCAACAAACACCCTAGGAGATACCTGTAGAGCATCTTTATAGTCGCCCAGTTACTTGTGATGTTTGAAACACACAAGGTATTCCTTCGGTGTCAGTGAGATGCATGATCTCATGGTCATAGGAACATATGCTTGACATGCAGAAAACTATATTAATAAACTGACATGATCATATGCTATGTTTATAGTTTGGGTCTTGTCCATCACATCATTCTCCTAACTATGTGATCCCATTATCACATGACATCTCATGTCTATGGCCAGGAAACCTTGACCATGTTTGATCAACGAACTAGTTAACTAGAGGCATACTAGGGACACAATGTTGTCTATGTACCCACACATGTATTTGAGTTTCCAATCAATACAATTATAGAATTGATAATAAACGATTATCACGAACAAGGAAATATAATAATACCAATTTAGTATTGCCTCTAGGGCATATTTCCAATGGAGTTGCTCGAGTTTTTGTTGATGTGGATTCTCATGTCGATGTAGTCGTCGAAGATCAAAGATGATGTGCTTTGCCTAGCCATCACAAGACTCGAGCAAAGGTGAGTGGGAAATGAGATAAACAATACCAAGATACCATTCCCAACGTTGAGGATGTATCCAGTTTCACTCAATGTGAATTGAGAGAATAGTGGAATTGGTATCAGACTTGTTCACTCACACCTACAACATAAAGCTTATCGAGTGGCTTGGTTAGGACAAGAGGCACAAGATTCAAGCAAAATGAAGTCCAAGTATTGTAAATGCTGAAATAAATCCAATGGACTCAAAATGCAAAGCAAGTGATCACAAATATAGAGGAGGGCAAGAGAGAAACACACGCGGTGGGATAATGGGGCTTGTGCAACTATAGGGATGAGCAAAGCTTGTGTTGCACAAACACAAGGAGGGACACTAGATTATTGCACATTTGGGAATGATTCACCACTTGGCACCAATCCTATTCATGCATGCTAAACGTTTCCTATTGCAAGTATCCTCATGCACAAGTATATGCTTTCATGCTCAACTCTCTTTGCTTATAAGCTTATGATCTTTCTTTCATGCTTAGAAGCTATTTTTTTCTCTTCCTTTCCACTATTCTTATTGAGCCTCAACCAAATATATGAGACAAGTATCACAAGATATGCACATGATCAAGCAATTACACCATATGATATTTCCAATGATGCAACAATATGATATCGTATCACTATGGTGCACAAGTTTTCGCAAAGCCCGGCAATACTCGGATAGCTAGTCTCCATAGGTATGAAGGCAATCGCAAACATGGTGTGGCTATCAAGATGTAATGACAAGGAAGGAAAAGTGTATGACGGAATGTATACCTTCATAACACTTAACCTTTCACGAAGTCGGTGTAAACCGGCCTTGCTTCCGGTTGAAGATGGTCTCAAAGGATGGATGGTCGTCGTCAATGTCGAACGTCGGTGGTCGATGTAGATGATGGACCGATACAAGTCACCGGTGGTTGATGAAGAAGTATTTGTCCCTAAGTAGCCTAAGCACCTTAGGAGACTCAAATCACAACTCAAGCAACCACAAATGCAAATGGAACCAAAATGGGTTAGGTTGTGGAAGTCCATGGTGGTATTGCGGATGATATGGTGGAGAGCCTAAGAAAACTTTCCAAAATTTGAAAAATATGATGGTGTCAAATGATGGCAGAACTAATTTTGTTGGTTGGTGGATGTCAAGCTACAAAACGAGCTAAAGAACGCCTAAATAGGTGTCCGAATGAATTAGTTATGGCCGAAACGGTGAAACCGGAAAGCTGAAACCTACATGGGACGGATGTCCGGGGATTTGGCTAGAAATCCAGGACCTGATGTCCAGAATGTGCCCAAATTTGAGCTCCATGGCCCGGATGTCCGGCTGGGGGGAGGCGTCCGACCTTAGGCCCGGATGTCTGGCCTGGGGCTCGGATGTCCGGCCCGACGATTCCAAATCGAGATTTGGGGCTCTGGAACTCGATTTGGGGTGCAAGCTGGTGATTCTAAAGCCAAAATTTGATGGGGAAAAGGTGGAATTAGTTCTAGGGAATGCAAAGGGAGGTAGATCCACTTGCCAAACACCAAATCCACGGATCAAAATCAACAAAAACTCACAAGAACAACAAATCACAAGAAATTTTTTGGGGCTATTTTGTGGGGAATTTTCGAAATTTGGATGAAATCAAACAAAATTAGGCTAGAAAACGAAGGGGCGGACTCCAGATTTGTGAGAAAGTGGTTCTAGATACCAATATGATATGGGGTAAGCCCGTGTGTGTCGACCTTTCATGAATTGGAAGGGGATTCCACGAAGAACACGAAGAACACGGGGAAGAACGAGGAGAAATCACAAGAGGAAACACTCAAGAACAAGCGCAATCACACATCCACTAGACTAACCACACACAAGATCCAGAAAGGTACATGAACAACAAAGGGAAAGAAGGATACATGGTAGAGTTCATCCCAAATCCCACGGGGAGATGGGGCCTTGATATCCTGGAGGATCTTCCGTCGCAAGGAGTCTTGACATCCACTAGGGGATCTTCTCTCATAGAGGCATCTACTCCATGGGAGAGGTAGTGGAAGGAGCTAGGCTCAACTTACTAAGAGCAAAACCATAGCTAACCCTAGAGAGAGGGGGAGGAGGTCCTTATATAGTCCACGGCGAGATGGGGGTAAGAGAGAGATACATGGGCCTTTGGCCTGGTGCTGTACGCACACATGCCGGATGTCCGGGCTGGGGGCGGATGTCCGGCCCTTCATGGGGTGTCAGATGTCCAGTGCTGGGGCCGGATTTCTAGGGCTCGGGCGTCTGGCTTTGCTTGGATATGGACTCCTCGTGCCAGATTTCCGAGCAGGGGCGTGGGATATCCGGACGATCTTGTGGCGCCGGATGTCAGGGGGTCGGCCGGATGTCCTGGCCCTATAGCTTCGGCTGCAGCTTGCTCTTGGCGCCAGAGGGATCTCTAGGGGCCAGATGTCTGGGGTGTAGATCGGATATCCGGGGCCTGGGAGGTGGCTTGGACTTCTTCCATTGTCTCTTCCATGCTTCCCTCGCGGATGGTGTAGTTGTTCCTCCACACTTGCACTGCTCCTCGTCATCCGTGAAGCTCCGACAATACCTATGTATGCGCATGAGGGGAGTGTCAAGTAGTATACCATCCTCAAAGGGGTCAAGTGAACACGTGTAAAGGAGATGATTCACCTTTATGTATGTGAAGTAGTTGTGGCACAAGTCACTTGCCAAATAGACACTTGTCATAGTGATGTCCATAGGATGCTCCGCATGAAATAGCACCTCTGCGCTCAGCACACGTATAGCTCAATGACGATCTCCGCCTTCTTGATCCAGCAAGAGGGAGCGGAGAGGTAGATGAGCTCTCCCGCAGCGCGACGGCATGGCGGCGATGGTGGTGGAACTATTCCGACAGGGCTTCGCCTAAGCGCCACCGAAAACTAGAGGAACAAATCTATCGGGAGAGAGGGCTGCACTATGGCCTATTAGGTTGAAGTGATTTTTCCCTCTCTCCCTCTAGTATATATAGGAGGGAGGGGAGGGAGGGTTGTGCCCTAGGGCAGACCCTTGCGGCCGAAGTGGGGAGGAGAGGGAGTTGGACTCCAATCCTACTCCTAGTAGGACTCCTCCCCCACTTGGAAACTCTTCACTCTTTTGGGATTTAGACTTTTCCCTCCTCCTCAGCCACATGGGACCTTAGGGGGGCTTTGGCCAGCCCACCAGGAGCTGGTCTGGATCCTCCCAGAGAACATGAGGCTCTCTGGGTCAAGAGACCCCTCCCGATGGTCCACTGGTACCCTTCCAGCACTCCTGGTACACTACTGATGAGCCCGAAACTTTTTTGGTGACCAAAACAGGACTTCCTATATATCAGTCTTTACCTACAGACCATTCTGGAGCTCCTAGTGACTTCCGGGAACTCATCCGGGACTCCGAACAACTATGATCACCACCATACATAACTCTATACTACCGAAACGTCATAGAACCTTAAGTGTGCAGACCCTGCGGGTTCAAGAACTATATAGACATGACCGAGACACATCTACAGTCAATAACAAAGAGCGGGACCTAGATGCCCATATTGGTTCCTACATATTCTATGAAGATCTTTATTGGTTGAACCTCTGTGTCAAGGATTCAGTTAATCTCGCATGATGTTCCCTTTGTTCTTCGGTATGTTATTTGCCTGAGATTCGATCATCGGTATCTCTATAACTAGTTCAATCCCGTTACTGGAAAGTCTCTTTACTCGTTCCGTAATACAAAATCATGTGGCTAACACTTTAGTCACATTGTTTGCAAGGCTTGTTTGTGATGTTGTATTATCGAGTCGGTCCTGAGATACCTCTCCATCACATGGAGTAACAAATCCCAATCTTGATCCATACCCACTCAATGGACACCCTCGGAGATACCTGTAGAGCACCTTTATAGTTACCCAGTTATGTTGCAACGTTTGATACACACAAGTTACCCCTTCGGTGTCAGTGAGTTGCATGATCTCATGGTCATATGAATAGATACTTGACATGCAGAAAACTATAGCAATAAAGTGACACGATCAAATGCTATGTTTATAGTTTGGGTCTTTTCCATCACATAATTCTCCCAATGATGTGATCCCATTATCAAATGACATCTCATGTCAATGACTAGGAAACCATGACCATATTTGATCAACGAGCTAGTCTACTAGAGGCATGCTAGGGACATAGTGTTGTCTATATATCCACACATGCAATGTGTTTCCAATCAATACAATTATAGTATGGATAATAAACGATTATGATGAACAAGGAAATATAATAATAACCATTTTATTATTGCCTCTAGGGCATATTTCCAACACCATCTCATTTGAGTCGGTTGCGACACCACCACCTGCTATACAATTTGATATGTCACACGTAATAGATAATGCTTATGCAGTTGATGATACTTATGATGATGCTACTACTTAGCTTGATAAAAGTTAAATTGTGCCACTAGGTGACTTCTTGATGCTCAAATTGCTAAATCTAGAGAAATTGAAAATGCAACTAATGCAAATTTTGAATCACCTATTACACCTAGCACTCCTATTAGAACTGAGAAGCTTAATATACATTAGGGTTATGTAATGGATGGGGAGATTCCTATGGAAATACTTGCTTGTAAGGATTGAGAGGATCTACTAATTTAATGAACAATCTGAAACAAAAATATCTAAATTCAATGATGAAACATGATCCTAAATTTTCTACTTCTCCTATCTTTGTTGATGATAAAGATTACAAATTCTCTATTAATCATGAATTAATTACTTTGGTAGAATCTGATCATTTTCATGGTTATAAATCTGAAACTGTTGTGGCACACCTTACTAAACTGAATGATATTGGCACCCTATTCTCTCACGAGGAAAAGATTCGTTACTATTTTATCCTTAAATTGTTTCCTTTCTCACTAAAGGGTGGTGCTAAAGAACGGTTTAATACTCTTGCTCCTTGTTGTGTGCGTAGTCCCCAGGATATGATTTACTACTTCTCTAAAAAATATTTTCCTGCTCATATGAAACAAGTTGCATTATAGGAAATATTTAACTTTATGCAACTTGGGGAAGAGCATCTCCTTCAAGCTTGGTGGAGGCTTCCCCAACTATTAAATTCTTTGCTCAATCATCCACTTAAGAAAAAATGACCTACTCCTAAGGCTCAAAGCAAGCCCTTTAATTCAACCCTTTATTATTACATTAAAATTCTTACATTAAAGAATGAACAAAATATTGATGTCTTTTATAATGCACTAACCGATGCTTCTAGGAATTTCCTTGATAGTTTTGATGGTTGTATTTTCAGGGAACGAATTGTTGAACAAGCTTAGGAATTATTGGATGATCTATTAAAACTGTCCATGATTGGACACCTCCTGAGCCACAACTCAAACCAACTCCAAATAAGAGAGGTATTCTATTCGTCAATCCAGAAGATATGCAAGAGGAACCTTTGTATCCTGAGGGTCATTCTAAAAGAATTGAGCAAGATTCTCAGGTAGTTAATAATGACGCACCTAGTTCACCTAGGAACAAGAAAAAGAAAAAGGAAAGATCTATGCATGCTCCTAGTGAACCTACTTTAGAAAAACTTCATGAGGATCCTAATAATCTTTTTATTTCTGATGTCGAGACACAATGTGGTGGTGAACATTCATCTAGTGAGTCAATAATGAAATTAATGATGCTAATGACAATCATGTTGATGCTGCACCAAACAATAATAAAGAACATGGTAAGGATGTGGAAATAGAACCTGATATTGAGCCTAATAACCCACCTCCTAAAAATAAAAGATATGATAAAAGAGACTTTGTTGTTATGAAACATGGTAAATAAAGAGAACCATGCGTTCAATAACCCATGCCATTTCTTAGTAGACTTGTCAAATATGGAGATTAAGAGGTTTTTAATTGCTTTGGTCAAATGCTTAGACCTTTATATTTGAGAACACCTTTGACTAAAATTATGAAAATGCTTCCATATACTAAATGCATGAAAGATATTTTGACTAATAAAAGGAAAATACTAGAAGCTGAAATTTCCACTATGCTTGCAAATTATTCATTTGAAGGAAAAGTAACTCACAAGCTAGGAAATCCAGAAATACCTACTATACCTTGCTCTACCAGAAAATATTATGTTAGAACTACTTTATTTTATGTAGGAGCTGGTGTTAGTATTAGTTCTTTCTCTCTATATAGAAGACTTGACTTGAATAAGTTAACACCCACTAAAATTTCTTTGCAAATGACTGATAAATCAAATGCTCTACCCAATTGTATTTGTGAGGATATTCCTAGTGTAGTTGCTAATGTTACTATCTTAATGGACTTTGTAATTCTTGATATGCCCGAGGACGAAAATACGTCGATTATTCTTGGTAGACCCTTTTTAAATACTACAGGGGCTGTTATTGATTGTAACAAAAGCAATGTTACTTTTCATGTCAATTATAAAGAGCACATGGTATATTTTCTGATGGAATGAAGGCAATTGAACAATATCAATTCTAGTGAAAAGATTACGACAATCACTATTGGAGGTTTCGAATTCCCTCTTCCTATACCAGAAAAGAAATATATAAATCTTTTTATTGGGAAAATGCATATCATGGTTGAGGTAACTTAGTGTTATGTGAAGATTCTTCAGTTTCATGTCACTCAAAAATTGTTTATTAATAAGACTTGATCAACCTTATTAATGGATTCTTTTTGAGGGGCATGTAGTCAATGAATTCCGTAAACACAACTCTCTGCAATCATAGTTTACTTTCTTTTATTTAGACTTTAATAAATTAAAATGCCAGGATTATCCTATTTTTGAATTATATGTGCAATAAAAATGACCCAAAAATAAAAGTGCTCAAAATGCCATATAAAATTTTGCGGTGGAATATTATTGAGTATTTATATTTTTGGAATTGGATACAACCTAGGGAGGGGGTTAACCTGTTGTCCACAAGGCAACAGGGCGTGGCTACACCCCTAGGGCGCGTCATGTTGCCTTGTGGGGTCCATAGGACTGCACTCACTTAAGTCCACCATCCCATTTCTTCCTCTTCCTCCACAAAAAATTGGGGTCGCTCGAGTTCTCATGTTCTTCCCTCCAAAACTGAGATTTTCGATCTCTTCGCTCGAAACTCCGTTTCCGAAACTGTTTTCGGGGATTGCTCCTTGGTATGTGACTCCTCCATTGATCCAATTAGTTTTTTAGTGGTTTATATTTTGCTTATTTTGCTACTGTTGATGGCTGTGAAAGTGAGCTTGCATATTGAATTTATGGGATTATAAGTAGTTTGATTGCTTTATATAGCATCTAGACACTTGTAGGAGTAGTTGCTATCCATTTTGTTAAGTTTTGTTGACATTTTTTGTGTGACTCAAAAATATCAGATTTTTTAGGGAAATGAACTTCTTTGGGAGGTTCTTTGAGCCGGAGAGCCAAGGAAGTTGCTGGTGGAGCAGCCGGCCTCAACCTTCCATGTAGGGTGGATGTTCGGTCATGCAGGTGGCCACACAATTCTTTCATGAATGCAGTCGGGTTCCAACACAAGTTCGCACAATTCGTGGCAAACGCGGCTGGACAAACTTCATCGTAAATGAGTGTGACCAATTCTACCTACTTAGAAATTCCTTCATGTTTTCATTTCATATCTAGAGATGATCCTCTGCTCGTTTGCTTTGATTTATATGCTCAACACTTCAAAATACCATTTTCTCAAATTTGTAATATTTGTATGATCCCTTTCGAGGGAAACTTGAGAGAGCCTCATCCGGAGGAGTTCAAGGACTCTGTCCTTACTTTAACCGCAGAAGAATTTAGGGGAGTTTCTAAGGCAAGAGTCACTAGTTTACATTTTTCCTCATGTGCACTATTTGGATTATTCATAGGAAAATGTTTAACTGCTAGGAAGGAGGGTGTGGTGCACTCAGTGCCCTTGACCTCGGCATTTTACGTTGTGCACTTTTCGCTGATAGGACGTATAGCATGGGAGTAATTATTGCACGACAATTGCACACTAATAGAACTAGAGGCAGTGTTCATGATGGTATTTATGCCACTCATCTTGCTGCACACCTTGGAATTAATATCCACCCCGATGATCTTGTTCTCCCTAAGATTTATTTAGACCACCAATCCATGATAGATCACAATTTCATTGATAACCCTCAACCTCCGCACCACATTCGTTAGAACTTAGTATATAATGAGGTTTCTCGTGATGTTATTGTGTTGCCTACCCCTACCTTTGTTTGACTTTCATGCCAGGCAAAGATATTTCATATTGCCAAACAACAACACCGCGTACAGGGCAGCCCTGCTTGTGCGTTGGGTGTTTCCTTGAAGAGAAAGGGTGAAGCAATATAGTAGCGATATGTATTCCCCTCAGAGAGAACCAAGGTTATCGAACCAGTAGGAGAATCACAACAGCTCATCTATCATGCAGTACATGCACATACAAAACCAAACACTTGCACCCAACACGAGCAAGAGGGTTTTCAAGCCCCTAGAACTTGTTACGTGCAAGGATTACTTTTGATAGTGGTAGATAGATAATGATAAAAGAAAAAGCAAAGAAAATATGTAAATTGCGACAAGGTATTTTTAGTTTTTTAGCAAATATGATTAAGTAGACCTGGGGGCCATTGTGTTCTCTAGAGGCTTGTCTCTCGAAAGTACCATATGGTGGGTAGACAAATTACTGTTGAGCAATTTATAGAAAAGCACAGAGTTGTGATTTTGCATTCATGGAAATGACCATGTATATAGGCATCATGTTTGTGACAAGTAGACCAAAACGATTCTACATCTACTATTATTACTCCACCAATCAACCGCTATTCAACATGCATCTATGGTATTAAGTTTACGCAAATAGAGTAATGCTTTAAGCAAGATGACATGGCGTAGACAAAGTAAGTACAAGCAATATGTTCAAAACGCGTTGTTTTATCCTTACTAGAGATAATTCAATACGTGTCTTATCCCCCTCTGTCACTGGGATATAGAGAACCACAAGATTGAACCAACTACAATGCACACCTCCCACTAAAGAAAAATCAATCTAGTCGGCCAAACCAAATCGATAGATCGGAGAGACTTACAAAGCTATAACAATCATGCATAATAGAATTCACAGAAGACTCCATTAGTTTTCATGAATAATCTTATCATAAACCCACAATTCATCTTATCCCAACAAACACACCGCAAAAGAAGATTACATAAGATAGATCAACACAGGAATCGCAAAGAACTTTGTATTGAAGATCAAAGAGAGAGAGAAGAATCCATCTAGCTACTAGCTATAAACCCGTAGGTCTATGGTGAACTACTCACACATCATCATGGAGGTAGCAAGGTTGCTGAAGATGGCCTTCGCGATGGATTCCTCCTCCGGCAGAGTATCGTAAAAGGCCTCCAGATGGGATCGCGGAAGAACAAAGACTTGCTGCGGCGGAAAAATTGTTTCGGGTGTCTCTCTGTTGGTTTCTCAATTTTAGAGAATTTATAGAGGTGGAATTAGGTCAAACGGAACAAAATAAGGCCCACAAGGCATGAGGGCACGCCTATCCCTGGGTGCGCCCTGTTGCCTTGTCGTCTCCTTGCTTTTCATATGATTCCCTCCCGAAGCTTATAGGGTATCTCTTGTCCAAAAAAATTGTCAAAAAGTTTCGTAGCGTTTGTACTCTGTTTGGTACTGATTTCCTGGAAAACCAAAAACAAGCAAAAACCAGCAACTGGCAGTAGGCACTAGGTTATGGATTAGTCCCAAAAATGATATAAAATAGCATATTATTGCATATAAAGCATCCAATGTTGATAATGTAATATCATGGAACAATAAAAGTTATCGATATTGGAGACGTATCACCTGGCAGCCGCGGAGGACGAGGTCCAACCGTGGGATGCTCAGGTGCCGCAACAGGACTAGTTCTACCCCGAACCTGACGGATATTATCAGTGGCCATGGACCAAGTTATGCCAAAATCTTGATCTTGCGGGAGTACGTATTCTCACCGACATTACATTCACATTCACATATTTCATTCAATTTGTCGGTCTTCATCGTTATCATTGTAATAATCCATTTTTTGCTTTATTTCATTTTAATTTTGTGTCTTTAAAGAAACTTTGGAAAATCCAAAAATATTTCTTGCTTCTTTTTTTTGCTTTTTCATTGTTGTTTAATTAGTCTGTAGAATTAAATGAAAATCCAAAAAGATTTCTCATTCTTCTTGTTGTTTCTTGGGAGCTTTCCCGTG
The DNA here is from genome assembly GCA_022496015.1 of Hordeum marinum. NCBI lineage: Eukaryota > Viridiplantae > Streptophyta > Magnoliopsida > Poales > Poaceae > Hordeum > Hordeum marinum. The sequence continues at coordinate 300,648,567 of CM039674.1, read as the reverse complement.
TAAATAGTTTTTCTTGTTTTTTGCTTTGGTTCTTTATTTTGATCTCTTTTGAAAACAAAAATTACAAAAATATAGTGTGTTTCTCTGAATTTCTTTTCTTTTTTGAGTTGTAGTATGGAGAAGACTATGCTAAAATTGTCAAATGGCACATATGCTTCATATCATTAACCTCGTGAAGAGCCTATATTTCCTTTTCTTCTCCATTGAATAAAATGTTTGCAAATTTGAGCTTAGTCCATGAAACTCTTGCAGTAGTACAATTTTCACAGCATTCGGTTGTGCAAGTGAAAGGCAATAATTACGATATTTTGATGAAGTGGTCGTGGTGAATAAAAGTTGGTATGAACTCTTCTTATTTTTGTTTTTGTAAATATGTTTAGGTCGTAATTCTTGATTCAACATATCATGAGTAAAAATATTTGTGATGACAATTAGAGATTATAGTTTCTCATGCCATGCTTAAGTAGCTAGGAGTGGATAGTATGATATCTTTTATTTTAATATGTATTAAAAATATTATTATGTACTATGTTAGGATGGTACCCTTCTCTAAAGTATTTAAGTGGATTGACTTGGCGCATATTAAGAGCATGTAATAGATTTAGATCCAATAAAGCGTGGATGATATTTATGTTCAACATGTTTATATCTTAATCATGCTCATGTTCAATGTTAATTATTCGCAATGCGTGACTATGAATGTTGTCGCTCTTTAGTTGGTCGCTTCTCAATCTAATTGCTAGCCTTCGCCTGTACTAAGCTGGAATACTGCTTGTACATCCAAATCCCTTACCAAATTTATCTCGAAGAGTCCACCATATCTACCTATATCCAGTATTACCCTTCCATTCCAAGTAAATTTGCATGTACCAACACTATAACATTCAAATAAACATAAGTTTTGTGTGCTCATAGCGCGATGGAGCAGTCAGTATCTTCCATGCTAAGCGGGTTATTCTCACGACGAGAATTTATTCACTCGTCCTGCACGAGAGAGGTTGGTAAAAAGGATGCCCAGTCCTGCATAATACAAAAATAAATAAATAAAAACACCCCTAGAAAGTTTATTATTTGAAGGAAACCTGTGGATTCAGTTAGCCATGGCATGTGTTTGAATGGTGGAAGGGGAGTAAAACTTTCATTCAGTTTGGGAACCACTATTAATGTGTTTAGCATGGAAGATATTGAAATCCTTTGTCATGACATTGACAGGAAAGCACATCACCCAAAATTATACTTTCATCTCTATTTAAACCTTGAGCTCTGGCACCTCTTCAAATCTTTTCTTCCCTCTGAAAAGGGGCATTCCATTTATTTCAATTTTATTTACTTTAAAGTTATTTTATTTTAATTTTTGAGTCATCATCTTCACATTCGAAGCACCAATCCCGGGAGCGCTAATGTCATTTTTATGCATTGGGTCTAGTTAATATTAGATGTAAGCATAACTGGATCTCGTCTACCCTGAATTACAATGTTCAGTTGCTGCTTGAACTTCATCGGTGCTCTACATTTATGTTTTGTGGCCTCAGAAAGGGCTAGGAAGATATTATTTTATCATATTACATCACAGTTGTTTCGACAAAGTGTTGGTATTTTAGATATAGTATTATTGCTTGCTAGTTGATTATGTTATGATATGAGTAAATATAGTTTCTAAGTGTTATCATTTGTATGTTCAAATCATGACTTATGATAAAAACTTGGTTATTGGCAAAGCTTATATGTCGAAACAATAGCAAAAGAGTTTGTAAAAGTTTTTCTTTAACTTTCAGTTTATCAACTGAATTTCTTGAAGACAAGCAAATGATTTAAGCTTGGGGGAGTTGATACGCCCCAAACGTATCTACTTATCCAAACATTTTTGCTCTTTTTTTGGACTGTAATTTGCACAATTTGAATGGAACTAACCCAGACTGACGATGTTTTTAGCAAAATTTCCATGGTGTTATTTTTGTGCCTAACTAAAAGTTTTCAGAATCGGACAAAAATTTGAGGAGATTTTTTTGTTGAATAAATAAAAAATACTGGAATGAAGGTCAACTAGAGAGGGGCCACCTGTTGCCCAGAAGACAACAAGGCGCGACTCCCCCCCCCCCCGGTGCGCCCTGTTGTCTTGTGGGGCCCACAAGCAGCTGTCTGGCCTAATTCCAAGACCATAAATTATGTTTTCCCGAGAAAAAATAGGAGAGAAGATTTCATCGCATTTTACGATACGAAGTTGCCGCCACCTTCTATTCTTCGTCGGGAGGCTGATCTGGAGCCTGTTTTGGGCTCCGCGGAGGGGGATTCCTCGCCATCGTCATCATCCATCCTTCTCCATTGAAAACTCCATGATTCTCAAAATCGGGACTAAGTAATTCCTTCATAGGTTTGCTGGGCGGTGATGGAGTTGGATGAGATATATCATGTAATTGAGTCAATTTGTTAGGGCTTGATCCATAGTATCCACTATGTTCTGAGATTGATGTTGCTATAACTTTGCTATGCTTAATGCTTGTCACTAGGGCTCTAGTGCTATGATTTCATATCTAAACCTATTATGCTTTCATGAATATGAGAGTGTTTTGGATCCTATCTTTGAATAGGTATGCACCTATTATGTGTTCTGATCTGTAGCCCCCAAGGTGACAATAATTGTGACCACCTCCGGTGATGACCGTAGTATGAGGAGTTCATGTATTCACCATGTGTTAATTCTTTGTTCCGGTTCTCTATTAAAATAAGACCTTAATATCCCTTAGTTTTCCTTATGGACCCCATTACCATGGGAGGGTAGGACAAAATGTGCTATGTCAGTTCTTATTATAAGCACGTATGACTATTTACGGAATACATGCCTACATTATATTGTTGAATTGGATCTAGTTATGTGTCACTCTAGGTTGTCACTGGTACATGATGAATATTTTCCAAATACCCGTCGTTGATCCAATGCCTATGCTTTTCTCATATTGCTTTTGCTAAGTTACTACTCTTGCAGATGTTGTTACAATCATTACAAAAACTGGTACTACTACTGTTACCGCTTCTATCAAACTATCATATTAGTGTTGGAAATATGCCCTAGAGGCAATAATAAATTAGTTATTATCATATTTCCTTGTTCATGATAATCGTTTATTATCCATGCTATAGTTGTATTGATCGGAGACATAGATGCATGTGTGGATACATAGACAAAACCATTTCCCTAGTATGTCTCTAATAGACTAGCTCGTTGATCAAAGATGGTTAAGGTTTCCTAGCCATGGACATGAGATGTCATTTGATAATGGTATCACATCATTAGGAGAATGGTGTGATGGAAAAGACCCAAACTACAAACGTAGCATATGATCGTGTCAGTTTATTGCTACTGTTTTTAGCATGTCAAGTATATGTTCCTATGACCATGAGATCATGCAACTCACTAACACCGGAGGAGTGCCTTGTGTGTATCAAACGTCGCAACGTAATTGGGTGACTATAAAGGTACTCTACAGGTATCTCCGAGGGTGTCTATTGAGTTGGCATGGATCAAGACTGGGATTTGTTACTCTGTGTGACGGAGAGGTATCTCAGGGCCCGCTCGGTAATACAACATCACAACAAGCCTTGCAAGAAATGTGACTAAGTGTTAGTCACGGGATGTTGTATTACAGAACGAGTAAAGAGACTTGCCAGTAACGAGGTTGAACTAGGTATGGAGATACCGACGATCGAATCTCGGGCAAGTAACATACCGAAGAACAAAGGGAACATCATACGGGATTAACTGAATCCTTGACATAGAGGTTCGACCAATAAAGATCTTTGTAGAATATGTAGGAACCAATATGGGCATCCAGGTCCCGCTATTGGTTATTGACTGTAGAGATATCTTGGTCATGTCTACATAGTTCTCGAACCCGCAGGGTCTGCACACTTAAGGTTTGGTGACGTTTTGGTAGTATAGAGTTATGTATGGTGGTGACCGAAGGTTGTTTGGAGTCCCGGATGAGATCCCATAAGTCACGAGGAGCTCCGGAATGGTCCAAAGGTAAAGATTCATATATAGGAAGTCCTGTTTTGGTCGTCGGAAAAGTTTCGGGCTCATCGGTAGTGTACCGGGAGTGCCGGTAGAGTACCGGGAGACCATCGGGAGGGGTATTTCGACCCAAGAGGCTAGATGGGATGTGGAGAGTGAATACCAGCCCTTAGTGGGCTGGTGGAAGTCCCACGCAAAGCCCATGCGGCTAGGGAGAAAAAGCCCAAAGAGAAAAGGTGGAAAAAAGCGAAAATAGGGTGAATCCTAGTCCTACTAGGATTGGAGGTGGATTCCACCTCCTCCCCTTGGTTCGGCCGACTCCTAGAGACTTGGCCCTTGGGCCAAGCCTCCTCCTCTCTTCCTCTTATATATACTGGAGGTTTTAGGGTTTTTGGACAGAATTTTCTACCATGTGCTGCTCGTTCCTCCAATGCATAATTTCTCCTCTAGATCGGTTTTCTGCAGCGCTTAGGCGAAGCCCTGCCGGAATTACTGCACCACCATTGCCGCAGCACCGTCACGCTGCCGGAGAACTCGTCTACCTCTCCGCTCCCTCTTGCTAGATCAATAAGGTGGAGATCGTCATCGAGCTGTACGTGTGCTGAACGCGGAGGTGTCGTCTGTTCGGCGCTAGGTCAGAAGGACCGTGATCAAGATCGCGAGACGGATCGTGATGAGTTCGCGGAACGGATCGTTCTTGGATCACATGACGGATCGTGATGAGTTCGCGGGACGGATTGTGATTGGATCACGGGACTGATCGTGATGAGATCGCGAGATGCTCGACGATTTGGATCGCGAAGATGGTCGACTACACCAATCGCGTTTCTTAACGCTTCCCGCTTAGCGATCTACAAGGGTATGTAGATCCACTCTCCCTCTCGTAGATGCTCATCACCATGGATAGATCGTGCATGTGCGTAGGAAAATTTTTGTTTTCCATGCGTCATTTCCCAACAGTGGTATCAGAGCTAGGTCTATGTGTAGATGAGATCTCGAGTAGAACACAAATAGTTTGTGGGCGTTGATGCTTAGATTGCTTCCTCCCTTGGCCGTGTTTTGGTTCAGCGGTATTGTGAGATGAAATGGCCCAGACCAACATTACTCGTACGCTTATGAGAGACCGGTTCCCTTGACCGCAACTTGTTGCATAGATGGCTTGCGGGTGCCAGTTTCTCTCACTTTAGTTGGATCGGATTCCACAAAGGCGGTCCTTGAGAAGGTTGAAAAGCAACTAGTGTATCACCGTTGTGGTTTTTGCGTAGATGAGAATTGTTCTTGCTAGATACCCGTAGCAGCCACGTAAAACATGCAACAACAATTAGAGGACGTCTAACTTGTTTTTGCAGGGTATGTTGTGATGTGATATGGCCAATTACATGATGTGATATATGTGATGTATGAGATGATCATGTGATGTATAGATTATCACGACTTGCATGTCGATGAGTACGGCAACCGGCAGGAGCCATAGGGTTGTCTTTAATTATTGTATGACCTGCATGTGAATCATTAAGTGCTATGTAATGCTTTACTTTATCGCTACGGTAGTAATAGTAGTAGAAGCATGTTGGGTGCGACAACCCCGATGGCGACACTTTGATGGACATCATGGTGTCGAGCCGGTGACGCTGGAGATCATGCCGGTGCTTTCTAGATGGAGATAAAAAGCACAAGTTCATGGCCATATCATGTCACTTTTGATTTGCATGTGATGTTAATCTTTTTATGCACCTTGTTTTGCTTAGGACGACGGTAGCATTATAAGGTAATCCCTCACTTAATTTCAAGATAAATTGTGTTTCCCCGAGTGTGCACCGTTGCGAAAGTTCATCGTGTTGAGACACCATGTGATGATCGGGTGTGATAGACTCTACGTTCACATACAACGGGTGCAAGCCAGTGTTGCACGTGCAGAACACTCAGGTTAAACTTGACGAGCCTAGCATGTACAGACATGGCCTCGGAACACAAGAGACCGAAAGGTCAAACATGAGTCATATAGTAGATATGATCTACATAATGATGTTCACCATTGAATCCACCTCAACTCACGTGATGATCGGACTTGAGTTGGTGAATTTGGATCATGTATCACTCGAATGACTGGAGGGATGTCAATTGAGTGGGAGTTCTTAAGTAATATGATTAATTGAACTCATTATCATGAACATAGTCAGTAGTGTCTTTACAAACTGTGTTGTAGATTACTAGCTCACGTTGTAGCTCCCTTGAATTTTTATATGTTCCTAGAGAAACAGAGTTTAAAGATGATGGTAGCAATATTGCGGACTCGCTCCGTGATCTGAGGATTGTCCTCATTGCTGCACAAAAGGCTTATGTCCTTAATGCACCGCTCGATGCGCCAACCCCTCTAGCGTTGTTCGTAGATGTTGTGAACATCTGACAGGCACGTTCTGATAACTACTTGATAGTTTAGTGCGTCATGCATTACGGCTTAGAATTGAGGCTCCAAAACGTTTTGAACGTCACAGAACATATGAGATGTTCTAAGAGCTGAGATTAGGATCTCAGGCTCATGCTCGTGTTGCGAGATATGAGATCTCCAACAAGATTCTTTGCTTGTAATATGAAAGAGAATAGCTCAATCGTTGAGCATGTGCTCAGATTGTCTGGGTGCTAAATCGCTTGAATCGAGTGGGAGTTGATCTTCCAGATAAGATAGTGATTGATATAGTTCTCCACGTCACTGTCACTAAGCTACTAGAACTTGGTGATGAACTATAAAATGCCAGGGATAGAAATAATGATCCATGAGTTGTTCGTGATGTTTGACACCGCGAAGGTCGAAATCAAGAAGGAGCGTCAAGTGTTGATGGTTAGTCAAACCACTAGTTTCGAGAAGGGCAGGAGCAAGGAGGGAAAACTTCATGGATAGCAAGTCAGTTGCTGCTCCAGTGAAGCAACCCAAAGTTGAACCCAAACCCGAGACTAAGTGCTTCGATTATGAGGAGAGCGGTCGCTGAAGCGGAACAAACCTAGATACTTGGTAGATAAGAAGGCTGGCAACGTCAACAGGAGTATATTTGATATACGTGTTATTTATGTGTACCTTGCTAGTACTCCTAGTAGCACCTGGGTATTGGATACCGGTTCGGTTGCTAAATGTTAGTAACTCAAAATAAAAGCTACGGAATAAACGGAGCACTAGCTAAGGGTGAGGTGACGATGTGTGTTAGAAATGTTTCCAAGGTTGATGTGATCAACATCGCACGCTCTCTCTACCTTCGGGATTAGTGACGAACCTAAATAAATGTTATTTGGTGTTTTGTGTTGAGCATGAACGTGATTAGATCGTGTTTATTGCAACACGGTTATTCATTTAAGTTAAAGAATAATGGTTATTATGTTTACATGAATAATACCTTGAATGGTCATGCACCCGGTGAGAATGGTTTGTTGAATCTTGATCGTAGTAATACACATGTTCATAACATTGATGCCAAAAGATACAAAGTTAATAATGATAGTACCACATACTTGTGGCACTGCCGCTAAATGTCATATTGGTATAAAGCGCATGAAGAAACTCCATGCTGATGGATCTTTGGACTCTTTCGATTTCGAATCGGTTGAGACATGCGAACCATGCCTCTTGGGCAAGATGACTAAGGATCCCGTTTTCTCGTTTGATGGAGCGGGCAAGTGATTTATTGGAAATGATACATGTTGATGTATGCAATCCAGTGAGTCTTGTAGCATGTGGTGGATATCGTTATTTTCTTACCTTCACTGATGATTTGAGTAGATAATAGTGTATATTTACTTAATGAAACGCAAGTCTGAATCGTTTGAAAAAGTTCAAGAAAATTCAGAGTGAAGTTTAAGATCATCGTGACAAGAAGATAAAATGTCCGCGATATGATCGTGGAGGTGAATATCTGAGTTAAGAGTTTGGTATACAACTTAAGACAATGTGAAAGTTGTTTCACAACTCACGCCACCTGGAACACCATAGTGTGATGGTGTGTCCGAACGTCATAGTCGTGCTCTATTGGATATGGTGCGAATTATGATGTCTCTTATCCTTTTACCACTATTGTTTTGGGGTTGTGCATTAGAGACAACTACATTCACTTTAGATAGGGCACCATCTAAATCCGTTGAGATGACACCGTGTGAATTGTGGTTTGATAGAAACCTAAGCTGTCATTTCTTAATGTTTGGGGTTGCAACACTTATGTGAAAAGGGTTTTCACCTAATGAGCTCGAACCCAAAGCGGACAAATGCATCTTCATAGAATACCCTAAAGACAGTTGGGTAAACCTTCTATCTCAGATCCAAGCATAAAATGTTTGTTGCTAAAACTGGGTCCTTTCTCGAGAAAGATTTTCTCTCGAAAGAATTGAGTGGGAGGAAGATAGAACTTGATGAGGTTGTTGAACCTTTGTTCAATCAGAGAGTAGCGCAGCGCAGGAAGATGTTTCTGTGAAGCCTACGTTGGTTGAAGAGGAAGTTAATGATGATGATCATGAAGCTTCGGATCGAGTTACTATCGAACCTCGTAGGTCGACAAGGACGTGTACTGCTCTTGAGCGGTATGACAACCCTGTCTTGGAGGTCATGTTGTTGGACAACGATGAACTTACGAGCTATGGAGAAGCGATGATGGACCCGGATTCTGACAAATGGTTAGAGGCCAAGAAATCCGAGAAAGGATCCATATATGAAAACCAAGTATAGACTTTGTTAGACTTGCTCGTTGGACGGCAGGTCGTTGAGTACAAATGGATCTTTAAAATGAAGACAGACACTGATGGTGAATGTCACCATTTATAAAGCTCGACTTGTCGCAAAGAAGTTTCTGGCAAGTTCAAGGAGTTGACTATGATGAGACTTTGTCACTCGTAGCGATGCTAAAGTCTGTTGGAATTATGTTAGCAGTTGCTACATTTTTCAATTATGAAATCTGGCAGATGGATGCCAAAACATCATTTCCTTCCTTAAGGAAAGGTTGTATGAGATATAACCAAAAGGTTTTGTCTGTCCTAAGGATGCTAAAAGGCGAGCAAGCTTCAGTGATCCTTCTATGGACTAAAGCAAGCATCACGGAGTTGGAATATACACTTTGATAAGGTGATCAAAGTTTTTAAATCTATACAAAGTTTATGAGAACTTGTATTTGCAATAAAGTGAGTGGGAGCACTATAGAGTTTCTGATAAGTATATGTGGATGACATATTGCTATTCGGAAATGATGTAGAATTTCTGGAAAGCATAAACGGTTGTTTGAAAAGAGTTTTTCAAAGGAAGACCTGGATAAAGCTACCTAATTGTTGAACATCAAGATCTATAGAGATAGATCAAGATGCTAGATGAGACTTTCAATGAGTACATACCTTGACAAGATTTTGAAAGAGTTCAAAATGGATCAGTCAGAGAAAGAGTTCTCGCATGATTTGTAAGGTGTGAAGTTGAGTGAGACTCAAAGCTCGACAACGGCAGAAGAAAGAGAAAGGATGAATGTCATCCCCTATGCTTTAGCCATAGGCTCTATATTATGGCATGCTGTGTACCGCACCTGGTATGTGCCTTGCCATGAGCTAGTCAAGGGGTACAAAAGTGATCCAGGAGTGGATCACTAGACGGCGGTCAAGATTATCCTTAGTGACTAAAAGACTAAGGAGATGGTTTTCGATTATGGGGGTGATAAAGAGTTCGGCGTAAAGAGTTACGTCGATGCAAGCTTTAACACCAATCTGGATGACTCGTAGTAGCAATCTGGATACGTATAGTGGAGCAGCCATTTGGAATAGTACCAAGTGGAGTGTGGTAGCAGTGTTTACGGTTTAACATAGAGATTTGCAAAGTACACTTGGATCTGAATGTCGCAGGCCCATTGACTATAAGACCTCTCTCACATGCAAAGCATGATCGAGTCCCAGAACTCATTGGGTGTTAGATTCATAACAATGTGTATCACATGGTGATGTGAACTAGATTATTGACTCTAGTGCAAGTGGGAGACTGTTGGAAATATGCCCTAGAGGAAATAATAAATTAGTTATTATCATATTTCCTTGTTCATGATAATCGTTTATTATCCATGCTATAATTGTATTGATTGGAGACTTAGATGCATGTGTGGATACATAGACAAAACCATGTCCCTAGTATGTCTCTAATAGACTAGCTCGTTGATCAAAGATGGTTAAGGTTTCCTAGCCATGGACATGAGATGTAATTTGATAATGAGATCACATCATTAGGAGAATGGTGTGATGGACAAGACCCAAACTACAAACATAGCATATGATCGTGTCAGTTTATTGCTACTGTTTTTAGCATGTCAAGTATATGTTCCTATGACCATGAGATCATGCAACTCACTAACACCGGAGGAGTGCCTTGTGTGTATCAAACATCGCAATGTAACTGGGTGACTATAAAGTTACTCTACAGGTATCTCCGAGGGTGTCTGTTGAGTTGGCATGGATCAAGACTGGGATTTGTTACTCCGTGTGACGGAGATGTATCTCAGGGCCCACTCGGTAATACAACATCACAACAAGCCTTGCAAGCAATGTGACTAAGTGTTAGTCACGGGATCTTGTATTACAGAACGAGTAAAGAGACTTGCCGGTAACGAGGTTGAACTAGGTATGGAGATATCGACGATCGAATCTCGGGCAAGTAACATACCGAAGAACAAATGGAACATCTTACGGGATTAACTGAATCCTTGACATAGAGGTTCAACCGATAAAGATCTTTGTAGAATATGTAGGAACCAATATGGGCATCCAGGTCCCGCTATTGGTTATTGACTGTAGAGGTGTCTCGGTCATGTCTACATAGTTCTCGAACCCGCAGGGTCTGCACACTTAAGGTTTGGTGACGTTTCGGTAGTATAGAGTTATGTATGGTGGTGATCGAAGGTTGTTCGGAGTCCCGGATGAGATCCCAGACGTCACGAGGAGCTTCGGAATGGTCCGGAGGTAAAGATTCATATATAGGAAGTCCTGTTTTGGTCGCCGAAAAAGTTTCGGGCTCATCGGTAGTGTACCGGGAGTGCCGGTAGTGTACCGGGAGACCATCGGGAGGGGTATTTCGACCCAAGAGGCTACATTGGCTGTGGGAGAGTGAATAAAACCCCTTAGTGGGCTGGTGGAAGTCCCACACAAAGCCCATGCGGCTAGGGAGAAAAAGCCCAAAGAGAAAAGGTGGAAAAAGGCGAAAATAGGGTGAATCCTAGTCCTACTAGGATTGGAGGTGGATTTCACCTCCTCCCCTTGGTTCGGCCGACTCCTATAGGCTTGGCCCTTGGGCCAAGCCTCCTCCTCTCTTCCTCTTATATATACTGGAGGTTTTAGGGGTTTTGGACAGAATTTTCTGCCACGTGCTTCCCATTCCTCCAGTGCATAGTTTCTCCTCTAGATCGGTTTTCTGCAGCGCTTAGGCGAAGCCTGCCGGAATTACTCCACCACCATCACCGCAGCGCCGTCACGCTGCCGGAGAACTCGTCTACCTCTCTGCTCCCTCTTGCTGGATCAAGGAGGCGGAGATCGTCATCGAGCTATACGTGTGTTGAACGCGAAGGTGCCGTTCTTTCGGCGCTAGATCGGAAGGACCGTGATCAAGATCGCGAGACGGGTCGTGATGAGTTCGCGGGACGGATCGTGATTGGAGTGCGGGACGGATCGTGATGAGTTCGCAGGACGAACCGTGATTGGATCGCAGGACGGATCGTGATGAGATCGCGGGACGCTCGGCGATTTGGATCGCGAAGACGTTCGACTACACCAACCGCGTTTCTTAACGCTTCCCGCTTAGCGATCTACAAGGATATGTAGATCCACTCTCCCTCTCGTAGATGCTCATCATCATGGATAGATCTTGCGTGTGCGTAGGAAAAATTTTGTTTGCCATGCGACGTTCCCCAACAATTAGTGTGCTACTAAACACTTCGTTGGAGATATTTAGGTTTTCACGTGTGGTTGAATTGACAACTCAACTGCTAAGACACATAAATATTTTTTGGCTCCTCTTTTGTCGAATTAATAAATTTGGATGAAATACTACCCTCGAAGACTGTCGCAATCGCCTATACTTGTGGATTATCGAATTGCAGGACATTAACTACATTAAACGGGCGTGTTTTTCCTCCTAGTTCATGATTTTAGCATACATCTTCCTTGTGGAACTGGTTGCACGCATTTTCCTTTTGCCATCATGTTCTTGACAAAATCCATGCTACTACACAACATGGTACCTTGGATCAAGAACATGCATCAGAAGAGGCATAGAAAAAGAAGAAGGAGAGAGATAGAGAGAGGAGAAGGATCATCAAAGTGACGAAGGGGTTTAAACAACAACAAAGAACAAAATGAGCCAAGAATTTCTTACCATACTCGATTTACAAGGATTGTTGTCGCCGAAGAGATCTAGGTGCTGGAAAGGCGGAGTGACAGCTCTACTTCCCATGCCATGGTGGCGTTTTTTATTGTCATGGCAAGGGTTTAGGCGTCGCCTAGTGATGACGCTTCAAAGGGAGTTTTTGTTGCCATGGAAGTCCCTTCGCCTAGGTTGGCCACTGCGGGTGCCATAGGCGTTCTCCCTGGTGTGGCAACTGAATCAATTGTCATCCTTGTTGGTGGTGAATCTATGGCTCCATAGCATGCGTCCACCATGTACTCCTTACCGCCAGTAATAGGGAGGTGTCCCTGGCCATGCTCGCATGACCCATCACCAAAAACGCCTATGGGTGGTGCCGTCGGTCGCCGGGGTGAAAGGCCTCTTTGACGCCAGCTTAGTCCCCTTATTGGAGGAGGCCTCCATCACCTTCGTCACAACCATCGAGAAGGTAGACAACATTGTCATATACCTCCAGCCCATGTGTCCAGGCAGCCTGCTACTCGCCGCCCTCATCGGCCATCATGGTGATGACCTCTTACATGGTCTGGTGGCCGTGTGCGTGCCCGACATTGCACTGGAGAATGGCCACCTCAATGTCACACTCGGCGATGGCACGACCAAAGCGAAGCGAGAGGGAGCCCAGTGTGCATGGCGCCCAACGTGCGGCATAAAACATCGAACTTATAGGAGAAACAACCATCTTAAGGAAAACACTGGAACACCCATGAAGAACACCGACTCGGCATGCCCCTACGCGCACAAGCCAGACAACGGTGGCGGCCCGGCCTATTAAATGACACGGGACACGCCAAGCAATCAAATCTCCCACCCCGAGTCGGCTTGTGTCGGACGAGGGAACAACTTGACACAAAGCAAGCAAACCAACCAACGGGGGGCGAGTGCGCGCGTCCCAAACTCTTGACGTTGCGACCATGGCCGGATGGATTTCAAGGCCGTCTAGCAAGGCATCGCGACCCCCAATCGTCTGGCCCCCTCCGATCACCTAGCACACGCCACCCCGTGATGGACGTGCGCTCGGGTTTGGCTCACGCGTGGCACCTCTGACTTCACACACACACACACACACACACATACATTCTCCCCCTCTAGGTTTGCCTCACACATTCTCTATCTTATACTCTCTCTCAATGTTTCACTCGCACTGTCTGTAGGTCTCTCTCGCACGTCGCACACATGCACACACACTCCCTATCCCTCATATCTCTCTCACACTCTCTCTCTCTAGGTCTCTCTCTCACACATACACACGCACCCTTCTTTCTAGGTCTCTATTGCACACATGGTATCTCTCTTTCCCTAGCCAACACTATACTAGGTCTCTCTCCTCTCTCCCATACACATGCCTTGTCACTCCCTATCTCTCTCTAGTTCACTAGTACATAGTCCCTTCCTGGGTCTCACACACGTACTATCTTTGTCTTTTTTGCTAGGACTGGTGTAACACCTCTCCCTCGCCCTCTCTCTCTCTCTCCCCGGCCATCTTAGGCCAACTTCATCATGTTCGTGTTTATCCGTTTGCGGTCAAACGGACAGTCGACGCGATCCAACGCGTGACGGCAACCGCATATTTTGTCAGTTTGACGTCCGATCCGTCCCATTTTCGACACAAACCTACGTTCGGTTTGCTCCACACGAAAGGCGAAAGGACGGGAACACGCTTTCTCCTCGTCCATCTCAAGGACGTGTGTCGGCCGTCCAACTACCACCACCGTCCAAATTAAGTGCGCACGGCAGACCCCGACTGTCAGCCATCCAATTTATGGGTCGTCATCCTTTTCAATATGGACTCGATGGACCGACCAGTCCACAGCTTGGTCTATACCTATAGTTTGAATCACTCTCACTCTCTCACACACACACATGCACACTCACTCCGAGTGACCCACCACACCACTAGCAGGAAGCCAGTGAAGGCAAAGAGCTGCCGACTCGACCCCGGTAATTCTTGAAGGGTGAAGTCTTGGCACATGGTTTTCTGCAAACTAACGATGTTGATGCGCTTCTGACGCAAGTACTCTAGGTTCTCTCCGCAAAACTACATATTTTAGCTTTACAACGGTAGCATTGCACAATTTTTTTTATTGTAGGTGCACAAGGTAGTGGCTAAGTACATGTCAGATGTTATTAACCTTTTGCACATCATAAAGCGACATATTGTGCTATATATTTGTGAGACTGACAGGACTAACATGCAATACACTCCCTGTGTTCCTAAATAATTGTTGTTGAAAAGAACTAGAGTGAGTATATCTAAGGCTATCATGCACGCAAGTGCATCTTCTTGATATAATTCATCGTATCGAAATGGCCTTGTTTTGCTCAGTCAAAGACAATACATCGGTGAAATGCTTCTCTCATGCGGAATCTGCGAAGCCAACACTCATCTTGTCGTAGTCAAAGACGGTGTGGTATGCTCCCATGAAGACATCACCCAGTATCCTACATGAAAGAGAGGAACCGATGCCGTGAAATTCAGATCTCATGGGAGCAAACTGATAAATATTTAATCAGCAACAGCAGTGCAAGTGGTGCCCTGTCTCAGTGGAGTTTATCTCTCTTACCAGAGAGGGCCTACTGGAGGGGGAATGTCGAAAGCCGTGAATCCACTGATACACTGAGCCATGAATCCATAGCCAACCTTGAGAATGTACTGCTCGACAGGGAAGATGATTGAAATTGTGTAAAACAACATGATTGTATTACGGAGACTAAGGTCATATTGCATCCAGAGCTCTCTTATAATAAATGGATTGCGACGAACATTTTTCCTGGCCTTAAAACAATATACATATTTGCATTGAGGTAAAATACCTGCTCTGGTTGGAGCTCAAATATCCTTCCACCTATGCTGAACGAGACACTTTGCAGGGAATCAATGTGTCTACAGTCCACATATGAGCCCACGGGACTAGGCATATTGTGGCAGAGCTGTCATTCAGATGGATCAGCTACTCGTAAGCTACAAATGTAGAAATGCTTAGCGATTCAAGAATCAAAAGAAAACCTCACCCGATCGACATACTCCAACGTGCCCTCCTTGGTATGATTCTGAACGAATTCGCTTTGCATCCACCTTACTGCCATCTCGCACGCATTGCATGTAGCGTCAAACATCCCGTCTACAGATGTTGTTCGTGCCTCTCCCACTACCCTCTCTATACCAGCACTGCGCGGATACGTAGAGACCATGTGAAGCCAAGTCATGAGAGGAATCGAAAATAAATACAGGAAACATGAGAGTTTGTTTAAGGACTAATCGATTTCAGATTTTCAGAGACACAACCAAAGCTTTCTCGATCACTTGCACATACCTTACTCCACTAGCTCCGTCGAATGCGCAGAGCCCAATCTTCGAACACACTTGTGCTGGTGGTGTCTGCAGTTAATCGGAAGCGTTGAATTGTAACACAACAGACTGAAAAAGGAAATTTTATTTGACAGAGTAATAAACATACGAAGTCGATGAAGCAGAGAGATCAAACCTCAGATTTCAGCAACTCTATCATTTCTTGTCCATATCCAGAAACGACTTGTTTGCACTCTTCGTTAGCTACTCCGGTGGCTCCAATTCGCTCATTGATTTGGGCAATGACACCCTAAACAGAAGAAAAATACTGAAATGAAAACCTAATAGGGTTGTACTACTTCATTTAGGGGCATTTTTGCTAGAACTAAAAAAAAAAACGTTTTTGGTCCTTCACATATGTGTCAAGTTCATTTTTAAACCCAAAGTTCTATAACCATACAAGTCTACACTTAACTTTAAAACATGATAGATTTGGTTACCCAACTCGGAGCAGTTAGATTCACAATATGACTCTGGTTTTGCAAGGGTGGAAACGTAGTAAACAGAAATATATTTTAATTAAGCTATATTACAATCGATCTAGAATCAAGGAAAGTATGAAAACAAAACCCAGGAGAAACTACCCAAATAAGTGGATATATTATAGATGAAAAATAATCACTATTCTATAAAAGAAGAGAAAACCAGAAGTACTCTCAAGAAACTAAATAGAGAAATCTTATAAATAATTTATGAGCATTCATGAAAATTACCACTTTTCATTATTTTATATGAATGTTCCTATATTTATTTTCCCAAATATTTTTTCATATTCCCAACAATTTATCTTCAAAATATGCTTTAATTTTTCTTAAAGTAAATCGGGTAATGTAAAAAATGGGACGTTTTTTATGGCAAATTACGTTGTTGGGAGCATGGCAACTTCCTTCGGCAAACATGTCAAATCTGGTCATGCTCGGGATTTTGCAAGGATTTGCCATGTTTTGTCTACTGAAAGAATTTGGCATGCCCCCAACAACTTTATTTGTCATAAAGAAGATAGATTTGCCATGGTTAATAATCTGACGTCAGATTTGTATGAAAATCCAAAAACAATGGCAAAGTAATTTTTAATTAGTACATTTTCCTACATTTTTTTCATTTCCTTTTAAGTGAGAAACCACTACCACAACATCCATTTTCTATCTGCCCCATTTTAAATTATAGGGTTAAGTTTGTGTAGTAAAGCTGAGGCACCAAGAACAAGATTTGAGCAATAATTGAATCAACACATTTTTTGTATTTAACTACAAAATAAATGTATTAATAAAAATGAAAAGTTTACTTTGGATCCCAACATTTCCAAGGTCTAAGCTTGGTCCCTTATTATTGTACATAAAAACCATGGAAATTTGGAACATAGAAAATAGAAAAAACACCCAAAAATTTAAAATGGCATAAGAGTTAGAAATATTCTTAACAACCATGGAATGCATTAACATTTGAAATGCCTTAGACAGATTTTTCTGTATTCTTATATTGGCCGCAAATGATTTCATTTTTATGCTCATTACCAGCCATGTGTGCAAAACTTCCGGCACGTCATTGTCAAACTGGGTGAATGATGAGAATTTTATTTTAACAATACTTGAAGGAACAAAAGTACACTTCTTCTGAATACAAGATTCAAAGGTAGGATGAAATTATCCGATGGCTATGGCCGCTTACTATTGGACCAGCAATCAATGAAGTTCCGGAGTCCGCTATTGCCGCACATCCATCCACACAGATTCCTGGTCATGACATAAATTGAGATCAGGAGAGGGCAATGTTGTAGCTAGATGAGCTAAGTAGTCTTGCTTGTTTAAGAGAGAAAACACGCATAGTGCATTACCAGTGCTCTTCCCACCAATAAGAAAGTCTCCCATTTCAAACTGGAGATACCAGTAGCATAGAATAAAATAGAAAATTAACTCACAAAAAGTTCGACGGAAGGGGGAACAAAATAAATTCAGAACAAGGCAAACAATATTTTTAACTTTTGAGGAGTGAAGGTAGAGTAACAACCTGCCAGTATGCTTTTCGGGTTACTCGGGTGTATGTATGGCTACCTTTGTAGTGTTTGGGGTCGCTACCTCCAAAAACAATTTCACCTCCTTCCCCATTGTTTGCATTTCGATTTAACCAAAAGGAGAAAACATGTTGTTTCACAAGACCTTGTGCAACCATATTGTACCTGGTACATAACTAGAGGTGTAAGATGGCACCAACCGCAATTCACACAGGTGACAAGTTAGAAGCTAGGTGGCGCTACTTGCTCTATGCTAAATTAATAAGCAAACTAAATCCAACCATAGCTCTTCATAAGCAAGAAGATGCCCTTGATGGCTAGCAATTGATCACATTTTTAGAATTGAAGGAAGCATACAAACAACATTTATCATGAGCATAATATCATATTGAAGTGTCCAACAAAAGGAGTGGTTATTGGCCATACAACACAATATTGTTCTCATGTAAAGCTATGAACACTCCATGGCAAAAGATCTAGGATGAATAATTGTAAGACTAATGAATGAGGATTAAAGACCAGGTAAACACAACAATCTAATACTTAATATATGGTGTCGCAAAACCACTATACTTGGATTAACAATTAGTGAAACTACTAATACCAGACTGGGTCTGAGCCTTCAACCGAAATCTCCTTAAATCCAAGTCCAAGGATGCCATCGAATTTTGCTGCTAAGAATGTAAAGCCAGGCTCATAAGTAGCTTCAATGAATTCCTGATGGCACATTTGAGTTGTGTAGCATTAGAATTAGCAGTCCATTGGTCATACTAAGTTTTTAAATAAGGAACTGGTAAAAGAAGCACCTGATTGTTTACAACTAAATCACCAATAGTTACTTGATCTTGACTGTAAAATCCAAAAATTGCTCCTTTTCCATAATGAATGGAAGCAGGTGTTCCTGCACAACAGTAAGAAAGGAGAAATCATACCAGTATCTAGTCTTTA
Source organism: Hordeum marinum (assembly GCA_022496015.1). Taxonomy (NCBI): domain Eukaryota; kingdom Viridiplantae; phylum Streptophyta; class Magnoliopsida; order Poales; family Poaceae; genus Hordeum; species Hordeum marinum. The sequence goes on along the minus strand of CM039674.1, from coordinate 300,629,855 downwards.
TCGTAAAGGTATTACATTATAAATCACCAGTTGTCATTTTGCTTATGAGAACATGGAGCGAATCTGGATGATTTTCCCCAGTGAGACGTATTAGGAATTCACAAGGTAAAAGTTAAAAAAAGACCCATCTCTTCACAAATCAAATATTAGGCCCACTAAACAAATGCTACAATATCTAAAATGATTAGTGATTTTTTCACCCTAGAACATTTTTCTTTCGAAGAATAGAACATTAAAAAATGCATTGTAGTACATAATGTGTGATGTAGTTCGGACCGATCATTTTAGACCAAATTTTCTACTACAAGTTAGCCTAAGAAGTTTACAAATGGAACTAATAGACTCTCTAATATTGCTCACGTTGTTGTGTGTCCAACACAAACTACATTTATGCCTGGTCAAAAACGTTCTAGAGGGGTCCTTCTTGGATGATACCATTCATGAGCTTCATCCTAAGTTGATGGTGTTATTAAGTGTGTTTTGAGAAGGCCTATGATAAAGTCAAATGGCCTTTTTTCAGCAAGATCTTTGCATGAAAGGTTATGCTTCTGAATGGGGTCGACATGTGGCACCCTTCGTTGAGAGTGGGAGTCTTGGATTTAAGGTAAATGATGATATAGATCATTATTTCAAAACCCATAAGCGATTGAGACTAGGTGATCTCATGTCGCCCATTCTCTTCAATATCGTGTCTGATATGTTGTTTGCTCTCATAGTAAGGGCTAAAGAGAACAACCATGTTGGGGGGCTCATCCGCATGTGGTGGACTGAGGTGTGTCTGTACTCCATTATGTTGATGACACAGTGATATTATGGAGCATTATCCTTAGAAATCTATGAATATGAAACCAATCCTTTGTTTGTTTTTTTTGGACAGCTCGTGGGTCTGAAAATAAACTTCCACAAGAGTGAGCTCTTCTATTTTGGCAAGCACATAGAGGACGAGATCCAGTATAGGCAACTTTCGGGTTGTGAGGTGGTGGCTCTTCCATTTACGTATCTTGCAATATGCATCCTGCACCACAAACTTTTGAAGAATGAGTGGAAAATTGTTTAAGAGCAATACGAAAAGAAGCTCGGTAGTTGGAAAGGTGAAACCATGTCCTATGGAGGGCGGTTAACTCTCATCAACGTTGTTCTTGCCAGCCCATCCACATTCACGCTCTCCTTTTCTGATTTACCCAAAGTGTTGTTGGAAAGGATAGATTTTCATCTAGGTTCTTTTGGCAATGCAATGAGCAGAAGCAGAAGCACAAACTCGTGAGGTGGGATCTGTTGTGCATGCCTAAGTATCAAGGGGGTTTGGGGTATTGAAACCTCGAGATAAAATATAGGATCATACTCAACAAATTGTTGTATAAGCTACTTATCGAGGAAAATGTTTTTCAAGATCTCTTACACAACAAATACCCGCAATCCAAAATTATTTCGCAAGTAGTTGCTTGGCCAACTGACTCTCCGCTTTTAAGAGATTTATGAAGGTTAAGTCTTCATTTTTCCAATAAATGTTCTTTAATGGTAGATGATGGCTAATCAACTAGATTTTGCGAGGACACATGATTGCGGATACCCCATTAACTCTCTAGTGTCTAGCCTTATATAATAATATGGGAACCACTAGGCATTAGCCTTTTGATACCCAGTCTCCCATCAGACTAGTGGATGATCCTTGCATCGAAGCCAATGTGATCGTTGGATGAGGATAGCTCCCAATACGCACTTTCCATGATGAGTTACTAATTAAAACTAAAAGCCATTAAGGCTAATTAGGTGGGATTTCCTATTAAATGCTAATTAAATTTTCTAGTTTTTTAGAAACTACTTTGCATTCTTATAGATGAGTTTCCATGCCATGTACTTGCTTCCTTTTTGAAATAGAAATTCTAAAAGAAATTCATGACCAAACAAGTTATTTTCTACTACGTAACAAATTTGTGGTTCCTAGACCCAAAAATGAGCTTCCAATGATAATAAATTTTGCTTTGAAGTTTGTTTTCAAGGCTACAAAGTCATGCTTTTGTTGACTAGAGAATGAGTATCCATAGTTAGTTATTTGCTTTGGTATAATATATAATCGTGTGGCCTGTTTTTACCAGAAAATTCACTTTTCCTCCTCACTACAGGAATTAGTCATTTTGCCGTCAGGCTGCTACAGACGCCAAAGACAGGATTACAGGTAGCAAAGATTTTCCGTCAGCCCCTAACGGCAAAGCATGTCGGCATATTCCAAATCGGCAAAGGGATATTTTGCCGTCAGCTTTTGGTCAGGCAGACGGCAAAAATTTGCCGCCAGTGAACAGTGTTTGCTGTCAGCGGGAACAAGCAGGCGGAAAAAAGTGACGTGCCTGACGAACGGTGTTAGTGTCTTTGCTGTCAGTCAAAACATCATCTTTGTTGTCATTTAGACTAAACAACAGACGGCAAAGATATTTGTTTGTTTCTTAAATAAGAGGACAAGAGCATCTTGCCCAAATCGGATCGAGGCGGGGAGTATACAGGTCAATATACAAGTCAAACAAACGAGTGCATATAAAAGGCCTGGAAGTTTTATTTTTCTATCGGAAAAAGGCACAAAAGTGCCTGGAAATTTTATCAGCCAACCAGTGCATACAAATTTACACAAAGGACCTGACATTACCACAACTTCTAAAGCAGTCCTCGCGCATTACATAAATCACCCTGGAACTATAGATAAAAAAAGCAAGCCGGTCCTTGGGCTTCTTCTCCACTGCATCGACACTGCATATCACCGAACGTGGAGAGCTACCGTGGCTGAATACGAAGAGTGGGAAGATCCAAAGGTTGGGGAGGCAGGGTGATCACGGGACCCAACGTCAACGACGTTTGGCGTGGCTGGAGCTGCTGTGGCTGGAAAAGGTGAGGCGCGAGCTGGTGCGGGGCCAGCGGTCAGCGGGTGCGGAAGGCCGCCCTCACAAGGAGGTGACGACGGGAGGCCGTGTCATGCGGTGGGAGACCGGGCCGGTGAGCGACACGCACGGACAGCCGCCCCGACCGAGAGGTGGCGGTAGGAGGTTGTAGTAGGCTGCGGGCATCCAAGGTCGGCGGCCGGCAAGCGCGGACGCCCCGTCTGGGAAGTGGCTGCAGGCGATGAGCGCGGACGCCCCAGGCGAAGGTGGCTACCGACGGTGACCAAAAGGTGGCAAGCGGCAAGCGCGGACGCCCCAGGCGGAGGTGGCTACCAGCGGCGATCGAAAGGTGGCGCATGACGGAGGTGGCTACCGGTGGCGACCGGGAGAAGAGATGGATTTAGATCCAGATCGGTGGGAGGAGAGAAGTGGGTGGGTTGCCGATGGATATGTGTCGTGGGTTGCTAATGGATACGTGAGGGGTGGTGGGGACGTGCGTCAGTGCGTGGGTGAGGTGGGGATCCAGAGCGTGGTGGGAGTGGAAACTATGTGTGGTCCGGATGATGCCATGTCATCGATCCGCGAGAGGAATCCGCGTGGTGTGTTTCTTCTTTGCCGTCATCGGTTTTTAGTACAGACGGCAAAATAAGTCTTTGCCGTCATCTGTTTTTATTGCAAACGCAAAATATTTTTGCCGTCATCAGTTTTTATTACAGACGGCAAAATATGCTTTTGCCGTCATCCGTTCTTATTACAGACGGCAAAATATGTTTCGCCGGCAGCAGTTTTTATTAGAGACGGCAAAATATGTCTTTGTCGTTAGTCATTCTTTGCCGTCGGCAGCTGACGGTGAAAGTTGTCTTTGCCGTCATCCATGACGAAAAGCTGACGGCAAAGAGCTTCAAAGACGGCAAATTACCTGATTCCTGTAGTGCCTCCGACTAGATGATGAGCTTGCATGACTAATGAATTTTTCCTAGATGATCGAATGTTATCTTACACAACAGACACGACGTTGTTTCAAATGCATCACCATAAGTTTGTTTCATTTGCTTCATAAGTTCATAATAATATATTTTGAACATGCTACAGATTTGCCTCCTTCAAGTCACCCATAGTACAATGCTTCTAAGTTTTTATTTTGAGGGCAATGCTTCTAAGTTTATATCAACAAATTATATATTGTATGCCCTCACATAGTTGAGCTTCCTTCTAATGGTGGACGTGCTTCCTTCCGATGCCAATCAGATTGGAGTAACATCAACGAGGAGCAGTATGAATGGAGTGATGTTGCAACATAGATGCATGGTTAACCGATGGCCTTGTTGATAGGGAAGTAGGCAGTTGAGGAGATAAATCATGACATAAATCAGCTAAGGATGCGAGGTGGTACTGGTTGTACGCAATCACCATGCTGCCATCGCCATGTGCGAGCCCAATTGCTTGTATTGACCTGAGTTTGAACTCATGTTGGCTACCGTGTTGCCCGTTCTGCCAGCCAGTCGGCTTACTGAGTGCATATGGTTGTGCTGCACGATGCATTCGATTAGTGAAGTAAGAGATGGACGGCCGGGTGGATGGAGTTGCTGGTGTGGGAGGAACGTGATGGGGTGGCTAACCAGCAAAGGTGGGCGCCGCATGTAGGTTAGCCCTTGTCGTCGGTTGAGCAATCAGAGGAGCCATCGTTGGTTTGATAGTGCTACTGCCTCGATGGCAACAACGTGGTATACGTGGGTGGTTTTGCTAGAATTTAGGGGTGGGCAGTTAAGAATAAAAGAAATGACCTATGTCGGATGAAAACTAAATCCTATGGTCTTGGAGAATATGAATGGATATAAACAATCAGACTACGGATGCATAGAGTTTTCCTAATAACATGCACAGAAAAGAGGCCTAGGTGGCCTCAATGCTCAAGGTAAACTCCTCGAATATTCAATTCCGTGAGACTTTAATTGGTGATAAATTGATAACATAGCTTCATTTAGTACGTAGAATGATGTCAAACAGTTTATCATAAACATCAAACATATCTCTATGGAGTTTGGATACTAATGGTGTCTTCACCGTCAAGTCTATGCATGCAAATCTCATTAATTGGCCAATTTTTGGAGACAACGTATCTGGAAAATCAAGGTTCACATTAAGATTACAATATTCAAGTGATTTTTGCGGAGAGGGTCATTCTTACTAAACATAACCTAGCAAACAAAACTGGCAAGATAGTAAAGAAATGTTTCTTTCCCGATCAAGAGGAAACAATTCATCATCTTTTTCTATCTTGCCCATTTATAATCCTAGCCTAGCATATGTCACGTTTTGCATATAATTTGTTGCCACCAACAAGTATAAAGAATTTGTTCGAAAACTAGTTGGGTGGGTAGCCACCCAAACTCATGGGACACACTCGAGTTGGAGTTTGTGCCCTTTATGGGTGATTTGGAATTGTCGAAATAACTATGTTTTTCCACAAGAAAATGAATGATTGCATTTTTACCTGATAATATATATTAAAAAAAATTGCAGGTTATCTTGAAGGTTATGGCCTCGATCCGTACGTGGTCACTACTTGAGCGTGCAGACATTCAAGAGCATATAACCTTTAGGTGCAGCGGAGACGGTCACACGGGATTATTTAGTTAGTTTGGTTGGCATGCCAGTAATAGATTATGTGTGTAGGTCATGTAATCTCATTATTGACCGGTTGTGTTCTTATTTCGTACTTTTTATCATGATTGTTATGGACTTTGAATAATGAATGAATAAAAGGGTCGTGTACATAACGATGATGCAGAGGCCGGGGCTAAAAAAATATAATGCGACCATTCAAAACCGTGATGTTTTAAGTTACCAAATTAATGACCTAAGACATCTTATATTTTTTTAAGAAGGGAGTGATATAATATGATGTAGTGATATAATATGATGTCTTGGAGAGAAAGCATACCGTTCTCCTTGTAAGTGATGGACCGTCTTGATACATACTTGGGATGAAAGTAGCAAGCAAGCTGTTCTCATGCTGACCAAAATTAGTAATCAACCTAGCATAGCAAAGCATCCCAAAGCAAAACAAAATAAGGACAAAAACACCTTGAATTGACTCTTACCGAAAAGAAGCACTCAGCGGAAGGGACCCAGAGATTCGCACTCCCAGTGTCAAACACCACCGTGAAATTCTGTGACGGGGAGCCAATTCCAATCTGCCCAAAATATTGAGCGTTCATGTAATTCTTCAGCGGGATGATGCCTTCGTAGCCTTCTCGCGCACGTCCGTTTCCTCTAATTCCTCTGTGACTCCATTGACGCTTGAGCCGTTGTTCCATGGTGGCGGCCTCTGTGAACATTCTTTGTGCCTGAGCACGAACTTGGTTAATTGCTTCCCTCACCGGATCAACCTTACTCCTCGCCCCGTTGTTTTCCATTCTATTCTTTGGCATTGGTTTGTTATAAATGGCTTCCATTAACGGCCTCTTCTTCAAAGCAATGCGGACCAAGCCATCATCTCGGGCAGATACGAATACGAGGGTACTCGACGCTAGGAGTACGGAGAGAATGGCATATATCCCATGAATTCCGCGATGCCCCATTGCGATGAGCACTGCAAATGTAAGTAGCGCAGTATAAGCCGTCCAAAGCATGATGAACAGCGCAAAACTAAAAATTTCGAGTTGCGCCTGAATTGTATTGAGCACCTAAGAATACCCTGATAGATTCTGCAAAATAAACCAGAGAGAGAAAGAGAGAATGCCCAAATAGTACGTTGCACACATCCAACACTCTAAGCTCAATTACTTTTATTTTATTTTATTTTGTGAATTCACTCTAAGCTCAAACTGGAACTATTATGGAAGAAATAATGAAAGGGGAATATAATTTTCACGGAACGCCAATATCTTAGAGGAAAAAAACTCGAATTGGCCAACCATTTTTCTATTTTTATTGATCGTGAGACAGGGGATTGATTGATCGAGCACATGAGACTAGGGGCAGAGTACTCACCTGCTTCGGGAAGATGCGGTTCCAAGTTAGAACCGAGCGTGCAATTGTCAGGGTGCTTTATAAACATTATGGCATGAACACATACGTAGAGCACTGGCAATTAGGCATCAATCATCACAGCCAGAGCCGGTGCAAGTAGGTTGGTCTCACCTAACATTGGCCAGTGGACCCGTGCGGTGCCTTAGAAGATCAAGGATTCGAGCTTGCAAAGCGATCGTTCCATATGGCCACCCACATCAGCCGGCCGTCGGCGCGCGAGTGGCGAACAGAGCAACCTTTGGGGGCACGAGACGTGGTCTTGTGCCGCACTCCACTTCCCCGGTAGCCGCGTGTGGACCAGAGGGCTACTGCATTCCATATCCATAGTCAATAGGGGTAGCAGACTAGCCGTACTAGCTAGCAACCAGGCATGGTTGGTTTATGGCATCTTCCATGTTAACTTGTAAATTTTTTTCGAACTCATTCACCCGGACAGAGGGACTAGTATGTGGATACGGATGTAGATGGTCGCCGTTTAACGTTAGAACAATTTCAACGCGTCGACTCATTTCGTCCGCCCGTATCCGTTTGGGTCGTCGCGTACAGAAAAGATGACCCAGCGTGCCTGTCGTGGATTTGTCACGGCAGATGTCCGGATGAACGGACTTAGGTTCGGGGCGAGACGCAACTACGTGGCGGCTTGAAGGGGTTGATCGGAATCGAGAAGACACGGAGTTTTACCCAGGTTCGGCCCCTTCGATGGAGGTAAAAGCCTACGTCCTGCTTGTCTGGTATTGATGATGATGAAGATCTCTCGGTTACAAGGGTGCTAATTGCTACCTCTAATCTCTTGTGCCTCTAATCTCTTGTGTTGTCTAAACTTGTAGACTTGTGTCTCTTGAGAACTTGTCCCTCTAGGGGTACTCTACCCCTCCTTATATAAGTGGAGAGGGTAGGTTTACAAATAGATTCCTACTAGGAGTAGGATTAGGACTAGTCTCTCACGAATCATACTCTGGGTCTTATTTCCTTTAAGGGAATCCTTCTCTCTTGTGGGCCTTCTCCTGTGGGCCTTCTCTTGTGAGCCGCCTGGCGCTGGCTCACCCGCCGGGTCTTGGGCTTGGTCATCCTATGACCCGCTTGTCGGGTCATAAATAAGATGTCATGTCTTTAACGGGTCTCCTGTGAGTCGCCAGGCCGGGTCATACCATGGGGTATATCCCCGTCATTAGCCCCCAGGTTAGCTTGAATTTATTCATGGTAAGCTCCTGAAATAAGAGTAACAAATATGTTAAGTGGCCGGCTTGCTCCTTTGGCCGGCTTATAAAATGGCTTCTCAGAAATCCGGGTCTTTTCTCCATATGAATGAGTCGTCTTGATAATCATCTTGCTTGTCAATGTATTTTGAAAAATATTGAGAATAGAACACCCATATGCCATTGAGTCGACTTCCAATACTCTTGGCTGGTCATCTCCGCCGGGTCATAATCATTGATGATGTCGGGTCATTATCGTTGGTGACTCCGGGTTAAATAACTAGAATCTTGCTGACTTGATAAATATTGGGATGAAAATCCATCTGATGTAGAACCGGACTTCCATTTTTGTGAAGCAGGACGGCTTATATAAACTCTGGCAGGTTTATGATCTTTTGATAACACCGGGTCATAAGTGTTGGTGACGCCGGGTCTAACAACTAAACTCCATATTTAATATCTTGAAAAATTCTCCTCAAAGTTTTTGATATGTCCATGTTACATGTAGCCCTCAAGCTCCGAGATTATCCATGATAACTTGGTGCTCTGCAAATAACATTTTGGACTGTGTAGCCCCCAAGTGTCGGGTTGTCCTGCCTGCAGCAACCTGGGACTTATAATTTCCTTATATCTTATAATGCTTCGGCGGGTGTAGCCCCCAAGGGCCGGCTCATCAGAACGCTTCGGCGGGTGTAGCCCCCAAGGGTCGGCTCATTAGAACGCTTCGGCGGATGTAGCCCCCAAGGGCCGGCTCATCAGAATGTGATGCGCCAGGTCTTCAATTTGAATCTCTTAATCTGTTGGAACAGCTGAATACTGTAGCCCCCAAGTGTCGGGTCAGTAAGAATTACTGGGTTGGGACTTTAGAAAAATATAGAAGGGCCGGCTCATCTCCTTGAGATAATATGATCTTGCTGACAATGTAATGGTTTGAAAACCGGCTTGCACTAGCCCCCAAGTGTCGTGGTGCATGCTTGCAGCGACATGGGACTTGCATAATTGATATAAACTTGGACTTGGATAATGTAGCCCCTAAGTCCCGGGTCGTCTGCCTGCGGCGACTCGGGACTATGTGAGAATAATACGTCTCACCATAATTTGTTGAATGAATCTTTGATCGTGGTCGTAATATAACCCGGAATGAATATCCTGGAATAATTCCTTTGTCTTTGACATGAAATTCCTGCTCGTGGTTGCGGTGCAACCCGGCAAATATAAGTTTGAGAAATCCGTGAGTGTTGTAGATTACTATAGAGCATAATTAAGGAAATCCAAGAACCGGCCAATTAGATGATACGGCATTATATCTGAAAGGGCGGCTCTTTGCAAAATAATAATTTTTCCGAGCTGGTTTGAAAAACCCCTAATCATTTATTACTGGTTATGATAAACCATGAAGATCCAGCTATATTGGCTATTAAAAGATCCATTTGCTCTTGCAAAACACTTAACGGCGGCTCATCTTTTAAGAGATAGTACCTGCAAAAAATAAACAAGACATGATATATTCTACATTGTTGTAAGGGCGGCTTGAAGAAGCTCAACCCGGAGATGTTTATACCTTTCATAACATTGCTCCTTTTCTCATAATCTTGCTCTGACCCAGCTTGATAAGCCGACATGTTATCTGGAGGTGGGAAGCCCCCTTGATAATCCACGGCTCCACCTTTTAGCTCTCATTTGAGAGCACCTTTGTAATAGCTTTAAGGATAATTCTGCCTTTCTTGAATGCAGCTCCGGATGTATATATTTCCATCTCTCCGTGTTTTTGTTTTGCTGGCTCTTTATTGATTGATCCCCCCTTTGTATAAATCCATCTTGAACTTTTAAAGCCGACGCTTGTCTTTCTAGATGTCACGCCTTCTCTAGTAATTTAGAGACGGCCGAGCACTTTGAAACTTGTCAACTGGAGTAGTATGACTCTGGCTCTTGTAAGATGAACTTTGTCGAGAACCGGTTGTCATAGGGTAATGTAAGTTGTACCTAAAGATAAGAAGCCTCCATCGACAACCGCGGCTAATAATGGGCCGGAAGCGGCGTAAAGCCGGCTATTTGCAGGGCAATGTAAGTTGTACCTAAAGGTAAGAAGCCTCCTGTTAATGTTTGAATATTGTATGCGCGGACGCCGGCTGTCGATGGGAGATGTAAGCTATACCCTAAGGCAAGAAGCCTCCATCGACAACCGTGGCTAATGATTAGCCTGAAACGGCATAAAGCCGGTTGTTTGAAGGGAGATGTAAGCTATACCCAAAGGCAAGAAGCCTCCTTCAACAGCTACAGTTGATAAGCAACTGAGTTTTGGCATAAAACATCGGTTGTTAGGGTGAGATAAGCGAACCCGTCGGTAAGAAGCCCCCTTCGACAACCGCGGTTAATAAGTAACTGGAAGTGGCATAAAGCCGGCCATTAGGGTGAGATAAGCGATACCCGTCGGTAAGAAGCCCCCTTTGATGGCCGCAGTTGATAAGCAACTGGAATTTGGTGTACACACTGTTGTCTTAGGGTCATGTAAGCTATACCAAAGGTAAGAAGCCTCCATCAACAATAGCGCTTAATATAACCAAACTAGGCATAAAGCCAACTGTGCAAGGGAGATGTAAGCTATACCCGAAGGCAAGAAGCCTCCTTGCAACGTTTTAATAACAGCTGGTTGTGCAAAGGAGATGTAAGCTATACCCGAAGGCAAGAAGCCTCTTTGCAACAGTGCTTAATTGGGCATAACGCCGGCTGTGCAAGGGAGATGTAAGCTATACCCGAAGGCAAGAAGCCTCCTTGCAATAGCGTAAAAGCAGACTGTGCAGGGGAGATGTAATCTATACCCGAAGGCAAGAAGCCTCCCTGCAACAGCGCTTGATAGGGCATAAAGCCGGATGATAGATCAGCCGTTTTGACGGCGAACAAACCACTTCAACTCAAATTTCTGAGACGGAAAATTTCATCTTGCAAAGACTCGGGCTTCTCATTGAAAACGACCAAATGTGTCTTGACATGTCTGTAGCCCCCGAGCCTCAAGTTGACTCGAAGAGGCGACTTGAGAATCTTCATCTGCAAGCCAGCGCAGGTGACAAGAGACGGCCACGGCGTGGTAAGCCGGTGTTGTCGCGAGAGACGGTCGCTGCATTGTAGACCGGCACGGTTGCGAGAGATGGCCACGGCACAATGTTGTAAACCGACACAGATGGAGCGTCGCCGGTGGCGCTGCAAACTGGCGTGGACGAAGAGTCGCCGGTGGAGTTGTAAGCCGGCGCGGACGGAGAGTCATCAGTGGCGTTTATAAACCGGCACGGATGCACGGGTCATTGGCGGCATGTTGATGTAGCCTGCACCAATATGGGCGGCAGCTCCATACTCACAATATGACGCTGCTTTTGTACTGAGTAATTGTCCTGCATACAAAAAATATCATAGGACAAAGTAGTTGTTCTCAACACAATTTAAAGTGTACTGATAAAACAAATAGAATAGATAACACTTGTAGTCTCAGTACCCACATGGCCTTCCTCCTCCTCTTTCTTTAGCTGGGCCTTTTTCTCTTTCCCCACAAATAATCAACATACTGGAGCAAGGCGAGGCGGAATGGGGAGGGGCGGAGCCAGCCACTACGTAGCTGGTGAAGAGAGGCCGTGGCCGCGAGTCGGCTCAGGGCGCGATGGTTCAAGGCGAGGATGCGGTGGTAGCTCGGCCAAGGCGTCTTGGAAGCACTGATCCGCGACAGAAGCAGAGGCCCGGCGGCGGCTCGGAGCTGGCGCACAGGGCGGAGCAGAGACGGAGTTGCAGGGGTGGCCGGCGGCTGAGCAACGCAGCAGCAGGTGAGGGTGGAGCAGGAGCAAAAGCGATGGGGATGGAGGCTTGATGATGGCCAGCAGCTTTGAGGCGGTAGCTGAGGCTGTGGTTGCTGCTCGAAGGCGGCGCAATCGAACAATGAATTTTTCAGTTTTGCCTAAAGTTGTATCATGCCAGGTGATCATGTTTGATTGATCCAGGCTCTTCTTCATCCGACTAATCATGAATTTCTTGATCCCTAAAGATATCCCTTCAAAAACACAAACCACAGTGCGTCGCCCCACGGTGGGCGCCAACTGGCGTGGATTTGTCACGACAGATGTCCGGGTGAACGGACTTAGGTTCGGGGCGAGACGCAACTACATGGCGGCTTGAAGGGGTTGATCGGAATCGAGAAGACACGGAGTTTTACCCAGGTTCGGCCCCTTCGATGGAGGTAAAAGCCTACGTCCTGCTTGTGTGGTATTGATGATGATGAAGATCTCTCGGTTACAAGGGTGCTAATTGCTACCTCTAATCTCTTGTGCCTCTAAGCTCTTGTGCCTCTAATCTCTTGTGTTGTCTAAACTTGTAGACTTGTGTCTCTTGAGAACTTGTCCCTCTAGGGGTGCTCTACCCCTCGTTATATAAGTGGAGAGGGTAGGTTTACAAATAGAGTCCTACTAGGAGTAGGATTAGGACTAGTCTCTCACGAATCCTACTCCGGGTCTTATTTCCTTTAAGGGAATCCTTCTCTCTTGTGGGCCTTCTCCTGTGGGCCTTCTCTTGTGAGCCGCCTGGCGCCGGCTCACCCGCCGGGTCTTGGGCTTGGTCATCCTGTGACCCGCTTGCCGGGTCATAAATAAGATGTCATGTCTTTAACAGGTCTCTTGTGAGTCGCCAGGCCGGGTCATACCATGGGGTATATCCCCGTCAGTGCTGACCCAAACGGATGCGTCTCCGTTTTTTGTCCGTTCGCAACCCATTCGTGGCCTAAATTTGGGCCGCATTTGCATCGGCATGGACACGAGACGGACGCGCGCGTCGCCCGCCCTTCTCCTTGCCCCGGCCTGCATGTCGGCAGCTCATCGCCACCATTTCCCCAAAAAAAACGAAAAACCTCTCGCTCCCCGCCTGCGCGTGCGGCATGGACGACGACCTCGACGCCGCCCATGGCCTAGCCTCCCTCGCCTTTGCCGATCCCGTCTCCGGCAAAGGCCACCGTGCTCGCAAGGCACCGGTGGCGGCCAAGAAGAGGGTGTCGCTGAGGGAGGAGCAGTCGTTGACTCGGCCAAGAGGAAAGAGCGCTGGCGTGAGCAGGAAGCCCGGATGGAGGCAGCGACCGCGGCGGCCCTCGCGATGGCCGTGGACAGAGAGTACGCCGCCGCGCACCAAAACAATCTCGTCCGCGAGGCCACGAGGCAGGCACTTGTTCTCCTAGGGTTAAACACTGGGCAACACTCCATCGTCGCGACCGCCGTTGCTGCTGCCAGCACCGGCTCGTCGTGCATGCCATACCGAGTTTTGGACTCGCCGCGCTTGTCACGTCCCTGCTACCCCGGCCAGCCGCAAGCTTCCCGTTTGTCCAACTCTTCGGGCTCGGGTTCACCGAAGGTCAGCGTCATCGTGCCTGCCACGCCGGCGCCCATCAACATCGACCTCAACACCATGCGTGTGGGCGGTGGATTGTCCTTCGGTGGCTCGTGAAAATGCTAGCACGGGCTCTCATCCGACTCCAAGCCGCACGCCCACAACCTGTTCGACCAAATGCCGATGGCCGAGGACGAGGCCAAGAGCTTGTTCATGGAGGGCCTCATCTATGAGGGCGCTGGGGGCATGCCCTTCGATCCCGACGAGACACAAAGCCAGGATGGTCGAGCACCCGGAATGCCGTATGACCTCGACGATGACACGTCCGACCCATTGATGGAAGACCAAGTCGGCTTGGGCTCTTTCCCGCTCGAGCATGAGTTCCCCGAGGACTACGGCCTCGACAAGGAGGACGATGAGATAGACATCGATGGGGAACCGTTGTTCAATGGGCCCGAGGTCATCAACCAAGCCAACGTAAAGAAGAAGAGGAAGAGCAAGCGGACCAAGGCATACTCAATTGGTGAGGACACACTCCTTTATGAATGTTGGAGGGACATTGGACAAGACCCTAAGATTTGCGCCGAGCAAAAGGCTTCGGCTTTTTGGCTGTGAGTTCATCGAGAGTTCCACGAGAGAAAGAAGTTCAAGCCCTACCAATTTGAGAGCAAGAGTGGATGGGTTTTGCTCGGCAAGCGTTGGAGGGTGATCCAACAAGAATGCAACAAGTTTCACGCCAGCCTTGATAGCATCAACGCTCGGCCCGTGAGCGGCATTGGCATGAAGGATATGGTAAGCCGGCGTGCTCATACATGCACATGCTTGCCAAAATGTTTGTGCACATGCTTGCCAAAATGTTTGCACATATGCTTGCTTGTCATTGTTGTTTTTTGCCCAACTCATTAGGTCTTACAAGCTTTGGACACCTTCAAGGCCCAACATGGCGGCAAGAACTTCACTCTCACCCATTGTTGGTTGATCATCAATGAAGAGGAGAAGTTCAAGGAGCAATACGCCGCACTTCGTGCTCATGGAGGGAAGGAGGCCGTGGAGGAGCTTGGTGAGGGAGAGAAGCCGTGGCCACAGGGGAAGAGCAACTCCAAGAAAGAGGACAAGTGCGAGGCTGCGTCCCTTGCATTGCAAGCTACTTTGCAAGGCATGATCACCGGCAAGGACTCAAGAGAGGAGAAGCGCCGGCAAGACAAGGACGAGCAAGTCCGTGCGTTCATTGAGATACAAGAGAAGAAGCTGGCGTTGGAGACGGAGAAGCAAAAGAAGATGCTCGCCATCGAGGAACTCAAGGCTGCTACCAAAGCAAGAGAGGTCTGGCTAGCTGCCATGAAGCAAGGGGCCGAGATCTTGATGGTGGACTTGACCACGATGTCCCCAAGGAAGCAGACTTGGTTCGAGAAGATGCAGGCCGACATGCTCAATGACATCGACGAGTGATCTATGACCGAGAGCACCATGTCTTTTTTGTATGCCGGCATGACCACGGCCCAGCTAGCGTGGCCAAACTTCAGCCTCACTTTTTGTGTGTTGGCATGTGTTTGCCGGCCGCTGGCTTGCGTGCCCAGAAACTGCGTGCTGTTTTTGGAGGCTGGCATGTGTTTGCCAGCCGCTGGCATGTCGCCAGCACGAACGTTGTCCGGAATGGCATGGCCGCTAGCATGATCGATAGCCGCAGGGCCCTTTTTAATTTGAAAACTAAAAATTGCGGACCAAAAAATGGGTCGGCGCGTTGGGTGACCGGCCGACCCATTTAGAAGAGGGGGCGGACATGCCGACCCAAACGGACAAAAGGCGGACAAACCACACGTTCGTTTGGGTCGCCCGGTTGGAGTTGCTCTTATACACATACATTTTAAACAACATCCGAATTAATCGGACGGAATTCGTGCAAACACGGTCGTATTTTATACAAACCGGACGGCATTCACGCAAACACGAAGGATTTTCGTTAGATTTCAAATATTTAGAATAAAAAAATGTTCCCACCCGACTCCAAACCTATCCTACGGCGGCGGCCGGCAGCCAAACCCTTGTCGTCCTCCATCCGCTGTCTTTATGAACACCGATGATAAGACCGATAAAGTGAAGTTGCAATCTCCGACGAGGAAAAGTAGAACACGGGAGACAGACTGGCCCACATGGGAACCAAGCCCTGCCGCCTCCCATGCCCTATTCATCCTTGGAGGAGTCC
Source organism: Hordeum marinum (assembly GCA_022496015.1). Lineage (NCBI taxonomy): Eukaryota > Viridiplantae > Streptophyta > Magnoliopsida > Poales > Poaceae > Hordeum > Hordeum marinum. The sequence continues at coordinate 300,614,202 of CM039674.1, read as the reverse complement.
GCGCCTTGTCCATTGTTGATGGACATGACGTCCATGATGGAGATGGTGGCATCGGCGCTGTCGTCGAACCTGTCCACCCAATAAGTCGTCGGCGGGGCATAGAAGGGGCAACTAGCATTATTCTCGTCCGCGATCACCTACAGCTGCGCCTCTATGGCGGGCGCTTCCTGGTGAGCGGCAGCTAAGCGCGGAGGGCGTCGTAGAGTGCATGCTGCATTGCTACGGAGTTGGGGTTCGTCCGCCACGGCCTCCTCGCTCACGCGCTCGCCATCGATCTAGCCCTCCGCCAACCGGTGCTGCTCGGGGAAGAACAGATTATACCATTGTTCCTCCTGCACCTGCTGGAACTTCGATGTAGGCGTCGGCGCAGGGTCCACCTCCGCCATGGCGTCATTGTAGTGCACCTGCACCTGCTCCATGGTGAAGCCACCGTGCCCAGACGCCGGCGTCGGGGCGGTGTTGTCGGATCCCGTATCCGTCATGGGTTTGTCCTCGTCATTGGATACATCGGGTGAGCTAGCCGGCAAGCCGACCTCGATCCGCCTGGCACGGTGTCTCTGCAAGGTGGCGACAAGGGTGGCCACTTCGTGGTTCATCTCCATGGAAAGGCTCTTCCACAGAGCTTCGTCGTGTGCATTCATGGAGGATGTTGTGCTAAGGAAGGAGGGTGGGGAGCGGCATATGTTTTGGCCTGGAGTTAGCCGGGTGTGGATGCGCAGCACTGGAGTGGGTTACTCCTCTGATGATCCTGCTTAATGGCGGCATACAAACAGACGGGACATTCAACAGGTGTGGTAGATATTTGTCTCGTCCCTCTAGTAATGCGTCACCGACATTGAAACAACGCGGACACTGGTGGCGCATCATGGGCGACGCCTTCGACCGTCGCGTCGCTTCAATAGCGGAGCTAGTGAGAGGTCGCGTCCGCTCTGGGCCGGCTTGAGTGTGGAGCGATGCGCTCTACAGCAGCATGAATGCGGGCAGCTCACGTCAGGCAGGGGAGGAGGGGTTTGGCTGGGCCATGGCAGTCAAACGAGGGCTTGGATGTTGTCCGGACGCACGCAAAACCCCTTGCCCCCGCCTCCTCCATTTGTCTCTGTTTTATAGGAGAAAGTACGTCTAAACCATCGGTGTACCGATACAGACCCACGTTGAATGATACAATACCTTTGGACTGCGTGGTCGAGGCGTATGCAGCGGTTTGTGGTTGTCATTGAAGATGCCTTTATGGAGTAGAATTCGATTCAACTGCAAACATGTCACATTTTGAAACAGGAGAAGTCTAAGCATTTTATGCAGAAAAGTCTAAGCGTTTTGTGCAAGAAAAGGGAGGAGTACATACTAGTAGTACCAAGGAAATGAGGGGGAAATATCTTGAACCTGGCCTTCTCATAAATTTCGGTTAGGGCATCTCCAAAGTAGATCAGTAAATTTCCTCCTGCATCCGTTCATGGATAGGGGACCAGTCCGCGAAAATGAATGCGGGAGGGCGACATCCAACCGTAGCAACATACAATCGATATTTCTCAAAAAAATTCAAGTCCACATGATCAAACAACCGCATGTAAAGGGTACAGACGTTAAAATAGTCGTATGCAACACTAGTTCAAATTTTCAAAAGTTCAAATATAACGTCCTAACATTGTTGTCCCCTTTCAATGCCCACTGATGCTCAATCAAATCTTCTTTCAACTACTCGTGAGTTGGTCGATGCCAAATCTGTTGATGCATTTGAATAAACTCTTTGAAAGTGGACGGATTCTGTTCTGGAAGTTGGGTAGGATCACCCATGTTCTCAAATTCCATAGCTATGATAGCATCGTCACCCTCATCATCTATGATCATCTTGCGCATGATCACAGAACATGTCATCACCACTCACAAGGTCTCGGGATCCCATTGTTTTGTAGGTCCACGAACAACTGCAAAATGGGCCTGCAAGACTTCAAATGCTCTCTCGACATCCTTTCTAGTGGCTTCTTGTTTTTGGACGAAGTGAGACTTTTTTGGCCTTTTGGGTTAGAGATGGTGCTGACAAAGGTATCCCATGAAGGATACACATCGTCAACTAGATAGTAACACATGGTGTACTTATGTCCACTAATAGTATAGTGGAAAGAAGGATGTTTTCCTTCAGTCAGCCTCGCAAACAACGACGATCGTTGCAGCAGATTGATGTCATTGTGAGACGCGGGCATGCAAAATAAAGCGTGCCAAGTCCAAAGATCGTGTGATGTGACTGCTTCAAGAATGATGGTGTGTTTCTTAACATGACCCTGATATTGCCCTTGCAAAACCTTCATGCAGTTCTTCCATTTGCAATGCATGCAATCAAGAGATTCAAGCAAATCCGTCCACCCTCTTCCTTCTAAGATTGCCAAGAGCCTCTCGGTCTCTTCCATAGTTGTTTCTCTCAGGTATTGAAGTCTGAACACCTCGACCACGGCAGTTGCAAACCGGACAATGGCATGTCCGTAGTTTCTCTCGGACATCCGTAGGCACTCGTTCCACAAATCTGCAGTCGTGCCATCTGCAAGCATCCAGAGTGCGGCCGTGCACTTCTAGTAACTAGAGAAGCCATTCATTCCCATGGTGTCCTTAAGGAAGAAGTAGTCATATATGACCGGACGCCATGGTACAAACGATCGAAGGCTGTCATGCGCATCCAAAAATGCCGGCGAAAATGGTCAAGGAATAATGCATTGGGGGCAAAGTAGTCGGCCATCAGTGTCAAATGCTCGCGCACCCTATTGCCCTTCAGCACTTGATGATCCTTGATCGAGCCCTTGAAATTGAGAACATGCTCCTCTGCACGCTTCGCCTCTTCAAGGACCACCTGCATCATCGTTGTCTCATCAAAGTAGTCTTCCTTGTCCGACGAGCCATCGAAAGACTCAAAATAATGCTTGTATATGTACTCCGAATCAGAATCCATTGCTAGAAAGAAGAAAGGACAACTATTTTCAGCCCGATGATTCATCGAACAGTTGCCGGCCATGGTGAGAATAACAGTAGAGGATGGTACATGGTAGGGCGGTCGGAGGACAGGAGCTGAACGGAGACAGAGGAGAAGCGACAGGGAGCCCTGCTAAAGCGCCGGAGGGTGACACAGATGCATTCTAGCAGGGATGTGGCGTGGTGGCCGGGTGGTGGAGCGGCGGAGAAGGCAAGAGAGAAATAAGGAAGGAGAGGAAATGAGGAGGATGGAGTTGTTGGAATCTGGGAACGGTTTTGGTTGGGCCAGGGGTGGCGGACATCAGCGTTTCTTGTGTACGGACTCCCGCAAACCTCTCCCGGTTTTGTCTCCGGTTTGCGAGAGAAATGGCGTCCGGACCGCCCCACGGACCAATACCAGACTGTGTTGGATGGCTTTCGTAGTCCAAACCACACGGTCTGGACTGATGTGTGTGGGGGGGGGGTTGCGGATCGTCCTTGGAGATGCCCTTAGACCCACCACATGAGAGACATCTGTGGGAGCATACCGTTGTTTCCAATGGCAATACTCATCAATAGAGGAATATATCGATTGGGTGAGAGTGATGAAAGTTGGAGGCGATCATCACTGAGTGCAGGAACTTCAGCATCCCATGACAGTCTCGAGTTATCTCATGCCACGTGGAGCTAACTGGTGAGCCACCTACGGGACTCGCCTGTCATAATCCTGCTTAACCAGGCCGAATCGATATGTAAGTAAAAGTGATAGTCATTTTTAGCCAAAAAGTTAAGGACAATGCTAGGGGCCGGTCGGCCAAATTTTGGCTGGTGGGCCACCAGTCGTCTGATCTGGCATCTAGGAGTCGTCTGATGTGGCCTCTTGCACCTCGATTCGTCTTCTTTGTTCCAGTCAATGCAACCCAGAAAAATTCCGTGCCTCTGCCCCAACGCAACTCCGTCTCCTAGGTGCAGCTCTGCGGGGGCAACATTTCCGTTGGCCATTCAAACCACAAATCCTCACATCCCCTTCGCTGCTAGCCGAAGAACCTTCTTCTACTCATCAGTTTCAGCTTGCAGCTCCATCTCGACTGGTTACAACTCCCTGATATCGATGTTCCATGGTTGCAGCACCTCAATGCTCCAACGTTTTTTGTTGTTGGAACCGGTGACCGTGTGTGTCGGGACCAACAAAATCAAAAGTTCGAACCATGGTTGCCAAAAGCTACTACTGACGAAAAAATGCTACAACTGGCGAATCAAGAATGCTACCGTTGAAAAGGAATTGATGTGACTGACGAAATCAAAAGTTGGAACCGACAACATACGAATCTATTGCCGGTGATTAGAAAAGATGCAAACGACTAATAAAACAGTTGCAACGGTGATTCTGAAACTGGTATTGGCGATTCAAAAAGCTACAACAAACCGAGCAAAAATGCTACAACGAGTTAGCAAAAAGATGCAAGAAATAAAATTTTAAGAAAAGCTTGAACGGAACGATTTAGGAAAGATGCAACCAGTTTAGCAGAAGCTACTACCGGCGATCCAAACAACTATAACCGATGGGTATAAATAAACATGCAAATCTTCCGATGGCCATGGTTGTTTTTTGTGGGGGGGAGGGGTCGTTGGAGTTGCAAAGCGGGGGTTGTGTCCATCAGTAAGCTCATGTTTTTTTGTGTTGGCAATGAAGGTTCTCACAGCAGCGAGCTTGGAGCTGTTTTGCAAAGGCGAACTCTCAAGCGGTCGAGTAGGCAAGGCCATGACCTCTGCAGGGAAGAGAGAAAGAGAGGATGACGAGAGATTGAGGGGATAAACTGCTACTCGGGAAAGAGATAAGATTCATAGTAATTATATGAGAGCATCTACAATCGGACCCCTCATACCCCGTCAAACGCCCAGACAGGCCGTCCGGTCACTGAATGGTCACAAATATTCGACCCAACAGGATTCCTCAAACGGGCCTCAAACGCGCGGGCTAACCGTCAACCCTCATATCCAACCAAATATAGGGCGGATATGGGGGCGCCCGGGCGCACCCGGGCACGCTGACCACGTCGGTCTGTCACTTGGGTCCCACACGGAATCACTATGAAACCCAGTGATCCAAAGCTCGCCTCCTTCATCGGATCGATGTCGTCGAGTGGTGTCGCTCCGGCGGGACGCTTACTCCCTAGCCCGGCTATTAAGCTGATCGCTGACACCAAAACCCTAACCCTCCACTATTTCCTCCTCCCGTCCGCCACCTTCACTTTCCACTCCTCGTCCGTTGGCCCTATCCCTAGCCCGGCTATTTAGTCATGCCCCCGGCCACCGCCACTTTTGAACGGCGGAGACCCAAGTGCAGCTCCTTGAATAGCTCCGAGCAAGGCGCGAAGCCTGGATTGCCGCGGGGCTACCTCCGGATGTAGTGGATCCGAAGGAGGAGTTGGAGGAGGAGGAGGGTCTAGGTGATGCCAGGGACGCTGATTTACAGGCGGAGCAACAGGCCATTCACGACTTCATCCGTTCGGAGTCAGATGCGGAGACCAGACGACATCATTGGCAGGAGATGGAGGTGAAGATGCTCGCCTACGTGGATAGTCTCGAGGAGGACGAGGGCCAGATCCCTCCAACGCGCCCGTCTATGCTCCGTCGGCACCGACATCGTGGACATAGGGTGTGTTTGGTTAAGGAACCAACTGTCACGGGATGGAATGGTTCCATTCTAGAGGAACGAGTAGGTTCCGTTCCTGTGTTTGGTAGGTGCAGAAAAGAGGAACAGGTTGGTTCCGTTTGAATGTTTGGTTTGGAAGAATGGAATGAAAAATGGAATGGCAAAAAGTCAAAATTTAGACAACATTTCCTTTGTATTTTGTAGAAAAAACAACATGACAATATATGTATTGACATAGAACACAATTTTCAGCTGCTCCCCTAGCCATCCTCTTTCTTTTGTTCATCTTGACCATCTACAATGATACATACTATAAAAAATATGTCTACCAATTACTTCTACATAAACATAAAAATTATTCCTTTCATCAATATATGGCTACCAATGGATCTACACAACAATATATCAAAGAAATAAAGGAACAACATTGCACAAATAGAAAAATAATTATGTCCGTCAATCCAATGTGAGCACCAGCAACCATACTTTGGCTCGCTGCTTGTTGGGTCGCCGCCGCCACCTGCTGGATCACCGCTGATGTTGCTTGATGGATCGTCACCGCCGCCACTGCTGGGTCTCTGCCCTCGCACTGTCTGCTGGGTCGCCGCCGCCGCCGCCTGCTAGTCGCTGGCGGTGGCGGCGAGGGGATGGCATGGCTGCGCTGTCCGTCGGGCCCTGGCCGGATCCGGGCAGATCTTGGCACGAGGACTCCATTCCTGGCGACTGTGGTCGACAGCGGCGAGCGAGAAGAGAGATCCGGCGAGGGAGCTCGGGGCGGCGGCCATGGCTCCTGCATACGAGAGGGAAGAGAGAGAATGGGGTGAGAGAGTGAGCAAAGGAAGGAGAAGAGGGGCGGTGATGGGGCAGGCCGACAGCAACCGGACGTGGCGGCGGAGCGAGGTCACGGCAACGGCTCGGAAAGAGGCCGCTGGGCGGGCGAAGACGGGAGAGCGAGGGGATAGGCGTGCGACTGCGAGGGAAACGACTCGTTCCCTGTCGTCCACTCAATTCCGAGGTATGCCTCGGTTCCGCATATTCAAGGTATATTCGCTTTTGTAGGCCGGGTGGGTTCCGGTCCGTTCGGCAACTAAACACGGAATGGGCTCTCGGTGTTGGAAATATGCCCTAGAGGTAATAATAAATTGGTTATTATCATATTTCCTTGTTCATGATAATCATTTATTATCCATGCTATAATTGTGTTGATCGGAAACTCAGATACATGTGTGGATACATAGACAACACCATGTCCCTAGTATGCCTCTAATAGACTAGCTCATTGATCAAAGATGGCTATAGTTTCCTAGTAATGGACATGAGATGTCATTTGATAACAGGATCACGTCATTAGGAGAATGATGTGATGGACAAGACCCAAACTACAAACGTAGCATATGATCGTGTCAGTTTAGTGCTACTGTTTTCTACATGTCAAGTATTTGTTCCTATGACCATGAGATCATGCAACTCACTGACACCGGAGGAGTACCTTGTGTGTATCAAACATCGCAATGTAAATGGGTGACTATAAAGGTGCTCTACAGGTATCTCCGAGGGTGTTTGTTGGGTTGGCATGGATCAAGACTAGGATTTGTTACTCCGTGTGACGGAGAGGTATCTCAGGGCCACTCGGTAATACAACATCACAATAAGCCTTGCAAGCAATATAACTAAGTGTTAGTCACAGGATCTTGTATTACGGAACAAGTAAAGAGACTTGCCGATAACGAGGTTGAACTAGGTATGGAGATACCGACGATTGAATCTCGGGCAAGTAACATACCGAAGAACAAAGGGAACATCATACGGGATTAACTGAATCTTTGACATAGAGGTTCAACCGAAAAAGATCTTCATAGAATATGTAGGAACCAATATGGACATCCTGGCCCCGCTATTTGTTATTGACCGTAGAGGTGTCTCGGTCATGTCTACATAGTTCTCGAACCCGCAGGGTCTGCACACTTAAGGTTTGGTGACGTTTCGATAGTATAGAGTTATGTATGGTGGTGACCGAAGGTAGTTCGGAGTCCTGGATGAGATCCCGGACGTCACAAGGAGCTCCGGGATGGTCCGGAGGTAAAGATTTACATATAGGAAGTCCTATTTTGGTTGTCGAAAAAGTTTCGGGCTTATCGGTAGTGTACCGGGAGTGCCGGTAGTGTACGGGGAGTGTCGGTAGTGTATCGGGAGACCATCGGGAGGGGTATTTCGACCCAAGAGGCTATATGGGCTGTGGGAGGATGAATACCATCCCTTAGTGGGCTAGATAAAGTCCCACAAAGGACCCATGCATCTGGGAAGAAAAAGTCCAAAAGGAAAAAAGGTGGAAAAAGGCAAAAGGGCTAAATTAGGAAGGAGTCCTAATCCTACTAGGAGTGGAGGAGGAGGAATCCTCCCTCCTGGTTCAGCCAACCCAAGGGCTGGCTCCTTGGGAGCCAAGCCTCCTCCTCCTCTCCTCCTATATATACTAGAGGGTTTTAGGGTTTTGGCACAAGATTTCCAGCCACGTGCTACCCGTTCCTCTAGTGCATAGTTTCTCCTCTAGATCGGTTTTCTATAGTGCCTAGGCGAAGCCCTGCCGGAATTGCTCCACCACCATCGCCGCAGCGTCGTCACGCTGCCGGAGAACTCGTCTACCTCTCTGCTCCCTCTTGCTAGATCAAGAAGGCAGAGATCGTCATCGAGCTGTACGTGTGTTGAACGCGGAGGTGTCGTCCGTTCGGCGTTAGATCGGAAGGACCTTGATCAAGATCATGATACGGATCGTGATGAGATCGCGGTACTGATCGTGATGAGTTCGCGGGACGGATCATGATTAATTCGCGGGATGGATCGTGATGAGATCGCGGGACGCTTGGCGATTTGGATCGCGAAGACGTTCGACTACAGCAACTGCGTTTCTTAATGCTTCCCGCTTAGCGATCTACAATGGTACGTAGATCCACTCTCCCTCTCGTAGATGCTCATCACCATGGATAGATCTTGCGTGTGCATAGGAATTTTTTTGTTTCCCATGCAACGTTCCCCAACAATGGTATCAGAGCTAGGTCTATGTGTATATGAGATCTCGAGTAGAACACAAAGAGTTTGTGGGCGTTGATGCTTAGATTGCTTCCTCCCTTGGTCGTGTTTTGGTTCAGCGGTATTGTTGGATGAAGCAGCCCGGACCAACCTTATTCGTATGCTTACGAGAGACCGGTTCCATTGATTGACGTGTAACTTCGTTGCACAAAGATGGCTGGCAGTGTCTGTTTCTCCTACTTTAGTTGGATCGGATTCGACAAAGGCGGTCCTTGGGAAGGTTGAAAAGCAACTTATGTATCACCGTTGTGGTTTTGCGTAGGTGAGAATTGTTCTTGCTAGATACTCGTAGCAGCCACGTAAAACTTGCAACGATAACTAGATGACGTCTAACTTGTTTTTGCAGGGTATGTTGTGATGTGATATGGCCAATTACATGATGAGATATATGTGATGTATGAGATGATCATGTGTTGTATAGAATATCACGACTTGCATGTCGATGAGTATGGCAACCGGCAGGAGCCATAGGGTTGTCTTTAATTGTTGTATGACCTGCGTGTCAATCATTAAGCGCTATGTAATGCTTTACTTTATCGCTAAACGGTAGCAATGTAGTAGAAGCATGGTGGGCGCGACAACCCCGATGGCGACACGTTGATGGAGATCAAGATGATGGAGATCATGGTGTCGTGCCGGTGATGATGGAGATCATGCCGGTGCTTTCAAGATAGAGATCAAAAGCACAAGTTCATGGCCATATCATGTCACTTATGATTTGCATGTGATGTTAATCCTTTTATGCACCTTATTTTGCTTAGGACGACGGTAGCATTATAAGGTGATCCCTCACTTAAATTTCAATATGAATTGTGTTCTCCCCGAGTGTGCACCGTTGTGAAAGTTCATCGTGTTGAGACACCATGTGATGATCGGGTGTGATAGACTCTACGTTCACATACAACATGTGCAAACCAGTGTTGCACATGCAGAACACTCAGGTTAAACTTGACGAGCCTATCATGTACAGACATGGCCTCGGAACACAAGAGACCGAATGGTCAAACATGAGTCATATAGTAGATATGATCAACATGATGATGTTCACCATTGAAACCACCTCAACTCACGTGATGATCGGACTTGAGTTGGTGAATTTGGATCATGTATCACTCAAATGACCGGAGGGATGTCGATTTGAGTGGGAGTTCTTCAGTAATATGATTAATTGAACTCATTATCATGAACATAGTCAGTTGTGTCTTTGCAAATTATGTTGTAGATTACTTGCTCGCGCTGTAGCTCCCTTGAATTTTTATATGTTCCTAGAGAAATAGAGTTGAAAGATGATAGTAGCAATATTACGGACTGGGTCCGTGATCTGAGGATTGTCCTCATTGCTGCACAGAAGGCTTATGTACTTAATGCACCGCTTGGTGCGCCAACCCCTCTAGCATCGTATGTAGATGTTGTGAACATCTGACATGCACGTTCTAATGACTACTTGATAGTTTAGTGTGTCATGCATTATGGCTTAGAACTGAGGCTCCGAAACGTTTTGAACGTCACGGAACATATGAGATGTTCTAAGATCTGAAATTAGGATCTCAGGCTCGTGCCCGTGTTGCGAGATATGAGATCTCCAACAAGATTCTTTGCCTGCAAGATGAAAGAGAATAGCTCAATCATTGAGCATGTGCTCAGATTGTCTGGGTGCTACAATCGCTTGAATCGAGTGGGAGTTGATCTTCCAGATAAGATAGTGATTGATATAGTTCTCCAAGTCACTGTCACTAAGCTACTAGAACTTGGTGATGAACTATAAAATGCCAAGGATAGAAATAATGATCCGTGAGCTGTTCACGATGTTTGACACCACGAAGGTAGAAATCAAGAAGGAGTGTCAAGTGTTGATGGTTAGTAAAAACCACTAGTTTCAAGAAGGGCAAGGGCAAGGAGGGAAACTTCATGGATGGCAAGTCAGTTGCTGCTCCAGTGAAGCAACCCAAGGTTGAACCCAAACCCGAGAGTAAGTGCTTCGATTATGAGGAGAGCGATCGCTGAAGCGGAACAACCCTAGATACTTGGTAGATAAGAAGGCTGGCAACATCGACAGAAGTATATTTGATATATGTGTTATTGATGTGTACCTTGCTAGTACTCCTAGTAGCACCTGGGTATTGGATACCGGTTCGGTTGCTAAATGTTAGTAACTCGAAATAAAAGCTACGAAATAAACGGAGAACTAGCTAAGGGTGAGGTGACAATGTGTGTTGGAAATGTTTCCAAGGTTGATGTGATCAACATCGCACGCTCTCTCTACCTTCAGGATTAGTGACGAACCTAAATAAATATTATTTGGTGTTTTGCGTTGAGCATGAACATGATTAGACTGTGTTTATTGCAATACGGTTATTCATTTAAGTTAGCGAATAATGGTTATTCTGTTTACATGAATAATACCTTCAATGGTCATGCATCCAGTGAGAATGGTTTGTTGAATCTTGATCGTAGTAATACACATGTTCATAACATTGATGCCAAAAGATACAAAGTTAATAATGATAGTACCACATACTTGTGGCACTGCCCCTAAATGTCATATTGGTATAAAGCGCATGAAGAAACTCCATGTTGATGGATCTTTGGACTGATTCGATTTCGAATCGGTTGAGACATGCGAACCATGCCTCTTGGGCAAGATGACTAAGGACACCGTTTTGCGGACTGATGGAGCGGGCAAGTGATTTATTGGAAATGATACATGTTGATGTATGCAATCCAATGAGTCTTGTAGCGTGCGGTGGACATCGTTATTTTCTTACCTTCACTGATGATTTGAGTAGATATAGTGTATGTTTACTTAATGAAACACAAGTCTGAATCATTTTGAAAAGTTCAAGCAAATTCAGAGTGAAGTTTAAGATCATCGTGACAAGAAGATAAAAATGTCTGCGATATGATCATGGAGGTGAATATCTGAGTTACGAGTTTGGCATACAACTTTAGACAATGTGAAAGTCGTTTCACAACTCACGCCACCTGGGACACCATAGTGTGATGGTGTGTCCGAACATCATACTCGTGCTCTATTGGATATGGTGCGGGCTATGATGTCTCTTATCGTTTTGCTACTATAGTTTTGGGGTTATGCATTAGAGACAACTACATTCACTTTAAATAGGGCATCGTCTAAATCCGTTGAGATGACACCGTGTGAATTATGGTTTGATACAAACCTAAGCTGTCATTTCTTAATGTTTGGGGTTGTGACGCTTGTGTGGAAAAATGTTTTCACCTAATGAGCTCGAACCCAAAGCGGACGAATGCATCTTCATAGATTACCCTAAGAATAGTTGGGTGAACCTTCTATCTCAGATCCAACATAAAGTGTTTGTTGCTAAAACGGATCCTTTCCCGAGAAAAAGTTTCTCTCGAAAGAATTGAGTGGGAGGAAGATAGAACTTGATGAGGTTGTTGAACCTTTGTTTCAACCAGAGAGTAGCGTAGCGCAGAAAGATGTTTTTGTGGAACCTATGTCAGTTGAAGAGGAAGTAAATGATGATGATCATGAAGCTTCGGATCAAGTTACTATCGAACCTCGTAGGTCAACAAGGATGCGTACTGCTCCTGAGTGGTATGACAACCCTGTCTTGGAGGTCATGTTGTTGGACAACGATGAACCTACGAGATATGCAGAAGCGATGATGGGCCCGGATTCCGACAAATGGTTAGAGGCCATGAAATCCGAGAAAGGATCCATGTTTGAAAACCAAGTATAGACTTTGGTAGACTTGCTCGTTTGACGGCAGGTCGTCGAGTACAAATGGACCTTTGAGATGAAGACAAACACTGATGGTAAATGTCACCATTTATAAAGCTCGACTTGTCACAAATAAGTTTCCGACAAGTTCAAAGGGTTGACTGCGATGAGACTTTCTCACTCGTAGCGATGCTAAAGTCTGTTGGAATTATGTTCGCAGTTGCTGCATTTTTCAATTATGAAATCTGGCAGCTGGATGACAAAACATCGTTTCCTTAACAGTTTACTTGAGGAAAAGTTGTATGTGATACAACCAGAAGGTTTTGTCAGTCCTAAGGATGCTACAAGGTGAGCAAGCTTCAGTGATTCTTCTATGGACTGAAGCAAGCATCTCGGAGTTGGAATATGCACTTTGATGAGGTGATCAAAGTTTTTGAGTCTACACAAAGTTTATGAGAAACTTGTATTTACAATAAAGTGAGTGGGAGCACTATAGAGTTTCTGATAAGCATATGTGGTTGACATATTGTTGATCGGAAATGATGTAGAATTTCTGGAAAGCATAAAGGGTTGTTTGAAAGGAGTTTTTCAAAGGAAGACCTGGATAAAGCTACCTAATTGTTGAGCATCAAGATCTATAGAGATAAACCAAGATGCTTGATGAGACTTTGAATGAGTACATACCTTGACAAGATTTTGAAAGAGTTCAAAATGGATTAGTCAGAGAGAAGTGTTCTCGCCTTCTTTGTAAGGTGTGAAGTGAGTGAGACTCAAAGCTCGACCACGGCAGAAGAAAGAGAAAGGACGAATGTCGTCCCCTATGCCTTAGCCATAGGATCTGTATAGTATGCCATGCTATGTACCACACCTGTGTGTGCCTTGCCATGAGTCTATCAAGGGTACAAGAGTGATCCAGGAGTGGATCACTGGACAGTGGTCAAGATCATCCTTAGTAACTAAAAGACTAAGGAAATGTTTCTCGATTATGGAGGTAAGAAAGAGTTTGTCGTAAAGAGTTACGTCGATGCAAGCTTTGACACCAATCCGGATGACTCTTAGTAGCAATCCGGATACGTATAGTGGAGCAGCCATTTGGAATAGATCCAAGTGGAGTGTGGTAGCAGTGTCTATAGTATGACATAGAGATTTGTAAAGTACACACGGATCTGAATGTCGCAAACCCGTTGACTAAAAGACCTCTCTCACGTGCAAAGCATGATCGAGCCCCAGAACTCATGGGTGTTAAATTCATAACAATGCGAATCACATGGTGATGTGAACTAGATTATTGACTCTAGTGCAAGTCGGAGACTGTTGGAAATATGCCCTGGAGGCAATAATAAATTGGTTATTATCATATCTCATGATAATTGTTTATTATCCATGCTATAATTGTTGGGGAACGTTGCATGGGAAACAAAAAATTTCCTACGCACACGAAGATCTATCCATGGTGATGAGCATCTACGAGAGGGAGAGTGGATCTATGTACCCTTGTAGATCGCTAAGCGGGAAGCGTTAAGAAACGCGGTTGGTGTAGTCGAACGTCTTCGCGATCCAAATCGCCGAGCGTCCCGCGATCACATCACGATCCGTCCCGCGATCCAATCATGATCCGTCCCGCGAACTCATCACGATCCGTCTCGCGATCTCATCACGATCCGTCCCGTGAACTCATCACGATCCGTCTCGCGATCTTGATCACGGTCCTTCTGATCTAGCGCCGAACGGACGGCACCTCCGCGTTCAGCACACGTACAGCTTGATGACGATCTCCACCGTCTTGATCCAGCAAGAAGGAGTGGAGAGGAAGAAGAGTTCTCCAGCAGCCTAACGGCGCTCCGGCGATGGTGGTGGAGCAATTCCGGCAGGGCTTCGCCTAAGCACTGCAGAAAACCGATCTAGAGGAGAAACTATGCACTAGAGGAACGGGTAGCACGTGGCTGAAAATTATGTGTCAAAACCCTAAAATCCTCTAGTATATATAGGAGGAGAGGAGGAGGAGGCTTGGCTGCCAAAAAGCCAGCCTTTGGGTCGACAAAGTGGGAGGTGGAGGAGGACTCTCCTCCTCCACTCCTAGTAGGACTAGGACTCTTCCTTTTTGCCTTTTTTTCCACCTTTTTCCTTTGGGTTTCTTTCTTCCAGCCACATGGGCCTATTGTGGTTGTTCCACCAGCCCACTAAGGGCTGGTTATTACTTTCCCACAGCCCATGAAGCCTCTTGGGTCGAAACACCCCTCCCAGCGGTCTCCCGGTACACTACCGGCACTCCCGGTACACTACCGATAAGCCCGGAACTTTTCCGGCGACCAAAACAGGACTTCCTATATATGAATCTTTACCTCCGAACCATTCCGGAGCTCCTAGTGATGTCTAGGATCTCTTCCGGGACTCCAAACAAACTTCAGTCACCACCATACATAACTCTATACTACTGAAATGTCACCAAACCTTAAGTGTGCAGACCCTGCGGGTTCGAGAACTATGTAGACATGACCGAGAAACCTCTACGGTCAATAACCAATGGCGGGACCTGGATGTACACATTGGTTCCTACATATTCTACGAAGATCTTTATCGGTCGAACCTCTATGTCAAGGATTCAGTTAATCACGTATGATGTTCCCTTTGTTCTTCGGTATGTTACTTGCCCGAGATTCGATCGTCGGTATCTCCATACCTAGTTAAACCTCGTTACCGGTAAGTCTCTTTACTCGTTCCGTAATACAAGATCCCGCAACTAACAATTAGTCACATTGCTTGCAAGGCTCATTGTGATGTTGTATTACCGAGTGGGCCCCGAGATACCTCTCCGTCACACGGAGTAACAAATCCCAGTCTCGATCCATGCCAACTCAACAGACACCGTCGGAGATACCTGTAGAGCACCTTTATAGTCACCCAGTTACGTTGCGACGTTTGATACACACAAGGCACTCCTCCGATGTTAGTGAGTTGCATGATCTCATGGTCATAGGAACATATACTTGACATGCAGAAAACAATAGCAATAAACTGACACGATCATATACTATGTTTGTAGTTTGGGTCTTGTCCATCACATCATTCTCCTAATGATGTGATCCCGTTATCAAATGACATCACATGTCAATGGCTAGGAAACCTTGACCATCTTTGATCAACGAGCTAGTTCACTAGAGGCATGCTAGGGACAGAGTGTTGTCTATTTACCCACACATGTAATGTGTTTCCATTCAAGACAATTATAGCATGGATAATAAACGATTATCATGAACAAGGAAATATGATAATAAATAATTTATTATTGCCTCTAGGGCATATTTCCAACAATAATTGTGTTGGTCGGGAACTCAGATACATGTGTGGATACATAGACAACACCATGTCCCTAGTATGCCTCTAATAGACTAGCTCGTTGATCAAAGATGGCTATGGTTTCCTAGTCATGGACATGAGATGTCATTTGATAATGGTATCACGTCATTAGGAGAATGATGTGATGGACAAGACCCAAACTACAAATGTAGCATATGATCGTGTCAGTTTATTGCTACTGTTTTCTGCATGTCAAGTATTTGTTCCTATGACCATGAGATCATGCAACTCACTGACACCGGAGGAGTACCTTGTGTGTATCAAACGTCGCAACGTAACTAGGTGACTATAAAGGTGCTCTACAGGTATCTCTGAGGGTGTCTGTTGGGTTGGCATGGATCAAGACTGGGATTTGTTACTCCGTGTGACGGAGAGGTATCTCAGGGCCCACTCGGTAATACAACGTCGCAATAAGCCTTGAAAGAAATGTGATTAAGTGTTAGTCGCGGGATCTTGTATTACGGAACGAGTAAAGAGACTTGCCGATAATGAGGTTGAACTAGGTATGGAGATACCGACGATCGAATCTCGGGCAAGTAACATACCGAAGAACAAAGGGAACATCATACGGGATTAACTGAGTCCTTGACATAGAGGTTCGAACGATAAAGATCTTCGTAGAATATGTAGGAACCAATATGGACATCCAGGTCCCGCTATTGGTTATTGACCGTAGAGGTGTCTCGGTCATGTCTACATAGTTCTCGAACCTGCAGAGTCTGCACACTTAAGGTTCGGTCACGTTTCGGTAGTATAGAGTTATGTATGGTGGTGACCGAAGGTTCTTCGGAGTCCTGGATGAGATCACGGGCGTCACGAGGATCTACAGAATGGTCCGTAGGTAAATATTGATATATAGGAAGTCCTATTTTGGTCGCCGGAAAAGTTTCGGGCTTATCGGTAGTGTATTGGGAGTGCCGGTAGTGTACCGGGAGACCATCGGGAGGGGTATTTCGACCCAAGAGGCTACATGGGCCGTGGGAGGATGAATACCAGCCCTTAGTGGGCTGGAGGAAGTCCCACAAAGGGCCCATGCGGCTGGGAAGAAAAGGCCCAAAAGGAAAAAGGTGGAAAAAGGCAAAAGGGCTAAATTAGGAAGGAATCCTAATCCTACTAGGAGCGGAAGAGGAGGACTCCTCCCTCCTAGTTCGGCCGACCCAAGGGCTGGCTCCTTGGGAGCCAAGCCTCCTCCTCCTCTCCTTCTATATATACTAGAGGGTTTTAGGGTTTTGGCACAAGATTTTCAGCCACGTGCTACCCGTTCCTCTAGTGCATGGTTTCTCCTCTAGATCGGTTTTCTGCAGTGCTTAGGCGAAGCCCTGCCGGAATTGCTCCACCACCATCGCCGCAGCGCCGTCACGCTGCCGGAGAACTCGTCTACCTCTCCGCTCTCTCTTGCTGGATCAAGAAGGCGGAGATCGTCATCGAGTTGTACGTGTGCTGAACGCGGAGGTGTCGTCCGTTCGGCGCTAGATCGGAAGGACCGTGATCAAGATCACGAGACGAATCATGATGAGATTGCGGGACGGATCGTGATGAGATCGCGGGACCCTCGGCGATTTGGATCGCGAAGACGTTCGACTACACCAACCGCGTTTCTTAACGCTTCCCGCTTAGCGGTCTACAAGGGTACGTAGATCCACTCTCCCTCTCGTAGATGCTCATCACCATGGATAGATCTTGCGTGTGCGTAGAAATTTTTTTGTTTCCCATGCAACGTTCCCCAACACTCGGAACGGGTCCGACCCATGACATTGACCCATGACATTCTACCTGATGAGAACAACCAAACATGCCTATAAGCGACGATAAAACTAGGATAGTATGTAGTGTGTACTACGTAGGAATTATTTTTACATGCTTTGTATGAATCTATCAGATCATATATGAAAGACTCAAATGTAAATGAGCAAATTTGACGACTGGCGTTTAATGCCGCGTCCGCAAAAGTTTAAAGGCCTAATTAGCAATTAACGGTTGTAGATGCTGCAAGACGCGTACTATAAGACTACTCACAATGGGAGTAACATAGGTAGTAACATAGATGTGACCTAAGCAAAAGATATGATGTGGCACCTAAATAATGAGAAGAGAAAGAAATTGAGTAACATGCTATGTTACTATAACATAACGCATTCCAAGGCAAGATGAGTCTATAAGCTAATAAATAAAAATATTAATGTTACTACCTCTATGTTACTATCCATTGTGGAGGTAGTAACTTAAACTAGTAACATATATATGTTACTACTCTATGTTACTTTTCATTGTGATTAGTCTAAAACGGATAGTTCCGTGAGACTCGTACATGTGAGGATAGTTATCCGTTAAATACTCCCCAGAACCGAAAGTGATGACATCTGCACTATCGATTGCATGAAGGCACATTACGATTGAGCTTAATATGTGGCGATTGATTGAGAATGCTCAACATCTTAGAGCAACTCTAAGCGGACGATTCATTTTGTTCGTTCATGTCCATTTAAATTTAACCAAAATGATGGTCTAACATAGAGATTCATTTTCATTCTACGTCTGATTTGTGTACGTTTGAATTTATTTCCGTCTCAAATTTAAGACACATTTGGATTAGAGGCCGACATAGTGGGAACGTTTTATGTCTCCTCCTCATCCGCGTGTGTTCGTCGCATGCGAGTGATGACCCACCTGTCATCCAAACAAGTGGGGCCCACCCATCCATCACACCCCCTCTCTGTCCTCTTTTTCTCTCTCCCCATCCATGCCACTGTGCCTCCGCCGCGAGCGCCTCGTCGGCCTCCTCCCGTGGCACGGGCAGAGCTTCATGCAGACCAACAACGAGTTCTCCCATGGCCTTTGCTTCGATGACCCCGCTCCCGACGACAGTTGCTTCCTAAGCTACACCGACACCAACGCGTCCTCTGCGGCGCATACGACGACATCGGCCCGATGATCTTCTCCGATGATTGCAGATGGCCAGCTGCCGGCTCCTAGCTACTGCACCCGATCGCACCCGACCTCGCCGCGCCCCGATGCGCCCGTCGTCGACTCGTTGCGGCCTCGCCTCGCTACGCCCAGCTATGCCCGACCGCTCCCGGCTTCGCCTCGACACGCCATGCTCGGGCAGCCAACTTCGCGCGCGACGTCTAGTCCGGTCGGTGGGCGCGGTTCGCCAGGAACGACAAATGCGAGCATGTGGACAATGTTGGCTGGTACCGGTGCCTGGAGCCGGAGCACCCATGCGAGGCACCGTGGTGCGACGGAAGGTGGCGAGCTCGCTTGTGCGTGCGGGGCGGATGAGAGCTCGCCGCGGCGCGGTCGGCAACTGAGTAGGGTGAGGCGGGAGCTGCGGGGCACGGAAGCTCGAGGCGGCGGCGCGGGAGCTCGCCCGCCAAGTATTCGACAAATGTTGGGCGGACATGTTAGAAAATGTATTACATCCCCGCTAGATGCTTTGTGGACCCAAACAAAAGAACGTACACGAACGGACGACGACCCAAACACATAAATCGATGTCCATTTGGATCGCTGCTTTGGAGTTGCTTTTATGGTCATGGCATTCCAATAAACAGGAACCAACACAGAAATTTCTTTATACACAAGAGGGCTGAGTGAGGGCATTTACAACTTGTTACGGATCGGAAGCCTCTGAAAAACGGCAGACGAATTTGCACAGAGGAAACAGAACGAACCAAAAAAAAAAAAAACAGTCAACCAAAGAATCACGCACGCTTCTTGCCCACCACCCTCTGACGCCAACGCCATGGCATCGGGTGAGTTCAGAGCTGCTTGAAGCCGAAGCGCATGAGGAAGAAGATGAGCCTTCCCACCACCACCACGGACTCCACCAGCCACATCAGGTGGTACACCACCTTCTCGTACACAACGGCCAGCACATTCACGCGCGGCCGCCACCGCAGCGCGGACAAGAAGCCGATCGCCCGGACCTTCGAGCTCGAGTGCGCCGCCGCGCCGCCATTGGCACCGTTCCCGCTCCCGGCGCCCTTTCTAGCAGGCATCGGCGCCGGCGCCCCGCTGACACCGCTCCAGCTCTCCTCCGCGTCTCTTAGTATCGGCTCCGCCGCCCCACTGGCCCTGCTCCGGCGCCCGGCCGCCGGCTTCCTCGGCATCACCCGCTTCCGTATCCACTCGGCCACCTTACCGCGCGCCATCAAACCAATCCAAGTTGAACGGATTCCCACTCGATCAAGTAAGTTGCTTCTTGTTGCTTGCTTGTTTGTTGCAGCTCTGCTCGTCTGACCTTCTCCTCCTCCTCTCGCCCGAGCTTTATATATGCTGCGACGCCAACGCGGTGGGCAAGATGACCATGGCGCCACAACTCGGGTACGCATGGACGGAAATGGATAGGAAGACGCGAAAACAAATAACAACACGAGCGAGAAGCCGAGAACAAGACCAGAGGAAGACGATTCAAAGTCAAATGTACGCCTGGTCAATAAACAAGTGCCTGCTGGGCCTGACGGCTGTGGGGTTTCCTTGGAAGATTCCGGTCTGAAGGGAAAGCTCACGCTGCTGACGTTGTCAGCACGATGCCTTGGTGAAGGAGATCAGCAATGTTTAGACTGACTAGAAATTTCTCGTTAGTTAGTTGAGCTCATTATCGTTGTTTGTTACTGGAGGATTGCCGCCTTGGTGCTCAAGTCAAACTTATTCGGTTGATCGCTTCGTCATCTATGATGCACTGCAAAACATTGTTTGACTCTGAATCTCTGTTTTCTTTAATCTATTTCTTGCTGTGAGAATCTCTGATGACAGGAGGGATGACGCTGACATGCAAGTGGCTGATCGTATGATTGTTCTTTTCTGTTTCTAGAACAAAGCTCATGGGAATGGGATGATGCTATGATACGGGACATCATTTAGCTTGGAGAGACGGCAAATTGCCAACACTGTGGTCTCCCTGCACATGAAACAGGTTCACCTCTCCGCTTTGTACATAAATCATAAACCAAAATACATGGTCAATCAATAGAAGGTAGTAATAAAGCGTTCTAACAAAGCAAATCTCAGGATAACCGGACAATGAAAATCACACTGAAAACGTCAAAGGCAAAAGGCAAAAAAGACTAAGTTTTGCCAAAAGATAGCACATGAGGGCCGGTAAGAAACAGAAACACGACATGTCCTAGGACACCTAAGGTCCACGACAACACACTCAAAAAGCTATCGAGTCTAACATGGACAAAGATTTTCACCCAAAACCCTGGCACAGAGAGGTGAACCACAACGATGTCCTCAAAAGAAGAGCGTCACCCACGGACGACACAACCGTTAGCACCCAAGCGTGGAGCTTTCGCTCGACAACACCACGAGGCTCCTAGGACATCCGCGATGAGCGCAAACCTCTAGATCCAGATTTGAGCATTGCCACCACCGATGGAGGACGAGCTGAGCTTCCCACCACTACAACACTTATCGTCCACATGACCAAGGAACATAGCCACCACTGTCATCATGATGCCCGTCGAAGAGCCAACAATCGGGACCTTCACCCCATCATCTGAGGCCTCAATTCCAAACCACCCAAACCTATAGCCACCGCACACCAAACGAACAAGC
Source organism: Hordeum marinum (assembly GCA_022496015.1). Taxonomy (NCBI): domain Eukaryota; kingdom Viridiplantae; phylum Streptophyta; class Magnoliopsida; order Poales; family Poaceae; genus Hordeum; species Hordeum marinum. The sequence continues at coordinate 300,592,909 of CM039674.1, read as the reverse complement.
AGAAAGGTCTCTCCCTCCCCACCCCTGGGCAGCACAGAGGCCCTTGTCAACGCTCCGGACACAGGCAAATCAAGGACACCCTGCCCACCCTACCCTAGTGGACAAAAGGTCGGCACCCGACAAGCGAAGGAGGGATTGGGTCCACGCCCAATGGCAGAAGATACACGCCCCTTGGCGGTGATAAGAACATGGGAAGTGGCCAGCTCTACAGACTTGTCACGCACATCTCTGGTTAAGATTGGACGCAAGCCCGCCTCAGACTAGCTTCACCAAACAGCGACGAGGAGAGGGGCGCACCTCCGCAAGCGCGCGCCACCACCAAACATTGGCCTCCACCACATGTACGCTACCAAGACGTCGTCATCGCCACAGACCCGGCCCATGACACCCGCAACGACAAGGCCACGTAGAGCCTTACCCGCACGACGCCGTCATGAACCAACTATCGCCAAGACCAGTCGCAACTTCCCCTCAATGCAACTCAGGGGACCCAAGCTGCTTTGCCTCATTGGGAATGTGACACACCACTTTCGACCTCGTGTTGCCGCATCCCTCACAGCCAATAGCCGTCGCACGCCAGATTTGGGCGAAGCTCGCACCGCCACCAATGCCACCACCCACACGAACCACCTCACACACCGACGCAGCCACATGTAGCAGCTCCACTGGGAACCGGCCTCCATGCTGGATGCCACCGACCAAAGCCACCACAACCAGCGCCATGCAGTAAGCACCGTCGCCAGATCTATGTCGCCGCATGTCGTGTTTTCGGGCCACAAATGCCAACATGCCTAGAAAAACCGCCACTTTCCCTGGTGTTGTCATAGTGCTAGGATTGCTTGTTTCTTGGTGGAATTGACTGCTTACCTTAGATTATTCTAATACGTGGTATCAGAGCCCAGGTGCCCGAAATAAAACTTGGTGGACTCATGGGTAGTTGGTCATGGTTGATTAGCTGGAACGTTAGTGTTAGCGACCCTATGGTGACCGATGTGTGAGGGGGGATTTGTTGGGTTTAGTCCCACATCAGTTATGGGAGGAGGCGGAGCATGACTAAGGCTGGCGGTGTCCCCCTCCTATCAGGTTTTCTTTTGGGGGGGGGGAGAGGGCCCAAGGCCTCTCATAAGTCTATGTTGCTTTTTAGTTTGGCCGAGCGCTTGTAAAGCAGGATCATGACGCGTGTGGATTGAAAAATGTTGGTTAGCGGACCCATATTGCGTAATTCATACCCCTCGGGACGCACGCCCACCAAGCAGATCAGTCCTTGTTTCCGACGAGGGGGGCAAACCCTAGATGAAAGCACCCCTACTGGAGAGTTGCGATCACTCCGAGAGAGGACGGAGCAATGTTGAGGCCTAATGGATTGCTGGTTCTGAACACGCTTTGCATTGTCGTATGCACCAGACTCAACGACTCGGCTTCCTGGATTGCCTAAAAGAGGTGATCAATCTCCGTGCACCCATCCTCGCTGGTGAATCTCTCCCGCTTCACGTATGTGGACATGCTAATGTTGTTGATGAAGGCTTGCCTCTACTACGACGGATCTGGGAACTTGTCTTGAACCGCCTGCTCCATCTTGTGCCTCGTCGCGGTGGCGATGAATTGACTGTAGAAAAAGACAACATCATCATCGCGGCAGCCCGCGCCATCCCAGACCTCATGCCACGCTTGCCATGAGGTGGTGAGGAAGCAGCTACGATGGGTGGGGTGGTGATGACAATCAAGCGAGAAGAAGCAAGGGATAGGAGAGGGGACGGTGATGGGCTCAATCGCTCCGGTTCTTTTATTCCTTAGGACATTAATTTTATCACGTATCTATGTCACAATGACGGGTGTATAGGATGGACTGGCATTTTGGTGAGCAACTAATTAAGGAGCGCTCCTTCGGGAGCCTCTGAAGGGTCATTCCCAGGCACCATCACTTGGCGAGTTCTCAGCCGTCATCATGTGTGGTGGTTTGGGCGTTTCCTGCGAATTTTGTTTTATTATTTTTCCTCATGCGTTTTTGGCTTTTCAGATGTTTTTTCGGGGGTTTTGACGTTTCGGTTTTCCACCGATCATTCTTAGCTTTTGGACAAAAGAAAATTCAAAAAGGAAAATTTGCACAAAAAAACACATTTTTTCCATTTCCCGAGAGACACGTTTTTGTTTCAGCGAGAGACACGGATTTACTTCCGCGAGAGGTGCGGACGTGCCTCTCGGAAAGAGAAAAAACACCCTTTTCGTTCCTCAAGAGGCACGGTTTTATTTTTCGCGAGAGGTGCCTCTCGAAAAGGAAAAAAAATGTTTTTTCCATTCCTCGACAGGAACTGTTTTGCTTCCGCGAGAGGCACGGTCGTGCCTCTCGAAAAGGGAAAAAATGTATTTTTTTCATTCCTCGACCGAAACTGTTTTGCTTCCGCGAGAGACACAGATTTGCTTCCACAAGAGACACGGTTGTGCCTCTCGTAAAAGGAAGACAACTTTTTTCCCTTTCCTTGAAAGACACGATTTTTTGCTTTCACGAGAGGCATAGATTTGCGAAAAAATTCCTTATTTGACACTACCTTAAAATGTGGTTCCCTATTTGGCCGTGCAGAATTATTTTTTCCCTATTTGACATCTGCTCTAAATTTGTTTCCTAACATGACACTCTAGTGCATTTTGTTGACTAACGGTGTTAAAGACAGACATGAGAAGACCTTTTTACCCCTGGTGCATAAGGTGATCAAAAATCTGTACATGACAACATCTGCAGTGATGTTACATATTTGGTCATGTTAAATGACCGATGGAGACCCCATAATTTCGTCAACGAACTGATTTCAATGCAAAAAATGTACTCTAATTTTAATTCCAAAAAATGAAAAATCAGGCAGAACCTCCCCTATAATTCTCATATCTCACACAATTCATATATATAGAGAGAGACAATATGCACCACAACATGTACAACTACCAGAAACATCCATGTTCACATTCACCACATACATCAGTACTAGTTTGCATGCATCACATACTGTTTCACACATGAGGTCAAGTCCATAAGTACATCACATGAACACAAAAGAACCTCCAAAAGTAACCATGACATTAAAGGAAAACATGAGAATCACAAACTTAGCCTCCTTTTGCTCCTTGTGTTCATTGAAGGGCTTGCAGGGTTAAACATTTTACTTCTTGTGCACATTGCTGGGCTGTCTTGTGGCACCATAGGAATCTTTTCAGCACACTCTTTCTTTTTACTCTTGCCCCTAACCTTCGCAGGAACATTTATTTCATCGCGGGGCATAGGAAACTTGATGGAAATTGGCTTCGGATGATTTGAGCCGGTTTTTGATCTGCACATGCATTTAAGACAACACTAGTTTTTAGCCGTTGAAAACAAAAATTATTCATAACATGTGAACTAAAAAGAGAAGCAATACCTCTTGGATCGAACCGATTCAGATCTGGCCCCTTTTCCCAAGCTTTTGCTATGGTGGGAAGGAAGCAATCAAAATACATAATAAGTTTTAGTTTAACAAATCTAAAAATCTGAACTAGTTGTAATCACCTTTTTCATGCTCGAGCACTAGAGTTAACATGTTTCTCCTTTTTCTTAGTTGTAGTTTCCAAGCTTTTACTATGGTGAGCAGAAAGGTACTTAGAATTCAAACATTGTTTTCAAGTATTTATGAGCATAAGTGTAAAATTACGAACCTTGGGAGAAAACACATTCTTGTTGGTGCTCCATCATCACAAGGCACAATGGATAGCTCAATTGTTTTGGTTGTCTTTGTCCTTTTCTTTGGTGGTTCTCTACACAAGCAATAGGAAAGTAGTGAACATGTATAGTTTGAAGAATAATGCAAGAATGAGTAAATCTATATTACCTCACAGGCATCATTGCAGCAATGTCCTCTGGGTTTCCCTTCTTACATTTGTACCAATGATGCCCATATTCCTTACAAATAGGGCATAAGTGCTGGCCACTTTTCCTTTTCTTCTCACCGCAACCTTTGTACCTCTTAGTTTTAGGCCTACCAGCTGTGGCCTTCAATAGTGGTGGATGCATGAAGAATCCATGTTCAGATTTAGGCCATTCCCTATGTTCCGCCTCTGGGAACACTTCTTTCACCCCTGTCATTACTGCCTGACCAGCATCGGTGCATATGGCTAGACCATTTGGTGATCCTATGGCATGTCTTAGCAATTGCATGAACCATATCTAATTCTCATTAGTTTCAGAATCAAAGACTCCAAAACTAACCGGATACATCCAATTATGGCCATCAACGGCGGTAGCACTAGCCAGCTGCACCTTGAACCTGCCCGTCAAGAATGTGCTATCTATTGCCAAATACGGTCTACAACCACTAAGGAACCCCTCTATGCAAGGTTTCAGAGCAAAAAAAATTCTTCTAAATCTGATTTTACCATTTATTGTGTGATGATCGATCTGCACTATGCTACCGGGGCAACAACTTTCAACTTGTGCCTTAAACCTAAACAAATTGTCAAAGCTACTATCCCAATCACCATATAGTTGCTTCAAGGCTAGCAACTTACCCATATATACTCTCTTGTAGTTGATTTTGACCTTGTGGTGTTCTTTAAGCTTCTTTCGCAATTCCTTTGCTCCTAGAGTTGCATCTTCAATGAGCCATTCCTTCACCTGCTCACATATCCAATGCTTAGTTAAATTCTTCACCTTCTTTTTCCTTCTTGCACTAAAGCAATCATGACCAGAAGGGGTTTTTTTCACCTACAAAAAAAGAATATAATTAGTTAGCTAAAAACTCTCAAACATGTATCGTCCATGGACAATTATCTTCATCTCCATGCAAACAATGTTCACAAATGAGCAAAGTTAGATAATTACAACTACGGAACACAAATCGTCCGTTGTAGAAGCATGTATCCTCCATGGACAATTATCTTCATCTCTTGTTTTACAATAGCCCCTGAACCTACATGGTGCACTCTTCTCTGTGTCATACTCAAATTCATGTTTGATTGCATGCTGAGAAAGGGCCAACTTAAACTCATTCATATTGGGATATATGGAACCTTCGGTCATAGGAGGGTCATCCTTATCGTACTCTATATTTGGGGCATGATTGACCTCATGCAACTCCTCATCCTCCTCTACTTCAGTCTCATCCTCGCTCTCGTCCTCACTCTCATGCTCACTTTCATCATCAACAACATAGTCTTGGTCCTTTTCTTTATCAGGAAAAAGAACCACATTTAGAGCTTTAGGTTCTTCTTTCAAATACATATCCTCTTTATCAATACCAACATGCTCATTCTCCTGTATTGGTTACGAAGATAATTATCCTCATCTTGTTCTGCGTTGTTGTTAGGTTGGATATGCACATCACTATAGTACTCACTGCTAGGCTCATATGGTTCAGAGGGATCCCAATATACAATGAACATCTGCACCATCTTTGTCTTAGCGTGTCTCTCAAACATATACATCAACTCTTGATCTGATTCTATTTCTGGAAACGTTTTCAGAACTTCATCATAGTAGTGAACATGCGCAACTTCCAAATAACGTGGCTCGTACGACACTATAATTGATTCAACCAAATCTTTGTAATTTGTCAAGTCGGAATCAACAACCTTCTCAAAATAAAAACACTTAATCTCTTTTCTAGCTTTTTTGGGTTGCCAAGCAATCTATTTTTCATCAAATAACTAGAATTTGGATCCATCCTGTATATAGAAGAGAAACTTATGCATGAGCATTGCTAATGTATCTAATTTTCAGAAGAGAAACTATACTATACATACCTCGCAGCATCGCCATGGCATGCGCCCGCACCTGAGCTCACACACAAGCGCTCCACAGCCGCACCATGGCCTGCGCCCACAACTGAGCTCACGGACGATCCATCCCAGCCCCGCCTTGGCCGCCCTCCGCCGTGCCTGGGTCGCCATCCTCCGCCGTGCCTGGGTCGCCATCCTCCGCCGTGCCTGGTCCGGTGCCCGTAGCTGCGTCTGAGCCTCCATCTGCAGTCTCCCCTTGGTCCATGGCCCCTAAGCTCACTCCGCCGCCGGTACGAACCAGCATGCCGCCACCACTGCTAGGGTTTGGGTGGGGAATCGAGAGGAGACAGAGATGAGAGGGACGAGAGGTTCGGGTCGGGGCGTTTTCTCTTTTTTGTTCGATGTGTACGACGTACGTTAGCGACCAGCTGAGGGGTATCTTGGTCCATCTGATTTTTTTTGACGGTTTGGTCTAACGGAACCAACCAGTGTCACATAAGGAAAGAAATTAAGATTAGATGACATATTGGGAAGAAAATTTTCTCCAGGGTCAAATAAGGAACCGTATTTTAAGATAATGTCAAATAAGGAATTTTCTTTAGATTTGCTTCCGCAAGAGACACGGTCGTGCCTCTCGTAAAGGAAAAAAATGCGTTTTTTTTCCTTCCTCGAGAGGCACGGTTTTTTTGTCTTTTTTTAAACAAAAGTTCGTCAAAACCTATTCACATGGGTCTAGTTTTAAATTTTTTGATACGAGGAATCCAATGGTGAAAACGATTCAAGATTCGAAAGTACTGTTTAATAGATAAAACATTTTGAAATAACGAATCTTTAGATAAAAAGAAAACTTCCAAGTTGCAAACACATACGGTGCGTCATATAATCTTTAAAAAAATATTCCTCAATTAGAATTTCAGGGATTTTGGTTCGTCCCATATGTACCATAGCCCAAAAGAGACTAGGGATGGGCTGGGAGAAAAGAAAAGAAAAGCCCAGCAAACACGATTCGTCGCACGGCCGCGGTAGCCGCCATTGGCTACTGCTGCGCACTGCCTCCCGTCCCCAATTCTCCTCGCGACTGCTCTATGCTCCTGCCGATCTCACCGCCCTGACTCGCCGACGACTCTGCCCGCCCAGCACCTGCACGGCGCCATGGCGCACAGCCGGCAGCCCGCGACCGTCCAGTCGGCGCTCGGCGGCCGGCGTTCTATAGCTGCAGTAGGCCAGCAGCCAGCTGCCCAACACGTTTGAGGTAGCTTTAATGAAATTTCTGCGTGTTCCCCAATTTCTGTTTACTTTTACTGATTGCTCGTCGTGCTGCCAGCTGCCAGTACTGCTCATTACGAACCTAGGCTTTCTGCACTCTGACTAAATTATACTCCCTCCGTTTCTAAATATACGACCTTTTAGCGATTCTACTATAAACTATATACGGAGCAAAATGAGTGAATCTACGTTCTAAAATATATCTATATACATCCGTATGTAGTTCATAATGGAATCTCTAAAAGGTCTTATATTTAGGAACGGAGGGAGTAATGTATTACTACTGAATTCTGTCCAGGAATGTTATTACTTCCTCCGTTCCTAAATATAAGTCTTTTTAGAGGTTTCACTAGGAAACTACGTACGGATATATGTAGACATATATTAGAGTGTAGATTCATTCATTTTGCTCCGTATGTAGTCTTCTAATGGAATCTCTAGAAAGACTTATACTTTCTCCGTCCGAAAATACTTATCCTTCAAATGAATAAAATGAATGTATCCGTAACTAAAATAAGTCTAGATACATCCACTTTTAGGACAAGTATTTTCGGACGGAGGGAGTATTTAGGAACGGAGGGAGTGCTTACCACTGAACTGTTTAAGTTTGGGTCGGTTTTCTGAAACATACGTGGCATCTTGAGTTGTAATTTCCAGGAATGTTACTAATTACCACCGAATTGGTTCAGTTTGGGTCAACGAATTGATATAGTGTTCTCAATTTTCTGAATCAATACATGTATCAAATGTGGAGGAATAAACACATGCAGAGTCTTCTTTGAACTTTTCAAAGTATAGGCTTCTTTTATTCAAAATTATGACTTATTTGAGAAAAAAATAATTACTACAGTACATTGGCATGTCATTCTTAAAGCAATTATTAGGCTGAACCCCCCTGTTTCAAAATCCTAGATATGCCACGCATCTATGAGCCTTATATTTTGCATCCCTTCTTTTAGAAAGTTATATTCTGCACCTTCACGTTGTGCATTGTTGATGTTTGCTTTGATCATAATTCAGTACAACAATATCACTGTGATCACTTGAACATCAGCAGCAGCTGCAATGGTCAGTTTTCCCACTTTTCCTTGTCTGACACTTCTCTGAAAGATTGGCTCCCCAACAACAGAAACGATGCCTAAGGGAATTTGCGTTGACGAAAAGTTCTTTACTACAGGCAGAACTCAGTCAAATCCAAATGTCCACCCAAATGAACCATGTAGGTTCTGGCTGTTTCAGTAGATGAAGGCCACCTCATGTAGTTTGCCAAGCAAACGACGATATTTTTTAACAGAAGCACGCAAAATACTCACAGGGTAACAATGCAAGAGCCAAAAAAACAGAAAAGGAACTAAAGAATGGTCCACTGTCACAAACTGAAGGAACATCCCGGTTCACAACCATGATCATCCCAGGCACCTACACAGCACAAAACAATTGAACAAAATACCAGGGAATTCTTCCTCCAAGAATATGCTTCTGCTCGACCTAACAGCTCGGCCTAAACTTTAGCTAGCAGTAAAATCTGGGCGTGCCTTCATCAACCCACTAATATTTCCTACAGGGATTCGGGGCAGTAATCACCTTGGTGATGAACATCATTTCTCGGACTGATCAACGAGCATGAGTGCTCATGATCCAAAGACAGACCCGTAAACGTCAGGACTACTCAGGACTGAGACCGGTCTGATCTTGAGCTGCCAGTCCTTTCTACCTTGCTTGCAAATTCAGCTGAATTTGATCCCTCTGTAATAGATTCTATGTCCATGCTTCCTGTGCGACTCCTCCGGTTTCTCCGGTCCTTTTAAGGAGAGATGTCAGGCAAAAATTGTGGTTAAAGCATACACTAGCACAGGATTTTGATCATTACCTCCCGGAATGGAACTTCTTCAGACTCGAGCATCCTAGCAACCTGGCCCATCTTAGGCCTCTTTTCAGAGTCAGGATCAACACACCTTAGGGCGATTAGCAGAGCTCGCTTAAGAGCTCTAATAGTTGGCCTAACCTCTAAAATTGGATCAACCACTTCTTCTGCTCTCCGGTTGGCTATCATCATTTTGAGCCACTCCACAAGATTGACCTAAACGAGACGGTTCATTATCATCTCAGCAAAAACATATTCTGATTATTTTCATATATAAAATACTTACTGGAAGCAAGCGAATCATGAAAGCATAATTGTCAAAAGTAAAAAGTGACACAAGGGTTTCCATGGACACATTACTAGACTATCGTATAGTTTAATTGCAATTTTTACCGAAACATTAGCACTGTATGTCTAAATAATCTTGGTACCATGTCTAAAGGAAGGAAGTTGTCCAATAATTCAATTTACCCCCTGAGCTTCCATGCTCAAGCTACCTAAACCTTTTACATTAAATCCAACATTTTTACCCATAAACCTCAACTAATAGTCATTTAACCCTCTATGCTGGAGTTGGAGGTGGTTTTGCCACCATGACTGATGACGTGGGTGAAGTGGTTTCTTCACACAAAATGATGTACACGGTTCTTAAGAATAGTGAGAAAAGGGATATATGATGGTGGTTTAAGAGCTGGCACTAAAGTTCAGGGCATGATCCGGAATTTCTCCAAACTATATGGTGTAAGATCCAGAAAGGTACAGAATAAAAACATGAAACCGCAATGAACAAAGTCTAATCATTTACCTCGTTGGCAGAGCGGCTATAGTCAACAGGGTCTCTTCCTGTCACAGTTTCCAACAAGAGAACTCCAAAACTATAAACATCGCTCTTTTCATTTAACATCCCAGTGTTGGCATACTCAGGTGCAACGTATCTAGAGCAAGAAAGAAGATGAGTATGTATTAAACTCCTTTAAGCATTGTAAAATAATGATGCAAAAGACCATGAATATAGGATAAATAAGGTGAAGGCAATACCCAAATGTTCCCATCACTCTGGTGGTAATGTGGCTTTTATCTGACCCCAACATCTTGGCCAATCCAAAGTCAGAGACCTTGCCGTTGAATTCATCATCAATCAAAATGTTGCTTGATTTTATATCCCGGTGTACAACTTTTGGTTCTATAGCTTCATGAAGGTAAGCAAGTCTGCAATCAAACGAATTTAGACAAGAGAAAGGATATGTATTTTATGGACTTAGGAACTGTTGAAACTTACGCTTTTGCAGTGCCTATAACAACTTTCATACGATTATCCCAGGTAAAAACACCATGCTGGCGCATAGCTCCATGAAGCCACTGCTCTAGGTTGCCATTGTTCACAAACTCATAAACCAGCATCCTATTAAAAGAAGTCAGCGTTATATTGTTGTTGCGGTGCATTCTAAAGATAAAACCCCACAATGACGCAAGTGGTGCCAATTTTTTCTCAGAAGCAATGATCAAAGATTACACAAAAGGCAAACAACTTTCACTAAATAGGGAGTATACAAAAGTATGGTACATATGGTCCCTGAGCAGCATGATAGACTAGGCCAACACAAATAACTCATGATGCTCCAGTCATCAAATGATCTATGCACATTCTTCCACACATGGCATCAAATGGAACATTTGTCTCTAGGTAAATCGAATTTGTACTCAACCCACTTGAGCCCACCATCTCTACTTTTCGTGTTGTAAATTGCATTTCATTTTGCTAAATTGTACTCACTAAAGTTAGTGCAAAGTGAAGTCATTTTTGAGTCACTTATTTTGGGACGGAGGGAGTACATCTGGAGCAGCAGGCCAACAGGGTAGCCATATTGACAACTACAGTATATCTTTGGCAGAAACACAAGATCTACAAATATATAGTAATGACATACTCCATCCGACCCATATTCTTTGTTGCTGGTTTAGTACAAAGTAAATTCTAATTTTGTACTACACCAGTGACAAGTAACATGGATCAGAGGGAGTAGCAGTATTTGGTTGCTAGCTTCTGGAAATATAAGTTAATATAGTAAACCACTAAACCATAACGAAAAGAGTTGAAGTCACAGGTCCCTCATCGTTTTACCAAGGCTCATTTTAGATAGTCCAGTCCTTACACTAACTTGAGAACAAGCTTTTTCTTAACAACAGACCTAATTTCTGCCTGTTATACTGAACTGCGTATGCGGCTGAAAGAAATAATTGAGCAGGTGAGTGATGTCTGGCACTTGACATACCTATTCACTCCCTCAACACAGTATCCCAAGAGACGGACCAGATTCTTATGTCGTACGTGGCCAATAGCCTCAACCTCCACTCTGAATTCCTTCTCCGCCTGCCCCCTGCAAACCCCAGGAAGATGCACAACAGCACAATTATTGGAATAAGTACGAAGATAAGAAAGGTAGCTATAAACACCGAAAGTGAGCTTACATGTTGTTAAAAATCTTCTTTATGGCAACCTCAGTTCCATTCACCAGACGGCCACGATACACAACCCCGTAACCACCCTCTCCAAGCACATTCTCCTTTGAGAAGCGGTTCGTGGCGAATTCAAGGTCGCGCAGAGTGAACCAGTGACCCCAACCCAGATGAGAGAACTCAGGAAGGCCAACCAGGGGCGACGCGGACACGAACGCCGCAGGAGAATACGGTTTCCTGCCATGCCCTGAGCTGCCATCTTCACCAGAATGCACACTGCCAACACGCTCCACATTGCACACTGAGCTTCCCTGGCTCAAGTTATCATGATCCGAGGACTTGCTCAGTGCCATATGCCCCGCTGTCTTCCCTGGCTCCCGATTCGCGGCGTGCTTGTCCTGCGTTGGGAGGCTAGGCTGCTCACGTTCATGCATCGTCTGCGCAAGGCTGCGCCCACCGCTGACCCTGTCTACCGGGATCTCCTTGGAGTAGATGGGGATCTGCGTCTGGCTGAGATTCTCCATGGTTCTCTTTGTCTTGCGACGGGACGCCGCCCAGATACATATCATCAGCAGAATGGCCACTAGAAGAGCGACCACACCGATTGCTATCCAGACCCACAATGTGAGGCCAAGAACCTTCCTCGTCATCTCTGAACTCAAACCGGTGGAAACCATGGCGGCAGCCGGCAGTGTGCTAAAATTTGGTGGAGCTGTACCGCATCAGAGTAGACCACTGCTAGGCATCAGCAACTGTAGACGAATTCTTCTCCCTGAACAAGGACAGTAGTAACGAAGTTAGATGCAGTTAGGTTGTTGTTGCATCGAGACAATCAAACACATCTTGTGTTACAAACATGCATCTCTGTCCACCTCAAGAGAGAGAGAGAGAGAGAGAGAGAGAGAGAAAATCTGCTTGGACGGACGATTTCTGTCCCGTACAATAATTGGTCCGACAGACACGCACGCGCGTTTTGTTTTCTTGTCTGTAAGATGCATCGATCTGAGGAGCGAATACTACAATGGAGTGGCAAGAAGGGGAAGGGAGATGTTTGATCTCAGGACGGCAGTAGAACCATTTGAAAGGAAAATTAAAGCTGACCTCTTTGTGCAGCAGAAGCTCCATCCACTCATTCGTCAAGCAAAGAACCTGAGCAAACAAACAGAGAACAATCAAAGAGGGAAAGAAGCAAGAAGGAAGCGAAATTAATTAAGACGGCCCGTAACGAACACTTGATGAAGCTAGAAAGCTAAGACAAGAAAATGCAAGCAAGCAAGAACCAACCGCGGGTAGCAAAGCTTGAGAAGAATCCAGCCTGTGGCACCAATGGCGAAGGGGGGAACCCGCGCGCGCGAGAGAGGGAGAGAGAGAGAGAGAGGAGATGGGGAGTAAAAGGGGGGAGGAAGGTGGTGATGTTGCAGGTGTGGCATTAAAGGCTGGATCAGCAAGACGCGAAGCAGAAGCGGGTGGGGGAGGCAATTAAAGAAATGGCGTGGTAGACTGGTGAAAATGGGGAAATGGGCGGGGCAGCGAGCCAGAGGAGGTCGAACGGTCGAAGAAGAGCAGATAGACTGATAGAGAGAGAGGGGCAACGTGCTGGTCTGCAGGATAAGGTCAACTGACAGAATATAATAACTGCATGTATTGGCATGGCACAGAAACAGGGTTCATGGATTCAGGCTGGCTGGCTGGCTGGCTCGGGACAGCCTTGGCCACTATCTTTTGCTTCCCCCGCCCGCCCACCCGCCGGGTCTGCAAATTCTTGGTGCATGCCGGGGCACACACAGCTGTCGCGAGCTGATCATCAAATCCCCCCGGACTTCCCCGGATCCTCTGCGCCGGTCTTTGCCCAGGAGCTGGTCATCAAATTCTTGGTGGATGCTCGAAATAGGTTTTCATTTCGCTTTATATAAAACAACAACATCGTTGTTACGTGTAGGTAGTTCTTCGACACGGTAAATCCTTAGATAACTGGCTAATATAAACGCACGCTGCCAACAAGCAAGGATAGAACAACCACATTACAACTATGCTGTTGGTGGATGCTATGTTCTACACCCAAATTTTAGCATGTCCCTCCTACCTTAGCTTTTCATACGAGAGGTAAAAATATATACTTTCTTTATCCGGGTTTATTAGGCTTTTTTTTATTTTGGGCTAAAAATTGGATATATAAATTTAACTAATAAAAATCAAACTAAATGTCACAAAAACTATATTGTCAGACAACTCTTTCCAATACAAATCATAGCATATACTTCGTATTTTAGTAGTCTATAAATGATCAAAGTCTGACGCAAAATCCGAAGGGGCTCAACAAACCCGAACGAAGTTAGTACTCCCTCCGTTCCTTAATATAAGGTGTATAGATTTTTGAGAAAAAAAATCCTAAATATAAGATGTATTGCGTTGCACCACTCATTTGGATAATGTTTGTAGGGATTTGATTACATTTCCTTATATCAGGCCAGCTCCTCTATTTCCTGATGTCAATTAGTCATGTGTAATCTCGTCCAAAACTTATGAAATTTTCTCTTCACTTATGTTTTTTAATTTTCGTGCCAAAAACTATACACCCTATATTTAGAAACGGAGGGAGTAATATATTTGTGTCATTGATTTGATTAAGTAGTGGTCTAATCAACTTGTATCTTGTTACTTACCATGTGAGAAGAGGGTGTAAGAGGGTATATGTTAAAATTATATATCATGCAGGTCACAAACTTGAAGTTGCATTGATTGAAAGGTCGTCGACAAATCACAGTGCGTCCCTTGCACCCACATCAGATGTGTTTGTGAAGTTGGTGACGAAATTAATAGTCGTTGCAATGTTGTTCATACCCCCGTGGTCTAAGGAATTCACTGTTTTAGTCACTCATTCAGTGTTTCCATAGTGAATAATGTGTTGCGTGTTCATACTACTCTGTCTCGGTCGATATCACAATCTTTGTGTCACCGCTCTCGCTCTCGCACTTTCCCTCTCCCTCTTCTCGGGACGGTTGATATCACAATCGGCGTCGCCTACGTGGCGTGGCCAGTGACGGGGGAGGAATGCCTAAAATATAATGCTGAAGGGGGTCAATTCGTACGGAAGAGTAACAAAATATCACTATACATATGTTTTGTAGTGTTAAAATCAGGATGTTGGGGGTGGCTCGGGCCCCTACTGGCCGCTCACTGCCTTCGTCACTCAGCGTGACCCTAACATGCTGGAATGATGGAGAGACATCCTTCGACTCTGATTATTCGACGTGATGCAGAGCGCGTTGCTCTACCTTTTGCCGTTTTGGGTATTTACCTTTTCCCCTGAATTGAATCAATTTTCCTGGATAAGTATTGAATCTGTTTAATTGGTGTTGTAGATGCCATACACGATTTTGTACATTGATTAGACTGGACTAACAACGGATGTGTCTGCCCGATACCTCCATAAGCTCCCTGCGAAAAGAAATTGGCTTTCCAGTCACTTGATACTGGGAATATTTTTTTTATGTGCAGGCCATGTGAGTTATTTTTACCTCATTTCCATTTGCTATATTACTTCTTAATTAGACTAATCAAGACATATGCATGCAGTTGACCCATCCTATAAAATGTGTGCATGTTTGTATGTTGTTGATGCTTTAAGCTTGATTACCAAAATAAGTCATTACTAAATGAAAGTGCTCCAGTTGACCCTTCACATTCTTCGACGAAATTCTGCTGGTCGGAGGAGGACGACAAGGACGACGACTTATTTTGTGAGTAAGTCGCTAATTATAAGTGAAGCGTCACATTTTGTGAAAATTAATATATACGTAGTGACATATTTCTGTGTAATATCTCGTATGATTTTCGTTGGAGCTCGAATTCCGTATATATACCTCGCAAAGTTGAGTCCTTTATTTTGGTACGGAGGGAGTATAATTTAAATGTTTTTTGAGTGCCATGGCCCACTTGCAACCTCTCATTCAAACACATATTAGACTTGCTGGTAGGACAGGGGAAACGATTTGATTACCTACCTTACAAAATTCGTTTTTTTATTCACACGAGCTCACTTGCAGAGAAAGAAGTGGAAAAACATTTGGGAGCAAAATGGGGATTTTTTCTAAAATAAATTTCCACTTTATTAATTAAAAATAATAGTTACATCGTTCATAACAAATATACATATCATTCATTAGCTCCTCAAACCAATCTCTAGTGGATGAAAAATTCGCTAACCTAGCAATTTCATGAGCCACCTTATTTACTTCCCTATTACAATGTCCAAAACTGATTTGAGCAAAACCACAAGCCAAAAATTATCAGTCATCAAAAACTGTCGCTGCCGGTCCCGGCGTTTGACCTCCATTATTCATTGTGTCAATCACTTCTTTGTCCAAGTTTACAACCAGGCGATTGCAAGCCGCCTTTTATGAAAGAAATAATTCAAACTTTAGAGCCAAAGCTTATGCTGTTAAGACATCAACACACCAATCAATTCTCCAATTTCCACCAACGACGATTCTCTTATCATCTTTAATGACCGCCCCAGCCTTACCTTGAAGCAAATCATGATCAAAAGAGGCATCAATGTTCATGTTCACAAAAACACTACGAGGGATGCTCCATCCCCCGCTCCTTTTTTTTTGCTTTAGGGGAATATGCATTAACGAAATTTGCCATTATGGTCTGGGCTCCCATCGAAGTTTGATTTGCATCTTGGACATTTCTTTCGTGAACCAATTTTCGTCTGTCACATCATAAATACCAAGTTGTTATAGCGATCAACTCACATGCGTTATGGATGGCCAGAATAGTTAGTTCCTGATCTTGCATAAGGAGTAAAAATTCTAGAACCGCCTCTCCCGCCCAATCAACAACACAAGCTTTACTGATTACATCATACAAAACTAATTTTCCCCAAACTTCTTTCGGCCTTCTGACACCAAAACAAAACATGTTTTGTATCTTCCGGGTCTTTCGAGCATGATGGCCGGATGGGCAAAAATTTCATGTGTCTATTAGCAAGTGTCACTCGGCATGGGAGGGTTCCATGCAATGTATGACATATGAAATTGTTTACCTTTGCCGGACATGATAATTTCGAGATCTTCTCCTAGATAGGATTGACCTTGGCTCTACCCATTCCATTTGCATGTTGTAATTTTTCGCCATGTTGTTGGTTTCATTCTTTCAAATAAGTTGAATGAACAGTGAACATACCATTTTTTGTATAGCTCCAAGCAATAAAATCCATCATAGTATTCATGGGCAATGGAATTGTGATTACCCTTTGAGCATCAACTGGCGACAACGTTTGTCTCACCAAATCTTCATCTCAGGAATTCATGACCGTCACTGTCGCTTGCTTGTTCTCCAGAGCCGTGGCCGGTCAAAAATGCAGCCGCGCCGCCGCCGCCTCCTATTTGTTCGTGAGGGAGAGGGTTCGGGGACGACGTCATGGTCGTCGTCTTGGGTGTTGGTGGCTTCTTCACCACTGTTCGTGGCTCTTGTGCTCGCGAGGTGTAAGGCCTGGATGCTTGATTTTCTATATGGATTGATTTTATAGTATGATTGATGATTGATTTTCTATATGAAATGATTGATGATTCACATAAGGTTGTAATTATTTTTAATTAAATAGATTGATCATGGCCAAGATATGAATAGTTATCTTAGAAAAGTGATGATGTGAAAGAAAAAAATGGATAGTGACTGATTGTGGTACGTGAGGGATTGATGATTCATATAAGGCTGTAATTATTTTTAATTAAATAGATTGATTGTGGCTAAGATATAAATAGTTATCTTAGGAAAGTTGTGATGTGGACAGAAAGAGTGAATAGTGATCGATTATGGTACGTGAGGGATCGTGATTTTTTGGTGTTTTTTCCTGGTTATTTGCCCACCGGTTCTGTGGGTGAAGATAAAAAAATCGATTGGAATGGGAGGCTTGCGAGGTGGAATGGTATCGTGCCATGGTGAGGGGGATATGAAGCGACAAAACGACCTACCAACTTCTTCATTAGGAATAGAGATTTTCAATACGCTAGGGGTAGTGATTTGTGTAATCCCTTACATATTTCTTTTTATTGTATAAACATGAGCGCATTTACCCTACGAGAAGTGACTGAAAGAATTTGAGAGCAAAATTAGGGTTTGAACTCGCCACCTCACGTGGATGAGATTGGCACTTCTTCTGTGCTCCAAGTGAAGGGATTTTGTCATGCCGAATGCACGAGAGCTATTAGTCGACACAACGTTTAATTTAGTTTAACAAAATATCACATTTGTCTTATAATGTAAGATGTTTTTACAGTTTATTTTAAAAAGGAGGGAATACGAACCACCATGGTGTGAAAGCAAACTAATTCTCCGAGTCAGTTCATCGCCAAGCCCGCAAGCAATATCCATTACCGTCTTAATAATCAGTTCCATCATAAATTGCCGTTTGAATCCATCCAACCACCATGCATAAAACACGTTTAAATTCTGAGAGCCTACAACTACAAATACGCATGCCAATCCTTCGTCAGAGAAGCACTTCTTCTGGTTTTCTCTTCTCATCACCCTCTCGTCTCTCCACCCACACACCAGCAACCACTAGCCGGAGAAGAAGATGGAAGCCAGCAGAAATATGTGCGATGTGGTGGCCAAGAACGACGTGCCGCCGCGACGCATCATCTCCGGTTCGACGATCATGCACACCGAGGCCACCAACGCTAGTCCGCGGAAGATCGAGGACACGGTACTACTGATCAATGGCAAGACCTGACGCAGCGGCCGCAAGAATCTGACATTGTACTCAGTCTCTCATGGCGTGGAGGAGAAGATGGCTCTGCAGACCAAGGTTTGGGCCAGAGAGGAGCGAAGAAGACGGAGCTGATCAAGCCATGCGACCAAGCCTATTTTCATATTTCATATATTTTCTTTTCTTTTCTTATATACATTTAACGAAGCTGCAGTTGGTTGTTTTATTGAGTATTTTATATTTTACGTTCATGTGGACTATGTGGTGACAATCCACTGCATTTTATGCGACGACAATCCATTACATTGGTCCTGTTTGTTCTGGTTTCTGGGACCAGATAAAGCTTTGCCAGCGAAGCCGAATCTAGAATCGGGAATCCATTACATTTCGCAGAATCAGCTTCGTTACTAAAGCGAACCCATACGTGATTAAAATTCAAACGAAACTGAAACAAACAGGGCCATTGTTGTTTAGAGTATCGCAGCTCGACAAACACATATGATGTGGTTGCAAGCGGACGGTGTGTGATTGATCATTGACTTTATCATCACAAACGTGCCAAATTTAAGACCACAAGGCAGCACTTTAAAAGTTTTGGACCCCTCAGCCAGGAAGGGGTGACCTTTGCTAATGATTTTGATGGAATTTTTAGTTTACGGAGATGGAAGTTTCTTCACAGTGACATGATAGTTTTCGAGAATGGAATTTTCTTTTCTAAACTGCCATCTAGAACTAGCATAGAAAAGAATTCGCTTGCACCCTTCTCCCAGCGACTAATGGGCTGTTAAGAGCATCTACAGCCAGACATAGCAAATATGATCTTCTAAACATTCACGGACACGTTCGGTTAATGACCGGACGTGTTCCCTATTTGTTTGCAGCCACACTTCTTATTTTCATTCTTATATGTCCAGTCATTTGCACGTGATTGGTGAAAAGAAAGAGAAAAAAAGAAAAAATGAATAAAAAAAGAAAAGGTGATCCGGGGTGAGGTCGCATCATACGTGGCGGATTGACCGGACGCGTCTGGGCGCGTCCGCGAGCCATCATATCGTCTTCATATTTGAGATAAATATGAGGGTTCGCGGACAGGCCGGACGTATAGGAACGATACGTGGGTTATTTTTTTCTTTCTCTCATGTTCAGTCACTGATCGGACGCGTCCACGGGCATATGAGGTTTTTTTGAATAGTCCGGGTGTAGATGATCTAACTCCTCCGAAAGTCTTTTCATCAAAGCGCAACATGCATCCCAAATTTGTGAAAAGAAAAAGAACTCAAGGAAGAGCGTAACAGGCGCGTTACATTACGGTCCTACGTGCGACGCAGACGATCAACGCCCCTACGGCCCTACCCTCGTACCGGGCCTGCAGGACCATCGCTGCCCGGGCAATAATGTGGTGAGAACTGGAAAGGCGGGCAGGGGGCAGTGCCAGATCTGGATGTCACAGCCGCGCAGGCAGCACCGGAGACCGGGAGTGTACAGTATAGAGTAGCACCTCCCACCCGCAAGCATCACCACGTAAAAAGGTTGCAGGCACGAGCTACCACCGGAAAGTGGAGAAATCCAAGCGAGCGAGGGAAGCCGACGAATCACGAGTCGTCCTCACTGGCTCCAGCCACAGCCAGGGCGGGCACGTTGCGGGATTCCGTTGCCGCGCCTCACGGGACGGAACAGCGGCTCATCCAAAATCATTGGTGCGGCTCCGGCAACGGCGGGCAGGGGTCCTCGTCTGGTCCAAACAGCTCCAGCAGGCGCCGCTTTTGGGTTGGCTGGCTCCTGCTACAGCATGGGACGGAGTGGGTCGGCTTGGCTGTTGCTGCCATGATCTAGTCACGCAACCACGGCTCACAAAAGCGCTACCGTGCTAAGTATTTATTACTCCCTCGGATCAACCATAGAGCATCTACAAATCGAACTTTACAAATTCGTCTCTCAAACGATTTGCGTCGACACTAATCAGTCACATTTTAATTGTTTTCTCCACATTCACGCACTTTGTATCTGGCATCATATATTCATGGACGAGGATCCGTGCCGCGCGACACCCTGCCGCACGGGCCCACGTGCCAGTGGCCGAACGGCAGGGTGCCGCACGTCAGAGGAGCCGACTCCTATATTCACACTTCGCAAGTAATATGATGAGCTACTTTGTGTGATCAAACAACGGACAACGAAACCGGCATTAAACGGACAATCAAATGCACATAAACTAAATGTAAATCATCCAAAAACTCGTCGGAGTTCATCGCCGGACAAGTTCTTAACTTCAACAACCAACAACGATAATAAACATAGGAGGAGGAGTGTCTTCACCACTTTCTCGCGGGGCCTTTGCCCTTTCGGTCGTCGACACCGTCGTAGATGTTCGCGGCAGATGGATGATCTTGGTCGCCATCGGAGGAGGTGGAGTTGTGGTCGGCGCCGCCGTCGGATGAGGAGTCCGAGAGGACGATCAACCCCTTCATCCGGCGAATGGCCCTGTCCTGCTGCCGCTTCAACTTGGCAACCCGAACCGCCTCCTTCGCATCGCGCTCCAAATGCTAAATGCCAAGCCGGAGCGCCTTCACATTTTATGTATTCTGCGAGCATCCGTCCCGGTTGTCGTCAGCGACCAACGGTAGACCCAAGCGAGGAGCCCCTCGTCCTCGTCAGGCTCCGCCGCAACCCGCGGCGGTTGCGCATGTACTGCTTCACCGCGTCCCTCTCCCTTGCCCGCTGTTTCTCGCGACGGGCGACGCGCGCCTCCGATTTCGGAGTGTACGTGCAGGACGGCGGAGCGGGCACTAGCACCCACCGTTGCTTGCGTGGAGTAGCGCCAGACGAGGGAAGGGGACAAAGCGGACTGCACTGCCTGGTGGAGATGCTCAGGGGTCGGGAGTGGCCAGCACTGGCATCCGTGTTGTGCCGGTGTGGAAGTGGCGACAATGTGGATCCGGAGCTGCCCCTGGTGTCCACCTTAGACTTCTCCAAGGCAATGCGGAGGGCCAGCTCCTTCTCGCCGAGGTCGGAGTCGGAGTGGGAGCTGGAGCTCGACATTTCGCCGGATTGGATCAGAATCGAAGAGGAGAGAGGAGGGGACAAAGCGCGAGAAGAGAGTGAGTGAGCTAGGGGACGATTGGGTTCTTTTGCGGGACTAGCATGGGGTCGATGGTGTGCCGGGCGTGTCAAGTCGGACGTGGCGGATGCACCCGGGCAGCCCCATATATGCCCTACATTTAGGGTGGATATGAGGGGCATCGGACGACACAGAAGTTTGAGGTCGGTTTGAGGCGCCCGGGTGGGTCGGTTTTTTGTGACCGGTCCGCTCGCCCGGTTATTTGAGACGGATTTGGGACGCCCGACTGTAAATGTTCTTACGAGTTCAAACCCATGGCACTTGTTTAATCGGAGGGAGTAGCTATTCACCAACATTTTATGCTACACTAATGCCCACTCTATCCGATAGTGCGCTATGTAGAGTTGCTCTTCTGGATCCTCCTTCTCCGACGATTCCTCGGGGTTGCCGCCTTGGTGGGTTTTTCGTTGGAAATATGCCCTAGAGGCAATAATAAATTGGTTATTATCATATTTCCTTATTCGTGATAATTGTTTATTATCCATGCTAGAATTGTATTGATCGAAAACTCATATACATGTGTGGATACATAGAAACACCATGTCCCTAGTGAGTCTCTACTAGACTAGCTCGTTGATCAGAGACAGTCAAGGTTCCCTAACCATATACATGAGTTGTCTTCTGATAATGGGATCACATCGTTAGGAGAATGATGTGATGGACAAGACCCAACCGTAAGCATAGCATGTGATCTTATCAGTAAGTTTATTGCTATTGCTTTATCCATGTCAAGTATCTGTTCCTATGGCCATGAGATCATGCAACTCCCTAACACCGGAGGAATGCCTTGTGTGTATCAAACGTCACAATGTAACTGGGTGACTATAAAGGTGCTCTATAGGTATCTCCGAAGGTGTCTGATGGGTTGGCGTGGATCGAGACTGGGATTTGTCACTCCGTATGACGGAGAGCTATCTCTAGGCCCACTCGGTAATACAACATCACAAGAAGCTTGCAAGCAATGTGACTAAGGAGTTAGTCACGTGATCTTGTATTATAGAACGAGTAAAGAGACTTGTCGGTAACGAGATTGAACTAGGTATGGAGATACCACGATCGAATCTCGAGCAAGCAACATACCGATGGACAAAGGGAACTGCATACGGGATTGATTGAATCCTTGACATCGTGGTTCAACCGATAAGATCTTCGTAGAATATGTAGGAGACAATATGGGCATCCAGGTCCTGCTATTGGTTATCTACCATATAGGTGTCTCGGTCATGTCTGCATAGTTTTCGAACCCATAGGGTCTGCACACTTAACGTTCGGTGATGATATAGTGTTGATGAGTTATATATGTTGGTGACCGAAAGTTGTTCGGAGTCTCGGATGAGATCCATACGTCACGAGGAGCTCCGGAATGGTCCGGAGGTATATATGGGAAGTCATATTTTGGCTACCGAAAAAGTTTCGGGGTTTTCCAGTATTGTACCGAGAACCTTCTAGAAGGTTCCGGAAACTTCCAGAAGTCCACCAAGGGTTCCACCACATCCCAAGGGTTTGCATGGGCTGAGGGGATACGCCATGGCCTTATTGGGCCAAGCACACAAGTTCCTCAAGGCCCATGCAGTTGGGAAAGGTGGAAAGTCCACCTTTGTATGGAAGGGAAGAAGGAGGACTAGGATTCCACCTCCCCCCTTGGCTGCTCCATAGGGCTTGGAGGGGATGTTCCCCACGCCCCTCCACATATATATACAGGGGAGGGTGCTCCCCAAGAGGATACACGAAGCCCTTGGCACCCTCTCCCTAGATTGTTTTCTCCTCCGTTCGCGGTTTAGGTAGCGCTCGGTGTAGCCCTGTCGGGATTGCTCCACCACCATATCCACCATGCCTTCGTGCTGGTTGAGAACCCATCTACTACTCCACCCTCTCTCGATGGATCGAGGTGGCGGAGACGTTATTGATCCACACGTGTGCTGAACGCGGAGGTGCCGTCTGTTTGGCGCCAGATCAGGACGGCTTACGATTGGATCATGAAATCGTATGACTACATCAACCACGTTATATACGCTTCCGCTTAGCGGTCTACAAGGGTATGTACATGCACTCCCCCTCTCGTAGCTATGCATCTCCATGGACAGATCTTGCATGTACGTAGGAAACTTTTTGTTTCCCATGCAACGTTCCCCAACAGTGGCATCATGAGCTAGGTCTATGCGTAGATGATATGCATGAGTAGAACACAAAAGAGTTTGTGGGCGTTGATGTTCAGATTGCTTACCTCCTTAGTATTATCTTTATTCGGTGGTATTGTGGGATGAAGCGTCCCGAACCAACATTACTCGTCCACGTACGAGAGACCGGTTCCATCGGCTGACATGCAATTTGTTGCATAAAGATGGTTGGCGGGTGTCTGTCTCTCCCACTTTAGTTGAATCAGATCCGACAGAGGCGGTCCTTGTAGAAGGTTAAAAGGCAACTTGATTATCAATGTTGTGGCTTTGTGTAGGTAAGAACGTTTCTTACTAGTTGCCCATAGCAGCCACGTAAAACTTGCAACAACAAAGTAAAGGACGTCTAACTTGTTTTTGTAGGTCCTGTTGTGATGTGATATGGCCAAAGACATGATGTGATATATGTGATGTATGAGATGATCATGTTTTGTATAGATTATCATGACTTGCATGTCGATGAGTAGGACAACCGGCAGGAGCCATAGGGTTGTCTTCAATTATTTTTGCCTTTTTTGCTCTACTTTATCGCTATGAGTTAGCAATAGTTGTAGAAGCAACAGTTGGTGCGACAACCATGTGACGACACCATGATGGAGAGCATGATGATGGAGATCATGGTGTCATGCCGGTGATGATGGATATCATGCCGACGCTTTGGAGATGGAGATCAAAAGCACAATACGATGATGCCCATATCATGTCACTTATATGAATTTCATGCGATGTTTATCCTTTATGCATCTTATTTTGCTTAGGACGATGGTAGCATTATAAGATGACCCCTCACTAAAATTTCAAGATAAATTGTGTTCTCCCCGAGTATGCACTGTTGCGAAGGATCGTCGTTTCGAAGCACCTCGTAATGATCGGGTGTGATAGACTCTACGTTCGCATACAACGGGTATAAGCCGTATTTACACACGCGGAATACTTGGGTTAACCTTGATGAGCCTGGCATGTATAGACATGGCCTCAGAACACAAGAGACATATTTCATTCTAGCATTCAAAGATTTTTCTTTCCACTTGCATAGTAGTTTCTTAAGATCATCTCTATCATTACAAGCAAGGAAGTCCCTAGCTACCTCTCGTTCCATAACATAACCCTCAAGAATATTAGGCAATTCATATCTAGGAGAGCTAGGTCCAACAGGTGTCTCAAAGTGTTTAGTTTCAATAATTTCATCAGTTTCAGAAGTATCATAATTTTCAGCATTGACTCTAGCAATTTGTTCATCAAGAAATTCACCTAGTAGCACAATATTATCAACTAAAGTATCATCATAAGCATCATGCATAGCAGAAGTGGCATCACCAATCACTTGCGACCTATCAGAATTACTAGCACGTGGTGGTGTCGCAAGCTTACTCATAACAGAAGGTGAATCTAGTGTAGAGCTAGATGGCAGTTCCTTACCTCCCCTCGTAGTAGAGGGATAGATCTTGGTTTTTTCATCTTTCAGATTCTTCATAGTGATCAATAGATATAAATCCCAAGTGACTCAGAGAATAGAGCTATGCTCCCCGGCAACGGTGCCAGAAAAACGTCTTGATAACCCACAAGTATAGGGGATCGCAATAGTTTTCGAGGGTAGAGTATTCAACCCAAATTTATTGATTCGACACAAGGGGAGCCAAAGAATATTCTTGAGTATTCGCAGCCGAGTTATTAATTCAACCACACCTGAAAGACTTAATATCTACAGCAAAGTATTCAGTAGCAAAGTAGTATGGAAGTAACGGTAATGGTAGCAAAAGTAACAGTAGCAATTTTGTAGTGATTGTAACAGTAGCAATGGAGAAGTAACTTAGCAAGGATCAATATGTGGAAATCTCGTAGGTAATGGACCGGCGATGGATAATTATGATGAATGTAATTCATCATGCAATAGTTATAACATAGGGTGACACAGAACTAGCTCCAATTCATCAATGTAATGTAGGCATGTATTCCATATATAGTCATACGTGCTTATGGAAAAGAACTCGCATGCCATCTTTTGTCCTATCCTCCCGTGGCAGCGGGGTCCTAATGGAAACTAAGGGATATTAAGGCCTCCTTTTAATAGAGAACTGGACCAAAGCATTAGCACTTAGTGAATACATGAACTCCTCAAACTACAATAATCACCGGAAAGAATCCCAGTTATTGTCACCCCGGGGTATGCGGATCATAACTCGTAATAGGTGTCTACAACTTGCAAGATAGGATCAAGAACACATATATATTCATGAAAACATAATAAGTTCAGATCTGAAATCATGGCACTCGGGCCCTAGTGACAAGCATTAAGCATAGCAAAGTCATAGCAACATCAATCTCAGAACATAGTGGATACTAGGGATCAAACCCTAACCAAACTAACTCGATTACAAGATAAATCTCATCCAACCCATCACGGTCCAGCAATCCTACGACGGGATTACTCACGAACGATAGAGAGCATCATGGAATTGGTGATGAAGGATGGTTGGTGATGACGATGGTGTCGATTTCCCCTCTCCGGAGCCCAAAACAGACTCCAGATCTGGTCTCCCGAGGAAGAAAAGGAGGTGGCGGCTGCTCCATATCGTGAAATGCGATGAACTCTTAACTCCGATTTTTTTCTCCACGAATAGGGTTATATGGAGCTGGAGAGGAGGTCGAAGGAGCCACGAGGGCCCCACAAGCCTCCTAGACACGACCAGGGGGGTGGCCGCGCCTAGCAGGCTTGTGGCCTGCAGGTTGCCCCCCTCTGGTTATTTCTTGCGCCAATATTTTTTTATTAAATCCAAAAATATTCTCCTTTAATTTTTAAGACGATTCGAGAACTTTTATTTCTACACAAATATAACACCGAGGCAATTTTGCTGAAAACAGCGCCAGTCCGGGTTAGCTCCATTCAAATAATGCAAATTAGAGTCCAAAACAAGGGCAAAAGGGTTTGGAAAAGTGGATACGATGGAGACGTATCAACTCCCCCAAGCTTAATCCATTGCTTTCCCTCAAGCAATTCAGTTGATAAAGTGAAAGTGATAAAGAAAAACTTTTACAAACTCTATTTGATCTTGTTGTTGTAAATACGTCTAACTGATGTTCAGATTTTCAGCAAAGATCATGGACTAACCACGTTCATGGTAACATTTAGGTATCACATTTACTCATATCAATGATATAATCAACTAGCGAGCAATAATAATAACTCTCATATGACAACACTTTTTCAAAACAATCATGATACAATATGAAAAAATGGTATCTCGCTAGACCTTTTTGAGACCGGAAAACATAAATCCAGAGCACCTCTAAAGAACAAGGGCTGACTAAACATTGTAATTCACGGTGAGAGAGATCTAGTCATGCTCATACTCAATATCAATTAACAACAAGCATACAAATAACGGTAATAACTCTCATATGACAACACTTTTTCAAAACAATCATGATACAATATGACAAAATGGTATCTCGCTAGACCTTTTTGAGACCGCAAAACATAAATGCAAAGCACCTCTAAAGAACAAGGGCTGACTAAACATTGTAATTCACGGTGAGAGAGATCTAGTCATGCTCATACTCAATATCAATTAACAACAAGCATACAAATGACGGTGGTGCTCTCTAACCGGTGCCTTTTATAAGAAGATGGTGACTCAACAATAAAGTAAATGGAAAAGCCCTTCGGAAAGGGAAGCATTGATTTGCAGAGGTGACAGAGCTCGAGCTTTTAAAATAGAGATAAGTAATGATATTTGAGCGGTATGCTTTCATTGCTCACATAACGACCAAAAGGTTTTTCAATATCTTCCATGCTAGATATATCATAGGCGGTTTCCAAACAGAAAGATAAAGTTTTTTACCCCCCTCCACCAATCAGTCACACTCCACGGCGAGTCGAATCCACTGGTACCGTCCATACAAACACAATCCTGGGGGAGTTTTGTTTAATTATATTTTGCTTTTTATTTCGAGCATGGAACTGGGCATCCTGATTACCAGCCACTTTCTCATGAATGATAGGAATCAACACATATCGTGAGAATAACCCACCTAGCATGGAAGATATTGACGCCCCCCAGTCGCCACATGAGTGATTTGGGCACACAAAACATAATATTTATCTAAAGGTTTAGAGTTTTGCACATGCAAATTTACTTGGAACGACAGGTAAATACCGCATATAGGTAGGTATGGTGGACTCATATGAAACAACTTTTGGTTTGAGGGTTTGGATGCACAAGCAGTATTCCCGCTTAGTACAAGTGAAGGCTAGCCAAAGACTGGGGAGCGACCAACTAGAGAGCAACACAGTCATCAACATGCTTTGAGATTAACCAACATTGAATGCAAGCATGAGTAGGATATAAATCACTATGAACATAAATATCGTGGAGGCTATGTTGATTTTGTTTCAACTACATGCATGAACATGTGCCAATTCGAGCCACTTGAATCGTTCAAAGGAGGATACCACTCCATCATACTACATCACAACGATTTTAATATGCATGTTGGCACCCAAAACAAACCATTATCCACTCTTAGCTAATTAAGCATGGCATGAATAACTATAATCTCTAATTGTCATTGCAAATATGTTTCACCCATGATGAACTGAATTCGAAACGATGGGGTAATCATATTTACAAAAGCAAGATAGGTCGAGTTCATACCAGCTTTTCTCCATCTCAATCTTTTCATCAAGTATCGTCATTATTGCCTTTCACTTGCATGACCGAATGGTGTGGATAAAAATAAGAGTGCACGTGCATTGGACTAAGCTGGAATCTACAAACAATAACTCAAAGGAGAAGACAAGGTAATACGGGCTCTCTAATAGGTAGAAAATAATGCATATGACAGCCACTCAACATTTCATTGTGGTCTTCTCCTTACGACCCAAAAAAAGAAATCAAAATAGGAACAACAAAACTATTTACACGGGAAAGCTCCCAACAAGCAAAAGAAGAACGAAAAATCTTTTTGGTTTTTCTTTTTAATGCTACAACTAAGCAACTGGAAATAAAGCTAGAACTAATTTTTTGTATTTTTCTCAAGGTTAAATAAACACACAAGAAGAAAGCGAAACAAGAAAGTAAACTACCATGGATGGTACAATGAAAGAGTATGAACACTGACTACTGAGATGAGTGTGTGAACATGAATGTAAAGTTGGTCAAAAATACGTACTCCCTCAATCTTAGGCTTTTGGCCTAAGTTGGTCTATAGCCATGGCTGGAAGGAGCTCCCTCCAGGATACTCAGGGGCGTCCTCATAGTTCCATTGGTTGCCAAACTCTTGCGGCTCCCACTAAAAGACTGGCTCCTAGTATGGATCAAGGGCTAGTGCCGGCTCTAGAGCCGGGGGCTGCATCAGACCCCAATATCTCTAAATGTCTCCGGGCATAATGGTGTACATGCCTGAGTGAAATCGAACAAAGAAGAAGCAGGCAGAGTAATAATTTCACAAGTACCCTGGCTAAAAACTAAATTGTAAAGCAGCCTCCTATCATCATTTTTCTTAATAACATCGTGAGCTACCATACGGTCATAATCTAAAAACTTCACAGGTAGCAGGCTTTCATATTTCTCGTGAAGCCTAATGGGTGTCTCAAAATGTTTGGCTAAACGAGATGCATAGATACCTCCAAATATGGGCCCCTTCAAATGGTTGGTGTTCAACCGTTCGGCCACCATAGCGCCCAGACTAAAGGTTCTATTAGCAAATAAAGCATGGCGCAAAATGGCGAGGTCAGGGGCACTAAGACTTCCACTCTCCCAATGACCAACTAAACATCTTCCCACAAATAAAGAATAATAATGTAGCACAGGAAAATGTAAACTAGCCGCTCTTGCCTTCGACACACCTCTCTCTTCCCCTACAGTGACAACGGCAATAAAATCTCCCATGTCTCGAGGACAAGGTTCCCTGATGCTGCCCTCATGGGGTATTTTGCAAACTTTGCAAAAATCATAAAGGTTCATTTTCTTAGGCACATCATA
This sequence comes from Hordeum marinum, assembly GCA_022496015.1. NCBI lineage: Eukaryota > Viridiplantae > Streptophyta > Magnoliopsida > Poales > Poaceae > Hordeum > Hordeum marinum. The sequence goes on along the minus strand of CM039674.1, from coordinate 300,563,589 downwards.
TAAGTGAAATTCTACCGTAGAAGGGTCTTCCCTAGAATGAAAGTGAAAGTTTTGCACAAAGGTATTCGTGAGTAAGAGGTACTGGTCACACTTATCACTGAGGAAGTCGGTGATGCCTACATTCTCAGCCAAATAATAGAAATCTTCATAAATTCCGTCCTCCCTCAAGAACGTGTCACACGACCATTCACATGGTCGAGCTTCTACGATGCGAGGAAGATTATACTTGGGATTCTCCCTCATTTCATTTTCATCTTCCCTAGAGCTCCGGCTTGAAGAGCCTCTTAATAATCTCCTAAACATTTCTGAAAAGTTCTGAAATTTTTAGTGACTCAAAATAAAGGTGAACAAAACTCAACAAAACTCATAGCAACTACTCCTTCAAGTGCCTAGAGGCTATATCATGCATCAAAAGTACTCGGGACCATATAAATTTGACATGCAAGCTCAAGAACAGGGTCACCAACAGCAAAAAATTGCAATAGAACAAAAACTAATTGGACCAATGGAGGAGTCACATACCAAAGAAAAATCTCCCAAAACAGTTTTGCGAAGGAAGCTTTGAGGAAGGAGATCAAAAATGGTAGCAAAATGAGCTAGAACACGGGTTTGAGCAATGGTGGGATTTTTTCTGGAGGAAGATGAAGTGGATGGGTGCTAGAATAAGTGGAGGGGGCCACGTGGGACCCACAAGCCTGCTAGGCGCGGCCAGGGTGTGGTCGCGCCTAGTGGGCTTGTGGCCCACTGGTGCATCCCCCTGCAGTGTGCTCAGTGCTAGAAATTGTTAAATATTCCAGAAAAATCATACTCCATTTTCAGGACATTTGAAGAACTTTTATTTTTAGGTCACTTTTTTATTGCACGGGAAACTTAGAAAATAGAAAAATAATATCATTTTTACTTAATTTAATCTAACTAGCAGAAAATAAAACTTGGGTATAGGGAGTTGTGCTTTCTAAATTCATTCATCTCATGCTCATCAAATGGAATCCATCAATAAGGTTGATCAAGTCTTATTATGAAACTTCTTTCGAATAACATGAAACCAAAGAATTTTTGAATAACACTAAGCTAACTCAATGGGGATATGTATAGCCCCAACAATAAGTATATCATATTTCTTCTTGACAGTAGGGTGAGGGAATTCAAAGTCTCCAATAAGGATCGTTGTAATTTTTTCAATGGAGTTGATACTATGAACTTGAGGTTGTTTCTTCGGAAAGTGTACCGTATGCTCATTCCCATTAATATGAAAAGTGACATTGCCCTTGTTGCAATCAATAACAGCCCCTGCATTATTCAAAAAGGGTCTATCAAGGATGATCGACACACCGTCGTCCTCGGGAATATCAAGAATAACAAAGTCCGTTAAGATAGGTAGAGCAGTTGATTTATCAGCCATTTGCAAGAAGATTTCAATAGGTGTCAACTTATTCAAATCAAGTCTACGATATAAAGAGAAAGGCATAACACTAACACCAACTCGCAAATCACATAAAGCAGTTTTAACATAATTCCCTTTAATAGAGCATGGTATAGTTGGTATTCCTGGATCTCCTAATTTCTTTGGTACTCCACCCTTAAAAGTATAATTAGCAAGCATGGTGGAAATCTCAGCTTCTAGTATCTTCCTTTTATTAGTCATGATATCTTTCATATACTTAGCATAAGGAGACATTTTCAGAATATCGGTCAAGCGCATACACAAAAAGACAGGTCTAAGCATTTCAACAAAGTGCTTAAAATCCTCATCATCCTTTTTCTTGGATGGTTTAGGAGGAAAGGGCATGGGTTTCTAAACCCATGGGTCCCTTTCTTTACCATGTTTCCTAGCAATAAAGTCCCTTTTATCATATCTTTTATTCTTAGGATGTGGGTTATCAAGATCAATAGCAGGTTCAATCTCCACATCACTATCATTACTAGGTTGAGCATCAATATGAACATCATCATTAATATTATTACTAGGCTCGTGTTCATCACCAGATTTTGTCTCAGCATCAGAAACATAAATATCATTTAGGTTTTCAGGTGTATCTATAACAGGTTCACTAGCAGCATGCAAAGTTCTATCATCATCCTTGTTCCTCTTATTACTGGATCGACTAGGTACATCAATATTGCCCCTTTGAGAATCTTGTTCAATTCTCTTTGGATGGCCCTTAGGATACAAAGGTTCCGAAGTCATTCTCCCACCTTTAGTCACAACTTTAACAGAATGATCAATGTTCTTACTATTCATCTTCTTAAGCAAGTCATTCTGTGCCTTAAGTACTTGTTCTACTTGAGTAGTTACCATGGAAGCATGTTTACTAATCAGTTTAAGATCATTGATAGTCCTACTCATGTAATCACTTAAGCGATCAAGCATGAAAGCATTATGTTTCAATTGTCTACTAACGCAAGCATTAAAATTTTCTTGCTTCACAACAAAATTATCAAAGTCATCCAAGCATTGGCTAGCAGACTTATTATAAGGAATATCGCTTTCATCAAATCTACGAAGAGAATTTACCTCTACTACCCGTGTCGGGTTATCAAGACCATGTATTTCTTCAATAGGTGATAGATTCTTAACATCTTCAGCTTTAATACCTTTCTCTTTAATAGATTTCGTTGCCTCTTGCATATCTTCAGGACCGAGAAATAGAATACCTCTTTTCTTTGGAATTGGCTTTGGAGGTGGTTCGGGAATAGTCCAATCATTATCATTGCTCAATATATTATTCAATAGTATTTTAGCTTGTTCAACTGTTCGTTCCCTGAAAATACAACCAACACAACTATCTAGGTGGTCCCTAGAACCATCGGTTAGTCCATTATAAAATATATCAAGTATTTCATTTTTCTTTAGAGGATGACCAGGCAAAGCATTAACTAATTGGAGAAGCCTCCCCCAAGCTCGTGGGAGACTCTCTTCTTCAATTTGCACAAAGTTAAATATTTCCTACAAGGCAGCTTGTTTCTTATGGACAGGAAAATATTTTTGAGAGAAGTGATAAATCATATCCTGGGGGCTACGCACACAACCAGGAGCAAGAGAATTAAACCATATCTTAGCATCACCCTTTAGCGAGAAAGGAAACACCTTGAGGATATAATAATAACGATTTTTTTCTCATGAGTAAATAGGGTGGCTATATCATTCAATTTAGTAAGATGCGCCACAACAGTTTTAGATTGATAACCATGGAAAGGAGCAGATTCAACCAAAGTAATTAACTCAGGATCAACAGAGAATTCATAATCCTTATCAGTAACAAAGATAGCTGAAGTAGCAAACTTAGGATCATATTTCATTCTAGCATTCAAAGATTTTTCTTTCCACTTGAATAGTAGTTTCTTAAGATCATCTCTATCATTACAAGCAAGGAAGTCCCTAGCTACCTCTCCTCCCATAACATAACCCTCAGGAATATTAGGCAATTCATATCTAGGAGAGATAGGTCTAGCAGGTGTCTCAAAGTGTTCAGTTTCAATAATTTCATCAGTTTCAGAAGTATCGTAATTTTCAGCATTGACTCTAGCAATTTGTTCATCAAGAAATTCACTCAATGGCACAGTATTATCAAGCAAAGTATCATCATAAGCATCATGCATAGCAGAAGTGGCATCATCATCACTTGCGACATATCGAAATTAGTAGCAGGTGGTGGTGTCGCAAGCTTACTCATAACAGAAGCTGAATGAAGTGCAGAGCTAGATGACATTTCCTTACCTCCCCTCGTAGTAGAGGGATAGATCTTGGTTTTTGGATCTTTCAGATTCTTCATAGTGATCAATAGATATAAATCCCAAGTGATTCAGAGAATAGAGCTATGCTCCCCGGCAACGGCGCCGGAAAAAGGTCTTGATAACCCACAAGTATAGGGGATCACAACGGTTTTCGAGGGTGAGTATTCAACCCAAATTTATTGATTCGACACAAGGGGAGCCAAAGAATATTCTCGAGTATTCACAGCCGAGTTATTAATTCAACCACACCTGAAAGACTTAATATCCGCAGCAAAGTATTCAGTAGCAAAGTAGTATGGAAGTAACCGCAACGGTAGCAAAAGTAATAGTAGCAGCTTTGTAGTGATTGTAACAGTAGCAACGGAGAAGTAACTTAGCAAGGTTCAATATGTGGAAAGCTCGTAGGCAATGGATTGGCGATGAATAATCATGCTGGATGTAATTCATCAATGTTATAACATAGGGTGACATAGAACTAGCTCCAATTCATCAATGTAATCTAGGCACGTATTCCATATATAGTCATACATGCTTATGCAAAAGAACTTGCATGACATCTTTTGTCCTACCCTCTCGTCGTAGCGGGGTCCTAATGGAAACCAAGGGATATTAAGGCCTCCTTTTAATAGAGAATAGGACCAAAGCATTAGCACCTAGTGAATACATGAACTCCTCAAACTACGGTAATCACCGGAAAGAATCGCAGTTATTGTCACCCTGGGGATGCGGATCATAACTCGTAATAGGTGTCTACAACTTGCAAGATAGGATCAAGAACACATATATATTCATGAAAACATAATAGGTTCAGATCTGAAATCATGGCACTCGGGCCCTAGTGACAAGCATTAAGCATAGCAAAGTCATAACAACATCAATCTCAGAACATAGTGGATACTAGAGATCAAACCCTAACCAAACTAACTCGATTACATGATAAATCTCATCCAACCCATCACCGTCCAGCAAGCCTACAATGGGATTACTCGCGAACGGCGGAGAGCATCATGGAATTGGTGATGAAGGATGGTTGGTGATGATGATGGCGTCGATTTCCCCTCTCTGGAGCCCAAAACGGACTCCAGATCTAGTCTCCCGAGGAAGAATAGGAGGTGGCGATGGCTCCATATCATGAAACGCGATGAACTCTTATCTCCAATTTTTTCTCCATGGATAGAGTTATGTGAAGCTGGAGAGGAGGTTGGAGGAGCCACGAGGGCCCCACAAGCCTGCTAGGCGCGGCCTGGGGGGGTGGCCGCACCTAGCAGGCTTGTGGCCTGTAGGTGCCCCCCTCTGGTTATTTCTCGCACCAATATTTTTTATTAAATCCAAAAATATTCTCCATAAATTTTTAGGACGACCCGAGAACTTTTATTTCTGCACAAAAATAACACCAATGCAATTCTGTTGAAAATAGTGTCAGTCCGGGTTAGTTCCATTCTAATTATGCAAATTAGAGTCCAAAACAAGGGCAAAAGGGTTTGGAAAAGTGGATACGATGGAGATGTATCAGTCCGTAAACCGAGGATTGTCCTCATTGCTGCATAGAAGGCTTTTGGCCTTGATGCACTTCTCGGTGTGCCAACCCCTCGAGCATCGTATGTGGGTGTTGAGAACATCAGATATGCACGTTTTTGATGACTACTTGATAGTTCAGTGCATCATGCTTTACGACTTAGAGTTGAAGCTCCAAAGACATTTTGAACGTCATGGAGCATATGAGATGTTCCAAAATCTGAAATTGGGATTTCAGGCTTGTGCCCGTGTTGAGAGGTATGAGACCTCCAACAAGATTCTTTGCATGAAAGATTAAGGAGGATATCTCAATCGGTGGGCATGTGCTCAAATTGTTTGGGTGCTACAATCGCTTGAATCAAGTGGGAGTTGATCTTCCAAATAAGATAGTGATTGACATAGTTCTCCAAGTCAGTGCCACCCAGGTACAAAGGCTTCGTGATGAACTATAATATGCAAGGGATGGACAAGTCTGTCTCCGAGCTTTTCGCGATGCTGAAAGTCACTAAACTAGAAATCAAAAAGGAGCATCAAGTGTTGATGGTGAATAAAACCACTAGTTTCAAGAAAGGCAAGGGAAAGAAGGGAAACTTCAAGAAGGGCGGCAAGCCAGTTGCCGCTCCTGTGAAGAAACCCAAGGCTGGACCCAAGCCTGAGACTGAGTGCTTCTATTATAAGGGAAACGGTCACTGATAGCCGTACTACCCAAAATACTTGGTAGATAAGAGGGATGGCAACGTCAACAAAAGTATATTTGATATACGTGTTATTGATGTGTACCTTACTAGTACTCCTAGTAGCACCTGTGTATTAGATACCGGTTTAGTTGCTAATTTTGGTAACTCGAAATAAAAAGCTACAGAATAAACGAAGACTAGCTAAGGGCGAGTTGACGATGCGTGTTGGAAATGTTTCCAAGGTTGATGTGATCACCATCGCACAATCCCTCTACCTTCATGATTAGTGTTAAACCTAAATAAATGTTCATCCTCATCTATGATGATAGTCGCGGGTGAGCACACGGACTGCGGAGGGGCGGTAATTGGTAAGCTCCCGCGCGTCGAGTGGCCGGGCGGCACCTTCATCGACACAATCAAGATCTGGCAGAAGGAATGGTTCTATATCACCGAACCAAGGAATGAGAGCCGTGCGACACCCACCGAGTTCGGATCTAGTCCTCCTGAGAGGCTAACCTCATGGATCTAGAAGGGCCTCGACTAGGGGTCGGATGCGGAAGTGAAAGCGCCGCAAAAGCGCATTTCCTCGATGGTCATGGCCAAGGTCGGTCAGCCAATGCGGTTTAGATCATGCTCCAGCGCCGCCTTCTCCCCTGCCAGCGCCGAGCCTCTCCGATGTGGGCTCATTAGCTCGGGGATGATCCAACAGTTAAGGGCTCCTTCCGCACCACTCACCACAAGCTGTGGAAGGCCTTAGTAGAGCCCAAAAGAGCTGGCCAGCCGAGGAGGAAGACTCCGGCCTAAGCACCGATAATCCTCCCACCCAGGTAGGATACAACTTCAATACTTCGGCCATGCTGCCTAACAAAGAACTGAACAAACCTCTCCTTTATCTTTACAGAAATGGTTGAGCAAGGCCGTGGGAATCAACTGCCCGGCCCCGCAGCCCGAAGACACTAGGTCGGAGCTGCTGACGGAGATGCTTGTCGTGGCACCATATACGATGCCAGAGAAGAGGGAGAAGAAAAAGAAGAAGGCCAAAGAAGGCCTCCGCATAAGGGACCTATCGGACACTGTGTCCGAGGAGACCCGCGTGTCCTCCACTCATGAGGAGGACCACGCGGACGAGGGGGAGGGCGATTCCCCCCTCACAAGAAAGAGGGCGACGTTGCCAGCCGCCACGAATGATCTACCTTCTCTTGCTCCAAAGAGGACGTGTTGGCCGAGGTTGATCCTCCCCGACGATATCTTGGACTCTAATGCCGAGTCTGAGGACTTTGAGCGGTATCAAGGATTTGTCACGGCCGATGCCCGGGTGAACGGACTTAGGTTCGAGACGATCGAACTATGTGGCAGCTTGAGAGGGGTTGGTCGGAATCGAGAGACGCGAGTTTACCCAGGTTCGGCCCCTTTGATGTAGGTAAAAGCCTACGTCCTGCTTGTCTTGTATTGATGATGATGATGACAATCTCAGTTACAAGGGTGCGGAATCACCACCTCTAATCTTGAGTGTCTCTAATTTGTCTATCTCTCATGACTTGAACTTGTCTAAGACCTGTCTATTGAGACGACTAAAAACTTGACCCTCTCGGGGTGACCTGCCCCTCCTTATATAAGTTGAAGGGGCGGCTTACATGTAGAGTCTAAGTCGGATTGAGACTTAACTTATTATGACTTCCCGTTGTGGGCTTCTGAGTATCGGGTGGCTTAACCGGGCGGCGTAACCAAGGCTTATCTTCAATACTCATCTTTAGAGACTCGTCTTTGAGACTTAACCTGTCTGACGGGTCATAACTTGCCAGCTTAGAACTTGTCCGTCATCTTAGAACTGTTTGCCGGCTTAGAACTGTTTGTCGACTTAGAAACTGTTTGCCGGCTTAGAACTTGTTTGCCGGCTTAGAAACTATTAGCCGGCTTAGAACTGTTTGCCGGTTTAGAACTGTCTCCGGGTCATACCATGGGGTATATACCCGACATTAGCCCCCAGGTTAGCTTGAATTTATTCATGGTAACCTCCTGAAATAGGAATAGTAAGTATGTTAAGTGGTTGGCTTGCTCCTTTGGCTAGCTTATGAAGTGGCTCCTCAGAAATCCAGGTCTTTTCTGCATATGAATGAGTCGTCTTGAAAATCGTCTTGCTTGTCAGTGTCCTTTGAGAAATATTGGGAATAGGATGCCCATATGCCATTGAGTCGACTTCCAATACTTTGGCTTAATGAAAATCTTGAAAATAAGAAATCCTAATGATGTAGATCCGGACTTCCATTGTTTTGAAGCAGGGCGGCTTATATAAACTCGGGCGGTTTATGATCTTTTGATAACGCCGGGTCATGAATGTTGGTGACGCCGGGTCTAACAACTGAACTCCATAATTAACATCTTGAAAATTCTCCTCAAAGTTTTTTATATGTCCATATTACCTGTAGCCCCCAAGCTCCGAGATTATCCATGATGACTTGGTGCTTTGCAATAATATATCGGACTGTGTAGCCCCCAAATGTCGGGTTGTCCTACCCGCAGCAACCTGGGACTTGTAACTATCTTATACCTTATGAAACTTCAGCAGATATAGCCCCCAAGGGCCGGCTCGTCAGAAAGTGATGCGACGGGTCTTCAATTTGAACCTCTTAATCTTTCAAATAGCTGAGTAATGTAGCCCCCAAGTGCTGGGTCGCATGCCTCCACCGACTTGGGAGTTCAGAAAATTTGATCTGAGCGGTGTAGCCCCCAAGTGCCGGGTCAATAAGGATTACTGGGCTAGGACTTAGAAAAAATATAGAAAAATCGGCTCATATCCGTGAGATAATAGGGTCTTGCTGACAATGTAATGATTTGAAAACCGACTTGCATTAGCCCCCAAGTGTCATGGTGCGTGCTTGCAGCGACATGGGACTTGCATATTTGATATAAACTGGACTTTGAATAGTGTAGCCCCCAAGGGCCAGACCGCACGCCTGCGGTGACTTGCAAACTTTAGCAATTTCGATCTGAATAGTGTAGCCCCAAGTGCCGGGTCGCACGCGTGCGGCGACTTGGGACTGTGTGATAATAACCCATCATAATGCACCTCAAAAGTTCTATTGAACTGTTATTGATCTGATTTGAAAGAGTCCTTGATCGTGGCTATAATATAACTCGGAATGAATGTCCTGGAATAATTCCTTTGTCTTTGACATGAAATCCCTGCTCATGGTTGCGGTGCAACCCGGCAAATATATATTTGATAAATCCATGAGTGTTGTAGATTACTATAGGGCACAATTGAAGAAATTCGAGAAACGGTCAATTAGATGACACGACATTATATCTGATAGGGAGGCTCTTCAAGAATAATTAACTTTCCAATCTGGCTTGATAAAACCCCAATCACTTAATACTGGTTATGATAAACCATGATGAAGATCCAGCCATTTTGGTTATCAAAGATCTATTTGTTCCTGCAGAAATTCTTTCATCATACTTAACGGCGGCTCATCTTAAGAGACAAGTCCTGCAAAAATAAACAAGACATAATATATTCTGCATTGTTGTAAGGGCGGCTTGAAAAAGCATAACCCAGAGATGTTAAAATCTTTCATAGCCTTGCTTCTTCTTTCATAATCTTGCTCTGACCCGGCTTATGATATGTATGAAATGTATGATGTTCTTGCTTTCCCTTTTTTGTTTTTTGAAAACTCATTGCTGGCCCTTCTGGGGGAACTGTTACTTTGAACTGCCTAACAATGCAGAGTCTCTAACAAGAGTGACCGCCAATCTTGAACGACTTAGGGTCTCTATGCGAGATTAACTGTTAAGGGCGCACTAGACCAGAATTCGCAGCGGGGTGAGTTCCCCAGGCTCATATGCTACTTCTCATGTGACATAAATCCGTCGTTTGAACCTTAAGAGTACAACGGGCCACTTGGCGGAGAGTATGTAGTAGATGAGAGAGTTTCCCTCGCCGCTGTATGAGGCCCTCGCAGAGGGTGAGTTGACAGCTCGCTGCACCCCTGGCAGAGCGGCAGTTAGATACAGGCAGGTATAACTCGGCCTTACAACGGCTTAAAAGCTGACCAAGAGGGGGGCGACCTTCACCTCCTCCTAACCATATTTTGGGTCCGCGACCCGCCTTACGGTGGCTGAAGAGCCGATCGAGAGGGTCGAAGCTTTAACCCAGAAGGTTGAAAGCCCCCAAAGGACCTTGTTGACGGAGTCAACGTTTTGGGTCCAAGACCCGCCTTGCAGTGGCTGAAGAGCCGATCGAGAGGGTCGAAGCTTTAACCCGGAAGGTTGAAAGCCCCCAAACGACCTTGTTGGCAGGGCCAACCGTTGCACCATCTTGTAGGCCGCCGTCATGTGGACCGCCAACTGGTAAGTCGCCGTCTTGCGGTCTGCCGTCCTGTAAGCCCCTGAATGATGGTGCTATTTTGGCAGAAGAGCCGATCAAGAGGGTGAGCAAGCTAAACCCGGCGGGTTGGTAGCCCCCAAATGACCATGTAGAAGTATCCGCCTTGGCACAACCTGAAATCTATAGACAACAGAAACTCCAAGTTACTTTATGATGAACCAATAAATCCGGGCACGACCCATGTTTGAACGGCGCATCACGGTGGCTCGTCCTCTTGGGCAACTTTTAATTCCTCCGTCAATAATGTAGTAGCCCCCAGGATCGGGTTAACTTTGCAACGACCCGGGGTTCTCGCTGAAAGCGACCAAATGTGTGTCGCCATGTCTATAGCCCCCGAGTCTTAAGTTGACTCGAAGAGGCGGCTTGAGAGTCTCCATTGAAGGTTGAGGTTGACTGTGGAGGGTTTATAGATGATCCAGTATGAATTGTTTTAATAATCCGGTCGATGGTTCGTCCCGGCTGGTTGTTGAAGTTAACCAAAATGTAGTGGCGACGACTTGTGCGCCTGTTCGTCGTGCGGCTAGTGAAGGAGAACACCGCACCGATATGTCAATGTAGATTGGACCGCAGGGCGGCCATTTCAGAACTGTCCGTTGGGCGGCTCGTACTAGTGTATGCGGCCCCTGGCATGTTGATGTAGACGTAGAAGTCAGCCATGATGTTGTAAGCCGGTGCAGACGGCAAGCCGGCCGTGGCGTTGTTAGTGAAGATCATACCGCGGATACGGTGGCTTGCCGTACTCATTGGGCGGCTCATACTGGCAGATGAGCGTGTACGGTACCGTCATGTTGATGTAAGCCAGACTGCGGCAGTGATGGCTTGCACGCGTCCATTGAGCAACGCGACACAGACAAAATACCAATATAAAACGATGCCGGTGCACGCTCCATCTCCGTGGTATAAAGCCACTTAAATAACTGGTTTGTTTTTGTCGGACAAATGCAGATGCCCATGCTCTTTTTTGAACCGGCTCCTCACTCCCTCTTTCCTGTCCTAGGTGGATCCCCACCCTCTTCTTCCTCCTTCTTTCTCTTGCAAGTAGCGTGTGGTGGCCAGCAGCGGGAGCCGGCTGGTGCCCTGAGGTGGAGCCAGCGGGTGGCTAGGCCAGAGGAGGGGCGGAGGCATGCAGGAGGCAGAGGCTTGGCGGAAGCGGAGCCGGCGCGGCTCGAACGCGTGGCTGTGGTGGAGCTGTCCTGGCTCTGACGCGCAACACAAGCGGAACTGACGCGAGGGAGGCGCGGCGAGGCGGCCGGTGTGGCGAGGCAGTGGAGGCAGGTGAGCGTAGCCATGGCGGAGGTCAAGCAGCATGCCGGTGGCTTGGTGGCGCAATACACGGTGGAGGTGAGCGCAGCAGAGGCGGGGCGACTCTCGACGCTTGGCGGCTCAAGCGAAGTGAGGCACAATGGAGGTGCCAGCCAGTGGAGGTGGCAGGGCCGCATTCGAGGTAGAGCGAGGCGACGCGCAGCGAGAGAAGTGGAGGCGCACGCCCAGGCGGCTGCAGAAACATGGCGGAAGCGCGGTGGTAGGGGCGAGACCGAGGCCGCGATGATGGGGCCAACGCAGCACTAGCGCAAGGCGGTGGCGGCGCAAGGGGGAGAGCGGTGTGGCGGAGGCTGAGACGGCTCGGCATAGTGGCGGAGCTATGGCAGCAGAGCGAGGCGACTCGAGGCAGGTTGAGGCGGAGACCCGGCTCGCGGCACTATAAGGGCCGCTATGGAGGGAATCCGCTATGGAGCGGCAAGCCGGCCGACAACTTGAGCTGCGGTGGAAAGAGTTGATGTGTGGGGTTGTGGGCTAGAAGCCCGTGGTAACAAAAACAAGAGCACAACAGAGGCAAAGGCGAAGCGTCTCGGACGCACACCGGCGGAGCAAGGCCGGCTCGGAGCTAACGAAGCCGTCACGCGGGGGCAGCTAATGCACGTGGAGTGGGGGCAGATTATACGTCCGTATCGATGTGTGTCTCCAGATCATGGCCGACTGGCCGGCTGGCCGAATTCACGTCCGAGTCCAGCATCCTTTGGTCCCTTTTTCTTTCTGGTTCTTAGCCCGTCGTGCTTTGATGATGCAGAAACGGGCGGCTAGACTGTGCAATTGTGCATATGCGGTTGGAAATTTCTCAGATGCTGGATACAATAGTAAAAGATCAGGTTCTATGGAAATAACACAACCAACGAATGACAACCGATCGGTAAGCAGAGGCCGTCTAGACACTCATGTAGCTCCAATCATACCGGTTTGCAAATGTGCATGGATTTTTGATAAATCTCATGTAGTGGTGTTTCCGACATCATGTGGGTAGGATCAAAGCTTTACTTCTTCTTTTTTATGGTTGGAGCACGTGCCATACTAATTGGAGCTTTGCCATAATTAGTACTAGTACTCCCTCCGATCCTCAATACTCTGCATATAAAAAAAGTTCGTTTTCCCCTCAATAGTCTATGCGCTAGGTCTCTGCAGCCAACCGGAGAGGAAAAGCACCCGTGCATGCAGTGGCTGCTCACTGGGCGGCATGCGGAACGACAGCCAATTAAAACGACAGCAGTTACAATTCAGACAGATACTCGTGGATACGGTGCATGCAATAGGGGGTAAAAGCGTCCAGTTTTTTGCATGCTTGGCTCTCCTTGAAATCCGGGCTGAGTGTTATGCACAAAGTAAAAAAATCGGAGGGAGTACTAGTAAGAGTAGTAATACTGCACGTAGCACTGTTTTTGCTATAGACTGTGATTGCTGTAGTTTTGGCTGGCGTTTGATCTTTCCATCATGAGTCAACTCCTCGTGAAACTGTAGTGGCAGGTCGCGTGAATAGGGGAGCTACTGCTGGTTGAACGTAGATAGTAGCTACTTTTGATCTGATTTGCTTTAGAATAAACAGGGACACTGACCCAAGCCGTGCACGATACAATTCTTCGATTTCCTCTGTGCTAGCCTCGAAAGTTCAAACCAGTTGTGAACGCGACGTGAGGATGGCGTCTCAAGGTCGACTTCCGTTGCCAACCCTGACAATATGTGTTTGACAACAACTCAAATGCCCCATTTATTTTTGGCAATACAGGCAGATGTTGTCGGGGTTAGGAATTTTTGACACTGCAGCGGAATCTCATCGCTTCCATCTTCGGATTTTAATCGCAAGTGGATCATCAGGTCTATGTACATGGCTGCAACTTTTCCCTAGCATTGTTCGTCCAAAATCAATCTTCTAATTCGAGTTGATGTAGATCTTCTGAGCTAGGTCTTGTGGATCCGGCGGGTCATAAGCTTCTCGATCCCTAAGAGAGATCCCTTCAAGAACACAATATCACCGTGCGGGCCCCATGGTGGGCGCCAACTATCGTGGATTTGTCACGGAAGATGTCCGAGTGAACGGAATTAGGTACGGGACAATCGCCCTATGTGCCGTCTTGAGAGGGGTTGGTCGGAATCGAGAGACACGAGTTTACCCAGGTTCGGCCCCTCCGATGGAGGTAAAAGCCTACGTCCTGCTTGTCTTGTGTTGATGATGATGATGACGATCTCGATTACAAGGGTGCGGAATCGCTACCTCTAATCTCAAGTGTCTCTAATTTGTCTATCTCTCATGACTTGAACTTGTCTAAGACCTGTCTATTGAGACGTCTAGAAACTTGACCCTCTCGGGGTGACCCGCCCCTCCTTATATAAGTTGAAGGGGTGGCTTACATGTAGAATCTAAGTCGGATTGAGACTTAACTTATTATGACTTCCCATTGTGGGCTTCTCTTCATGGGCTTCTAAGTACCGGGCTGCTTCAACGCGCGTTCTTCCCACCGACCAAATATCCGATGTGGGCTCTCCACCCGCTGAGCTGGCGGAGAGTGGGACTACGTCACACCCCAAGCCTCGAGGGGTTTCAAAAGAGGTCACAGAGGTGTCATCGCGCCAGGCCCCTTCAGAGCCGAACACTAACGATGGGGGTGACGATGTCATGGTCGATGTTAATGCCTCGGCCGCCGAAGACCAAGGGGAGGATCCCCTCCTGGCCGCTGAGGAGGGAGGACAAAAGATCTTCCAGTCCCCTCCGAGGACCTCTTCGGAGCGCATTATGTCTCCGAAGCTACCGGCTCAGTCCCCCATCACGGATCGGGCTGGCCGGTCACCACCAACGCCTCCCATGACTAGGTGGCCGGTCATGATGGAGGAGGATGTATCGAGCGCTTTCGTCTCCGAGGATCACCACACTCTTATGAGTGCGGTTTTGCAAGGCATTCAGTCCGTTGACAGCAGACCGAAAGAGGCCTTCAACGGTCTTTTGACAGGCTTGAAGGTGAGTCATGTAATACTCTTTTCCCAAAATATTTTAATTTTATTGAGTTTGTGCTATTGTTATATGTATAGTAGCCCCCGAGCCCTGGGTGAGTTTGGAAAAACACACCCGGGGGACGAATACCTAGTAGTGTCCCATGATGCACAAGGCACCACTTGCCTTACATTGTTCTAAAAGTCCTTAAGAGGACCGAGCAAAGGGTCGTATTCTTGACAGTTCGGGGATTTGAGAACACACATAACATGTTACTCGTTTTTTTGTAGGCCTCGTCATCGGCGGTAGGAGTTAACGCCGCGGAGCTTGCCAAGCTAAGTCGAAAGCTCAAGCTCTCCGAAGAGGAGTTAGACAGCCTAAACAAGAGGTTTGATGAGGCGCAAGGTAAGCCAAATTGTTACATCTGTACTGTCTATCATTAGTGATCCATACTGGTGACCCGGTGTAATTGTTATCTACTGCTTCCACAACTTCTACTAAGGAGGTCGAGAACCTCAAGGCCGAGCTGCGAAAGATGAATCAGGAGGCCATAGAAGAGAAGGCGGCGACCCAACAAGGAGCGGCCACACTGTCCGCTTTGAAAACCGCGAGCGATAAGGATGAGGCTCGGGTGGAGGAGGTGCAGTAGGAGCTCAAGGATGCCAACATGAAGTGCGAGGCCCTTAAGTAAAAAGGCAAAGAGGAGGCCACCGAGCTGTCCATGCTCAAATCCGAGCTCCAGAAGGAGCGGGTGGACAGGCGGTTCTTTGAAGAAGAAGTCTGCCAAGTCAAGGCGGTCATGGATGGTAAGCCGTACTTACTGCAGTGTGCCTTTGGTGATAGCAAGTTCGCGTTGCTCACCTAGGTGTGGTGTTTCTCAGGCGCCTATTCGGACCTCCTCAAGAGCGCAGCGGATGTGAACAAGTTTTATGCTTCGCGGGAGGAGGGTGACGAGGCTCAACTGTTCTAGGTGCAGTTTGAGTCCCCCGAGCGCTCTCCCCTTATGATCGAGCAGTTGAAGCAGGTGATGGAGCAGCACAGGATGGCGAAGCCGTCCATGAAGGACCTCTGCATCCGGCTGTGGCCTGAAGAGCCGTTGCTGGGTAGCTGCTTCAGCTTGGTGTAGAAGTTGAGTGATGCCTCTCCTCTGATTGACGCTCTAAAGCGTTCTACATGCATTGAGGGAGCTCAGATGGCCTTTGCAAGGACCATGGTGCACTGGCCGAAGCTCAAGCCGGTCAAGATGTCCACCGCACCTCCGCCCCCTTGAAAGGAGTATAGGCGCCCCGAGCGATACTTCTCCGTAGTGATGGAGGGTGCTTGGGCAATAGAATCCCAATGCTCTAAGGATGTTTTATTTATGAATGAGCGCAATGTAATATGTCCGAAGACTATTAATGCTTTATGACGAGGTTGCATGGTTTCTCATGTCTTTTAAGTTTTTAGTATTAATTTTGACTTCCATGTGGCCATTTTATCTAAAAGTTGTGAGTCATCGGCTTCAGCCCCCACATAGATACTACGCGAGGTGTTTCCGCCTCCGCACTGTGACACTTAGACGAGATACGGGTGCCCGAAGGCGGTAGTGCGAGGGGAACATGGCAATCGGACTATGATGCTTTATTGCTTTCACGGGGAGCTGAAAAAAGTGGGGACTGATGACTAGCCCCTCGAAATTTGTTATGTTTGGATTTACCGAGGATGAAGCCAGCATCACATGGTTTGTACAAGCACGAAACCCTTTGTATAACACCAAAAAACCTCTATCAATTTTGTAGTATGACACTTATGCTCGGATTTGCAGATCGGTTCTCGCTTACTATGGTAGTGAGTTTTCAGCTTTCTCCCCTGAGGTGCTTGACCAGGCGAGCTGGAAGCACAATCACAGCGGTTCTCCCTTTGCCCTCTTAGCCGAACGAGCGGAACGTAAGAGGGCAAACATAGGAGCCGAGCAACCCAACTATTGACCCAAGTCATAGTTCGGATCCAATGCATATAAAGAAAAAATCCAAGATACCGAACACACGATTAATTGTGTCGAGTTGATGCTTAGGGAGATATTTAAATTCAAGCCCCCGATCTATTAGCCGGTTGCATCGTGATGTATACCAAACAATTTTGCCAGAAGCAGTGATGTGAGAAGAACAGAGTATATAGCGTAAAATACAGCGGATTGGCCATGCAAAATGGTCTTTTTATTTGCTCAATAATTCTTACAACTCAAATTGCCAAAGCAACTGTTTACAGGTATCTGAATATGAAATGTAAAGCTTACACAGGAGAGATTGTACCGGGGATCTTCGATAGGTGGCCTGACGTCCTCGATGTGCCCTGTCGGCTGTCTGCTCCTGTGCCTCCTAGGGAGTTGCGTTCCTCTAAGGGTCAGTGGTATCGACGAGCGGACCTTGTGAAGAAGATCTTGAGAAGTCGCCGAAGTATGGATGAGCTTTACGCTTTAGCAGGTCCTTGGTGGTACCTATGGCTTGTCCGTGGACATGAAGTGGCAGTAGTTCGGTCTAGCCGAACACTTTCCCCTCTATAGTTGTTCCCCGCTGCTGCCCATGGAATCTTGATCCCAAAGTTGTGCCATCTTGGCACATATTTGATGGGTGTAAGGGCTATGCAGTGGGGGCGTGTCCCTATTTTTGGGGGGAAGAAGGTTCTGGGAGTTCGGACTAAGACTGAGCTCGTTTGTCGACTTTTCGTGCCTTTATGGCAGATTTCGGTATTGGCCGATCGTCGATGTAATGGAATTCGGCCGCTAGGGCCAATGCATGTTCCTCAGGTTAGAGGGAGCGCTTTGTGTTGCCGTAGGTAGTAATGACCCCTCTGGGCCCAAGCATCTTGATCTTGAGGTATGCATAGTGTGGGACGAAGTTAAAGCAAGCAAACGCCGTGCGGCCCAGCAGGGCGTGGTAACCATTGCGGGAAGGGACAATGTCGAAGATCAAGTCCTCCCTATGGAAGTTTTCGGGCGAACCAAACACTACTTCTAAGCTCACCGAGCCCTTGCACCGGGCTTCGACGCCTGGGATCACTCCTTTAAAGGTAGTGTTGCTAGGCTTGATCCTTGATGGATCTATACCCATCTTTTTCACCATGTCTGAGTAAATCAGATTGAGGCTACTTCCTCCGTCCATTAGGAACTTAGTAAGGTGATACCCATCGACAATGGGGTCTAGGACGAGGGCCACCGAACCCCCATAACGGATACTGGCCGGATGGTCACGTCGATCGAAGGTGATCGGGTACCCCGACCATGGGTTATACTTCGGGGCTACAAGATCTATGGTGTAGACCTCTCGAAGGGCACACTTCCTCTCCTTTTTGGGTATATGAGTTTCATATATCATGTTCAGAGTCTTTACCTTTGGAGGGAACTGCTTCTGTCCTCCATTGCTCGGACCGTGGGGCTCGTCATCGTCCTTGCAGCGTGGGCCCTTGCGTTGTTTTTCGGCTGCGAGTTTGCCGGCTTGTTGGAACACCCCAACAATTATGGTTGGTGTGGGTGGCGGGCTTGTCTTGGGTGCCGTGGATATGGCAAGGCCTCTCTGCGATTTTATCCAGCGGGGTAGGACCATCATGATTGCCTTTAGAAGGCTTCTTCCTCTGCCCTGATCGCGGGTTGCGTAAACCGGTGTTAACGGCCGTATCGTCGGCATCGCCGTTGTTGTGCCAGCGTTTGCTTTTGTTGCATCGTGGTTTCCTGTTTCCATCCTGGACTTCAGAGGTGCCGGGGTCTTCGACGTTGTGGCTTCGTCTAGCTAGCCACTTATCCTTGCTCGCGCAAAAGCGGGTCATGAGTGATGTGCGAGCGGACATAGTCCTGGTCTTGTCCTGGCCGAGCTGGCAGGCCAACCATTCGTCCCGAATGTTGTGCCGGAAAGAGGCTATTGACTCGGCATCCGGGAAATCGATGATCTGGTATTTCTTGGTCAAGTACCAATTCCAGAATTGTCGGGCTGACTCTCCTTCCTTTTGGACGATGTTGCTTAGGTCGGAGGAGTCCGATGGCTATACATAGGTGCCTTGGAAGTTAGATCGGAATGCATCCTCGAGATCCTCCCAACGGCCGACTGAATTCTCGGGGAGATTGTTTAACCAGTGCCGAGATGGCCCCTTAAGCTTTAGGGCAGATACTTGATAGCATGGAGATCATCTCCTCGTACCATATGAATGTGGAGGAGGAAATTGTCGATCCACACTGCTGGTTCAGTTGTTCCATCATATTGTTCTATGTTCATAGGTTTAAACCCCTCCGAAAACTGATGCTGCATCACCTCGTCGGTGAAGCACAGTGGGTGGGAAGCGCCTTTGACTCGGGCTATGTCGCGTCGGTGGTCAGCGTCTGATCTAGTACGGTTTTGTTCCCGACCTCTGTTATTGCGGTTGAGCCAAGGCCCGTGCTCATACCGTCTATCGGGGGAGTACCCTCTAGATCCGTAGATGGATTTGGTGTGGCCTGTTCTGTAATCCAAGTCATGTCACAGGTCGTACCTGTCCTCAGGCTCTAGTGGCCCCTTTATCCTCCTTCGGGGTATCACCGGCCTATAACCGGTGTTACCAGCCGTCCTATCTCGTCCTCGGGGAGGGCGGCCTGGCTGGTCGTATGGAGTGTACTTGGGAGCTAGTGTATCAGGGACCTCGTCGTCAAACTGCGGCAGCAACCGTTGACGTGGATAGCTCTTGGGTTGGTCCAATAAACCGGTACCGTATCCTTCCTTCGCTGATAGGACCCTCGTCCATCTATCATTGAGGGTGTCTTGTTCGGCCTTGAGCTGCCATTCTTTTGCCTTCAGGCTTCTGGCAGTGGCTATAAGCTGTTGCCTAAACTGTTCCCGATCCTCAAGGTTTCCGGGGACGGTGATGTCTTCGACTTCCAGGCTGTCCTCCTCCTCGACAGGGGGCGTAGTTGTCATCCTCAGAATCGATTGGATCCTCAGGGTTGCGCTGATCTTCCGGCCTCTCCTTGTCCTCTAGCAGATGTTCGGGGAATTCTAGATCACCAAGGTCTTCTGTGGTGTCGTTTTCCTCGGTGCCAGTGATGGCTACCCTTCCTTTTTTGGCCTTCGATCGCTAGCGCTGTTTCTGGCGCCTTGACTGCTCCTCACTGGATTTATCACCATCGTTTTCAGGTGTGTGCTTGCCCTTATCAGCTGGATTATCCATCATGTAGACGTCATAGGTGGAGGTGACAGTCCATCACTCAGTACTAATAGGGGCAGGAGCACAATCCTCTTCATCCATGTATTCTGCCTCCTCGGAGGCGTAGTCCAACATATTGGTTAAGTCTTCGACAATTGCTACTAAGTGGGTGGTGGGTGGGAGGAAACATTCCTCTTGACCCGCCTCAAGACCGACCTGAGCGTGGATCGGGGTTGGGTCGTCAGTGATTTTCATCGACAAGATCTGATCTAGAGCCTCGTTGAGTGTCGAGAGCTTGACCGGATCAGTCTGTTCCGAATTTTTGGAGTTAACCTTCGATGCGTCTGCACAAGGAGTGTGTTCGGCAGGAGTTGACCCCGACCATCCGATACTATGATCGGATCCGTACTAAGAGCCAGATCACCGTTGGGCTGGTCCCATGGGCGGGGTCGAGAGTGACATCCGAAGTCAAGGCCTCAGAGTCTTTGGGCATGTCGTATGGGATCGCAAGGACGGTGAGCAAAAGATCACCCCGTGAGTCTATCGAGAACTCTAGGTTCCCGAATTTGACCTCTTGATCAGGGGCCAAAGTCCCAACCTGGCCAAGGCGGCCGGTCGGGTTGGCATGCAGCACGATGCTGCCAAAAGCGAATATCTGTCCAGAGACAAAGGAGTCCATGTTACAAACTTCCTCACTAATGACCAAGCAAGCCATCAATTCCTTTGGCGACCACAACGGAACTCTCAATGAAAGCACCAATGTTGGCGTCAAAATTGGCAGATCTCGGGTAGGGGGTCCCAAGTTGTGAGTCTAGGATCGATGGTAACAGGAGACGAAGGAGACAATGTTTAGCCAGGTTCGGGCCCTCTGATGGAGGTAAAACCCTATGTCCTGATCGATTATATTGATGTGTATGAAGGTTACAGAGTTGATCTACCTCGAGATCATATAGTTAAAACCCTAGATGAGTTTCTCTGTCGTACAATCTAAAACCCTCCCGGTTTATATAGACACCGGTGGGTACCTAGGGTTTACACATGATAGGTCTCCTGCTGGGGATGGAGATGCCGATCTCCTCATCTTGACTTGGAGTGCACGATGCATCTTCGAGACTTCCTTCTAGAACGGGGGGTCGTGGCGTATCCCTCCCTTCCTGCGATAATCAGGGAGCGGCCCACAAGATGGCCTATCGGGAAACAGGTCGGCGTCCCGAGGACCCCTTAGTCCAGGACTCCCTCAGTAACCCACACCTATTTCCCAAGAGGTGACCCTGGGTATCGAACGCACGAGAGGAAGATTCCCTTGAAGCAATGATCTCTAGCAAGCTTTTGCCAAAGTGTCAAATCCATCTTTTGATCGGATCAACAAGAAAATTGTGATTCAAACACATATAATAAAAAGAAGGTAAGTGGATGAGGTCTTAGTGCTTACAACCATGTATTTGTGTCCAGATAAAAATGATATTAGTTTGTGCTGGGGAAGTCACCCATCAAGAATTACTTCTTTCATATCAGAGTGGGGGATTAATACTTGTGATATGCGTTGGGTCTTTCATGAAGTGCAACATGTGATGCAACATAATATAGGTAACTATTTTCCTCAGTAGAGAACCAAGGTTTATCGAACCAATAGGAGTAACAACCAATCCCCGTTTTAGCGGCTACACACAAAAGAGCAAACACTTGCACCTAATGCAGGCAAGAGGGTTGTCAATCCCCTTGGACTCGTTATTTGCAAGCTTCTAAGTAGTGTGGTTGGTAGTAGATAATTGCAAATTACAAAAATAAAAATAAAAAGTAAATAAGAACGTAAGGTATTGTAGCGTTTGTAAAATTATAAGTGAATAGGCCCGGGGTTCATAGTTTTCCCTAGTGGCATCTCTCATGAAAGTAAGCATATAGTGGAATTTTTGTTGTTGTTGGGCAATTGACAGAAAAGCACATAGTTATGTCATATTCAGGCAATGATCATGTGTATATAGGCATCATGTCCATAAGCAAATAGGCTGACTCCTGCCTGCACCTATTCCTATTACTATTACTCCACCCGTCGACCACCATCGAGCATGCATCTAGAGTATTAAGTAAAACAAAGTAATGGTTGGAGAACAATGACATGATGTAGACAAAGAGAATAATTCAATTAATATGAACTAACCCCATCGTTTTATCCTTAGTGGAAACTATACAAAGATGTATCTTGTCCCCTTCTATCACTTGGATATATAAACCCATCATATTTAACCCACTACAACGCACCCCTCTCACTGAAGAAAGATCAATCTACTTGGCCAAAGCAAATCAATAGATCGGAGATATTTACCAAGCTATAATGATCATGCAAATATGAATCATAATATTCAAAGGTGACTCAAATACTTTTCATGAATAATATGAACATAAACCTACAATTCATCGGATCCCAACAAACACACCACACAAAAGAATTACATCAGATAGATCAACGTGAAGATGCGATGATCATTGTATTGAAGATCAAGAGAGAGAGAGAGAGATCTAGTTACTAACTACGGACCCATAGGTCTGTGGTGAACTACTCATACATCACCATGCGAGCAGGAAGGATGATGTAGAGGCCCTCCATGATCGATCCCCCCTCCGACAGGGCACCAGAACAGGGCTCCAGATGGGCACACGGTGGAACAAAGACTTGCGATAGCGGAAAAAGTGTTTCGGGAGGCTCTCTAGGGTTTTTGGAATATATGTGAATTTATAGGCCATAGAGGGGCGTCAGGAGGCAACGGACGGGAGCACGAGGCAACCAGGCACGCCCTACCCCTTGGTCGCGCCTTGTTGGCTCATGGCACCCTCATGTGGCTTCTGTCCTCCCCCCGAAACTTCTAGGTCTTCTATTGGTCCAGAAAAAAATTACCAAAGAGTTTTGTGGCAATTGGACTTCGTTTGGTACTATAAACCTGAAAAGCCATAAACATGTAGAAAACAACAACTGGCACTGAACACTGGATTAATAGGTTAGGGATAAAAAATAATACTAAATGGTAAATAAACACCCCAAAAGCATCCTAGAATGATAATATAATAGCATGGAGCAATCAAAAATTATAGATACGTTGGAGACGTATCAACATCACCAAGCTTAATTCCTGCTCGTCCTCGAGTAGGTAAATGATAAAAATAGAATTTTTGATGTGACATGCTACCCAACATGTAATCTTTTGCAGGTTTGATCATTAACAAATGATGAATTTATAAACATCAACAGAGTAATACTTATAAACATAAGCAACATAATCATCAAGTATCAAAGTATACGATCCTTAAAGAATGTTCATCCTATTCATTTTATCATATAAATATAGCATGGCTCCATCCTCACCACATAAATACAAATCTTAAGCACCATGCTATCAAGTCAGGCAACTGGATCATACTTTTTAATGCACTTCAGATTTTTATTACTTGAGCAATATATGAGTGTGAACCATGGATATAGCATAAAGGTGGAACAAAATATGGTGGTAGGTTTCAAAGGGGTGAAAGCGGAGAAGAAAGTCTCATATCAACGGGCTATAGATATGCCCATCAATAGATATCAATGCGAGGAGGAGTGATTGCCATGCAAAAGATGCACTAGAGCTAGAAGTGTATGAAAGCTCATCTGAAGCTAAGTGCGTGTGCATCTAACTTGCTTGCTCATGAAGACCTAGGGAATTTGAGGAAGCCCGTCAAAGGAATATACAAGCCAAGTTCTATAATGAAAAATTTCCACTAGCATATGGAAGTGACAAAACAAGAGACTCTCTATATGAAGAACATGGTGCCATTTTGAGGCACAAGTTTGGAATAAGAGGTAGTAGCATCACCCCTTCTCTCTTTTCTCTCATTTTTTCTTTATTAGATTTTCTTTTTATTTTTTTATTTTCTCTCTCTCTCTCTCTCTCTCTCTTTTTCCTTTTTTCGCCTAAAGTCTCTTCCTGACTTGTGGTGGAATCATTGACTCCATCATCGTTTCCTCACTGAGAGAGTGCCCTAAATAATGATGATCATCACATTTTTATTTAATTACAACTCGATACGAAAAACTCATAGGATGATATGACTCTATATGAATGCCTCTGGCAGTGTACGAGGATGTGCACTAATCTAGTGTAACATGTATGATAATGATGAACGGTGTCTTTGCCACAAATACTTTGTCAGCTTATATGATCATGCAAAGCAGTATGACAATGGAAGTACAAGTCATATGAGGTGATGATGGAAGTTGCATGGCAATATATCTCGGAATGGATATGAAAATGCCATGATAGGTAGGTATGGTGTCTGTTTTGAGGAATATATAATGAGGCTTATGTGCAACAAGGTGTATCATGTCACGGGGTTGATGCACCAGCGAAAGTTGCACCGATGCTCGAGGTGAGAATGGGCAATGCACGATACCTAAGAGGCGAGCAAATATGTGAAGGTGAGAGTGCATATATCCATGGATTCACATTAGTCATAAAGAATTCACATACTTATTGCAAGATTTTATTAGCTCGCTCGAAGCAAAGCACTACTTGCATGCCCCTAGGGAGGAGATTGGTAGGATTTAACCATCGCGTGCCCCCAACTTAAACAACACTAGGATTTCAACGAGGAATAAGTATGGTCACAAATCATCACCATGCCATAACAATATTTGGATGAACAACAAGTTAACAACCTCCAATTCCTGATACTTTTATTAATCAATGACCATGCACTCATTATCTTTCACATTACCACATTAATATCATGAACCATGATTTCTCTTTTATGTGCTACATGTGGTTTTGATTATGCACTCACTGAACACCTATTGTTTTTGGACCGGTCTTATAAACCATGCAAACCGTCGCTATTTATCAACTCTCAAACAAATATAAGTGAAGAAAGAGAGTGCAATTATTTCTATAAAATCTATACGCCACCGTGCTCTAAAAGATATAAGTGAAGTACTAGAGCAACTGCTAAACTCAAAAGATATAAGTGAAGCACATAGAGTATTCTAAAAAATCATGATGACTATGTGTCTCTCTCGAAAGAAGCATCTTCAAAGAAAATAGTTCTGCCAACAGTTCCTTTATTTGGGTTCTCATGATTACCACGAGGGGTGTGCAATAGATTTATGTATGCTTGTCATCTGTCATGGACGACCATAGTTGAAAACAGTAAGAGCGCTAGCTTTCGGCTTCACCCGTCTAAGGTATGAGTTCGGATGACCTGATCGTAACAATCGCAGAGGTGCTCCCGTTACCCCCTAGCCGAACAAGGAACATAGGGGTAAGCATAGGAGCAAGGCAACCCAGCTTTGCGGAACACTTAATCCAACATGATGCATATATTGGCGTAAACATGAACAAGGAAGGGTGCGATAAATTAATAATCATATGCAAGAGGAATGGCTTCATAAAGGAAGCCCCCAAAGTAAACGGGGTATTTGAATTTGTTTGTAACAAAGAAAGTTTTGACAAAGAAATTTTTTCACAAACAACCTTTTGTCAAAAAACTATAATGCTTGGTCGAGGCGAACAAAATTTAAAACTGAAAGTTTTTGAGCATGAAAGCAAATTAGTTGGTTAATGTGCTCGGTGTTGATGACACGATACGGGCTTGTGGCGGGACGAGGACGCCCATCAAACTTTAACAGATCCGGTGTGTAGTCTTCGGCATGACCGAGGTCCCAGGTCCCAAGCCCATCCCGAGGTAACCAAACGAGGAGTTCGACACTCCGAAGTAGTGTCACGGCTCGGGCAATGTGGTGAGGTGAAGCCCCTGGTCTAGCTGAGGTGATGGAGTAGGTCGGCAAGGTGACGCCGGGGTGACCGCGTGGTGGCAGTCGAAGTCGATTTCCCGCACTCATAAAATATTGCAAGCTAAAAGTAATAACAAAGAAATATAATGATAATATACATAAATTAAAGGAATTCTTATACTTAACTAATTTAAGTGAAGCAAATAGTTAAAGAAATATGCATGGGCGCTGAGGTTGGCCCAACGGAGTGGCGGTTGCGAGATGCCAGCACAGTGACACACGTACATGCGATGCCACAACTTCGTTGATGTAGGTGGGACGATGACATCGGCTTGCCGAGGTGGATTATATAGGTCGGCTGGCCGATATGATGGTGAGCGGCTGACCCGACCGACATCACGCACGGCTGTTTGTAGAATATTTTTGCAAAAATAACGTAGTACAAACAAACAGAAAATATCCTATGCGTAATAATTTTACATGCTAACATAGTGAGGAGAAACATAACCTGTTAGATGATGATGACCATAGCAGGCCGAACAAAACAGATGAACTGATATGTACCGATCGTGCTTCAAACTAGCTCAATGGGTTAGTAGTACTTTTGACCTAAACACTTCTCTAGAAAAAGTAGTATAAGGTCGGCGGCCGGAGTAAATACTGGATTAAAGAAATAAGTGAAAGGAAAAGAGATTCCCTGGTGCTTTAACCATCATGTGGACTTGAAATTGGCTACTGCTAGTACTTGCCATCATGATTTAGCCATCATGATTTAGCCTACGACGAGTGCTACTTCTCGAGCATGCGTTGGTTTCCGTGAAGAGGAACGGGTGATGCAGCAAAGTAGATAAGTATTTCCCTCATTTATTGAGAACCAAGGTATCAATCCAGTAGGAGATACAAGCAAGTCCCCAATAGATGTACCTACACAAAGAATCAAACTCTTGCACCCAACGCTGTAAAGGGGTTGTCAATCCCTTCACGGTTACTTGCAAGGATGAGATCTGATAGAGATAGATTGCTTGAACGGAAAGTAAAACAAAAGGTAAAAATAATGCAGCAAAGTATTTTTGGTAGTTTTTGTTTTGGATGTCAAAGTATAAGATGGAAAATAGACCCGGGGGCCATAGGTTTCACTAGAGGCTTCTCTCATGATGGCAAGTATTACAGTGGGTGAACAAATTACTGTCGAGCAACTGATAGAAAAGCGAATAATTATGAAGATATCCAAGGCAATGATTATGCATATAGGAATCACGTCCGTGTCAAGTAGACCGAAACGATTCTACATCTACTACTATTACTCCACACATCGACTGACTCATGCCTGCGTCTAGAGTATTAAGTTCATGAAGAACAGAGTAACGCATTAGGTAAGATGACATGATGTAGAGGGATAAACTCAAGCAATATGATGAAAACCCCATATTTTTATCCTTGATGGAACAATACAATACGTGACTCGCTACCCCTACTTTGTCACTTGGTGAGGACACCACAAGATTGAACCCAAAACTAAGCACTTCAATCATTGCAAGAATTACCAATCTAGTTGGACAAACCAAACCAATAACTCGAAGAGACTTGCATAGATATGAAATCATGCATATAAGAATTCAGAAAAGACTCAAATAATATTCATGGATAATTTGAACATAAACCTACAATTCATTGGATCTCGACAAACACATCGCAAAAGAGTATTACATCGGATAGATCTCCATGAAGATCATGAAGAACATGGTATTGAAGAGCAAAGAGAGAGAATATGCCATCTAGCTACTAGTTATGGACTCGAAGGTCTGTGGTGAACTACTCACATATCATCGGAGGGGCAGTGGAGTTGATGTAGATGCCCTCCGTGATCGAATCCCTCTCCGACAGATTACCGGAAAAGGCTCCAAGATTGGATCTCTCGGGAACGGAGGCTTCTGGCGGTGGAAACGGGTTTTCATGGCTCGTTCTGATATACATGGAATATTTGGGAATTTATAGGCCTAATATTATCGTTAGGAGGGCTGCCGTGGGCCCACAAGCCTGTAGGGCGCGCCCTACCCCCCTAGGCACGCCCCTAGGGCTTGTGGCCCCACGGTGGCTCTCGTGCCTTGGTCTCCAAGCTTGGTGGTTTCCTTCCGGTCCAGAAAAAATCATTCCTAAGGTTTTATATGACTCCGTTTAATATTCCTTATCTGCAATTCTCAAAAACAAGGAAAAAACAGAAAGTGACACTAGGCTCTAGATTAACAGGTTAGTCCCAAAAATAATATAAAATAGCATATTAATGCATATAAAACATCCAAAACAGATAATATAATAGCATGGAACAATCAAAAATTACAGATACATTGGAGACGTATTAGCATCCCCAAGCTTAATTCCTGCTCGTCCTCGAGTAGGTAAATGATAAAAACATAATTTTTGATGTGGAATGCTACCTAAAATATTTATCCATGTAATATTATTTATTGTGGCATGAATATTCAGATCCGTAAGATTCGAAACAATAGTCTAATATTGATATAAAAACAATAATACTTTGAGCACACCAACAAGGTAGTCGTGTCCTTTCGAAATAACATGGCCTTAGAAAGTTATCCCTACAAAATCATATGGTCTGCCTATGCTCCATCTTCCCCACACAAAGTATTTAAATCATGCACAACCCCTATGAATAAGTCAAGGAATTGTTTCACGCATTTTGTGTTCTCAAACCTTTTCAACTCTCACGCAATACATGAGCGTGAGCCATGGATATAGCACTATAGGTGGAATAGAATATGGAGGAGGTGCAAGGAAAAAGGAAGAAGATAGTCTCACATCAACTAGGCGTATCAACGGGCTATGGAGATGCCCATCAATAGATATCAATGTGAGTGAGTAGGGATTACCATGCAACAAATGCACTCAGAGCTATAAGTGTATGAACGCTCAAAAAGAAAACTAAGTGATCGTGCAAGATGAATATCCACTAGTTATATAAAAGTGACAATATAGGAGACTCTCTATCATGAAGATCATGGTGCTACTTTGAAGCACAAGTGTGGAAAAATAGACGCAATTTCCCCTTCTCTCTTTCTCTCATTTTCTTATCTTTTTTTATTTTGCTCAACATCTTTGGCCTCTTTTATTTTTTGTTTGGGCTTCGCTGGCCTCTTTTATTTATTTTGTAAAGTCCAAATACTCATCCCAACCGTGAGGGAGTCATAGCTTCCATCATACTTTTCTCTCACGAGACAATGCTATATTAATGAAAATAATCACACTTTTTTTACTTATAACTCAAAAAAGGAAAATTACAACTCGATACCTATAACAAAGTATGACTCTATATGCAAGATGAAGTGATGGTGCATGTCATGAAGAACTAAATGGTGGAAATTGCATGGGAATATATCTTGGAATGGCTATGGAAATGCCATAATAGGTAGGTATGGTGGCTATTTTGAGGAATATATGGTGGCTGTTTTGAGGAAGAAGGGTTTGATGTATCGGCAAAAGTTGCACGGTACTAGAGAGGCTAGCAAAGGTGGGAGGGTGAGAGTGCGTATAATCCATGAACTCAACATTAGTCATAAGGAACTCACATACTTATTGCAAATGTCTATTAGTTATCAAACAAAGCATTAGACGCACGCTCCTAAGGGAGAGGTTGGTAGGAGTTAACCATCGCGTGCTCCTGACCCTCACACAAAGGTTGACAATCATTAAACAAATCATGCTCCTACTTCGTTACATAATGGTTCACCATATGTGCATGCTACGAGAATCACAAACTTTAACACAAGTATCTCTTCCAATTCACAACTACTCACTAGCATGACTCTCATATTACCATCTCTATTATCTCAAAACTATATGCAAGGAATAAACTTATCATAGTATTCAATGCACTTTATATGAAAGTTTTTATTATATCCCTCTTGGATGCCCATTATATTAGGACTAAATTCATAACATAAAAAAATTACCATGCTTTTTTAAGAAACTCTCAAAATAATATAAGTGAGGTACGAGAGTTCAATAATTTCTAAAAAATATAACACCACCATGCTCTAAAGAGATATAAGTGAAGCACTAGAGCAACATTGCCTTGCTCAAAAGATATAAGTGAAGCACAAAGAGTATTCTAATAAATTCACGATTCAACATGTCTCTCTCAAAAGATGTGTGCAGAAAGTATGATTGTGGTAAACTAAAAAGCAAAGACTCATATCATACAAGATGCTCCAAGCAAAACACATATCATGTGGTGAATAAAAATGTAGCCCCAAGTGAATTTACCGATGGATTGAAGACGAAAGAGGGGATGCCTTCTGGGGCATCCCCAAGATTAGGATTTTTGGTATCATTGAATATGGCTTGGGGTGCCTTGGGCATCCCCAAGCTTAGGCTCTTGCCACTCTTTATTCCATAGTCCATCAAATCTTCACCCAAAACTTGAAAACTTCACAACACAAAACTCAACAGAAAACTCATGAGATCTGTTAGTATAAGAAAAATAAATCACCACTTTAGGTAATATTGTGAACTCATTCTTTATTTGTATTTGTTTAATACCTAATGTATTCTAACTTCTCCATGGTTCATACCCCCCCCCCCCGATACGACCCATAGATACATCAAAATAAGCAAACAACACAAAGAAAACGGAATCTATCAAAAACAGAACAGGCTGTACAAATATGTAAACTTCGAATACTTATGAAACTCTAAAAATTCCTAAAACTTAGTAGAATCAGGGAAATTTGTATATAAATCTTTTGTAAAAATTTAAGATCAATTAGACGCTCTAAATTTTTTAGACAATTCCTGGACTGAGCGCAAAAGTTTCTGTTTTTTAGCAAGATCAAATCAACAACTACCATAGATCACCCCAAAGGTCTTACTTGGCTCAAACACTAATTAAAACACCAAAACACAATTACTACAAAATTAATAATGTGCAAAACACACCAAAACAGAAGAAAAAAGTAGAAAGAAAAATAAAATTGGGTTGCCTCCCAACAAGCGCTATTGTTTAACGCCCCTAGCTAGGCAAAACACAATAGATCTAGGTATTGTAATCTTTGTTATTGGCAACTTTTGTGAGGAACTTCTCAAATCTAGGAGTTTCTTTCCCCTTTCCCCCACTTGTAGGGGGAGGATCCATATGGGTGTCCAAAATGTCCAAACGCTTATTGCAAAGGTATTCAAATGATTAAGTTTCCCGCTAATATGTTTGAGGGGTTCGTGATATTGTTGTAACTAGACCAGGTGCTTATGTAAGTCACCCAATTTGTCGATAACTTGAACTCCCTCTTGAGAGAAAGAAAACCCCCCTTTTGGCGGTGGAATCCCCAAAATACCTTCTAAAACTTCATAGGCGGCATTCGTGTCAAGCTCAATAAAATTTACTTTTGAGGCAAAATCTAAAAGCTCCCTAGCATACAAAGCTAAACCAATGTAATAATTTCTAGGCAAAACTTTCACATCCCCTTTTAGATTGGAAACATGATAAGATTCCATTAGCCTATACCATGCATCTTTCAAAATTTCCCCTTGCTTTTTTTTGAAGTAGAGAACTTCAAAGTCTCGTGACAAGGGGGATGTGGTGATGTTAGACATAGTTCAAGTAGTCAAAAAGGAAAGCGGAAGAAGGGCAAACAAAAAGGCAATCTTTTTGGTATTTTCTAAAAATCGTTTTAGAAGTTGGGGAGAGGAAAACGAGAGGCAAATGGCAAATAATGTATGTGCAAGAGATAAGTTTGTGATAGGTACTTGGTAGGCTTGATGTAGATCTCCCCGACAATGGCGCCAGAAATCCTTCTTGCTACTTCTCGAGCATGCGTTGGTTTCCGTGAAGAGGAACGGGTGATGCAGCAAAGTAGACAAGTATTTCCGTCAGTTGTTGAGAACCAAGGTATCAATCCAGTAGGAGATACAAGCAAGTTCCCAATAGATGTACCTACACAAAGAACCAAACTCTTGCACCCAACGCTATAAAGGGGTTGTCAATCCCTTCGCGATTACTTGCAAGGATGAGATCTGATAGAGATAGATTGCTTGAACGGAAAGTAAAACAAAAGGTAAAAATAATGCAGCAAAGTATTTTTGGTATTTTTGGTTTTAGATCTTAAAGTATAAGATGGAAAATAGACCCGGGGGACCATAGGTTTCACTACTGGCTTCTCTCATGATGACAAGTATTACGGTGGGTGAACAAATTACTGCCGAGCAATTGATAGAAAAGCAAATAATTATGAAGATATCCAAGGCAATTATTATGCATATAGGCATCACGTCTGTGTCAAGTAGACCGAAACAATTCTGCATCTACTACTATTACTCCACACATCGACCGACTCCTACCTGCATCTAGAGTATTAAGTTCATGAAGAACAGAGTAACACATTAGGTAAGATGACATGGTGTAGAGGGATAAACTCAAGTAATATGATGAAAACCCCATATTTTTATCCTTGATGGCAATAATACAATACGTGCCTCGCTACCCCTACTTTGTCACTGGGTGAGGACACCGCAAGATTGAACCCAAAACTAAGCACTTCTCCCATTGCAAGAATTATCAATCTAGTTGGCCAAACCAAACCAATAACTCGAAGAGACTTGCAAAGATATGAAATCACGCATATAAGAACTCAAAAAAGACTCAAATAATATTCATGGATAATCTGAACAGAAACCCACAATTCATCGGATCTCGATAGACACACCACAAAAGAGTATTACATCGGATAGATCTCCACGAAGATCATGTAGAACATGGTATTGAAGAGCAAATAGAGAGAAGAAGCCATCTAGATACTAGATATTGACCCGAAGGTTTGTGGTGAACTACTCACGCATCATCGGAGGGGAAATGGAGTTGATGTATATGCCCTCCATGATCGAATCCCCCTCCGGCAGATTACCAGAATAGGCTCCAAGATTTGATTTGTCGAGAACGAAGGCTTCTGGCGGCGGAAAAGTGTTTTCGTGGCTCATTCTGATATACACGGAATATTTGGGAATTTATAGGCCGAAGATTAGGGTTAGGAGGGCTGTCGCGGGCCCACAAGCCTGCAGGGCGCGCCCCGAGGGCTTGTGGCCCCACGGTGGCTCTCCTACCTTGGTCTCCAAGCTTGGTGGTTTCCTTCCGGTCTAGAAAAAATCATTCGGAAAGTTTTATTCTGTTTGGACTCCGTTTAATATTCCTTATCTGCAATTCTCAAAAACAAGGGAAAAACAGGTACTGGCACTAGGCTCTAGATTAATAGGTTAGTCCCAAAACTAATATAAAATAGCATATTAATGCATATAAAACATCCAAAACAAATAACATAATAGCATGGAACAATCAAAAATTATAGATACGTTGGAGACGTATTAAGGAGCACCATCCATGTTGTCTTTTCCTGCTAGGGCCTGGGTGTGCGTGTGTACATCGACTTGATTTGATGCCAACGCTGCCCGCCTGTAAGAACTCCGCTCGGCTGAAACGCAACGAATCTATGTGGGGACTGTAGCAGTCCGAAGCGGAGATCGGATCTGACATACTATCAGAAGGCAGACATGGTCATGACCGTTACCAAACTATGGACCCCCAACTGCAAACAACATAGCACATTGCGATAGCAACAATTTTGTAAAAGACATGAAATAGATCTTACTGAAAAAATAACACCTAATCATCCCATCGATTCGTGACGATCGCCCAGCCGGCTCTCAATGAAAGCACCAATGTCGGTGTCAAATTCGGCATATCTCATAGTAGGGGTCCTAAGCTAGGTGTCTTGGAGTGATGGTAACATGGACACATGGTTTTTCCTAGGTTCGGGCTCTCTCAAGGAGATAATACCCTACATCATACTTTTCATTGTATTGATATGGGGGTAGTACATAGTACATATATATACCTTGAGATTGTAGTAATGAATATGAGATTGAGATTGACATTGTCTATTGACTAGCCTGGCCTCGGTTTATATAATACAAGAGGCCTAGGGTTTAGAGGAGTCCTTGTCTTGTGTGCCAAGTCTTGTGGAATCCCCCTTGTATGCGTCATGGGCTGCTCGAAGTGGCCCATTATTGAATCATCATGGGGGTCCTCGGCACGACCCACTGGTTGGGAGACGACGTGGTGAGTACCCCCTAGTCCAGGAAACCGTCACTTTGGCCAGGTAGTAGTGGTAGAGGAGTGTCGGTGTTCTGGGAACAGGGATACCCAGTCCTGCCTGCTTGTGGCCCAGGGCATGGCCCACTTCGTCGGCCAGGCGAGGCCCATGGAGGCGCCTACTGGAGGCGCTTGTGTTTCTAGCTCAAACCGCCATCGCTTGTTTGCAACCTCGACATCCACGTCCAGAGAATGGCCGCTGACTTATCTTTCTGTCAAGAGTGAAGTAGTGGGAGGATAGTGATTATGTAGCTAGATAAGGGTAGAAGAATAGTGCATTGGTAATTGATATGTCTCCAATGTATCTATAATTTTTGATTGTTCCATGCTATTATATTATCTGTTTTGGATGTTTTATATGCATTAATATGCTATTTTATATTATTTTTGGGACTAACCTATTAATCTAGAGCGTAGTGCGAGTTTATGTTTTTTCCTTGTTTTTGAGAATTGCAGATAAGGAATATTAAACAGAGTCCAAACGGAATAAAATCTTCGGAATAATTTTTTTGGACCAGGAGCAAACCAGGAGACTTGGAGATGAAGTCGAGAGAGCCACCGTGTGGCCACAAGACCTAGGGGCGCGCCCAGGGGGGTAGGGCGCGCCCCCAGGCTTGTGGGCCCACGACAACTCTCCTAACCCTATTCTTCGGCCTATAAATTCCCAAATATTTCCTGTATACTAGAACGATCCACGAAAACACTTTTCCGCAGCCGGAAGCCTCCGTTCCTGAGAGATCCAATCTTGGAGCCTTTTCCAGTAATCTGCCAGAGGGGGATTCGATCACGGAGGGCATCTACATCAACTCCATTGCCCTTTTGACCATGGAGAATTTAGAATACAGTAGGTATTACACAATTATAAATAAAGAATGAGTTCACAACAGTATCTAAAGTGGTGATTTATTTTTCTTATACTAACGGATCTCATGAGTTTTCTGTTGAGTTTTGTGTTGTGAAGTTTTCAAGTTTTGGGTGATGATTTGATGGACTATGGAATAAAGAGTGGCAAGAGCCTAAGCTTGGGGATGCTCAAGGCACCCCAATCCATATTCAAGGATACCAAAAAGACTAAGCTTGGGAATGCCCTGGAAGGCATCCCCTCTTTTGTCTTCAATCTATCGGTAAATTTACTTGAGGCTATATTTTTATTCACCACATGATATGTGTTTTGCTTGGAGCGTCTAGTATGATATGAGTCTTTGATTTTTAGTTTGCCACAATCATACTTGTTGCACACATCTTTTTAGAGAGATACGCTGAATCGTGAATTTATTAGAATACTCTATGTGCTTCACTTATATCTTTTGAGCTAGGCAATGTTGCTCTAGTGCTTCACTTATATCTTTTAAGAGCATGGTGGTGTTATATTTTATAGAAATATTGAACTCTCATACCTCACTTATATTATTTTGAGAGTTTCTTAAAACAGCATGGTAATTTGTTTAGGTTATGAATTTAGTCCTAATATAATGGGCATCCAAGAGGGATATAGTAAAAAGTTTCATGTTAAGTGCATTGAATACTATTAGAAGTTGTATTCCTTGCATATAGTTTTGAGATAATATAGATGGTAATATGAGAGTCATGCTAGTGATTAGTTGTGAATTGGAAGATATACTTGTGTTAAAGTTTGTGATTCCCGTAGCATGCACGTATGGTGAACCGTTATGTAACGAAGTCGGAGCATGATTTGTTTAATGATTGTCGACCTTTGTGTGAGGGTCAGGAGCACGCGATGGTTAACTCCTACCAACCTCTCCCCTAGGAGCATGCGCCTAATGCTTTCTTTGATAACTAATAGACTTTTGCAATAAGTATGTTTGTTCTTTATGACTAATATTGAGTCCATGGATTATACACACTCTCATCCTTCCACCTTTGCTAGCCTCTCTAGTACCGCGCAACTTTCGCCAGTACATCAAACCCTCCTTCCTCAAAACAGCCACCATATATTTTCCTCAGAACAGCCACCATATCTACCTATTATGGCATTTCCATAGCCATTCCAAGATATATTGCCATGCAATTTCCACCATTCAGTTTTTCATGACATGCACCATCACTTCATCTTCCATATAGAGTCATACTTTCTTCTAGGTATCGAGTTGTAATTTTATTTTTGAGTTATAAGTAAATAAAAGTGTGATGATATTCATTAATAGAGCATTGTCTCGTGAGATAAAAGGATGATCGAAACCATGACTCCCTCACAAGTTGGGACGAGTATCCGGACTTTACAAAAAATAAAAAAGGCCAGCGGAGCCCAAACAAAAAAAATAAAAGAGGCCAAAGATTCCCACCAAAAAAATGAGAGAAAGAGAGAAGGGACAATTTCTACTATCCTTTTCCACACTCGTGCATCAAAATAGCACCATGATCTTCATGATAGAGTGTCTCCTATTTTGTCACTTTCATCTAACTAGTGGATATTCATCTTGCACGACCACTTAGTTTTCTTTTTGAGATTTCATACACTTATAGCTCTAAGTGCATTTGTTGTACCTAGTTTTATTTTTGAGCTTTCATACACTTATATCTCTAAGTGCATTTGTTGCATGGCAATCCCTATTCACTCACATTGATATATATCGATGGGCATGTCCATAACCCATTGATACGCCTAGTTGATGTGAGACCATCTTCTCCCTTTTTCCTTGCACCTCCTTCATATTCTATTCTGCCTATAGTGCTATATCCATGGCTCACGCTCATGTATTGCGCGAGAGTTGAAAAGGTTTGAGAACACCAAAAGTGTGAAACAATTGCTTGACTTGTTCATCGGGGTTGTGCATGATTTAGATACTTTGTGTGGGGAAGATGGAGCATAGCCAGACCATATGATTTTGTAGGGTTAAGTTTCTAAGGCCATGTTATTTCGAAAGGAGACGACTGCCTTGTTGGTGTGCTCGAAGTATTACTGTTTTTATGTCAATATTAGACTATTGTTTTGAATCTTATGGATCTGAATATTCATGCCACAATAAAGAATATTACATGGATAAATATGTTAGGTAGCATTCCACATCAAAAATTCTGTTTTTATCATTTACCTACTCGAGGATGAGCAGGAATTAAGCTTGGGGATGCTGATACGTCTCCAACGTATCTATAATTTTTGATTGTTCCATGCTATTATATTATCTGTTTTGGATGTTTTATATGCATTAATATGCTATTTTATATTATTTTTCGGACTAACCTATTAATCTAGAGCCTAGTGCCGGTTTCTGTTTTTTCCTTGTTTTTGAGAATTGCAGATAAGGAATATTAAACGGAGTCCAAACGGAATAAAATCTTCGGAATAATTTTTCTTGGACCAGAAGCAAACCAGGAGACTTGGAGATGAAGTCGGGAGAGCCACCATGGGGACACAAGCCCTAGGGGTGCGCCCAGGGGATAGGGCGCGCCCCCTAGGCTTGTGGGCCCATGATAACTCTCCTAACCCTAATCTTTGGCCTATAAATTCCCAAATATTCCCTGTATACTAGAACAAGCCACAAAAACACTTTTCCGCCACTGGAAGCCTCCGTTCCCGAGAGATCCAATCTTGGAGCCTTTTCCGGTAATCTACCGGAGGGGGATTCGATCACGGAGGGCATCTAAATCAACTCCATTGCTCCTCCTATGATGTGTGAGTAGTTCACCACAGACCTTCGAGGTCCATACCTAGTAGCTATATGGCTTCTTCTCT
Organism: Hordeum marinum; assembly: GCA_022496015.1. Classification (NCBI taxonomy): domain Eukaryota; kingdom Viridiplantae; phylum Streptophyta; class Magnoliopsida; order Poales; family Poaceae; genus Hordeum; species Hordeum marinum. The sequence continues at coordinate 300,526,271 of CM039674.1, read as the reverse complement.
CTCTCTTTGCTCTTCAATACCATGCTCTTCATGATCTTCATGAAGATCTATCCGACGTAATACTCTTTTGCGGTGTGTTTGTCAAGATCCGATGAATTGTGGGTTTATGTTCAAATTATCTATGAATATTATTTGAGCCTTTTCTGAATTCTTATATGCATGATTTAATATGTTTGGAAGTCTCTTCGAGTTATTGGTTTGGTTTGGCCAACTAGATTGGTAATTCTTGCAATAGGAGAAGTGCTTAGTTTTGGGTTCAATCTTGCGGTGTCCTCACCCAGTGATAAAGTAGGGGTAGCGAGGCACGTATTGTATTGTTTCCATCAAGGATAAAAATATGGGGTTCTCATCATATTTCTTGAGTTTATCCCTCTACATCATGTCATCTTACCTAATGCGTTACTCTGTTCTTCATGAACTTACTACTCTAGATGCAGGAAGGAGTCGGTTGATGTGTGGACTAATAGTAGTAGATGCAGAATCGTTTCGGTCTACTTGACATGGACGTGATGCCTATATGCATAATCACTGCCTTGGATATCTTCATAATTATTCGTTTTTCTATCAATTTCTCGACAGTAATTTGTTCACCCACCGTAATACTTACCATCATGAGAGAAGCCTCTAGTGAAACCTATGGCCCCCGAGTCTATTCCATCTTGTACTTTCAGATCTAAAACCAAAAATACCAAAAATACTTTGCTGCATTATTTTTACCTTTTGTTTTACTTTCCATTCAAGCAATCTATCCTATCTATCTTTATCAAATCTCATCCTTGCAAGTAACCGTGAAGGGATTAACAACCCCTTTATAGCGTTGGGTGCAAGTGTTTGATTCTTTGTGTAGGTACATCTATTGGGGACTTGCTTGTATCTTCTACTAGATTGATACCTTGGTTCTCAACAACTGAGGGTAATATTTATCTACTTTGCTGCATCAACAGTTCCTCTTCACGAAAACCAACGCATGCTCGAGAAGTAGCACTAATTACAAGTTACTACTGACTAGGTAGGAACAGTTTTAACAGATTACGAAAATAAAATCCCAATTGGTTGCTGAAATACTACACTGTTACATTGATATTGCTACGCAAGTCAACTTGCAGATACTACAAAGAACACTTACTTCCAACATAGCATGTATGGAGAATGTCGTTGGGGAAGGTAGCCTTTATCGTTTGGTAAGGCTCTTTTAGGTGCAGCATAATTTAAGTGCGAGCTTTCAGTACATAAAAATTAGAAAATTCTCCTCAAAGGCATTCTTCAAAGTAGGAGTGACAATCTTCATCAATTTTTACAGAAACAACGATTGTAAATCCATGGTTTGTGCTCAATGTCACATCCCTGGAGTCTTCAGTTATGCGAAGGCATAGATTTAGTGCTACAGTTGTCATTGCAGCGCAAGGGATGTATTGAAGGAAATTATAAGATTGTTATAGAACATGGTAACGTGACAGTATGAGAGTAGTAGTTAAAAGAACAACATCTGAACATCATTTTATTTTAATGGATAAAAAATTACAAGTAAACAGATAATGTAACCGTGATGCCGTGCAAATATATATGAGTGTAAACGAAAGAACAATACAACATTAATTTTCCGAATATAGAAGGAGAAGGATAAGAAGAAGAAGAAATCACATTTGACGTAAATGCTGCATGTGGCACCTTTTATCCAAATGTAGCAATCTATAGTATAGGTTCGGAAAAATAATAGGACATGTATGTCAACCAAGGTAGTGTGAGATTGAACATACTGTGCGCTACGTGAAGTCCTCTAGAACGGTTAGATGGAACTCCTCGGTTTTTTGGCCGAGTCCGCATAGCCCTGATGATGTCCCTGCACTGTATAGTCTATAATGAAAACCCTTAAATCAGCTAGAAGAAACATGAATCCACAACGATATTGGATGGGTGATTAAAAGGGGCTGATGGACTGGGATAAGAGATGAGCGGAAATATTTCAGTAGATTAGTTACCTGGTTCTTCATGGGGAAAAAACCTAGTACCACAGATTCCCCAATCGGGCAAGCTGGGTCTACAAAGAGTAGCGTCGAGAATGCCAGTGCTGATAGGCCGCATCAATCGACAGTGGAGATATGCGGTGGCGTATTGCGGTAGCCGGCTGCGGTGATAGGCGTCGAGCTAAGTGGTTGCCGCGGGGATAGGCGATGACATGCATGGAGAGTCCCAGAGTACTAGTGTTATTGTAGGTGCTACTGGGGTTGGGGAGGGGTAGGGGAGCAGGCGAGGGTTTTGTGACATGTGGGTGCTGAGATTTTTTGTTTCTAGTGGTGCTGAGGGATTCTGTCTTTCTTCAGAGACGTAACTACACCTGCCTTTGGGTGTATGACATGTGGACCAGCCACCTGTTGGGCCCACATGTCATACACACAAAGGCAGGTGTAGTAAGTCACTGAATCTTAGTCCCCTAGAATAATGTGCTTCAGAGGAAATGGTTTATTAGATCCAACCGCGTGTGATAAATCCTATAAAAATATTACTCTCAATTAAACTAGCACTCCGGTGTGATGGAGATACCACATAATGAAAGTCGTCGCATAGTTTCAATCTTAGGAAAATATATAATGCACAAGAATAAATATAATACACACAAACTAGATAGATTCAATCCAACATTTTTTTCGAAATGGTTAATCCAACATCTCATCTTCATGCTTGATGGTTCAGATTCTCGAGGAACTGGGCGTACGCGGCATGCGATATCCTTGCAGAATACTTCTGCTAGAAGGAGCCAACGACTCGTCCACTTGCATGCGCTAGAACACTCGAGTACGTGTTGTTAATCTTATGCTTGCAGAACGGGCATCCATAGCCCCCTTTCTTCCTGACACGCTTGTTATAATTTCCAGCCATAAGTTCCATGAGCCTTTGCCTCTTGAACCTTTCCAGGACGTCTTCGTCCTCGCTGTCCACATCGTCAGATAGCACCTATACATAGTAGAAAATGTGACGTCCGTATATTTTTATAATGTGAATTCGCAAGGCAAAGTTTATGAAACATATTAGCTATATCATGCAACAACGTGAACCCTAAATCGAAGGTAAGTGATTTGATGCCAGAAGTTGGCATGCCATGTTTTGGTAGCAAACCAATCAGTCTATCATATGTACTTACCAAAAATGGGTATATATGACCAACCAGTTCTCCGTCCGAGTCATTATCGTCGCTGGAGTGTTCGTCAGAGTCACTGTGGACCACCGGCTCCGGCTAGGGAAGCACGACAACAGCGACAACATCAAGGCCATGATGTTGTCCACGCGATACGCCATCGCCAACGACGACAATCTCTGTGCCAACCTTCATGCCATGCTCGGGTGCTTCACCGGCACCGATGTGGTTACTCCCTCCCATGGTGCAGGGAGGCCGTTGATGACGATTGAGAACAATGGTGAGGATGCGGGGGGGGGGGATAGGATTGTGTGTAGCAAGAATGTTAAAGCCAACGGCTCGGGCACAGTTAATAAAGGGGAGTTGGGACATGAGAGGGAGGCGGACAGTGATACGTCTCCAATGTATATATAATTTTTGCTTGTTCCATGCTGTTATATTATAAATCTTAGATGTTTTACAATCATTTTATAGCAACTTTATATCATTTTTTGGGAATAACCTAGTGACATAGTGCCAAAGTGCCAGTTGCTGTTTTTGTTTGTTTTTTACTTCGCAGAAAATCTGTACCAAAAGGAGCCCAAACGCTGCATGGTTTTTTGTTGATTTTTTATGGACCAGAAGAAACCAGATGGGCCAAAGAATACCAGAAGAGGGGGCTCAGGGTGACCACCCTCCACCAGGGCACACCAAAGGCCCCTGGCACGACCTGGTAGAGGGTGGGCACCTCGGGCACCCCCTCAACCGACTATCGAGCCTATAAATTCCCAGAAAATGCAAAAACCCTAGGAGAGTCGACAAAACACAATTCCAGCCGCCGCAAGTTCCAGAACCTCAAGATCCAATCTAACACCATCACAGAGGGGTTCATCTTCTTCATAGGTGTCTCTCTGATGATGCGTGAGTAGTCCACCATAGACCTATGGGTCCGTAGGCAGTAGCTAGATGGATTTCTCTCTCTCTCTCTCTCTATATATATATATATATATATATATGTTTCTCGATACAATGGTCTCTTGGAGATCTATTTGATGTAATGACTTTTAGGGTGTGTTTGTTGGGATCCGATGAATTTTGAGTTCATGATTAGTTTCTATCCATGAATATGATTTGAGTCTTCTTTGATCTCTTATTTGCATGATTACTTATAGCCTCGTATTTCTTCTTTGAATCTTTGGTTTAGTTAGGACAACTTGATCGATTTTTCTTGCCATGGGAAGAGGTGCTTTGTGATGGGTTCAATCTTGCGGTGTTCTTTCCCAGTGATAAAAGGGGAAGCAAGCCACACATGTATCGTTGCCATTAAGGATAACAAGATGGGGGTCTTTTCCTACATGAATAGATCTTGTCTACATCATGTCACCATTCTTATTGCATTACTCTGTTTCTCCATGAACTTAATACACTAGATCCATGCTGGATAGCGGTCAATGTGTGGAGTAATAGAAGTAGATGCATAATCGTTTAGGTCTACTTATCTTGGACGTGATGCCTACATAATGATCATTGCCTGGATATCGTCATGCTTATTTGATATTCTATCAATTGCCCAATAGTAATTTGTTCACCCACCGTGTTCTATACTCATGAGAGAAGCCACTAGTGAAACCTATGGCCCCAGGGTCTAATTTTCCAGCATATTGCTTTCCGATCTACTATTTGCAACTTTTATTTTTAGATCTATTAATCCAAAAAAACCAAAAATACCTTGCTGCACTTTTTGTTTACTTATTTAATTTTATGTTCTTGCGAGATCTATTTGCCGAAACTGTCACCACCTAATCTATCATATTACTATAGAGAGCGTGACAACCTCTCTTTCGCGTCGGGTTGCAAGTATTTGTTGTTTGTGTGCATGTGCTATTTATGTGGGTGCGTGATCTTCCTCTACGGATTGATATCTTGGTTTCATAACTGTGGGAAATACTTACCGTCGCTGTGCTGCATCATGTCTTCCTCTTTAGGGAAATACCGACGTAGTCTTACGCCACGTCAGGCGGTGGTTTAAAGGGACGGCTCGCCTCCTGGTGATGCTCCTGTGTGCCAGACTGCTGGCATGCGCACCGTCAAATCACACGTCTGGTAGCATATCTCCCTTCGAAACTGCTTAGCGAACACACCTCTCATCAATTCAACCACCTTCTCACACGCATCCCAGTTAGCCTGTGAGGCGACCTACTTCTAGCATGCATCCAATCAAATCATATCTGCGTGCAAGGATCACGCTTGATATAGTTTGACCAACTTTAAAGAAAGAAATATAAATAATTACCATGACAAATATATATGATGTGAAAGTACATTCAATAGAGAATCCAATGGTAATAAATTTTAATTGTAAACGTTAACATTTTTTTCTAAATTTGGTCAAAGTTTATAAAGCTTGACTTTATCCAACGCTAATACGTGTAGTAAATAAAAAAATTGGATTAATAAACCGTTTGCGATGTAAACGTGACGTTCTGTGTTGCATTTATTAATAAGCCCCCGTTTGCAAGACGCTTAGATGAAAACTTCTCTCAAATTGGACGATTTATTTACCATGACCTTTATGTTCCATGTCATGAAATCATGTCAATGTTTCATGAATTCTAGCTTAGCTGGGCGCTTGATGCAAATTAATAGCCAAGGGTCACTGTTTGCGGCCCCAAGATGTTCAAAATTCATTGGTTTCCTTCCATGGGGACTAAACATGCACCCAACACAAAAAATGAATTTCTAATCCATGCGAGCGGACAACCGCGTGTGCATATAGTTCAAATTTGAATTTTACAAATTAATTACCTAAGGAATCAATTTTATGTATATAATGTCCTAATGTTCTTTACAAATCGAATTTTAACACTACACTCCTATTGTCACATGTGCACTACATAAAAAGTTTGACATGCATTCCTCGAAGTGACGGTGGTGTGGTGGGACAAGTGCGGGTGTGGGGTCTGTCACACAATACACGTCATATGGGTGCCACCGCGTGTGGTTGTACGGTTAGTTAGGCATCAAGCTGACAATGGGGATTACTCAGGCTGGTATATTGGAGTCCCATCCCCGTCCCCATGACCGCCCTCCCATCCCCGTCACCGTCTCCATACCCTTGCGCGGGGATAAAATGTTTCCCATCCCTGTACCAATCACCGCCCTTCCATTCCCGTCATCGTCTCCGTACTCATGCGCAGGGATAAAATGTTTCCCATCCCTGTTGCCACTTCTTTATCCCCGTGGGGAAACCCAACACGCATTTAAGAACAACATTAGATAGTATTTCAGTACAAAAACAGTACTCCAACGCAAATAAACAATATGTTGTGGCTAAGTTTGGGATTTCTTTGGGCCAGATGGGTGGGATCTATGGAAATTTGGGTGATCGAGGTCGCAAATTACGTGGGGTATACTAATTTCAAAGCCCACATAAATGTACTTCATGGTTAAGGCGGGTAATGCTGTGTATATCCCATCCCCATCCACGTTGTGCACGCTGCGTAAGGTATTTGACCCACCATCTTCCCCTTGGGAATTCATGCTGGCACTTCTCCGTTCCCTAATATAGTAAACACCCATGGGGATGCAAGTAACGGTTTTAACCAATGACAGCTTCAGGTGAGGCACAAATGCCACGTCAAAAGTCGTGCATTGGGTATATATCTAAAGCATCTCGATCATGACCTTTTCATGCATATGTTTGTGTCTCATGCATGCAAAGGTGGTCCTCGTACACTCACTCATGCGGTTACCACCAACACACCCATTCATTGCCCCGCGTGGTCTGTCACCTTGGATGGCGCACGCGAGAGGGCTTTGATCAAAGATGGATTCATCTTAGTCCATGTTTCTACGAATATCATGGTGAGATTACAGATGAAAGTTTGGGTGCATGTGTGCATGCGCGTGCTCATTGTAGAAGTTGTGAACCTCCGTTTTTTCGATTTGCGAAGGTGCCACATGAAAGGTGTGCATTGGGTATTCAAAACATCACACAACACCTTCGTACATATGTTAAGGCAACATGGAGGCGGTGGTTGTCCTCGTACACCACCCCCTTGTACAATTATTAGTGTCACTCTCCCATCTGTGGCCTCGCGTAGTTTTGCACCGCAACGAGAGAGGTTAAGTATTGTGGATTCTTTTTTGGTGGATGTTTGCGGTAGACCATGTGGGTGCGAGATTACATGGTATAATTTGAGTGTGTGTAATGTATGCATGAATATAATGTCTCTCCCATCGGCTCGAATTGGGGGGGGGGGTATATATACCACACGTCGTGAACTTCGCTTTCCATGCCGACTTTAAGATTCCCGAGGAAGGTGTGCCATGCTAAAGTTTTTGTGCTGGGTTTGTAAACATCACACAACACTTCCATGCATATGTTTGATCCATGCTTAGACGATGATTGTCTTTGGATACTCCTTCACGTGATTGTCACTGGAAAGTCCATTCCTGGGCCCGCGTGGATGCCCATTACATTGACTAACAACGAGAGAGAGGTTACCATAGAGGAATATTCAATTGTTTTGTGTTATGGTATACATTATATATGTCATTTGAGTTTCCTTAATTAGTCAAGTCTGAAAACACGCCTACGAATGCGTGAATCGTTCCCATCGACGCTCGACATACTAGTTGTACACGTCATGAACACTCGCTTGGAGGGAGGGGGACTTTCCCACTCTTAATGAATTCAAATGCAACACAACATTCCCGTACACATATTTGCACCACCAACAGGTGATAACTGTATTCGACACTCCACCGCGTGGTTAATTATCGGCGCCACGCCCATTCATGGGCCTCGGTGGATGTCCATCCTTTTCGACCGACAACAGGAGAGGTTTGACCAAAAGTGTTGATTCTTTGGTCGGGATATCCATGTTTCGAGGCGCATGGGCGATAGTCCACCTTTGACCAGAAAAGAGACAGTCTGGTTCGACCATGCTGGATTCATGTATATGTTTCATTTTCGTGTTATGACATGAGTGATATTTAAGACCTATGTGGGGGAATGTATTTGTGGCTAGGATTCCCTCTCCATCGACGTGGTGACAGAGGAGACATGTGACACATGAAAGTTGCACATTGGGTATTTTGAACGATCTAACCACCCTGTGCACACATATTTTCGTTCCATATGCATGTGTGTATGTTTTTAGATAACGCTGGCGTGTATGTGTTCTGACCCCTTTCCCACATTTTTTTGATGAAATGCTCCTTTATATTATTATTTCAGGAGTAAATAGCAAATGATTTGAATGTAACAACCGTTTGAGATTGTACACTCAACAGAAACCATTCCATCTGCCGCTGGCACATCAGCACGTTCCACTGGTGGGAGCCGAACACGATTGGGTTCCACGAGAATTCCCTCGTAAAAATATCTACCACCTTGAGCCATTTGAAAAATGGCGGTTTAACATTTTTTTCCTATTTGATAGCACACACTTATTATGTTTCCGCTGTGTGCGATGTTTCTTGCTCCCGCCCTAGCCGTACCGCTTCAGTCCTGTAATCTAAATTTTTAGTAGCCCGACATTCCCGCCTTGTAAAATTTTCAGTAGCCTCGTGACATTTCCTCAAACACCACCTACTCCCCTCCCCACCACAAAACCTCTGCTCACATAACATAAAAAAGGAAAAACCTCCGCTCCTGCTGGCACCACTCCTCTCCCTCACTCGAACCATAGCTAGCCCACCGCCGCCGCCTCTGACTCCATCGTCATCCTCTACATGCCTTTTTGTGACCATCTCGAAGTCCTCATGAATATCCATCACAAGGGGGTTGGACTAAAGTCATCCGTGCAATCGACAGTAGTGCTCCTCCATGTCGAATAATGCACGCAGAACTCTGGTCCACCCCGTAGTGTTTGCCTGTGAAGCACCCTCTTCCCCGCATATCCCCATCCCCATCCTCACCCACACTCCAGGGTGTCGCTGTCTCATCCCGGCTATGCTTCCCATGGAGCTGGAGGAGTGAATGGACACAAACAGGTATATCGAGACCTGTCCGCTAGACGACGACAAGGTGGCCGCCGAGGCCCCCACATGCTGGCTATGACACAGGTTAAGTATATCACCCTCCCGTCCCTTCGGGTTCAACCTACTTGGATCTCCTCCATGCCCCTCCGCCCAGTGCTAATCTACTCTGCTTCGATGCCAGGATTTTTCCTTCATCACCATCGAGACCCTTTTGTCATTACCGAAGGTCGCGTTCTATATATATGACGGTGGCTCGGCATCATCAACTGCCTAGTCAGACCTCATTAACGACGATGATGATAAGGAGCCCTATCCGTCTCTTCCAAGGGGAAATATCCCATCCACGACATTAGGGACGTCACCCTGCAGACATGCTCTTCCAAAGGCAAAGAGATAAGCTACCACAATAGGGAGCGCACGGTGTGCACCCCCACTCCAGGCTCTTCCAAGGGGTATGAATTGTTCAAAAGTGCAATTTGATATGCTAGAGTATGAATTGTTCAGTTCAATTTCCATGATGATGCGTTTGGTTGTCTATAGTGAGCATATACCTTATTTAGCATGATATGTGGTTGTTTGTAGTGAACATATGTCCAATTTCATTGCTAGATTTGGTTGTTCAATCATACAATTGGTTCCTATTAAAGCTAGTGTATTTAACATGCCCCTGTTTATTTTAATTTTCTCACAATCTGATGTTGAATCATACAGTTTGATGTTTAAGCACATGGTGCATTCTATCTTCTATGCAATTTCAAGAATACTGATATGAATGAATGTTTGATTGCTGTTAAGTCTTTTCTAGTGAGCATATGCTTCCTTTAAAGGGTTTTTGGTGGTTTGTGGTTATGATTTGTCCAGTTTCAATTGCTATATTTGGTTGTTTGTAGTATGCCTCTGATCTGCTCTACTTTGCTGTCAGGAATGTGCTATGCTGGAGTATGAATTGTAATGTTCAAAAGTGCAATTTGATATGATGGAGTATGAATTGTTCAGTTCAATTTCACTGCCCATGTTTGGTTGTCTGTAGTTAGCATATACCTATATTTGGTTGTTTGTAGTATGCATCTGATCTACTCTGCTTTGCTGTAAGGAATTTTCCTTCATCGCAAACAGGACCCTTTTGTCATTTATGGAAGTCGTGTTCTATGGTGATGTTTTGGCATTGTCAGCTACCAAGTCAGGTCTGATTGACGACAACAACTTGTCGTCGACAAGTGCGCCCTACGCTCGAGCATGAATTTTTCAGTTCAATTTCAAGAACGCCTATGTTTGGTTGTCTGTAGTGAGCATATACCTTGTTTAGCTATTTTTGGTTGTTTGTAGTGAACACATGTCCAGCTTCAATCGCTAGATTTGGTTATTCAATCATACAATTGGTTCCTGTTAAAGCTGGTGTAGTTAACATGCCCCTGTTTATTTCGGTTTTCTAACAATGTTATGTTCAATCACAAAATTTGATGTTTAAGCACATGTTATGTTCTATGCAATTTCAACAATAGCGATATGAATGACTATTTGGTAGTTGTAGTATGCCTTGTTTATTTAGTTATACACCGCCTATTTTTTCACTCTGTAATGCCAAATTATACAATTTTATGTTTAAGTACAAGCTTTGTTCTATGCAAATTCAACAATACCATTATGAATGACTTTACTTAGTTGTTGTTAAGCCTGATGTAGTGAACATTTGCCTATTTTAATGGTTTTTGGTTCACACGGCTATATTTGTTTCCCATGCTATACTCCCTCCACCCCATAATAAATGCCGCTAATACATCCAATATGTTTGTGCATTGGATGTAATTATATCTTATATAATGGGACAGAGAGAGCATCATGTGAGGTAACTAATAAAGATTACTAGTACAATTGGTCAAAATGTGGCAATTAAATTATTTATTTATGGCTTGTTCAATACAACAGTGATATGAAATATATTAACTCAGAACTATGTACCCTTTTTACTGGACATAATGAGTTGTTAGATGACAATCTCTGTATCTTTTTCCTTTGTAGTGCTTACCAATGCAGTCTACCCAAGATCACCTCTCAAACTACATGATTGTTGGACATGCAAATGTATATGTATTTCTACCAGACTATATTGACTATCTGGAAGTCATGAAGATATTGAAGGATGGGCGGTCGACCATCATAAGGGATTGGGCTAGAGTCTTGTGTGTAGACGACATGCAGGGCACACTACGGGCATTCTGCTTCACCTTTTACAGCAATTAGAATATATTTTACCTCTTTCTTTGCTGTCTTTAATACAAGTATTCAACCGTCATTAATCATTCTTTATTTGGTGCTTCTGTAATTCTTTCATTGACCTAATTCTTGAGCATATGTACGTGTGAATGGAATAATGTATTGCTTGATGAACCTATATATGTATATGTAAAAATCTATTCCCTACTTTCAAATTCAATTTATGTACAATTTTAAATTGTGGCAATTAAAATAATAAAAAATGCTCTACGGGTCTTTATGTCGCACACGGTGTGTAAGTATCAACTTTTGTGATATACCACAAGATCCGAGACGTTTCATAGATAGAAAACGTGTGCGACCATGCACAAAGTTGCCGTTTGCCAAACGTGTGTGATTTCAGATAATATAACAAATGATGCCACCGAATGCAACTTTGGTGATACAATCTCTATCGCACACAGTTTAAAATGATGAACTGTTTGTGATGTAGTATGCATCGCAAACGTTAGACCACAAAATAATGCGTGCGATACTTACCGTATCGGGCACGAGTACGACGTTTCTTAAACCTATCTGATACTTGTACGATGGTTAAATTATAGTCTTAGTTAAATATCGTCAACGGTTCATCAATATATGTGTTTGTGATATACCCCTTATCATACACGTTTCATAATCGTGAACTGTTTGTGATTTGGTGCACATCATAAATGGTGAGCCACAGAATAAGGCGTGCGATGTTAGTGTGATCTCACATGAGTTGCAAGGATGGGTCGTATGGGAAGTCCACCATATCTCAAATGGTTGACCAGTGACTCTCGTTTGTGATAGATACGGACAACCCATACGCTTAGTTTTGCCAAACGTTTGCGTTCGTTGGACACCATCGCTGACGAGTTTGCCGCGTCGTGTGGGAGGGACCCCCCTATCACCCATACATGCAAGGCAATGGTTTGGAACTACATAACTGAAAGGGGTTAAAAATTGTTTGTATAGCACGTCGCTGCACCAGTGAGCTCAAGTTTTTCATCATAGGCTTTTACCATAGCTTCTACTATATGTTGAGTAAAAGCTTTATTTCGTTCGTAAGCATTGGGTGAGATAATAATGGATTGAAGAAAGGAAATACATTATACTAAATAACAATTATCATAATTAAAATTCTTGTGTCCAAGATAGTGGGTACATTACTAGTTAATGTTTTAATCTCTCCAAACCCACCTTTTTTGTTTTAGCATTAGAATCATCACCCTCCAAGAATTTGGGACGCTCTCTAACTAGAGTTGACTCATATTCAGTCCCTTTATCATTTATTTTCATATAAGTAAACAAATATTCAATCGGTGAAGTACGGAGCATTTTAAGGTCTTCATCATGATTACGGTAAAAACCGGGTGGAAGAGCTTTTTCTACGAATTCCCACTTAGCTTTCAACTTGGCAGTCCTCTCCCTACCTTCATTCATAGATATTTGGATATATTTAATAGTCTCATTAGAGTCATGATTTGGTGTCAAAGCTTTACCTTTTAGAGATTCTATAGGAAGAGCAATTATATCCATGTTTCTGGCCAAATCATCAATTTTATGCAACTTTTCCTCTATCATAGTATAGAAAACTTTTTGAGAATTAATGAATTCATTAATGGTGTTTTCAAGATCATAGGATAAATTATTATTATTTATAGAAGGATTTCCATAAGAATTACCATAACCATTAGAGGGATTACCGGGATATGGCTTAGCGTTGAAATTACCCCTATATGCATTGTTATTAAAATTATGTCGTGAGATAAAGTTCACATCCGTAACATAATTATTTTTCTCAATCAAGTTAGATAAGGGCATATCATTGGGATCAACGTGAGCATTTAAGAGCGTCCAATTTTTCACTCCAAGTAGCGATTTCTTCGACCGAATTGACCTTCTTACTAGTTGGAGCTGTTTCGGTGTGCCATTAAGACTACTTGGTCATGATGTTGTCCAGAAGTTTAGTGGCCTCTCCTAAGGCCACCTCCATGAAGGTACCATTTGTAGCAGAATCTAGAAGATTTCTAGACACAAAGTTTAGTCCGACATAGAAATTTTGGATAATCATCCACAAGTTTAAACCATGAGTAGGGAAATTTCTTTCTAATCATCAATTCCATCCTCTCCCAAGCTTGTGAAACATGTTCATGATCATGCTATTTAAAATTCACTATTTGATTTCTAAGGGAGATGATCTTAGCAGGAGGAAAATACTTGGCAATAAAACCATCTTTACACTTATCCCATGTTCCAATAGTATTACATGGTAAAGATGAAAACCAACCTTTAGTTTTATCTCGTAGTGAAAAAAGAAATAATTTCAATTTGACCACATCATTGTACATGTACTTTTTATTTTGCATATAACATAAATCAACAAAGGTATTAAGATAAATCGCGGGATCCTCATTCGGACTTCCCGAAAATTGTTCTCTCATGACAAGATTCAGCAATGCAACATTAATATCAAAAGCCACCACACTAGTGGAAGGTGGTATAGAAGTACTAATAAAATCATTGTTATTAGTATTTTAAAAGTCACACAGCTTAGTAGTTTCTTGAGACACGGTGACCGAGCAAGCAAAGTATCAAGCAAGACAACTAAACTAGCAAGTATGAAAATCAAACAAGTAAAGTAGCAACTAGCATAATAGATATTTTTCTATTTTTGTTTTTTATGTGGCAAGCAAAATATAACAACAAATAAAAAGAAGAACAAGTGAATGATAATTTGTGTGAAGTTACTTGATGGTAGGTTGATGATACTCCCCGGCAATGACGACAAAAATCCTTCGTAATACTTGTGATCCGCGTTCGGTTTTCGGTGAAGAGGAACGGGTGATAGAGCACAATATATGTAAGTATTTTACTAAGTAGAGAACCAAGGTTTATCGAACCAATAGGAGTAACAACCACCCCCTTCTTCAGGCCGTACACAAAAGAGCAAACACTTGCACCCAACGCGAGCAAGAGGGTTGTCAATCCCCTTGGACTCGTTATTTGCAAGCTTGTAAGTAGTGTGGTTTGTAGTAGATAATTGTAAATTGAAAAATAAAATAAAAAGTAAATAAGAACAACAGGGTATTGTAGCTTTTATAAATTTATAAGTGAATAGACCTGGGTGGCATAGTTTTTCCTAGTGGCATCTCTCATGAAAGTAAGCATACGATGGGTAAACAAATTACTGTTGGGCAAGTGATAGAAAAGCACATAGTTATGTGATATTCGCGGCAATGATCATGTGTATATAGGCATCACATCCATAAGAAAATAGACCGACTCCTGCCTGCACCTATTACTATTACTCCACCCATCGACCACTATCGAGCATGCATCTAGAGTATTAAGTAAAACAGAGTAATGCTTGGAGAACAATGACATGATGTAGACAAAGATAATTCAATTAATACGAACTAACCCCATAGTTTTATCCTTAGTGGCAATAGTACGAAGACGTATCTTGTCCCCTTCTATCACTGGGATATACAAACCCGTCAGATTGAATCCACTACAATGCACCCTTCTCACTAAAGAAAGATCAATCTACTTGGCCAAAGAAAATCAATAGATTAGAGAGATTTACGAAGCTATAATGATCATGCAAATAAGAATCATAATATTGAGAGGTGACTCAAATAATTTTCATGAATAATCTGAACATAAACCAGCAATTCATCAGATCCCAACAAACGCACCACACAAATGAATTACATCACATAGATCAAAGCAAAGATGCGATGATCATTGTATTGAAGATCAAGAGAGAGAGAGATAGCCATCTAGGTACTAACTACGGACCCGTAGGTCTATGGTGAACTACACATACATCACCATAGGACCAGCAAGGATGATGTAGAGGCCCTCCGTGATTGATCCCCCCTCCGACAGGGCACCAGCACAGGGCTCCAGATGGGCACATGGCGGAACAGAGACTTGTGGTGACGGAAAAAGTGTTTTGGGAGGCTCTCTAGGGTTTTTGGAATATATGTGACTTTATAGTCCAGAGAGGGGCGTCAGGAGGCAGCCGAGGGGAGCACGAAGCAACCAGGTGCGCCCTATCCCTTGGACGTGCCTGGTTGGCTGGTGCCACCCCCGTGTGGCTTTCGACCTCCTCCCGAAGCTTCCAGGTCTTCTATTGGTCCAGAAAAATCACCATAAAGTTTTGTGGCAATTGAACTTCGTTTGGTACTGTAAACCTGAAAAGCTTAAAACATGCAGAAAACAACAACTAGCACTGGACACTAGGTTAATAGGTTAGTGCTCATATTAAATGGTAAATAAACACCCAAAGAGCATCATAGAATGATAATCCAATAGCATGTAACAGTAAAAATTTATAGATACATTGGAGACGTATCAGGGATGTGTATAACATCTTGACCGACATAAGTCCTGCATCAAGACTCAATTGTCCTACCGAAGGCCCTATCCATCTCGCGAGTTTCCACGATAATTAAGATAATAATATGTGACAAAAGCATTGAGTGTTTAATTACTACACCTCATGAATCCCCAAGGATATGATCCTTGTCAGCCTACTAAACCTTACAGTCACCGGTGTTCGATATAACACTTCGTGGTCCCCTTGCTACTAGCCTCACCGGTGCTCTATCTCCATGATCCTAGGTACCTACAGGGATGAAGATCGCGGACAAGACAAGAGACACTTCACGAAACAATGTTATTTCACACATACGAGACGTTGTGTCAAATACTTCCATTGATCCCTTCAATAAATTCCGAGGGTTGCAAGGCTCATGCCTCACCCCACACCTTACCAAACTAATCATACATGGAGATCATATCGTGAGAAGAAAACATTGAATAACACATCTTGGGATTGATTGATTGTAATATGTCTTACAATGGATGCCTTGTGTGATGCACAATTATAAGTATTAACTAGATGAGAGAGGACTATGGTAGTGGAGATGGCTATGGATATGAAAATGGCGGCGGCTAGGTTTGTGGATGAAGATGATGATGAAGTGGTTCTGGTTGTGCTTGATGCTCCACTTTTGACATCTTGACGGGGTCCCCTTCATAAAAGTTGTTCAGGTGGACGACCTACCTCGTTTCCATGCCAAACGACCGCTTGAGAGCGTGCGGTCGCCGACTTTTGGTACTTGATTCTTTCCATTTCCCTTCCTTTCCATTCTCCGACATGATTTCTTCCCTTTTTAGCCCATTTCATATAGAAAAACATTTAAGAGAGGATTTGCAGAATCCTTTGCATTCATTAGTCATTAGTGTGAATACCAGAGAGAATATCTCTCTTTTAATTAAATATCTTGATTTAAACAAGGTTGAAATGAGTGTAGAAATATCACTCATCAACTCCCCAATTTTAAACTTGATCGTCCTCGAGCAACATATAGGGAAATACGTAGCATAAGTAACTCGGTTGTTTAAACCAAAATAATGAGAAGGTTTTGGTTCACTTATGATCGGTATCCCTAGATAGCCCTCTGCTTCTTGACATGAGAACTTAGCACATATATAGTGGTGGAATGGTTATAGTGCAAGTGTTAGTGAAGCACAAATAACTCACACAAAGTTTCTGATATACTGAATAAAAAAACTTTGCAACACTTCATTTCATTTAATCTAGATAACACTTGCTTGCCGGGAATTCATGTAAGATTTCTTTTGGATAGAGCCAAGAAAACATAAATTAGGGAGTAGAAAGCATGCAGTAAAATATGATGCTCAAGTGATCATGAGCACACCCACAATTGTTTCCTCCTCTAGGATCTTAAACACTTTATTTCAATCATTGCTTCTTGGAACTTTGATTGTCACGTGAATGAGATTATGCCAAATAAGTGATCATGCATAGGTTTTCGTTGTGGCTTAATGTTTGGGAACTATTGACCTTTAGCAATAATGTCTCTTTCGAGCTCTTTTGATTAGTCCCCTTTGTTTACCACATACACACCCACTCAAGAGAAAGCCGAATAATATCTGTTTGTAGTGCTGCCACTACATACAGTAACAAACTCATAGGCGAAGTTCGAGATGTCGTTCTTCGTGGATCGTTCATTGGTTAGCGGAGTCCTCAGCATAATATCAAGAAGGGTAACAAAGCCACATTTACACACGTAAACGTGTATATAGTAGTAGAGGCCATGGCACCAGCCGGAGGCTATAACACCATGTTGAGATATACAACACGGATTTTTGGCATAATGTCACCCACCTTTAAATTAAGTTCCTCTAGACAATTTAATCCACAAGTGCTATCAAGTCTATTAAAATTAACAACATGGGGTTGAGGTTAAACATCACATCCTATACAATTTCTCAGCACTCAAGTCTTGAGAGACTTTCTCTTGTGAAAAGCTAGACTTGGTTAATATCCTTTCATTTAAAAAGTGTCCCACGACAAGTCTTAGCTATCGAAACTAAAGAAAACAAAGGCTAAAAAATTATTTTAGCTACTAGAGCAAAACCTTTGGACCAACAATCAAGACTTACTCGTATCTGCACATATCACACATAAAACTACTACATCTACTATAAGTATCCAAGTGCAAAATACGAGGGTCATAGGACATACCTTCACGTTTGCAAATTTACTCACTTGTCTTCCTTACTGCTACATTCCTTGTTGTTCGACATAGATCAACTCCTCTAAAAACATAATTCAAACAAACTGCAAGGGGATAAATGAAGAAAGAGAGCAAAGAAAATCTTATTCGATTTCTTTGGTTTTGGTTTTTGAAAACTAACTTTTACCAAAAAATCGCAAAGCCAAAAACAAAAAGCAAAGTGTTGGAATAAACCAACATGAGTGTTTTGAATATCCTCGAGCTTAAGTACAACCTTGTTACAATTTATTAAAATACCACCACATCTTGATGTAGAATTGGTGATAACCTCCCCTAAGTTTAGGCTTTTGCAAGCCCAAGCCCACTCCTGCCTCTAGTCGGAGAAGTTCATGTTCATATAGGAGGACGTGCCTCTCAGGGATGAAGCGAGGTTGCTCATATCATGGATAGAGCCCTGGAGGTTGTTGAGGTCCACGTAGGTGGTGTACTCTTGTTGGGGCTGCTCCTGCTCTTCGTCGGTGGCAAGTTCTTGTTCATCTGCTTGTTCTGGTTGTGGCCCTTCTTCGTTAAAAGCTGCATTTCCTGCCTGTGCAACATAATGCAATTGTCCATTCTCCATGGAGAAATGGTTAGGCATAGGTGTGGTTAACAAGTACGCCACTCCAGGAATTTTGATGTAGAGACAACCATTACGAACTACTACCATACCAGCGCTAATAAGAACTGAATGTTAACAGGAGTGTTATCGAGTATGGGATGAAGATGATTGTAGTTGAGACCAAGGGAGTGGGCCAATATGGTGATCACTCCTCCACACAAGATATCTCCTTGTGCATAGTTTGCGTGGTGCGCGAGGTGTAGCAAAAGTATTGCCCCTAAGTTGGACAAATAACCAACATCAGGTTTGCAGGCTTCTCGAGAACTAGCATGTTCTCATCATTCACCTTAGGAACTTATCCTCATGCCTACGACGAGTTTGTGATAACATAGTAGAAATAATGTATAACATGTCTTTCAATGCAACTAGCTCTTTGCCTATAGCCATGATGACTCATCTAGTAAAAGGATTGCCTTGGGTGAGGGCTAGTGAAATCAGAAACATATGTAATATCATCATCATTGTTGGGGAAGCCAAAGTAATTACACCACTCAACAAAAGTGATGTCAGAGTCTTAGTCAAGGAGACGGGAAGTGATCCTCTCCTCCTGATATGCATTTGGCATTAAACCAACATTGTGCGAGAGAGTACTAAGAAACTCAAGCATCAATTGTTCATAAGTCTCATATCCCTGATAAACGAAATGATGCAATCCAGCATTATGAAGAAGCAAATTAAAATCATGAGTGATACCTAGCTTGGCGTGAGTATTCGCACAAGCCCATTCGGTTGCTTTAATCTTCCTTGTGTTGAGATTCTAGAATTTGTGCTCGCTCCACGGCCAGTGAAGATGATCCCTTGAGTGAAAACTTTTTGCAGTTGTTCCATGGGCGAACTCAAACCACCGCATAGGTGAGAAGACCTAAGTGTAAACATCTATAAAACAAATTTTCAGTCCAATATAATTGAACAATAATGATCGTAAGGTACTCACAACATCATACTCCTCTAAAAACATCACCAAATCCATGCCAAACTCAAGTTTGAATGAAAAATATGCATATCTAATCATGGCAATGCTAGACCTATAGAATTTGGATTCGAGAAAAAAACTTGGGGACCGGAGGAGAAACGTACCTGAAAGCATAACTTCTCCCTAGGTGGTTTTGGTAATTAATGAAAACATACATTTCATTGGACTAATGTCTCCACCAAGTGTATCTCAGGAAAAAGTTCAATGATGGGATGGCTAACGGATTGTGTGGAGAACCACCCCAAGGAAAGGAAAGGAATAGGAATAGGATTGACCATGCTTCAAGCTACAAGACTCTACATTTTATATTTCATGACAAAATCACTTTTGAGTCCCTAGGAAAGCCAAAACTATTAAAGAGGATGACTAATTATGATGACCTGGTTGCTTAAGTGCTTAGATATTAGCCACCAAAAATACTCACCCATTCTCCCACAAATATTATCTAGACAAAGCCTAAAGTACGAAATTAGTGACACCAACTATTCTCCACCGAGTTTTACCCTAGACAGAACCTATGCCAAACCCTAGCATCTCGGTGACACCAACCGAAACCAGTGACCAACCTTATGTTGTTCTGTTTCTTAAAATCAGAATTTCCGAATTTTAGGAATCGGTGACACGGAGTCTTGGTAACTTCCTAGGACACCCACATCGGTACCGCCGAGATCATATATCGGTCTCACAGAAAAGGCCAAAGATGCCACATTTTGCACTAGTCGGTGCAACTGAGTATTTACTTTGATTTCACCGAGTTGGGAAATAATGTTGTAACGATTGGATTTTTGGAGATGCCTATATATACCCCTCCACCACCTCTCACTTGTAGAGGAAGCACTCAGAACGTACATACACTTGCCATATCTAATTTTCGGAGAGAGAGCCACCTACTCATGTGTTGAGATCAAGATCATCCACTCCAACCATATGGATCTTGATATCTAGCCTCCCCAAGTTTCTTTCCGTGCAATCAATCTCTTCTATCCATGCTAAATCAATGAGAGAGTGATTGGGTGTTGAGGAGATTACCTTTTGAAGCACAAGAGCAAGGAGTTCATCATACTTACCACATCTATTACTTTTGGAGGTCGATGTCTCCTATATTGGTTAGGTGTCGCCTGGGAGCCTCCTAGTTCAGGTTGTGGACTTGAACCAAGAAGGTTGTAAGGGCAAGGAGATCGCCTACTTCATGAAGATCTACCCTGATAATAGCTACTCCTCCATGGACGAAGGCCATCATGGCATAGACAAGGTTGCTTCTCTGTGGACCCTTTTTGGGTGGAGCCCTTCATGGACTCTCGCGGCCGCTACCCTCCGTGGGTTGAAGTCTCCATAAATGTGGACGTATGATAGCACCACCTATCGGAACCATGCCAAAATTCTCTGTGTCAACCTTGCGTTTGATCTTCCTATCCCTATCCTCCATTTACGTGTGCTTGTCTTATTTTCCGCTGCTATACTCGTAGACATGCATGTGTAGGGTGTACTTGATTTGCAACAATTGCTAAAACTTGCCTAGAACTAAAATTTGGAAAAGGTTATATTTTTATTTTTTCAAGTAGTCTAATCACCCCCTCTAGAGCTACTTTTGATCCTACAAGTGGTATTAGAGCATTGTTCTCCATTGCATTGGTATCACAACCTAGGATAGTATGGAGTCTAGTGAGGGAAATAATCACCGTAGAGGTCTATATTTTGATGGTATAAACTTTGCTAGTTGGAAGCATAAGATCAAAATGCATATTCTTGGTCATAACCCCACCGTATGTGTTGTTGTTTGTGTTGGCATGGAAGGTGAACTCCTTGGTGATGGAAAGGAACTGGATTGTGAAGCGACCGTGAAAGAATTGAATATGTTGCAATACAAAGCTCAAGCATGTGACATTCTATTCAACTGCATGTGCCCCGAAGAATTCAACAAGATTATCCCTCTTGAGAATGCAAAGCAAATTTGCTGTATTTTGGTGGATATGCATGAGCATACCGAATCTGTTAGGGAATGTAAGTTGGATGTGCTATGGAGTCAACTTGATAAGTTCAAGATGAAGGATGGCGAAGGAGTCGTGGAAATATACTGTAGGCTTGCTCTCATCACCAATGAGATAGCCGGCTTAGGAAGTGAAGAGATGACCGACAAATTCATCATCAAGAAGATACTTAGAGCCTTGGAGGGTAAGTATGACAATGTGTGCACATTGATCCAAATGATGCCAGACTACAAAGATCTCAAGCCCACAGAAGTCATTGGAAGGATTTTTGCTCATGAGATGTCACTCAAAGATAAGGAAGAGATTAACAACAAGTCAAGCGGTGCTTACAAAGCCTCAAGTGACACTCCTGCTACATCAAGTGACAACCTTGTAACCAATGAACAGATAAGCTTCATGGTCAAGAAATTTAACAAGTTATACAATAGTAGAGGCAAAGAGAGAAGCTCCAACTCAAGATATGAAAAGAAGCATTCATCTAATCATGAATGGAATTGTTACAATTGTGGAAGGCCCGGTCACTACTCCATTGAGAGTATGACCCCCCCCCACACACACAAAAGAGAAGAGTCACCTAGAAGAAAGAGCTCTAGAGGGAGTCACCTCGAAGGGAGAGGAGTACAGATGGTCATTATGAACGAAGACCCTCCCGGACAAGTAAAGACTCGGAGAAGAAGGACAAATACACCAAGAGATACACAAGAATAAGACATCAAGCTCATGTTGGTGAATGGCTTATTGGCTTCGGATCCGACAACAACTCCGAGAGAAGCTATCACTCTGACTCTGACTATAGTCAAGATGAAGGTGTTGTCGGACTTGCACTCGTTTCCTCCAAACCCTATGACATATTTGATTCACCAAATGAAGGGAGTGGAAGTTGCTTCATGGATAAAGTCCCCAAGGTATCACACCCCGAATACATTGACTTTGATAGTGATGAGGATGATTTACTTGGAGATGGTGACTTGCTATTTGACAAAACTAGTGATATTAATCAAAATGAACTTGATAACAATCAAGCTAGTCAAGATAAGTCCTGTAATGATGATAAGAAGGAAATAGAGTGACTAACTAAAGAATTAAACATGCTTAAGTTAGCCCATGTATCTACTCTAGAAGATCATTGAGAGCTTGTAAGAACTCATGAGAAGCTACGCTTCGAGAAGCTCAATTTTGAGCAAGAACATGAATTTCTTGAAGCTATCAATGATGATCTTCGAAAGAAGACTTCCTCTTATCTAGACGAATGACTACTCTTGTCTACATTCATTCCACAAGTCAAAACTAAGCAAACTAGTAACAAAGGCAAGAAAGGTTCTTCATCTAGTAGCAACAACAAAAATGATAAATCCAATGATGTTGCTTCTAGTAGTTCTATTGATTCCACTAATGATTCTCTTATCCAAGTTACATTCACTGGTACCGTTACATGCTATGCAAACGGTTTTTAACCCCTTTCCACGACGTAGTCCCGAACTGTCGCCTTGCATGTGTGGGCGATAAGGGTGGGGTGATCCCACACGACACTGAAACATCGTCTGCGATGGTGTGAGCGCCTGCTGACGATTCGCCTAATGTAAACGGATGTGTAGTCGTAGCCTATCCCACATGCCACACTTTGATGCTATGTTTGTTATCAAGCACACATCCGAGATGATGGCGCACATATATCCGTGTGCGATACTTTTTCGGATCGCACAAGCGAAACATATGTCAACCATCTCTTGATCGTCCTACATTACACACGCACGCAGGTTCTTAACCGTTTGTGCCATTAACGACAAGCACACATAGTTACGTGTGTAAATGCGTGTGTGACAATGCATGCATCCCACATGCGCAAAATATGCAACACACTATTATTCAAACAATCGTGTGTGACATAGGACACCATCGCACATGGTTTAATCGTTCTAGCTGTGTGCGCTGTAATTGAGTACCTAATAGCTTATTTCGTTAATTTATTATTAGAATTGGAAATTTCAAATTTTGAATTATGAAATGTGGATCTCACATCCATCAATACATAAAGAAATTACAATGGTTCAAGAACCAATGCATAAATCAAAAGCTGAGTACATGTTCCATGGTTACATAGTTTGGTAGAAGATTAAATATGATGAACCATAATATATAGTATTAGAGGCGATAAAGGTGAAGAGAGAATTGTAAATGCTTTTGGCCGTTGATGGTGTTGAAGAAGCGGAATACCCATAATGTGCCCTCCTCCATGCCAAAGGTTCACACAACTTTTGTCCAACCCCTTGTGATGATCGCCCGTCCATCCTTCACCGCCTTTAGGAAGACTTCTAGACCGTTATCATGATAGCATGAATTATATACTATAATCGCCGTTACCTCCACATCGATCAGGTAGTTTTCTAGGTAATCTTGAGTAAATTCCTTTGGAAACCACTAAAAAGAGACAACTTTCAGGTATTCATGTCTAATAGAGTAACTTGTTCTAGGCTGGAAAAGAAGGCACCAGATTACTTACCATCCTAAAGTTCAGTGATATCTTTTTATAAAGTATAAATAAAGATTTTAATTCCAATCAGATGTCTCTTCTGCCTAACAATTTTTCTTAGTTTCCTCACTTATTCTTGTTCATGTTTATCTTATTGCCCAATATGCAAAGGGGGTCGAAGCGTGAATCAATACCACTGATATATGTACCTACAAGCAACCAATCAATGTTATAACATAAGCTGCAATTGCATAGATGATGTAAACTATTATAAGACAATCGGTGGTGACTAACCTCAATGGTAAACAACAGCGTCGCACATCGTAGCCCTACATAAGCACATACAAAGGCGTGTTAAATACAACAGGGTTAACATCCACCAAAAATAGCAAATGTTAACTAAACGACAATATATCCGATGATACTTTCATTGCGAGGAGTAGCGCAGTAACAAAGGGACAAGTATTGTTGAAATTAAACTGGATGTGTTAACTTTAGAGTTCAAATAACCTACATAGTCATTAGAACTTGTACCAGTGAAACATAAATTGACACATTTAAACATCACGAGCTAGTTCATACTTGGTAAACCCCGAGGGGTAGTTGCTGGGGTACTTCAACTCGGCCAGAGTCCGCACAAAGTCGGTGGCTAGGTGTTCCTGCTGGTCACAACGTGGATCAGTACCGCTAACATATGTACTTGCAAGCAACAAGTAAATGTTAGAAGCTAAACTGCAACTAAACAAATGATGTAAAATACTATAAGATACTGGGCTGTACTAACCTTGACGGTAAACAACATCGTCGTGCATTATGGAACTGCGTAGGTAGAAGGAAAGGCATGTTAACTACAACAGGGTTAACATGCACCAAAGATATATAATGGTAATTGAAGGACATCATCTCGAGTGATATCTTCTTTGCGAAGAGTAGCACGGTACCGAATGGACAATGTAAATAATGGATATAACTGTTCACTACAACAGGCTTAATACCAACCTAGCATAGGCATTGTAAGTTTGTAACTGGTATTGGTAAAATTGAATTGGATAGTTCATACTTAAACAACACACTACACATAACTGAAATGAACAACGGAAACCTAACATGGCAATCTAAACATGTACCGTTGAAACCAAAATTGACACGGCTAAACATTGCTATACTGGTATATGTAAAAATGAACTGGAATGTTCATACTTGGTAGGTCCCGGGGTGTAGTTGCTTGGGGATTTGATCAAGTCTAGATCCCGCACCATGTTGGTGGTGTGGGCGGCGAGATTTTCCTCCGGGTCGACACGCATCGCGTTCACCACGTCATCTACCGCCATGACCAGCTCCTTGACCTCCGTGTGATATGTGGTTGGGCTTACGCGGGGATGCTCGGCGATAGGGGGTGGGGATGTGGAGGCATGAGGGTGGTTCGCATGCTCCATCTGAGCTATTGGGCCGGGGCGGAGATGGAGATCAGAGGTTACCTCACTAGTTCAACGAGCGAGACTGCTGTAGAACGTAGATTTGGTTGTGGCGGCAGTTTGTGCTGGAGTTAAAGCTGGGGGAGAGGGGGGTTGGGGATAGGGGGAAACATGATGGTTCATATGAGGTGTGAGGAATAACTACCAAAATCGCGCGCCTATTGAAAATTTGGCGGCGAAACTTGAACCTTACGCGCGGGGGGGGGGGGGGGGACACGCAATGAATACGAAGCGCATTAAATATTCGTGTGCGATAAAAGAGAAAATCGGCGATCCCGCGTCAAAAAAATTCAAGTCTTGTCTCTCTCGTGCCATCGGACGCTTTGCAAACTGTTTGTTGTAAGAAAACGTTTGCCACTAAAGATGTGTTAAAAACATAAAAGGCCTAGAAAATACACAAAAAGGACTAAATACGATAAACGAGCCTGAAAATTGTGAAATTTGGACATTGTGCATTCTAGTGGGTATGTTGATCGTAGAAAATAAATCATGTTCAAAGGACCAGGAAAATATTGGTTCCCCTTGAAAACATGGCGATTTCCGCTCCCGGAACCATGAAACTCCATAGGTGCTGGTCCGGTTTATGAATAGTGTCTATCACGACATTATCCATACCTCCTCAATTTTTTACTGAATCATATTGAGGTCATGTCCGGGTGCCATACGAGATAACATGTTCTTCAAGCATGTTTTCCATTTTTCTAAAGATACAAAAGAAATAAACGACACATCTCTGGTTGCCTCTTCCCACACATATCCTTTAAAATTGTATTAGTTTCCTATAAAATACATGAAAACTTATCCAAGGACACAAGTACGAATTTTCGAGTCCTTTTTGAATGCATTTTCATGTACAGAACGTTCTAACCTGAATTATAAGCACAAATGACCTAGAAAGTATACAAAAGGGACCAAATATTATGAACAAACATGAATATTGTGAAATTTGGAGATGGTGCATTCTAGTGGGCATGTTGATCGTATAAAATAAATATAGTTGGAAGGACCAAGGGAAAATATGGGTCCCCTTGAAAACATGGTGATTTTCGCTCCGTGAACCATGAAACTCCATAGGTGATGGTCTGGTTTATGAAGAGTGTCTATCATGACATTATCCATACCTCCTCAAAAATTTTACCGAATCATATTGAGGTCATGTCCAGGCACCACACGAGATAACATGTTCTTCAGGCATATTTTCCATTTTTCTAGAGTTACAAAATAAATAAACGACACATCTATGGTGCCTCTTCCCACACATATATACGCTTTAAAGCTATATTGGTTTCCTATTAAATACATGAAAACTTATTCAACAACACAATTACGAATTTTCTAATCCTTTTTGAATGCCTTTTCATGTGTAAAATGTTGTAACCTGAATTATAAGCACAAATGACCTAGAAAGTACACAAAAGGGACCAAATACAATAAACGAGCATGAATATTGTGAAATTTGGACATGATGAATTCTAGTGGGCATGTTGATCATATAAAATAAATCTTGTTGAAAGGACCAAGGAAAAATAGGGGTTCCCCTTGAAAACATGGCGATTTTTGCTGCCGAACCATGAAACTCTACAGGTGATGGTCCGGTTTATGAAGAGTGTCTATCACGACATTATCCATACCTCCTCATTTTTTAGCGAATCATATAGAGGTCATGCTCGGGCACCACATGAGATAACATGTGCTTCAGGCATGTTTTCCATTTTTTCTGTAGTTCCAAAAAAATAAACGACACATCTGTGGTTGCCTCTCCCCACACATATCCTCTAAAATTGTATTAGTTTCCTATAAAACCACTGTTCAAAAAATCTTACGATTCAGCGATTTATCGCTACTCGTGGGATGACCAATAAGATTATGTTATCTTCACCATTTATCTTTTGGACTGATTTATTGCCGTGACAAGCAATTTATGGGGAATCTTTTAATAAATTAGGCCTATTTATAGCACTATGTTTGCAAAAATTATGTTTATTTGTATTTGTGTGGACTTTGTTACGCAATATGTACTATTTTGCTATTTTGTTTGTCATTATACGAGAATTCGAGGGCTAGGAATCAAGGTTACACTTCTGTCCAATATATTTTTGGTGTTAAATATAGCATATTTCAGTGTTGGAAACCTGGGATTTGCAAAAAATGACCGATTAATAATCGACTGATAAAATCGATTAATCGGCCGATTTCCGATAACCTTTAATCTCCAGGTGACAGAGATGATAAAGATAAGCGATATTCTCAATATTGTGTAAAATACATGAAAACTTATTCAACGACAAATTACGAATTTTTGAGTCCTTTTTGAACGTCTTTTCATGTACAGAACATTTTAAGCTGAATTATAAGCACACATGACCTACAAAGTACATAAAAGGGGACCAAATATGATAATCGGGCCTGAAACTTGTGAAATTTGGACATGGTGTATTCTAGTGCGTATGTTGATCATATAAAATGAATCTAGTTGAAAGGACCAAGGAAAAAGTATGGGTTCCGCTTGAAAACGTGGTGATTTTTGCTCCCCGAACCATGAAACTCCATAGGTGATGGTTCGGTTTATGAAGAGTGTCTATCATGACATTATCCATGCCTCCTCAAATTTTTACCGAATCATAATGAGGTCATGCTCGGGCACCACACAAGATCACATGTGATACTCGCACGTTTTCCATTTTTTCTATAGTTCCAAAACAAATAAACAACACATCTCTGGTTGCCTCTCCCCACACATATCCTCTAAAATTGTATTAGTTTCCTATAAAATACATGAAAACTTATCCAACGACACAATTACGATTTTTCGAGTCCTTTGTGAATGCCTTTTCATGTGCAAAACGTTCTAACCTGAATTATAAGCACAAAGGATCTAGAGAGTACACGAAATGGCCCAAATACGATAAATGAGCGTGGAAATCGTGAAATCTAGACATGGTGCATTCTAGTGGGTATGTTGATTGTATGTTGAAATATGGATTCCCCTTGAAAACATGGTGATTTCGCTCCCCGAACCATGAAACTCCATAGGTGATGGTCCGATTTATGAAGAGCCTATCACGATATTATCCATAGGTCCTCACTTTTCTACCAAATCATATTGAGGTCATTGATAACCCACAAGTATAGGGGATAAATTGTAGCCTTTGTTAATAAGTAAGAGTGTCAAACCCAACGAGGAGCTAAAGGTAGTACGAATATTCCCTCAAGTTCGATCGACCACCGATACAACTCTACGCACACTTAACGTTCGCTTTACCTAGAACATGTAGGAAACTAGAAGTACTTTGTAGGTGCAACAGGATAGGGTTTCAAGATAATAAAGAACACACAAATAAAAACTAGGGGCTGCTTAGATAAAGAAACAACTAAGTTAGTCTTAGTAGAGAGCTTTTTGTCACAAGAAAGTTATTTGTCCCTAGGCAATCGATAACTAGACCGGTAATCATTATTGCAATTTTATATGAGGGAGAGGCATAAGATAACATACTTTCTCTACTTGGATCATATGCACTTATGATTGGAACTCTAGAAAGCATCCCCAACTATTAAAGATCATTAAGGTAAAACCCAACCATAGCATTATAAGGTATCAAGTCCTCTTTACTCCCATATGCAACAACCCACCTACTTGGGTTTATGCTTTGTCACTCAAGCAACCCACTATAGGAAAATCATGAATACATTGAAACACCCTAGAGCAAGGATCCCTCACGCTTGCGCGACACAGAGAGCACCATAGGACAACACCCATAATAAAACATGCAACTCAAACCAATCACGATCATCAATCAACCCATAGGACAAAACAGATCTACCCAAACATCATAGGATAGCCATACATCATTGGGAAATAATATATAGAGTTGAGCACCATGTTTAAGTAGAGATTATAGTGGGGAGAATGGGTGCCGAACCGCTGCATAGAGGGGCAGAGAGTTGGTGATGCCGGCGGCGAAGTTGTTGGTGTAGATCGCCGTTACGATGATGGCCCCGACGGCGTTCCGGTATCACCGGGAGAGAGGGGGAGAAAGCCCCCTACTTATTCTTCCTTGACCTCCCCCTAGATGGGAGGAGGGTTCCCCTCTTGTCCTTGGACTCCATGGCGGCGGAGGGGCGAGAGCCCCTCCGAGATTGGATCTCTCTCTTTGCTTCCTTCTGTTTCTGTGTTCCAGATTCTGGCCTTTCACCATTTCTTAAATCCCTGGAGATCCATAACTCCGATCGGGCTGAAATTTTGTGTGGATTATTATTATTAAAATATCTTCCTTGCGGCAAAAGGAGAGGTCCAACTGACCTAAGGGATGGCCACAAGCCACCCTGGCGTGGCCAGGGGGTAGGCCGCATCACTGTGGCTTGTGGGCCCCTCGGCCATCATCTCGTGTTGATTCTTTTTTCCCAAAAATCACATATATTCCAAAAAAATCTCCTTAAATTTTTATTGCGTTTGTACTTTGTTTGATATGGATATTCTGTGAAACAAAAAACATGCAACAAACTGTTGGAAATATGCCCTAGAGGCAATAAATAAAGTGTTTATTATTATATTTCCTTGTTCATGATAATCATTTATTATCCATGCTATAATTGTATTAAATGGAAACACATGACATGTGTGGGTAAATAGACAACACTTTGTCCCTAGTATGCCTCTAGTGAACTAGCTCGTTGATCAAAGATGGTCAAGGTTTCCTAGCCATTGACATGAGATGTCATTTGATAACAGGATCACAATGAGCCTTGCAAGCAATGTGTCTAAGTGTTAGTCACGGGATCTTGTATTACGGAACGATTAAAGAGACTTGCCGATAATGAGGTTGAACTAGGTATGGAGATACCGACGATCGAATCTCGGGCAAGTAACATACCGTAGAACAAAGGGAACATCATACGGGATTAACTGAATCCTTGAGATAGAGGTTCGACCGATAAAGATCTTCGTAGAATATGTAGGAACCAATATGGGCATCTAGGTCCCGCTATTGGTTATTGACCGTAGAGGTGTCTCGGTCATGTCTACATAGTTCTCGAACCCGCAGGGTCTGCACACTTAAGGTTTGGTGACGTTTCGGTAGTATAGAGTTATGTATGGTGGTGACCGAGGTTGTTTGGAGTCCCGGATGAGATCCCGGACGTCACGAGGAGCTTCGGAATGGTCCGGAGGTAAAGATTCATATATAGGAAGTCCTGTTTTGGTCGCCGAAAAAGTTTTGGGCTCATCGGTAGTGTATCGGGAGTGTCGGTAGTGTACCGGGAGACCATCGGGAGGGGTATTTCGACCCAAGAGGCAACATGGGCTGTGGAAGAGTGAATACCAACCCTTAGTGGGCTGGTGAAAGTCCCACACAAAGCCCATGCGTCTAGGGAGAAAAAACCCAAAGAGAAAAAGTGGAAAAGGCAAAAATAGGATGAACCCTAGTCCTACTAGGATTGGAGGTGGATTCCACCTCTCCGACATGGTTCGACCAACTCCTAGAGCCTTGGCCCTTGGGCCAAGCCTCCTCCTCTCTTTCTCTTATATATACTGGAGGTTTTAGGGTTTTTGCACAGAATTTTCTGCCATGTGCTGCCCGTTCCTCCAGTGCATAGTTTCTCCTCTAGATCGGTTTTCTGTAGCGCTTAGGCGAAGCCCTGTCGGAATAGCTCGACCACCATCGCCGGAGCGCCGTCACGCTGCCGGAGAACTCTTCTTCCTCTCCGCTCTTTCTTGCTGGATCAAGACGTCACGTCCGTTCGGCGCTAGATCGGAAGGATCGTGATCAAGTTCATGGGACGGATCGTGATGAAGTTCGCAGGACGGATTGTGATTGGATCGTGGGACGGATCGTGATTGGATCGCGGGACGCACGGCGATTTGGATCGCGAAGACGTTCGACTACACCAACCGTGTTTCTTAACGCTTTCCGCTTAGCGATCTACAAGGGTACGTAGATCCACTCTCCCTCTCATAGATGCTTATCACTATGGATAGATCTGCGTGTGCGTAGAATTTTTTTTGTTTCTCATGCAATGTTCCCCAACACAAACAGGAACTGGCACTCAGCACTGGATCTATATGTTAGTCCCAAAAATAGTATAAAAAGTTAACTAAAGTATATGAAAATTATAGAATATTGGCATGAAACAATAAAAAATTATAGATACGACTGAGACGTATCAACATCCCCAAGCTTAATTCCTGCTCGTCTTCGAACAGGTAAATAATAAAAAAGATAATTTTTGATGTGGAATGCTACCTAGTATAATCTTGTTCATATAATCTAATCATGGATTGAATTAAGACATGAGCGATTCAAAGCAATAGCTTATCATTTGACATCCAGTATATATATAAAGTAATTAATGGGTTAACTAGGTAAAAGATAAATAGGCTAGAAAATCTAACAAAATTTGAAACATCTATCCGTTAATTTTATATTACAAAAGCCACAACCGTTAGATCCACTTTACAACGGAAGAAATTAACCACCAATACTATCATCCATAAATTACCCATCATTGCCATTACATAAAACTGCCCTAAGTAATGTTCCATGTCTACCTAAAAGAATCACGTATCATGTCCAGGTCGAAAGAAAAAAAAGAATTACATGTCCTTTAGATGAAGAAAATCACGTGTCCAGTAAAAAAAAGAATCACCCGTCCACCTAGCTAAAGGAAATCACTTGTCCAGGTAAAAGAAAAAAACTCACCTATCCGTCTACCTTAAATCAAGTGTCCAGATAAGTCCTAGCGAAAGTAAATCACGTGTCACTATAAAAAAATAGAATCACCCGTCCATACAAATTTCTGCCACCACCGATGTATTATGATTATAATGCCAGCCCTATTGGTTGCATATATGTACATCCATCAGTTGTATTCATTTGTCTCAAAAAAACCCAGCTGCATACGTACATGTAGATGTGTTGCATTGTTTCTCCGGCCGGCCGGGAAAGAATTAATCAGGAATCGTGGCTAAGTTTACATAAGAGATCAATCCATCAACTTTGCTCCATGTTGTGTACGTGCATGTTCAGTCTGGCCGAAATCAATCAGGGATCATGGCTAGCTTTGCATAGTAGGAATCAATCAGGTTCGATGCCTCGTAGCTATGCACATGGGCGTTGAGGGCAACAAAATCATTTGATTCATAGTGTGTCTGGGTAGCATGCAATTTACAAAACTTTGTCAGCATCACCATCAACAATGTAGAACAAGAGGTGCATATCTATCATAGCTATGTGCATATTACAGTACGAAAGAATCATATCAGCACGCACGTACGAATTGTAGCAGATGAACATGAATTGTTCTTCAATAATGTTTTGTTAGAGAAAAAATGGTCATGGGCAAAATTTTCCCAAACATGGTAATGAAAAAGAGGAAATCAAATAAACCACATGCTTGAAATTCACCAGATCTAAATAGTCTGCTCAAAATTCATCAGAATATATAATTCTATAGAAATATAATTGATTTCTCCTCCGAACCTAGGTATATGATTTATCACCGGCCAACAATTGTGGGTCGTATCTATCTATACACATACCATCAAGATAGACCAAAGCTTCGTTTTCACATGGCTATGAGTGCATCATAAACAGAAAAAAAAAAATTAAACCTAGGGAAGGTCAAAGCAATCGAGATTTATAGAGCAAGTCGATGAGGTAGCATGCATGTGGAAGGGGTGCCGCTCTGAACGGTGGTTCGAGAACAAGCTTTACGTACCCAGAGATATCTAAGTAGACATGCTCGGAGCGTGAACAAGAGCGTTACACCTATGTCGGTAAGGATAAGTCGCATCCGCCTTAGGAGAGTTTACCCCGGAATGATAGAACTTCCAGTCTCAAGTACTTCTTCTGTTTCTAAATGTATGTTTTTAAAGATTTCATTACAGATTATATATGAAGTAAAATGAGTGAATTTAGACTCTTAAGTATGTCTATATACATACATATGTAATCCGTCGTGCAATATCTAAAAAACATATATTTAGGAATGAAGAAAGTAGTTACGTTCTGGTGCCATTTTATTTCTACTTTCATGCTAATCTCACCCTTTGCCAAAAATCATGGCAACATGATAGAACAATTGGTAGCAAAAACTGGTGGGGACATCCACGTTATCCATTAAGCCAGAGAAGGCCATGCAACACCTTCTGCTTTCTCTATCTATCCAAATGTTATCATGAAAACAAACTATAAATTGGCAACCTCATCGGTCTTCTCACAATGTGTCGGCATGTTGTATTGTACCTTCTATTAGTGAACAGTGATGTACCGTAGTCGTAACATAAATTATGCTCCAATCAGAAGTAAAATAATATGATTTATAAGTGTGCTATACGATTTGGCATGCGTTCATCTACATGCCCCAACCAAAAATATATTGCACCCACTTAATACGAAAATAAGTAAATGAAAATACGAGAAGATCCAATAGCGTCCTTGATTCTTATTTATGTTGACAATTTGCTAAAGGTGCTGGCCAACTTGGAATTCGTGTATCATGTGCCAAGTTCCTCCTATACAATGGTAATTTCCTAGTATATTTTCCCAATTGTGCAGCTTAAAGAAAAAAATGTCCTTTTATTTTTTTTCAACTTTAGAAGGTTGTGGCGCTTATTATGATGTTGGCATACATGAATCGTTGGAGTACAATAGAGGTATATACCGATCGGAACTTTTCAATAATGAAGCATAGTGCATGAAATTTCAATCGCCCTATGACAGCCCAAGTGTTGTCCCTACCTTGTATGACATTGTAAACCTATGTGAACCCTTGTTGTCATGTGTTGAATGAATGAGTTGTTCATTCCCATGTCTTGTTCATGCATCTTGCTTCATGCATATCATCATCATGCATGCATATTGATTTGTGATGTGCTCTTGACTTGTTGCATGTGTGAGTGTTCTTGTGGTTGTTGTGTTTGAATGGAATCTACTCATCTCCTTCCCCCTCTCTTATTCTTTTCAAACAACCCAACCTTCACTCTTTTATTCCATTGCCATTAATCAACACAATTAACTGCTAAATTAATTTGTTAAAAATGTTCAGAAGGTAGTCAATAATATTTTAAGTTTATGTGTGTTGGTCTTTTGATGTTTCAAGCTTTATGTTATTGGGGCTTTAATTTACAAGGGGTTGTTGTTTAATTAAACCATTTAATTCAATTGCTCTAAAATTCTACTAGCTAATTTTATAAAAAGGGTCTTATTTTCCTTGTATGCAAAAGTATTTTGTTTTGCTAAAATCCTTTTAATTTCCTCTGGGTTTTTCTTGTTTAGCTGGTGTTTTATTTATTCATTAAAACCCTGTTGTGTTGTTGTGTGAGTGAGACTGAGAGAGGGAGCTGTGCCTTTTTCTCGTGCCCAGGCCCAGCTAGCGGAGCAGCCGACCCACTCGTGGGAACGACCACATGCTCCCGTTGCTTGCCGTCAGGTTCAGTGCGCCCCTGAGAGAGAGAGAGAGAGCTGCGAGTGCGCGCGCCATCGCCGTCAGGGCTCACGGACGCTGAGGCCGGCGCCGTTTGCCCCCCTTTAAAAGGAGCGCGGATCCCTAGGGTTCCTCCTCCCTTCCTGCCGCCGCCGATCCCATCTCCCCTCTCTTCCTCCCTTTGCTTCCTTTCCCTTCTCTGTCAGAGAGTGCAGCGTCAGGTAAGTTCAGAGAAGGGCAGCTGCAGTCCCTGTCGCCGCCTCCGGTGGCCCTCGTCCTCGTCGGTGATGGCCTGGCGCTTGAGGGCGTTGTCCGCGCCCCGTTCCAGGCGCTAGGGCGAGGAGACAAGCCGTGCGCCGTCGCCTTCTTCTTCTTCCCCGCGTCGCTGGAGCCGTGACGTCTTCTTCCCCTCCGTCTCACCATCATCCGCGTCTTCCGCTCCGGAGCAGCCTCGTCGCCCCCCTATGAGCACCTGCAGCTCCTGCTTTCCTGTCTCTGCTTCTCTTCGTGTAGCTAGCGCAGGTGTAGCCCCGCTCGTCGCCGTCGCATCTGCATCCGCCGTGCCCCGAGCCGAGCATAAGTTCGAGCTCGAGCGCCTCGCCGCCGCCGTGCTTAGCCGCCGTAGGTGCGGGAATGGGTGCCCCCAAGACCCAGCTCTCCCTGATGACGCTTCACGTCGCCGGAGAGGCCTGCCATCGCCGGAGATCGCCGCCGCTTGCCGCTATCGCCGGCGTCTTGTGAGATTTAATTTCGTCAGAATTTGCGATGCAGATAGTATATGTTCGGTGCCCCCTCCCTTTGGTTAGTGGCATGTAGGTAGCGCAGTGGTAGCCGGATCTCTGTGCGCTCGAGAGGACGGGGGTTCGATCCCCAACTCCTCCTTGTTTTTCCCTTTTTGTGATTGCCAGGATTCCCTGTGTGGAGTTCGGATCCGGTGTGAGGACCGGATCCAGTATGCAGTGTGGTGTGTATATGCGATCCTGTGCGGCTGCGTGATGGATCCCGTGTGGCTGCGCGTGTGGAGTGGTGTGTGTTGTTGTGTGGTGGATCCCCTGTGCTTGGGCAGATCCGGTGTGGTGTGTGTGTGGCAGAGTGTATGTGTGTGTATGTGCATGTGTGTGTATGTGTGGTAGTGTGTGTGTGTGTGTTTGGGTGTGTGTGTGACAAGTGGGCCATGCCCCACTTGTCATACACTATTTATTTTAGCATATGTCATGTTTTATTGTGATAATTAGCTCTTTTCCTATTATAGCAATATTGCCAAATCCGGACATGATCATTTTTGCACAAGAGCATTTTTGGTATGTTTTCACTTATAAGAGAGGATGATGTTTTGCTATGTAGTTTTTGTCATAATGCTCCATGTGTATATATGAGTATGATACATGAATTTGGGGTAGAAAAATCTCACGATCCATTGGTGCTATTGGTTTGTCCTTTTGAGCAAGTTTGACAAAATGTCATTTTGTCCCAAAGTGCCATTTTGTCATTTTTGTTATATTTAATCCATGCATGCTATGATGTTTATGCCAACATGAATATGGTAGTCTTTGATGTGTAGAATGCCATGGTATTTATCCTTGTCATGATAAACTTGCAAATGAGTGAGAACCATGCTCTAAAGTAGCCACTACAATGTTGCTGTTTTCAACATGCCAAACAATTCTAAGTCTGAGAATCTGCTGTTATTTTTATGCCATGAAGAGTGGTTGCTATCTTGTATTATGTTGAGAATTAGCTCAAGCTCAGTGCTAGTGATGTGAATTATATGTTGTCTTCTAGCATCCTGCTAATATTCATGACATGAGGTGGTCTCTAACACCATTAGTTTGTGCTGTCAACTTGCTATCAAATTAACTCAGATTCCAGAAAACTGTTATTTTCACCAAGTCCCAGAATTCTGTTTCATCATGTCAACTTGTGAGCTTCATGCTTATTGATGTGTGCCTCCTTTCCAGATTGTGTAGTTGGATAAGTTGATAAGCATGTTTTGTAGTTTTTGTCAATGCTTTGGTTGTGGTTGTAGGATTCCTGTAGCTCAAGTTATTGGCTGTGAAAGTTGCTATGTTGCTGTTTTGTGGCAGATTGTTTGTGAGAGTGTTTTGTGACTTGTGGGAGCTATACTCCATGGAATTGCTTGATCTTTAGCTCTATTGTGGTTGGTTTTTCATTGCCTAACCAGTGGCTACCTTGGAATGCCAAGGAATAGCCCAGGGCCTTCTTGCCTTGTGTTTTGCCTTCATATCTTACCGTGAGCGTAGTGTGAGAACCGTAACTCCGTTTTTACGTTCTACATATGCATTTGTATCGTTTTTGCATGATGCATCCATATTTGCCATGTGCATGCATGTCTAAATAACTTAACATAAGGTTCTGTCCAGATTCATTAATAACCAATCCTTTGCATGTGAAACATGACTAGTTAGGATTGCCATGCTAAAATTCTTCATATAAGCATGCATCATTCTTGCTTGTGCATTGCACCTTGGTTGCTTTTTTATTCTTTCTGTTTATTTTGGGTAGACGCAAACGTTGAACCTGAGTACGAAGAGCCAGGCGAGTACAACTACGAGGATCCTACTACTTGTTCCACTGAACAACCAATAGACAAGATGATCGTACCCGGATCCCGATACTATTTTCGCTTGCTAGTTGTCTCGCTCTTATCGCTACTTTCACGCTGCCTACCACTTGAATGTCAGCCTCCTAATTGCCATGATAGCCTCTAACCCTTCACATCCCAGCAAATCGTTGTTTGGCTAAGTTACCGCTGCTCTGCCCCTCTTATAGCATTCTAGTTGCAGGTACAGGTTGTTCCATGTGATAACATGGATTTGGTATATCACAATATATCTGTTATTTAATTTAATGCACATATATATCTTGGTATTGATGGAAGGCTTGGAATTTTTCTAGGTGTTTTGTTCCGCTGTTACTGCCATAGTTTCTTGTTACCGGTGTTATGTTTCCATACTTTGCGCTCCTAACATGCTCGGGATTATTATGGGGATCCCCTTGTTATTCGGTTGAGATTAAAACTTATCTGGCAAGACCCAACTTTGGTACTACATTTTCTTAACAACTTAATAAAATTTGCATATGACTTTGCAACCCCGTGGATTAATCAACAACCTAGGCCAGTGCTCCTCATGAGTGTTGGCCCAACCCAGAGTAGCTTATTAACGCCGCCTGGTGCAACTCGGTGATTGGCGTGGTAACCATCGCTCATCCGTCGTGTCCTGAGAACGAGATACGCGACTCTTATCGGGTTCGTCGACACGCCGGGAGGTCTTGCTGGATTTGTTTTACCTTTATCGAGTGTCTTGCGTTAGGGGTCGTGACTTTCTTCGGGCTATCTCGAGGTGTTGGAATTCCTTTGGAGTTGCCTAGGATGATCACAAGATCTGTGGTCGAGGTTGTTCCCATGGAGTGTGGTTAATTTATGATGGACTAGTTGGAGCACCCCTGTAGGGTCAAATCTTTCGGAAAGCCGTGCCCGCGGTTATGTGGCAACTTGGATATTTGTTTAACACCCTGTTATAGTTAACTTGAAGTAAACTCTAATAAAATGCACCAACTGTGTGAGTAACCGTGATCATCTCTGTGTTGGAAATATGCCCTAGAGGCAATAATAACTTAGTTATTATCATATTTCCTTGTTCATGATGATCGGTTATTATCCATGCTATAATTGTGTTGATCGGATACTCAGATACATGTGTGGATACATAGACAACACCATGTCCCTAGTATGCCTCTAATAGACTAGCTCGTTGATCAAAGATGGCTATGGTTTCCTAGTCATGGACATGAGATGTCATTTGATAATGGGATCACGTCATTAGGAGAATGATGTGATGGACAAGACCCAAACTACAAACGTAGCATATGATCGTGTCAGTTTATTGCTATTGTTTTCTACATGTCAAGTATATGTTCCTATGATCATGAGATCATGAAACTCACTGACACCGGAGGAGTACCTTGTGTGTATCAGACGTTGCAACGTAACTGGGTGACTATAAAGGTGCTCTACAGGTATCTCCGAGGGTGTCTGTTGAGTTGGCATGGATCAAGACTGGGATTTGTTACTCCGTGTGACGGAGAGGTATCACAGGGCCCACTCGGTAATACAACGTCACAATAAGCCTTGCAAGCAATGTGACTAATTGTTAGTCACGGGATCTTGTATTACAGAACGAGTAAAGAGACTTGTCGGTAATGAGTTTGAACTAGGTATGGAGATACTGACGATCGAATCTCGGGCAAGTAACATACCGAAGAACAAAGGGAACATCATACGGGATTAACTGAATCCTTGACATAGAGGTTCGACCGATAAAGATCTTCGTAGAATATGTAGGAACCAATATGGGCATCCAGGTCCCTCTATTGGTTATTGACCATAGAGGTGTCTCGGTCATGTCTACATAGTTCTCGAACCCGCAGGGTCTGCACACTTAAGGTTCGGTGACGTTTCGGTAGTATAGAGTTATGCATGGTGGTGACCGAAGGTTGTTCGGAGTCCCGGATGAGATCCCAGATGTTACGAGGATCTCCAAAATGGTCCGGAGGTAAATATTGATATATAGGAAGTCCTATTTTGGTCGCCGGAAAAGTTTCGGGCTCATCGGTAGTGTACCGGGAGTGTCGGTAGTGTACCGGGAGACCATCGGGAGGGGTATTTCGACCCAAGAGGCTACATGGGATGTGGGAGGATGAATACCAGCCCTTAGTGGGCTGGTGGAAGTCCCACACAATGCCATGCGGCTGGGAAGAAAAGCCCAAAAGGAAAAAGGTGGAAAAAGTGAAAAAGGGCTAAATTAGGAAGGAGTCCTAATCCTACTAGGAGTGGAGGAGGAGGACTCTTCCCTCCTGGTTTGGCCGACCCAAGGGCTGCCTCCTTGGGAGGCAAGCCTCCTCCTCCTCTCCTCCTATATATACTAGAGGGTTTTAGGGTTTTGGCACAAGATTTTCAGCCACGTGCTATCCGTTCCTTAGTGCATAGTTTCTCCTCTAGATCGGATTTCTGCAGTGCTTAGGCAAAGCCCTGCCGGAATAGCTCCACCACCATCGCCGGAGCGCCGTCGTGCTGCCGGAGAACTTTTCTACCTCTCCGCTCCCTCTTGCTGGATCAAGAAGGCGGAGATTGTCATCGAGCTGTACGTGTGCTGAACGCGGAGGTGCCGTCCGTTCGGCGCTAGATCGGAAGGACCGTGATCAAGATCGCGAGACGGATCGTGATGAGATCACGGGACGGATCGTGATGAGTTCGCGAGATGGATCGTTATTGGATCGCGGGACGGATCGTGATGAGATCACGGGACGCACGATGATTTGGATCACGGGACTACACCAACCGCATTTCTTAACGCTTCCCGCTTAGCGATCTACAAGGGTATGTAGATCCACTCTCCCTCTCGTAGATGCTCATCACCATGGATAGATCTTGCGTGTGCATAGGAAATTTTTTGTTTCCCATGTAATGTTCCCCAACACTCTGCTCGTGAACATGATCTGAGAGAGAACACGGTGGGGTTATGATTGACGTAAGTAAGTGTTCAGGATCTCATAGAGGTCATTCTAGATTCTATCGTTTATCGTAGACCACATATTTTCTTCATATTACGTAAGATTAGCCACAATAAATGCTTAGTGCTGCTGCAAACTAAACACATACCCATCCAAACCTTTAATCTTGAATAGTCTCGGTACCCGGGCGCGAGATTGTTGAGTCCTCGTGGCTCACCGATTACTACAACAATCAGGTACAGGTACAGATGAGCTCGTGACAGATGACATGACGTAGCTCCAGTGGAAGTATGACGAGGAACGCGGCAGGATGTGTGTGATGTATCCAGATGAGTACATGACCATGGTCGTGATCTTCTGGGCTAGCAAGATAGTATCATTGCATCTGCTTTTATCGTTTATTTTCGTCCATAGTCGGACCCTGTCTTCATATTGATGTTTGAACTCTTGTGTGGAATTGTAATTTAGCATGTGTCGAGTGTAAGAAACTCATATACTCCTCTCTTCTTAAATGTATGATGTAATGATGCTATACTTGCGAACGACGAGATGCACCTCTATCCCTTGTCGAGGCCCCCGTGCTTTAATATGGATAGGCGCGCATCTTGGGCGTGACACGCCCTCTTTGTAGTATTTCCACAATACAATGAAATTTTGTTATTTAATTATCATACAAATACACGAGACATAATTTTGTATGTAGTTGATCACTAAAGACCTCACTATGCACCGTCCACTAAATCACCTCCGTCATATTAATTAAGAAACAAAAGATCTATATTCTTCTATCTATTGTAGTACATGAGCTGTAATGGATTTTTTCTTTGTGAATGTAATACTCAATTTTGACTATGAATTTTCTAGGAGTATTTGTTCTAAATTGTACAAATATAATACGATCCAAGTAAATATTGTAATCCTTTAGGGTCCAAGACTATGTGAAGCACAGTAATATAACAAGATCCATGTTGTTTAATATCTTTCAAAGATTTAATAGAATTAAAGACAGAAAAAATCATTGGTAGATTTGGGAAATTTCATTAAAATATTAGTACATATAAGTTTGAAACGATAATATATTTATCTAATAAAATTAATAAATGATAAGAAAATATCCTCATGAATTCTAGAATATTTGTAAGCTCACATTATATGACAAGTTCAATAAAATACTACTCCCTTCGTCTCGGTGTATAAGTCATTCGCTTAGTTCTATCTCATCGATTTGAGGAATTAAATACGTGTTATATGTCATGAAAATTATATCACTAGATTTCTACACTGATGTAGTTTCTAAATATATATTTTTCGTCACATATAATACATATTTAGATAGTTAAATTGTCGACCTAGAACTACGTGAATGACTTATACACCGAGACAGAGGTAGTATTGATGGTTAACAGACATTGCCCGCGCATCGAGCAGGCCACTTTGCTAGTTAAGACAATAATACTTCAAGCACACTAATAAAGCAATCATGTCTTCTCAAAATATCATGGCTAAAAGAAAGTTATCCGTACAAAATCAGATAGTCTCGCTATGCTCCATCTTCCCCACACAAAGTATTTATATCATGCACAATCCCGATCAAAAGTCAAGCAATTATTTCACACCTTTTATGTTCTCAAACCTTTTCAACTCTCACGCAATACATGAGCGTGAGTCATGGATATAGCACTATAGGTGGAATAGAATATGGTGGAGGTTATGAAGAAAAGGAGAAGATAGTCTCACATCAACTAGGAGTATCAACGGGCTATGGAGATGCCCATTAATAGATATCAATGTAAGTGAGTAGGGATTGTCATGCAATGCATGCACTAGAGCTATAAGTGTATGAAATCTCAAAAGGAAACTAAGTAGGTGTGCATCCAACTCGCTTGCTCAAGAAGACCTAGGGAAATTTGAGGAAGCCCATCATTGGAATATACAAGCCAATTAATATAATGAAAAATTCCCACTAGTATATGAAAGTGAAAAAATAGGAGACTCTCTATCATGAAGATCATGGTGCTACTTTGAAGGACAAGTGTGGAAAAAGGATAGTAGCATTGTCCCTTCTTTCTTTTCTCTCTTTTTTTATTTGTTATTTTTATTTTTTTGGTTGGCATCTTTGGCCTCTTTTTTTATTTGGGCTTCATTGGCCTATTTTATTATTTTAAAGTCTGGAGTCTCATCCCAACTTGTGAGGGAATCATAACTTCCATCATCCTTTCCACACATGGGACAATGCTCTAATAATGATGATCATCACACTTTTATGTACTTATAACTCAAGAATTACAACTCGATACTTAGAAAAAAATATGACTCTATATGAATGCCTCTGGCGGTGTACCAGGATGTGCAACAATCTAGCATAGAAATGACATAAAGAAACGGACAAGCCATGAAAACATCATGATAGCTATCTTACGATCATGCCAAGCAATATGACAATGATGGTGCGTATCATAATAAACGGAACGATGGAAGTTGCATGGTAATATATCTCTAAATTGCTATGGAAATTCCATAATAGGTAGGTATGGTGGCTGTTTTGAGGAAGAGAATATGGTGGGTTTAATGCACCAGCGAAA
Organism: Hordeum marinum; assembly: GCA_022496015.1. Lineage (NCBI taxonomy): Eukaryota > Viridiplantae > Streptophyta > Magnoliopsida > Poales > Poaceae > Hordeum > Hordeum marinum. The sequence continues at coordinate 300,483,278 of CM039674.1, read as the reverse complement.
GTTGCGCGGTACTAGAGAGTCTAGCAAAGGTGGAAGGGTGAGAGTGCGTATAATCAATGGACTCACATTAGTCATAAAGAACTCACATACTTATTGCAAAAGTCTGTTAGTTATCAAAGAAATGTATTAGATGCATGCTCTTAGGGGAGAGGTTGGTAGGAGTTAACCATCGCGTGCTCCCGACCCTCACACAAAGGATAACAATCAATAAACAAATCATGCTCTGACTTCGTTACATAATGGTTCACCATACGTGCATGCTATGGGAATCACAAACCTTTAACACAAATATTTCTACCAATCCACAATTACTCACTAGCACAACTCTAATATCACCATCTTTATATCGCAAAGCTATTGCAAGGAATCAAACATATCATATTCCGTGATCTATAAGTTTTATGTAGGATTTTATGATTAACCATGTGAATGACCAACTCCTCTTAACTCTCTAAATATATATAAGTGAAGCACGAGAGTTTAATTATTTCTACAAAAGATATGCCCATGCTCTAACAAATATAAATGAAGAAAAAGAGCATTCCAGAAATGACGGTTTTCTATGTGTGAGAAGCAGGCAATCCAAACTTCAAATGATGTAAGTGAAGCACACAAAGCATGCTATAAAGCCATACACAAAAGATATAAGTGAAGTGCATGAAGCATTCTATAAATCAATCAAGGACTTTCTCATACCAGCATGGTGCATCATTAAAATAAAAATAAAAAGCACACGACGCTCCAAGTTTTATGCATATCATGTGACGAATAAAAATATAGCTCCAAGTAAAACCACCAAATAATCGAGCTTGACGAGCGCCTGTCGCACCTGGCTACCACCGACGAACGCAACCATAGTGTCCACATTGCAAGCACAACTCGGGCATTAGCAATTCAATCGATCATTTACATGCTCAAATTGGTATAGTGCATAGTTGGTAGAGTAATTTACAAAACATGAGCTCTCTATTAATTTTACATCAATATAATACATATGAACCGCGCGCACAAAAGTGTTGCTGCTCGCCGACCCAGCACGCACAGCTGCCATCTTCCATCGATACCATGTCCTTCCTTGGCTCAGGAGGACAGGAGGTCGCCAAGTCGATGACCTACATCTTGATCGACCGAGGAAGGGTCAGCCTCGACGACGACGGCTGACGAAACCCTGACCATCAACAATTCTACAACAACTGCCGCTTGTCCTCCCCAAGCATCCAGAGTTGTGTCCTCCTCCATCTGTGACATAAGCCTGCGCCTCTTGCGGCGGCCACTAACACAATTTTCCTTGAGGCGTCGCGGTTCCTGCTCCGCCGCCCGCACCATCCGGCGCACTCTGTGCTGAGCCTGCAATATCGCCCGCTGGTGATCGCTAGCTGCTTTCAAGACGACACTAGCTAACTTCTGGGCTTGCTCATGTCGTGATTCCTGGCTCCTCTCGCTGTCGTCGGGAGAGGTAGCGGCATGGTCATCAATCCTCAAGCCGACCATGTCCCACACAGCCTCGATTCCGCCGTCGCCCAACTTCATCCTGTCGTCGGCCATTGGGGGTTTGATGATGTGTGTGCAACTAGCCAAGGGATCATTGACTCACCGCTGTCGGCCATCGCTGTGGTTATTTATAGCTAGCTACTACCAAGGGGGTTGGGGATTTTATAATTTACCACTGTGGCTGGCGCGTGCGCTTGCGTGGGAAGCATTTTCACAGTTTTTGAGTTCTTTTCCGTGCACACATAATCGCACACGAAACACATATAGCAAATTAATATCACCACTCTTCGCTCTCCACTGTCTCTTTCCCCTCTCGCACACCGAAATCTGTCCTTCTTCTCCCAACTGTCCTCGCCTCCACAAAGTCCTCAACATTAGACATGTCATCCGCGTGGAGGACCCCGCCGCGGAGGAGCGCTCACTTGAGGCAGGTACGCGCTGCTGATGGTCCGGAGGCCTTGGCGGCGATACTCGCTGTTGAGGGTCCGGAGGCCTTGGCGGCAGTATGCATTGCTGAGGGTCCGGAGGCCTTGGTGGATAAAGAGGAAGAGCTGAATCTTATATCAGATCAGTTGCTGGCAAGTGCGGTTCTATACAAGGAATGCGTGGCTGTGGCCTTCGAAAGAGCATCATGCGCCGACCAGTCCACTGTTGGCTTGCCGCCTCACGTGGATTTGGCCTCGGTAAGGGCAGCAGCCTCCTTATTGCTATCTCCTACCGCTCTAGCACAACACGCAAATCTTGACTATGTTGTTTATGACCGCTTTGTATCTCTGTTGTAAGGGGGCCGTACGCATGCAGTTGGCCATGGACATGATTTTCCATGATACGTGTGCTACCATAATGGGGTATGAGTAGACGGAAGTCCGGACCTATGAAGCGTTCAAGAACATGGTTAATGCCAACCCGAAAGCGGATCCTACTTTCATAGAGAGGATGTTCCATGAGTGCAGAAGATATTTTTACTAAGGCCAACGAATAGGCCAGCCCCACAACAACAACGATGAGTAGTTGTTTCCATTTTGCTGTTTTCTGAACCTTGTTGATATTAAATGTTGCTATTATGTTCTTTAGTCATTATGTAGGAGTGCGAACGATAGTTTGTGCTACCACTTTTTGAATCAAGTTGTTATTACCATGAGTCGTCTGTGTTATTATTTGTCTTTGTTATTTTCTGTCCTTCCGAACAATTTAGATTACTTACGTGCTTGCTGGGCATCACACACATCTTGTTATGCCCAATTGTTTGTGTTATTTTGGCTCGCACATTTCATCTAAAGCACGTACGCCATATGCCGCACACATCTTGTTCTATGCAACCGTTTGTGTAGTTTGCATAGATGTTGTGCAGACAGAGCAAATCACAGTACACACAGACAACACTACGAAACCCATTGGTGATGATTTAATCAATCACTGACAGTTGTATACCAGCAAACGTTTCCCCACAACACACACATGTTATTAGCACCAATCGTCTGTGTTATATCTAGTGTTCGCACATGATTCTCATAACTCACTTGTTTGCTGTATATAGCACACATCTTGTTATGCCGAATCCTTTGTGTTTTGTTGTATCAGTACACACAGTTTATCCGAGTGAACTATATGCCGTACTTCACACACATCTTGTTATATTGAATCGGTTATGTTCTGCTATATTAGCGCACATAGTTTGTAGTGATGAACTGTGTGCCCACTATCACACACATCTGGATCTGTGTAACCGTTTCTGTTACCTGCGCTAATCACAAACGGTCCATAAGAACAATCTGTCCGCCGTAGATCGCACATGCAACTACTTTCCGAATCGTATTTGATGGATCCGCCTCTGAGCACAGTTCATGACATGAGCGATGGAGCTTGAACTATAACGTTTGCGATTGATGCATCACACACAGTTTTGTTGAAGGGTCTCTGATTGATGTGTCGCGTTAGTAGCATTCTGTAGTAGTGATTTGAGCAAGAAAATGATCTATTGAAAGGGATTATAGAAAAAGGTGTCTACAAAAATCTTGCCGGATTTTAGCAATTTGAGGAGATTGTACGTAAGCATGGAGGATATCAGAAGAAACAAGGCATTCTCTACTTCAATGCCAATGGAGTGGAATGGGAAGAAGTTCAATACTCCATGTCGAAGTTTGTTCCCCAAAAGGAGAAGCATGAACATAGTCTCCCCAAGGGAACAAAAGCTCAAGATGACCTTCCACCACAAGATCACAAGCTCAAGGACAAGGACACGATTCATGGAGAGATTGACACATATGAAGATGAGTCCGAGGCCATGGTCAAGTGGGTTCCCAAATCTACTACAAACTCTACCTCAACAAGTGCTACTTCAAATCCAAGGATCCCCATCAAGTTGATGTGGGACCCAAAGAAGAAGAACTAGAGAAGTTCTTTGAGGGGTGACTCTACCAACAAAATTCACTCGTATTCATATTTGGCAAGGACTATTTGCAACCAACTTTAACTTTATGCAATAATTCAAGGAGTCACACATTCCCTCATAGATAAGCAAGGGACAAGGTAATGAACGAATCAATGGACATCAACATATATGGATTTCACTCAATGTCCATAGATATCCTTGTGTTTGTCTCTTGTGTGGGACTAACCCATGTAGGTGAGAAGAGTAAGAAACAACAAGGATTGCTGCCAACTCAAGATAATCTTCATCAACTATGAGCATCCACTACAACAACACCTGCATGAAGTCTTCTACGACAAAACCGATGGTTAGTTTATACCTCGCAGGGGGATGTCGCATCAAGGGGGAGCTTTACTCTAAGACTTGAGTCAAAGCATCTCTTAAACATGTGAACACATTAAATGCTTTATGTAAAACTGGTAACCCTGCTTGTGCTTAAACGATGAGTATGACATATGATCAAGTATTTTTACATGGATCCTAAGTCAATATACTCATATATAGATGACTCTGTCATCGCCAAAGTGCTTGGTAGATACTAGAGCGGTTTTGCATGTTTGCCATATTACATTTGACATTTTATTGTGTGAGCATGTTGGTATGCATATCTTTTCTCATTCGAGGATATCCAATCGTTGTTATTTGGCTTTCATTTTCTTTGGCCAATTGGATATACAAGAATGCCTAAGTACCTCCCTTTAGCTATCTATGCTTTCTAGTCTCAAATTTTATTCTTCTTCATCACAAAACTTGAGCAAGCACTTTTCAAACCCTCTGTATGAGGAGCACTCGGAGTTCCATTCGACAAAGAGGCAAAGAGCTGACTTCCAAAACTCCCATGTGCATCTAGGTGTAGACAACATCAAAATACTGGGTTGATCTGGCTTTATGACCTCGGTGCAACCGATCCTTAAATCTCAGCCTCACCGAGTTTTACTATCGCCTGACAGTTATGAAACTCGGTGGCATTGAAATTTCCGAATCGGTGTCACCAACAGCAATAGGGTATATATACTCCGCAGATCCGAAGTTGAAAATTACTTCGACTCCTAGGCCTCCCACACCCATTTATTGCCGCAACTCTCATCTCTGGACCTCCACCTCGCCTCTTGTGCACCCTCGCGTAGGTGTTCCTTTGCGATCAACGAGAATCTTGGCCACTGTCGCTGCCGTAGGAGATCTTCACCGAATTAGGGGAAAGATCTCACCCCTCTTGCACTTTCTATCCAAATCTTGCGCATTACGTTTTGGTTTGTCTTCATGCTACGGATTGCTCAACTTATACCGACAAGAAATCCCGTAGATTGTAGGGGAACAAAAAAATTAGGTTTAATCTTTCGCCATGTGTGTCTCGGCATCACCGAGCAATGAATAGGTCTCACTGATTTGTGGATTATGTTAACTCAGAACACTCTCGGTGAAACCTAGTTGCTTGTTTCAGTGCAACCGAAATGAGAAGCCAAGTTTTTGTTGAGGAGAGTGTATGTCTCGGTGGCTCCGAATTTTTTGACTCAGTGGAACTGAAACATACTTAGCTGAAAATTAAATTTTAGAATATGATTCCAAATTTGCAAAAACCCTCCGTGTTTTGTAATGCTCATACCTTCTACTCATCTATATCTATTCACAAGGCCAGAATGTGAGTCTCAGAAGACAATGGCCATGATTTCAGAGATCAGAGTGTGGACATGGATGCTCGCACTAGCCGAGAAGCTAGTTCCTCATCTTTAGAGGATCCATGCACTCCCATTTCTCATGGGTTGCCTAAAGATGCTACAAGGGAAAGGAGGAAACTAAATTCAGATGAAAAAAGATACAGACTTTGTTCCAGAATAGGTCACCTCCAAGAAGCAGCAAGACAACAAAGAAAAAGCTGCAAGGAAATCTGCTAATGTGGCCATTTCTTCCAAAAGGCCGGTGAGAAAAGAATATTCCAGTTGTGAGGCAATTAGAGCACATGAGAGTGCTAAGGCTGGGATGAGTCTCACTCATTCGTTCCCAATGACTTCAAAGTCTATGCCCAAGAAGGGAGGAGAAAAGAAGAGGTCTAGAAAGAGGATTGTGCACATTATTGGCAGGCCAACCTCCATGTATGAGGATGCAGCTAAGCAGGAAGAAGAGGAAGAGGAAGAACCAGTTGCAAAACCTCCTCCTTCCAAGAAGAAGAAGAAATTGCTTCCTGATGCTATGCCTAGCCAGGCTCCATCCAAGAGCAAGCAAGCAGCTCCAAGGAAGCATGCAACACCCAAGCCCAAGAGAACCACCGAAGACATTCCAACAGCTGCAAAGAACAAGGGTTCCACAGCTAGAGCAGATGTTGAGGAGGGAAATTTGATAGTGTTGATAAAGAGTAGACCTCATATGCAAGAGCATAATGATGCTCATCATGTTGCTCAGGACATGAAGAAAAGGAGAGATCAAGGGCTGAGGAAATGGAGAGCAAATGACCCATATGTGCGGGATAACTAGAAGTGTATGTCTAGAGGGGGGGGGTGAATAGACTACTAGCAGGAACTTAAAACTACCACAAGCATAAGTTCAAGGGTTGGCAGTTTTAGCATATATAATAAGTCTAGAACACCCTACACATGCAAGTCAACAAGTATAGAAGCGGAAAGTAAAGACATTGCACATGAGAGTAAGGAGTAGAGATAGAGAGATCAAACGCATGAAGGACACAAAGATTTTTCCCATGGTTCCGATAGGTGGTTCTATCATATGTACATGTTCATGGAGTCTTCAACCCATAGAGGGTAACAGTCGTGAGAGTCCACAGAGGGCTCTAACCATAGAGGGTTCCACGAAGAAGCAACCATGACTATACCATGACGGCCTACGTCCATGGAGAACTAGACTAACTCAGGGTACATCTTCACAAAGTAGGCGATCTCCTTTCCCTTACAAACTTCTTGGTTCACTCCACAACAAGAAGTAGGAGGCTCCCAAGCGACACCTAACCAATATAGGAGGCACCACCCTCCAAAAGGTAATAGGCTCGATAATGTCGATGAACTCCTTGCTCTTGTGATTCAAGATGATAAACTCCTCAACACTCAATCACTCTCTCATAGATTTGGCTTGGTGGAAGAGGTTGATCTGGTGGAAAGCAACTTGGGGAGTCGAGAAATCAAGATTCATATGATAGGAATGGAATTGCATGATCTCAACACATGAGTAGGTGGTTCTCTGTCAGAAAATAAGTAGGTATGAGTGGGGAACTGCTCTGAGTGCTTCTCTTGCGAGCGAGTGTGGTGGAGGGGTATATATAGGCATCTCCAAAAATCCAACCGTTACTCCTAATAAGTCAAACTCGGTGTAACCGATGTGTAAATCTTGGTGGTACCAAGTTGCCTCAAAGGTAGCAACTTTTGATTCTCGGTGAGACCGATACATAAATCTCGGTTGCACCGATAAGGTGACCAATGGTCAGATTGCGAATCTCGGTGATGCCGATTCACAAAACTCGGTCGGACCGATTTTGTAAACTTGCATAACAAGAAGTTGGCAAATCAAACTCGGTGGCTTTGAAGTGGAATCGGTTGCACTGAAAAGCTAGGGTTTGGCTGAGTCTGTCTGAGGTTGAAAATCGGCGGCACCGAATGGAAAGTGTTGGTTGCACCGGTTTTAGATACTTGGCTTTGGATAGACTTTTGTGAAGAGCTTGTGGGTGTATGTGGTGACTATCACTTGTGCACGTATGAGCATTTTGTTCACCAACAAAACCTTACCCCTTTTTAATAGTATTGGCTTTCCTATGGACTCAAAGTGATTTCTCACAAAAGGTAAAATGTAGAGTCCTTTGCTTGAAGCTTGGCCAATGATGTTTCTTGTCCTTCTTCTTCATGGGGATACTTTCCACACTCCTTTTTGCCAGACCATATCGCTCTATGGACTTTATCTGAAATACACTACATGAAAGTATTAGTCCAAGAGACAATGTATGTTGTCATGAATTATCAAAACCACCATGGGAGCACATTGTTCTTTCAAAATCCCCCTTTTTGGTAATTGATGACAACATACAATCAAAGCTTCAAATAAAGATATGCATGAATATAATGAAGACTTTGAGAGACACATGACTTAGACTCACCCCACCTAAATGTGTGCAATCCTTTTAAAGGATAGTTGCTTTGGAATGCAGGGACACACATGTAGTAGAAGGGATATGATAAGTCATGTGTATCTTGGCAATATGTATCAATTGTATATTAATGAGGTGTATCCCTGTTCAAGACTTAACTCTTGCAAACAATATGTGCAAGAAGCAAGAGATCATCTTGATCAAAGATATGATGCATGTACTTACCTTGAGTTCTTGAGCATTTTAGCAGTAGTAATACACTTGAGAAAACAATGTTAGGAAACACAAGAGTATTCTACTAATCAAAAACACAAAATACCAAGATAGTATTCCTTAAGATTGATAGGGATCCAAGATCATTTAGAAGTTTCTCCCCTGTAGATATGAAAATGATGGATCATCCTCCCCCCGCGAATCTTAGTATGTAGATATTGGGATTGGATAGGGTGAGAAAATTCTAACATGAGAAATCAAATGCAATAACAAAATATATACTCATCTATTTATTTTCTCCCCTACTCTGTTATTCTCCCCTTGTTTATATAAGTATAAACTTTGATATTCTTCTCTCCCCCTAAATTATATCTCCCCCTTTGCATAAGCATGTATCTCCCTCTTTAGCTTTGAAGCTTTGTATATTTCTCCCTCTTTGGCATTAATTGCCAAAAGGGTCAGATATTGATTAAGAAGGGATACTTGAGAACAAGGGTCATAGAATGTAGGATTCATAGAATATGAAAATCATGAGAAAAATGAGGGAATCATGGAAAATAATTTCTCTCCCTTTAGCTAAACTGAAAATTTGCAGAACTTCTCCTCCTTTGAGTTAGGGATCCTTGAATGTAATTCTCCCCCTTTTTTCATAATAAGGGATCATAGAAGGATTGAGAAAACACAAAAGGAACACAAATATTTACAACATCAAACTTAGACTGAAATAAAATAGATAGTCGATGGATCCGAGGCAACTTGGTCGGTGGTACCGATGTGGTGTTGTGCAACTCATCTGCAGAATTGGTAGATCCAAGTCCTTTGAATCGGAGGCTCCGAGGTATAAAACAGATTTATCAATTTAGGGATATATGTCAAGGATATGTTTTTTGTCTTCTTCCTTCCATCATCAAAGTGAGGATGTGTATACTTGGTCATGAGAAGATTGCATAAGATAGGAGTTGATTGCAATCTTGTGGACTGTTGTTCTTTCAAGTACCTACAAAGGAGTTAGATGCAAGACAAGGGAGCATATAATTCCAAGAAATGATATTCAAGATAATAGCATGGAATAAACAATGAATCTCATCCCCTTGCAAGCATACGAGCGATCTTAGCTCAAGTTTGAAGCATCAATGATGTTCAATTCACTCCTCAAATGACAAAAACACTCTTTCATCAAGTGGCTTAGTAAAGATATCGGCCAATTGCTTGTTAGTACCAACATGCTTAAGATTAATGTCTCCTTTGGCAACATGGCCATGAATGAAATGTTGTCAAACTTAAATATGCTTGATTCGAGAGTATTGCATAGGAATATGACCAATCTTAATAGCACTTTCATCATCACAAAGTAATGTCACATTTTTAACATTAATTCCATAAGCTTTAAGTGTTTGTGTCATCCATAATAATTGTGCACAACATGATCCAGCAGCAATATATTCAACTTTGGCAGTGGACAGAGATACCGTGTTTTGTTTATTGGAGGAACAAGACACAAGGGATCTACCAAGAAATTGACATGTCTCGAGGTGGATTTTCTATCAACCTTGTCACCGGCATAGTTCGGGTCAAAATAGCCAACAAGATCAAAAGAAGATCCCTTGGGATACCAAATGCCAAAGTTTGGTGTATGTAACAAGTATCATGTGTTTAACAGCCTTAAGATGACATTCTTTAGGTGCAACTTGATATCTAGCACACATGCAAACACTAAGCATAATACCGGGACGAGAGGCACATAGATAAAGCAATGAACCAATCATTGATCGATAAACCTTTTGATCAAACGGTTCACCCTCCTTAGTGAGATCATCGTGTACTCTAGTGGTCATGGGAGTTTTCATACCTTTGCGCTCTTGCAAGTTGAATTTTTTTATCAAGTCCTTGGTGTACTTGGTTTGGGAGATGAATGCAACTTCTCTCGTTTGCTTGATTTGTAGACCAAGGAAGAATTTCAGCTCACACATCATAGACATCTCATACTTCTCTCACATCAACCTTCCAAACTTCTCACTAAAATGTGGGTTAGTAGAACCTAAGATAATATCATCGACATAAATTTGGCACACAAATAGTTCACGATTAACTCTCTTTGTGAATAAGGTTGCATCAATTTTACCAATTTCAAAACCTTTTCAATGAGAAACTTCATTAGGCATTTATACGAAGCACGAGGAGCTTGCTTAAGACCATATAAAGCTTTGCGAAGTTTGTAAACATGGTCAGGTTTCTTAGGATTTACAAAACTAGGTGGTTTCTTAACATGGACCTCTTCTTCAATCTCACCATTTAAAAATGCAATTTTAATATCCATTTGGTAAAGCATGATATCATGGTGATTAGCATAAGCAAGAAGAATTCGAATATCTTCTAATCTAGCAATGGGGGTGTAGGTCTCACTGTAGTCCATACCTTCGACTTGCGTATATCCTTGGGCTCTGAGGCGAGCCTTGTTGCAAACGACTTGACCATCTTCGTCTTGCTTGTTCCGAAATACCCATTTCATGTCGATAATGTTTTGCTCGTTCCTGGGATTCTCCACTAGTGTCCATACTTTGTTCCTATCGAAGCTTTGAAGCTCTTCATGCATAGCGTTCACCCAATCCGCATCTTCAACAGCTGGTTCAACCTTCAGAGGTTCAATGCTAGAGATGAAAGGATAATGCTCACAAGAGTTAGCCAAGCGAGTTTTAGAGCGAGTGATCCTACCTATTTGTATGTCAACCAAGATTTGGTTTAGAGGATGGTTCTTGGTCACTTGTGCTCGAACTCGGGGTAGCTTAGGCTTGTTAGTTGGTGGAGCTTCTTCTTCTTCTTCATCTCCTTCATCTCCGTTGTTGTCGATGTGGTCATCTCCTTGAGGTGGTGGTGAAGGAGGTTGTGGTGGATCATCATGATGTACTTCCTCCCCCTGTTCATCTTGTCGTGTACCGCTTGTGGATGATTGCATGTCATATTGTTGGTAGCCTTGATCTGAAGTAGGAGCTTCCACTTAGGTTGATGAAGTATTTTCCTTCACCTGCATGGGACGAATCTTGTGGATGGGCAAGTCTTGGATAGATTTCAAAGGATCTTTATCACCTACATCAATTGGAAATTGTTCGACTTGCGAACCATTAGACTCATCAAACTTCACATCTATCGTCTTCAACTTTTCGAGTGAAGTTGTTGTAGACACGGTAGGTGTGAGAGTTAGATCCATGACCAAGTAGGAAACCTTCATGAGATTTGGGAGGAAATTTAGCACGACAATGCTTATCAAGAATGCAACACTTACAGCCGACTACCCGAAAGTATCCAACTTGGGGTTTGTTACCGGTGAGAATCTTGTATGCCGTTTTAACGAGAAGCTTGTGCAAGTAGAGTCAGTTTGTGGCATGACATACTGTTTCCACGGCTTCTGCCAAAAAGTGTCTTGGCGTCTTGTATTCATCAAGCACCGTTCTTGCCATCTCAATGATGGTTCAGTTCTTTATCTCAACAAATCCATTTTGTTGAGATGTGTATGTAGCCGAGAACTCATGTGAAATACCCTCTTCATCAAGAAAGGTATCCACATGGGTGTTGTTGAACTCCGATCCGTTATCGCTTTGAACCTTCTTATCTTCACTTCAAACTGATTTTGCGCCTTGTGTGTGAAGTTCTTGAAGATCTTTTGTACCCGTGACTTATCATCAAGAAATAATACCCACGTAAATCTCGAAAAATCATCAACTACAACTAGATCATAAAAGTTTCCACCGAGACTCTTGTAAGCATTGGGACCAAAAAGATCCATATGAAGTAACTCAAGTGGTCTCCTAGTGGTCATGATGTTCTTGACCAGATGACTTCCACCTACTTTGTTTCCTGCTTGAACATCGCTACAAAGTCTATCTTTTTCAAAGACAACATCTTTAAAACCAAGAATGTGATTGCCCTTGATAAGCATATCTAGATTGTGCATGCCTACATGTCCAAGCCTTCTATGACCAAGCCAACCTTTAGATGATTTTGCAATGAGACAAGTATGAGGTTGGGCCTTTTTAGTGAAATCAACAATGTACAGATCACCTCTACGAATAGTGGTAAAGACAATTTTGTGATTATCAAATCGAAACACTTAGCAATCTAATTTGGTAATAGCACACTGAAACCGAAGTCTGCTAGTCTAGATACTGAAAGAAGATTGTAGCCAAGGGATTCACCAAGCATCACATTTTGAATGGAGCTATCATGAGATATGGCCACCTTACCAAGGACAAGTACCTTACCCTTAGAGTTGTCTCCAAAGGTCACATACCTTCTAGGACCTTGATTAGGTGTGATCTCTTGGAACATGTCTTTATCACCAGTCATGTGATCTGTTGATCCACTGTCGAGAATCCACTCTTTTCCGCCGGACATGTAATCCTTGAAGTTTGCCATTAGACTTAGATTCCTCATGATCTTTTCATGCTCAATGTCGAACAACTCATCTTCATCATAGTGTCCATGTTGTTCATTGTCATCATTTTGTGGAATCTCCTCATCATAGAAACCAAGAGACTCGTTAGAATCGTAACCATGACAATGTTAAAGTTTATGAATGCGAATGGCTTCAATAACAATGCTCTTGATAGTAGTGACATCTCCTTTAGTACGCATAAGATCACGGATCTCAAATTGGCATTTGTCAAAGTTTGGATCACTAGGCTTTATTTTGTGAAAATCAATAGTTTTATGAAGAATTTCATCAAGATTACCTAATGAGAGATTTGGATATCGTTTCTCGAAATCAGTCCACAAAGTATAAGCACATGTAACGTTCTTCAATTGAGAAAGCACGAATCTTGGTAAGCCTCTAACAATGAGATTGACAGTTCTAAGGTTACCAAGCATGTTAATTTCCTCTTCGCGTGTGGGATGCAGTTCATCAATGGGGAGCTCATAGGGATTTTCAATATGTTTTCTCAAATGGAATTTGTCAAATAGATCAATCATGGCATTCTTCCATCGACTATAGTACTCTCCATCAATAATGGGCACTCTACAATACAAACTCTCCCTCCCAGATTCATCCATCTTCCTCCACGTGGTGAAACTGAAGCAGTGGAGACCAATGCTCGATACCAATTGCGGGATCACTAGAAGTGTATGTCTAGAGGGGGTTTAATAGACTACTAGCAGGAATTTAAAACTACAACAAGCATAAGTTCAAGGATTGGCAATTTTAGCATATATAATAAGTCTAGAACACCCTACACATGCAAGTCAACAAGTATAGCAGTGGAAAGTAAAGACATTGCACCTGAGAGTAAGGAGTAGAGATAGAGAGATCAAACGCATGAAGGACACGAATATTTTTCCCGTGGTTCCAATAGGTGGTGCTATCGTACGTCCACATTCATGGAGTCTTCAAACCACGGAGAATAATGGTCGTGAGAGTCCATGGAGGGATCTACCCATGGAAAGTTCCACGAAGAAGCAACCTTGACTATACCATGATGGCCTACGTCCACGGAGGACTACCCTAACTCAGGGTAGATCTTCACGAAGTAGGCGATCTCCTTGCCCTTACAAACTTATTGGTTTACTCCACAACACGAAGTAGGAGGCTCCCGAGCGACACCTAACCAATCTAGGAGGCACCACCCTCTGAAAGGTAATAGGCTCGATAATGTCCATGAACTGGCTGCTCTTGTGCTTCAAGATGATAGACTCCTCAACACACAATCACTCTCTCACAGATTTGGCTTGGTGGAAGAGGTTGATTGGGTGGAAAGCAACTTGGGGAGGCTAGAGATCAAGATTTATATGGTAGGAATGGAATGACATGATCTCAACACATGACCAGGTGGCTCTCTCTCAGAAAATCAGTAGGTATGGGTGGGGAACTGTTCTGAATGCTTCTTTTGCGAGTGAGTGGTGGTGGAAGGGTATATATAGGCATATCCAAAATCCAACCGTTACTCCTAATAAGTTAGACTCGGTGGAACCGACGTGTAAATCTCGGAGGTACCGAGTTGCCTCAAAGGTAGCAAATTTTGAATCTCGGTGAGACCGATACATAAATCTTGGTTGCACCGATAAGGTGACCAACGGTCAGATTGCCAATCTCGGTGATGCCGATTCACAAAACTCGGTCAGACCAATTTTGTAAACGTGCGTAACAGGAAGTTGGTAATCCAAACTCGGTGGCACCAAAGTGGAATCGGTTGCACCGAAAAGCTAGGGTTTGGCTGAGTCTGTCTGAGGTTGAAAATTGGTGGCACCGAATGGAAGTGTTGGTTGCACCGATTTTAGATACTTGGCTTTGGACAAACTTTTGTGGAAGAGCTTGTGGGTGTATGTGGTGACTATCACTTGTGCACGTATGAGCATTTTGTTCGCCAACAAAACCTTACCCCCTTTTAATAGTTTTGGCTTTCCTATGGACTCAAAGTGATTTCTCACAAAAGGTAAAATGTAGAGTCCTTTGCTTAAAGCTTGGCCAATGCTGTTTTTATCCCTCTTCTTCATGGGGATACTTTCCACACTCCTTTTTGCCAGACCATCTCGCTCTATGGACTTTATCTGAAATACACTAGATGAAAGTATTAGTCCAAGAGACAATGTATGTTGTCATGAATTATCAAAACCACCAAGGGAGCACATTGTGCTTTCAATATGCCTCCAGGAGGAAGACTATTGTTGATGACATGTTCTATACTAAGGAACAACATGATTTCTACCAGACTGTCCTATTGGACAAGAGCCCAATAGTCAGTGACATGAGATATGTTGACTGGGCCTACATCAAGGAAATTAGGACTACTTTCCCAATGTGCAGGACAACTTCAGATGCATAGACATTGAGAACTTGGTTGGGAGAGAGTTCACATCTTGGAATGATGAGATGATTATGTAGTTCTACTCCATAGCTCATTTCTACCCAGATGGTCATATCACATGGATGATTGAGGGAGTCAGATATTAGTCTACTATGGATGAGTGGGATACCATCTTAGGAGTCCCACATGTAGAAGAAGGAGATATTGACGTCTACGCTGAAGCCAAGATGAGTCACAACTCCATGGTTGACATGTACACTCTTATCCTTGCTGCCTATGTGAACACACATAAGTTTGGCTCTATCTATCATTTGCCCGCAGGACTACCCAGCACCAACACGATCATGAGATATGCATTGAAGCCCAAGTTAGGAGATGATAAGATGATCAGGGGGTACTCCATTACAATGCTGCACCATATAGACCCCCACGCCAGATTTCAAGTGATGGATTTGCTTGTAGAGACAATCAAGAGGACAACTGCTGATCAGAAACAATCATGTGGATATGCACCATACATTTGGATGCTCATCAACTCCAAGCTATAGAAGAATCTATATGCACTTAATCATCCTCATATGCCACTTCAGCTAGAGCTAGAGGACAATGTTGTGGTGATGGACCCCTCTCATCCCACTTCAGCTACTGCATAGGCAAAGGCAAAAGCAGCTAGAACCACTAGTGCTCAAGTGCCTAAGGCAAAGAGTGATCAAATGGCGCTTCTCATCAAATCTTTCCAGGATATAGAGAAGAATGTTGCTGAAAGTCTTAAGAACCAAAAGAGCATTGTGCGGAACATGGATACCAAGTTTCATGCTCTCAACAACAAGGTGGATGAGCTTACCAAGACTATCACTTAGCTGAAGCAAGAGGTTGATGTAGTGCCTAGTCCCCACTCCTCGGATGATCATAGTCCTCCCCCTTGGACCAATACCCAGTTCAAGACTGAGGCAAGATTGTCTGCCATGCTAGTTGCTGAGTTGAGACCATATTCATCAGCACCAGCTACTGCTTTGACTGCTCCGTCAACACCTCTAGTGTCTACTCCACCACCCCAGAGGACATGTGTAGAAGCTTTCGCGGACACCCTTCTCTCGACTCCTT
This sequence comes from Hordeum marinum, assembly GCA_022496015.1. Classification (NCBI taxonomy): domain Eukaryota; kingdom Viridiplantae; phylum Streptophyta; class Magnoliopsida; order Poales; family Poaceae; genus Hordeum; species Hordeum marinum. Next base: position 300,467,161 of record CM039674.1, on the reverse strand, counting down.
CAACAACTACTGATACGTCTCCAACACATCTAAATTTTTTGATGATGGCATGCAATTATATTATCCGTTTTGGATGTTTTATATGCATTAATATGCTATTTATATTATTTTCGGGACTAACCTATTAATCTAGAGCCTAGTGCCAGTTTCTGTATTTTCCTTGTTTTTGAGTATTGCAGATATGGGATATTAAACGGAGTCCAAAAGGAATAAAATATTCGAAATGATTTTTTTCCAAGGAAAGAGATCTACATGACTTGGATTGCACGACAGGGCATCTGCGAGGAGGTCACAAGCCAGGGAGGCGCGACCACCCCCTGGCCGCGCCTGGCAGGCTTGCCACCTCCTGGCAGGTCTCCTAACCCTATTCTTTGTCCTATAAATACCCAAATATTCCCCCACTACCAAAAAGAGCCACACAAATACTTTTCCGTCGATAGAAGCCTCCGTACCTGAGAGATCCAATCTTGGAGCCTTTTTCGGTAATCTACCGAAGGGGGATCGGATCACTAAGGGCATCTACATCAACTCCATTGCCCCTACGATGATGCGTGAGTAGTCCACCATAGACCTACGGGTCCAGAGCTAGTAGCTAGATGGTTTCTTCTCTCTCTTTGTTCTTCAATACCATGTTCTTCATGATCTTCATGGAGATCTATCCGATGTAATACTCTTTTGCGGTGTGTTTGTCAAGATCCGACGAATTGTGGGTTTATGTTTAGATTATCCATGAATCTTATTTGAGACTTTTATGAATTCTCATATGCATGATTTCATATATTTGAAAGTCTCTTCGAGTTATTGGTTTGGTTTGGAGAACTAGATTGGTAATTCTTGCAATGGGAGAAGTGCTTAGTTTTGGATTCAATCTTGTAGTGTCCTCACCCAGTGACAAAGTAGAGGTAGCGAGGCACGTATTGTATTGTTGCCTTCAAGGGTAACAAGATGGGATTTTCATCATATTGCTTGAGTTTATCCCTCTACATAATGTCATCTTACCTAATGTGTTACTCTGTTCTTCATGAACTTAATACTCTAGATGCAGGCAGGAGTCGACCGATGTGTGGAGTAATAGTAGTAGATGAAGAATCGTTTTGGTCTACTTGACACGGACGTGATGCCTATTTGCATAATCATTGCCTTGTATATCTACATGATTATTTGCCTTTATATTAGTTGCTCGACAATATTTTTTTTACCCACCGTGATACTTCCCTTCAAGAGAGAAGCCTCTAGTGAAATCTATGGCCCCCGAGTCTACTTTCCATAATATATTTTCAGATCTATAAACCAAAAATACCAAAAATACCTTGTTGCAATTTGTTTATCTTTTACCTTCCACAATCGTTTACATCTATCTCTATCAGATCTAATCCTTGCAAATAACCGTGAAGGGATTGACAACCCCTTTATAGCATTGGGTGCAAGAGTTTGATTGTTTGTGTAGGTGCATCCATTGGTGACTTGCTTGTTCCTCCTACTGGATTGATACCTTGGTTCTCATCAAATGAGGTAAATACTTATCTACTTCGCTGCATCACCCTTTGCTCTTGAAGGGAAAACCAACGCAAGCTCAAGAGGTAGCAAGAAGGATTTCTGGCGCCGTTAACGGGGAGGATACACATCAAGCCTACCAAGTACCCATCACAAACTCATCGCTTGCATTTACATTATTTGCCATTTGCCTCCCATTTTCCTCTCCCCTAGTTCTAAAATGATTTTCAGAAAATACCAAAAAGATATGCCTTTTTTATTCGCCCTTCTTCCGTTCGCCTTTTTTGTTTGACCTTTTGCTTGCTTGTGTGCTTGATTGCTTGTTTTGTCATGATGTCTGAGAATACCAAGCTTTGTGACTTTTCCAATACTAATAATAATGATTTTATTAGTACTCTGATTGCTCCCGCCACTAGTACGGAATCTTATGAAATTAATGTTGCTTTGCTTAATCTTGTTATGAAAGAAATTTTTTTGGCCTTCCTAGTGAAGATGTCGCTTCCCATCTAAATACTTTAATTGAGTTGTGTGATATGCAAAAGAAGAAAGATGTGGACAATGATATTGTTAAATTGAAGCTATTTCCGTTCTCACTACGAGATGGTGCTACATATTGGTTTTCATCTTTGCCTATAAATAGTATTTATTCTTGGAATAAGTGTAAAGATGCTTTTATTTTCAAGTACTTTCCTGCCCACTAAGATCATCTCCCTTAGGAACGATATTATGAATTTTAAGAAACTTTATCATGAGCATGTTGCACAATTTTGGGAGAGGATGAAATTAATGATTAGGAATTGCCCCTCACATGGTTTGAGTATATGGATGATTATACAATTTTTTATGCGGGATCGAATTTTGCATCTAGGAATCTTTTAGATTCAGCCACAGGTGGTACTTTTATGGAAATCACATTAGGAGAGGCTACTAAACTCCTAGATAATATTATGACAAACTACTCTCAATGGTATACTCAAAGATCTCCTACTAAAATGGTGCATGCTATTTAAGAAATTAATACTTTGAGTGAAAAAATGGATGAATTTATGAAATTGTTTGCTAGTAAGAATGCTCCTATTAATCCAAATAATATTCCTTTGTCTTCTTTGGTTGGAAATAATAATGAATCTATGGATGTGAATTTTGTTGGTCGGAACAATTTTGGTAATTACGAGTATAGAGGTAATTTCAACCCTAGGCCGTTTCCTAGTAATTCCTCTAATAATTATGGTAATTACTACAACAATTCTTATGGAAATTATAATAAGGTGCCCTCTGATATTTAGAATATCGTTAAAGAATTTATTGGTTCACAAATGGTTTTCAATACTACTATTGAAGAAAAAGTGCTCAAGATTGATGATTTGGCTAGGAGCATTGATAAAATTTCGCTTAAGATTGATTCTTTGAAAGGTAGATCTACTCCACCAAGTATGATATTAATGAATCTTTAAAAGCTATGATAATTTCCATTGACGAAAGTAAGGAAAGAACCGCTAGAATTCATGATAAGCGTGAGTGGCTTGAAAAGGTGTGTTCTCGTGATAATAATGATGAAGATCTTAAAGTTATTGATGTGACCCCTATTGAATCTTTGTTTTACAATATAAATCTTAATAAGGATGGGACTGGAGATAAGTGAACTTTAGTTAAAAGGCATCCCAATGATTCAGAGTCTATAGATCTTTATGCTTAGATTGATAAAAGTGGGGTGGAAGATGTCAAAACTTTAAATAGCAATGAACCCACTCTTTTGGATTTCAAGGACTTTAATTATTATAGTTTATCTTTGATTGATTGTATTTCCTTGTTACAATCCATGATGAATTCTCCAAATGCTTATAATCAAAATAAGGCTTTTACTAAACATATTGTTGATGCTATGATGAAATCTTATGAAGAAAAACTTGATTTAGAAGTTTATATACCTAGGAAGCTTCATGATGAGTGGGAACCTACTATTAAGATTAAAATTAAAGATTATGAGTGCCATGCTTTTTGTGATTTGGGTGCTAGTGTTTCCACGATTCCGAAATCTTTATGTGATGTGCTAGGATTCCATGATCTTGATGATTGCTCTTTAAATTTGCAACTTGCGGATTCCACTATTAATAAACCTATGAGAAGGATTAATGATGTTCTTATTGTTTCAAATAGTACTTATTTTCCCATAGATTTTATTGTTCTTGATATAGATTGCAATCCTACATGTCCTATTATTCTTGGTAGACCTTTCCTTAGAACGATTGGTGCAATTATTGACATGAAAGAAGGAAACATTAGATTTCAATTTCCATTAGGGAAATTCATGGAACACTTTCCTAGAAATAAAATAATATTTCCTTATGAATCTATTATGAGAGATACTTTTGTATGTCATACCAAATATGACAATACCTAGATCTATTGCGTTTTTCCTAGCTAGGGGCGTTAAACAATAGCGCTTGTTGGGAGGCAACCCAATTTTATTTTTGTGTTCTGCTTTTTGCTTATGTTTTTGAGTGTTTCCCACATTATTACTTCTGTTGAAATTATGCTTTGGTGTTTTAATTAGTGTTTGAGCCAAGCAAAACCTTTGGGGTGATCTATGGTGGTTGTTGATTTGATTTTGCTGAAAAACAGAAACTTTTGTGCTCAGTCCAGGAATTTTCTAATTTTTTCAGAGCGTCGAATGAGTCTGAAATTTTACACAGTATTTATATATAAACTTACCAGGATTTCCTAATTTTTCAGAATATTTTGAGTTACACAGGTATAAGAAGTTTTTAGATCTATAGAGACTGTTCTATTTTTGAAAGATTCTGTTTTCTTTGAGTTTTTTACATATTTTGATGAATCTATGGGTTGTATCGTGAGGTATGAACCATGAAGAAGTTAGAATACAATAGGTATTACACCAATATAAATAGAGAATGAGTTCACAACAGTACCTAAAGTGGTGATTTATTTTCTTATACTAACGGATCTCACGAGTATTCTGTTAAGTTTTGTGTTGTGAAGTTTTCAAGTTTTGGGTAAAGATTTGATGAACTATAGAATAAGGAGTGGCAAAAGCCTAAGATTTGGGATGACCAAGGCACCTCAAGTAATATTTAAGGATGCCAAAGAGCCTAGGTTTGGGGATGCCCCAGAAGGCATCCCCTCTTTCGTCTTCAATCCATCAGTAAATTTACTTGAGCCTATATTTTTATTCACCACATGATATGTGTTTTGCTTGGAGCACCTTGTATGATACGAGTCTTTGATTTTTAGTTTGCCACATTCATCCTTGCTGAACACATCTTTTGAGAGAGACACACGTTAATTGTGAATTTATTAGAATGCTCTATGTGCTACACTTATATCTTTTGAGATAGGCAATTTTTCTCCATGTGCTTCACTTATATTTTTTAGAGCATGGTGGTGTTTGTGTTTTATGGAAATAATTGAACTCTCGTACCTCACTTATATTATTTTGAGAGTCTTTAAACAGCATGGTAATTGTTCTAGGTTATGAATTTAGTCCTAGTATGATAGGCATCCAAGAGGTATATAATAAAAACTTCCATATTAAGTGCATTGAGTATTTTCGAGAAGTTTGATTCCTTGCATAAAGTTTTGAGATATAAAGATGGTAATGTTCAGAGTCATATTAGGAAGTAATTGTGATTTGGTAAAAATACATGTGTAAAGGTTTGTGATTCCCGTAGCATGCACGTATGGCGAACCGTTATGTAAGGAAGTCGGAGCATGATTTGTTTATAGATTGTCGACCTTTGTGTGAGAGTCGGGAGCACGCAATAGTTAACTCCTACCAACCTCTCCCCTAGGAACATGCGTCTAATACTTTGCTTCGATGACTAATAGACTTTTGCAATAAGTATGTGAGTTCTTTATGACTAATGGTGAGTCCATGGATTATACACACTCTCACCCCTCCATCTTTGCTAGCCTCTCTAGTACCGCGCAACTTTCGCCAGTACAATAGACCCACCTTCCTCAAAACAGCCACCAAATATCTTTCCTCAAAACAGCCACCAAATGTCTTTCCTCAAAACAACCACCATACCTACCTATTTTGGCATTTCCATAGCCATTCTGAGATATATTGCCATGCAACTTCCATCATTTCCTTTTATCCTGACTTGCACCATCACTTTCATATTGCATATAGAGTCATATTTTGTTCTAGGGATCAAGTTGTATTTTCTTTTGAGTTGTAAGTACATAAAAGTGCGATGACTATCATTATTAGAGCATGTCCCATGTGAGGAAGGGATGATGGAAGCTATGATTCCCTCACAAGTGGGGATGCGATTCCGGACTTTATGAAAAATAAAAGAGGCATTAGATTCCCACAAAAAAAAGAGAAAAGAGAGAAGGGACATTTATACTATATTTTTCCACACTTGTGCTTCAAAGTAGCACAATGATCTTCATGGTAGACAGTCTCCTATTTTGTCACTTTCATATAACTAGTGAAATTTTTCTTCATGATGCACGTCCACTTAGTTTCTTTTTGAGCTTTCATACACTTATAGCTCTAGTGCATCCGTTGCATGGCAATCCCTACTCACTGACATTGATATCTATTAATGGGCATCACCATAGCGTATTGATACGCCTTGTTTATGTGAGACTATCTGCTCCTTTTCCTTGACAGCCTCCACCATATTCTATTCCACCTATAGTGCTATATCCATGGCTCACGCTCATGTATTGCGTGATAGTTGAAAAGGTTTGAGAACATAATAAGTTTGAAACAATTGCTTGACTTGTCATCGGGGTTGTGGATCATATAAATACTTTGTGTGGGGAAGATGGAGCATAGCCAGACCATATGATATTGTAGGGATAACTTTCTTTTGCCATTATATTTTAAAAAGACACAATTCCTTTGCTAGTATGCTTGAAATATTATTGTTTTTATGTCAATATTGAGCACTTGTTTTGAGTCCTATGGATCTGAATATTCATGCCACAATAGAGAATATTACAAGGATAAATATGTTAGGTAGCACTCCACATCAAAAATTCTGTATTTATCATTTACCTACTCGAGGACGAGCAGGAATTAAACTTGGGGATGCTGATTTGTCTCCAACGTATCTATAATTTTTGATGATGGAATGCTATTATATTATCTGTTTTGGATGTTTTATATGCATTAATATGCTATTTTTATATTATTTTTCGTACTAACCTATTAATCTAGAGCCTAGTGTCAGTTTCTATTTTTCCTTGTTTTTGAGTATTGCAGATATGGAATATTAAACGGAGTCCAAATAGAATAAGATATTCAGAATGATTTTTCTCGAAGGAAAGAGATCTACCAGAGTTGGAGTGCATGGCAGGGTATCTGCGAGGAGGTCACAAGCCAGGGAGGCGCGACCACCCCCTGGCCACGCTTGGCAGGCTTGCCACCTCCTGGCAGGTGTCCTAACCCTATTCTTCGTCCTATAAATACCCAAATATTCCCCCAATACCAAAAAGTTCCTGGCAAATAATTTGCCGCCGACAGAAGCCTCTGTTCCCGAGAGATCCAATCTTGGAGCCTTTTTTGATAATCTGCCGGAGGGGGATGCGATCATGGAGGGCATCTACATCAACTCCATTGCCCCTCCGATGATGCATGAGTAGTCTAGCATAGACCTACGGGTCCATAGATAGTAGCTAGATGTCTTCCTCTCTCTCTTCGATCTTTAATACCATGTTCTTCATGATTTCCATGGAGATCTATCCGATGTAATACTCTTTTGCGGTGTGTTTTTCAAGATCCGATGAATTGTGGTCAAGATCCGATGAATTGTGGGTTTATGTTCAGATTATCCATGAATCTTATTTGAGTCTTTCCTGAATTCTTGTATGCATTATTTCATATCTTTGCAAGTATCTCTGAGTTATTGGTTTGGTTTGGCCAACTAGATTGGTAATTCTTGCAATCGGAGAAGTGCTTAGTTTTGGGTTCAATCTTACGGTGTCCTTACCCAGTGACATAGTAGGGGTAGCGAGGCACATATTGTATTGTTGCCATCAATGGTCACAAGATGGTTTTTTCATCATATTGCTTGAATTTATCCCTCTACATCATGTCATCTTACCTAATGTGTTACTCTGTTCTTCATGAACTTAATACTCTAGATGCAGGCAGGAGTCAATAGATGTGCGGAGTAACAGTAGTAGATGCAGAATCGTTTTGGTCTACTTGACACGGATGTGAGGCCTATATGCATTATCATTGCCTTGGATATCTACATGATTATTCACTTTTCTATCAATTGCTTGACCGTATTTGTTTTACCCATCGTGATACTTTCCTTCAAGAGAGAAAACTCTAGTGAAATCTATGGCCCAGGTCTACTTTCCATAATATATTGTCAGATCTATAAACCAAAATTACCAAAAATACCTTGCTGCAATTTATTTATCATTTACCTTCTACAACCGTTTACATCTATGTGTATTAGATAAAATCCTTGCAAATAACGATGAAGGGATTGACAACCCCTATATAGCGTTGGGTGCACGAGTTTGATTGTTTGTGTAGGTGCATCCATTGGTGGCTTGCTTGTTCCTCCTACTAGATTTGTACCTTGGTTCTCATCAACTGAGAGAAATACTTATCTACTTCGCTGCATCACCATTTCCTCTTCAAGGGAAAACCAACACAAGCTCAAGAGGTAGCACTACCAGAGGAGATCAGGCCCATAACAACGTTTAGCTCTATATTCTTTGAACCATTTTGTAACTAGTTGCCAAAGGGGGAGAAGTAATATAGATCGTAGGCTTTGAGAGAGTGTGTGGTTTGCCTTTTGTTGCTCTCTTTGGTTTCAGAACATTTTCTCGTGTGTTATGGCTTAAACTTCGTTGTGTTTGATCATACACTTTGATGGTTGATGCTACTATGTCCTATCTTTGTGTTGCTTATGTTATGATCATTCACATATGTTTGGTGTAATATGCATTATTATTCACTCGTATCATTTATGGGCACCACCAAGTTGTATGTGACATGGACGAGTTATCCATGAACCTAATCGATTGTGCATTTGCATTCCAATGCAAATTTTAAATAGGGAACAACCATAGGGGGATCTCTTGCTTATCACATACCTCTCAAAGCGATGATGATATTCATTGATTATATCTCTTATGAAAGCTTTGATCTATATGTTGTCATCAATTACCAAAAAGCGGGAGATTGAAAACACAACTTCACCCTAGGTGGTTTTGGTAAATAACAACAACATATATTTCATTGGACTAATGTCTTCGCCAAGTATGTCTCGGGAAAAAGTTCAATGATGGATGGCTAAAGGATTGTGTGGAGAACCTCCCCAAGGAAAGGAAAGGAATTGGATTGGCCATGCTTCAAGCTACAAGACTCTACATTTTATATTTCGTGAGAAATCACATTTGAGTCCATCGGAAAGCCAATACTATTAAAAGGGGATGAGGAACTATGATGACCCGGCTGCTCAAGTGCTTAGAGATTAGTCACCAAAAATACTCACCCATTCCCCCACTAATATTCTCTGTCCAAGGCATATAGTCGAAAATCCCATCTGGTCCCATAGATTTTTTCCCTAGACAGAACCTATGCCAAACCCTAGCATCTCGGTGACACCAAGTTTCCCATTCGGTGCAACCGAAACTAGTGACCAACCTTACGGTGTCCTGTTTCTTAAAACCAAAATCTCTGAGTTTTAGGAATCGATGACACTGAGTCTTGGTAACTAACAAGGACACCCATATCGGTACCATCGAGATTCATATATCGGTCTCACCGAAAAGGCCAAAGTTACCACATTTTACACTAGGTCGGTGCAACCGAGTTTTTACTTCGGTTTCACCGAGTTGGGAAATAATATTGTAACGGTTGGATTTTTGGAGATGCCTATATATACCCCTCCACCACATCTCAATGTTAGAGGAAGCACTCAGAACATACATACACTTGGCATATCTAATTTTTTGAGAGAGCCACCTACTCATGTGTTGATATCAAGATCATCCACTCCAACCACATGGATCTTAATTTCTAGACTCCCCAAGTTGCTTTCCAGCCAATCAATCTCTTTTACCCATGCAAAACCCGTGAGAGAGTGATTGAGTGTTGAGGAGACTACCTTTTGAAGCACAAGAGCAAGGAGTACATCATACTTACCAAATCTATTACCTTTTGGAGCGTGGTGCCTCCTAGATTGGTTAGGGATTTTTCTTTCAGTTTACTCAGAAGTTTCTTAAGATCATCTCTATCACTATAAGCAAGAAAGTCTCTAGCTATATCCCCATCCATAACATAACCATCAGGTACATCAGGCATTTGAATTCTAGGTAGAGGTCTAGACAAAATAGGTGAATCGTAGTTTTCATCAATTTCAACATTCACAAGTTCTCTAGATTTAGCAATACGAGCATCGAGCAAATCATCTAGTGTCACATGTTCAGTTTCATCTAGCATATGAGTAGCATCATCATAATTTTTAAAAAGCAGAAGTAGCATCATCACTTACTTGTGACGTATCAGATTGAATAGCAAGTGGTGGTGTTGCAAGCTTACTAAAGACAGAATGTGAATCAAGTGCAGAGCTATATGTCAATTCCTTACCTATCCTCATCCTAGAGGGTACAATGTTTGTTTTACCGTCTTTTAGATTCTTCATAGTGAAAATTAAAATACCCGATGAACACAATAAATAGAGATATTTTGTCACGCCCAAGATGCAGTCCTATCCTTATTTCGGCATGAGGGCCTCGACAGGGATAGAAGCACATCTCGTCGTGTTGCAAGAATGGATATCATTACAAGTACATGTACATAAGAGATGAGTATATGGAATTGGCTTACACTCGCCAAAAGCTACATCAGGGTCACATAAATACAACAACATACTCAAACATCATACAGAAGAGCAGGGTCCGACTACGAACGAAAACAAACGACAAAATGACATCCATCCTTTCTATCCTAGGCTCCCGCCTGGAACCCATCCTAGATTGATGAAGAAGAAGAAGAAGAACTCCAAATGAAATCAAGCAATGCGCTCAAGTCAAATCATCACATTACCTGTACCTGCAGCTGTTGTTGTAGTAATCTGTGAGCCACAGGGACTCAACAATCTCATTTCCAAGGGTATCAAGACTATTAAAGCTTAATATGTGAGGTATGGTTAAGTGATGAGGCTGCAACAAGCGACTAAGCATTTGTTTGAGTGGCTAACTTACGCGTACAGAAAGTAAAGTATGGTGGTTTACGCATAACAGACGTGAACTAGTAATGATCACTAACTGATCCTAAACACCTACTTACGTCAATCATAACCCCACCATGTTCTCTTTCGGATAAGGACTCACGAAAAGAGACAGTCACGGTTACGCACACAGTTGGTGTATTTTATTTGAGTTTACTTCAAGTTTGCTATGTCCGGGTGTTAAACGAAGTATCCAAGTTTGCCCCATAATCGTGGGCACGGCTTCTCGAAAAGATTTAACCCTGCAGGGGTGCTCCAACTCATCCATCACAAATTAACCACATGCAACAGGAATAACCTCGACCACAGATCTCGTGATCATCCTAGGCAATTCCAAAGGAAATCCGACACCTCGAGATAGCCCGAAGAAGATCAAAGTTCCACACTCAAGACGTTCGAGAAAGGTAAAACAAATCCAGCAAGGCCGCCCGGCGTGTCGACGAACCCGATAGGAGCCGCGTATCTCGTTCTCAGGACACGACCAGATGAGCGCAACGTACAGTGGCCTGATAGAAATCTCCCAAGTTGCCCCGGATTGGCCCCGCACACGACTCTAGTTTGGACCAACACTCATGAGGAGCACTGGCCCGGGGGTTGATTAATTATCCGCGGGTGCCAGCGGGTCCCTATGCAATTCATTAGTTATTAGGCAAATGTAGTACCAATGTTGGGCCTTGCCAGACAAGTTTTATCCCAAAATGAAAATCAAGGGGGTCCTCATAACAACCCCAAGCATGTTAGGAGTGCTCAGTTGTGGAACATAACACCGGTTCACAAGTAACTAGGGCGGCAAGAGTGGAACAAAACACCAAGCTAAAGGCCAAGCCTTCCACCCTTTACCAAGTGTATAAGTGCATTAAATTAAATAGCAACAATATTGTGATAGCAAAAGAATGTCCATGTTGTCACATGGAAGCAATTGCACCTGCATCTAGAATGCTATAAGAAGGGCTGAGCAAGCGGTAACATAACCAAACAAAGGTTTGCTGGGAAGGTGGAGGGTTAGAGGCTTTCATGGCAATGTTGGGAGGCTTGACAAACAAGTGGTAGGTAGTGTGACATAACGATAAAAGTGAGACAACTAGCATAGCAATGATAGTAGTGATATCCAGGGAAATGTGTCATCTTTCCTGAGATCCCGCTCGGAAGATGATCGAGTCCATGAAGAAGACGAGCCAACGTAGTCAAACGAATCCTCACACTCCGAATGCTTTCGGAACTCTATCGAGAAGAAGCAATCCGAAACAAACAATCAACACAAGACACACCACAACATATGCATGACACGATGCGCAAACAAATATGATGCATGTGCGGTTCAGTTATGCAAGGCATGACAATTCACATCAAACAACTACTACACGTTAAGTGAAGTTCAATATGCAACGAGTTGTATAAGGATGAAACTCCACGTTGAATAGTTAGTCCATTGTCGTTTAGGTACTCATCAATGTTAAATGTTGTTAGGCATGGCAAGAGGTGAAGCATAAGTAAACTACACTATCTAGGCGTCTTAAATGAGGTCAAAAACAACTTATAGTGTTTCCGAAACGACCTCGTATTTTAATTTCGAAATTGGTCCAGATCTGAACTAATCATATTTAATAGTTGTTAAACAGCAAAATAAGTGTCACCATGAGATTCTACACATCATTATAGTCAATTTACATATATGGAACATCTCAAACGGAGCTACGGTCTAAAAGATATGAGCAACACAAGATTATATGTCATGAATGCAAAATGCATGGAAAATACAATCACAAACACTTTAAATCAAGAATGCAGCAAGTTATTATGAAACTACATGAGATTCTAAGAAAGTCTCATATGAAACATGTTCAAAACGGAGCTACGGTTCACCAAATACAACCAACACAAGTTTTATTTCAAATCTGCCACAAACAGCAAGATGGCATTTTTCATGCATGAAAACAACAAGCTACAATATACTGAAATGCACAAACTAAACATGGGGCAGTAGGATATAACACACACTTCATTTCATCTTCACATATCATACTCAAAACATGCATGGATCACATGGTAGGAAGCTCATAAGATGGCTACTTGAAAACAGTTTCAGACTTTGTGAAAATAGCAGTTTTGACGGTGCAGTTTTATCACGAAGGCATATTGACAGCAGTAAAACTATATGCTACATGTCATATTATGGCATGAAACTTAACATCATGCTATAGGACATTATCTACTACAGATCACTCCATTACATCTACCGCAAAAGGGGTTCTAGATCACTAGCAAAACACATGGCAAGGCAGCAACAAAATATTACATATTCCAGACTTGGAAATATTTTAGCATCTCCAAACAGCACAATTTGATAGCATGTAGACAACAAGAAAACAACGCCTAAACATGCATTTCTATGACAAGCAAAATGACCAGGTGCTAGGACACATATCAAAGGGCATATCTCATGTTCAAAATTATTTCATAACATGCATGCATTAAATCACACGAAAATAACAAAAGGGCATCACAGCAAAATGACATGCACCAAAAATGCTCAAATGACAAAACTACATGCACGGATAAATTCTATGGATTTTTCTACCCCGAAACATATATAAAATGATAGGTTCATGTAGGGAACTATGTCACCATTAATTACGCAAGGTCATGGCATAATTTATTAGCAAGGTAATTTATGCAAAATAAATGCAAACACCATGCCAATATATTTATCATGCATGAAAATGCGATATTATGTAATTCCTCCGAATTTTACACATTTTACATGTAGGGTTTGATTAATTCGAGGCACGGTTAAACATATATGTGTAATGCAAAATATGGCAATTATGCAAAATGGTGCAAACACTGAGTGTAAGTATTTTGTCATGTATGAAAACGTCATATAATTAAACTACACATATTTCGAAGCATTTTACATATATAACACATTTTTTTATACGGCGTACGGTTAAATATCTATTAATGTTTTAAAAACATGCAATTCGGCCTACACACGAAAAAAAACACGCGGGGGAAGGCTGGGCTCACCAGGCCTCATGGGCCGGTTTGGAGGCAGCCTGGCTAGGCCGAAGGGAGGCAGACTGGCCGGCCCACCTGGCGCTGGCGACGATCGATGGGGTGAGCGGAGGCTTGTCCTCCTCCCTCGCTCAATCCAGAGCAGAGGCAGGCCAGCGGCGCTGGTCTGCTTCGGCGACGGGCAGCGGCCTAGAGGCGAGGACGGGGCGGGTGAGGCCGGATCCGCCCCGGGGAGCTCCGAATGCGTCCGTTCCCGGCGACAGCGAGGGTCGAGGCGGCCGGCGGCGAGGTCCTGCATGGGAGAGAGAGAGGAACTCGGGGTGAGCTCGGGCAGGGGAGAGGGAGGAGAGAAATGGAGAAAGGTGAGGAAGGAGAGGAGGTCCGGCGGCGGCGACCGACGGCGGCGGCCCTGGCTCCTGTGGGAGAAGCTGGGGCGCGGAGGCGCGGCTGTGGGCGCGGCGCGCTGCAGGAGGAGCTCGGGCATGGGCGCTTGCGGGCGGCGGCGCGACCTGGGCCCAGATGGGCTTCCGCGGGCCTGGTAGCTGGGAGGAAGCTGGTGGGTGGTTTGGCATGGTATTCGAGGAAGGATTACGATTTAGGTCCCAATTAGGCAGGTGGGGGTCTATATATAGTTTTAGGGGCTAGGGTTGATGGTTTTGCTCCGTTTTCGGACCGTTCGATCTCGATCGGCCGCCCGAAAGCAGAGGGTGGGGGCTAGGTGGGCTGCGGTGGCCGTGTAGATGGGCTAGGAGGAGACGAGAGGGAGGTTTGCGTCCCGTGACACCAGCGTTCTAAAACACCGAATACGTCCAATAATAAACCGATGACCGCACTGCAATGACTGACCGATAGGGTATCAAACGAACTCAAAATGCGACAAAATTCGACAGGCGATCTACCTATAATATAACAAGACCGCGCGCCAAGTTTCAACCCAATCCGAGAATATTTTAAAGGCACTTTTAGAAACAATATTTAAATCGATGCCATGGGCACGTGCATGTGTGGTTTGTCTCGAAAGGGGCAACGGCAAGAACGGAGAGAACCGGCAACTACGAACGGATGCAAGTTTTCAAAAACAAGTGACGATGCCATGCAGATGGTGCGAATGATGCGATGATGAATGCAACAATCAAACGAATCACAGACGAGAATGGAAACAAAAGGGGAATCTTTTGGAATCTTCTGGAGCGTCGGTCTCGAGCTGTTACAACTCTCCTCCACTACATGAGGATCTCAACCCGAGATCTAGAATGAGAAGGGGAAGAGAAAGAGAAAGAGGTAAAACTTAGTTGCTTCTCAGACAAACGAGTGAAATCCACAAACCTTGAAGGTTACAAGGATATGAATAACGATATGAGGAACAAGCAAGAATTCACAAGAAATTTTGGCAGCACTTCGGTAGGATAGGGAGAAAAAATTAGATATGATGGAAAGAAATTGAAAGAGACACACCAAACTTTGGTTGGATTAGGATAAAAACTTCATAAGATAGAAGGATCATGAAAAGATTTCACATTACTCCGGTAAAATGAATAAGCAAAGAAAGAACATGATCTTGATCATACTAGAGGTGGGTTGAAAAGAGCGACACCACAAAGCCTCCGGAACAAAGAATAGAAGCTAGATCTTTGGAGAGAAGAGAACGGAAAAGAAAATAACAACTTCTACCACCATTGAACTTGGGAAGCATCTTACAAGAAGAGATAGAACGAGGTTGTTGGAAAAATCAACAACGAAAAGAATAGCTTGTTATGGGCTTATGAAAACCATCTCAAAATTATGAGGTCAGAACCTGCCACAATAGGAACAATTGATTACTTGAGAGCAACAAGATATGCAAAACTTCTTTCACCAAGAGGACAAGGAGAAAACTTGGATCATTTATAACACCATGATAGAAACAATCCTTAGGAAATGCTTTATGAGAAATCCAATCCAAGATAACTCCGAGAAGACAAGATGGGTTTACTTATCTTATTCTTGACAATTTTACTTCGAGACTCCTCATAACCAAGAATTTAATAACACCATCTCAAAATACAATGGAGAAGGAATTGAACTTAGAGATCGAAGATAAAGAACACTTAGCATGTCCAACAAGAATCTTGAAGAACACTTGAAAATGAAAGAAATCTTGATGAACCTCCATGAAGAACCTACGGAAGAACTCTGAAACGAAAGGATGAGAGAAAATAATTGAAGGTTGAAAAAGAACAAGATTGAGGCCTTCCAATAATTTAGATGATTCTAAGCAAAGAGATTCTTGGGAAAACTTGAAACTCCGGAAAAGAAAAGATAACAACACTTGAGATCAATAATTTGATATGATGAACACTCCAGAAGAAGGATTGAAATCACCTTGATGAAAAGAATAAGAATTATGGTATGCTTATCCTTCATCAAGTTAAACTGATGACAAACAACGGATTTGGCATACCACTTATCCTTTTGGAAACGATAGGAAAGATAGATAGAGCACAAACTTGAAGAGGTCATGAACAATACACCGAAAAGAATTCAAAACGAATGAGGATACTACGATTGAACGAAGATACATGGGAACGATGAGATCACGATCCACCTAATGGAAAAACTTCACAAGGCACCGGAATAATTGAGAGACGAATGAAGAGACAACAATTGAGAAGAATTTGAGAACAAACGCTCAAAGCTAAGAACGAAGAATCTTCTGAAATGATGGCCTTCGGAGGATCGAGAAATGAAAACAATATGAAAACACCAGATAGATATGGTTGAAACTCATGATTGAATAATTTGAGAGGAAAGCATCAAGATGAGATGACAATCTTCAAGAGAATGGACCAAGATTGAGGGAGACTCTCCTTCGGTCTTAAATACTGAGAATGATGACGAGAAACAACACCATGAATTACTGATACACTCCAGAAGAATGAATAAGGAAAGGTTGAGCCAACAATGAAAATGATTTAGAGCGATCTTTTAGAAGGCAAATGACTGATGAAATTCATTCTTACATCATATTAGAAGAGAACTTGAGAACATCTCCACAAAGATTAGAAGAGCCAGGTAAGATCCTGGGAAAACACATGTGGGTTATGGGCCCACTCAAAAGAAACCACCGTTGAAACAATTGATTAAAAGAGAGATTGCACCGGTACAAATTAAGAACTTGATGAGATGAGAACCTCGAAATAATCGAAAAGATTTTGAACAGACACATGAATCTTCTTAGATATCTTCAAAAGTCCCGGTAGAAAAAGAGAGGCGAATAAACAAGAGAGGCTTGGAAAAGAAATTCCAACATGGGAGAGAAATTAGAGAATGGAAATGATATGACGAACACCGAGAATTTGAATTGAATCCACCTGAGAAGAATAACAACAAGAACAAAGAATATGAGGATAGATCTTGAAATTGAAACTCCTGAGAATATTCACAAAGAATCACCGGAAACAAAACAAAAGAAAAGATAGCGGAAGCATCGATGAAGAGAAACGCACTTGGAAGAGAATTTAATCATTGAAGAAAAAGGGTGGGAGGGTGGGGAAAGCAAGGAAAACTTGGAACAGATGAGACAAACTTCGGAACGAAATATGAGGGTTGATTTTGCAAATATTGGGGATGATAGAATAACTTGAAGAGGAGCGCACTGATTGAAAAGAATTGATATGAAAACTTGATTGGGAAAAATAATTAGTATTCCCACAGAAATATGAGAACACTACTTAGCAAGATATGAAATCACCACTTGACATCGAAGCAACTCGAATTACCATATTCAAAAAACAAGGATGAGGCTGATGAAACAAGCCAGAACAAATACATACCCACTATGCACTTGTTGGAAAGATAATCCTAGGTACCTACTTGAATTCCCACCTAAGAACTTCCGAAAACTTTCTGGTTATGCAATCAGGTTTGGGGGATACAAGGAGGAAATATCTCACACAACTAGAAAACCTACACCCCAACTGTATCCATCCTTCAACACATAACCAGAGGCTTTCGCAAATTCATCTAACTCGAATCCTCAAACTCACAACGATACTAAACCATGGTGGTACCCCGGACCTCCCCAATACTGGGTGACTCCGACCTTCTCTCACCACGACAAGTACTGAAGCAATTCCGAACAACCTCCGTCCTGAGATACTAAGGAAGCTGAATGATAACGATGTGCCAAGAATTCCTCGGAGCTCAACTCCGCAGAAGAAATCAAGTCAGACAGGAGGCACCAAGACAGAACTCCGTCACATCGGCATCATATAGTTTCCAAAATACCAGCGTGATCCTAAAATATTTTGAGTTAGAAGAGGAGTAGAATCAAAATTCCTAAGTTGAATACCTCACCAGAGTATAGAAAAGGAGTAAAAAGAATCCTACTCTCCGACATAACTAGACTCAAAATAGATACTTACTAGACTCGACTCGGCCAAGTTCGATCAATCAAGGGGGCTCCTAGGTCAGTACAGGCTCTGATACCATCTTGTCACGCCTAAAATGCGGTCCTATCCTTATTTTGGCACGAGGGCCACGACAAGGATAGAATCGCATCTCGTTGTGTTGCAAGAATGGATATCATTACAAGTACATGTACAGAAGAGATGAGTATATGGAATTGGCTTACACTTGCCACAAGCTACATCGGAGTCACATTAATACGGCAACATACTCAAACATCATATAGAAGAGCAAGGTCCGACTACGGATGAAAACAAATGACAAAATGACATCCATCCTTGCTATCCCAGGCTGCCGCCTGGAACCCATCCTAGATTGATGATGAAGAAGAAGAACTCCAAATCAAATCAAGCAACACGCTCACGTCAAATCATCGCATTACCTGTACCTACAACTATTGTTGTAGTAATCTGTGAGCCACAGGGACTCAGCAATCTCATTTCAAAGGGTATCAAGACTATTAAAGCTTAATAGGTGAGGTATGGTTAAGTGGTGAGGCTGCAGCAAGCGACTAAGCATTTGTTTGAGTGGCTAACTTACGCATACAGAAAGTAAAGTATGGTGGCCTACGCATAATGGACGTGAACTAGTAATGATCACTAATTGATCGTGAACACCTACTTACGTCAATCATAACCCCACCATGTTCTCTTTTGGATAAGGACTCACGAGAAGAGACAGTCACGGTTACGCACACAGTTTGTGTATTTTATTAGAGTTTACTTCAACTTTGCTATGACCGGGTATTAAACAAAGTATCCAAGTTTGCCACATAACCGCGGGCACGGCTTCTTGAAAAGATTTAACCCTGCAGGTTTGCCCCAACTCATCCATCACAAATCAACCACACATAGCGGGAATAACCTCGACCACGGATCTCGTGATCATCCTAGGGAATTCCAAAGGAAATTCGACACCTCAAGATAGCCCGAAGAAGATCTGAGTTCCTCACTCAAGATGTTCGAGAAAGGTAAAACAAATCCAGCAAGGCCGCCCGGTGTGTTGACGAACCTGATAGGAGCCGTGTATCTTGTTCTCAGGACATGACCAGATGAGCGCAGCGTACAGTGGCCTGATAGAAATCTCCCGAGTTGCCCCGGGTTGGCCCCGCACACTAGTCTAGTTTGGACCAACACTCATGAGGAGCACTGGCCCGGGGGTTGATTAATTATCCGCGGGTGTCGGCAGGTCCCTATGCAATTCATTAGTTAATAGGCAAATGTAGTACCAATGTTGGGCCTTGCCAGACAAGTTTAATCCCAAAACGAAAATCAAGGGCGTCCCCATAACAAGCCCAAGCATGTTAGGAGCACTCAATTATGCAACATAACACCGGTTCACAAGTAACTAGGGCGGCAAGAGTGGAAACAAAACACCGAGCAAAAGGCCAAGCCTTCCACCCTTTACCAAGTGTATAAGTGCATTAAATTAAATAGCAACAATATTGTGATAACGAAAGAATGTCCATGTTGTCACATGGAAGCAATTGCACCTGCGTCTAGAACGCTATAAGAAGGGCTGAGCAAGCGATAACATAACCAAACAAAGGTTTGCTGGGAGGTGGAGGGTTAGAGGCTTTCATGGCAATGTTGGGAGGCTTGAAAAACATGTGGTAGGTAGCGTGACATAACGATAAAAGCGAGACAACTAGCATAGCAATGATAGTAGTGGTATCCAGGGAAATGTGCCATCTTTCCTGAGATCCCGCTCGGAAGATGATCGAGTCCATGAAGAAGACGAGCCAACGTAGTCGAACGAATCCTCACACTCTGAACTCTTTCGGAACTCTATCGAGAAGAAGCAATCCGAAACAAACAATCAACAAAAGATACACCACAACATATGCATGACACGATGCACAAACAAATATGATGCATGTGCGGTTTAGTTATGCAAGGCATGACAATTCACATCAAACAACTACTACATGTTAAGTGAAGTTTAATATGCAACAAGTTGCATATTGACGAAACTCCACATTGAATATTTAGTTCACTCTCGTTTAGATACTCATCAATTTTAAATGTTGTTAGGCATGTCAAGAGGTGAAGCATAAGTAAACTACACTATCTAGGCATCTTAAATGAGGTCGGAAACAACTTATAGTGTTTCCGAAACGACCTCATATGTTAATTTAGAAATTGGTCCAGATCTGCCTAATCATATTTTATAGTTGTTAAACAGAAAAATAAATGTCACCATGAGATTATACACATCATTCTAGTCGATTTACATATATGGAACATCTCAAACAGAGCTACGGTCTAAAAGATATGAGCAACACAAGATTATATGTCATGAATGCAAAATGCATGGAAAATACAATCACAAACACTTCAAATCATGAATTCATCAAGTTATTATGAAACTACATGATATTCGAAGCAAGTCTCATATGCAACATGTTCAAAACGGAGCTACGGTTCACCAAATACAACCAACACAAGTTTTATTTCAAATCTGCCAAAAACAGCAAGATGGCATTTTACACGCATGAAAACAACAAGCTACAAGATACTGTAATGCACAAACTAAATATGGGGCAGTAGGATATAACACACACTTCATTTCATGTTCACATCTCATACTCAGAACATGCATGGATCACATGGTAGGAAGCTCATAAGATGGCTACTTGAAAACAGTTTCAGACTTGGTGAAAATAGCAGTTTTGACAGTGCAGTTTTATCACGAAGGCATATTGACAGTAGTGAAATTATATGCTACAGGTCATATTATGGCATGAAACTTAACAGCATGCTAGAGGACATTATCAACTACAAATCACTCCATTACACCTACCACAAAAGGGGTTCTAGATCACTAGCAAAACACATGGCAAGACAGCAACAAAATATTACAGATTCCAGACTTTAGAAATATTTTAGCATCTCAAAACAACACAATTTTATAGCATGTAGACAACAAGAAAACAACACCTAAACATGCATTTCTATGGCAAGGAAAATGACCAGGTGCTAGGACACATATCAAAGGGCATATCTCATGTTCAAAATTATTTCATAACATGCATGTACTAAATCACACGAAAATAACAAAAGGGCATCACAGCAAAATGACATGCACCAAAAATGCTCAAATGACAAAACTACATGCACGGATAAATTCTATGGATTTTTCTACCCCAAAACATATATAAAATGATAGGTTCATGTAGGGAACTATGTCACCATTAATTATGCAATGTTATGGCAGAATTTATTACCAAGGTCATTTATGCAAAATAAATGCAAACACCATGCCAACATATTTATCATGCACGAAAATGCGATATTATGAAACTCCACCAAATTTTACACATTTTACATATAGGGTTTGATTAATTCGAGGCACGGTTAAACATATATGTGCAATGCAAAATATGGCAATTATGCAAAATGGTGCAAACAGCGAGTGTAAGTATTTTGCCATGGTTGAAAATGTCATATAATTAAACTACACATATTTCGAAGCATTTTACTTATATAACACATTTTTTTATACGGCATACGGTTAAATATCTATTAATGTTTTAAAAACATGCAATTCGGCCTACACACGAAAAAAATAATAAAAACACGCGGGGGAAGGCTGGGCTCACTAGGCCTCATGGGCCGATTTGGAGGCGGCCTGGCTGGGCCGAAGGGAGGCAGACTGGGCGGCCCACCTGGCGCTGGCGATGATCGACGGGGCGAGCGGAGGCTTGTCCTCCTCCCTCGCTCGATCCAGAGCAGAGGCAGGCCGGCGGCGCTGGTCTATTCCGGCGATGGGTGGTGGCCTGGAGGCGAGGACGAGGCGAGGTGAGGCTGGATCCGCGCCGGGGAGCTTCGGATGCGTCCGTTCCTGGCGGCAGCGAGGGCCGAGGCGGCCAGCGGCGAGGTCCTGCACGGGAGAGAGAGGGGAACTTGGGGTGATCTCGGCCAGGGAAGAGGAAGGAGAGAAATGGAGAAAGGGGAGGAAGAAGAGGAGGTCCGATGACGGCGAACGGCGGCGGCAGCCCTGGCTCCTGCTGGAGAAGCTGGGGCGTGGAGGCACGACTGCGGGCGCGCGCGTTGTGGGAGGAGCTCGGGCACGGGCGCTCGGGCGTTTGCGGGCGGTGGCGCGACCTGGGCCCGGGGCGGGCCCAGATGGGCTTCGGCGGGCCTGGCTGCTGGGAGGAGGCTGATGGGTGGTTTGGCATGGGATTCGAGGAGGGATTAGGGTTTAGGTTGCAATTAGGCAGGTGGGGGTCTATTTATAGTTTTAGGGGCTAGGGTTGATGGTTTTGCTCCGTTTTCGAACCGTTCGATCTCGATCGGACGCCCGGAAGTGGATGGGGGGGCTAGGTGGGCTACGGTCGCCATGTAGATGGGCTAGGAGGAGACGAGAGGGAGGTTTGCGGCCCGTGACACCAGCGTTTTAAAACACCGAATACGTCTGATAATAAACCGATAACCGCACTGCAACGACTGATCGATGAGGTATCAAATGAACTCAAAATGTGACGAAATTCGACAGGCAGTCTACCTACAATATAACAAGACCGCACGCCAAGTTTCAACCCAATCCGAGAATATTTTAAAGTCACTTTTAAAAATAATATTTAAATTGATGTCGTGGGCAGTGCATGTGTGGTTGGTCTCGATACGGGCAACGGCAAGAACGGAGAGAACCGGCAACTACGAACGGATGCAAGTTTTCAAAAACAAGTCACGATGCCATGCAGATGATGCGAATGATGCGATGATGAATGCAACAGCCAAACGAATCACAGACAAGAATGGAAACAAAAGGGGAATCTTCTGGAATCTTCTGGAGCGTCGGTCCCGGGCTATTACATATTCTCCCCGACAACGACGCCCAAAAAAGGTCTTGATAACCCACAAGTGTAGGGGGTCACAACAATCTTTGAGGGTAGTATTTCATCCCAATTTATTGATTCGACACAATGGGAGCCAAATAATATTTTTGGTCTTAGTAGTTGAGGTGGCAATTCAAAACCACATGGAATTTCTTTCTACAATGAAGTTTTTAGTAGCACAATAACAAAAGCAATAGGAATAGTGTATAACACCAGATTGTATTGATTATAGCAGCAGTAGTAACGAAAGTAACTGAACGGAAAACCAATAAGCAAAAATCATAGGCCATGTATCAGTGATGGATTTGATTTGGATGCCATTCATCATGTACTAGTTACACACTAGAGCAACAAAAAACTAGCTCAAATTCATCAATATAATGTAGGCATGTATTCCTTATATACTCATACGTGTTTATGATAAGAACTTGCATGACATATTTTGTCCTACCTTCCCATGGAAGCGGAGTCCATACGGAAACTAAGAGATATTAATGCCTCCTTTTAATAGAGAACCAAAACAAAGCATTAACACATCGTGAGTATATGAACTCCTCAAACTACGACTATCACCAAAGATGATCCGAATTATTGTCACCTGGGGGTCTACGGATCATAACATATACTAGGGGCATACAACTTGCAAGACGGGATCCAAAACACTCTCATAGTTGTGAAAACATAATAGGTTCAGATATGAAATCATGGCACTCAGTCCCTAGTGAAAAGCATTAATCATAGCAAAGTCATAGCAACATAAAACTCGAAACATAGTGGATACTAGGGATCAAGCCCTATCAAAATAACTTGATTGCACGATAAATATCATCTAATCCCATCACCGTCCAGCAAGCCTACAAAGTAATTACTCACTCCTGGTGGTGACATCATGTAATTGTTGATGGAGAAGGGTTGGTGATGACGATAGCGATGAATTCTCCTCTCTAGAGCCCGAAACGGACTCCACATCAGCCCTCCCCAGGAAGAACATGAGGTAGCGGCGGCTCCGTCTCGTACAACATGATGAAAACTTCTCTCTTATTTTTCTCTCACAGAATATGAATATATAGGCTTTGAATTAGGGTCAGCGGATCCATGTGGGACCCACAAGGTAACAAGGTGCGCCTAGGGGTTGGGTGTGCCCTGTTGCCTTTTGGACAACTGGTGGGCCCCCTCTGGCGGATCTTTGCCCCAGTATTTTTTATATATTCAATAAAAATTCTCCAAATAGTTCCGTCCAATTCCAAGAATTTTGATTTCTCCAGAAAATAGGACCATGGTAGTTGTGCTGAAAACAACGTTAGTCCGGGTTAGTTTCATTCACCTCATGCAAATTACAGTCCAAAACAAGACCAAAAGTTTTTGGAAAAGTAGATACGTTGGAGACGTATCATGCACCAACTTCAAGACAAGGGCACCGTCATCACCAACACAATGACGAACAATGCTTTGGCAAGCTCAAGTTCACCATGCCTAAGTTCTCCAGAAGCATTGACCCGAAGACTACCTCTCATGGTCACTTAAGGTCGACAAGATCTTTCATGTCCACAACTATTACGAAGAAAAGCAGATCACCATGACTTCACTTGAGTTCCAAGATTATGTTCTCATTTGGTGGGAGCAAGTGAATGAATGGAGAACATAGAAAGGCGAACCCCTATCATGACTTGGAATCAAATGAAAGTTATCATGAGATCTTGCTTTGTGCCTACTCACTACATTTGTGATCTCTTCCAGAAACTTCAACTCCTCAATCAAGGCACGAAGTCGATTGAAGGGTACTATCGAGAAATGGAAATGTCTATGATCTGAGCCAATGTCAAGGAAGATGATGAGCAAACGATGGTGCATTTCTTGAATGGGATCAACTACCAAATCAAGAAGATTGCTGACTTCCAATCATACTCCAACCTTCTCGAGGTAGTACATCAAGCATCCAAGGCGGAATGCCAAGTGCAAGATGACTACAAGTATTCCAAGTTTTCTTCCGAGACCCACAACTCAAGTACTCAAGCTTCTCCAATTTTTACACCTTCGACTACAAGAACTCCAAGAACTACCGGCGACAAGTCAAGTTACAAGGATAAGACGACTTTGTCAACCCGCCATACCACAAGTAACTACAAGCCAAGATCTTCATCCTCTACATCACCAACGGATGCACCTTCCATGTCAAGTTCGATTCAATGCTTCACTTGAAAGGGACACATCCACAAGACTTTTGAGTGCCCAACAAGACGCACTATGATCCTTCATAATGATGGCACTTATGATTCCATGAGTGACTACGAGATGGAAGCACTAGAGCACGTGGCCACGCACCTCCAAGTGAATGAAGATGAAGATGCACAAATCTTTTGCAAAAATGATCCGAGCCCCTCTCTCGTTATTTCCAAGGTTTTGACACTTCAACAAAAGCAATACGAAGACCAACGTTGCCACATCATCCACACAAAAGCAGGCATCCAAAGCAAGTGAGGACCTTTGTTCCAAGCTACAATTGTTCAAGAAGAAGCATATATGCCCCTACCAGGTCCAATGGATAAGTGACTCTGGAACCCTCCAAGTCGACCAAACTATTTAAGTCTACTTCAAGAGTGAGCGCCACAAGCCAAATTTGAGTGAGGACACGATGAGGGACAAGAAAAAACTAGTATTGTTAGCCACCAAAAGAGACTTAAGGGATGTGAGTGAGATCCCATCAAGTGTGCTTCACTTTGTACTTGTGTTCAAATATGAGGTCATGAGGACGAATACTTCACAACATATTCGTTTGTTTTTTCTCATTTATTGGAGGAATTTGAGGATGCTTTCCCGATGAGCTACCTTCGGCTTTACCTTCACTTCGTGGAATCGAGCACTGTATCAAGTTCATCCCCGATGCACCTCTACTGAAAAAAGCACCATATCGTGTCAACCACAAGGAAAAAAAACAAATCCAAAGGCAAGTGCACAAAATCCTCGAAAATGGGTATGTACACAAGATCTTAAGCCCATGTGCGGTTCAGGTTATTCTTGTGCGTAAGAAAGATGGTATTATGTGTATGTGTCCCGATTGTTGTCCCATTAATGCTATCACTGTTAGGTATCGCCATCCAATTCCACGCCTTGACGACATGCTAGATGAACTAAGTGATGCCATAATTTTCTCTAAAATTGACATTAAAGGTGGTTACTATCAAATACACATGCAAGAAGGTGATGAACGGAAAACATCTTTAAAAACTAAATTTGGCCTTTATAAATGGTTGGTTATGCCTACGGGTCTATATCAAGTGCCTAGTACATTCATGCGGGTGATACGTTATGTCCTTCGACATCTGATTGGATGTTGTGTTGTTGACTACTTTGATGATATTCTTCTGTTTAGCAAATTACTAGATAACATGTGTCACATATTAGAGATGTTGTGCAAGTTCTTCAAATAGAGAAACTTTATGCAGATATGGAAAATGCATTTTTGGTGTTGGCAAGCTTGTTTTCCTTGGATTTGTTGTCTCCTCTATGGGTGTTCAAGTTGATGAATCTAAAACTGATGCAACTAAAACTTGGCAACTACCAACGAATTTGCAACAAGTGTGTAGTTTCCTTGGCTTAGCCGGCTTTTATCATCGATTTGTTAAGGACTTTAGCACCATTGCATCTCCGTTGCATGCTTTGAGTAACAATAATGCTCCTTTTGTGTGGGGACCATCCCAAGACAACACATTTCATGAGCTTGAAAAATTGCTAACAGATGCACCATTGCTTGCATTAACCAACTTTGATAGAACTTTTGAAGTACATTGTGACGCGGGTGGTAATGACACAGGAGGCGTGTTAATGCAAGAAAAACACCCAATTGCATACTTTAGTGAAAAACTTTTCGGTGAAGAACTTAACTACCCCATATATGACAAGGAACTATATGAGTTGGTGAGAGTTTTGCATGTTTGGGAGCATTATCTTCGACCACGTGAATTTTTTATCCATACCGATCATGAAACTCTTAAGTACCTTAAAGGTCAAATGGAATTGAACAAAAAACAAGCTAAATGGAGTTAATTCATTGAATCCTTTCCCCATGCCATTAAGTACATCAAGGGTAAAGAAAATGTTGTTGCGGATGCTCTTTACCAAAAATGCATGCTATTTACTCAACATTAATTGAATGTCATTGGTTTTGAGCATACAAAAGACTTGTATGAGCATGATACATCCATTTTGCATCATGTTTTACTACTGTTATTTATAATGTTTTTATGCATCATAATGTTTTGGGGAGTAATTCTAATGCCTTTTCTCTCACAATTTGCTAGGTTTACATCAAGAGGGAGAATCCAGCAACTAGAATTCAACACCTTGAAAAAGCACGTCACAGATACCTATGATGCATAACTCCAATGAAGCTGAAAATTTACGGAGATTTTTTATTCAATAAATGAAAAATACTGGAGGTGGAAACTCCTGGAGGGGGGCCACCAGGTGGCCACGCCCCACCAGGGCGCGTGTGCCATCCCTGGCGCACCATGGTGGAACGTGGGCACCCAAGCCCACCTCCGGTGCCCCCTTCTGGTACAAAATCCCAAAAACCCTAAAAAATATTAGATGAGGGACTTTCGGGACGAAGCGCCACTGCCTCGAGGCAGAACTTGGGCAGGAGATGTTGGAAATATGCCCTAGAGGCAATAATAAATTAGTTATTATCATATTTCCTTGTTCATGATAATCGTTTATTATCCGTGCTATAATTGTATTGATCGGAGACTTAGATGCATGTGTGGATACATAGACAAAACCATGTCCCTAGTATGCCTCTAATAGACTAGCTCGTTGATCAAAGATGGTTGAGGTTTCCTAGCCATTGACATGAGATGTCATTTGATAACGGGATCACATCATTAGGAGAATGATGGGATGGACAAGACCCAAACTACAAACGTAGCATATGATCGTGTCAGTTTAATGCTACTGTTTTCTGCATGTCAAGTATCTGTTCCTATGACCATGAGATCATGCAACTCACTGACACCGGAGGAGTGCCTTGTGTGTATCAAACATCGCAACGTAACTGGGTGACTAAAAAGGTACTCTACAGGTATCTTCGAGGGTGTCTGTTGGGTTGGCATGGATCAAGACTGGGATTTGTTACTCCGTGTGACAGAGAGGTATCTCAGGGCCCACTCGGTAATACAACATCACAACAAGCCTTGCAAGCAATGTGACTAAGTGTTAGTCACCAGATCAAGTATTACGGAACAAGTAAAGAGACTTTCCGGTAACGAGGTTGAACTAGGTATGAAGATACCGATGATCGAATCTCGGGCAAGTAACATACCGAAGAACAAAGGGAACATCATACGGGATTAACTGAATCCTTGACATAGAGGTTCGACCGATAAAGATCTTCGTAGAATATGTAGGAACCAATATGGGCATCCAGGTCCGGCTGTTGGTTATTGACCGTAGAGGTGTCTCGGTCATGTCTACATAGTTCTCAAACCCGCAGGGTCTTCACACTTAAGGTTCGGTGACGTTTCGGTAGTATAGAGTTATGTATGGTGGTAACCGAAGGTTGTTTGGAGTCTCGGATGAGATCCCGGACGTCATGAGGAGCTTCGGAATGGTCTAGAGGTAAAGATTGATATATAAGAAGTCCCATTTTGGTCGCCGGAAAAGTTTCAGGCTAATCGGTATTGTACGGGAGTGCCGGTAGTGTACCAGGAGACCACCGGGAGGGGTATTTCGACCCAAGAGGCGTCATGGGATGTGGGAGAGTAAATACCAGCCTTTTGTGGGCTGGTTTAAGTCGCACACAAGGCCCATGCGGCTGGGAGAAAAATCCCTAAGGGAAAAAGGTGGAAAAATGCCAAAAAAAGGAGGAATCCTAGTCCTACTAGGATTGGAGGAGGAGTCCTCCTCTCCTCCCCACTTTGGTCGACCCAAGGGCTGGCTTTTTGGCAATCAAGACTCCTCCTCCTCTCCTCCTATATATACTAGAGGATTTTAGGGTTTTGGCACAGAATTTTCAGCCACGTGCTACCCGTTCCTCTAGTGCATAGTTTCTCCTCTAGATCGGTTTTCTGCAGTGCTTAGGCGAAGCCCTGCCGGAATAGCTCCACCACCATCGCCGCAGCACCGTCACACTGCCGGAGAACTCTTCTACCTCTCCGCTCTCTCTTGATAGATCAAGAAGGTGGAGATCGTCATCAAGCTGTATGTGTGCTGAATGCGGAGGTGCCGTTCGTTCGGCGCTAGATCGGAAGGACCGTGATCAAGATCGCGGGACGGATCATGATGAGTTCGCGGGACGGATCGTGATGAGATCGTGGGACGGATTGTGATGAGTTCACGGGACGGATCGTGATTGGATCGCGGGATGGATCGTGATGAGATCGCGGGACGCTCGGCGATTTGGATTGCGAAGACGTTCGACTACACCAACCGCGTTTCTTAATGCTTCCCGCTTAGCTATCTACAAGGGTATGTAGATCCAGTCTCCCTCTCATAGATGCTCATCATCATGGATAGATCTTGTGTGTGTAGGAATTTTTTTCCCATGCAACGTTCCCCAACAGTGGTATCAGAGCTAGGTCTATGTGTAGATGAGATCTCGAGTAGAACACAAAGAGTTTGTGGGTGTTGATGCTTAGATTGCTTCCTCCCTTGGTCGGATTTTGGTTCAGCGGTATTGTGAGATGAAGCGGCCCAGACCAACATTACTCGTACGCTTACGAGAGACCGGTTCCCTCGACCGCAACTTGTTGCATAGATGGCTTGCGGGTGCCAGGTTCTCTCACTTTAGTTGGATCGGATTCGACAAAGGCGGTCCTTGAGAAGGTTGAAAAGCAACTAGTGTATCACCGTTGTGGTTTTTGCATAGATGAGAATTGTTCTTGCTATATACCCGTAGAAGCCACGTAAAACATGCAACAACAATTAGAGGACGTCTAACTTGTTTTTGCAGGGTATGTTGTTATATGATATGGCCAATTACATCATGTGATATATGTGATGTATGAGATGATCATGTGATGTATAGATTATCACGACTTGCATGTCGATGAGTACGACAACCGACATGAGCCATAGGGTTGTCTTTAATTATTGTATGACCTGCGTGTCAATCATTAAGCTCTATGTAATGCTTTACTTTATCACTAAACAGTAGCAATAGTAGCAGAAGCATGTTGGGCGCGACAACCCCGATGGCGACACATTGATGGAGATCATGGCGTCATGCCGGTGACGATGGAGATCATGCCGGTGCTTTCATGCTGGAGATCAAAAGCACAAGTTCATGACCATATCATGTCACTTATGATTTGCATGTGATGTTAATCCTTTTATGCACCTTGTTTTGCTTAGTAAGACGATAGCATTATAAGGTGATCCCTCACTTAATTTCAAGATAATTGTGTTCTCCCCGAGTGTGCACCGTTGCGAAAGTTCTTCGTGTCGAGACACCACGTGATGATCGGGTGTGATAGACTCTACATTCACATACAACGAGTGCAAGCCAGTGTTGCACATGCAGAACACTCGGGTTAAATTTGACGAGCCTGGCATGTACAAAACATGGCCTCAGAACACAAGAGACCAAAAGGTCGAACATGAGTCATATAGTAGATATGATCAACATGATGATGTTCACCATTGAAACCACCTCAACTCACGTGATGATCGGACTTGAGTTGATGAATTTGGATCATGTATCACTCGAATGACTGGAGGAATGTCAATTTGAGTGGGAGTTCTCCAGTAATATGATTAATTGAACTCATTATCATGAACATAGTCAGTAGTGTCTTTGCAAATTATGTTGTAGATTACTTGCTCGCGTTGTAGCTCCCTTGAATTTTTATATGTTCCTAGAGAAATAGAGTTGAAAGATGATGGTAGCAATATTGCGGACTAGGTCCGTGATCTGAGGATTGTCCTCATTGCTGCACAGAAGGCTTATGTCCTTAATGCACCGCTCGGTGCGCCAACCCTTCTAGTGTTGTCTGTAGATGTTGTGAACATCTGATAGACACGTTCTGATGACTACTTGATAGTTTCGTGCCTCATGCATTACGACTTAGAATTGAGGATCCGAAACATTTTGAACATCACTGAACATATGAGATGTTCTAAGAGCTAAAATTAGGATCTCAGGCTCGTGCCCGTGTTGCGAGATATGAGATCTCCAACAAGATTCTTTGCCTGCAAGATGAAGGAGAATAGCTCAATCGTTGAGCATGTGCTCAGATTGTCTGGGTGCTACAATCGCTTGAATCGAGTGGGAGTTGATATTCCAGATAAGATAGTGATTGATATAGTTCTCCAAGTCACTGTGACTAAGCTACTAGAACTTGGTGATGAACTATAAAACGCCAGGGATAGAAATAATGATCCCTGAGCTGTTCGCGATGTTTGACACCGCGAAGTTAGAAATCAAGAAGGAGCGTCAAGTGTTGATGGTTAGTAAAACCACTAGTTTCGAGAAGAGCAAGGAGGGAAACTTCATGGATGGCAAGTCAGTTGCTGCTCCAGTGAAGCAACCCAAAGTTGAACTCAAACCCGGGACTAAGTGCTTCGATTATGAGGAGAGCGGTCGCTCAAGCGGAACAACCCTAGATACTTGGTAGATAAGAATGCTGGCAACGTCAACATAAGTATATTTGATATACGTGTTATTGCCGTGTACCTTGCTAGTACTCCTGGTAGCACCTGGGTATTGGATACCAGTTCGGTTGCTAAATGTTAGTAACTCGAAATAAAAGCTACGGAATAAACGGAGGACTAGCTAAGGGTGAGGTGACCATGTGTGTTGGAAGTGTTTCCAAGGTTGATGTGATCGACATCACACGCTCTCTCTATCTTCGGGATTAGTAACAAACCTAAATAAGTGTTATTTGGTGTTTTGCATTGAGCATGAACGTGATTAGATCGTGTTTATTGCAACACGGTTATTCATTTAAGTTAGAGAATAATGCTTATTCTATTTACATGAATAATACCTTCAATGGTCATGCACCCAATGAAAATGGTTTGTTGAATCTTGATCGTAGTAATACACATGTTCATAACATTGATGCCAAAAGATGCAAAGTTAATAATGATAGTACCACATACTTGTGGCACTGCCGGTAAATGTCATATCGGTATAAAATGCATGAAGAAACTCCATGCTGATGGATCTTTGGACTCTTTCGATTTCGAATCGGTTGAGACATGCGAAGATGCCTCTTGGTCAAAGATGACTAAGGACCCCGTTTTCTGGTTTGACGGAGCGGACAAGTGATTTATTGAAAATGATACATGTTGATTTATGCAATCCAATGAGTCTTGTAGCGTGCGGTGGATTTCGTTATTTTCTTACCTTCACTGATGATTTGGGTAGATATAGTGTATGTTTACTTAATGAAACACAAGTCTGAATCGTTTGAAAAGTTCAAGCAAATTCAGAGTGAAGTTTAAGATCATCGTGACAAGAAGATAAAAATATCTGCGATATGATCATGGAGGTGAATATCTGAGTTACGAGTTTGGCATACAAATTTAGACAATGTGAAAGTTGTTTCACAACACACGCCACCTGGAACACCTTTGTGTGATGCTATGTCCGAAGGTCACAGTCGTGCTCTATTGGATATGGTTCATGTTATGATGTCTCTTATCGTTTTGCTACTATAATTTTGGGGTTGTGCATTAGAGACAACTACATTCACTTTAAATAGGGCACCATCTAAATCCGTTGAGATGACACCGTGTGAATTATGGTTTGATAGAAACCTAAGTTGTCATTTCTTGATGTTTGGGGCTGCGACGCTTGTGTGGAAAATGTTTTCACCTAATGAGCTCGAACCCAAAGCGGACAAATGCATCTTCGTAGAATACCCTAAAAACAGTTGGTTGAACCTTCTATCTCAGATCCAAGCATAAAGTGTTTGTTGCTAAAACGGGTCCTTTCTCGAGAAAAAGTTTCTCTCGAAAGAATTGAATGGGAGGAGGATAGAACTTGATGAGGTTATTGAACCTCTGTTTCAACCAGAGAGTAGCGAAGCACAGGAAGTTGTTTTTGTGAAGCCTACGTTAGTTGAAGAGGAAGTTAATGATGATGATCATGAAGCTTTGGATCAAGTTACTATCAAACCTTCTAGGTCAACAAGGACGTGTACTTCTCCTGAGTGGTGCGGCAACCATGTCTTAGAGGTCAAGTTGTTGGGCAACGATGAACCTAAGAACTTTGGAGAAGCGATGATGGGCCCGGATTCTGACAAATGGTTAGAGGCCATGAAATACGAGAAAGGATCCATGTATGAAAACCAAGTATAGACTTTGGTAGACATGCTCGTTGGACGGCAGGTCGTTGAGTACAAATGGATGTTTAAAATGAAGACAGACGCTCATGGTAAATGTCACCATTTGTAAAGCTCGACTTGTTAAAAAGAAGTTTACGACAAGTTCAAGGAGTTGACTGCGATGAGACTTTCTCACTGGTAGCGATGCTAAAGTCTGTTAGAATTATGTTAGCAGTTGCTGCATTTTTCAATTATGAAATCTGGCAGATGGATGCCAAAACATCATTTCCTTTCTTGAGGAAAGGTTGTATGTGATACAACTAGAAGGTTTTGTCAGTCCTAAGGATGCTAAAAGGTGTGCAAGCTTCAGTGATCCTTCTATGAACTGAAGCAAGCATCTCGGAGTTGGAATGTACACTTTGATGAGGTGATTAAAGTTTTTTGAGTCTATACAAAGTTTATGAGAAACTTGTATTTACAATAAAGTGAGTGGGAGCATCGTAGAGTTTCTGATAAGCATATGTGGTTGACATATCGTTGATTGGAAATGATATATAATTTCTGGAAAGCATAAAGGGTTGTTTCAAAAGAGTTTTTCAAAGGAAGACCTGGATAAAGCTACCTAATTGTTGAGCATCAAGATCTATAGAGATATATCAAGATACTTGATGAGACTTTCAATGAGTATATACATTGACAAGATTTTGAAAGAGTTGAAAATGGATCAGTCAGAGAAAGAGTTCTCGCCTGATTTGTAAGGTATAAAGTTGAGTAAGACTTAATGCCCAATGACTGCAAAAGATAGAGAAAAGATGAGTGTCATCCCCTATGCTTCAGCCATAGGCTCTATCATGTATGCAATGCTGTGCACAAGACCCGATGTTTGCCTTGCCATAAGTATGGCCGGAAGGTTTCAAAGTGATCCTGGAATGGAGCACGGGACAGCGGTCAAGATTATCCTGAGTAACTAAAAGACTAAGGAGATGTTTCTCGATTATGGAGGTGATAAAGACTTCATCGTAAAGAGTCACGTCGATGCAAGCTTTAACACCAATCCAGATGAGTCGTAGTAGCAATCTGGATATGTATAGTGGAGCAGCCATTTGGAATAGTACCAAGTGGAGTGTGGTATCAGAGTTTACGGTTTGACATAGAGATTTGCAAAGTACACACGGATCTGAATGTCGCAGACCCGTTGACTATAAGACCTCTCTCACATGCAAAGCATGATCGAGCACCAGAACTCAATTGGGTGTTAGATTCATAACAATGCGAATTACATGGTGATGTGAACTAGATTATTGACTCTAGTGCAAGTGGGAGACCGTTGGAAATATGCCCTAGAGGCAATAATAAATTAGTCATTATCATATTTCCTGGTTCATGATAATCGTTTATTATCCATGCTATAATTGTATTGATCGGAGACTTAGATGCATGTGTGGATACATAGACAAAACCATGTCCCTAGTATGCCTCTAATAGACTAGCTCGTTGATCAAAGATGGTTAAGGTTTCCTAGCCATTGACATGAGATGTCATTTGATAACGGGATCACATCATTAGGAGAATGATGGGATGGACAAGACCAAAACTACAAACGTAGCATATGATCGTGTCAGTTTAATGCTACTGTTTTCTGCATGTCAAGTATCTGTTCCTATGACCACGAGATCATGCAACTCACTGACACCGGAGGAGTGCCTTGTGTGTATCAAATGTCGCAACGTAACTGGGTTACTATAAAGGTACTCTACAGGTATCTCCGAGGGTGTCTGTTGGGTTGGCATGGATCAAGACTGGGATTTGTTACTCCGTGTGACGGAGAGGTATCTCAGGGCCCACTCGGTAATACAACATCACAACAAGCCTTGCAAGCAATGTGACTAAGTGTTAGTCACCGGATTAGGTATTACGGAACGAGTAAAGAGACTTGCCGGTAACGAGGTTGAACTAGGTATGGAGATACCGACGATCGAATCTCGGGCAAGTAACATACCGAAAAACAAAGGGAACATCATACGGGATTAACTGAATCCTTGACATAGAGGTTCGACCGATAAAGATCTTCGTAGAATATGTAGGAACTAATATGGGCATCTAGGTCCCGCTATTGGTTATTGACCATAGAGGTGTCTCGGTCATGTCTACATAGTTCTCGAACCCGCAGGGTCTGCACACTTAAGGTTCGGTGACGTTTCAGTAGTATAAAGTTTTGTATGGTGGTGACCGAAGGTTGTTCGGAGTCCCGTATGAGATCGCGGATGTCACGAGGAGCTCCGGAATGGTCCGGAGGTAAAGATTGATATATAGGAAGTCCCATTTTGGTCGCCGGAAAAGTTTCGGGCTAATCGGTAATGTACCGGGAGTGCCGATAGTGTATTGGAAGACCACCGGGAGGGGTATTTCGACCCAAGAGGCTTCATGGGCTGTGGGAGAGTAAATACCAGCCTTTTGTGGGCTGGTGGAAGTCCCACACAAGGCCCATGTGGCTGGGAGAAAAAGCCCAAAGGGAAAAAGGTGAAAAAGGCCAAAAAAGGAGGAATCCTAGTCCTACTAGGATTGGAGGAGGAGTCCTCCTCTCCTCCCCACTTTGGTCGACCCAAGGGCTGGCTTTCTGGCAGCCAAGACTCCTCCTCCTCTCCTCCTATATATACTAGAGGATTTTAGGGTTTTGGCACAGAATTTTCAGCCACGTGCTACCCGTTCCTCTAGTGCATAGTTTCTCCTCTAGATCGGTTTTCTGAAGTGCTTAGGCGAAGCCCTGTCGGAATAGCTCCACCACCATCGCCGCAGAGCCGTCATGCTGCTGGAAAACTCTTCTATCTCTCCGCTCCCTCTTGCTGGATCAAGAAGGCGGAGATTATCGTCAAGCTGTATGTGTGCTGAATGCGGATGTGCCGTCAGTTTGGCGCTAGATCGGAAGGACCGTGATCAAGATCGCGTGACGGATCATGACGAGTTCACGGGACGGATCGTGATGAGATCGCAGGACGGATTGTGATGATTTCGCGGGACGGATCATGATTGGATCGTGATACGGATCGTGATGAGATCGCGGGACGCTCGGCGATTTGGATCGCAAAGACATTCGACTACACCAACCGCGTTTCTTAACGCTTCCCGCTTAGCGATATACAAGGGTATGTAGATCCACTCTCCCTCTCGTAGATGCTCATCATCATGGATAGATCTTGCCTGTGCGTAGGAATTTTTTTGTTTCCGATGCAACATTCCCCAACAGGAGCACTTTTGCCCTTCGACAGAGCGATTCCGTCGGGGGAACTTCCCTCCCTGGGGGGAATCGAAGCCATCGTCATCACAAACAACCCTCTCATCTTGGGGAGGCCATTCTTCATCACATCTTCAATAGCACCATATCCTCTCAAACCCTACTTTATCTCTTGTGTTCAATCTTTGTATCGGAACCTCAGATTGGTACCTGTGGGTGACTAGTAGTGTTGATTACCTTGTGTAGTTGATTGCTATATGGTTTATTTGGTGGAAGATCATATGTTCAGATCCATTACACTACTAGGGAAAACCTTAGCAGTAGCGTGGGTATTTGGTGTATCAGTAGCGCGAGTACCCGCGGTACTGATACGACGCTACAACTAACGTTTAGCAGTAGCGCGGTTTGACACGCGCTACTGCTATACCAACTTAGCAGTAGCGCTTTCCATACCAGTGCCACTTCTAAGTCCTTGAGCAGCAGCGTTTTCCTGTTCAACGCTAAAGAGCGCTACCACTATATTTTCTCATATCTTTTTTTGCTACGTATTTGCGATGTTTCTGTACAGGTTTCATATAGTATTCTAATCATATCATAAACATGCAATATGCTCATCATATCATACACATAATAGTCTCATCATATCATCCAACACAAATCTTGTCATCACATTATAATCACGATTCGTATCCCTCTCGCACTAGAGTGAACCTAAACTAACTAATGGCTGTCGCTCGGAAACCGCAAACTGGTATACCTAGGCCTGACACTTGGGCCACTCGTCGTATACTCCTAGCGTAGCACTTCTTCGCCATCGATGGTCTATGCACCTACATCATCACATGAGTTGATGATATGCAACGTATATAGTTGAGCAACAGAAATAGACAGACTTGGCAAAAATAGAAGCAACATATCATAAGCATAAATAACAAAGTTCATCGTACCCAAAATGCACTAATTAGAGTGATCTTTGCTAGTTGAGGAGGATGATTTAATTACATCACAAATAAAGTTTCGTCATGCATAACTCAAAGTTTCGTCATAGAGAAAGTATGGACTAAACGGACACATTGTCATATATCGTCAATCACTCCAACATGTTGTGCCATCCATGCAAGTCAGGAAGATAGTCCCCGAGCGTAGTGAAAGGCTTCAAGTCGAGATGCTGAGCGCCTACGCATGTTCGGACGTCTTGCCGCGACATTTGCCCTTCTTCGTAGAACATCCCTATTTTTTCATGGACCTCCTTCATGATGATTTGGGCAAGTTCATGTTGGATGTGATAGAATTCAGCTTGGAGCCAATGATTCGGGATACCTCCTAGGTTGTTTGGCCATTGAAAAATATGGGCATCGCCGGATCTATGTGACATGCGAAGGTTCTGTTGACCCCGTCTGTACTCCAGCATGTGGTGGAGTACATAGAATCCATCACTGATAGTACCACTCGGTTGATGGATGCAGCAGAAGTCAGTCTTATGGCCGAAGCAGGGCGCGCGGTTCCTCATCTTCCTGAGCGTGATCTCTCCACCCCGTACGCGTACTTAAAGATAGCACTGTAGGGAATAGACTTGATGTGGGTGTAATCTTTTTTCTTCATGTTCTTCGACTAGTCCAAGTAAAGAGCATGGGAGAATCGGGGGTAAAGGATGATGAGGACGGTGCACCCGTTGTTGATCAAAATAAGTACACCTCAAGTTAGCCTCCATGCGTGCAAATGAAATGATTGAAATCGAAGGAAGGATATCTGCGCGGATGACTTAGATGGGATAATAAGGCATGAGAATCGCCTCCTTGTCCTTATTGCCGACCACGAAATCGGCGATGTAGTTACTCGCGTATTCACAGTGCTTTTCATAGACTGCCAAGAAGCTCTCGTGCATGAAGTATGGGTCAACAACACAGATATAAGGTATCTGCTCAATCCTGATGATGTAGTTCATGTACAAGGCAAAAAGGCGGACAAACATAAAATCCAGCTTTTTCAAGTGAAACATGTGGAAGATGTAATCGAATCGAAGGAAGAACTTTTCTGCGGGGAATGTGTCGATGTACAACCTTTATTGCGGCACATTAACCATGTAGAGCGCGTATCCTGGATTTTGCGAGGCGATCAGGCTTTTCTCTCTTCACGGCATATCATCATGAAGTTTCTTTAGATCGCCGTATATGGCCTATACCGCTGCCTTAGGTAGGATTGGTTTACCGGGGATATAGTGTTTTGCCACACCCATGATAGGTATACGGTCTTGAACCCGAGGTTGCGGAGGCGGCTAGACCATAGAAGCAGCTTTGCTGCGTTTCCTCACTCTCTTCCCTTGCTTCTTTGCTATTGGAAGGTCGTCTATAATACGTTCAGCCTCCATAGGCAGCAATTTAGGCACATACTCATGACGCTCAAACCCTGAGTACTCATACTGCTGAGCCATCAATCCTTCGTCGTCATAGGCACCAGTATTGAGATACTGTAGAGTGTCATCGTCATCCTCATCGATGGCATCGATATCATGCATTGCTTCTTCGATGGTGGCGACATCATTAGCGACTAATGGAGCCTCTTCCTCACCCCGTCCGCTATCACCCGACACGACAGGCGATGCTAATTGGTAGGTGGTTGTTGATGTTCATACCTTGCTAAGGCTGCGTGGTCATGGGTCTGCTCTCGGACCCCTCCAGACGGAGCAAACTCTTTGGCCACAACAGAACCCACCTCTTGCAATCGCCAAGGTGCCGCGGGGTCTCATCGTCATCTCCCCCTAGTATCGGAGGAGCCAAATTCTCGTGTCCCGGTTTGACACTGGCCACGAAAACCTTGAAGACATCAGGGGGGATCGGCTGGCTATGGAACAATTGTTCCTTCGGCTTCACTATCGTTGCCTTCCCCATGTCCACCTTCTCGCCGTTGATGGTGTACAATATGGTGGACGGGGTTACGTCGGCATGCAAAGACCTGTTTGCGATGTGAGACATCCGAAAGGCAACAGAAACGGGAGATTATACATTTATTGAAGAGGGCCGGTGTGATAGGTACCGTGAGGGAGTCGAGCTCAGCCAAAGATGAAGCACCTCCGAGCACATCCAAGATGGAGGACGGGCTGCTATGAGCAGGTGTGGGAGCCGGTGCAGGAGCAGGTGCGGGAGCCGGTGCAGGAGCAGGTGCTGGTGCAACGCTAGTCGAGCTGCTCCCGAAGAAGTTGGAAAGGGGAAAGTCTGCTGCCTCTTTATTTGGAAATTGCCTGCTCCAACTGACTGCAGCCAGAACCAAGACACCGTACGAAGCTGCAATCTCCTGCTTTGCGGAAGCTACCACTGCTGCGACTGCAATCGCAACCTTCTTGTCGATGTTTTCTTCATTTAACCTCGATCTTTCCTTTCTCTCCTCCGTGTTCTCACGATAGTACTTCTTCCACATGGCGCCATCTCTAACGCCATGCATGCGTCCATACGACGGCCACGTGTCCACTGGGAGTCCTTTCAATATGTTCAAGGCCTGGTTGAATGGGGTGTCCCACTTGGGCCTCGCCAACGCCTCAGACGATGAGTCGCTTTCGGCCGTGATCCTGTGCTGCTCTCTCTGCAAAAGGAACAAGGATCGTTTACAAATATGAGTAAACGTGCAGTCGAACTAATCAGAAGCTAAAATCAGGGGGTAAATTAAAAATTACCAGCAATCTCATGAACTCCGTTGTGACCGCGACCGTCTCGAAAACCTTCTTGGCTGGGTCCCAATGGTATCAGGCCCTGAGGATGTCACACTCCTCCCGGACGGTGAACTCCACCAAGGGGTCAGGGATGCCCAGAATTTTGGGTTTCGCGTCCTCCTTGGCCCATATGGACCTCTTCCCACGTAACCACGACTTCCGAGGTGGTGGTACCCCATGCTCCTCTCTTGAAGCCCCTTCATCTACTCTCACTTTTCTTTGGAAGCTTGGGCAACACAAGCTGCCTTGAGTATTTCAAACTGCTCTTCTGTAATTGTCGGAATATCCTTTAGAATCTCGGAGTAGGGTTCCTTTTTGTCGACGATCCTTGCTTTCGCCCTTACTTTCCAGGCGGACAATGCACCACTAAACTTGCCCATGACGCGTCTATTTATCTTCTTCATTGCCGGGGCTTTATCTGGATTTTAATATTTGCTTTCATCCCGGCCCGGGAACAAGAACACCTGGTGCAACTTCGTTAGGTGGGACTGCTTCATATCTGGTATCTTTCATAGTATCACATCGTTGATGGTGGCAGTTGCCCGTAGGATGCAACCTATTTGATTGTCGTTGCACGCGCGCACTTCCGCATGCTCTTTTGGCTAAAAATTGCTGCCGTCCACCTCCTTGACAACCAGTCTAGTAGTGATGAGTTGGTTTGGGCAGCGTGACCTCTTTGGTTTCGATTCTGTACCGGCTTACCCAGTCTCGGCGCCGATTTTGGCACCGGTGTCAGTCTCAGTGCCGGTCTCAGTCTCGGATGTAACAGGTGGGCCCTGCAACAACCATTGCTCATCGAGAAGGTTCAAATAGGCGTCTGCCACCGCGTAGACATTGCAATCATTAGACCCCTGTCCTTCATCGTTGCTAGCCATCTTTCCTACGATTAAATCTAATTAATTCATTCTAGACCTAATAAAATGAATAATGACATAAAAAAGGCCAATGTTTTGCAGGAATGTTGATTCATTCCCATTGCGGGAAATTCCGGGCACTCGATATGTCATAGTTCATAGCACAAGTCATGCCGAAATTCACGGAAACTTTCGGCATGACCTTTGCTACAAACTAGACAAATAGAGCGCCTAAAACTTGCCAGAATGGAAATGAATCAACATTCTGGCAAAACATAGGCCACTCAGAATCATTCCCTGCAAACAACAAAAGGCCACTCGGAACAATGACATGGTTTTGAATCACGAGGAGCTCGCAAATAAATGTCCACTTAAAATTTGCATATAAAAGGAAGAAAAATATAGAACTTGAAAAAAAACGCAAGAAGTCATTTTTCTTCACAATATTTGAAACTAATTCCAGCCTACCTAAATTTGAAACAAAATAATAGCAACAATTGCTTTAACTAAAAATATAAATAGCAACAGTTGCTTTAACTAATGTGTCCAGTTCAAATTCTGTTTTTTTAAATAGCAACAATTGCGTTAACTAAAATTTTTAAATAGCAATAGTTGCTTTAACTAATCCGTCCACTTCAAATTCTGTTTTTTAATAGCAACAATTGCTTAAACTCAAAAATTTAAATAGCAACAATTGCTTTAACTAATCTTTCCTAGGTTTCATACTAATTCTAATTAACTAACTAGAACTATAAAATTTAAATAGCAACAATTGCTTAAAGTAAAAAATACAAGAAACCTATATAATCAATTCTCTTTTTTCTTTTAACTACACCTAAAACACCTAACCCCAAATTTCTGTCCTAATTTGACGAAGAACCTAATTAACCTACTGCCCTAACTAACTAGGGTTCATACTAACAAGGGTTCATAATATAGCCAAATTAACCTACTAGTTTGATACCTAGCTAAATTCATAACTAAATAGATAACCTAATTAACCTAATGCCCTAACTAAAACCTAAGTAAATTAACCGAAGAACCCTAGCTAGCAGAGAGAGGAGGAGCGGTGGGGGGCTTACAAAGGGTGCATGGGCGAGGAGGCAGGCCTGACGACGAACGAGGTTGGGAGGGGAGGAAGAAGAGGAGGAAGGCGTGGCGCGCTGGTGCCAGTGTCGGGGGCGAGGGCGAGGTTGCCAAGGTCGGGGGGAGGTTCGGGGGTGAGTGCTGGGGTCAGGGGCGAGGGCAAGACTCCGGCGAGGTCGAGGGCGAGGGCAGGGCTCCGACGCTTGAGGCAGGGGCGTGACAAGGGCACGGTCTCCGACGTCGACGACGGGGGAGAATAGAGACTGGGGATTTGGGGGAAGAAGCAGAGGCGGTAAGCATGGTAGGGGTTTAAGTCAACATAGCAATAACGTGTTTCTGCGAAACGCGCTATAGCTACGTTAGCTATAGCGCATTTCGCCAAGAAGCGCTACTACTATAATATTCTCTTTGAACCAATGAGGAAAGTGGAGTTGGAAAGCATGCTACTACTATTAAATTAGCAGTAGCACGGTTATCATGGGAGTGCTACTGCTAAACCTAGTGTGGCGGGAACGGTCGATCAATTTTAGTAGTAGCACGGTTTTGCCAAGACGCCCTACTACTAAGTTAGTAGCAGTAGCGTGTGTTTGCAGACCGTGCTAGTGCTAATTAGCAGTAGCACCCCTTCTTGTCCCGTGCTGCTGCTAAGATTCTGTGTATAAGGTTTTCCCTAGTAGTGATATTTAATACCCCTCTGATCTTGAGCATGAATATTATTTGTGAGTAGTTACCTTCGTTCTTGAGGTCACGGGAGACGTCATGTTGCAAGTAATCATGTGAATTTGATATGTGTCCGATGTTTTGATGATATGTATGTTGTGATTCTCTTAGTGGTGTCATGTGAACGTCGACTACATGACACTTCACCATCCTTGGGCCAAATGGAATGCATTGTGGAGTAGTTATTAGATGATGGGTTGCTAGAGTGACAGAAACTTAAACCCTAGTTTATGCGTGGCATGGCTTGAGACTGCATCGGTATTTCCCCAAAGAGGAAGGGATGATGCAGCATAGAGATGATAAGTATTTCCCTCAGTTATGAAACCAAAGTATCAATTCATAGAGTAAGATCACGCACCCATGTAAACAACACCTGCACACAAACAACAAATACTTGCAACCCGACGCGAAAGAGAGGTTGTCACACTCTCTACGGTAATAAGATAGATTAGGTAATGAAAGGTAGGTGAGATAGATCACTCAAGAACAAGAAATTAAAAGAGTAAATATGCAGCAATATATTTTTGGGTTTTTGGTTTTGTAGATCTGAAAACAAAGATTGCAAAAACGTAGATCGGAAAGCAATATGATGGATAAGTAGACTCGGGGACCGTAGGGTTCACTAGTGGCTTCTCTCATGAGTATAGCGCACGGTAGGTGCACAAATTACTTTTGGGCAATTGATAGAAAATTGAATAGTCATGATGATATCCAAGGCAATGGTCATTATATAGGCATCACGTCCAAGATAAGTAGACCGACTCCTGCGTGCATCTACCACTATTACTCCACACATCGACTGCTATCCATCATGCATAGTGTATTAAGTTCATGGAAAAATAGAGTAATGCAATAAGAACGATGACATGATGTAGACGAGATCTATTCATGTAGGATTAGACCCCATCTTGTTCTCCTTAATAGCAATGATGC
Organism: Hordeum marinum; assembly: GCA_022496015.1. Taxonomy (NCBI): domain Eukaryota; kingdom Viridiplantae; phylum Streptophyta; class Magnoliopsida; order Poales; family Poaceae; genus Hordeum; species Hordeum marinum. Next base: position 300,423,340 of record CM039674.1, on the reverse strand, counting down.
ATGCATGTATTGCTGCCCCTTCTGTCACTAGGAATGACCACCGCAAGATTGAACCCATCACAAAGCACCTCTTCCCATGGCAAGAAAAATCAATCTAGTTGGCATAACTAAACCAAAGATTCGAAGAAGAAATACGAGGCTATAAGAAATCATGCATATAAGAGATCAAATAAGACTCAAATAATATTCGTGGATAGAAACTAATCATGAACTCAAAATTCATTGGATCCCAACAAGCACACATCAAAAGTTTACATCAAATAGATCTCCAAGAGACCATTGTATTCAGAATCATAAGAGAGAGAGAGAGGAAGCCATCTAGCTATTGCCTACGGACCTGTAGGTCTATGATGGACTACTCACGCATCATCGGAGAAGCACCTATGATGAAGATGAACCCCTTTGTGATGGTGTCTATATTGGATGTCGAGGTTCTAGAACTTGCGGTGGCTGGAATTGTGTTTCATTGACTCTCCTAGGATTTTTGTATTTTCCGGGAATTTATAGGCATGATAGTCGATTCAGGGGTGCCGGAGGAGCCCAACCCCCACTAGGGCGCGCCAGGGGCCTCTCACGCACCCATGTGGGTGCTAGCGACCTTGGGCCCCCTCTTCTAGTGTTCTTCGGAGCATCTAGTTTCTTTTGGTCCATACAAAATCCACAAAAATGCCCACAATGTTTCATCTGTATTTGGTACTGATTTCCCACGAAGTAAAAAACAAGCAAAAACAACAACTGGCACTTTTGCTCTATGTCAATAGGTTAGTCCCAAAAAATGATATATAGTGATAATAAAATGATGGTAAAACCTCCAAGAATGATAATATAACAGCATGGAACAAGCAAAAATTATAGATACATTGAAGACGTATCAATGCGCTACTTCGTAAGGTGCTGATTTGGGTCCACATGTTTAATGCGATGGTTAGACTTTGTCTTAATACTTTTCTCGTAGTTGCGGATGCTTGTGAGGGGGTTAATCATAAGTAGGTTGTTAGTTCAAGTAAGAACAACACCTTAGCACCGGTCCACCCACATATCAAATTATCAAAGTAGCGAACACGAATCAAACCAACATGATGAAAGTGACTAGATGAAATTCCTGTGTACCCTTAAGAACACTTTGCTCATCATAAGAGATACTTTTGGCCTATCCTTTTCCACAAAAGGATTTGGGCTACCTTTCTGCACTTTATTTATTGTCACCATTAATTTCTCGTTACAAATTACCTTGCTATCAAAACACTTGTTACTTACAATTTCAGTGCTTGCAGAAATTACCTTTCTGAAAACCGCTTATCATTTCCTTCTGCTCCTTGTTGGGTTCGACACTCTAACATATCAAAAGGACTATGATTGACCCCCTATACTTGTGGGTCATCAAGACTCTTTTCTGGCGTCGTCGCCGTCGAGTGAAGCACTCTTGGTAAGTGGAAATTGGTAAGGAAAAACTTATACTACATGCTAAAATTTATTGTCACTTGTTACTATGGAAAGTAATCCTTTGAGGGGTTTGTTCGGGGTATCTTCACCTCGACCGAAACCAAAATTACTATCCACTCAACCTACAAGTCCTATTGAAAATGTTGGTTATGAAATTCCTTGGGGTATTATAGAAAAACTGCTAGCTAGTCCTTATGCAGGAGATGGAACTGAACATCCTGATATGCATCTAATACATGTGGTTGAAATTTGTGGAATTTTTCAGCTTGCATGTTTACCCGAAGATGAAGTTAAGAAGAAAGTTTTCCCTTTATCTTTGAAGGGGAAATCATTTACATGGTATAGGCTATGTGATGATACTAGATCATGGAACTGGAATCGCTTGAAATTGTAATTCCACCAAAAGTTTTATCCTATGCATCTAGTTCATCATGATCGGAACTTTATATATATATTTTGGCCTTGTGAAGGAGAAAGTATCGCTCTAGATTGGGGGGCGGGCTTAAGTCAATGCTATATTCATGCCCCAATCATGATATTCCGAGAGAAGTTATTATTCAAAAAATTATGCTCGACTTTCTCATAATGATCAAACCATGCTCGATACTTCTTGTACTGGTTCTTTCATGAAGAAGACTATTGAATTCAAGTGGGATTCATTGGAAAGAATTAAATGCAACTCTGAATATTGGGAACTCGATGAAGGTAATGAGGGAGTCCTGGATTAGGGGGTCCTCGGATAGCCGACCTACTGTGATGGGCCGGACTATGAGGGCTACTTACCGAACACCGAACGATTTGAAGGCCCAGACTCTAAGATGGAAGCTTCAGGAAGCACGGCTTGCGCTCCACATTTGATGTAGTAATTAGGCATGTTTATCTCTTTGGCATGTAACTGACCATGTGTAAACCCTAGGCATCCACCGCGTCTATATAAGCCGGTGGGTTTTAGGGTATGGATGTAGAACAACTCATCTAGGGTTAGCTATACGATCTCGAGGTATATCAACTCTGTAACCCCTCACATCATCAATACAACCAAGTAGGGCGTAGGGTATTACCTCCATCGGAGGGTCCGAACCTGGGTAAACTCGTGTCCCCTTTATCTTCTGTAACCGTAGATCCCAGTCTCATAGTTCGGGACCCCATACACGAGATCCACCGGTTTTGACACCGACATTGGTACTTTCATTGAGAGTTCCCATATGAGCGAGATGGAATCAACACCTCTCCTTGTCATCAATGAAGAGGTCCATAGTATGGATGCTTTTGTCCCCGGACAGATCTTTGCCGTTGGTAGCGTTGTGCTGCACATTGATTTCACTGGCCATCTAGGCCGCGTTGAGAGCTTCGCCCCTGATCGAGAGGTCAGATTCGGAAACTTAGAGTTCTCCGTCGTTTCTCGGGGTGACTTGTCATTAATGGGGCTCGCAGCTTCGCCTATAGCCTTCAAGGACTCTAAGGCCTTAACCTCGAGCCCCTTCTTTGGACATGCCGATGGGTCACCCGTGGCGACGAACTGGTCTCTTATCCCGATCCGGCCATAAAGCCAGATGACCGGACGCATGCTCTTGCCGAACGCTCCCCATGTTTGGATGTCATGGAGGTTAACTCCACGAATTCCGAACAGCTGGATCCGACCGAGCCCTCGGCGGTCGACGAGGCCCTGGAGCGATTCTCGTCAATGTAGATCACCGGCGATCTAGCCCCGATCTACGCTCGATTCGGTTATAGTGCGGGCAGGGACGAATTTTTCGACACACCCACTACCCACTTGATAGACACCGTCAAAGACTTAATCGACCTGCTGGACTATGCCTCCGAGCAGGCAGAATACATGGAGGAAGAGGACCGTGCCCCCACCCCCGTTAACACCGGGAGTTGGACTACCACTTCTACATACGATGTCTACATGGTGGATACTCCTGCCACCGACGGTGATAACACGCCTCAAAGCAATGGTGAAAAAATCTGGAGATGCGCCATCAAGGCGCTGGAAGTCGCATAAGAGCTTAAAAAGCAAAAAGGGAAAAAGTGTTGTTATCAGCAATGGGGACGTTAACGCCCTCTCTAATCATGACAATCCCGATGTCCCCGAGCACCCATTTGAGGGTCCGGAGGGGCCCGAGGACGAATACAACCCCGATAACGTCAATGACCTTGAAGGCAATGAATACCTTTCCCCCGTCGAGGAGCAAGGTATACCTGAAGCCGATGACTTGTACATCCCTAATAACCTTGAAGATCAGGAAGAAATCAGGCAGTGTCTCATAGCAACGCCTCGCAGCCTGAAGGCTAAGGAACGACAACTCAAAGCCGAACAGGCTGATCTGAATGATCGATGGATGAAAGTCCTCTCAATCGAGGAATTATACGGCACTGGTCTTTCAAACCATCCCAAAAGCTACCCTCGGAGAAGGTTGTTGCCGTAATTCGATGATGAACTTACTGATACTCCATCTCCAAACCGTACTCTGTACGACAAGCCGGACCGCCCCCCTCGTGGTTGGGATAGGACAGCTGACGAAGCCGGTTACATATTGGTAGTGCCCTAGAGACGGGGTAAGGAGCCATTAGAGCCCAATGACAGGTTCGACCTACGAGCTGACGTGGATCATAGAGCAGGCTGCACTAGACGTGGTGGATATAGACCATGGTTCGACCAAAACAACAGAGTTCGGGAATGCAACCGGCCCCATACAGATGCCGAATACAGGCGCGGCATAGCACGGGTCAGAGGCGCCGCTGACCCACTGTGCTTCATAGATGAGGTAATGCGGCATCAGTTCCCCGAGGGGTTTAAACCTGTGAATATAGAACAGTATGATGGGACCACGGACCCAACTGTATGGATTGAGGAGTTCCTCCTTCAAATCCACATGGCGCGAGGAGATGATCTCCATGCCATGGAATACCTCCCTCTTAAGCTTAAGGAGCCAGATCGACTGGCTAAACAGCCTCCCCGAAAACTCCATTGGATGCTGGGAAGACCTGGAAGATGCGTTCCGCTCCAATTTCCAAGGAACTTATGTTCGCCCGCTGCACTCTTCTGATCTCAGCAATATCATCCGGACGCCTGGCGAGTCTGCTCGACAATTCTGGAATCGGTTCCTGACTAAGAAGAACCAAATCATCGACTGCTCGGATGCCGAGGCTATTGTCTCCTTATGGCTCAATATTCGGGATGAATGGTTGGCTTGCCAGCTAGGCGAGGACAAGCATCGGACCATGTCCACCCTCACCTCGCTCATGACCCACTTTTGCATGGGCGAGGACAATTGGCTGGCAAGACGTAGCCACAACTCGGAAGATCCCATGGCACCCGATGTCGGTGTCAAAACCGGCGGATCTCGGGTAGGGGGTCCCGAACTGTGAGACTAGGGTCGACGGTAATAGGAGACGAAGGGGACACAAGTTTACCCAGGTTCGAGTCCTCCTATGGAGGTAATACCCTACGTCCTACTTGATTGTATTGATGGTGTAAGGGATTACAGAGTTGATCTACCTCGAGATCGTGTGTCTAACCCTAGATGTGTTGTTCTGTCCCTACGCCCTAACACCCTCCAACTTATACAGATGTCGGGGGTGCACTTATCTTACATATGGTCGGTAACATACCAAAGAGATAACTTGCCTAACTACAACTAACAACTTGGAGAACACGTCTGTACTCCATGAAGCTTCCATCCTGGCGCAGATGGTCCTCGATCCTCCAATGCATGCCTTGCGGCCTACACAGTCCGCCCATGAATAATGGTCAGCTACCCAAGAACCCCTTAACCCAGGACTCCCTCAATATCACCTAGACTAGACTTCAACGCCGATATATATCCGGTTGATTCCTTCACGTTGTCGTCTTCGGCTTGCGAGGCGGGTCCCTCATCCTTCTCTGTTTGGCATCCAACTAGTCTTCGGTAAGATCCCAAGCATCGTGGGCACGGGTTATTATAATAATTGCACAAGTTCCTCGATCTTTGTGTGTCATGGGGAGGTGAGTGGTCAGCGATTTTTACAATCCTACCCGTGCCCAATGGAGGCACCAACCCATTTAACCAAACGAAATCGTGATTCAAACCACATATTCTTCCTCCCCATCGTTAGAAACTCCCAGCAGAAGTTCTACGCATAGCATGGCTAACACTCCTAGTTCCTCAGAGCGCCCTTACGGCCAACGCCCAATCGATTGGACCAGATGCTCCATTACATTTCTACGGCTCCGCAATATGGAGACCCAGGGATATCTCCCATCATCAGATCTGGCGGCAACTAGCGCTGGTCTTCTCGCTTATGGTGATGAGGTCTTCGACGGGCGCTTCCCCAATCCAAACAAAGGGGAGCGCATTTGCTTCGTTATGCTCCTCCTCTGAGGCCTCGTGTTTCCAGTCCACCCATTCTTGAGGGGGTTATTGGAGTTCTACGAAATTCAACTCCACCATCTCACCCCGGGGTCGATCCTGCTGCTACTTCTCGAGCATGCGTTGGTTTCCATGAAGAGGAACGGTTGATGCAACAAAGTAGATAAGTATTTCCCACAGTTATTAGAACCAAGGTATCAATCTAGTAAGAGATACAAGCAAGTCCCTAATAGATGTACCTACACAAAGAATCAAACACTTGCACCCAACTCTATAAAGGGGTTGTTAATCCCTTCATGGTTAGTTGCAAGGATGAGATCTGATAAAGATAGATAGGATAGATTGCTTGAACGGAAAGTAAAACAAAAGGTAAAAATAATGCAGCAAAGTATTTTTGGTATTTTTGGTTTTAGATCAGAAAGTATAAGATGGAAAATAGACCCGAGGGCCATAGGTTTCACTAGAGGCTTCTCTCATGATGACAAGAATTACGGTGGGTGAACAAATTACTGTCGAGCAATTGATAGAAAAGTGAATAATTATGAAGATATCCAATGGAATGATTATGCATATAGGCATCAAGTCCGTGTCAAGTAGACTGAAACGATTCTGCATCTACTACTATTACTCCACACATCGACCGACTCCTGTCTGCATCTAGAGTATTAGGTTCATGAAGAATAGAGTAACACATTAGGTAAGATGACATGATGTAGAGGGATAAACTCAAGCAATATGATGAGAACCCCATCTTTTTATCCTTGATGGCAACAATACAATACGTGCCTCGCGACCCCTACTTTGTCACTGGGTGAGGACACCGCAAGATTGAACCGAAAACTAAGCACTTCTCCTATGGCAAGAATTACTAATCTAGTTGGCCAAACCAAACCAATAACTCGAAGAGACTTGCAAAGATAGGAAATCATGCATATAAGAATTCAGAAAAGACTCAAATAATATTCATAGATAATCTGAACATAAACCCACAATTCATCGGATCTCGACAAACACACCACAAAAGAGTGTTACATCGGATAGATCTCCATGAAGATCACGAAGAACATGGTATTGAAGAGCAAAGAGAGAGAAGAAGCCATCTAGCTACTAGCTATGGACCCGAAGGTCTGTGGTGAACTACTCAAGCATCATCGGACGGGCAGTGGAGTTGATGTGGATGCCCTTTGTGATCGAATCCCCCTCTGGCAGATTACCGGAAAAGGCTCTAAGATTGGATCTCTCGGGAATGGAGGCTTCCGGCGGCGGAAAAGTGTTTTCATGGCTCGTTCTGGCATACAGGGAATATTTGGGAATTTATAGGCTGAAGATTAGATTTAGGAGAGCTGTCGTGGGCCCACAAGCCTAGGGGCACGCCCTACCCCCCTGGGCACACCCCTAGGGCTTGTGGCCCCACGATGGCTCTCCTGACTTCATCTCCAAGTCTCTTGGTTTGCTTCTGGTCCAAGAAAAATTATTCCGAAGATTTTATTCCGTTTGGACTCTGTTTAATATTCCTTATCTGCAATTCTCAAAAACAAGGAAAAATCAGACACTGGCACTAGGCTCTAGATTAATAGGTTATTCCCAAAAATAATATAAAATAGCATATTAATGCATATAAAACATCCAAAACAGATAATATAATAGCATGGAACAATCAAAAATTATAGATATGTTGGAGATGTATCACCTGCACATCTCGGGTTTCGTTGCCCTCTGCGAGATGTTCTTAGGGTGTGAAGCTCACTTTGATTTGTGGAGGATATATTTCTGCCTCGTCCCCCGAACTCGGGACAAGGCCATCTTAGAGGTCGATGGAGCCGAAGTATGCCACATAGCGGGGACGGGGTCCCCGATTGGCACACCGAAGAAGTCCGAAGAATGGACTTCAGAGTGGTTCTATATTGAAGACGTTCACCTATTCTAGCCAACTCGGACATGTCTCCCCGAATACTCCGACCTTCTCCCGAAGAAAATGTATAACTGGCAACCTAAGGACTCATCTCACGAGGAGAGCGTCGAAGTGCAATGCGTGGCCGCACAAGTGAGGATGCTTGCCCATCGTCGGCTGACCATGATCGATATCATGGCCGCCGCTATCTCTCGGTGCGTCCAGCCCCTTCAACAAACGGTGGATTTGTCACGGAAGATGTCCAGGTGAACGGACTTAGGTTTGGGGTGAAACACAACTATGTGGCGACTTGAAGGGGTTGGTCGGAATCGAGAGACACGGAGTTTTACCCAGGTTCGGCCCCTCCGATGGAGGTAAAAGCCTACGTCCTGCTTGTCTGGTATCGATGATGAAGGAGATCTCTCGGTTACAAGGGTGTTGCTTGCTACCTCTAATCACCAGAGCCTCTAATCTATCTATCTCTAATCTCTTGTGTTGTCTAAACTTGTGTACTTGTGAATCTTGTCCCTCTAGGGGTGCTCTACCCCTCCTTATACAAGTGGAGAGGGTAGGTTTACAAATAGAGTCCTACTACGAGTAGGATTAGGACTAGTCTCTCTAGAATCCTATTCTGGGTCTTGTTTCTCTTGTAAGCAAATCCTTTCTCCTTTAGGCCTTCTATTGTGAGCCGCCTGGCGCCGGCTTACATGCCAGGTCTTGGGTGTGGTCGTCCTGCGGCTTGCTAGCCGGATCACTAATAAAGCGTCATGACTTTACCGAATCTCCTGTGAATCGCCAAGACGGGTCATTCCGCGGGGTATATCCCTGACATTAGCCCCCAGGTTAGCTTGAATTTATTCATGCTAAGCTCCTGAAACAAAAGTAACAAATTTGTTAAATGGACGGCTTGCTCATTTGGTCGGCTTATAAAATGGCTCCTCAGAAATTTGGGTCTTTTCTGCATATGAATGAATTGTCTTGATAATCATCTTGCTTGTCAATGTCCTTTGAAAATTATTGAGAATAGAACACCCATATGCCATTGAGTCGGCTTCCAATACTCTTGGCGGGTCATCTCCGCCGGGTCATAATCATTGATGATGCCGAGTCATTATCGTTGGTGACGCGGGGTCAAATAACTAGAATCCACTGACTTCATAAAAATATTAGGATGAAAATCCATCTGATGTAAAACAGACTTCCATTATTGTGAAGCAGGGCAGCTTATATAAAATCTGGCAGGTTATGATCTTTTGATAACGCTGAGTCATGAATGTTGGTGACGCCAGGTCTAATAACTGAACTCCATAATTAACATCTTGAAAATTCTCCTCAAAGTTTTTGATATGTCCATATTACCTGTAGCCCCCAAGCTCCAAGATTATCCATGATAACTTGGTGCTTTGCAATAATATTTTGGACTGTGTAGCCCCCAAGTGTCGGGTTGTCCTGCCTGCAGCAACCTGGGACTTATAACTGTGTTATACCTTATGAAACTTCAGCAGGTGTAGCCCCCAAGGGTCGGCTCATCATCATGTGATGGGCCGGGTCTTCAGCTTGAACCATGTAAAACAGACTTCCATTATTGTGAAGCAGGGCAGCTTATATAAAATTTGGCGGGTTATGATCTTTTGATAACGCTGAGTCATGAATGTTGGTGACGCCGGGTCTAATAACTGAACTCCATAATTAACATCTTGAAAATTCTCCTAAAAGTTTTTGATATGTCCATATTACCTGTATCCCCCAAGCTCCAAGATTATCCATGATAACTTGGTGCTTTGCAATAATATTTTGGACTGTGTAGCCCCCAAGTGTCGGGTTGTCCTGCCTGCAGCAACCTGGGACTTATAACTGTCTTATACCTTATGAAACTTCAGCAGGTGTAGCCCCCAAGGGCCGGCTCATCATCATTTGATGGGACGGGTCTTCAGTTTGAACCATATAATCTGTTTAAATAGTTGAGTACTGTAGCCCCCAAGTGTCGGGTCAGTAAGAATTACTAGGCTAGGACTTAGAAAAAAGTAGAAAGGTCGGCTCATCTCCTTGCGATAATATGGTCTTGCTAACAATGTAATGATTTGAAAACCGGCTTGCATTAGCCCCCAAGTGCCATGGTGCGTGCTTGCAGCGACAAGGGACTTGCATACTTGATATAAACTTTATTTCAATAGTGTAGCCCCCAAGTGCCGGGTCGGCTGCCTGTGGCGACTTGGGACTATGTAAGAATAATATGACTCACCACAATGAATGAATCCTTGACCATGGTTGTAATATAACCCAAAATGAATGTCCTGGAATAATTCCTTTGTCTTTGACATGAAATCCCTGCTCGTGGTTGCGATGCAACCCGGCAAATATATATTGGAGAAATCCATGAGTGTTGTAGATTACTACAGAGCACAATTGAAGAAATCTGAGAACCGGTCAATTAGATGACACGACATTATATCTGATAGGGCGGCTTTTGAAAAATAATGAATTCGCCGTGCTGGTTTAAAAAAGCCAACCATTTAGTACTGGTTATGATAAACCATGCAGATCCAGCAAAGGTTGGCTATTAAAGATCCATTTGCTCTTGCAGAATACTTAATAGCGACTCATCTTTAGACATAAAAACCTGCAAAAATGAACAAGACAGAATATATTCTGCATTGTTGTGAGGACGGCTTGAAGAAGCACAACCCGGAGATGTTATATCTTTCATAACATTGCTCCTTCTTTCATAATATTGCTCTGACCCGGCTTGATAAGCCGGCATGTCATGTGACTATGATGCAATGTATGATGCATTGTATGATGCCATGTATGATGCAATATATGATGCAATGTTGACTTGTCAACATTTTTGGCGCGAACGCCGGTTGTTAGGGATAGATAAGCTACACCCGGTGGTGGGAAGCCCTCTTCGACAACCGCAGTTGACATGTCAACTAGTATGGCATAAAGCCGGTTGTTAGGGTTAGATAAGCTATACCTCAAGGTAGGAACCCCCTTTGATAGCCAATGTTGACTTGTCAACATTTTTGGCGCGAACGCCGGTTGTTAGGGATAGATAAGGTACACCAGGAGGTGGGAAGCCCCCTTCGACAACCGCAGTTGACATGTCAACTGGTATGGCATAAAGTCGGCTGCTAGGGTTAGATCAGCTATACCCGAAGGTAGGAAGCCCCCTTCGACAGCCAATGTTGACTTGTCAACATTTTTGGCATGAACGCCGGTTGTTAGGGATAGATAAGCTACACCCGGAGGTGGGAAGCCCCCTTCAACAACCGCAGTTGACATGTCAAATGGTATGGCATAAAGCTGGATGTTAGGGTTAGATAAGCTATACCCGAAGGTAGGAAGCCCCCTTCGACAACCAAAGTTTTGTGTACAATCTTGCAAATCGCCATCTTGTAAACCGCCATCTTGTATGAAGAAACGGCAGAAGCTCCAAGCGACTTTATGATGATCCAATAAATCCGGGCACCCATGTTTGAATGGTGCATCACGGCAATTCGTCCTCTTGGCAACTTTTAATCTGCCGCCAATAATGTAATAACCCCAAGATTGGGTTTTCTCTTGCAAAGACCCGGGGTTCTCGTTGAAAACGACCAAATGTGTCTCGCCATGTCTATAGCCCCCGAGTCTTCAGTTGACTCAAAGAGGCTGCTTGAGAATCTCCACTGAAAGTTGAGGTTGGCTATGGCGGGTTATAGATGATCCTGTATGATTTGTTTCAATAATCCGGTCGATGGTTCGTCCCGGCTGGTTATTGAAGTGAACCAAACTGCAGTGGCGGCAACTTGCGCGTTTGTCCGTTTGGGCGGCTCATATCGATGAGCCCTGCACCGATATTTTGATGTAGATCAAACTGTGGGTGGCGTCTCGGGCGCGTCCATTGGGCGGCTCATATAGGCGAGCACTGCACCGATATGTCAATGTACATTGGACTGTGGATGGCGGCTTGTACCGGTGTATGCAGCCACTAGCGTGTTGATGTAGACGTAGAAACCAGCCACGACATTGTAAGCCGGTGTTGTTATGGAAGACGCCACAACGTTGTAAGCTGGCACGGATGGGGAGAGACGGCGATGGCGTTGTCAGCTGGCGCAGAGGGCGAAAGACGGCCACAATGTTGTCAGCCGGCGTGATGGTGAGAGACGTCCACGACGTTGTAAGCCGGCGTGGTGGCGAGGGATGGCCACGGCGTTATAAGCCGGTTCGGCCGCGAGAGATGGCCATGGCTTGTAGGCCAGTACGGACGTGCGGGTCGTCGGTGGCGTTGAAAGCCGGCGAGAACGACGAGTCGGCCATGGCGTTGTTTGTGAAGACCATATTGCGAATGCGACGGCTTTTCACGTCCATTGGGTGGCTCATACTGGCGGGTGAACACGCAGTACCGGCGAGTTGACGTAGACCGTCCACGGGGGCGATGACTCACACGTGTCCATCAAGCAACGTGATACGCCGGTGTGAGCTCCAACTCCGCGGTATAATTCCCTATGAATAATTGTCCCGCGTACAAATATTGCAGACAATGTAATTGTTCTTGAAAGAATTTGATGTGTACTAATAAAATAGATGGAAGGGATAACACTTGGTTTTTGTTGTCACAACTTGATCCGTCGTAGGATTGATGATAACATATGGCCAGCCCCCACTTTTGTTGCGTGGAGATGTTGCCAAACAGTGGCATATAAGTATATGCTTGGAATCTCATCATTTTTTTAAGGTGTGGCCGCTTGACCAACAGCTCATGTGAGTGACAGCAGTATTGCAGGCCGCGATTGACTTAGTTCCCCTTTTTTGTTATATTACGACGGAGCGTAAGAAACATCTTCCAGTGAAAATAGTACCACTAACGATACCTTTCGCCAGGGTTCTATGAAGAACGTAGATGGGAATCCGCATACTTGCGACTAAGTGTCCTTTTGTAATAAGAGACCCAAACAGCAAAAAAACAACTAGGGCCGGATACGGTGTTCCCGTCATAGCCGATCAATTGTCCACATAAGATAGCTAGCTTTCATCTTCACCCCTCTGAGGTATGAGTGCGGATGACCCAGTCGTAACAATCGCAGAGGTACTCCCTTTACTCTCTAGCCGAACAAGCGGGAACTTAGAGAGTAACACAGGAGCGAGGCAACCCAGCTTGGCAAAGTCTTAGTTCGAACTGATGCATATAATGGCTAAAACATGACAAAGGAAACATGTGCGCACAATAGGTGCGGGCAAAAATTGCCATAGAAAAGGATGGCTACTAAAAGAAGTGCCCACGTGCTGTGTTCGGATGTAACACTCTATGGTGTATATCGATGACCTTAGTGCAGGATCGGTTTAGTCGAACATAGGAAGAAGAAAACTCAATCCTATCAAAACAGTAAAGTGGGAGGGAGAGGAAGATAACGTGAAAATACAAGAAAAAGAAAAATGTAAAATGTGCAGGAATTTTGGACAGGACCGGTCTATCCGTAGAAGCGTCGTAGGCAAGCCACGTTCCATGTGTTTGGTCCAAGGCAATTACGTGATGAGTTCCGAAGACGATAAGCTCCTCCCACGAGTACTGCGTCGATGATGAAGGGCCCCTCCCACTTGGGGTTAAGTTTATGCTTCTGCTTCTCCGGGAGCCGTAGGACGAGTTCACCTACATTGTATGCTTGTGCCCTGACCTCCCTAATCTAGTAGCGTTGCACTTGCTGCTGATAAAGCGCAGAACGTGCCAGAGCTATGTCTTGTTCTCTCTCCAAGGCGTCTAGGTCATCCTGCCGATCCAACTCAGCTTCCTTCTCCTCGTACATGCGCACTCGTGGTGTGTCGTGAATAATGTCGCAGAGGAGGACTGCCTCGGCCCCATCGACCATGAAGAATAGTGTGAAGCCCATTGATCTATTTGGGGTGGTACGCAGGCCCCATAGTACGGAGTCGAGCTCCTCAACCCAATGACAGTCGGAATCATGAAGAGATCGGACCAATCGTGGCTTAATGCCGCTCATGATGAGACCATTGGTGCATTCGACTTGTCCATTGGTATGTGGATGGTAGAATGATGCGTAATCAAGCTTAATGCCCATTTTCGTGCACCAGTCCTTCACCACTTGGGCCATAAAATTAGATCCATTATTCGTTATGATGTTGTGCAGTACACCGTAACAGTGTACTACGCCAGATATGAAGTCTTTAACCGGCCCGGTCTTGGATGATTTAACGGGCTTTGCCTCTTTCCATTTGGTGAATTTGTCGACCATGACCAGTAGGTATTTGTTTTTCTTGGTCCCTCCTTTAAGGGGTCCGACCACAAAAGGCAACGTGATTGGAATAGTACGAAGAGCTATTGGAGGCATGTGATTTGATTTGCGAAGAGTTGACACCCCATGCATTTCTTGACAAGCAACTGTGCGTGCGTCCGAGCTGTGGGCCAGAAAGACCTGTCTCGGAAGGCCTTGCTAACTAAGGCTCTTGCCGCAGCATGATGCCCGCCCATGCCTGCATGTATTTCAGCAAGAAGCTCCCGCCCTTCTTCCACAGATATGCACCGCTGTAGTACGCCAGTTGTGCTTTGCTTGTATAACTCTCACTCATGAGTTTTGTAGGCCTTAGATCGCCGAACTATGCGTCGTGCCTCTATCTGGTCGTCGGGGAGTTCCTTTCGAAGAAGGTAGGTGAGGAAGGGCTCTGTCCAAGGTGAAATTATTGCCATTACCTCATGAGTTGTTGGCATTTCGTTCATTACGGAGCCGCCGATTATTTGGTCGTCCAGTTCGTACAGGGGTGACAACCACGTCTAGTGTATTCAGAATGGCGCCATTGTCCTCGTTCGGCCACATGACCGAAGGATTAAAAAGTTGTTCCACAAAAGTGTTCTTTGGGACAGGATCGCGCTTGGATCCTATATGAGCCAATATGTCGGCGGCTTGGTTGTTGTCGCGAGCGACATGGTGAAGTTCTAGCCCCTCAAATCGAGCTGATATCTTAAGGACGGCGTTTATGTATGCTGCCATCTTTGGATTTTTAGCATCTAATTCGTCGTTGATTTGGGAGATAGCCAAGTAGGAGTCTCCCCATAGCTCTAACCGGCGTATGCCCATTGATGCAGCCATTTGGAGACCATGAAGGAGGGCCTCGTATTCGGCGGCATTAATGGAGTCCGCGTACATGATTTGCAACACGTATCACATGTTGTTGCCAGTGGGGGATGTGAGGGTAATTCCAGCCCCCGGTCCGGCCAAGGTTTTGGAGCCGTCAAAGTACATTGTCCAATGGGAGTATGCACTATATTCCTTGGGGAGTTCGGCCTCCGTCCATTCAGCTAGAAAGTCCGCCAACACCTACGATTTAATGGCACAATGTGGCTTGTAGGTTATTTCAAAGGGTAGGAGTTCAATGACCCATTTGGTAATGTGGCCGGTGGTGTGCCTGTTGTTGATTATATCGTTCAAGGGGACCTCCGATGCTACCGACATCGCGCACTGCTGGAAATAGTGTCGGAGTTTCCTCGATGCCATGAATACTGTGTAGGCAATTTTTTGATAATGCGGATGTCTGGACTTGCACTGAGTTAGCACCTCTGACCCATAGTATACCGGCTTCTGAGTCCGGAATTTATGCCCCTCCTCATCTCATTCAACGATGAGCACTATGCTAACGACTTTGTTGGTGGCCGATATGTATAGCAACATGGGCTGACCAGTGTCTGGTGCTGTGAGTATCTGGTTGGTTGCCAGTATTGCTTTTATTTCTTCCAACGAAGATGCTGCTTCATCGGTCCATTCCAAATTGTTGGTACATTTTAGCAGTTTGTAGAGAGGCAACGCCTTTTCTCCGAGGTGGGAGATAAAGCGTCTTAACGGCGCTACGCAGCCGGATAGCCTCTGGACATGCTTCAACTCTATGGGGATTGCAAGCTCTGATAGAGCATGGATTTTAGCTGGATTTGCCTCTATTCCTCTATGCGAGACGATGAATCCAAGTAGCTTACCATAGGGGACACCGAATACACATTTGCCCGGATTGAGCCATATATCGTATTCGCGTAAATTAGCGAAAGTTTGACGTAGGTCGCCGATCAAATGGTGGACGTGTTTGGTTTTGATTACCACATCATCCAGGTATGCCTCGACGGTCTTGCCGATCTATGTAGAGAGGTAGGTTTGAATCTTGAGCTGGTAAGAAGCCCGAGCGTTTTTTAGCCCGAAGGGCATCGTGTTGAAACAGAATGCCCCATAGGGGGTGATGAAAGGCGTAGCAACTTGATCGGATTCCTTCATTTTAATTTGATGTTATCCGGAGTAAGTGTCGAGGAAACACAACAGATCGTGTCCGGCTGTGGCATCGATGATCTGGTCTATGCGTGGTAAGGGGAAAGGGTGTTTGGGGCATGCTTTATTAAGGTCTTTGTAATCGACACATAGCCGCCAGGACTTGTCTTTCTTACGTAACATCACCAGATTTGCTAGCCACTTAGTGCGTTTAATATCCCAAATAAATCCATCCTCAATTAGTTTGGCTAATTCGTCACCCATGGTCTGACGTTTGAGTTCGGAGAAGCGGCGCAGAGTCTATTTCACGGGCTTAAAGCCCGGAATAATGTTTAGGCTATGTTCGGGTAGCCGACGTGGGATACCAGGCATATCGGAAGGATGCTCGACAAAAGTGTCCTAGTTCTCACGGAGCAAATTCTGCAAAGCTTCGTCCATAAGGGGATCGAGCTGGGCTCCGATGGACGCCGTCTTATTGGGGTCCGTTGGATGCACCTAAAACTTAATGATTTCCTCTGCGGGTTTGAAGGATGTAGATCTGGGTCTTATGCTGAGGATCACATCATCTCTATTGATTGTCGACCGTAGGGTGGTCAACTCTTTGGCGGCAAAAGTTTTTGCTAGTGCCTCGAGGGCGAGCGCTGCCGTTTTGTTTTCGGCCCGAAGGGTTATGTCCGAATCACACGCGATCGTGATCACTCCATTTGGTCCTGGCATTTTTAATTTCATGTACCCGTAATGGGGTATAGCCTGGAACTTTGTGAAGGGGTCGCGTCCCAATAGGGCATGATAGCCACTCGGGAAGGGGGCGATGTGGAAGAGGTCTTCAGATCGGTAGTTATTGGGTGTGTCGAACACCACGTACAGGATAATACATTTGTAACAACATGCCTCCTTTCCTGGGATAATTCCTCGAAATGTTGTGTTGCTACGTTCGACGCGATATCGGTCGAACTGCATATTTTCCAGAGTGGCCTCTATATGATGTTAAGACCACTTCCGCCATCCATTAGCACTTTACGTAGCCTGTATCCATCAATTATGGGATTCAAGACTAGAGGGGTCGGTGAATGACCGGAAATAATGGGCGGCCGGTCAGTGTCCCCAAAAGTAATTGGTACGTCTTCCCATGGGCTACTGGCTGCCACGTGGTAGACTTGCACGTGCTCCTTAAGAGCTCTCTTGCGTCTGTTATTTGAGGGGAAGATTTCGTAGACAGTCAGGACTTCGGCATCAAATCTGGGCGGCGAAGGAGAACGTCTACTCAAAAGAGGTGCATCGAGGACGGCTTCGCTGTCTTTTGCCACTTGCCTGACGACCCAGCAAGCTCAGAAGCTGTGCGTTGGGTTTGCGTTTAGTAATATGGAATGTACGGGGCCAGGTATATCCGAAAGCTCGTCGAGGATAGTGCAGGCCCCCAAAAGGGGCTTGTTTCTTTTTTCGACGGGTGCATACCTAGCCGACCGATTTGGCGGTGTCTTCTTTTTCCAAGC
Source organism: Hordeum marinum (assembly GCA_022496015.1). Lineage (NCBI taxonomy): Eukaryota > Viridiplantae > Streptophyta > Magnoliopsida > Poales > Poaceae > Hordeum > Hordeum marinum. The sequence goes on along the minus strand of CM039674.1, from coordinate 300,405,918 downwards.
TCCTCTAGGGTGTTCGAAGGATTTTGGTTCCGAGAAAAGCCGCTCAGATTGCCTGACACTCTCCATGGCACTGTATTTCTGTACCACCTCAGATAGCTCAGAGAAATCACTTACGCGTCGTCGGTCTAGGGTAATGAGAATGCCCTCATCATGGCAATTGCGAATAAAAATTGCCGTTAAATCTTGGTCGGTAAGACCTTTTACTTTGCTCCTAGAGAGTAGGTGTCTTGCCCAAAAGTGGTTGACTGATTCTCCTTGCAGTTGGTTTATGTCTTGGAAGTCCGGAGATACGGGCTTCGGTGAAAAACTGGGATTATCATCCTGGAAGGTGGGTGGGCAAAAACTGGGTTCCATGCCACATTGAGTATTCGGGAATACGAACTCCGAATTGGGGCATAGATCCGGGACCGATGACGGTCCGGTTTTGAGGTAATCCACGGCGTCTGGCTCGTCTACATAGCCTTGGTGATCAAAGACTAGGGTGTAAACTGTTTTCAATTTCGGCTGTCGGGACGGATCCGTAGCCAGACACTCGATCGTAGCGACAAGGTGGGTGACAGGAGGGACGTGAATCTCCTATCATCAGGCTTAATCCCGAGCTGATCAGAGATCGGAACCTGGTCATCTGGTATACGCATTGGCCCGAGGCAACTGAACAATTTGTTTAATGAGGAAGCGATGGCAGGGTGCGTGTCGTTGATACAGGTGGATTCGTCAAGTGGTGTGACGGTTCTAGAGTCACGCCAAAGCGGATCTACATTCCGTTGCCCCACGGGACCTGATGACTCGGACATCAAGACGTCCATAGTTGCAGGTCTTTCTCCGAAGGTTGAGGGTTCCATTGGAATGAGGGTCCCCCGCGAATCATCCACGAGCTCTAGGGTTCCAAACTTGATACTCTAATGCAGGGGAAACCTTTGGATCTGGCCATGACGGCTGATCGGGTTGGCATGCGACAATATGTCGTTGCCAGTGAAACTCTAATCGGGGGCGAAAGTCCCCTCGATGCAGACCTTGCCACCTGCGACGAGGTGAGCCTTCGATACCTTCGGCGCTCACAGTGGAACTCTCAATGAAATCACCAATGTCGGTGTCAAAACCGGCGGATATCGGGTAGGGGGTCCCGAACTATGAGACTAGGTTCGACGGTAAAAGGAGACGAAGGGGACACGAGTTTACCCAGGTTCGGGCCCTCCTATGGAGGTAATACCCTACGTCATGCTTGATTGTATTGATGGTGTAAGGGATTACTGAGTTGATCTACCTCGAGATCGTGTGTCTAACCCTAGATGAGTTGTTCTGTCCCTATGCCCTAACACCCTCTGACTTGTATACATGCTGGGGGTGCCCTTAGCTTACATATGGTCGGTAACATGCCGAAGAGATAACTTGCCTAACTACAGCTAATAACTTGGAGAACACGCCTTGACTCCATGAAGCTTCCATCCTGGCACAGATGGTCCTCGATCCTCCGATGCATACCTTGCAGCCCACACAGTCTGGCCCATGAATAATGGTCGGCTACCCGAGGACCCCTTAATCCAGGACTCCCTCACCTGAAGCCCGGGGTGGCAAATCAAAGCAAAAGCACAATAAGAATAAGCACCGACACAACAATAGTGATGTCGATGACACAAATGTAGATGTCGAATTCCGCAACTCCTAACTTGGGAACCGGAAGAAGCCCCCTAAAGGCAATTGTGACGGACCCAGTTCGCTTGAGAAGATCATGGAAAGGCCCTGCTAAATCCATGGAACTTCGAAAAAGCCCGCCGATCACACACATCACAACTGTTGGGTGTTTAAGCAAGTCGGCAAGATACCACCCAAAGACCAAGGCATAAGCTTTCGCAGCAAGGACGAGGATGAGCCTCGTGGTCCAATTGGTGGCAGACAGAAGATATTCCCTCCTGAAGTCAAAATGGTGAACATGATATACGCCACCCACATACAGAAGAAGGAGAGGAAGCGCGCCCTCCGGGAAGTCTACGTGGTGGAACCCGTTGCCCCGAAGTACAACCCATGGTCGGCATACTCGATCACCTTTGATCGGCGTGATCATCCGACCAGTATCCATCATGGGGGTTCGGCACCCTCTTCCTAGACCCCATTATGGATGGGTATAACGTCACCAAGGTCCTAATGGATGGAGGAAGTAGCCTTAACCTGATTTACTCAGATATGGTGAAAAAGATGGGCATAGATCCGTCAAGGATCAAATCCAGTAGCACTACCTTCAAAGGAGTGATCCTGAGCGTTGAGGCCAGATGCACGGGCTTTGTAACTCTAGAAGTTGTGTTCGGATCGCCAGATAAATTTCGCAACGAGGACTTCATATTTGACATCGTGCCCTTCTGCAGCGGTTATCACGCGCTGCTTGGTCGGACAGCGTTCGCTCGTTTCAACATGGTCCCACAGTACACATACCTCAAGCTCAAGATGCTGGGCCCCAAGGGGGTCATACTGTCAACGGCAACATCAAGCGCTCCCTTAGAACTGAGGAACATGCACTGGCCCTAGCGCCCGAATTCAATTACAAAGAGTATTGGCAAGTTCCGATACCGCCATAAAGGCATAGAAGGCTGGGAAGCGAGTTCGGCTTCGGACAGAAAACTTAGACCCCCCTCTCCTCTATAGGGACTCGCCACCCACCGCACAACCTCAGGACCAGCAAAGTACGTGCCGAGGAGGCACAACTTCGCACTTAAGATTCCATGGGTAGCGGTGGGAAAATTAAGATGGGTATTCGATTGCCCCGAACTGTTACCATCAACACGTCTTCGGAAAAGATGCAGGCGCTCCTAAAAGAGCATGCCTACGGCGTAAATCTCACTTACAATTCAGCGGCCCCTCAAGATCTTGTCAGCAAAATCCACCCGCCGAACACTGACACCCTTCAAGGTGTACCTAAGATTAGGAGTCAACTAGCAAGGGGGCATATCGAGGGCGTTAGGTTACCAATTGAAGACCCCTGGTACAACAACTCATATATGATTTTATTTCTTATTTTCTTTCACATACCTATAAACAGATGCTTCGGCAATCCGAGTTATAAGAGTTGTTGAGAAAATGCAACAATGGCGTGACGCAAGGTCGCCTCATTTATCCTATTTTTGGTGCATATTTTTCTTTTCTCCCTCTTCTCGTGAACCTGTTCGGTATGACATGGCGTAATCGGCTAATAGACCGGGGGCTCACGTTCAAACACAAATGCCCCATTTATCATGTGTTTGGCGTCTTGGCGTTAGCTTTATATGCATCGGTTATGAACTATGTGTTTATTCAATAAGTTGGATTGTCCGGCTCTTGTGCTTTCCCCTTTATGTTCTGCTCGTTTGGCTAAAAGGGCGAAGGGAGCACCCCTGTGATTGTGCTTCCAAATAGTCTGGTCAACCACCTCAGGGGAGAAAGCCGAAAACAGACTGTCATAGTATGCGCAATCCAATCTGTGAACCCCAAGCTAGGATTGTTATACTTCAATCCTCGTATGCGGTTATTCTGTGTTATACAAGGAACCTGCCCTTTGTGCAGACATTGTGATACCGGCTTCGGCCACGGTTCGTCCGAACATCACAACACTTCGGTAGCTAACCGTACGCCTCCCGTAATCCTTTTCATGACCCTCCGACTAAGTGAAAGAAATAAAGCACTATGGTCTGATTGCCTAGTATAACGCACCGTATCGCCCTCGGGTTCTAATAATACGGCTAAGGAACACAGTACATTGGGAAAGACACCCCATGTAGTATCTACGTAGGGGCTAAAGCCGACGGCTCGCATCTTTCAGCATTAAACAGCCACATAGGGGTTATAAAGGAATGTAAAATCACACAAGAGCAAATATTAATACTATTTAACGTTAACACAAATCTTTGGATACGTTACAAGCTCATTCAAATAATTTTTCACCTGAGCACTGCGACGCTATCACCCGAGCACTCTCCATCACTCCATCAAAGTATAGCTCGGGGCGTCGATGCTCCTTCCCAGGTGGCGGCGGGTCGGTGGCGACCTTCATTGGATTTAGCCCTGGCCAGTGCACTTTAGCTTTGGCAAGGGCCATCCAGACTCCTTCGATGTAGGAGTAGCGCTTGACGGTGTCGAGGCGGGGCGTAACAGCGATCTGTCTCTGCACGAGGCCAAAGTAGCTGCCTGGTAGCGGCTTGCCGGGCCATCAGCGGATGTAGAGATCCTCATGGCCGGCTTTGCCATCTAGTGTAGCTCCATCAGCTGCTTTAGCCTTTCCACTAGAAGAGGAGGATGCTTGGGGGTCCGAACTATGCCCAGAACATCCGAGCTTCATCTTCCTCTCGTCGCGAGGCGAACAGCTGATTGGCGTCCGCCACACTCTTCTAGAGGTCGGAGGATGCACCTAAGGATAGCCACACACAGGTAAGCAATTCGAATCTACTATCCCCGAATACACACTTTAGTGAGTACGGCTTACCATCGGCTATCTACTTGTCCTGGCGCACTTTCTCCTCGTAGAACCGTCTGTCTACCCACTCCTTGTGGAGTTCGGTTTGTAAGCAGGACAGTTCGGCCGAGCTGGCCCTGTTCTTCTACTTCAAGGCCTCGCATCTCTCACTAGCGTCCTTGAGCTGCTGCTGGAGCTCTGCCATCCGAGCTTCATGCTTGCCACTAGTGGTTCGCATGGCAGAAAGGGCGACGACCGTTTCCTTAGCAGCCGCCCTCTCGGTGGCCGTCTCGTCCTTCGTGCGCTGGAACTCGGCCTTGAGCCTCACCACCTCCTTCGCGAAGGCTGCGTGTGCATTATACAATATGAAGAATCCATATTCATACTATAGAGCTCAAACAAAGGCATTCGGCGAATGTTTTGACATACCTTGAGCCTCGTCGAGCCTCCGGTTAAGGGACTCATTTTCATCTTCAGAGCGCGTCAGCCTCCGATTTAGCTCTTCCAGCTCGGTGCCATTTATGGCCACAGCTGATGACGAAGCCTATATTACACACACAATTAATACATTACGTCGGCATTCAATTCCCGAATTATAGACAATTCGATCATATGTAGATTTATTCTAACATGCGGGACACTTAAAGTGCTTCTAGTGCATTATCATATTCAAATGTGACCCCTAGGTGAGCTTTTTCGCCTCACCTAGGGCTCGGGGGCTGCCATGTATACAATACGAATAAATAACATCTTTGCAGAATAAACATTGGGTGACTTACTTGAAACCTGCAAGGAGACCTTCAAAGGCCTCCTTTAGTCTGTTGTCGGGGATGGAGGCGCTCGACAAAGCCTCCTCCATGACCGACCATTCGTTGGTCGGTGGTGCCAGGGATGATTGGATTTCCCGATCAGCCACTAGAGATGGGACCGGTGCCTCCGGAGGCACAATGCGCTCCAGAGATGTTCTCGGAGGGGACTAAGCGCCCGCTCGTCCGACCTCCTTGGTGTCCGGGCGGGGCGTTGTCCCCCAGTCTTCGGTGGCCAAAGCGTTAGCCTCGGCCACGTTACGATCTCCCTCGCCCCCTGTGTTCGCCTCCATTGGAGTCGGCTGGGACGACACCTTCACGACGTCCACCTATCGGTTCTCTAGAGTTTTCGGGGTCTCTAGTGCCCCTTTACTCGTGCACGGGCAGTAGTAGCCACCCTGGCGAAGAGGCCCAGCTGGGAGCTGCCAGGTAAAAGCGCAGAAGAATCAAGACCCCCGGCAAGACCTTGTCGGGACGACCATCAAAAGCACAAGCAAATACAAGGCCCCGGCAAGGCGAAGCCCCGGCAAGGCCCCGCCAGCAGACAGGCCAGGTGTCGTTCTGCCTGGACACACCGTCGCCGCGACGTCGCTAGAGGGGGCTAAGCGGTGTCGATGGTACGGGCTCCCGTCCCGTCCCGCAGACAGAAAGAGATGCCTGATGGTGCATTAAATGTGCCTATCCTACTCCATCAGTGTTAGGTATGATAGCACTGTAGCTCTGTACACCCCATGGACACACTGTACGCCACTGTTGGGATCCCCTTCAGAGTATAAAAGGAGGCCTAGGGAGATACGGTGGAGGACTTTTGGACTCTAGCATTTCTAGACTTTTGGATCTCGGACCTGCTCACACAGGTAGTAGCTGCTTGGAGAGCCCTTGTAGCTAGATCCCTAAGAACACCCACAATACAACCAGATAGGAGTAGGGTTTTACACATCTTTGCGACTCGAACCTGGGTAAAATCCCCCATGCTGTTCTTCAGACCTGCTCTTCATGAGAGCTTGCTCCCCCGCCAAACCGAAAGGGGTCGCTCGGATCCCATATGTGTTCGTTCCCCGTGACATCTTTGGCGCGCCAGGTAGGGGAAGTAGGTCGCGTGAACCTATTCTGGTGATCAGCGCGCCAGTTCCTTCATACTCAGCATTGCCATGGTCCCCAAGAAGAAGGGCCTGACGGTTGTTGGCCCATCTACGTCCACTATCCATGTATCTGCATAGACAAGCGACGTCACGGACGTGGGTGGAGGAGGAGGTGGAGGTTTAGAACTTCCATGACCCTCCGATGATCAAGGCCAAGCAAGCAGCGATGCCCGCCGCAGAGACATCCATGGCGGCGGCGGGAACCCCCGCACCGTTGGGTCTCAGGAGAGAGGTGTACCGCCTATGAGTGGTACGATGAACTCCGGGGATTGAACGATATCTTCTAGGGTGACCACGCTGGCGCCTACACCTCGACTCTCTCAGAAGATGCGCAAGGAGCCACGCCACCGCGCCCACGGTCCCCAATGTCCCCACGGAAAAACTCATGCGCATCACTCCCAAGGTGCGCGGGACCAGCATGTTCGCCAGCATGCCAGTGGGAGTGGCATGCCAAAGCGGGATCATGGTAGCGCTCCTTATAACACCGTTAGAAGTCAGAGTACCTCACGTTCCTCGCACCGTTCGCTCCCGACCACGTCAAAAGAAGTGATGGCGCGAGCACAACTACTCCTAAACTTCCCTCCTACAGCGGAGAAGCATGACGAATGGAGAGCCACCATTCAGAGCCTCCTCAGCCTCACAGATAGGTTTTGATACACCGAGCCGGCTCGCTAGCCGTGAGAAAGCCAGAGGTGGCACGCCCATGGTGCACTCTTCTCCAAGGAAACAACACCAGTCACTAGCTCGACAGACCGATGCTTATGACAATTACTCGACGACGTCGTCTAACCCACGGATAGACCATGACCAGCATCAAGTTCTTTGGGAACAAAGCAAGGAAGATGCTCGAACTGCAATTGAGCAGCGGTGGGAAACACGCCTTCAGTCTGATAGGTGTGCGGGGCCCACTCTAGACAAGTCTATGCCAGGCTATACTGTCAGCCTACCTTACGAGGTGGCTTGTCGAGCGTTTACCCGTGAGCTACGACAAGTCCAGTGGCCCAATTCCCGTACGTTCAAGCCAGAGGTCCCGGAGAAGTATGACGGCAAGACTCACCCGTCAGAGTTCTTGAGAATCTACACCATTGCGGTGCAGGCTGCCGGAGCTCGTGATGACAAGTTATTAGCCAACTACTTCCCGCTGGTGCTTAAGCCCAATGTCACGTCATGGTTGATGCACCTGTCGGAGGGATCCATCTCCTCCTGGGCAGACGTGTGCCATGAGTTTGTGGGGGCCTTTACTGGAGTTCATCAAGCTCCTGGTCAAGCAAGAGATTTGCACATCATCCCTCAGAAGGAGGGCGAGAATTTGCACAAGTACATCCAAAGGTTCAGCCGCATGCACGACAACATGCCAGGCGTTCATCCTATCGCTGTTATCGGCGCGTTCCATCAGAATGAGCACAACCGCAGGATGTGGGAAGAGCTCGCAATGAACAGAGTCAAGGATGTTGTCGAGATTCACACTTTGGCACACAAATGTGTTGGAAATATGCCCTAGAGGCAATAATAAATTAGTTATTATCATATTTCCTTGTTCATGATAATCGTTTATTATCCATGCTATAATTGTATTGATCGGAGACTTAAATGCATGTGTGGATACATAGACAAAACCATGTCCCTAGTATGCCTCTAATGGACTAGCTCGTTGATCAAAGGATGGTTAAGGTTTCCTAGCCATGGACATGAGATGTCATTTGATAACGGGATCACATCATTAGGAGAATGATGTGATGGATAAGACCCAAACTACAAACATAGCATATGATCGTGTCAGTTTATTGCTACTGTTTTCTGCATGTCAAGTATATGTTCCTATGACCATGAGATCATGCAACTCACGGATATCGGAGGAGTGCCTTGTGTGTATCAAACGTCGCAACGTAACTGGGTGACTATAAAGGTGCTCTACAGGTATCTCCGATGGTGTTTGTTGAGTTGGCATGGATCGAGACTGGGATTTGTTACTCCGTGTGACGGAGAGGTATCTCAGGGCCCACTCGGTAATACAACATCACAACAAGCCTTGCAAGCAATGTGGCTAAGTGTTAGTCACGGTATCTTGTATTACGGAACGAGTAAAGAGACTTGCCAGTAACGAGGTTGAACTAGGTATGGAGATACCGACGATCGAATCTCGGGCAAGTAACATACCGAAGAACAAAGGGGACGTTATACGGGATTAACTAAATCCTTGACATAGAGGTTCGACCGATAAAGATCTTCGTAGAATATGTAGGAACCAATGTGGATGTCCAGGTCCCGCCATTGGTTATTGACCGTAGAGGTGTCTCGGTCATGTCTACATAGTTCTCGAACCCGCAGGGTCTGCACACTTAAGGTTCGGTGACGTTTCGGTAGTGTAGAGTTATGTATGGTGGTGACCGAAGTTTGTTCGGAGTCCCGGATGAGATCCCGGACATCACGAGGAGCTCCGGAATGGTCCGGAGGTAAAGATTCATATATAGGAAGTCCCAGTTTGGTTTCCGGAAAAGTTTCGGGCTCATCGGTAGTGTACCGGGAGTGCCGGTAGTGTACCGGGAGTGCCGGTAGTGTACCGGGAGGCCTCCGGGAGGGGTATTTCGACCCCAAGAGGTCCATGGGCTGTGGGAGAATAATAACCAGCCCTTAGTGGGCTGGGAAAACAGCCACAAAGGCCCATGGCGCAGGAGAGAAAGTCCTAAAGCAAAAAGTGGAAAATCAGCCAATAGGAGGCAATCCTACTCCAACTAGGATTGGAGGTGAAGTAGGATTTCTTCCCACCTCCTATTTCGGCCGACCCAAAGGCCTTGGCTGCCTCTCCTCTCCTCTCCTCCTATATATACTAGTGGATTGGGTGGTTTTTGGACAGAATTTCCGGCCACGTGCTACCCGTTTCACCGGTGCACAGTTTCTCCTCTAGATCGGTTTTCCGCGGCGCTTAGGCGAAGCCCTGCCGGAATCACTCCACCACCATCACCGGAGCGCCGTCACGCTGCCGGTGAGCTCTCTCTCCTCTCCACCTCCTCTTGCTGGATCAAGATGGTGGAGATCGTCATCAAGCTGCACGTGTGCTGAACGCGGAGGTGCCGTCCGTTCGGCGCTAGATCGGAAGGACCGTGATCGAGATCGCGAGACGGTTCGTGATGAGATCGCGGAACGGATCGTGATGAGTTCGCGGGACAGATCGTGATCAACATCGTGAGACGGATCGTGATGAGATCGCGGGACGGATCGTGATGAGTTCACGGGACGGATCGTGATTGGATCGCGGGACGGATCGTGATGAGATCGCGGGACGCTCGGCGATTTGGATCGCGAAGATGTTCGACTACACCAACCGCGTTTCTTAACGCTTCCCGCTTAGCGATCTACAAGGGTACGTAGATCCACTCTCCCTCTCGTAGATGCTCATCACCATGGATAGGTTTGCGTGTGCGTAGGAAAATTTTTGTTTCCCATGCGACGTTCCCCAACAGTGGCATCATGAGCTAGGTTGATGGTTCGATGAGATCTCGAGTAGAACACAAAAGGTTTGTGGGCGTTGATGCTTAGATTGCTTCCTCCCTTGGTCGTATTTTGGTTCAGCGGGATTGTGAGATGAAGCGGCCCGGACCAACATTACTCGTACGCTTACGAGAGACCGGTTCCCTCGACGCAACTTGTTGCTTAGATGGCTTGCGGGTGACAGTTTCTCTCACTTTAGTTGGATCGGATCCGACAAAGGCGGTCCTTGAGAAGGATGAAAAGCAATCTATGTATCACCGTTGTGGTTTATGCGTAGGTGAGAATCGTTCTTGCTAGATACCCGTAGCAGCCACGTAAAACATGCAACAACAATTAGAGGACGTCTAACTTGTTTTTGCAGGGTATGTTGTGATGTGATATGGCCAATTACATGATGAGATATATGTGATGTATGAGATGATCATGTGATGTATAGAATTTCACGACTTGCATGTCGTTGAGTACGGCAACCGGCAGGAGCCATAGGGTTGTCTTTAATTATTGTATGACCTGCGTGTCAATCATTAAGCGCTATGTAATGCTTTACTTTATCGCTAAGCAGTAGCAATAGAAGTAGAAGCAGGGCTGGCGCCACAACCCCAATGGCAACACATTGATGGAGATCAAGATGATGGAGATCATGGTGTTGTGCCGGTGATGATGGAGATCATGCCGGTGTTTCGAAGATGGAGATCTTAAACACAAGTTCATGGCCATATCATGTCACTTATGAATTGCATGAGATGTTAATCCTTTTTATGCACCTTATTTTGCTTAGGACGACGGTAGCATTATAAGGTGATCCCTCACTTAATTTCAAGCTAAATTGTGTTCTCCCCGAATGTGCACCGTTGCGAAAGTTCGTCGTGTTGAGACACCACGTGATGATCGGGTGTGATAGACTCTACGTTCACATACAACGGGTGCAAGCCAGTGTTGCACATGCAGAACACTCGGGTTAAACTTGACGAGCCTAGCATGTACAGACATGGCCTCGGAACACGAGAGACCGAAAGGTCGAACATGAGTCATATAGTAGATATGATCAACATAATGATGTTCACCATTGCAGCCACCTCAACTCACGTGATGATCGGACTTGAGTTGGTGAATTTGGATCATGTATCACTCGAATGATCGGAGGGATGTCAATTTGAGTGGGAGTTCTTAAATAATATGATTAATTGAACTCATTATCATGAACATAGTCAAAGTGTCTTTGCAAATTATGTTGTAGATTACTAGCTCGCGTTGTGGCTCCCTTGTATTTTTATATGTTCCTAGAGAAATAGAATTGAAAGATGTTGGTAGCAATATTGCGGACTGGGTCCGTGATCTGAGGATTGTCCTCATTGCTGCACAGAAGGCTTATGTCCTTAATGCACCGCTCGGTGCGCCACCCCCTCTAGCGTTGTCTATAGATGTTGTGAACATCTGACAGGCACGTTTCGATGACTACTTGATAGTTTTGTGCGTCATGCATTACGGCTTAGAATTGAGGCTCCGAAACGTTTTGAACGTCACAGAACATATGAGATGTTCTAGGGGCAGAGATTGTGATCTCAGGCTCGTGCCTGTGTTGCGAGATATGAGATCTCCAACAAGATTCTTTGCCTGTAAGATGAAGGAGAATAGCTCAATCGTTGAGCATGTACTCAGATTGTCTGGGTACTACAATCGCTTGAATCAAGTGGGAGTTGATCTTCCAGATAAGATAGTGATTGATATAGTTCTCCAAGTCACTGTCACTAAAGCTACTAGAACTTAAGTGATGAACTATAATACACCAGGGATAGAAGTATTGATCCCTGAGCTGTTCGCGATGTTTGACACCGCGAAGGTAGAAATCAAGAAGGAGCGTCAAGTGTTGATGGTTAATCAAACCACTAGTTTCGAAAAGGGCAAGATCAAGGAGGGAAACTTCATGGATAGCAAGTCAGTTGCTGCTCCAGTGAAGCAACCCAAAGTTGAACTCAAACCCGAGACTAAGTGCTTCTATTATGAGGTGAGAGGTCGCTGAAGCGGAACAACCCTAGATACTTGGTAGATAAGAAGGCTGGCAACATTGATAGAAGTATATTTGATATACGAGTTACTAATGTGTACCTTGCTAGTACTCTTAGTAGCACCTGGGTATTGGATACCGGTTCGGTTGCTAAATGTTAGTAACTCGAAATAAAAGCTACGGAATAAACGGAGAACTAGCTAAGGGTGAGGTGACGATATGTGTTGGAAGTTTTTCCAAGGTTGATGTGATCAACATCGCACGCTCTCTCTACCTTCAGGATTAGTGACGAACCTAAATAAATGTTATTTGGTGTTTTGCGTTGAGCATGAACATGATTAGATCATGTTTATTGCAATACGGTTATTCATTTAAGTTAGAGAATAATGGTTATTCTGTTTACATGAATAATACCTTCAATGGTCATGCACCCAGTGAGAATGGTTTGTTGAAATCTTGATCGTAGTATTACACATGTTCATAACATTGATGTCAAAAGATACAAAGTTAATAATGATAGTACCACATATTTGTGGCACTGCCGCTAAATGTCATATTGGTATAAAGCGCATGTAGAAACTCCATGCTGATGGATATTTGGACTCATTCGATTTTGAATCGGTTGAGACATGCGAACCATGCCTCTTGGGCAAGATGACTAAAGGACCCCGTTGGATGGAGCGGGCAAGTGATTCATTGGAAATGATACATGTTGATGTATGCAATCTAGTGAGTCTTGTAGTGTGCAGTGGATATCGTTATTTTCTTACCTTCACTGATGATTTGAGTAGATATAGTGTATATTTACTTAATGAAACACAAGTCTGAATCGTTTGAAAGGTTCAAGCAAATTCAGAGTGAAGTTTAAAGATCATCGTGACAAGAAGATAAAAATGACTGCGATATGATCGTGGAGGTGAATATCTGAGTCACGAGTTTGGCATACAACTTAAGACAATGTGAAAGTTGTTTCACAACTAAACGCCACCTGGAACACCATAGTGTGATGGTGTGTCCGAACATCATAGTTATGCTCTATTGGACATGGTGCGTACTATGATGTCTCTTGTCGTTTTACTACTATAATTTTGGGGTTATGCATTAGAGACAACTACATTCACTTTAAATAGGGCACCATCTAAATCCGTTGAGATGACACCATATGAATTATGGTTTGATAGAAACCTAAGCTGTCGTTTCTTAATACTTGGGGCTGCGGCACTTGTGTGAAAAATGTTTTCACCTAATGAGGTCGAACCCAAGGCGGACAAATGCATCTTCATAGAATACCCTAAGATCAGTTGGGTGAACCTTCTATCTCAGATCCGAGTGCAAAGTGGTTGTTACTAAAACGGATCCTTTCTCGAGGAAAGGTTTCTCTCGAAAGAATTGAGTGGGAGGAAGATAGAACTTGATGAGGTTGTTAAACCTTTGTTCAACCAGAGAGTAGCGCAGCGCAGAAAGATGTTTCTGTGAAGCCTACGTTAGTTGAAGAGGAAGTTAATGATGATGATCATGAAGCTTCAGGATCAAGTTACTATCGAACTTCGTGGGTCGACAAGGATGTGTACTGCTCCTAAGCGGTACGACAACCCTGTCTTCGAGGTCATGTTGTTGGACAGCGATGAACCTACGAGCTATGGAGAAGCGATGATGGGCCCGGATTCCGACAAATGGTTAGAGACCATGAAATCCGAGATAGGATCCATTTATGAAAACCAAGTATAGACTTTGGTAGACTTGCTCGTTAGACGGCAGGTCGTTGAGTACAAATGGACCTTTAGAATGAAGACAGACACTGATGGTGAATGTCACCATTTGTAAAGCTCGACTTGTTGCAAAGTTGTTTGTGACAAGTTCAAGGAGTTGAATGCGAGGAGGCTTTCTCACTCGTAGCGATGCTAAAAGTCTGTTGGAATTATGTTAGCAGTTGCTGCATTTTCAATTACGAAATCTGGCAGATGGATGTCAAAACGTCGTTTCCTTAACGGTTTACTTAAGGAAAGGTTGTATGTGATACAACCAGAAGGTTTTGTCAGTCCTAAGGATGCTAAAAGATGAGAGAGCTTCAGTGATCCTTCTATGGACTGAAGCAAGCATCTCGGAGTTGGAATATACACTTTGATGAGGTGATCAAAGTTTTTGTAGTTTATACAAAGTTTACGAGAAACTTGTATTTGCAATAAAGTGAGTGGGAGCACTATAGAGTTTCTGATAAGTATATGTGGTTGACATATTGTTGATCGGAAATAATGTAGAATTTCTGGAAGGCATAAAAGGTTGTTTGAAAAGTGTTTTTCAAATGAAGACCTGGATAAAGCTACCTAATTGTTGAGCATCAAAATCTATAGAGATAGATCAAGATGCTTGATGAGACTTTCAATGAGTGCATACCTTGACAAGATTTTGAAAGAGTTCAAAATGGATCAGCCAGAGAAATAGTTCTCGTCTGATTTGTAAGGTGTGAAGTTGAGTGAGACTCAAAGCTCGACAACGGCAGAAGAAAGAGAAAGGATGAATGTCGTCCCCTATGCCTTAGCCATAGGCTCTATATTATGCCATGCTGTGTACCACACCTATGTGTGCCTTGCCACGAGTCTGTCAGGGGGTACAAGAGTGGTCCAGGAGTGGATCACTGGACAGCGGTCGGAATTATCCTTAGTAACCAGAGGACTAAGGAAATGTTTCTTGATTATGGAGGTGATAAAGAGTTCGTCGTAAAGAGTTACGTCGATGCAAGCTTTAACACCTATCCAGATGACTAGTAGTAGCAATCTGGATACGTATAGTGGAGCAGCCATTTGGAAATAGTACCAAGTGGAGTGTGGTAGCAGTGTTTACGGTTTGACATAGAGATTTGCAAAGTACACACGGATCTGAATATCGCAGACCCGTTGACTATAAGACCTCTCTCACATGCAAAGCATGATCGAGCCCCAAAACTCATTGGGTGTTAGATTCATAACAATGCGAATCACATGGTGATGTGAACTAGATTATTGACTCTAGTGCAAGTGGGAGACTGTTGGAAATATGCCCTAGAGGCAATAATAAATTAGTTATTATCATATTTCCTTGTTCATGATAATCGTTTATTATCCATGCTATAATTGTATTGATCGGAGACTTAAATGCATGTGTGGATACATAGACAAAACCATGTCCCTAGTATGCCTCTAATGGACTAGCTCGTTGATCAAAGGATGGTTAAGGTTTCCTAGCCATGGACATGAGATGTCATTTGATAACGGGATCACATCATTAGGAGAATGATGTGATGGATAAGACCCAAACTACAAACATAGCATATGATCGTGTCAGTTTATTGCTACTGTTTTCTGCATGTCAAGTATATGTTCCTATGACCATGAGATCATGCAACTCACGGATATCGGAGGAGTGCCTTGTGTGTATCAAACGTCGCAACGTAACTGGGTGACTATAAAGGTGCTCTACAGGTATCTCCGATGGTGTTTGTTGAGTTGGCATGGATCGAGACTGGGATTTGTTACTCCGTGTGACGGAGAGGTATCTCAGGGCCCACTCGGTAATACAACATCACAACAAGCCTTGCAAGCAATGTGGCTAAGTGTTAGTCACGGTATCTTGTATTACGGAACGAGTAAAGAGACTTGCCAGTAACGAGGTTGAACTAGGTATGGAGATACCGACGATCGAATCTCGGGCAAGTAACATACCGAAGAACAAAGGGGACGTTATACGGGATTAACTAAATCCTTGACATAGAGGTTCGACCGATAAAGATCTTCGTAGAATATGTAGGAACCAATGTGGATGTCCAGGTCCCGCCATTGGTTATTGACCGTAGAGGTGTCTCGGTCATGTCTACATAGTTCTCGAACCCGCAGGGTCTGCACACTTAAGGTTCGGTGACGTTTCGGTAGTGTAGAGTTATGTATGGTGGTGACCGAAGTTTGTTCGGAGTCCCGGATGAGATCCCGGACATCACGAGGAGCTCCGGAATGGTCCGGAGGTAAAGATTCATATATAGGAAGTCCCAGTTTGGTTTCCGGAAAAGTTTCGGGCTCATCGGTAGTGTACCGGGAGTGCCGGTAGTGTACCGGGAGTGCCGGTAGTGTACCGGGAGGCCTCCGGGAGGGGTATTTCGACCCCAAGAGGTCCATGGGCTGTGGGAGAATAATAACCAGCCCTTAGTGGGCTGGGAAAACAGCCACAAAGGCCCATGGCGCAGGAGAGAAAGTCCTAAAGCAAAAAGTGGAAAATCAGCCAATAGGAGGCAATCCTACTCCAACTAGGATTGGAGGTGAAGTAGGATTTCTTCCCACCTCCTATTTCGGCCGACCCAAAGGCCTTGGCTGCCTCTCCTCTCCTCTCCTCCTATATATACTAGTGGATTGGGTGGTTTTTGGACAGAATTTCCGGCCACGTGCTACCCGTTTCACCGGTGCACAGTTTCTCCTCTAGATCGGTTTTCCGCGGCGCTTAGGCGAAGCCCTGCCGGAATCACTCCACCACCATCACCGGAGCGCCGTCACGCTGCCGGTGAGCTCTCTCTCCTCTCCACCTCCTCTTGCTGGATCAAGATGGTGGAGATCGTCATCAAGCTGCACGTGTGCTGAACGCGGAGGTGCCGTCCGTTCGGCGCTAGATCGGAAGGACCGTGATCGAGATCGCGAGACGGTTCGTGATGAGATCGCGGAACGGATCGTGATGAGTTCGCGGGACAGATCGTGATCAACATCGTGAGACGGATCGTGATGAGATCGCGGGACGGATCGTGATGAGTTCACGGGACGGATCGTGATTGGATCGCGGGACGGATCGTGATGAGATCGCGGGACGCTCGGCGATTTGGATCGTGAAGATGTTCGACTACACCAACCGCGTTTCTTAACGCTTCCCGCTTAGCGATCTACAAGGGTACGTAGATCCACTCTCCCTCTCGTAGATGCTCATCACCATGGATAGGTTTGCGTGTGCGTAGGAAAATTTTTGTTTCCCATGCGACGTTCCCCAACAAAATGTGCTCGGGCTGAAGAAGGGAGGAGACTCCCCGGCGAAGACGTTGGCACGGGGGTCGACTTTGAGGATGAAGACACCTCCACCCTAGCGAAGAAGGGCCCACGGCACAACAAGAAGCGCAAGGGCAAGGCCGTGCTTGCCGTTGAGGGATCCGGCAACCACAGTACCGCCAAGAAGGGCAAGGTTTATGACCCCGGCAAGGATGTTGTCGGGTGCGTCTCTTGCGAGGCGATGGCGGCTGCTGACAAGCTGGAAGGCTCCGGTAAGTAGTATTGCAAGATCCATCGCACCAAGGGCCACGATCTCCAAGACTGCTGGCAAGTTGAGCAGCTTGCCGAGAAGCAGAAAGGCGAATATGAAAGTCGGGACAAGGAGAAGGGCCGGGATAGTGCGGAGGGGTTCGGGAAGAAGCGCGTTGGCCAAGGAGGTCGCCACGGCAAGCCCATGCAACAAAAAGACCGGCCCGCTCGTGGCCGCGACAAGCAAGAGGGTGACAATGATGACGCCGCAGAGGACGATGAATCCAACGAGCATGATTTTCAGAAGGCTACGGAAATGATGTTCATCGAGGGAGGTGCCTCATCGCATTCCTCTCACCGCTAACTTAAACAGTGGGTGAGGTTAATGCGACGGAGCCCTCTATTGGTGCCCAGAAACCTTTGAAGTGGTCCAACTCTCCTATCATTTTCGACGTCGAGGATCACCCTGATCGCACAACTGTGGTCGGGTGCCTGCCATTGTTGGTTGCACCAACAATCCTCAACCTCAAGGTGACAAAGATGCTAGTCTACAATGGGGCCAGCCTGATCCTGATCTCGCCAGATGTCATCCAGAGGCTGCAGATTCCTGATGAAAATCTCGAGCCGACATGCGCTTTCCAAGGGGTCAATTTAGGGAGAACTTAGCCGAAGGGAAGATCACGCTGCCAGTGACGTTTGGCAGTGATATAAATTTCAGAATAGAGAAAATCATCTTCGACGTCGCTAAGATCTCGTTGTCATACAACGGTATCCTTGGTTGCCCGGCGCTAGCCAAGTTCATGGCGGTCACCCACTTTGCTTATAGTGTGCTGAAGATGCCCGGGCCAATGAGCGTCATCATGATCAACTCAGACAAGAAGGGTGCACTTATCTGCACCGACCAACTCTACCGGCAGGCAGTTGCAGCACCTGCCGCCAAGGCACTTGCTCCTACCGCTGAATTTGCCGAGTGGAAGAAGACCGACAAGGTCTCTGGCGCACATTCCGGCAAGCGCACCTCCTTGGGGTGCTGTGCTCCCATTGACGATGTGCCAGAGAGCTCCACCGGCAAGAGCAAGAAGTCCAAGGCAGCTCCACCAGAGGCCAAGAAGGTGCCCGCCAAGGAGGATGGCACGGGAGGAACTTTCACCATAAGTTCCACCCTTGACGACAACTAGGAAAGCGCGCTTGTCACCTTCCTGCGGGCGAATGTCGATGTGTTTGCATGGCAACCATCCTAATATCCCCGGTGTTCCTAGGAAGGTGATTCAGCACCACCTTACCATCTGCCCACACGCGCGGCCCGTCAGGCAAAAGGTCCGGAAGCAAGCTTTGGAGCGGCAACAGTTCATTGTCGAAGAGATCAAGAAATTAGAAGCGGCTGGCTTGATTAGAGGAGTACTCCATCCAACGTGGTTGGCTAATCCAGCTGTAGTGCGCAAGGCAAATGGAAAGAGGAGGTTGTGCATTGACTTCACAGACATTGACAAAAACTGCCCCAAAGATCCTTTTCCCTTGACATGCACCGACCAGATTGTGGACTCCACCGCCGGCTGCGACTTGTTGTCTTTCCTTGACGACTAGTCCGGCTATCATTAGATTTTCATGGCCAAGGAAGACGAGGAGAAGACCGCATTAATCACCCCTTGTGGTATGTATTTCGTTTTTTGTGTATGCCTTTCGGGTTGAAGAGTGCTGGTTCTACATTTGCAAGAGCAGTCCAAATTGGTTTTGAGCCCCAGCTACATAGATATATGGAGGCTTATATGGATGACATAGTGGTCAAAACCTAGGACAAGGCAACACTCATATCAGAACTAGAAGATGTTGGGGAACGATATTTCCAACGGAAGTGTGTGTTCCGCGTCCCATCCGGCAAACTTCTCGGGTTCTTTATATCTCAACGTGGAATTGAAGCAAACCCTGACAAGATCAAAGCAATTGAGCAAATTGAAGCACCAAGATGTGTCAAAGATGTGTGTCGTCTTGCCGACTATGTCGCTGCTCTGAGTAGGTTCATCTCAAAGTTTGCTGAGCGCGCCCTGCCCTTCTTTAAAATCTTGAAGAAGGCAGGTCCAATGAAATGGACTCCGTAAGAGGAGGCGGCACTGTAGGATTTGAATGAGTACCTCTCCTCTCCACCAGTCCTAGTCGCACCAAAACCGCAAGAGCCATTGTTGTTATATATAGTGGCAACAAATCAAGTGGTGAGTGTTGCACTGGTGGTTAAAAGAGAAGTTGATAAAGAAGTAGCGGCAAGACCACCAAGCAACGAGCAAGGGCATTCCCCGACAGGGTCTGTGCCGTCGAGGAAGGATCTGCGTAGTTGAACGAGACAATACAGAAGAGGAAGGTGGTGCAGTGCCCAGTCTATTTTGTCAGCTCCCTTTTGCAAGGGGCTAGGTCAAGATATTCTGGCGTGCAAAATATTCTCTTCTGCCTCATTATGGCCTCGAGGAAGCTGATCCATTATTTCCAAGCGCATGAGATCACCGTTGTCACCCGCTTCCCGCTACAACGGATCTTGTGGAACCAGAAGCTACCGGAAGGATTGTAGAGTGGGCTTTGGAACTGTTAAGCTTTGGCCTCAAGTTTGAAAGCACTTTGACCATCCAAAGCAGAGCCTTGGCAGAGTTCATTGCAGAATGGACCCCAACACCGGATGAAGTAGTTCCAGAGTCAACTCTCCCCGGCAGGGAAACCGATCGAGAGTGGGTCATCTATTTTGACGGGGCTTTCTCGCTGCAAGGCGCCGATGCAGGAGTGCTGCTCGTTGCACCCACCAGAGAGCACCTCAAATATGTGATTCAGATGCACTTTCCCCGGGAGAGATCAATGAACAACACTACTAACTACGAAGGACTGCTTGCCGGTCTCAGGATCACGGCAGACCTTGGGATCAAGAAACTTATTGTTAGAGGTGATTCGCAGCTTGTTGTCCGGCTAGTGAACAAAGATTACCAGAGCCCATTGATGGAAGCTTATGTAGATGAAGTGAGGAAGTTGGAAGAACAATTTGATGACCTACAAATGGAGCATGTTCTACGTGTAGAGAACAGCATTGCCGATGGCCTGTCAAAGTGTGTTGCCCTTAAGTTTCCTATGGAACCAGGAACTTTCGTGGTCCGACTGACTCAACCCTCCGTGACACCATCAACTAGACAAGAGAAGATAAGAAAGTTAAGTTATGGCAAGTATTTCTCGGCAAAGCTCCCAGAAGTCGCCGACGAGGAGGTTGTCGGGGACAACGTCAGGCTTGCCGATGAGCGTCATGCTCCGACAGAGCCTTAGACTCTTCTGTGGAAGCACGCACTCCCGCCCGGCTTGCCGGGGAGCAGCAGGCTTTGGCGGGGCCCCAGGCCCTTGCCATTGAGGCAAACGCTCCCCCGACAGAAGGTATGCCTTTAGTCCTTGTTGTCGATCCCAAGGCTCCAGCATGGGCACATCACATCGTCTGTATCCTTCAAACAAGAGAACTCCCTGAGGAACAAGAGGAAGCAGAGAAAGTATCCTGCCGGTCTAGTATGTATCAATTTGTTGACAACATCCTGTACAGAAAGAGGCCGAACGGTGTGAAACTCAAGTGCATTTCTTGGGAGGATGGACTGGAGCTGTTGGCAGAGATACATGGAGGCATATGTGGCTCCCACATAGGATCAAGAGCACTTGCCAGAAAGGCATTCCGACAAGGTTTCGTTTGGCCACCACCCTCTAGGAAGCAACTGCATTAGTAACCAAGTGTGAAGCATGCAATTTTCATTCAAAGAAATTACATCAACCATCTCAAGCCCTTCAAACAATCCCTCTCTCCTGGCCATTTTCGGTCAGGGGTCTCGACATCTTGGGCCCTCTCCCCCACGCTGTCAGGGGCTTTGAGTACTTGTACGTTGCAATCAACAAGTTCACACAGTGGCCGGAAGTGGAAGCAGTGAGAAAGGTGATAGCACAGTCAGCCGTCAAGTTCTTTAAGGGACTAGTCTGCCACTTTGGTGTTCCCAACAGGATCATCACTAACAATGGCACACAGTTCACGAGCCACACCTTCATGTAGTATGTCCGAGACCTTGGCACCAGAATCTGATTAGCTTCTGTTGCCCACCCAAGGAGCAATGGCCAAGCATAAAGGGCTAATGCTAAAGTGCTATGAGGCCTCAAGACAAGGACTATCGACAAGCTGCACAAGTGCGGAAGGCACTGGATTGATGAGTTGCTGGTGGTTCTTTGCTCAATCGGGACGACACCAAATTGAGCTACCGGCCAGACACCCTTATCCCTCATCTATGGGGCGGAGGCCATTCTGCCCACGGAACTCATATGCGGGTCACCTCGAGTGCTCGCTTATGATGATCTTGAGCAAGAGCAGTTGCGGCAAGATGACGTGACACTTCTTGAGGAAGACTGTCTTCAGGCTGCTATGAGAGCTGCACACTACCACCAAGCTTTGCGCCACTAGCATAGCCGCAAAGTTAATGCCCGAAGAGTTGAGGACGGCGACCTTGTTCTTTGACGAGTACAGTTTGCCAAGAATTCTTACAAGTTGACGCCAAAGTGGGAAGGCCCTTATCGGGTTGTACGAGTCACCAAGCCTAGCGCAGTCCGCCTGGAGACCGAACATGGCATATCAATGAGCAACTCCTGGAATATCAAACATCTTCGCAAGTTCTACCCATGAGGCACGGTTGTCGGGCCTCTCGGGAACCACCTTTTGTACAGGTCTTGCCGCCGAAGCATGTAATCCTTGGTACAAAGCCAGGTTCAGACCCTGTGCGTAGTTGAATAAAGATAAGTGTTCTACAAATCTTGGTTGATTCTCATGTTTACTTATGTGCATGTTTGTCCGAGACATTGCGTTACACTTACTCCCGGCAAGAGCTAATGGACCACCAAGGTTCCACACCCATATTTTTTCTTCTTTCTTTTTCTCAAGGGACAAAAGGTTGCCTTGCGTGCAGCTTTGTCGGGGGGAATGGTTGTATGGATACCTACGGGTGACGTTCCAAAAATATATCTTGCCGGAAGGAGTACGACAATGAAAAGATAAGTTGCAAAACCCCAAGTGAACTCTTGCCATGAAGTTATTTCCCTTGGACGATTTTGACCCCTATATGGAAAACCTACACGCTAAGGAACCTTGTTGCGATTGGTTGTGCCTGTTGGAAATATGCCCTAGAGGCATCAATAAATTATTTATTATCATATTTCCTTGTTCATGATAATCGTTTATTATCCATGCTATAATTGTGTTGATTGGAAACTCAAATACATGTGTGGATACATAGACAACACCATGTCCCTAGTATGCCTCTAATAAACTAGCTTGTTGATCAAAGATGGCTATGGTTTCCTAGTCATCGACATGAGATGTCATTTGATAACGGGATCATGTCATTAGGAGAGTAATGTGATGGACAAGACCCAAACTACCAACATAGCATATGATCGTGTCAGTTTATTGCTACTGTTTTCTCCATGTCAAGTATTTGTTCCTATGACCATGAGATCATGCAACTCACTGACACCGGAGGAGTACCTTGTGTGTATCAAATGTCGCAAAGTAACTGGGTGACTATAAAGGTGCTCTACAGGTATCTCCAAAGGTGTCTGTTGGGTTGGCATGGATCAAGACTGGGATTTGTTAGTCCGTGTGACGGAGAGGTATCTCAGGGCCCACTCAGTAATACAACATCACAATAAGCCTTGCAAGCAATGTGACTAAGTGTTAGTCATGGGATCTTGTATTACGGAACAAGTAAAGAGACTTGCCGGTAACAAGGTGGAACTAGGTATGGAGATACCGACGATCGAATCTCGGGCAAGTAACATACCGAAGAACAAAGGGAACATCATACGAGATTAACTAAATCCTTGACATAGAGGTTCGACCAATAAAGATCTTCGTAGAATATGTAGGAACCTATATGGACATCCAGGTCCCGCTATTGGTTATTGACCATAGAGGTGTCTTGGTCATGTCTACATAGTTCTCGAACCCGCAGGGTCTGCACACTTAAGGTTTGGTGACGTTTTGGTAGTACAGAGTTATGTATGGTGGTTACGAAAGGTTGTTCGGAGTTCCGGATGAGATCCCGGATGTCATGAGGAGCTTCGGAATGGTCTGGAGGTAAAGATTGATATATAGGAAGTCCTGTTTTGGTCACCGGAAATGTTTCGGGCTCATCGGTAGTGTACAGGGAGTGTCAGTAGTGTACCGGGGGACCATTGGAAAAGGTATTTCGACCCAAGAGGCTACATGGGCTGTGGGAGGAGGTAAACCAGCCCCTAGTGGGTTGTCTGAATCCTCCTCTAAGGGCCCATCTGGCTGCAGTGGTTTCAGAAGGAAAAAGTCCAAAGGTGGAGAGGTGGAAAGAGTTTCCAAGTGGAAAGGAGGAATCCTACTCCTAATAGGATTGGAGTAGGACTCCTCCACCTCCAATTTCAACCAAACCTTAAGGGTTTGAGGCTGCCTACTCCCCTCCCTTCCTCCTATATATACTAGAGGATTTAGAGGAAAAAGCTAACCCTAATAGCCAAGTGCTACCTCTCCTCTAGATCGCAGTTTCTCCTCTAGATCGGTTTTCAGCGGTGCTTAGGCGAAGCCCTGCTGGAATAGCTCCACCACCATCGCCGCAACGCCGTCGCGCTGCCGAAGAACTCATCTACCCCTCCTCTCCCTCTTGCTGGATCAAGAATGCGGAGATCGTCATCGAGCTGTATGTGTGCTGAATGCGGAGGTGTCGTCCGTTCGGCGCTAGATCGGAAGGACCGTGATCAAGATCGCGAGACGGATCGTGACAAGATCACGGGATGGATCGTGATGAGTTCACGGGATGGATCGTGATTGGATCATGGGACGGATCGTGATAAGATCTCGGGATGCTCGGCGATTTGGATCGCGAAGACGTTTAACTACACCAACCGCGTTTCCTAACACTTCCCGCTTAGCGATCTACAAGGGTATGTAGATCCACTCTCCCTCTCGTAGATGCTCATCACCATGGATAGATTTTGCGTGTGCTTAGGAATTTTTTTGTTTCCCATGCAACATTCCCCAACAGTGGCATCATGAGCTAGGTCTATGTGTAGATGAGATCTCGAGTAGAACACAAAGAGTTTGTGGGCGTTGATGCTTAGATTGCTTCCTCCCTTGGTCGTGTTTTGGTTCTGCGGTATTGTGGGATGAAGCGGCCCAGACCAACCTTACTCGTACTCTTACGATAGACCGGTTCCATCGACTGATGTGTAACCTTGTTGCACAAATATGGCTGGCGGGTGTTTGTTTCTCCTACTTTAGTTGGCTACTAGTTTATCACTGTTGTGGTTTTTGCGTAGATGAGAATATTTCTTGCTAGATACCCGTAGCAGCCACGTAAAACATGCAACAACAATTAGAGGATGTCTAACTTGTTTTGCAGGGTATGTTGTGATGTGATATGGCGAATTACATGATGAGATATATGTGATGTATGAGATGATCATGTTTTGTATAGAATATCACGACTTGCATGTCGATGAGTACGGCAATCGGCAGGAGCCATAGGGTTGTCTTTAATTATTGTATGGCCTGCGTGTCAATCATTAAGCGCTATGTAATGCTTTACTTTATCGCTAAACGGTAGCAATGGTGGTAGAAGCATGGTGGGCGCGACAACCCCGATGGCGACACGTTGATGGAGATCATGGTGTCATGTCGGTAACGATGGTGATCATGTCGGTGCTTTCAAGATGGAGATCAAAAGCACAAGTTTATGGCCATATCATGTCACTTATGATTTGCATGTGATGTTAATCTTTTTATGCACCTTGTTTTGCTTAGGACGACGGTAGCATTATAAGGTGATCCCTCACTTAATTTCAAGATAAATTGTGTTCTCCCCAAGTGTGCACCGTTGCGAAAGTTCATCGTGTCGAGACACCACGTGATGATCGGGTGTGATAGACTCTACGTTCACATACAACGGGTGCAAGCCAGTGCTGCACATGCAGAACACTCGGGTTAAACTTGACGAGCCTAGCATGTACAGACATGGCCTCAGAACACAAGAGACCGAAAGGTCAAACATGAGTCATATAGTAGATATGATCAACATGATGATGTTCACCATTGAAACCACCTCAACTCACGTGATGATCGGACTTGAGTTGGTGAATTTGGATCATGTATCACTCGAGTGACAGGAGGGATGTCAATTTGAGTGGGAGTTCTCCAGTAATATGATTAATTGAACTCATTATCATGAACATAGTCAGTAGTGTCTTTGCAAATTATGTTGTACATTACTTGCTCGCGCTGTAGCTCCCTTGAGTTTTTATATGTTCCTAGAGAAATAGAGTTGAAAGATGATGGTAGCAATATTGCGGACTAGGTCCGTGATCTGAGGATTGTCCTTAATGCACCGCTCGGTGCGCCAACCCTTATAGTGTTGTCTGTAGATGTTGTGAACATCTGACAGACACGTTCTGATGATTACTTGATAGTTTAGTGCCTCATGCATTACGGCTTAGAATTGAGGCTCCGAAACGTTTTGAACATCACTGAACATATGAGATGTTCTAAGAGCTGAAATTAGGATCTCAGACTCGTGCCCGTGTTGCGAGATATGAGATCTCCAACAAGATTCTTTGCCTGCAAGATGAAGGAGAATAGCTCAGTCGTTGAGCATGTGCTCAGATTGTCTGGGTGCTACAGTCGCTTGAATCGAGTAGGAGTTGATCTTCCAGATAAGATAGTGATTGATATAGTTCTCCATGTCACTGTTACTAAGCTACTAGAACTTGGTGATGAACTATAAAATGCCTGGGATAGAAATAATGATCCCTGAGCTATTTCGCGATGTTTGACACCGTGAAGGTAGAAATCAAGAAGGAGCATCAAGTGTTGATGGTTAGTCAAACCACTAGTTTCGATAAGGGCAAGAGCAAGGACGGAAATGACGTGGATAGCAAGTCAGTTGTTGCTCCAGTGAAGCAACCCAAAGTTGAACCCAAACCCGAGACTAAGTGCTTCGATTATGAGGAGAGCGGTCGCTGAAGCGGAACAACCGTAGATACTTGGTAGATAAGAAGGCTGGCAACGTCGACAGAAGCATATTTGATATACGTGTTATTGATGTGTACCTTGCTAGTACTCCTAGTAGCATCTAGGTATTGGATACCGGTTCGGTTGCTAAATGTTAGCAACTCGAAATAAAAGCTACGGAATAAACGGAGCACTAGCTAAGTATGAGGTGACGATGTGTGTTGGAAATGTTTCCAAAGTTGATGTGATCAACATCGCACGCTCTCTCTACCTTCAGGATTAGTGACAAACCTAAATAAATGTAATTTGGTGTTTGCGTTAAGCATAAACATGATTAGATCGTGTTTATTGCAACACGGTTATTCATTTAAGTTAGAGAATAATGAATATTCTGTTTACATGAATGATACCATAAATGGTCATGCACCTAGTGAGAATGGTTTGTTGAATCTTGATCATAGTAATACACATGTTCATAACATTGATGCCAAAAGATACAAAGTCAATAATGATAGTACCACATACTTGTGGCGCTGCAGCTAAATGTCATATTGGGATAAATCACATGAAGAAACTCCATGCTGATGGATCTTTGGACTCATTCGATTTCGAATCGTTTGAGACATGCGAACCATGCCTCTTGGGCAAGATGACTAAGAACCCCTTTTTCCAGATGGATGGAGCGGGCAAGTGATTTATTGGAAATGATACATGTTGATGTATGCAATCCAGTGAGTCTTGTAGCGTGCGGTGGATATCATTATTTTCTTACCTTCACTGATGATTTGAGTAGATATAGTGTATATTTACTTAATGAAACACAAGTCTGAATCAATTGAAAGGTTCAAGGAAATTCAGAGTGAAGTTTAAGATCATCGTGCCAAGAAGATAAAAATATTTGCGATATGATCGTGGAGGTGAATATCTGAGTTACGAGTTTGGCATACAACTTTAGACAATGTGAAAGTTGTTTCACAACTCATGCCACCTGGAACACC
Organism: Hordeum marinum; assembly: GCA_022496015.1. Classification (NCBI taxonomy): domain Eukaryota; kingdom Viridiplantae; phylum Streptophyta; class Magnoliopsida; order Poales; family Poaceae; genus Hordeum; species Hordeum marinum. The sequence continues at coordinate 300,378,802 of CM039674.1, read as the reverse complement.
ATAGTGTGATGGTGTGTCCGAATGTCATAGTCATGCTCTATTGGATATGGTGCGTGCTATGATGTCTCTTATCGTTTTGCTACTATAATTTTGGGGTTATGCATTAGAGACAACTACATTCACTTTAAATAGGGCACCATCTAAATCCGTTGAGATGACACCATATGGTTTGATAGAAACCTAAGCTGTCATTTCTTAATGTTTGGGGCTGTAACACTTATGTGAAAAAGGTTTTCACCTAATGAGCTCGAACCCAAGGCGGACAAATGCATCTTCGTAGAATACCCTAAGAACAGTTGGGTAAACCTTCTATCTCAGATCCAAGCATAAAGTGTTTGTTGCTAAAACTAGGTCCTTTCTCAAGAAAGAGTTTCTCTCGAAAGATTTGAGTGGGAGGAAGATTGAACTTGATGAGGTTGTTGAACCTTTGTTCAACCAGAGATTAGCACAGCGCATGAAGATGTTTCTATGAAGCCTACGTTAGTTGAAGAGGAAGTTAATGATGATGATAATGAAGCTTCAGATCAAGTTACTATCGAACCTCGTAGGTCGACAAGGATGTGTACTGCTCGTGAGCGGTATGAAAACCCTGTCTTGGAGGTCATATTGTTGGGCAACGATGAACCTACGAGCTATGGAGAAGCGACGATGCGCCTGGATTCCGACAAATGGTTAGAGGCCATGAAATCCGAGAAAGGATCCATGTATGAAAACCAAGTCTAGACTATGGTAGACTTGCTCGTTGGATGGCAGGTCGTTGAGTACAAATGGACCTTTAAGATGAAGACAGACGCTGATGGTGAATGTCACCATTTATAAAGCATGACTTGTCGCAAAGAAGTTTCCGCCAAGTTCAAAGAGTTGACTGCGATGAGAACTTCTCACTCGTAGCGATGCTAAAGTCTGTTGGAATTATGTTAGCAGTTGCTGAATTTTTCAATTATGAAATTTGGCAGATGGATGCCAAAACATCGTTTCCTTACTTAAGGAAAGGTTGTATGAGATACAACCAGAAGGTTTTGTTAGTCCTACGGATGCTAAAAGGTGTGCAAGATTCAGTGATCCTTCTATGAACTGAAGCAAGCATCTCGGAGTTGGAATATACACTTTGATGAGGTGATCAAAGTTTTTGAGTCTATACAAAGTTTATGAGAAACTTGTATTTAATATAAAGTGAGTGGGAGCACTATATAGTTTTTGGTAAGCATATGTGGTTGACATATTGTTGATCGGAAATGATGTAGAATTTCTAGAAAGCATAAACGGTTGTTTGAAAAGAGTTTTCCAAAGGAAGACCTGGATAAAGCTACCTAATTGTTGAACATCAAGATCTATAGAGATAGATCAAGATGCTAGATGAGACTTTCAATGAGTACATACCTTGACAAGATTTTGAAAGAGTTCAAAATGGATCAGTCAGAGAAAGAGTTCTCGCCTGATTTGTAAGGTGTGAAGTTGAGTGAGACTCAAAGCTCAACCACGGCATAAGAAAGAGAAAGGATGAACGTCGTCCCCTATGCCTTAGACATAGGCTCTATATTATGCCATGTTGTGTACCGCAGCTAGTGTGTGCCTTGCCATGAGTCTATCAAGGGGTACAAAAGTGATCCAGGAGTGGATCACTCGACAGCGGTCAAGATTATCCTTAGTAACTAAAAGATTAAGGAAATGTTTCTTGATTATGAAGGTGATAAAGGGTTCGTCGTAAAGAGTTACGTCGACACAAGCTTTAACACCAATCCTGATGACTCGTAGTAGCAATCTGGATATGTATAGTGGAGCAGCCATTTGGAATAGTACCAAGTGGAGTGTGGTAGCAGTGTTTACAGTTTGACATAGATATTTGCAAAGTACACACGGATCTGAATGTCACAGACCCGTTGAGTAAAATACCTCTCTCACATGCAAAGCATGATCGAGCCCCAGAACTCATTTGTAACGACCCGACCTGGAAGGTCAAGTCTCCGGTGTTTCCGTACCATCCCAAGATCATGCTGGTACACACACGGTACATCCATGTATATATCAAAGGGAAATCACACCGCATTATATTAATCGAAATCTCATATCGAGTCCTTTATTACAATAAAAATTACAATAAAGTGGCTAAAAGCCAACTCATGAGAATATATAAATCTTGCGGAAGCGTTGAAGGTAGATGAGTCCATCTGACTCCAAGGGCATCTGACTGAGCATAGAACGTGTCCTCACTCCTGGTCGGAAAAATACTCTGCAACATGATACGTTGCGGCCGTGTAGGTCAGCATATGGAATATGCCGGCAAAGTCACAAGAGAGGGGTGAAAATAATCAGCTAGTCTATATGCTTATATGGCAGGTGGTGGTCTAAGTTTTGCGTAAAGCCAATTTTTCTTACATCAAGAAAAGGGGCTAAGCAAAATATTACTAAGTTGGTTGATTAATGAGATGGTTCCACCAACCACTTCTCATACCCAAAATTATTAATACCCACATCATCATATTAATTGTGTTGAGAGTTCCGGAAGTTCCAATTCCTTTGGCTCAAGTCGTCCATGACCGTGGACACGGCTAATCGATTAGGTTTGGAATACTCTGCAGAGTTTTGCACACGTTCCCCACAAGATTTGGTCGCCTCCGTTTGGTTTCTCGCACTTCAGGGTGTTTGAGAAACGGATGACCAAAACATGGTCTTCCAAAGGGTTTCCCTGCGACTCTGTCGGTGCCCATCCTTTCCTACCGTTCTTCTACCTCTCGTAGCACCGCCTGTCCAGGGTCACCACGATATCCGACCAAGCCAGAGCCCATAATGACTTGTGGCTGTGCAGGTAAGCCTTGGGTCTTGAAGCACCCATCCATCTCTTTGTGCCTGGGTGGACCTTTCCGCGTGAATACTGGCCATCTCCAGCATCACCTAGGCTAACCACTGGTTTCTCCAGGGTGCCGTTCAACCATCATCCACCCAGAGGTATGTTGAAAACTTGGAGTCTTGAAATCTTGATCATTATGTAGGTCTTGAAATTATTAACTCTCTCAACTCCCATGAATCACACAACCAACCCCGTCTACTAATAGCATAGCAAAAGTAAAACAACGTTTCCCGGGGCCAAAGTTGTCAAAGAGGGTTGAGAGGGTTACCTACCACATGATACTACTACAATGTAACCAAGTTTCCAACTAACCTATCTTGCATGCAACTGGGGAGATGGTAGAACTAATGCATATAAAACATGGATAAAACATGATCAAAGTGACTTGCCTGATTGATGATCTTCGTACGAGAGTGACTCTAAGTAACAAGCTTCGCACTCCGGATAATCTAACGAAGCAAACAAGCACTCAAATAAGCATACAACCAAAATAAGTACTCATAACATTCAGCAAAGAAGTACTAAACAATCAAGGCAAACAATGCACAAAAGTCTCTAGCAAGTAAAACACACAAGGTTTTGTTTTCCAAAGGAGATGATGAAAACACTACTACATAATAAAACTATTTTGAAATAACAAGACAATTGTTGATAGCAAGGCAACAATAGAATATTTTAATATTAAACAAAACAAAATCAATTTAATTTTGTTGGGAAAACTTTAGTAAACTTTGTAAAAGTTTTGATAAACACTATATGAATCAACTATAGTTGTACTAACAAAAGAAATGAAAAACTAACTTATTATTTATTTGTAAAACAGGTTCTTAACAGAAAATAATTTACAATTAAATCTGTCTTAGAAAACAGAATTAAAATATACAAACCTTTGTTTGAAAACAAAACTATTACTAGTTAGTTGTTTTAATCAAATTATGCCTATTTGAAAATAAGTTGTGATTCCTATGTTAAATAAAATTAAACTAAGCAAATTTATATTTTTATTAACAGTGAGTGAAAACACTAAATGTTTACTAACAGAACCTAATAAACAAATAAAACCAAATTCTAAATCAAACTAATTAAAATTAAGTATATAAAACTATATTGTAATACTAGGCAGATTCTGTTTTTGGTTAAAACATTAATCAAATATATCCTAAATATCTTCAAACTAAGCATGAAGGTAGTCCTAACTAATACCAAACAGTAGCAAAAAGATTCATATCAAAATCTTTTTTCAAACTCTACTTATTCAGATTTGAAGATTTTGAGAAAATTTGATTAAGTTCGAATTTTATAGTTCCAATTTGAAATTTAAAAGTACAGGGTGAAACTACATGAAAAATGTGAGCTATTGCAAAAAGAATCAACTAAAAACACTAAATAGATTAAAAGATATAAGCAAAACAAAATTTGAAAACATTCTGTTAATTAAAACAGAGAATGAAAAAAAAAATCTGATTTGCGTCGGTCAGGGGGGCTACGTGGCACGATACGATTGGCTAAGGGGGGTGTGCGTGCGAGAGCTACGGGCGGGCGACCGATCGGAAGAAGAAAACGATTCGGCTTAAGTGCGTTCTAATCTCGGACGTTGGATTCGGATCGGAGGGAGGGCGTGCTCACAGGGTAAAGAGGTCGCCGGCGTCGGGGTACTCCGGCGAGTCCGGTAGCGGTGGATGCGACGGCGAGGTGCTCCGGTGGTCGGGGAAGACGGGGAAGTGGTCCGGGCGACGGCGACGGTTCTCCGGAGTAGATTGGTGGCGACGGTGGGGTGAACGGAGGTCGGAGGTGGTGGCTACGGTCGATGGCGAGCTTCGGTGTGGGAGTAGCTCCGGCGAGCAATTGACAGCGTTCCGGCGAGGGGGAAAAGGGGGGCTCGGGGTGAATGGATGCGGGTAAGTGTCCGGTACTTATAGGGCGCTCGAGGGGTGCGGGAGTTAAGAGGGGAGAGAGATCCGGCGAGGGGAAGAAACTGCCGGCGTCGGATCCGGCGAGCGCGGGGAGGGAGACGATGACCGTTCGGTGTAACGGTCGGTCGAGGGTGGGGCCCGGATGTCAGTGAGAGGGAGCGCGTCCGTTACGCGTCGGTCGGCCGGTTCGTAGTAAATGCGCGAAATAACTGTCGTGGGCCGGCCCATTTAAATGCAAACCGTTACTGTTTTTCTTTAATATTTTTCCACAGACATTCAAAAGCTTTTAAAGCATTCAAATCATCTCTAAATGTAGGGGTATTATATATCAAAATTAACAGAATAATAAATGCTATTTAATGAACATTTTTATTCTGTCATTTGAAGACTTTAAAAAAAGTATTATTTTCAGAAATTGCCTAATTGTTTTTAAATCCTTTTTGAAAATATTTTCAAAATAACTCCTGGTTATTTTTGTTCAAATAATTCACCAATTTGACCCTGGTGTGGAGTGTCATGTTACTCCTCTCTTATTTTGAACATTTAACCAAAATTTCAAATAGGGAAAGCAGCATAGGGAAAAGTAGAAGGGACTTTCAGAAAGTCAGAAAAGGCATTTCAACTATCACATACAATCAAGCAGTGGTGATGATAGATACATAGCTATATTCATAACATTCCAAAATGGAATTTTGGGATGTTACAAACCTACCCACCTTAAGATGAATCTCGCCCTCGAGATTTGGGTTGGCTAGAAAATAGGTGCGGATGGTCTCTACGAAGATCTTCTTCGCGTTCCCAGGTGGCTTCTTCCTCGGTATGGTGATTCCACAAAACTTTACATAACTTGATAATCTTGCTGCGGGTAACTCGGTTGGATGTCTCGAGGATCTTGACAGGCTTCTCCTCGTAAGTCAGATCACTTTCAAGCTGTATGGCCTCTAGGGGCACGGTGTCTCGAAAAGGGATATCAGCCATCTCGGCATGACATTTCTTCAGCTGGGAAACATGGAACACATCATGAACTTCGGATAATCCTTCCGGCAATTTCAGTTTGTATGCAACTTCGCCTCTACGTTCAAGAATTTTGTAGGGGCCTATGAATCTGGGTGCTAATTTTCCTTTAACACCAAATCTCTTGGTTCCTCGAAGCGGGGATACACGAAGATATGCTCTGTCTCCCACTTCATACGTCACTTCCTTGCGCTTGCTGTCAGCATAACTCTTTTGTCGAGATTGAGCTATCTTGAGTCTGTCACGAATCAACCTGACTTTCTCTTCCGAATCTTGGATAAGGTCGGGACCAAAAAGTTGTCGGTCTCCAACACCATCCTACGTCAGTGGTGTTCTGCATCTCCTTCCGTATAAAGCTTCGAAAGGGGCCATCTTTAGACTGGTTTGATAACTGTTGTTGTATGAGAATTCTGCGTATGGTAAGTTGTCATCCCAACTAGATCCATAATCTAGCGCACAAGCTCTCAACATGCCTCCAGAATCTGGTTGACTCTCTCAGTCTGTCCATCTGTCTGCGGATGAAAAGTTGTACTAAACTCTAGCCTTGTACCCAAAGTTTCATGTAACTGATGCCAAAACTTTGAGGTAAATTGTGTTCCTCTATCTGACACGATACTCCTCGGAACTCCATGCAGACATACGATCCTGGTCATATATATCTTGGCTAGCTTAGCACTGGTATAGGTGGTCTTTACCGGGATGAAATGAGCCACCTTGGTGAAGCGATCAACCACTACCCAGATAGAATCATAACCTGAACGGGTCCTGGGCAATCCTGTGATGAAATCCATACCAAGCTTTTCCCATTTCCACTCGGGCATCGGCAAAGGTTGGAGTAACCCTGCTGGTTTCTGATGTTCTGCCTTCACTCGCTGACAAACATCACATATTGCAACATGTTCCGCAATATCTTTCTTCATACCTGTCCACCAATAACTTTCTTTTAAATCCAAATACATCTTGGTGTTGCCTGGGTGTATCGAGTAAGGTGAATCGTGGGCTTCCTGAAGTATCAACTTCGTGAGCCCTGGTTCATTGGGAACATAGATTCGGTTCTCAAACCACAAAGTTCCGTGTTCATCCTCACGAAAACCTTTAGCTTTACCATCTTCCATTCTCTGTTTAATCTTAGCTATCTCCTTGTCCGATTTTTGGGCTTCTCGAATTCTTTCGGTCAAGGTGGACTGAATTTCCAGTGTACCAACATATCCTCTTGGAACTATATCTAGCTTGAGCTTACTGAGATCATCGACTAACTCTTGAGGTAATCCTCCAGCTGTGAATGTGTTCACATAAGTTTTCCTGCTCAAGGCATCGGCTACAACATTAGCCTTACCTGGATGGTAATGTAATCTCATGTCATAGTCCTTGATTAACTCTAACCATCTCCTCTGTCTGAGGTTCAACTCTTTCTACGTGAAAATGTATTTCAGGCTCTTATGGTCGGTGTAAACATCACAACTATTTCCGATAAGGAAATGTCTCCAAGTCTTGAGTGCGTGCACTACGGCTGCTAACTCCAAGTCATGAGTGGCATAATTCAAATCATGAGGTCGTAGCTGTCTGGAAGCATAGGCTACAACTTTTCCATCCTGGATAAGTACTCCTCCAAGTCCTTGACGTGAGGCATCACAGTAAACTTGGAAATCCTTCCGATTATCGGGCAAGATCAATACTGGGGCTGTGACCAAACGTTCCTTCAACTCCTGGAAACTGGCTTCACATTCCTCAGTCCAAATATACTTGGATTCTTTCTTCAACAACTCTGTCATGGGTTTGGCAATCTTTGAGAAATTCTCAATGAATCTCCGGTAATATCCGGCAAGTCCGAGGAAACTGCGGATCTCCTTAACTGAGGTAGGGGACTTCCACTCGGTGACGGCTTCAACCTTAGCAGGGTCCACTGCTATTCCATCTCCGGAAATAACATGTCCAAGGAATCCGACTTCCGTCAGCCAAAATTCACATTTGCTGAACTTGGCATATAGTTGATGCTCTCTCAGCTTCTCCAGAACTAAACGCAAATGTTCCTTATGCTCTTCCTCGTTCTTGGAAAATATCAGAATGTCATCGATGAACACCACAACAAACTTGTCTAGGTATTCCATGAATACTTTGTTCATCAAATTCATGAAGTAGGCAGGAGCATTAGTCAATCCAAAAGACATGACTGTATACTCATACAAGCCATACCTCGTGGTGAAAGCTGTTTTGGGTATATCCTGTTCACGAATTTTCAACTGGTGATACCCTGATCGAAGATCGATCTTGGAGAATACTTTGGCTCCTACTAGCTGATCAAACAAATCATTAATCATCGGCAGAGGGTACTTGTTCTTGATAGTCACCTCGTTCAAGGCACGATAGTCCACTACCATTCTCAAAGATTTATCCTTCTTCTCCACCAAAAGTACTGGGGCTCCCCAAGGTGAAGAACTGGGGCGAATATAACCTTTGTCCAATAACTCCTTAATCTGCTTCTTGATTTCCAACAGATCATTTGTGGGCATCCGATAGGGTCTCTTGGAAATTGGGGCTGTCCCTGGCTGTAGCTCTATTAGGAACTCAATCTCCCTCTGGTGGCATTCCTGGTAATTCTTCCGGAAATACATCCAGATAATCTTTTACCACAGGTACTTCCTCCTGAACAACTCCTGTGAGGGCATTTAACCTAGCACTCATACGTGTGCGTCGGGATACATACTTAATCCTCTTGTTCTCCGGGGTGGTGAGTGAAACAGACTTGCTGAGGCAATCAAGATTTCCTTCATACTTGGTCATCCAATCCATGCCTAGGATTACATCCAATCCTTGTGACTCTAAGACGATGAGGTCGGTGGGAAAAACATGGTTTCCTATATTGAGTTTCAAGGCATGGCATCCTATCCCTGCCATCATCATACCTCCTGGGGAACTGACCTTAATAGGCTGGCTAAGGGTTTTGGTGGGCAAACCATACTTATCCACAACTACCCTTGATATGAATGAATGAGTTGCACCAGAATCAAAAAGTACTGTAACAGGACGTGAATGCAATAAAAACTTACCAACCACAGTCTCGGGTTGATCATAGACTTCTTCCACGTCGATGTGATTCACTTGAGCACGGGGAAACAGATTGGGTTTCTTGGCTGCGGAGTTGCCGTTTCCATTGCTTTGCTTGCTCTGGGGACACTCAGTAGCATAGTGCCCTGTCTTCTGACACTTGAAACAGGTGATGTGACTCAGATCCTTCTGAGTAGGAACTTGACGGTGCTGGTTGTTGTTCCCATTCCTATTGTCAGTCTTGAAATTGCCAAGGTTGGGACGGTTGTTCCCATTTCCTCCATGATGGTGGCCTCCATGGTTGTGCACAGCATGAGTGTGCTTTCCAAACTTACTGTTTCCTGATCCGGTATTCCCGGAGTACGGGGAGTAACGAGGCTTCTGATGAGCTCCAGAGTTGAACTTCCCCTGAGTGTACTTCCTCTTGCGGTTCTCAATCTGCTGCTGTTTACCTTCCAGAATAAGTGCCTTATCCACCAGCTCTTGGTAGTTGTTGAAATTAGCCACTACCAGCTGTATGCTCAACTCATCATTGAGTCCTTCCAGAAACTTTTCTTGCTTGGCCGCATCATCGGCCACATCTCCTGGGGCATAACGGGCCAACATGCTAAACTCTTCCACATATTGGGCCACAGAGCGATTACCCTGGCGCAAATTGCGAAACTCGCGCTTCTTCAGACTCATGGCTCCAGCTGAGACATGTGCGGTGCGAAAAGCAAGCTTGAATTGCTCCCAAGTCACATCTGCAATAGGATATGTGGTGGTGTAATTCTCCCACCATGATGCTGCTGGTCCTTCCAGTTGATATGCAGCAAATCGCACCTTCTCAGCATCAGTACATCCAGCGGTGACAAGTTCTCTCTCCATCCTACGGAGCCAGTCATCTGCCACAATGGGCTCAGTACTGCTGGAGAAAGTTGGAGGGTTCAACCTCAGAAAACGGGTGAGATTGTCAGTCTGGGGTGGATGGTGGTTGTGGTTGTTCTGGTTGTTGTTGGTCTGATTCTGAATCAATAACTGCAGCAGTGCATTCTGCTGCTGAAAAAGTTGTGTGAGTTCCGGCGGAAAAGTGAAGTCGGTCTCACGTCGTGGAGGCATCTTGCTGTTTTCAGAGGGATGAGAATTAGAATAGAACAAAGGTCTAGAAGAAATCACTACCCATATGCAATGCAACAAACATATCACACCAAACACTCATTCATTTATTCAATCAATGTCAAACATCGGAAATACAAATCTCAAACAACTAAGCATCGACCTACGCTTTAACGACGAAAATAAAAGATACATTGGAGGGCATAACTAATGTTTTTCCTCAGAAGTGCATAGTCGTAGGTCCTCCGGTGGTGCTTTCCTCATAGTCTTCATCGTCGCTGATGAAGGGTGCCATGTCTCCTTCAGGGTGAAGGTTTTCCCCCATGTCTAGCTGCTCCTCCAGAGTTGCGATGCGTGCATTCTGCTCATCAATCCTCTCTAGGAAGTCCTTCACTTCATGCTCGTGTTCATAGTTCGCCTCTCGCAGATCAGCTTCAAGGTCCAGCTCGCGGTTCATCAGATTCTTGATTGTCTTCGTATCAGCACGAACTCGAAGCTCCAGAGTCCTGATATGAGTCTCCAGGGTCTGGATATAGGAAATGGTGGTGTCTGCAGTGGGAGGAGTTATGATGTTTCCATTGGCATCTCTGCGACAAACCATGCTGAGTCCTGGTGAAATGGTTCCACCTCTGTATTCCTCCTGAATACGTCCAAGGGCATGATGAATGGCCATGTCTCTTCCAAGTATCCAACTGGGTGCCACGAACTTGAGGTCGATGGGTTCCTTCCGATTCCCAAAGGTCTTCCCTGGGATGTGCACCTCGATCTTGTAGCGTCCATCTTGGGGAAATGACATGATAGGAATACCGGTGATGCTCGGCAAAGCAATCCTTACGTCCTTGACGATCCTCATCAGCTCCTTACCAAAGGGCATCGTTGCGTCAGGCTGGCAAAACTCCGTGATCAACACTGGGATGAAGGTGGCCATCTATAAATTTTGAAATAATCGGAGAGGAGTCAGAAACGAATAGATGAGAGTATAAGATATTTAAAGACAAAGAGAAACAATCCTAAGGCTTTCCAATCCTAGAGGTTACGTCCTACGGTCAGCGTGTGCTCTGATACCATTTCTGTAACGACCCGACCTGGAAGGTCAAGTCTCCGGTGTTTCCGTGCCATCCCAAGATCATGCTGGTACACACACGATACATCCATGTATATATCAAAGGGAAATCACACCGCATTATATTAATCGAAATCTCATATCGAGTCCTTTATTACAATAAAAATTACAATAAAGTGGCTAAAAGCCAACTCATGAGAATATCTAAATCTTGCGGAAGCGTCGAAGGTAGATGAGTCCATCTGACTCCAAGGGCATCTCACTGAGCATAGAACGCGTCCTCACTCCTGGTCGGAAAAATACTCTGCAACATGATACGTTGCAGCCGTGTAGGTCAGCATATGGAATATGCCGGCAAAGTCACAAGAGAGGGGTGAAAATAATCAGCTAGTCTATATGCTTATATGGCAGGTGGTGGTGTAAGTTTTGCGTAAAGCCAATTTTGCCTACATCAAGAAAAGGGGCTAAGCAAAATATTACTAAGTTGGTTGATTAATGAGATGGTTCCACCAACCACTTCTCATACCCAAAATTATTAATACCCACATCATCATATTAATTGTGTTGAGAGTTCCGGAAGTTCCAATTCCTTTGGCTCAAGTCGTCCATGACCGTGGACAAGGCTAATCGATTAGGTTTGGAATACTCTGCAGAGTTTTGCACACGTTCCCCACAAGATTTGGTCGCCTCCGTTTGGTTTCTCGCACTTCAGGGTGTTTGAGAAACGGATGACCAAAACATGGTCTTCCAAAGGGTTTCCCTGCGACTCTGTCGGTGCCCATCCTTTCCTACCGTTCTTCTACCTCTCGTAGCACCGCCTGTCCAGGGTCACCGCGATATCCGACCAAACCAGAGCCCATAATGACTTGTGGCTGTGCAGGTAAGCCTTGGGTCTTGAAGCACCCATCCATCTCTTTGTGCCTGGGTGGACCTTTCCGCGTGAATACTGGCCATCTCCAGCATCACCTAGGCTAACCACTGGTTTCTCCAGGGTGCCGTTCAACCATCATCCACCCAGAGGTATGTTGAAAACTTGGAGTCTTGAAATCTTGATCATTATGTAGGTCTTGAAATTATTAACTCTCTCAACTCCCATGAATCACACAACCAACCCCGTCTACTAATAGCATAGCAAAAGTAAAACAACGTTTCCCGGGGCCAAAGTTGTCAAAGAGGGTTGAGAGGGGTACCTACCACATGATACTACTACAATGTAACCAAGTTTCCAACTAACCTATCTTGCATGCAACTGTGGAGATGGTAGAACTAATGCATATAAAACATGGATAAAACATGATCAAAGTGACTTGCCTGATTGATGATCTTCGTACGAGAGTGACTCTAAGTAACAAGCTTCACACTCCGGATAATCTAACGAAGCAAACAAGCACTCAAATAAGCATACAACCAAAATAAGTACTCATAACATTCAGCAAAGAAGTACTAAACAATCAAGGCAAACAATGCACAAAAGTCTCTAGCAAGTAAAACACACAAGGTTTTGTTTTCCAAAGGAGATGATGAAAACACTACTACATAATAAAACTATTTTGAAATAACAAGACAATTGTTGATAGCAAGGCAACAATAGAATATTTTAATATTAAACAAAACAAAATCAATTTAATTTTGTTGGGAAAACTTTAGTAAACTTTGTAAAAGTTTTGATAAACACTATATGAATCAACTATAGTTGTACTAACAAAAGAAATGAAAAACTAACTTATTATTTATTTGTAAAACATGTTCTTAACAGAAAATAATTTACAATTAAATCTGTCTTAGTAAACAGAATTAAAATATACAAACCTTTGTTTGAAAACAAAACTATTACTAGTTAGTTGTTTTAATCAAATTACGCCTATTTGAAAATAAGTTGTGATTCCTATGTTAAATAAAATTAAACTAAGCAAATTTATATTTTTATTAACAGTGAGTGAAAACACTAAATGTTTACTAACAGAACCTAATAAACAAATAAAACCAAATTCTAAATCAAACTAATTAAAATTAAGTATATAAAACTATATTGTAATACTAGGCAGATTCTGTTTTTGGTTAAAACATTAATCAAATATATCCTAAATATCTTCAAACTAATCATGAAGGTAGTCCTAACTAATACCAAACAGTAGCAAAAAGATTCATATCAAAATCTATTTTCAAACACTACTTATTCAGATTTGAAGATTTTGAGCAAATTTGATTAAGTTCAAATTTTATAGTTCAAATTTGAAATTTAAAAGTACAGGGTGAAACTACATGAAAAATGTGAGCTATTGCAAAAAGAATCAACTCAAAACACTAAATAGATTAAAAGATATAAGCAAAACAAAATTTGAAAACATTCTGTTAATTAAAACAGAGAATGAAAAAAAAATCTGATTTGCGTCGGTGAGGGGGGCTACGTGGCATGATCCGATTGGCTAAGGGGGGTGTGCGTGCGAGAGCTACGGGCGGGCTACCGATCGGAAGAAGAAAACGATTCGGACTTAAGTCCGTTCTAATCTCGGACGTTGGATTCGGATCGGAGGGAGGGGGTGCTCACAGGGTAAAGAGGTCGCCGGCGTCGGGGTACTCCGGCGAGTCCGGTAGCGGTGGATGCGACGGCGAGGTGCTCCAGTGGTCGGGGAAGACGGGGAAGTGGTCCGGGCGACGGCGACGGTTCTCCGGAGTCGATTGGTGGCGACGGTGGGGTGAACGGAGGTCGGAGGTGGTGGCTACGGTCGATGGCGAGCTTCGGTGTGGGAGTAGCTCCGGCGAGCAATTGACAGCGTTCCCGCGAGGGGGAAAAGGGGGGCTCGGGGTGAATGGATGCGGGGAAGTGGCCGGTACTTATAGGGCGCTCGAGGGGTGCGGGAGTTAAGAGGGGAGAGAGATCCGGCGAGGGGAAGAAACTGCCGGCGTCGGATCCGGCGAGCGCGGGGAGGGAGACGATGACCGTTCGGTGTAACGGTCGGTCGGGGGTGGGGCCCGGATGTCAGTGAGAGGGAGCGCGTCCGTTACGCGTCGGTCGGCCGGTTCGTAGTAAATGCGCGAAATAACTGTCGTGGGCCGGCCCGTTTAAATGCAAACCGTTACTCTTTTTCTTTAATATTTTTCCAGAGACATTCAAAAGCTTTTAAAGCATTCAAATCATCTCTAAATGTAGGGGTATTATATATAAAAATTAACAGAATAATAAATGCTACTTACTGAACATTTTTATTCTGTCATTTGAAGACTTTAAAAAAAATATTATTTTCAGAAATTGCCTAATTGTTTTTAAATCCTTTTTGAAAATATTTTCAAAATAACTCCTGGTTATTTTTGTTCAAATAATTCACCAATTTGACCCTGGTGTGGAGTGTCATGTTACTCCTCTCTTATTTTGAACATTTAACCAAAATTTCAAATAGGGAAAGCAGCATAGGGAAAAGTAGAAGGGACTTTCAGAAAGTCAGAAAAGGCATTTCAACTATCACATACAATCAAGCAGTGGTGATGATAGATGCATAGCTATATTCATAACATTCCAAAATGGAATTTTTGGATGTTACATCATTGGGTGTTAGATTCATAACAATGCGGATCACATGGTGATGTGAACTAGATTATTGACTCTAGTGCAAGTGGGAGACTGTTGGAAATATGCCCTAGAGGCAATAATAAATTATTAATTATCATATTTCCTTGTTCATGATAATCGTTTATTATCCATGCTATAATTGTGTTGATCGGAAACCCAGATACATGTGTGGATACATAGACAACACCATGTCCCTAGTATGCCTCTAATAGACTAGCTGGTTGATCAAAGATGGCTATGGTTTCCTAGTCATGGACATGAGATGTCATTTGATAATGGGATCACGTCATTAGGAGAATGATGTGATGGACAAGACCCAAACTACCAATGTAGCATATGATCGTGTCAGTTTATTGCTACTGTTTTCTGCATGTCAAGTATTTGTTCCTATGACCATGAGATCATGCAACTCACTGACACCGGAGGAGTACCTTGTGTGTATCAAACGTCGCAACATAATTGAGTGACTATAAAGGTTCTCTACACGTATCTCCCAGGGTGTCTGTTGGGTTGGCATGGATCAAGACTGGGATTTGTTACTCCGTGTGACAGAGGGGTATCTCAGGGCCCACTCGGTAATACAACATCACAATAAGCCTTGCAAGCAATGTAACTAAGTGTTAGTCACGGTATCTTGTATTATGGAACGATTAAAGAGACTTGCCTGTAATGAGGTTGAATTAGGTATGGAGATACCAACGTTCGAATCTCGGGCAAGTAACATACCGAAGAACAAAGGGAACATCATACGGAATTAACTGAATCTTTGACATAGAGGTTCGATCGATAAAGATCTTCGTAGAATATGTACGAACCAATATGGACATCCAGGTCCCGCTATTGGTTATTGATCGTAGAGGTGTCTCGGTCATGTCTACATAGTTCTCGAACCCGTAGGGTCTGCACACTTAAGGTTTGGTGATGTTTCGATAGTATAGAGTTATGTATGGTGGTGACCGAAGGTTGTTTGGAGTACCGGATGAGATCCCAGACATCATGAGGAGCTTCGGAATGGTCCGGAGGTAAAGATTGATATATAGGAAGTCCTGTTTTAGTCATCGAAAAAGTTTCGGGCTCATCGGTAGTGTACCGGGAGTGCCGGTAGTGTACGGGGAGTGCCGGTAGTGTACCGGGGGACCATCGGGAGAGGTATTTCGACCCAAGAGGATACATGGGCTGTGGGAGGAGGTAAACCAGCCCCTGGAGTGCTGGACAAAGCCTCCTCTAAGGGCCCATGCGGCTGGAGTGGTTTCAGAAGGAAAAAATCCAAAGGTGGAGAGGTGGAAAGAGTTTCCAAGTGGAAAGGAGGAATCCTACTCCTAATAGGATTGGAGTAGGACTCCTCCACCTCCAATTTCGACCAAACCTTGAGGGTTTGAGGCTGCCTCCTCCCCTCCCTTTCTCCTATATATATACTAGAGGATTTAAAGGAAAAAGCTAACCCTAATAGCCACGTGCTACCTCTCCTCTAGATCGCAGTTTCTCCTCTAGATCAGTTTTCAGCGGTGCTTAGGCAAAGCCCTGCTGGAATAGCTCCACCACCATCGCTGCAACGCAGTCGCGCTGCCAGAGAACTCATCTACCTCTCCACTCCCTCTTGCTGGATAAATAAGGCGGAGATCGTCATCGAGGCGTACGTGTGCTGAACGCGGAGGTGTCGTACGTTCGGCGCTAGATCGGAAGGATCGTGATCAAGATCGCGAGATGGGTCATGATGAGATCACGGGACGGATCGTGATGAGTTTGCAGGACGGATCGTGGGACGGATCATGATGAGATCGCGGGATGCTCGGCGATTTGGATCACGAAGACGTTCGACTACACCAACCGTGTTTCTTAACGCTTCCCGCTTAGCGATCTACAAGGGTATGTAGATCCACTCTCCCTCTCGTAGATGCTCATCACCATGGATAGATTTTGCGTGTGCATAGGAAATTGGTCGACAATGGGCGTGACCAGTTCCTCAAGCGCCTTGATGTTCACTTCCTTCGGCAAGTGGTCGAGGATGTTGGTGAGGTTGAGGCCAGGGTTCTTGTGCACCACCTTGACGACCACCTTGGGGAGAATGGCCCGGCAGAGTTTGCGCGATTCACTATCCGGGAAGTATGCTCGGTCAGAGTGAAGCTGCTACAAGGCTCCAAGCATGTCGTCAAATAACATGGACACCTTGATGTCCGTGGATACTCTGTCATCAGAAGAATACCTGAAACCTTCAAGGCCCATGGCAGACAGTTGCGTGGCAAGCTTCCCCGCGACGTCGACGAGCTTTCGAGTCCAAACTTCTTCTCCATGCACGTAGTCATTGTGGATGGTAGCATCGATCTTGACCAGCTCCTTCTCATCCTGGAGATCCTTGGCTAGAGCCTTTTCGCGGGTCCTGGCGTTCTCGAGAGTCTCGGTCAGCGTAGCCAGCTTGGTGTTTAGATCATCAATGGATCCACGGGCTAAAGAAAGCTGTTTTGTTAGGTTGTCGAGGGCTTAGTCTCTTTCAGACTGGAGTGACGACACCTGCTTCCCTAGATCTTCAAGGCCGGCTTCCAGCTTCTTCACCCTCTCCTCTAGCAAGTTCTTGGCAGCCTTCGCAGCTTCGGCAGCGTCGACGGCCTCCTTCAGCTTGGCGGCGTGGTCTGTAGTTAGAGCTTCGAGCGTCTCCTTGTGTTTCTGCTCCAGCTCCCTGGTCCGCCGCGCGGCAAGCTCCTCGAACTCCACTTCCTTGCTGCAAAGCTAGTCGGCAAGCGCCTTTTTAGCGAGCTGCAAGGTCCTCCTCATGGGCGTCGAGCAAGACACGACGCTCCATCAAGCAAGCATCCTCTTTGGCAGCCTGTTGTTTGGCCTCTTCTCGTGCCTACTTGGCATCATACTGCTGCATGAAGAGTTGGTTCCAGCCCTGGCTCAACTGTGTCTGACCAGACTTTAGATCCTGGGAAGCTTAGGCAAACCAGGCCCGAGTTTCTTCGACGCACTCCTAGAAGTTGGCCTCAGCCGCCTCCATAACCGCTGCCCTAGAGTTCAGTTTCTCCTTTCGGGCACGGTGAAGCGCTTGAAGCTTTCGAAGGCTATTACCCATGGACTTGAGGAGTTGCTATTCTTGGGATCTGCTACTGGCGCTTGGTTCATCAATGATATCGAGCATGACAGCAGTGATGGCCTCCGCAACAAAAGCTTCCCCTTTGGGCGGTGCTCCAGTGCTTGTTGTGCCGGGGATACTGACGAACAAGTTGTTGCCGACCTTGAATTACTTTCTCGATGAAGGGGCTTTGTACTTAGGTGGCTGGTTCTCAACAGCCGCCTCCCCAGCAGCTGGGGGCTTAGTGGACGGTGTAGCACTTGGCGCTCCTGTGGCAGGAATGCCCTCACTATGAGCACTGGCCTCCTCACCGCCCCCCTTGGCATCCTCCTCCTCCTCCTCCTCCTCCTGCGCAGCCTTGGCGGCCTAAGCGCTGACGGCCGCAGCGGTTGCGTTCTTGGCAGCTTCAGTGGCGGCGCTCTTGGAGGCCTCCTCGGCGACGATCCCGACGGCCTCGGCGGCAGCATCCCTGACGGTCTCCTCGATGACGATGTTGGCATCCATGCCTTCCATCGAGGGAATGTCTGAAGGCCAAGAAAGCAAACCAAGTGAAGCTGAAGTGGAAGTTCAAGAAGACAAAAAACACAAACATAATAAAGAGTACCTACACCCACGACGGTTGCCAGCGAAGACCTGTGGGTGCCCGTGCTTGCTGGCTCTCCCTTGTCGCGATAAAGTGCGCTGGAGGAAGTCATCACCAGGGATCCATTTCTGGTCAATGTAGATGATGGAGGTGGCATACCAGGGATGGTCGCTCATTGTTCTCCTTGTCGTCGCCCTCCTCCTGCACGTCTGGTGATGTGAGCAGTAAAGATGCACACCCTAGCACTTGCCAGCGGGAAGTGAGTAATGGGCTCACGCTGGGGGCTTCGCCGGGCGCTGAGTCAAGGGCTGCATCATGGGCTAGCCTCCGGATTGGTGATGGTCATCCTTGGCGCACCTGAGGCGCTTGCCGACGACTCCTCAACCATCGAGGTCCTCTCCCTCTTCTCTACCCATTGCGCTAGTGTTTCCGCATTCCTGTGGAGGCAAGACAAGCCAAAGAAAATGAGTAAAGTAAAACCGGAAATTGGAAAAGCAAAAGATACGGCAAGATCCTTACTCCCGATCCTCTTCTCTCGAGCTAAGGGCAGAGAGGTCGAAGGCGACATCTGCCATGGTGCCCATGAAGGGAGGTGGAGGGGTGCTCCTGGATCGCTTGGTCACAGCAAGCGCAGGTTACTGGTGGGCTTCTTTCCACCGTGCCTCCTTGCCGGGGACTATGTTGATCGAGGGGCTTGACGGACCAGAAGCCCAAAAGTGGCAATCTGAAGGACGTGCCTCTTCCTTGGCACAAGGGACGGGTCTTCCTCGAGCAGCTCCTCCTTAGTTGTGTCTTCATCGTCGCCCACATGCTCCGGTTCTCTGAGACAGTCTGTGCATCCTTGCCCTTGCTAGCCTTGGGCGGCATGATGGCTCTGGAGGCAAAAGCTAAGGGTGGGGAAGGCATGGAGGTGCGGATGAATGGGGAAGCTCTATTTTGGGATCAAGGAAGAAGACGGTTACAGTTCTTAGATTTGGCAGGACAAGAGGTAAATGAGCAGCGCCTCTGCATGTTCCTTTTTATGGGGAAGGCGGGGGCAGATCCTTTACTGAATTAATACGAGGATGCTTCGCAGGCATGCTACTGCAACGACCGTGCTATGCACGAATCCCACATCCCGCAGTCAATGGACGTCGTGGGGTGTGCGGTAAATGCAATGATCACAACCGCAAGCCCTGCCACGCGTGCCCGCGCACTGCTTGGGCCTAGATCAACAACACCTTGCGACGTGTGTGGCCTAGGCCCGGGGGCTCCTGTCGGTGCACTAGAGTTTTTGGGCTCTCTAGTGCCCCTTTACTCGTGCACGGGCAGTAGTAGCCACCCTGGCGACGAGCCCCAGCAGGGAGATGCCAGGTACAAGCGCAGAATAATCAAGACCCCTGGCAAGACCTTGCCTGGACGACCATCAAACCCACAAGCAAGGCCAGGGCCCCGGCAAGGCAAAGCCCCGACAAGGCACCACCAGCGCACATGCCAGGTATTGTTCTGCTTAGACACGCGTCGCGGCAACGTCGCTGGAGGGGGCTAAGCGGTGCCGATGGGACGGGCTCCTGTCTCGTCCCGCAGACGGACAGACATGCCTGACAGTGCATTAAATGCGCCTGTCCTACTCTGTCAGTGTTATGTACGATAGCACTGTAGCTCTATACACCCCATGGACGCATTGTACGCCACTGTTGGGATCCCCTTCAGAGTATAAAAGGAAGTCCAGGGCGATACGGTGGAGGAATATTGGACTCTAGCATTTCTAGACTCTTGGATCTGGGACCTCCTAGCTCACACGGGTAGCACCTACTCAGAGATCCCGTGTAGCTAGAACCCTAAGAACACCCACAATACAACCATGAAGGAGTAGGGTTTTACGCATCTTTGTGGCCCGAACCTGGGTAAAATCCTCGCGTGGTGTTCTTCAGACGTGCTCTTCGTGTGAGCCTCCTCCCCCGCCGAACCGAAAGGGGTCACTCAGATACCATAGGTGCTCGTTCCCCACGACACCTTTGTGGCGCCTGGAGTGGTGGGGTGCGAGGCATCCCTGCTCTCCGCCAATTCAGCAGGACGGGTCTCCCCATCCGATATCACCTCGGTGGGGATAACGCGCGGGAGGCTGTAAGACCAATAACCTGCATGTCAGCAAACTCTAAATCTACTTGTGATAGATAGGAGGGTCTTCGGATCCTAACCTGGATGGGGGGCTTGACCCGTAGGCTCCTTCGCGGAACCTCCTCGAGGTCTTCGGACGCGGAGCCCGAGTCTGAACTATCGTCGGACAGGACCACCCGCGTCTGCCGCCCTCTCTTCGGGGCAGGAGAAGCAACTTGCCCCGGGGCGTCCGAAGATGCCGCCCTTTTCCTGGCACAAAGGCAATTGCCTGCCCCCTTTCCCTCGGCCTCGTCCTTCTCATCCTCCTCTTCTTCCTCTCCCTCCTTCTTAGCCTCCCCTAGATTTGACGATGCGGGGGTTTCCTCGGATGTGGCATCAGGCTGATCCCTGATGCAGAGGCCAGCCTGGCCTGGTTTCTTCTTCTTCTCTTTCTTCGTGGGAGCCTCGTAGGGCTTCACCACGAGCATCTTGTCTAACAGCCCGGTCCTCTCGTCTTCGGGCTGAGGCGTCGGACTATTGATACTGACGGCTTTCTTCAGCCATCTCTGCACAGACAGATCAAATAAAGGTTATGAATCTCCTATGTAATAAAGCTGAGGAGGCCAGGGTGTATTGTACCTCGGAATCAGGCTTGCCTACATGCAGAACCTTGTCCTCCTCCTCGGTTGGCCAACTCTTCATTGATTTGAAGAGCGCCTTCCACAACTTCTCCCGCATAGTACGAAAGAGGTTTCGGACTGTGGGTTCGGCTTCGAGTTCTCGAGCCCACAGGGGAATGTCCCGGCTCTGGCAGGGGAGGATGTGTCTTCAGAGCATCACCTAGACCACATCGGTCAACTTGGTGCCCTCCTCGACCAAGGAGTGAATACACTTCTGCAGATCGGCCACCTCCTTGCCCGATCCCCAGACCAGGCCCTTTTCGAGCCATAAAGCCAGTCTGGTGGGCGAACCGGATCTGAATGCAGTGGCAGGGGTGTTGGCCCTCTTCTTGTGGTTCGGTGATGTAGAACCACTCATTTTGCCACCCCTTAATGGTGTCGATGAGGGTGCCCGACAGCCACCCAACACGGGTGAGCTTGCCGATGACAGCCCCGCCGCAATATGTGTGCTTGCCGCCGACGCACTTGGGCTTGATGTTGAAGACCTACAGCCAGAGCCCGAAGTGCGGCTCGATGGACAGGAAGGCCTCGCAGACGAGGATGAATGCTGAGATGTGCATGATGGAGTTCGGCGGGAGGTCATGGAAGTCAACGCCGTAGAAGAACATCAGCCCCCTGATGAAGGGGTGGAGTGGGAAGCTCAACCCCCGAAGTCGAGGCCGTAGAAGAACATCAGGCCCCTGACGAAGGGGTGGAGTGGGAAGCTAAACCCCTTCATGAAGTGGGGATGAACACCACCCTCTCGCCTGGCTTTGGGGTTCACTTGGCCCTCCTCCACTTTGCGGTGAGGGATGTTGGCGGGGAGATAGCCGGCCTTCTTGAGGTCGAGTATGTCTTGGTTGGTGGCCGTGGAATCTTCACACTGGCCATTGGAGCCCGCCATCGCTGAGCTCGGAGGTGGGGGTGGAGAAACCTAGATCTGTGCTCTGGAGGCGCAAGGGGATGGGAGGCGGAGAAGTCGAATGGAGAGCGTGAAAAGCCTTTGGGGTCTTCTTTCTCTTTTTATGAGGTCTGTCGATTTGGGATCCCCTTGCTGCATCGTGAATCCCTCAACTTCCCGAGACACGCGAGCCATTGCGTGCGCATGATTAAGTATATCTCATATAAAAACAAGATATGATCGGTATGTTGATAGATCGTGATGATTAAAATGGCCTCGAACCGTGAATAGGTTCTATGCAACTGGCCTAGCGGTCGTGGTAGGTCATAGCCTTTCGTCAGAAAGGTCGTCAGAGGGCCGTTGTTTACCCCCTGACGTTTGGCCTTCAAAGCCAATCAATGTACAGTATTCAGATGTGCCACTATGCGGAAAACTGCTTATCATCGGAGGCCAAACTATGGTTCGGCAGGAAGGAACTCACCTCGCAAACCGAAGACTCTACTCGTGAAGCAATGGGAGCTGAAGACCCTTAGCATTGGAGGCATGTTCGGGGGCAACTGAGGGAGTCCTGGATTAGGGGTCCTCGTATAGCCGACCTACTGTTATGGGCCGGACTATGAGGGCTACTTACCGAACACCGGACGATTTGAAGGCCAAGTCTCTAAGATGGAAGGTTCGGGAAGCACGGATTGCGCTCCATGTTTGATGTAGTAATTAGGCATGTTAATCTCTTTGGCATGTAACCGACCATGTGTAAACCTTAGGAATCCTCGGCGTCTATATAGGCCGGAGGGTTTTAGGGTATAGAAGCAGAACAACTCATCTAGGGTTAGCTATATGATCTCGAGGTAGATCAACTTTCTAACCCCTCACATCATCAATACAACCAATAAGGACGTAGGGTATTACCTCCATCGGAGGCCCCGAACATGGTTAAACTTGTGTCCCCTTTGTCTCCTATTACCATCGATCCTAGTCTCACAGCTCGGGACCCCCTACCCATGATCCGCCGGTTTTGACACCGACAGGTAATGAGTCAGGTATTAAGCTTGAATTTGATTTTGTTAAATGTTTTATGAATACCGATGCTTTCCATAAGTTTAGCACTAAATATGAATATTCATAGTAGCCTCATTTTTTGAATCATTTGCTGCTCATGTTGATTCCCTAAAGAGAAGTGGTTTAAATATCATCCCCCTATTAAAGAAGAAATTCAAGAACTGGTCATAGCTAAAGAAGAAACTACTATTTACAATGTTGATCCAGTTGTGTATACTGCTTACATTGAGAAACCACCTTTCCTGTTAGGATAAAGGAACATGCTAAGGTATCAACTGTGGTTTGCAAAAGTAATATTAGAGCACCTAAGCTCTCTAAACAAATTGAGGCAGAACCTAGTGTTGCTATGGTTAAAGATCTCTTGGTAGAAAATATAGATGGGCATGTCATTTACTTCTGTGCTGAAGCTAATAGAATTGCTCAAACCAATGAAAAAGAGAAACATAGACCCGTAGTGGGCTTGCCTGTTGTCTAAGTTAAAATAGGAGATCACTGTTATCTTTTCTTATGTGATGTGGGTGCTAGTGTGAGTGCTATTCCTTTTACCTTATACAAAGAAATCATGAATGACATAGCACCCACTGAAATAGAAGATATTGATGTTACAATTAAACTTGCTAATAGAGACACCATCACACCACTTGGGATTGTTAGAGATATTGAAGTCTTGTGTGGGAAAATAAAATATCTCACTGATTTTCTAGTTCTTGGTTCCCCACAAGATGACTTTTGTCCCATTATCTTTTGTAGACCTTTCTTGAACACTGTTAATGCAAAAATAGATTGTCAAAAGGAAACCGCCAGTGTTGAGTTTGGTGATGTGTCTCATGAATTTAATTTTTCCAGGTTTAGTAGAGAACCTTGTGATTGAGAATTACCTAGTAAGGATGAAATAATTGGTCTTTCTTCTATTGTTGTTTCTCCTACTAATCCACTAGAACAATATTTGCTAGACCATGAAAATGAAATGTGCTTTTGTGAAAGAAATGAAATAGACAAAATTTTCTTTGAACAAAAACCTCTACTGAAACACAATTTGCCTATTGAAAATCTTGGAGGTCCTCCTCCACCTAAACGTGACCCTGTGTTTGAACTAAAATAATTGCCTGACACTTTGAAGTATGCTTATCCTCATGAGAAAAAGATATATCTTGTTATTATCAGTGCTTGCCTTTCAGAACATGAAGTAGAGAGATTATTTATAATTCTGAGGAAGCACCGGGCTGCTATTGGATATACTCTTGATGATCTTAAGGACATTAGTCTGACTCTATGTCAGCACAAGATTAATATGGAACCTAATGCTAAACCCGTTGTTGATCACCAAAGACTATTGAATACCAAAATGAAATAAGTGGTAAGAACTAAAATATTAAAGCTTCTAGAAGCAAGTAGAATCTATCCCAGAGATGATAGTAGATGGGTGAGTCCCGTTCATTGTGTCCCTAACAAAGGATGTATCACTGTTGTTCCTAATGATAAAAATGAGCTTATTCCACGAAGAATTGTTACTGTCTATAGGATGGTAATTGATTTTAGAAAATTAAATAAAGCTACTAGAAAAGATCATTACCCCTTACCTTTTATTGATCAAATTCTTGAAAGATTATCTAAGCACACACACTTTTGCTTCCTAGACGGATATTCTGGTTTCTCTCATTTACCTATGTCACAATTTGATCAAGAGGAAACTACCTTTACTTGTCCTTTTGGAACCTATGCTTATAGATGTATGCCTTTCGGTTTATGCAATGCACCTGTTACCTTTCAAACATGTATGACTTCTATATTCTATGATTTTTGTGAAAATATAGTGGAGGTTTTCATGGATGATTTCTCCATTTACGGAACCTCTTTTAATGATTTCTTAAGCAACCTTGAACGAGTTTTGCAGAGATGTGAACAAACTAATCTCACCTTGAATTGGGAGAAGTGCCACTTTATGGTTAGTGAAGGTATTTTCTTAGGTCATAAGATCTCTGAATGAGGTATTGAGGTGGATCAAGCTAAAGTTGACGCAATTGAGAAAATACCATGTCCTAAAGATATCAAAGGTATTCGAAGTTTCCTTGGTCATGTTGGTTTCTATAGGAGGTTTATTAAAGACTGCTCAAAGATTTCTAGGCCTCTTACTAATCTTTTGCAAAAGGATATCCCCTTTGTTTCTGATGATGATTGCATAGAAGCCTTTGAAAAGCTAAAGAAAGTTTAAATGACTATACCTATTGTGCAACCACCTGATTGGAACTTGCCTTATTGTGTGATGCTAGTGATTATGCTTCTGGTGCTGTTCTAGGAAAAAGAGTTGATAAGAAATTAAATATTATCCATTATGCTAGTAAAACTCTAGATAGTGCCCAAATAAATTATGCTACTACTGAAAAATAATTTTTAACAGTTGTGTTTGTTTGTGATAAATTCAGACCTTACATTGTTGATTCCAAAGTTATTGTTCATATAGATCATGCTACTATAAAATATCTTATGGAAAAGAAAGATGTTAAACCTAGACTTATTAGGTGGGTACTCTTGCTTTAGGAATTTGATTTACATATTGTTGATAGGAAGGGAGCTGAGAACCCCGTAGCTGATAACTTGTCTAGGTTAGAAAGTATTCTTCATTACCCACTACCTATTGATGATAGTTTCCTTGATGAAAAACTAGATGCAATAAATGTCTCTGAATACACTACATGGTATGCTGATTATGCTAATTACATTGTTGCTAAACATATTCCACCTAGTTTCACATACCAACAAAAGAAAAAATTCTTCTATGACTTGAGACATTACTTTTGGGATGACCCACATCTTTATAAAGAAGGAGTAGATGGTATTATTAGGCATTGTGTAGCTGAGCATGAACAGGAACAAATCCTACGAAAATGTCATTTTGAAGCTTATGGAGGGCATCATGCTAGAGATATAACTATTCACAAGGTATTAGAATCTCGTTTTTGTTGGCCTACTTTTTTCAAGGATGCCCGTAAGTTTGTCTTGTCTTGTGATGAATGTCAAAGGATTGGTAATATCAATAAGCGTCAAGAAATGCCTATGAATTATTCACTTGTTGTTGAACCATTTGATATTTGGGGTTGTGATTATATGGGACCTTTTCCTTCTTCTAATTTTGGTTGCTATTGATTATGTCACTACATGTGTAAAAGCTATTCCAACTAGTAGTGTTGATCATCATACTTCCATTAAAATGCTTAAAGAAGTAATCTTTTCGAGGTTTGGAGTCCCTAGATACTTAATGACTCATGGTGGTTCACACTTTATTCATGGTGCTTTTAGAAAAATGCTTGCTAAATATGATGTTAACCATAGAATTGCATCACCCTATCATCCTCAATCTAGTGGTCAAGTGGAACTTAGCAATAGAGAAATAAAATTGATATTACAAAAAATTGTCAATAGGTCTCGAAAAAATTGATCTAAGAAATTAGATGATGCACTTTGGGCTTATAGAACAGCTTATAAAAATCCTATGGGTATGTCTCCCTATAAGATGGTATATGGGAAAGCTTGTCATTTGCCTCTAGAGTTAGAAGATAAAGCATTTTGGGCAATTAAAGAACTAAATTATTACTTCAAACTTGCCGGTGAAAAGAGGCTATTTGATATTAGCTCATTAGATGAATGGAGAACCCAAGCTTATGAAAACGCTAAGCTATTTAAAGACAAGGTTAAAATATGGCATGACAAAAGAATACAAAAGTGAGAATTCAAAGTTGGAGAATATGTTCTTTTGTACAATAGTCGTTTCAGATATTTTGCAGGAAAACTTCTCTCCAAGTGGGAAGGACCCTATGTTATTGAAGAAGTTTATCGTTCTGGAGCTATTAAGATTAATAATGCTGAATGTACCAACCCGAAGGTGGTCAATGGACAAGGAATTAAACACTATATCTCAGGTAAGCCTATTAATGTTTAAAGTAATGTTACCCAAACCATGCCACCGGAGGAACACATAAAAGAAACCTTCCGGAATGCTCCAGAATCATGAAAATAAAGAGGTACGTGATACACTAAGTAAACAGTCTCCGACAAATCTGCATATATAATTTTTATCAATTTTGGAATATTTATTCATTTTAGGAATTAAAAAATAAACAGGAAGGTATCTGAGGAGGGCATGACACACCAGGGCACGGTTGCCATCCCTGGCGCGCCCTGGTGGAGCATGCCCCCTCGGGGACCTTCCCGACTCCATTTCCTTTTGTTTGCTCGGTTTCCAAGAATGAAAATTATCTATATATACCCCCCGACTGTTTTGACAACCGCATCGTGATATTTTCTTCTGTTCTTCTTTCGTGATGTTTTCTTGTCAGATCTAAATTCCAATAGCTTCCTCAAGTTCCCCCAAGCACAAGTTCTTTGATAAGGTTATCAACCTGTACCTGCCGGAGGTGGTGAAGCACCCTCATACAATTGAGATGCGTGAGGGGGTGCTCCACATCCAAGATGTTCAGGTGTACAAGAAGATAGGAAGCATGGAGGGTAGACTGGAAGCTGTGGAGCAACACGTCTTCAAGTGTAAGGGCATGGTGGAACGTGGACTCAGTACCAACCACTCCATGATCACCCGTGATCACATGGTGGATGGCCAGTCCATGAAAGACATCGTCTTCAACTTCAACGAGCAAATCAATTTCTTCATAGTTAAATCTATGATCTCCAAAATCAAGTTTTTGAATATGAAGCGAGATTTAAGGGTATGAGTTTAGCGGCCAATTGCAGGACTCTGGGGACTCGTGCATCAACTTTCGATGGTGAACCCTTTCCCTGGAATCTGAAGGACAAACCTACTACCTCTTCATCACCACCACCTTCATCATCACCACCACAAAAGGAAACCTGAGTACATGGGTATGGTCACTCCCCTTGGCTTGAGCCAAGCTTGGGGGAGGTGCCCCGATATCGTATCACCATTAGTTTCTACCTCTGTTTTTTATTTCGATCCTTAGCCTTTTATGATTTAGTTGAATAAAATTTTAGTGTGATCTATTTTCGAGAGTTAGTTTCATGATCTATATATCTATGTAATCGAGTGAGAGTTATATAATAGAGTTTAGTTTGAGACTTTGCCCCTTTACTTTCTTGTTGCAATCTTGATAAAAGAAAATAATTGAGAAAAGATCATATGCTAATCTTATGGTGAGTAATGACATCACAATAAAGAAAAGTATAAGTAGTAAAATTTGTTGGACATTGGCAAACATAACATTAGTCAATGATGCAATTCATGAAATAATAAATTAGGGAAGAGAAGATTCACATGCAAATACATTATCATGACATCTATTATGATTGTGAGCCCCCATTAAATATTATATGCCAAAATGGTTGTCGTTGGAGAAGGAAGACAACGTAATGATTTATGCTTGTTCATATTCACATAGAAGGTATATTGTCACAGATCCTTTAACATGTGGTGCTTTCCCAATATCTTTGCTAGCCAAAAAATCTGCACTAAGTAGAGACACTACTTGTGCATCCAAAAACCCAAACCCGAAACTCATATTTGAGATTCTACCATACCTACCTATGGATTGAATACGATCCTTCAAGTAAGTTGTCATCAGTGCATCAAGGCAATAAAAATTGCTTCTAAAAGTATTGGATCAATTAGGGTAAGAGAAAATTGAGCATTGCACGAACTTGTGATGGCAAAGTAATAAAAGCGACAGACTGCGTAATAAAGGTTGCTATCACAAGAGGCAATGCAACGTGATGTTCTTTTGCGCTAAGGGATTTGGCATACAGACTAAAAATGGCATGACAACCTCTGCTTCCCTCTGCAAAGGGCCTGTATTTTACTTTGATGTACTTACTTTTATGGAGGAGTCAAAGTATTTCAAATATTCCTCTTTATTTTTCTCATTTGGCAGGCATCATGTGGTGAGGAAAGATCTAGGGACATATGAGTAGTTGGATATGGGTGAGCATGAGTTATTATTGTTGACATCACCCTTGAGGTGAGTATGTTGAGATGCAATCTATAAGCCCCTATCTTTCTATGTGTCTGGTTGAAACTTTTTGTCCATGTGTTTGCTGTGAGTGTTAGCAATCATAGAAGACTAAATGATGGTTGAGTATGTGGACTTGCCAAAAGGCTCCTACATGTGACCCTTCCTGAAAATATGATGAATTGTAGTTGCAAAGTTGACTGAGAACATAGTTTAATGGTTTCCAATATGGTTCATGCTTTATACTTCCACATTGTGATGGATTAGTACTTGATCATAAGAAGTTCAATTATGTTGTTATGAAATAAAAGTTTTATGAGAAAGTTTATGTTAGCTTTTGTCTCTGTTATAATAATAAGCATGATGCTACTATGTTTTTATTTTATTTTTATCGACACCTCTCTCTATCAAACCATGTGGGCATGATCTTCGACATCGGTTTTCGCTTGAGGATAAGCGAGGTCTAAGCTTGGGGCAGTTGATACATCCATTTTGCATCATGTCTTACTAATGTTATTTGTAATGTTTTTATGCATAATAATGCTTTGGGGAGTAATTCTAATGCCTTTTCTCTCACAATTTGCAAAGTTTACATCAAGAGGGAGAATGCCGGCAACTGGAATTCACCACCTTGAAAAAGCACATCAGAGATACCTGTTCTGCACAACTCCAATGAAGCTAAAAACTTACGGAGATTTTTTATTCAATAAATGAAAAATACTGGAGCTGGAAACTCCCAAAGGGGGGCCACCAGGTGGCCACGCCCCACCTGGGCGCGGGTGCCACCCCTCGCGTGCCTTGGTGGAGTGTGGGCACCCAGGCCGACCTCCGATGCCCCCCTTCTTGTATAAAATCATAAAAACCCTAAAAAATTAGAGACTTTCGGTATGAAGCGTCGCCGCCTCGAGGCGGAACTTCGGCAGGAGCACTTTTGCCCTTTGTCAGAGCGCTTCCTCCACGGGAACTTCCCTCTCGGGGGGGGGGGGGAATCGAAGCCATCATCATCACCAGCAACCCTCTCATCTTGGGGGGGGACATTCTTCATCAAGATATTCAATAGCACCATCTCCTCTTAAGTCCTAGTTTATCTTTTGTGTTCAATATTTGTACCGGGACCTCAGATTGGTACCTGTGGGTGACTAGTAGTGTTGATTACCTTGTGTAGTTGATTGCTATATGGTTTATTTGGTGGAATATCATATGTTCAGATCCATTATGCTATTTAATACCCCACTTATCTTGAGCATTAATATTATTTGTGAGTATTTACCATTGTTATTGAGGCCACGGGAGAAGTCATGTTGCAAGTAATCATGTGAATTTGATATGTGTTCGATATTTTGATTATATGTATGTTGTGATTCCCTTAGTGGTGTCATGTGAACGTCGACTACATGACACTTCACCATCCTTAGGACTAAGGGAATGAAATATGGAGTAGTTGTTAGATGATGGATTGCTAGAGTGACGGAAGCTTAAACCCTAGTTTATGCGCTACTTCGCAAGGGGCTGATTTGGGTCCACATGTTTAATGCTATGGTTAGACTTTGTCTTTATACTTTTCTCATAGTTCCGGATGCTTGCGAGGGGGTTAATCATAAGTAGGTTGCTAGTTCAAGTAAGAACAACACCTTAGCACCGGTCCACCCACATATCAAATTATCAAAGTAGCGAACACGAATCAAACCAACATGATGAATGTGACTAGATGAAATCCTCGCGTACCCTCAAGAACACTTTGCTCATCATAAGAGATACTTTTGGCCTGTCCTTTGCCACAAAAGGATTGGGCTACCTTGATGCAGTTTACCTCTTGTTACCATTACTTGCTCGTTACAAATTACCTTGCTATAAAAACAGTTGCTACTTAGAATTTCAATGCTTGTAGAAATTACCTTGCTGAACACTGCTTATCATTTTCGTCTACTCCTCGTTGGGTTCGACACTCTTACTTATCGAAAGGACTACGATTGATCCCCTATACTTGTGGGTCATTAGAGCATCATGTTTCGTTCACTACTCCTTATGCCAAATCTCAAGCTAACTATTGTTGGGAGCAATCTTACGTGTGCTAAAAAACTTTGAATACCCAAGTATTCTCTTAGTTTGTTTTTGCAAGACACTCACACTGGAGGACTTATGTGTCACTTTGGATGGGACAAGACATTTGCCACGCTCTCCCACAAGTACTTTTGGCCAGAGATGTTTTGTGATGTGGCACGCTTCACTAACTGTTGCTCCACATATCACAAACCTAAGTCAAAAGCTCAATCCCATGGTCTATACATGTCACTTCCAATACCTTTTGCACTTTGGGAAGATATAAACATGGACTTTATGCTTGGGTTGCCAAGAACTAAGAATGGCCATGATTCTGTATTTGCTGTTGTGGGTCATTTTTCCAAAATGCCACATTTTCTTCCATGTCACAAGATCGACAATGCTTCACATTTTGCATATATTTTTTGTAGGGATATCTTGAGACTACATGGAGTTACCAAGACCGTTCTCCCGGACCACAACGTTAAGTTCCTAAGCTACTTTTGCAAGACGCTATGCGCCAAGATCGGAATCAAGCTACTCTTCTTTTGTCCTATCATCCACAAACCAACACCAAACGAAGGTCGCCAACCAAAAGTTACCTATGCTGCCCCGCGTGTTGATCAAGAAGATCAAGGAATGGGAAGTGTGCCAACCCATCGCCGAGCATGCCTACAACCGCGTGCACCACTCCACCACCGTCAAGTCTCCCTTTGAAGTGGTGTACGACTTCAATAATATGTCCCCATTGAACATTCTCCTTCTACCACTTCAAGAACAAGTGAACATGGATGCAAGCGCAAGGGTAAGATATATCAAGAAGATGGGCAAGGCGCATGATCGAACGTCAAGTGGAATAAGTCACCAACTAGCACAACATCAACAAGCACCCTATGGTTTTGAACATCGGTGATATTGTGTGGCTACACCTTCACAACGATCAATTCCCCAATGAGCGCAAGTACAAGTTTATTCCTTGAGCTGACCAGCCATTCAAGGTGTTGGCACGCTACAACGACAATGCCTACAAGACCGACATTCCACATGACAAGTACAATGTGAGTGCCATCTTCAACGTCAAGGACCTATCTCCTTTCCATGGTGATGAGGATATCAATCCAAGGATGGATCTCCCCCCCCCCCTAGGGGGTGATGCGGAACATCCCATGGTTATCCCCACGGATTCTACACCAACCCATCAAGATCCAAGTGGACCTATGACAAGAGCTCGCGCATGCGCCATCGAATCCAAGGTGACATCCCTCCTTCTCGAGCTACCCATATCTTGGCATGAGACATGACCGCTACCTCGCGCAGAGATATTGTATATCATCAGGTACGTCAACCACCACTGAAGCTCGGGGCCACAAGGAGAAGGACCGACAAAGAAGATAAGACGAGCATCAAGGGAAGCTCCAAGGCCAGACCGGAACTTCCGGCTAACCCGGAACCTCCTGCCTCCGAGGCATCCATCATCGTTCCTGGGTGTGCAAACTTTCTGGATGTCCTGGACCTCGCCCAGAACCTCTGGCAGCCGGATCTTCCGACCATAGTGCACCCCGAGTGTCCCCAGGTGTGCAAACTCCTTGTCTATCCTGGACCCCGACCGAATCCTGCCCGGAACCTCCGACGCAAAAACCTTTCGGCCTACCTGCATGCATCCCTAGGACCCGAGGCCCATGTACCCCTCTCTCCCTCTTGTATCGTCCTAGACAATAAATATATCACCTGTTGTACGAATTTAGAGTTAGCATATGTTTGGCTCTTAGTTAGTTGGGCATTGCTCCTTCCACTTCCTCCTCCCATGGAGATGACCTCTATGTGAGAAGATCCAAGTGGATGCCAAGGCCCCTCATGTAGTGAACATCCTCATGGATATCAAGGACTCTCTGGAGTGGGAAGACTACCTGGTTACTTGTATCTCGTGTTGAAGTTGAATCACCATATGTTCTTGTGTTCTTATGGATTTAGCGGATGTGTGATCAGAGATAATCTTAAGCATTTCTTGGTTTCTCTTGTTTTCTCCCCTTTTCCCTTCAAGTCTGAAAATATTCTTCACCAAGGGATTAGCCCTTGTATCACCACACCTATTTCCCCAGAGATGACCCTAGGTGTCGAACCCACGAGAGGAAGATTCCGTTGAAGCAATAGTCTCTAGCAAGCTTTTGACAAGTGTCAACTCCAAATTTTGACCGGATGAGCAAGCAAATTGTGATTCAAACACTTATAATAAAAATAAGGTACGAGGATGAGGTCTCAATGCTTACAACCATGTATTTGCGTTGGGATCAAAAATGATTTTAGTTTGTGCTTGGGAAGTCACCCATCAAGAGGTGCTTGCTTCATATCAGAGTGAGGGGATGTGTCCAAATAACATCTTGAACATCACAAGTCCTGCACCAAGACTCAGTTGTCCTACCGAAGGTCTATCCATCTCGCGGGGTTACCCCAATAATTAAAATAATAATATCAAACAACAACATTGGGTGTTTAATGACTACACCTCAAGAATCCCCAAGGATATGATTCATGTTACCCTATTAAACCTTATTGTCACCGGTGTTCGGTATAAAACTTCACGGTCCCCTTGCTCCTAGACTCATCGATGCTCGATCTCCATGATCATGGTACCTATAGGGATGAAGATCACGGACAAGACAATTTTATTTCACGCATAGGAGACGTTGTGCCAAAGAGTTCCATTGATCCCTTCAACAAATACCTAGGGTTGCAAGGCTTATGCCTCACCCCATACCTTACCGAAATACTCACACATGGAGACCAGATCGTGCGAAGAAAACATGAAAGAACACATATTGGGATTGATTGATTGCAATACGTCATAGAATGGGTTCCTTGTGTGATGCACGATTACAAGTATGAACTAGTTGAGAGAGAACTATAGTGGTGGAGATGGCTATGGAGATGAAAATGGCAGCGACTAGGGTTTGTGGATGAATATAATGATGAAGAGGTTCTCGGTGTGCTCGATGCTCCCCTATTGACATTTCAACGGGGACCACTTTATAAAAGTTGTTTAGGTGGACGACCAACCTCGATTTCCATGCCAACCCACCGCTTGTGCGAGCGTGTGTGGTCTCATGAAACATCGTCTTTGGCTCTGGTTGCGTTCTGGGGTCTCCTAGTGACGAATTCTTTCTCCATTTCCCTTTTCCGTTCTCCCATGTTTTTTCTTCCCTTTTTAGCCCATTTTTTGGAAAAACATTAAAGAGGGGGATTTGTGGAATCATTTGCATTCATTAGTCATTAGTGGCAATATCAGAGCAAATATATCTCTTTTAATAAAATATCTAGATTTAAACAAGGCTGAAATGGGTGTAAAAACATCACTAATCAAAGCTCCAAATGAGTGCATCAGCAGAACAAGTAAGCATTAAATGATTGGTAGTTTCATGTTTGCCACAAAACACACAATTCTTGCCACTTTTCCATCCTCTAGTAATAAGAGAATCCCTAGTTAGAATACTTTTCCTATTAAGTAACCACAAGAAAACCCTATTTTAGCAGGAACTTTTACTTTCCATAGAATGTTTTGTGGAAATTGACAGTTCTCAGTTATGAGTTTCCTACATAATGATTTCACTCAGAACTTCTTATCAACATTTAGAGTCCATTCAACCCTATCTTCGCCAACACTCATGTCTATCTCGACACATATATGCTTCAAACCGTCCCATGATTCCAGTGATTCTCCATGAAGGGTTCTTGTAAATTGGAAGCCCCTCCACCCCATCTGAATAGCTTCATCCATTGTAATATTGTGATCAAAACATAGGGCATATAGCCAAGGATATTCATTTTAAGTACTTTTTCATCTGCCCAAAAATCTTCCCCCAACCTTGTATTTTACCCCATCTCCAAGTTTTTTTAACATACTATAAAAATATCCTTGAGTTACAGCAAGCAAGAAAAACTGTGAATCTCCAGGCTTTTGTTCACACTGGATATATATCCATCAGGTACATATTTCCCAAGGAGAAAAAATGACAAAAGCCATCCTCAATTTTCATCTTCCAAACCATTTTACTAACAAAGCTTTGTTCATAATATCTAGATTAAGCATCCCCAAACCCCCAAAGTCTTTAGGACGACAACAAGATTTCCAATTAACTAAATGATGTTTTTGTCTTATTCTCGTCCTCCTGCGACACTAATCTGGCCGTGTAGAAATCTGCCTTGCCAGCACGTATAGGATAAAAGGAAATCATAAATAGAGGAATACTTGTTAAACAAGACTGTACTAGGATAATTCTACCAACAAAAGACCCCAACAATTTTACTTGCCAACAACTACATCTTTTTTCAATCTTATCAATTACACAACACCAATGTCTATTCCTAATTCTAATATTTGAAACATCCATCACAAGATATTTCATGGGTAATTCCCCCATTTTGCATGTAAAGATTTCCTAGTACTTATCTTGTTTATTTATGGCTTCTCCAAATAGTAATAACCAACTCTTATGAAAATCATTTTCAGTCCTGACATCTGTTCAAAAGCACACAATATGAAATTCAAATTTCTTGCACTATCTATATCTTCTTCCAACAGAAAAATTATGTCCTCTGCATATGGTAGCATATTAACCCCTATGTTTACATTTTCCCCTAGGACTCCCTTAACAATATTATTTTCTTTGGCATATTCATAATAACCACCAACACATCAGCTGCTATATCAAAGAGAAGGGGAGATAATGCAGCTCCTTGCACATCCCTTTAAATGTTTTAAAATAGGGCCAATTTTTTTCATTTACTCTCACTCCTACATGTCCACCTCTCATAGTCTTCATTACCCAATCACTCCATTTATCAGTCAAACCATTGATTTTAAGCATCTTAATAACAAAAAACGATTTGATTTTCTCATATGCTTTCTCAAAATCTACTTGAAATACCAGAGCATGTTGGCATGAATTGAATTGAGTGCCTCATGTAGCACAACCATTCCCTCCATAATGTATCTACCTTAGACAAATGTTGTTTGGGTAGCATAAATCACTGGAGATACACATTTACTCAGTCTATTCATAAGCACATTGGTAATAATTTTTAAACTAACATACAACAGAGAGATAGGCCTAAATTTTTGAATTTCTTTTGCTTCTCTAGATTTAGGGTAAAGTATGATGATGCCATAGTTCAACCTAGCTATATCTCAAGTTCCATTGGTAAAATCATCTATCAAAGTTTTCAAATCCCATTTAAATAAATCCTATAATTCCTGGTAAAAGTTAGCAGGGAAACCATCTGATTCTGGACTTCTACTCTTTTCCATCCCAGATACCACCTCATGTATTTCTTGAAGAGAAAAGGGTTAAGTTAATAATTCTACTTCTTCCTTTGATTTTATTTGAGGTTTTGTTCTGACAAGGAAATACATGATTCAACAAGTTGTCCTTATTTTAAAAAAGTTAGTGATGTATTTCATCAATTGCTCCTCTCCCTCAATCACCCCCTCTTGTTGCTCTAGGGAAACTGTCGTGGTTTTATCACGGCAGATGTCCGAGGACTTATGTTCGAGGCCATCGCTAAGGTGATGGACTCAAATGGGTTGGTTGGGACGAAGAATACGACTTTAACTAGGTTCGGCCTCTCGAGAAGAGGTAAAAGCCTACGTCCTACTTGTGTTGTATTGATTGGAGTCTCGATTACAAGGGAGTGGATTCGCTTGACCTAGTTCTCGATTGATTGGTTTCTGTCTAAGTCGCCCTAGGTCTCGCCCTTATATAGGAGGCCAAGACCACGGGTTACAAGTCTCATACCGACTCTTACAATGTATCCGACTCTATCTTTATGTCGCCTTGCCTTCCTGGGCAAGCCGTCTCCGGGCGGCTTAACCGCCCGGGTCTTCATGCCTTCTTGGTCTGGGTCTCGCCTAGGCCCATCTTGGTGAACCGCCATATGTCTAAGCTTACGTCTCCAGGCCCATCGGCCTTGGTCTGCCTTATGAGCCGCCAGGTATAACGCGGACCCACTTGGGTGGGTCTCACCATCGGGTTATATCCCCAACATTAGGCCCCAGGTTTATTTGAGCTTGCTTATGTCAATCGTCCATTTTACATGGTGGCGAGTCTCCCCCTTCATCACCTGAAAGTAAGAAATATAAACCGTCGTGACGTCATATTGGATATTCCAAAAATATTCCCTGACGACCACAATGGATCTTTCATCATTAAACCGATGGCCCGAAAATTGAGGCGTCCATCTCGGTCGGTCAGTTTCGGTCGCCTGGATTCCCACGCACGTTTCCTCTTTCCAGCCTCTTAAATAGGACCGTGAACAGTACTTCTCATTTCCTTCGCAACTTGCGCCTCTTCTTCTTCCTCTCGATGCCGTCGCCCCCGAGCTCTCTTGCTCCGGTGAATCTCCTGCGCCGCCATCGCCGGAGGCCGCTGCATCAACCTCAATGGACCAGAGCATCTTTCGCGCCCGTCCTATCTCCTCCGATACGTCCTTCTTCGCCCCTAGATCTGTAGTGTAGGGTAGTAACTCCATGGAGTTCCTCAGTCCGCTTAGAACGCGAGTTCCTCGTAATGCCCAACGACATAATACCCCATGAATCTCGT
The DNA here is from genome assembly GCA_022496015.1 of Hordeum marinum. NCBI lineage: Eukaryota > Viridiplantae > Streptophyta > Magnoliopsida > Poales > Poaceae > Hordeum > Hordeum marinum. The sequence continues at coordinate 300,341,303 of CM039674.1, read as the reverse complement.
AATGAATTTCTCCGTGACATGGTAAACCATAAGAAATCATCAATAATTCCAGACATATCGGTAGTTGCTTCCTTTTACCGTCCGCGAACATCACCAGTTCCTCCATTCATCGTTAGGTTTAGAATAAATATGTTTTTCCTTTGTCCGCAGATCTGTTACTGCAATGATAACATCTGAATCCTGTTTTCCACCCTTAGCAGTATTTTGCTCCATTGCCCGGCAATGTCACTCGCCATTAAACTTCCGGATTTCGCCCTGAACTGCACAGGCGGATCAGCCTCGTAGAACTTAGATTTCATCAGCCGCCCTTAGTTGTCTGTCAGCTTCTAACTCGCCGCGCGCTGCAACTTTCCATAGCTTTTAAGACGCCATTATGCCTCGTGCGTCCAATTCCTGTAACTGGGTTGGCTCTGCCGTTACCGAAGAGTTTCGGAAGGATTACGTAGTCACGGGGACCTTGCCGGCCAAAAACGTTATTCATTGGCGGGTTCCAGACAATGAGAAGAAACCCATCCCCCAAGAAGGTGAAGTGGTTGTATTCGCAGACCACCTCTCACGCGGTTTCAGCCCGTCCGGATCAAAATTCTTCTGAGACGTCCTTCACTTCTTCAAGCTGCATCCACAAGACATTGCACCCAAATCCGTTTCAAACATGTGCAACTTCCAAATTCTCTATGAAGTTTACTTGCAAGAAGAGCCGTCTGATCTCTTCCGTGAGTTATTCTATGCCAACCGCCAGACAGAAGTTGTAGCCAGCCCAAGCTTGGAACTCAGCGGTATCTCCATTCAAAGAAGACGGGACATGGCCTTTTCGGCTGTTCGTTTGCTAAGTCATCCTAAGGATTGGAACAAAACCTGGTTTTACTACAAAGATACCTCTCCAAAAGGAGAGCATCCATTATCAGGTTATCGCCCGTCCCGACTCAAGACCACAATCGAACTCCCTGACCGGATGTCAGCTTCTGAACGAGCGAAATATGCTCCGGGTTACGCCAAAATCAAAGCCCTCATGACCAACGGTCTGACAGGGATTGATCTGACCCGTTGCTGGGTCTGTTGGCAAGTCATGCCTCTAAGACAGAGAAGTTGCCTTATGTGTGAATATACGGGTGACGCCAACGATCCCCTCTGTTTTAATCCTACCATTTTGTCAGAAGACGACATCGTTGCTGCCGTCAAAACCCTTATCCATGAATCTCAAGATTCCTGCCGCACCATTGGATTATCACCCTTCTGTGCCACAAACCCGGCCCCGGATGTAAGGGCGACTCTCAATCTCCCGACATACGCATTTAGCTATCCATGCATGTTTTATAATATTTAACCTCTTTTCAACTGCTTTTACTTCCAAGCTAACTCCAACTTTTGAAAAAAAATACGTTCCTCCTTCGAAGAAGTTAAAGGAGAAGACCGTCGGCCGAAAGAAGAAACCTGCACCTCAAGAGCAGCCTAAAGTTGATGACTCAGAGGTAAAACTTGACTCTCTTGGACATCTCTTCATACAAATTATTGACAATAATAACTTCACAGGACGAGATGGAGACAAGCCACGCCAACGCCCCTGAGGTAACATATGTCTCATGTGACTCAGAACATCTTGCACCACAAAAGATATGGCGGGTCGTCCGAAAAGTCCCATTTTCTCATCCTCTTGCTTACATAGACCCCAACTTTCTTTTGAAAGAGCAACAACAAGTCTCCCGACACCAGAACCGGAGCACCGGCTCTAAAGATCTTATAGCCGGGTTATCTCACTCGCTGGTTCAATGGAAACGGCCGGCTGAGGTATTTTTTCACTTGGCTTAATTTTGTCAGCCTTGCCTTACAACTTTATTCTGTCTTTATAATGCCTCAATCTTCTTTTAGGAATAACCCCCTTCTTCAGGCGACTCTACGGCAACCAACATTTGTTATCCTTTGGACTTTATGTATCAAGTTTCTATGCCTTCCAGGGCTCAAGCAAAGCGAAGAAAAACCCTTGGGTCTGAATATCAACCCAGAGTACGTGCTTCCATATTTGCATCCTATCCTTTGTTATCCTTTGGACTTTATGTAACAAGTTTCTATGCCTTCCAGGGCTCAAGCAAAGCGAAGAAAAACCGTTGGGTCTACCTCGGCCCCCACTGCTCAAGAATCGGAGGCTGCCAAGATGGACTCTCTAGTTGCACATGTTGATCCTTCTGCTGCCTCAAAGGATGCGCCTGAAGACGCTCGTCATTCTACCGAGCCAGCGGCCCATGAAACGGCCACTGAGAGCCCTCCGAGGACCATTTCTAAGCCGTCGAGCCCTTCAACAATCATTGACGATTCACTTATTCCAGATGTCATCATCACCGGGACCGGCTTTCAAACTCCTGAACCTCGTGTGTTGACAAAGCACACTGAGAAAACTGAAGCCTCTAACAAGCTGGACCTTGAGCTCCCCATGTTGGAGAAGTTAAATCTTGATGAGCTACATGCCGGATATCTGAACCGCCTCACCACGAGCCAGAACATGGAACTCAAGCTCGTCAACCTGATGAAGAAAAAATACAAGGTACTCTTTCCTTTCCTTATGTCCTTATGTAACCCCCAAGAGCCGGTTTAGTATTTGTTAATGGTAAACTGGGTCTTCCAAACCATTCCTTAAGTATAACCACTTAATCTGTAGCCCCCAAGTATCATCTTAATATGTAAATATTGAGCTGGTACTCAGTTTTAAGTAGTTGATCAACTGTAGACCCAAAGTTCAGGTCAGTATAGAAATAATGGGCCAAACTTCCCTGTGGAAAGAGCCAAATGTAGCCACCAAGTGTCGGCTTATCTTTGACAAAAATGAGCCGGAACTTCATGGGATATTTGAACAAAGATCCAACTGTAGCCCTCAAGTGCCAGCTTAACTTGATAAAGATGAGCCGGAACTTACTTGTAGTCTTGGAGAGCAAATAGACATTATCCCCCAAGTCTCGGCTTAACTTGATAAAGATGAGCCAGAACTTACTTGTTGTCCTGGAGATCAAATGGACATTAGCCCCCAAGTGTCAAGTATATTGCTTGCAATCTGCTTGAGACTTGCATTATATTCGTTAATTTAACCATCCGACGACCTGCTATCCTGGTGACTTACCTTTCTTGTACCTTTTATTTGTCACAGGAAGCTTTAAATAATGTCGAGTTTGAACTGACCGGCTTGAAGAGCAATCTGGCCTCCCAACAAGCCACCAGGAGTGCAGCAAAAGAGAAGTGTCGGCTTGCGGCCGAAGAGCTTGTAAAAGCTAATGCTGATTTTGCCGCCTTCAAGAAAGCTGTTGAGACGGAGAAAACTGCCCTGGCTCCGCGTGCAGATAATGCTGACCAGCGGCTCATGGAAGTATCCGATGAACTGCATGCCCTAAAGCGCCATATTGCAAAGATGTATGCTGCTATCTTTGGTAAGTACTTTAGCCAATATCCTTGTGTGAAGACTTATACATGCAGCTTATAACAAAAAATCCGTCTGATACAGGTCCAAGGAGCCGTCAACTCGCCACTAACAGTATGTTCTCTCTGAAAGCCTTCTATACCCTCCCAGAAAAGTTGTACTGCGGAACACTCTACACCATCAAAGCGATGCTTAACAAAGAGAGTATCCCTCACTCCATGAAGGGAGTCATAGAAATGTTGTCCACTCTGCCCAAGCAAATCCAGGAGCTCAAGAAATCATCCACCAAAAAGGGAGCCATTGCGGCCATAAGCCGGGCTTTAGCCTTCGCCCCAGAGTTAACTCCTGTAGAGATGATGGACGGGTTTCCATCAAAGAAGGACGACGGATCAGAGTTCACAGAAGCCGACTATGCCCGTTGCATGAAGGCCTCTAGAGTCCTTGCATCGGTATTAGCGGAAGAAGTGAACATGTCAACATATCAGGCGGCTTACAATGCCGAGAACAAGCGAGTGCGTGGCCCAACCTTCAAGGCCACAGACTTAATTCCTACACGCCATAAGCACTTCTTTGCTCCTGAGCTTGACCCGTCTACCTTCTTTGAAGAGGCAAACTTTGAAGCTTTAACCAACTGCAACTAGGATGTGGACAATCTCCCAATCGAGGAGGTCGAAGACCCGGCGCAGGGTGACCCACCGTCCAACAGAGCCCTTTGATAGCGCCATGGATAATTAGGCTCTCGTGACCCGCCGAACTTTGGGGCGTGTAAAAAACTTTAAGTCATGGCTTTTGAGATCTGTGGAGAGCATTGTAATAGGCTTTTATTAAAAACTTTGTCTTTCCTGAACTGTGCCATCGTGCACATAAGAAATCACACTACTTTAATATATTGTATCTGCCTTATGCTCCAATTCATACCAGATGTCGTGGCTGCTCTTCTTGAGATAACCAACTTGTGGAAATAGAATATGTTCCATACTGTTTAGTAGGGAGGCTTAGAACCGCACAACCCGGAGATGTTATATCTTTCTGGATTTGTTTTTTGAAAAAAAATTCAACTAATGTGCCGGTTCTTCTGGGTGGACTAGCTAATTAAAACTCCTAATCAGTGCAGGGTCTCTATCGAGATTGGCCATCAATTTCTTAGAACGGCTTAGGGTCTCTAAGCGATATTAACTGATAGGAAGTGTAGCGTCCCAAAGAGAGACACGGTAGGGCATGAGTACCCTGGTAGCTCAAAACCTGCCTCTCACGTGACATAAATCTGTCATTTTAACCTTAAACAGTTTAGGGTCTTCAAAAGATTGACTTTCTAAGAGTACAAATGGGTCACATAACGGAGAGTCATCAATAGATGAGAGAGTTTATCCTCGCTTTCCATAAGCTAGCCCTCACGTGACAAGAACCGCTAGTTTAACCTTAACTGGTACAGGGTCTCTAACGAGATTGGCCATCAATTTCTTTGAACCGGCTCAGGGTCTCTAAGCAAGATTAACTGGTAAGAGTTCGGCGAGTCACCTAGTGGAGTGGCAAGTTGCAAACGGGCAGGTTTAACTCTGGCGGCTTAAGAGTCGATCAAGAGGGTATGTAAGCTAAACCTGGTGGGTTGGAAGCCCCCAAATGACCTTTGTTGACGAAATCAAATGTTCGGCTTGAGAGCCGATCGATAGGGTGTGATAAGCTAAACCCGGTGGGTTGGAAGCCCCCTAGACGACCTTTTTTGACGAAATCAACTGTTTGGCCTCAAAGCCGATCGATAGGGTGTGATAAGCTAAACCCAGTGGGTTGGAAGCCCCATAGATGACCTTTGTTGACGAAATCAACTCTTTGGCTTGAGAGCCGATCGATAGGGTGTGATAAGCTACACCCAGCAGGTTGGAAGCCCCCTAGACGACCTTTTTTGCACAACTGAGATACGTGAAATGGAAGAAGCCCCGACTTGTAGGGATGCCAACTTTATTCATATATATATATATATATATATATATATGATATGTACAATGATGGTGTACAATGTCGAGTCTCAACGACTTAGGTATAGTAAGGCCGTAGATGAGCTATGTTCCATGGTCGGCGGGTCTCCTGCCCAGAAGTGCTTGAGTCGTCCTGGACGTCAATGAGGTAATATGACCCGTTGTTGAGATTTTTGCTGACCACGAAAGGCCCTTCCCATGGAGGTGACAACTTGTGTGCATCCGCCTAATCTTGAATCAACCACAACACTAAGTCGCCTTCTTGAAATGTTCGGGTCTTAACTCTGCGGCTATGGTAGCGACGTAGGTCTTGTCGATAGATCGCCGATCGAGCCGCCGCTAGATCACATTCTTCCTCCAAGGCATCCAACGCGTCTTGAAGCGCTGTCTCGTTATCTTCCTCAGCGTAAGCCACCACTCGTGGCGAGTCATGACGGATATCGCTTCGTAATAGGGCTTCTATGCCATAAACCATGAAGAAAGGTGTATAACCTGTTGATCTGTTAGGAGTGGTTCTGATGCTCCATAAGACGGGCGGCAACTCCTCCACGCAACAACCCGGCATGCGCTACAAAGGAACCATAAGCCGGGGTTGGATACCTCTCACGATTTCCTGGTTAGCACGTTCTGCCTGACCATTTGATTGCGGATGAGCCACCGTGGAAACATCAAGTCAGATGTGCTCACTTTCATAGAACACTTGCATAGCCCCCTTGGATAAGTTTGTGCCATTATCTGTGATGATACTATGAGGATACCCGAAGAGGTAGATCAACTTCTTAATAAATTGAACCGTCGTAACTGCGTCACACTTGCTGACCGGCTTAGCTTCCACCCACTTGGTAAATTTGTCCACCACCACCAAGAGGTGGGTCTTATTGTCCTTGGACCTCTTGAAAGGCCCGACCATATCAAGCCCCCAGACTGCAAATGGCCAAGTAATTGGAATCATGCGCAACTCTTGAGCCGGGACGTGAGTATGCCGGTCGAACTTCTAACATCCATCGCACTTGTGAACTAAACCTCTACATCTTTATGAGTCGTCAGCCAGAAGAAACCATGTCGAAAAGCCTTGGCCACCAGATATTTTGAGCCGGCATGATGACCACAATCGCCAGCATGAATTTCATTCAAGATTTCCATCCCCTCTTCACGTGAAACACAACGTTGGAAGATGCCAGTGGCACTGCACTTATGTAACTCACCATTGATTATGGTCATAGACTTAGACCGCCTGGTGATCTGTCTAGCCAGATTTTCATCATCAGGTAATTCGCCACGCGTCAAGTATGCCAAGTAAGGCACGGTCCAGACAGGAATAGCATGTAGAGCTACCACCAACTGCCCCTCCGAGTCAGGTACGGCCAAGTCTTTCTCTGAAGGTAACTTAACCAATGGGTGATGTAACACATCTAAGAAAATGTTAGGCGGTACCGACTTATGCTGAGAACCTAGCCTTGACAGGGCGTCAGTCGGCTTGTTCTTGCGACGATCAATATGATCCACCTGATAACCCTTGAAATGACCAGCGATTACATCCACCGCCTGATGATAAGCCACCATCCACGGGTCCTTGGAATCCCAAGTGCCTGAAACTTGCTGGGCTACCAATTCTGAGTCGCCGAGACACCTGACCCGACTCGGGTTCATCTCCTTAGCCACCCGGAGGCTATGAAGCAGAGCTTCGTACTCAGCTACATTATTAGTACAAGGAAACATCAACCTTAAAACGTAACAGAATTTGTCACCTTTGGGGGACGTTAAGACAACCCCTGCCCTTGATTCTTCCAGCTGCCTGGATCCATCAAAGTGGATTGTCCAATATGTGTTATCTATCTTTTCCTCGGGCGCCTGACACTCTGTCCAGTCATTTATGAAATCCACCAGGGCTTGAGACTTGACCGCCGTGCGAGGCACGCATTTCAGATTAAGAGGTCCATGTTCCAATGCCCACTTAGCAATCCTGTCGGTGGTCTCTCTGTTTTGAATTGTATCTCCCAACGGGGTAGAGCTAACCACTGTGATCTGGTGCCCCAGGAACTTCAGTTTACGATTGGCCATGAACACCCCATATACTAGCTTCTGCCAATGCGGATATCTCTGCTTGGACCCTGTCAGGACTTCACTGATGTAATAAACAGGCCTTTGAACCTGATATTCTTTCCCTGCCTCCTTATGCTCAACAATGATCACGGCGCTAACTGCCCTGTTATTAGCCACCACGTATAAGAGCAAAGATTCCTTTTTAGCCGGAGCTGCTAAGACTGGCGGCTCTGTGAGCTGCCTCTTGAGAGCCTCAAATGCTTCACCCGCCACCGCACTCCAGACAAAATTATCTGTCTTCTTCATCATCTGGTACAAAGGGATGGCCTTCTCACCAAGGCAGCTTATAAACCGGCGTATAAACGGGCAGGTTTAACTCTGGCGGCTTAAGAGTCGATCAAGAGGGTATGTAAGCTAAACCCGGTGGGTTGGAAGCCCCCAAATGACCTTTGTTGATGAAATCAAATGTTCGTCTTGAGAGCCGATCGATAGGGTGTGATAAGCTAAACCTGATGGGTTGGAAGCCCCCTAGACGACCTTTTTTGACGAAATCAACTGTTTGGCCTCAGAGCCGATCGATAGGGTGTGATAAGCTAAACCCAGTGGGTTGGAAGCCCCATAGATGACCTTTGTTGACGAAATCAACTCTATGGCTTGAGAGTCGATCGATAGGGTGTGATAAGCTACACCCAGCGGGTTGGAAGCCCCCTAGACGACCTTTTTTGCACAACTGAGATATGTGAAATGGCAGAAGCCCCGACTTGCAGGGATGCCAACTTTATTCATATATATATATATGATATGTACAATGATGGTGTACAATGTGGAGTCTCAACGACTTAGGTATAGTAAGGCCGTAGATGAGCTATGTTCCATGGTCGGCGGGTCTCCTGCCCAGAAGTGCTTGAGTCATCCCGGACATCAATGAGGTAATATGACCCGTTGTTGATATTTTTGCTGACCACGAAAGGCCCTTCCCATGGAGGTGACAACTTGTGTGCATCCGTTTGATCTTGAATCAACCGCAACACTAAGTCGCCTTCTTGAAACGTTCGGGTCTTAACTCTGCGGCTATGGTAGCGACGCGGGTCTTGTTGATAGATCGCCGATCGAGCCGCCGCTAGATCACGTTCTTCCTCCAAGGCATCCAACGCGTCTTGACGCACTATCTCGTTATCTCTCTCAGCGTAAGCCACCACTCATGGTGAGTCATGACGGATATCACTTGGTAATAGGGCTTGTTTGCCATAAACCATGAAGAAAGGTGTATAACCTGTTGATCTGTCAGGAGTGGTTCTGATGCTCCATAAGACGGGCGGCAACTCCTCCACCCAACAACCCGGCGTGCGCTACAAAGGAACCATAAGCCGGGGTTTGATACCTCTCGAGATTTCCTGGTTAGCACGTTCTGCCTGACCATTTGATTGCGGATGAGCCACCGCGGAAACATCAAGTCAGATGTGCTCACTTTCACAGAACACTTGCATAGCCCCCTTGGATAAGTTTGTGCCATTATCTGTGATGATACTATGAGGATAACCGAAGAGGTAGATCAACTTCTTAATAAATTGAACCGTCGTAACTGCGTCACACTTGCTGACCGGCTTAGCTTCCACCCACTTGGTAAATTTGTCCACCACCACCAAGAGGTGGGTCTTATTGTCCTTGGACCTCTTGAAAGGCCCGACCATATCAAGCCCCCAGACTGCAAATGGCCAAGTAATTGGAATCATGCGCAACTCTTGATCCGGGACGTGAGTATGCCGGTCGAACTTCTAACATCCATCGCACTTGCGAACTAAACCCTCTACATCTTTATGAGTCGTCAGCTAGAAGAAACCATGTCGAAAAGCCTTGGCCACCAGATATTTTGAGCCGGCATGATGACCACAATCGCCAGCATAAATTTCATTCAAGATTTCCATCCCCTCTTCACGTGAAACACAACGTTGGAAGACGCCAGTGGCACTGCACTTATGTAACTCACCATTGATTATGGTCATAGACTTAGACCGCCTGGTGATCTGTCTAGCCAGATTTTCATCATCAGGTAATTCGCCACGTGTCAAGTATGCCAAGTAAGGCACGGTCTAGACAGGAATAGCATGTAGAGCTACCACCAACTGCCCCTCCGAGTCAGGTACGGCCAAGTCTTCCTTTGAAGGTAACTTAACCGATGGGTGATGTAACACATCTAAGAAAATGTTAGGCGGTACCGGCTTATGCTGAGAACCCAGCCTTGACAGGGCGTCAGTCGGCTTGTTCTTGCGACGATCAATATGATCCACCTGATAACCCTTGAAATGACCAGCGCTTACATCCACCGCCTGATGATAAGCCACCATCCGTGGGTCCTTGGAATCCCAAGTGCCTGAAACTTGCTGGGCTACCAGGTGTGAGTCGCCGAGACACCTAACCTGACTCAGGTTCATCTCCTTAGCCACCCGGAGGCTATGAAGCAGAGCTTCGTACTCATCTACATTATTAGTACAAGGAAACATCAACCTTAAAACGTAACAGAATTTGTCACCTTTGGGGGAGGTTAAGACAACCCCTGCCCCTGATTCTTCCAGCTGCCTGGATCCATCAAAGTGGATTGTCAAATATGTGTTATCTATCTTTTCCTCGGGCGCCTGACACTCCTTCCAGTCATTTATGAAATCCACCAAGGCTTGAGACTTGACCGCCGTGCGAGGCACGCATTTCAGATTAAGAGGTCCAAGTTCCAATGCCCACTTATAAATCCTGTCGGTGGTCTCTCTGTTTTGAATTGTATCTCCCAACGGGGTAGAGCTAACCACTGTGATCTGGTGCCCCAGGAAGTAATGCTTCAGTTTACGATTGGCCATGAACACCCCATATACTAGCTTCTGCCATTGCGGATATCTCTGCTTGGACTCTGTCAGGACTTCACTGATGTAATAAACCGGCCTTTGAACCGAATATTCCTTCCCTGCCTCCTTATGCTCAACAATGATCACGGCGCTAACTGCCCTGTTATTAGCCACCACGTATAAGAGCAAAGATTCCTTTTTAGCCGGAGCTGCTAAGACTGGCGGCTCTGTGAGCTGCCTCTTGAGAGCCTCAAATGCTTCACCCGCTGCCGCACTCCAGACAAAATTATCTGTCTTCTTCATCATCTGATACAAAGGGATGGCCTTCTAACCAAGGCAGCTTATAAACCGGCTTAATGCAGCGATCCGTCCCGCCAGGCGCTGAACATCATTGATGCATGCCGACTCAGACAGGGAAGTGATAGCCTTGATCTTATTTGTATTAGCCTCAATGCCACGCTCAGAGACTAGGAATCCCAAGAGTTTTCCTACAGGAACACCGAAAACACACTTAGCCGGTTTAAGCATCATCTTGTAGACTCGTAAGTTGTCAAAGGTCTCCTTCAGGTCACCAAGCAAAGTCTCCTTCTTCCTGGATTTAATCACAGTGTCATCCACGTATGCATGAACGTTGTGTGCAATTTGGCTGTGAAGACAGTTCTGCACACAACGCTGGTAAGTCGCCTGGGCACTCTTGAGCCCGAAAGGTATGGACACATAGCAAAAGGCACCAAAAGGCATGATGAAAGCCGTCTTCTCTTGGTCCTTGACTGCCATCTTGATCTAATGATAGCTAGAATAAGCATCTAGGAAACATAAACTCTCAAAACCCTCTGTTGCATCGATGATCTGGTCGATACGGGGGAGAGCAAACGGGTTAGCCAGACAGGCTTTATTAAGATCTGTGTAATCCACACACATACGCCACGTGCCATTCTTCTTAAGCACTAGTACCGGGTTAGCAAGTCACTCTAGGTGAAACACTTCAATGATGAAACCCGCCGCCAGGATCCGGGCCACCTCTTCCCCAATGGTCTTGCGCCTCTCTTCATTGAACCGCCGTAGAAACTATTTGACCAGCTTAAACTTGGGATCCACATTAAGGTGGTGCTTAGCAAATTCTCTCGGTATGCCCGGCATGTCAGAAGGCTTCCATGCAAAGATGTCCCGATTCTCACGGATGATTTCGATGAGTGTGCTTTCCTATTCGGGATCCATATTGTTTCCAATAGTAAACTGCTGTGATGAGTCATCTGGAGTAAAATCCACTAGCTTGGTGTCATCCGCTGAGAACTTGAGCAATACAATAACATCTCAAACATCATACATAAGAGCAGGGTCCAACTACGGACGAAATCAAACAACAAAATGACATCCACCCTTGCTATCCCAGGCTGTCGCCTGGAACCCATCCAAGATTGAAGAAGAAGAAGAAGAAGAACTCCAAGTCAAATCAAGCAACGCGCTCACGTCAAATCATAGCATTACCTGTACCTGCAACTGTTGTTGTTGTAATCTGTGAGCCACAGGGACTCGGCAATCTCATTTCCAGGGGTATCAAGACTATTAAAGCTTAATAGGTAAGGTATGGTTAAGTGGTGAGGCTGCAGCAAGCGACTAAGCATTTATATGAGTGGCTAACTTACGAGAACAGAAAGTAAAGTATGGTGGTCTACGCATAACGGACGTGAACTAGTAATGATCACTAACTGATCCTGAACACCTACTTACGTCAAACATAACCCCACCATGTTCTCTTTCGGATAAGGACTCACGAGAAGAGACAGTCACGGTTACGCACACGGTTGGTGTATTTTATTAGAGTTTACTTCAAGTTTGCTATGACCGGGTGTTAAACAAAGTATCCAAGTTTGCCACATAACCGCGGGCACGGCTTCTTGAAAAGATTAAACCCTGCAGGGGTGCTCCAACTCGTCCATCACAAATTAACCACACTCAGCAGGAATAACCTCTACCACGGATCTCGTGATCTTCCTAGGCGATTCCAAAGGAAATCCAACACCTCGAGATAACCCAAGGAAAATCAGAGTTCCTCACTCAAGACGTTCGAGAAAGGTAAAACAAATCCAGCAAGGCCTCCCGACGTGCCGACAATCCCGATAGGAGCCGCGTATCTCGTTCTCAGGACACGACGGATAAGCGACACGTACAGTGGCCTGATAGAAATCTCCCAAGTTGCCCTGGGTTGGCCCCGCACAGTGCTCTAGTTTGGACCAACACTCATGACGAGCACTGGCCCGGGGGTTGATTAAAATTATCCACGGGTGCCTGCGGGTCCCTATGCAAGTTCATTAATTATTAGGCAAATGTAGTACCAATGTTGGGCCTTGCCAGACAAGTTTTAATCTAACCGGAAAATCAAGGGGGTCCCCATAACAACCTCGAGCATGTTAGGAGCGCTCATTTATGGAACATAACACCGGTTCACAAGTAACTAAGGGCGGCAAGAGTGGAACAAAACACCGAGCAAAAGGCCAAGCCTTCCACTCTTTACCAAGTATATATGTGCATTATATTAAATAGCAGCAATATTGTGATATAACAAAAGAAGGTACATGTTGGCACATGGAAGCATTTGCACCTGCAACTAGCAACGCTATAAGAAGGGCTGAGCAAGCGGTAACATAGTCAAACAAAGATTTGCTGGGACATGGAGGGGTTAGAGGCTTTTCATGGCAATGTTGGGAGGCTTATCAGACAAGTGGTAGGTAGCGAGACATAACGATAAAAGACGAGACAACTAGCATGGCAATGATAGTAGTGGTATCCATGGAAATGTGTCATCTTGCCTGAGATCCCGCTCGGAAGAAGAACGAATGCATGAAGAAGACGAACCAACGTAGTCGAACGAATCCTCACACTCCGAACGCTTTCGGAACTCTAATGAGAAGAAGCAATCCAAAACAAACAATCAACACAAGATACACCACAATATATGCAAAACACGATGCACCACAAACATGATGCATGTCCGGTTAAGTATGCAATGCAAGGCAATTAACTACAAACAACTTCTACACATTAAAGTGAAGCTCAATATGCAACGAGTTACATATTGACGAAACTCCACATTCGAGTTATTTAGTTCACTCTCGTTAGGTACATGACAATATTAAATGTTGTTAAACATGGCAAGAGGTGAAGCATAAGTAAACTAGCTATCTAGGCATCTTAAATGAGGTCGGAAACAACTTATAGCACTTCCGAAATGACCCCATATGTTAATTATGAATTTGTTCCAGATCTGATATAAACACATATTATGTTTGTTAAACAGCATAATAAAGCATACCCTGTTATTCTACACGTTATTCTAGTCGATTTACATATATAGAACATCTCAAACGGAGCTACGGTTCAAAAGATATGAGCAATATAAGATACACATGTCATGAATGCAAATGCATGGGAAATGCAATCACAAACATCTCAAATCATGAATGCAACAAGTTATTATGAAACTACATGAGATTCTAAGCAAGTTTAATATATGGAACGCTCAAAACGGAGCTACGGTTCAACCACAATCAACAAAACAAGTTTTAGTTGAAATCTGCCAAAAACAGCAACATAGCATTTGAACATATGAAAACAACAAGCTACAAGACTCCAAAATGCACAAACCAAGCATGAGGAAATAGCATGCAACACCTACTTCATTTCATGTTCACATATCATATTCAAAACATGCATGGATCACTAGGTAGGAAGCTCACAAGAAGGCAACTTATAACAGTTTCAGACTTAGTGAAAATAGCAGTTTTAGACAGTGCAGTTATTATCATGAAGGCATATTGACAGCAATGAAAATATATGCTACAGGTCATGAAATGGCATGAAAATTAACAGCATGCTAGAGGGCAATATCAACAACAAATAACTCCATTACACCTAACACAAAAGAGGTCTAGATCACTAGCAAATCACATGGCAAGACAGCAACAAAATATAACAGATTCAGACTTAGAAATATTTTGGACCCTCAAAATATCAGATTTTTATAGCAAGTTGACAACAACACAACAACACCTAAACATGCATATCTATGACAAGCAAAATGTCCATGGGCTAGGACACATATCAAAGAGCAAGTTTCATGTTGAAAAATAATTCATATTATGCCCGGATTAAATCCTACGAAAAAGACAAAAAGACATCACGGCATAAATGACATCCACACAAACATGCTCAAATGGAAAAACTAAATGCACCAACAAATCCAATGGATTTTTCTACCCCGAAAACATATATAATATGGATATGTCCTTGTAGAAAATTAATCACAATTAATATTCGGGTAATAGGCCTAATCACGTTAAAGCAATTCAACCATGCAAAATAATGTGCAACCATCATGACAACATTTTTCTCATGCATGAAAATGCGATGCGCATGAGATGGACATTTTAATATGAGCTCTTATTAATTTCGATGCGCGGTTATTTAATTATCAAAATGCAATTAATTGCAACTATGCAATATGACATGTTAAATAATTTCATGCATGGGTGCAATTGGCATAATAGTTATCTACACAATTTTCTAAACAAGTTTCATGTTGAAAGTATTTTGATACGATGCTTGGATATTATTTGACAACGATTTGATACGCGAAATAATTAAAATAAAAAAGGAAAAGGGGGGGCTCACCCTGGGCCTATTGGGCCGGCTGGGGAGAGGGGAGCTGGTCGGCTGGGGCAGCTGGGCCTCGGCCCACGTGCGCTGGAGCGGGAGCGGTCAACGGGGCCGAGCCGTCGTGCTCCTCGCTCCCGCAGCGAGCAGAGGGAGCGACGCAGCGATGGCTGGCGGCGGGGCAACGGTGGCCAACGGAGGCCGGGGACGGGGGGGATCCGGCGGCGGGGCGGCGCTGGCCCGGATCCGGTCATGCCTGGCGGCGGCTGGGGCGAGGGAGCTCCGGTGCGAGCTGCGGCGACTGCGGCCATGGCGGGCTGGGAACCTGCGGGAGGAGGGGGAGGTGAGGGCAGAGGAGGAGAAGGAAAGGAGGAAGGGATGGAGAGGCCGGCGGTGGCCAGGGTCCGGCGAGCGGCAGCGGCGACTCCGGCCAGGGGCGGCTCCGGCGAGGGGAGGAGGCCGGCGACGACGGGGAAGCGCGGGAGGAGATGCGGCTGCCTCCATGGATGGCTCGGGAAGCTCCGGGAGAGCTCCGGAACGGGCCCAGATGGGCTTCCCGGGCTCAGATCTGGGCTCGGGCGGGCTGGCTATAGGAGGGAGAAGGGATGCCAGGGTTAGGGGCACGGGAACCGAGGGAGCTAGGGGCTATAAATAGAGATCGGGGTTGGGGGTTACGGCACTGCGTTTCGGACTGCCGGATGACGATCCGACGTCCGGAAGCGAAGGGTCAGGACTACGGCGACTGTGCAGATGGGTAAAGAGGGGAAGAGAGAGAGAAGTCTGCGACCCGTGGCACGACGATCGAAAACACCGAGAAACGTCCGACGGAAAACCGATAAACTACCGATAACCTCTCTGCTGCGACTGACCGACGGGGTATCTAACGACCTCAGATCGCGACGAAATTCGACGGGCGGTCTACCTACAGTATAACGAGACCGCACGACAAGTTTCAACTCGATCCGAGAATATTTTTCGCGCGCTTAAAAACGGTTTTATTTTAACGGTACCGCGGGCGCATGCGTGTGTGGCTGGTCTCGAAACGGGCAACGGCAAGAACGACGAGAACCGGCGACTACGAACGGATGCAAGTTTTTTGAAAACGGGTGACGATGCTATGCAGATGATGCGAATGATGCGATGATGAAAGCAACAACCAGATGAGCACATGTCGAGAACAGAAATAAAAGGGGAATCTTCTAGAATCTTCTGGAATGTCGGTCTCGGGCTGTCACACCATGCACCGTAATCGTTCCTTTTAGACCCGGCATCTTGAGTTGTAAGTACACATAACAAGGCCTACCCATGAACTTGGCGTAAGCCGGACGTCCAAACAAAGCATGATACGGACTTTTAATCTTGACCACCTCAAAACACAAGGTCTCTACCCTGTAGTTGTATTCGTCACCGAAGGCGACTTCCAAGGAAATCCTCCCCACTCGATAAACTGACTTGCCAGGCAC
The DNA here is from genome assembly GCA_022496015.1 of Hordeum marinum. Lineage (NCBI taxonomy): Eukaryota > Viridiplantae > Streptophyta > Magnoliopsida > Poales > Poaceae > Hordeum > Hordeum marinum. The sequence continues at coordinate 300,324,937 of CM039674.1, read as the reverse complement.
CACACCGTGAAAGACTGTTGAGGAAGGCTTAAGATCCTTATCAAGCAACTTCATCTGGCGGAAAGTGTCGTAGTACAAAATATTGATGCTGCTGCCACCATCCATAAGCACCTTGGTAAACACCTATCCTCCAACTTGGGCGGCAACTACCAACGCCAGCCGTCCCGGGTCATCAACACGCGGCGGGTGATCCTCTCTGCTCCAGGTTATGTCGTACTCTGACTATTTTAAGTACTGCGGGAGAGCCGGTGTGATGGCATTGACCGCCCGCTTGCACAACTTCTGGTCCCGCCTGTTAAGGCTGGCTGTAAAAACATGATATTGACCCGAGCTGAGTTGCTTCGGATTACTTTGATACCCAGACTGGTTATTTTGCTGTTGATTATTGCCATTGGTTTGCTGATGATGCCCTCCTTGGCTGCCCTGGCCCTGGTAGCCGGATCCTGAACCGCCAGACCCCAAGCCGGCACCTGCCCCCCTGGCCCTGAGCCGCCTGGCGGGCCTCCGCCATTGTTGTTATGCTGCCGCACACTATAATCCCGAAACTTGTGCATAATGTGTAAATTCCTCCATGAGTGATTTGCCACCTTATCGGGCCGGTTGTGCTCTGGGCAAGGTTTATTGAGCATCTCCTCCAAATTAAAAGGAGTTTTACCCTTATTAAAGGGTTGTTTGAAGTTCCCATTGCCTTTAGCACGATTGTTCCCGGTGTTGGCGCTGGCCACCAATTCTGACCCGCCGCCTGGATTCTTCCTCTTACCTTGGTTGCCATTGTTTGCTGGACCCTTGCCATTGTTACTCTTCTTACCCTGACCAGGCTTCTCCTCGTCAGAGCCTGGATCCTTTGTATTTTCACAGTCGGCGTACTTCATGAGAGCTGCCATGAGCTCCCCCATGTCCTGACACGAGCGCTTGAGCCGACCAAACTTCTGCTTCAGAGGCGTAAAGTGGAAATTCTTCTCCAGAATCAAAACTGCTTGAGCCGCCGTAATCTGTTCAGACGAGTGGATGATAGTTGAGACCCATCGGACCCAATGATGAGCCGACTCATTCTCCTGCTGCACGCAATGATCCAAATGCACAATCGTCATGGGCTGCTTGCACGTTCCCTGGAAATTTTTGATGAACTTCGCCTTTAACTCGGCCCAGGAATTAATGGTGTTGGGTGGCAAGCCCTTCAACCACGTGCGAGCCGGCCCTTACAACATCATGATAAAATACTTGGCACATACTGCGTCGCTGACGTCTAACATCTCCATCGCCAGCTCATAGCTCTCAATCCACGCCTCCGGAGGCAGGTCAGCAGTATAGTTTGGGACCTTGCGAGGGCCCTTGAAGTCCTTCAGGAGACGTTCGTTTTGTAAAGTCGATGCCAAGCACAGCACTCCCACGGCCCTAGTGGTTACTCCTGCTCCTACCGAGATAAAAGGTGTCGATTCTTGATGAGTCGCCGCCGTCACCAGAGCCGCTTCCTCGCGCCGTGCCCTTGCCCGGTCCACCAGAACCTGAGCATCCAGACTCGCCTGATCGTCTCACAACGGGTTCTGGTGTCGGTCACTGCTAGAAACCACCGGAAACTCATAACGTCGGCTGAACTGCGGCTGGGGATGGGGGTTGAGTGCACAATGACTCCGGTTGTAGGTGTACTTCTCCTCCTATGCATCGCCGTCTACGGGTATCCAATAGCGTTCCTCACCTCTTCTGGGAAGGGTGCCTCGTCCGGGATAGGAATCGTACCGAGCTGGGCTGCCGTCGCCACCATGTTCTCTGCCGGGTTTGAATAGTGACCCGTCGGCGTTGGGAAAGACATTGGTGAGGGCTGGTTCTGTCGAGGCGGGTTAGGGCGCTACTGTCGAGCTGCCGGCCGACTCTGTGGTGCTTCCGCGGTTCGTCCTGCCCCTAGCATGTTAAAAAGATTCCTGGCCTCGAACTGTTCTGGCAGGCAGGACTGATGTCTCATCCGCGGAACCGCCACCGTGGATTGTTTTTTTTGACCGACTACTGTAGGGGAAAAACACCCCACAACCTTTTCTTTTATTGCAGATTAAAGGTTACAAGTCAGAAGCTAATCTAAGAAGTTACATAGTTAATGTAGTGAAACTAAACTAACCTCAAGGAGGTAAATAGGAAATCCATTTTAGGAGGTCATCCCTATAGGTAGCCTTAATTCTATGAGCTAATAGGGACATATCATTAACAAAAGCTGCCTTCCATCTCCTGAAAGTGGGCCGTTCATTCCTGAAGGTCCTTGCGTTTCTAATGATCCAGATGTTCCAGCAGGCAGTGAATACAACTTCAGTGAAGAGAGGTTGATTAAAATCTCTTTTGGCTGCAATTACAATTTCCCCCATGGAGTTGCCCTGCCATTGAATTTGAAGATAACTCCAAACGCTGGTGCTAAACAAATAGTTGAAGAAGAGATGGTCTCTATCCTCTTTAACCCTGGCATGACAGAGAACACAGAAATTGGATTCTGATACGTTCCAATGTCGGCGCTGAAGCAGATCATGAGTATTCAGCCTGTCCATAATAAGCATCCATGCAAATACTTTGATTTTCATGGTGTAGTAGCTTTTCCAAATCCAATTGAGTATGGGGTTCGAAACAATGGGCTGGTGAATATGCACATAGAATTTCGTGGCTGAGTAGCCCTTACCATCAGCTGCCCAGAACCAGACATCATTCATAGATCGGTCCCTTTGCAAATGCTGCAGGAGGTTCTCAACCAACTGTAGTTCCTGGAAAGCTCTGTCAGAGAGAGGCAGATGTAACAACCCAGCCATTCTATTGTCATCAAAAGCATTAAAAACCTCTTGAGCTGTGGAGAAGGTATCAATGACAAAGGAAAACAATCTTGGGAACCTGTGTGCTATAGGTGTAGTTGAGTCACCTACCAGCCAGAAATCAGACCAAAAGAGGAAAGTGTCTCCCTTGTTTGGTTTGATAGAGGTGACAGCTCTGTAACTATCCATCCTCTTGCAAATGTCCTTCCACCAAAAGGAACCACACAAAGATGTTCCTTGTGGAACTCTGCCATGATAGTATGTGTTCCAGATCAGATTGACCCAAGTCAAATCAGCCTTGTTAAAGAATTTATCAGCATGTTTAAGGAGCAAAGCATCATTCTGGACAGACAGATTCAAAATACCAAGGCCTCCTTTCTGTTTAGGTCTGCACACCAAATCCCAGGCAGCCAGTGCAGGAGCTTGGTCCTGACCATTCCTTCTCCAAAGACACTGCCTTTGTATTCTCTCCAATTGTTTGAGTATTCCAGGGGGATATCTAAACTGCACAGAAAAAATATGGGCACTGAGGATAGAGCAGAGTTTAGATATTGTAGTCTGCCCCCCTGGGTCAAGAAGGAGGAGCTGGCAGAGAGTCTCCTTTCCATATTATCCACAAGTGGCATCAATTCCGCAATCCTTGGCCTAGTGATGCCAATAGGCAGACCTAGGTATGTGAAGGGCAAAGTGCCAACTTTGCACCCCAAAGAGTCAGCCAGCCTTTGTAGGTCATCCTGAGATACATTAACTGGCAACATAGGATGGACTTCAATAATCTGGTCCTTTATCCTTGCGATCTCTGCGTTCCGGGCGGCTTGATTCTCTAGCGTGACTTCAGTTGCCATCAAGGCCATGAGCTCATTCATCATATCCAGGAGAACTTGAACCGGCGGCGGGTCAGCCCCCAACCCAGCTGCCCCAGCGGCTATACTGCTCGTGCCTGGTGTTGAACCCGCCATGAAGATGACCGCATGCATCGGCGGCCCATAGTCCTCCAACCCATGACACTCCGGCTCGGGGTAAAGCTCATAATAGCCCCCGAGCCTGCCATCGTGAAGCGTGTAGATCGACTCCGTCTCTCCGCTCGAAGATTCATCCTTCGAACAGACGAGAGTTTCCTCTAACATGGACCCCTCTAGATCCACGCCTTGAGTAAAACCAACGAAGACATGCTTCCTGCCCGGGTTAACACGAGCGGGTTGCATGCGCCGAGCGGGTTGTGTACGTCGAGCCGGCTCGACGATCTTGGTGCAGACGCCCGGCCCGGGTGTAAATCCGCCGACCTTGCTGATGAAAACGTGAATCCCACCAAAGGGGACTCGAAAGCCATACTCGATAGAGTCGACCTCGGGGGCCCAGCCGACGTCATCGATGTAGAGTCGGCCGCGACGACTCTTGTTCATCCTGCCGGCAACATATCCCTCGATCACTGGAAGAGAGCCCTTTGAGAACTCAACACCACCGAGCGCTAGCCCCACGGTGGGCACCAACTGTCGTGGTTTTATCACGGCAGATGGTCGAGGACTTATGTTCGAGGGTATCGCTAAGGTGATGGACTCAAAGGGGTTGGTTGGGACGAAGGACATGAGTTTACCCAGGTTCGGCCCTTCGAGATGAGGTAAAAGCTTATGTCCTGCTTGTGTTGTATTGATTGGAGTATCGATTACAAGGGAGCGGATTCACTTGACCTAGTTCTCGATTGATTGGTTTCTATCTAAGTCGCCCCGGGTCTCGCCCTTATATAGGAGGCCAAGACCACGGGTTACAAGTCTCATACCGACTCTTTCAATGTATCCGACTCTATCTCTATGTCGCGTTGCCTTCCTGGGCAAGGCGTCTCCAGGCGGCTTAACCGCCCGGGTCTTCATGCCTTCTTGGTCTGAACCTCGCCTAGGCACATCTTGGTGAACTGCCATATGTCTAAGCTTACGTCTCCAAGCCCATCGGCCCTGGTGTGGCTTATGAGCCGCAAGGTATAACCCGGCCCCACCTGGGTGGGTCTCACCATGGGGTTATATCCCCAACAGGAACACTCCTGTTTTTCTCTTCCTGTCATTAACCTTAGATACTATCTTGTATTCCCATCTCCATCAGTTATTTGTCTTTGTATCTATGTAGCCATTTGAGCTCTTCTGGTTTCAAAAGTCTACTCAGTTGTTCTCTGATGACTCTTCGCTCCTTCCTATTACTAGCAGCATTCTTAACAACACCATCCAATTTCTTAATAAGTTTCATATTTAATTTCCTATACCAGGCATCAAAATTCTTGTTTCATCATTTATTTTTCTCCTCTAATTCCTAAGCCTATGTTGCCACTTCTCCAAATTTCTCCCTTATATGGTTCATTTCCATATTTTGCACACAAATTCTCTAAACCCCTTCTGTTAGAGCCCAATAATTTTCGTATCTAAACATAGGATCGCTCTTGTCCTATTCCCTAGTGTCCAGAAACAAAGGGGTGTGCTTAGAAACTTCCCTAGCAAAAGCTTGTAAAATTGACAATGGGTAATTTTCCTCCCAAGCAGGACAGAAAAGGACTACGTTCAATTTTTCACATGCGGGATCATGCAAGTTATTTGCCCCAGCTAAAATTCCTCCCAATCAAATGGGATTCCCTTAATCTAGCATGTCCAGTTATAGCATTAAACACAAAGCTCTAGTGTTTATTATTCATGGGATTATTCTTCTCAATATATTTTCTGATAATATTGAAATCTCCCAACCAAACAGGTTATGGGGTTATCATGATATAATCTTGCGAGCTCAGCTAGGAAGCCAGCTTTCCTTTTAGTATGAATATCTCCATAAAAATGTACCATCCAACGAAACTTAGCTTTTCTATCAAAAACCAAGAGCCAAAGAAAATAAACCCCATGTTCAACATGTATCACATCAAAATATTCTTTATTGATGTCCACCATTTCACCCCCTGTTTGTCCTCTTGGGCAGTTTCAGTGCCAACCAAAGTTTTTCCACCTCACAAATTATGTAATCCATTTTTGGTGAATTTTTTTAATAGTTTCCAAAATCCCCACAAAGTCTAATTTGTGATCCATAATGATCTCCCTAACATATCCTTTTTTGGGATCTTTCCCCAAACTCCTAGCATTCCGAAAAACACCTTTCATTTTTTCTATATGTATAATCTTTACCTATAGAGAATCAAGAGATCACGAATACAAAAGACCCTATGAGGATTTTTTTCTCAACTTTTTATATTTGCCCCACAACAATAGAGTGCTTCACACAATTAAGAACCGGTGAGCAATTTCTCTTCATCTTATCTCTTGAGAAAATTCCTCTCAGTTTTCAAATTGGTCTTCCTCTATATCTACATTAGAATTCCCTATATAAGAGCGCAACTCTTGAAAAGAGGCATCCCTAGTGTCAATATGCACTATTGTTCCAGGGACTCCATCAGATTTTCTGTCCCGATTAACTATATTTTGTAAATAAAATTCTCTCCTAGCTATTTCCAGTTTCTGTATTACTTCAGTATTTTTATCAAACATATCATTAGAACATCCCAAATCAATGCCAACCAAATAAGACATATGTGACAAGGAAGGATTGGAAGCAGAAGGATGAGTACTCTTACCATAATTGTCTCTTTCCTCAGCTCTAATCTTAGCCACATCTTCTACTTTTTGATATTCTTTCCCTTTATATCAAGCTCCTCCTAATTTCCTCATCTTTATCTTCCTTAGTTCCTTCATCTCCTCTCACCCCCTGAATAACAACCATTCTTTCACCAAAATTCTCTACTAATCCTGACCGGCATTATAATCAGTGGGTTCAATATATTTTCCAAATCCAGAGCTAGTTTTCGTTCCAATCCTCTTCTTTCTCTATCTCCTCAGCATCCATGTGAGCAACCTTCATCTCATATTCATGTCTATTACCTACCTCTTGAACAAGTTGTTGTACATCCACTTGTTGAGAAAATTCAGTAAGTCTATTCTTATCAGCTTCAAACACAACTACTTTTCTGTTCTTTAGACCACAGAGCATTCTATCTCATATTATCTTCCTCTAGGTTTGGATTTTCTTAAACATAATATCCATTTCTTTTTGGATTTTACCTCTCTCAACTGCCATTTTCTTAATCACAGCCCCCTTAGAAGTCTCAATGGAGCATTTTAACACCTCATTTCTTTTATTTATTTCCTCTATCTGGGTAAAGGACAAGCTCCCCGAAGACACACTGTCCCTATAATTTTCATATTTTCTACCTCTCTTCCTCATTTCTTTAGCATTAGCCCTATCTTCCAATTTAGTATTATGATTTCCCTTTTTCTTATCATCTTTATACCAACCCATCTCATCAAGTGAGTCAAGCTCAGACTCAACCCTGATCTTGTGAAGTGATCTCTACATGTGGTAGAATTTTACCAACATCTCTCACTTCATATTTAGCTCTAATCCAAAATCATTTTTATTTACTCCATCCATCTCAGTTTACAAGTCCTGCACGTGTAACTAGGTCGTCAATTTGACCAACTTAATAAAATACATATATTATAAAAAATATATCATTAAAAACTTTACATGTTCTAATTTCTAATGATATAATTTTTATGTTAAACACTATATTTTATAAGTCGAATTGACGATCTAAGTACATGTGCACGCTTTTGAAACTGTGATGGAGGGACTATATGTTATATATAAGGAGTTAAAGTTTGAGAGACCCGTTAAGGGGCTAAATTATAGATGATCAGCTAAAGATGTTATAAGGAAACAGCTTGATCAATCCTTTGAGGGGAGAACACGCGCACCTTGGCCATAGTCGTTCTTGGCAGGGAACGATTAGCTGCTAAGGCCAGCGGAGTTCATGGCCCAAATAAGGTGCTTCACGGGCCCAACATCAAAGACCTCGAGTAGGCCTTTTTGTTTCTGGCGGGCACTTTTCACATTTTCTTTCTCACAGTGATTTTTCCAACCAGCGGTCGACCGAGTGATCAGCGAGTATAAGTTCCAAGTATATTTATTTTTTTCGGCTCAAAAGAAAGTATATTCTTTTTGGCAGGAAAAATGAAGGTAGGTGTTCCGAAATGAAATGTAAATTGTGGAATCACACAGCATGCTCTTTCGACACAATTTCAACTGTTTATTGTATTCTGCACTTCTGATACCTGTTGTTTAGTTATTTTGCGTCGTGGTTTTGGACGTTTGGTTCACTTTGTGTGTTAGACCGTTCTCAAGATTTGTCAAAGCGAAACACGGCTGGGTTCTGAACTTCTGATGACAGTCAGCGGGCCATATATCACAGCGCAGGTAAATCGAGGCGCGTAAATAAGGAAATGAAATTGCTCATAAATTTCTAAATACAATAGTATAAGCGGATATATAAACATATGCTGCCCCACACTAGAGCAGGGGTGACGCTAGAGGCAGCTGCATCAGCATGCACGCTTCGGAGTTGTGAAGATACTACTAAACAAATGGGCACCTCTGCTTTCCAAGGTTTCGCGGCAGGGAGGTTTCTGTTCTGCGGTGAAACTCTGTGTGCGCATCCCAGCATCCACCGGCGCGCGCTTCTTTGCCTGCTGCATAGGATTGCCATCTTCAGATGCGTGTATCGCCTCATGTGGCGAGGCTCATGGATAGCGTCGCGGCGAGGATGGAGACGAGAGCAAGCGTCGCCCTGCCCATCGCCGTCGCTGGCGCGGCGCCGACGTCGCTGTAGTCCGGAGGTGAGTTTGATCCGAGGCCGCCAGGAGGGGACATCGACCCGAAGTCCGGAGGTGAGTTTGATCCATACATAGGCGTCCCGGTGGATGGGGTGTCCGGCGTCATCGGCGTCGGGGTCATTGGGGTCATCGGCGTCGGAGTCATCGGCGTGGTCGGCGTCAGAGTGGTCGGTGATGGCGGGGGCATCATGTTCCCTTGAGCGCCGCCGCTGCCATTTCGCATCACAAGAGAAGATTCAGGCCTCGGTTACAGATTAGTAACAGACATAATCCATTCAGTTTTTGTTTAGGTTGGTTATTTGGTCGGAAGTTTACCTTGACGCTGGATACTGGCACGACCCTGAGCCTGCAAGGTTGAAATAAATTCGCGTGAGAACGAAATACAAGGGCTGAAATTTCAGTTCCAAAGATTTTTTTCCTGAACCGGCTGCAGTTCAAAGATGGAGACGATGAGCTTACTCGGATCGGTGGTGGTGATGGTGGCCGTGCCGCCAAAGTCGCAGCTGGTGGGAAGAGGGTTCTTCTGGTAATAGCTGTTGAAGGCGTAGGACGCATGGTCGTGGATGGTATCCGGGTTGAAGCAGGTCCCGCCTGTCTGGATTGCCGAGCAGTCTACGCCGCTGTAGCCGCACGCATAGTCCAGCGCCACCTGCAGCGCGGACGTGCTCGCGCTCTGGCTCGCCACGCACCACGTCCCGCCACCCCCACCGCCGCCGCCGACGCCGCCACCACCTCCGACGCCTCCAGCAGCACCGCCGCCACCCACGCCACCGCCAGCAGTTCCGCCACCGCCGGTGGCACCACCAGCAGTACCGCCGCCGCCGGTGGCACCACCACCGCCAATGCCACCTCCGCCGATGTCACCGCCTCCGTTATCGTCCGCCAGCGACGGGAACCTGGAGGACGCCGGCATGGCGTAGGAAGCGGAAGTGGGCGTGGGGTACGATGGTTTCATCACCGAGACGGTGGTCAGGATCCTCGGGTGTTGGGCAAGTCGGTTGGATGCTTCTACTCTCCGCTGTTCTGTTACTGCAGGGATCAAAAGAGGAAGAAACGTGTGAGGTGAAAAGATTTGCGAAATGTTACTGACACATGCCAAGTCACTTTCTTTCCGTGGATGCACAATTCTTCATGCAGCATCCAGATTTGGTGTTCGTTCAGACACCAGCACAGCCTTTTGCACCAAAACAATGGCGTTTTTATGCTTTAGGTAAGCATCGGACACCACCAAAACACCTCTGTCATATCATACTACACCCTAATGCGCGCACACACACACAAGATTTGAGGAAGTAGAAAGCGGAGAATGAACAAGAGCAGACGACTCACCGCAGCAGCACAAGGCAAGAAGGACGAGTAGGTAGCCAATGCGGCTGGACGGCCTAAGAACTCGAGCCATGTCCGTCTTCCGCCCTCAAGATCAAGAGATCGCTCTCTGCTCACGAACAAGCCAGGGGTCGATGGATGGATGGGTATCTGACGAGGAGAGAAGTGTAAAGTAGGACCTTGCTGTCCCTGCGGGCAGTGCATATATACCTGACGCAATGTCGCGGAATCATAGGTTTCTTCCCCAACAGGAGAGGGGCAAGGGGGAGGGAATAAGAGGAAACTTGGGAGTGGAGGCTGGGTGTGGGAGCTTTGCAGGGGCACGCAAGCGGGAGGACACAAAAATATGGGAAAGAAACGCGTGGGAAAGTGAAAGGCTTGGGCCGATCGATCAGGGGGGCGGAGGAGATCTACCGGGAGGGCAAGGAAAAGCTGGACGAGGAGTACTTTGGAGGTGAAAGAATTCTTCATGTCGGAAGCATTCCTCGAGTGCGCGCATCGGGATTGCGGCGAATACTTGGCTTTGCGGTTTCATACCTCTGGGTTTTGTACGAGGTTCCAATATATTAAGCGGATTTCCCAAACAATACGTAGGAAATGGCTGGTTTTGGCTTAAAAACTTGTCCTTTTTAAAGACGGATCTTTGGCTAATTGGCCTACGTAATAATTGGTTGCAGTTATCTATGTAGTATAAACACATCTGGATACAGATCGTAGCGACTTCGCCTAGGGGCCCTACGTAATTGTAATGATGGAAATGGTGATTATAATAAGATTAAAAAGTAAGTGAAACGCATAACGTAGGACACCATCCTTTAATTTCCAATAAACCAGCCCGACCTTTTGTTCTATTATTATTATTAGTTTCGGCTTACTTTTGCCGACAATTTTCCTATGATATGTGTGGCATGGCCGGATCGGCAAAGCTTGCTAGTTGTGCTCTAACTTCTTTCCTTTGGGTTGTTAGCCAATCCACTCCTTCACACCATAAAAAGGTAGATAAGATTAAGGAGGTAGACAAAGTTAGCAGCGCCGACACCGCATGCTTGCACCGTTTTGACGGTGTTGTTTTCAAACTTTTGTCCCTCTCGGTTCATCATTTATTATGTTTCGTGATAAATTGTATGGGAGGGCATCTGCTAGATTCCTACGTTTAGCTGTAATTCAGCGCTATAACTTAAGATTTTCTCATTTTCACGTAAAATTTTAGTCATATGTCTTGATGAGCGCATAATATACATGTTATTGTTTACCTTGAAATCAGTCTAGTCATTACAATTTATAGGATTAAAAAGGAGCGTAACAACCGCTCCTCTTCTCCATCCGCATGAGGCGGTCGAGGAGGAGCAACCGTGCCCCCTCCCACCATTGAAAAGCCGATGATCCTTGCCTGCATTCGCAGCTTGGGGTGGAGACCTCACGCTGGTGCAATGATATGTTATACAAACAGTTTTTAACCCCTTTCCGTGACGTAGTTTTGCATGTGTGGGCGATAAGCGGGTCCATCCCATACGACACAGAAAAATCGTTGACGATGGCGGCTAACGAACGCAAATAATCTGTAAACATAATCGTGTGCGGTGCAGCAACATATCACACACACAATATTTGAGCATACGTGTGGGATTTATGATCAATCACACACGTGTAACACAAGTCAAACACGTCTAATTGCTTATGAAAAACAAACGGTGTTTGATCTTTTACCGTTTGCGAAACATTATCTAACCCACACGGGCCATGGTATAAAGTATAAACTATGTGTGATATCTTGGTCATCGCATATGAGATTTCCCTGGCAACCATCTGCTATGCATGATATCATCGGACACGTTTCCCCAAAAATTTACGCGTGTGATCGTCTATGAGTTGCGTGCGCTTTCCGTTCTGGATCACACATGCTTAGTTGCTTGAACCGTGTGCGCTGAAATGGTCAGGTTATTGTAAAATATCGCATTTGAATCACCCTACGAATAGTAAATTCGTCACCATGTGCAATCGATAAATAGTGTCCACATGAAGAACATTCATCATAATTCGTCACAATATGCAGTACAAAATCATAGTGTATGAAATACGAAGACATGATCACATGGAAACCAATGCATCCATGCGTATATGTTCAGCTGATAACACTATATGAATGTGTACTTAATATCAGGGGATAGTAATCCTTAAATCTACGACGTCTTTAGAGGGCTTGATACAGTGTTTCACAAAGAAGGTCCTTATCGATTTACTACAACAATCCATCTGCGTCGAGCGGTTCACAGGTCATCGCTTCGAAGATCAATTTCAAGACTTTTACATCAGAATGTGACATACGTGTGGAGTAGAAGATAATAATTAAGAAACAGACTTACTTGTTCTATTTTGTCAGCATTGGCACCACATTCAACATGTCTGCATAGGTTCATCATTTGTGCGCAAACATAGTATCCACATAGGTTGGTCCCTTGTTGTTGAGGACACTACAACTTTTTGTATTGTATTAGTGATGTATTTTCCGTGTTAGGAGAAGATTCTACAACTTCTCAGTTTAGCCAAAGGGAGAGAAATTACTTTCAATGATTCCCTCATTTTTCTCATAATTTTCATATTCTATGAACCCTACATTCTATGACCCTTGTTCTCAAGGATCCCTTGTTAATCAATGATCCTGTATATAACCCTATATCAGACATTTTTGGAAATTAATGCCAAAGGGGGAGAAATACCAAAGCTTCAACGCTAAAGAGGGAGATACATGCTTATGCAAAGGGGAGATATAATTGAGGGGGAGAGGAAAATGTCAAAGTTTATACTTATATAGACAAGGGGAGAATACCAATGTAGGGGGAGAAAAGTCTAACATGCGTGAACAGTTTTCTCACCCTATCCAATCCCAATATCTACATGTTAAGATTCGGAGGGAGAGGATGTCTTACTATTTCATATATAGGGGATAAAGTTCTAAATGTTCTTGGAAGCATATCAATCTTAAGGAATACTACCTTCTATATGTTCTCCATATCTTGGTACTTTTGAGTTCTATTGCTTTTGATTGGGAGAATACTCTTGTGTTTCCTAACATTGTTTTCTCAAGTGTATCTCTACTACTAGAATGCTCAAGAACTCAAGGTAAGTATATGCATCATATCTTTGATCAAGATGATCCCTTGCTTCTTGCACATATTGTTTGCAAGGGTGAAGTCTTGAACAAGCATAGACCTCATTCATATACATTCCATGCATACAGCCAAGATATACATGACTTATTATATCCCTTCTACTATATGTGTGTCCATGCATTCCAAATCAACTATCCTTTAAAGGGATTGCACACATTTAGGGGGAGCAAGTCTAAGTCATTTGTCTCTCAACGTCTTCATTATATACATGCATATCTTTATTTGAAACTTTGATTATATGTTGTCATCAATTACCAAAAAAGGGGAGATTGAAAGCACAATGTGCTTCCTTGGTGGTTTTGATAATTCATGACAACATACATTGTCTGTTGGACTAATACCTTCATCTAGTGTATTTCAGATAAAGTCCATAGAGAGATGGGTTGGCAAGAAGGAGTGTGGAGAGTATCCCCATGAAGAAGAAGGAGAAGAGATAGATTGGCAAAGCTTCAAGCAAGAGGACTCTACTTTTTACTTTGTGAGAAGTCACTTTGAGTCCATAGGAAACCAATACTTTTAAAAGGGGGTAGGTACTATTGGTGAATAAAATGCTCGTACGTGCACAAGTGATAGTTACCACATACACCCACAAGTTCTTCCATAGAAGTCTGTCTAAAGCCAAATATCAAAAATCGGTGCAACCAACACTTCCCACTCGGTGCAACCGATTCTCAGCCTCACACAAACTCAGCCAAACCCTAACCCTTCGGTGCAACTGATTCTGTTTTGGTGCCACCGAGTTTGGGTTGCCAACATTCTGTTACACAAATTCACAAAAATGGTCCCACCTTGTTTGTTGAATCGGCGTCATCGAGTTTGGCAATCTGACTGTTGGTCACCTTATCGGTGCAACCGTGTTTTATGTATCGGTCTCACCGAGATTCAAAAGTTGCTACCTTTTAGGCAACTCGTTACCACCGAGATTAACACATTGGTGTCACCGAGTTGAACTTATTAGGTGTAATGGTTGGATTTTTGGAGATGCCTATATATACCCCTCCACCACCACTCACTCGCAAGAGAAGCACTCAGAACAGATCCCCACTCATACCAACTAATTTTCTGAGTGAGGGCCACCTACTCACGTGTTGAGATCATGACATTCCATTCCAACCATATGAATCTTGATCTCTAGCCTCCCCAAGTTTCTTTCGACCCAATCAATCTCTTCCACCATAGCCAAATCTATGAGAGAGTGATTGTGTGTTGAGGAGTCTATCATCTTGAAGCACAAGAGAAAGGAATTCATTGACACTATCGAGCCTATTACCTTTTGGGGGGTGGTGCCTCCTAGATTGGTTAGGTGTTGCTTGGGAGCCTCCTACTTCGTGTTGTGGAGTGAACCAAGAAGTTTGTAAGGGCAAGGAGATCACCTACTTCGTGAAGATCTACCCATAGTGAGGCTAGTCCTTCGTGGACGGAAGCCATTATGGAATATTCAAGGTTGCTACTTCGTGGACCCTTATGGGTGGAGCCCTTCGTGGACTCTCGCGACTGTTACCCTCCATGGGTTGAAGACTCCATAAACGTGGACGCACGATAGCACCACCTATCAGAACGATGGGAAAATGTTCATGTCCTTCATGCGTTTGATCTTCCTATCTCTACTCCTTACATCCACGTGCAATGTCTTTATTTTTCGCTGCTATACTTGATGACTTGCATGTGTGGGGTGTGCTAGCCTTGTTATAATTGCTGAAATCTGCCAACACATAACGTTGCACCTTGTGTGGATTTTAAATTCCTGCTAGCAGTCTATTCAAACCCTTGTAGACATACTCTTCTAGTGATCCCGCAATTGGTATCAAAGCATTGGTTTCCATTGCTTCGGTTTCATCACCGTGGAGGAAGATGGATATGTCTAGTGTGGAGAGTTTGTATTGTAGAGTGTCCATTCTTGATGGAGAGTACTAAAGTTGATGGAAGAATGACATGATTGATCTATTGGACAAATTGCATTTGAGAAAACATATTGAAAACCCCTGTGTGCTCCCCATTGATGAATTGCATCCCACACACAAAGAGGAAATTGACATGATTGGTAATCTTAGAACTAGCAATCTTATTATTAGAGGTTTACCAAGATTTGTGCTTTCTCAATTGAAGAACTTTGCAAGTGATTATACCTTGTGGAATGATTTGGAGAAACGATATCCAAATCTTTCATTAAGTAATATTGATGAAATTATTCATAAAACTGTTGCTTTTCAAAAAATGAAGCCTATTGATCCAAACTTTGATAAATGCCTATTTGAGCTTCGTGAGCTTATGCGTGCTAAAGGAGATGTCACAACTATCAACAACATTATTATTGAAGCCATTCACATTCATAAACTTGAACATTGTCATGGTTATGATTCTAACGAGTCTCTTGGTTTCTATGATGAGGAGAATCCACCAAATGATGACAATGAAGAACATGGCTACTATGATGAAGATGAGTTGTTTGACATCAAGCATGAAAAGATCATGAAGAACCTAAGTCTAATGGCAAACTTCAAGGATTACATGTGCGGTGGAAAAGAGTGGATTCTCGACAGTGGATGCACGAATCACATGACTGGTGATAAAGACATGTTCCAGGAGACCACACCTAATCAAGGTCCTCAGAGGTATGTGACCTTTGGAGACAACTCTAAGTGTAAGGTACTTGGCCTTCGTAAGGTGGTCATATCTCATGATAGCTCCATTCAAAATGTGATGCTTGTTGAATCCCTTGGCTACAATCTTCTTTCCGTATCTAGACTAGTAGACTTCGGTTTCAATGTGCTATTTACCAAAGTAGATTGCCAAGTGTTTTGATTTGATAACCATAAAATTGTCTTTAGCGATATTCGTAGAGGTGATCTATACATTGTTGATTTCACTAAAAAGGCTCAACCTCGTACTTGTCTTATTGCAAAATCTTCTAAAGGTTGGTTATGGCATAGAAGGCTAGGATATGTAGGCATGCGCAATCTAGATGAGCTTATCAAGGGTGATCACATTCTTGGTGTTAAAAATGTTATCTTTGACAAAGATAGGCTTTGTAGCGCTTGTCAAGCAGGAAAGCAAGTAGGTGGAAGTCATCTGGTCAAGAACATCATGACCATTAGGAGACCACTCGAGTTACTTCATATGGATCTTTTTGGTCCCAATGCTTACAAGAGTCTCGGTGGAAACTCTTATGGTCTATTTATAGTTGATGATTTTTCCAAATTTACGTGGGTATTCTTTCTTGATGATAAGTCGCGGGTACAAAAGATCTTCAATAACTTTCCAAGCAAAGCACAAAATCAATTTGAAGTGAAGATCAAGAAAGTTTGAAGCGATAACGGATCAGAGTTCAAGAACACCCATGTGGATACCTTTCTTGACGAAGAGGGTATTTCACATGAGTTCTTGGCTACGTACACGCCTCAACAAAATGGAGTTGTTGAGAGAAAGAACCAAACCCTCATTGAGATGGCAAGACGATGCTTGACAAATACAAGACGCCAAGACACTTTTAGGTAGAAGCCGTGGAAACAACATGTCATGCCACAAACCAACTCTACTTGCAAAACCTTCTCGATAAAATGGCATACATGCTTCTCACTGGTAACAAACCCCAAGTTGGATACTTTTGGCTATTCGGCTCTAAGTGTTACATTCTTGATAAGCATCGCCGTGCTAAATTTGCTCCCAAATGTCATGAAGGTTTCCTACTTGCTTATGGATCGAACTCTCACACCTATTGTGTCTACAACAACTTCACTCGAAAAGTTGAAGAGATGGTAGATGTGAAGTTTGATGAGTCTAATGGTTCGCAAGTCGAACAATTGCCAAATGATGTAAGTGATAAAGATCCTTCGGAAGTTTTCCAAGATTTGCCCATCGGCAAGATTCGTCCCATGGAGGTGAAGGAAAGTACTTTATCAACCCAAGTGGAAGCTCCTACTTTGGATCAAGGCTACCGACAAAATGACATGGAAGCATCTATAAGTGGTACACGACAAGATGAAGGGGTTGATGATGAAGAAGAAGCTCTTCCAACTAACAAGCCAAAGCTACCCCGAGTTCGAGCACAAGTGACCAAGAACCACTCCCTAAACCAAATCTTTGGTGACATACAACTCGCTCTAAAACTCGCTTAGCTAACTTTTGTGAGCTTTATTCTTTCATCTCTAGCATGAACCCTTGAAGGTTGAACAAAATCTTGAAGACGCGGATTGGGTGAATGCTATGCATGAAGGTCTTCACAACTTCGAGGGGAACAAATTGTGGACACTTGTGGAGAAGCCCAAGGACGAGCAAAACATCATCGACACAAAATGGCTATTTCGGAACAAGCAAGATGAAGACGGTCAAGTCATTCGCAACAAGGCCCACTTCATAGCGCAAGGATATATGCAAGTTGAAGGTATTGACTACGGTGAGACCTATGCCCCGTTGGTAAACTAGAAGCCATTCAAATTCTTCTTGCTTATGCCAATCACCATGATATCACGCTTTACCAAATGGAAATTAAAAGTGCATTCTTAAATGGTGAGATTGAAGAAGAGGTCTATATTAAGCAACCACCTAGTTTTGTAAATCCTGAGAAACCTGACCACATTTACAAACTTCGCAAAGCCTTATATGGTCTTAAGCAAGCTCGTCGTGCTTGGTATAAATGCCTAACGAAGTTTCTTATTGAAAAAGGTTTTGAAATTGGTAAAATTGACGCAACCTTATTCACAAAGAGAGTTAATGGTGAATTATTTGTGTGCCAAATTTATGTGGATGATATTATCTTTGGATCTACTAACGTATAATTTAGTGAGAAATTTGGAAGGTTGATGTCAGAGAAGTATGAGATGTCAATGATGTGTGAGCCAAAATTGTTTCTTGGTCTACGAATCAAGCAAACGAGAGAAGGTACTTTCATCTCTCGAACAAAGTACACCAAGGACTTGATTAAAAAGTTCAACATTCAAGAGTGCAAAGGTATGAAAACTCCCATGCCCACTAGCAGACACGATGATCTTACTAAGGAGGGTGAACCAGTTGATAAAAAGGTTTATCGATAAATGATTGGTTTATTGCTATATCTATGTGCCTCCTGTCTCGATATTATGCTTAGTGTTTGCATGTGTGCCCGATATCAAGCAGCACCTAAAGAATGTCATCTTAAGTCTATGAAACACATTATGAGATACTTGATACATACACCAACCTTTGCATTTGGTATCCCAAGGGATCTTGTTTTAGTCTTGTTGGCTACTCCGACTCGGACTATGCGAGTGACAAGGTCGATAGAAAATCCACCTCCGGTACATGTCAATTTCTTGGTAGATCTCTTGTGTCTTGGTACTCCAAGAAATAAAACTCGGTATCTCTATCTACTGCCGAAGCGGAATACATTACTGTCGGATCATGTTGTGCGCAATTATTATGGATGAAACAAACACTTAAAGATTATGGAATCTATGTTAAAAATGTGCCATTACTATGTGACAACGAAAGTGCTATTAAGATTGATCATAATCCTGTGCAACATTCTCAAACCAAGCATATTCAAGTTTGACATCATTTCATTTGTGATCATGTTGCCAAAGGAGATATTAATCTTAAGCATGTTCGTACTAACAAGAAATTGGCCAACATCTTTACTAAGCCACTTGATGAAAAAGTTTTTTGTCATTTGAGGAGTAAGTTGAACATCATTGATGCTTCAAACTTGAGCTAAGCTCACTCGGATGCATGCAAGGGGATGAGCTTTATTAACCATTCCACGCTAATATTATCTTTAATATCATATCTTGGAATTCTATGCTCCCTTGTCTTGCATCTAACCCTTTTGTAGGTACTTGGAAGGACAACACTCCACAAGATTGTCATCAACTCATATCTTAAGCAATCTTATCATGACCAAGTATCCACAACCTTGCTTTGATGATGATAAGGAAGAAGACAACAAAACATATCCTTGACAAATATTTCTCAATTGCTAAATCTCAATTGGTACCATGCCATTTGGATATATCATGTTCTTTCTTGCATGACTAACCTATGTAGTTGAAAAGTGAACGAAAACAACAAGGATTGCTCCAAACTCAAGATGATCTTTATCAACCTCGAGCATCCTCATCAAGTTCACCTACAAGCTACGTCAACAACATCACTCAAAGGTATGTATTCATATCCTTGAAAAAGGCTTTACTCCAAGTCATGAGATAAAGCAACTCAAGTGATATGAAGACATTAAAAATGCTTAATCGAAAAATGGTAACCCCATTTTGAGATTAACGATGAGTATGACCTATGATCAAGTATTCTTGCTTGGCTCCTAAGTTAATATACTCTAATATAGGTGACCTAGTCACCGCCCATCATCTAGTTAAGAATCTTGTGTGGTTCATTCTCTATTACAAGTTTTCTTGGAACCATTCAAATCTTCTCTAGTTGATATCTCTTTGTACATATATTTTGCATTTCCCCTACAAAATCTAATTGACACCTAGTTACAAAATTTCAAATAAATTTGCAAGTTTTCAAAACTTTGCCAAGTTTCTGTTTTAGCCTCGGAGCCACCGATACAAAGGACTCGGTTATACCGATTCAGCAGATCAGCTGTATAACATCATATCGGTACCACCGACAAATTTATCTTGGAGCCACCGACTTAATATCTTGTTTCAGTCTATGGTCTTATCTATAAATCTTTGTAATCCTTCTGTGGTATTTTCAATTCTTAGATGATCCCTTATTCAAAAAACTTGGGAAGGGGGAGAGATACATTCAAGGATCCCGAACTCAAAGGAGGAGAAGATTCTACAACTTCTCAGTTTAGCCAAAGGTATAGAAATTACTTTCAATGATTCCCTCATTTTTCTCATAATTTTCATATTCTATGAACCCTACATTCTATGACCCTTGTTCTCAAGGATCCCTTGTTAATCAATGATCCGTGTATCTAACCCTATATCAGACCTTTTTGGAAATTAATGCCAAAGGGGGAGAAATACCAAAGCTTCAAAGCTAAAGAGGGAGATACATGCTTATGCAAAGGGGAGATATAATTGAGGGCGAGTGGAAAATGTCAAAGTTTATACTTATATAGACAAGAGGAGAATACCAATGTAGGGAAAAAAAGTCTAACATTCGTGAACAGTTTTCTCATCCTATCCAATCCCAATATCCACATGCTAAGATTCAGGGGGAGAGGATGTCTTACTATTTCATATCTAGGGGAGAAAGTTCTAAATGATCTTGGAGACATATCAACCTTAAGGAATACTACCTTCTATATGTTCTCCATATCTTGGTACTTTTGAGTTCTATTGCTTTTGATTGGGAGAATACTCTTGTGTTTCCTAACATTGTTTTCTCAAGTGTATCTCTACTACTAGAATGCACAAGAACTAAAGGTAATTATATGCATCATATCTTTTATCAAGATGATCCCTTGCTTCTTGCACATATTGTTTGCAAGGGTTAAGTCTTGAACAAGGATACACCTCAATCATATACATTCGATGCATACAGCCAAGATACACATGACTTATTATATCCCTTATACTATATGTGTGTCCATGCATTCCAAAGAAACTATCCTTTCAAGGGATTGCACACATTTAGGGGGAGAAAGTCTAAGTCATGTGTCTCTCAAAGTCTTCATTATATACATGCATATCTTTATTTGAAGCTTTGATTGTATGTTGTCATCAATTACCAAAAAAGGGGAGATTGAAAGCATACATTGTCTCTTCGACTAATACCTTCATCTAGTGTATTTCAGATAAAGTCCATAGAGATATGGGTTGTCTAGGAGTTTGAATAGTATCCCCATGAAGAAGAAGGAAAAGAGATAGATTGGCAAAGCTTCAAGCAAGAGGACTCTACTTTTTACTTTGTGAGAAATCACTTTGAGTCCATAGGAAAGCCAATACTATTTAAAGTGGGTAAGGTATTGTTGGTGAAAAAAATGCTCATATGTGCACAAGTGATAGTTACCACATACACCCAAAAGCTCTGTCCAAAGCCAAATATCCAAAATTGGTGCAACCAACACTTCCCACTCGGTGCAACTGATTCTTAGCCTCAGAGCGACTCAGCCAAACCCTAAACCTTCGGTCTGCTTTGGTGCCGCCGAGGTTGGGTTGCCAACATTATATTATGCAAATTCAAAAAATAGGTCCCATCGAGTTTGTTGAATCGGTGTCACCGAGTCTGACAATCTGACCGTTGGTCACCTTATCGGTGCAACCTGGTTTTATGTATCGGTTTCTTCGAGATTCAAAAGTTGCTACCACCCCACAGTCCAATCCCCGCTCACCCACGCTCACCTTCCTCCTCCCGGTGATCCCTTTCCTCGCCGCCAAGATCGGATCTGAGCGGATCTCTATCTCCCTTCCTTCCGCGACCACCCCGAGGCCCCTATAAAACCCCTCGCCCCCTCCTCGCTCTATTTCCCCCCACACCCCATCCAAACCCTCGCTAGAACATTGTGCCGATGCCTCGTGGAGCTTCGCCTCCACCAGAGGTCCTCCGATGTCGACTGGGCCTCTTCCTTGCCGCCGAAGACCACCGGAGCATCGCCCCCGAGCACCCTGCGCCTCTACCTCGTCGTCGACTTCACCGGACCACCACGGTGAGTGCACAAATCCCCTCCGTCGTTCGTTCTAAGCCAAGGGCGAGTATTAGAAGCCACGTACCCCTTCAGTTCTTTTAATAGAACCGGTCAGTTCTATTTTAGCCGAAACATTTTCTTTATTGTGCGGCTGTTCGCCCGTTAGTCATCGTACCGCATGCCCGTAGCGAACCTGCAGCTGCCACGTGTACACTGACCGGTCTATACTCGTTTTTAGTTCATTTTAATGTGTGTTTTAAAATAGAACTGATATGTTTTTAGTTTAGCTATATATCTTGTAGAGTTTTTAATGTTTTTGAGTGATTCTTTAAGCATGGTGTCAAAAATTTCATCTAGTTTATGTAAATATCAAGTTTGACCATATTTTAAAATTTAAAATTTGAAGTCATTGAAATTTGCTCAAATCACTAGAATTTGAATAACTTGAGTTGAAAAACATATTTTTGAGTGATTCTTTTTGCTACTGGTTTGTTAGGGTTTCAAGCAAAACAGATTCTGTTTTAGTTCTTTTTAGGTTTATTTCTATTTCTTTAGTTTTAAATGTTTTTAATTTGTTTCCTTTTGTATTAGTTGACAAGTTTTATTTTGTTTTCTATTAGTTAACGGTAGTATTTCAACCAAAACTATTATATATATATATGTTTGTTATTTGATATCAAGAAATCAATTCTAGTTCTATAATAACTTGCAAATTGATTCCTTGCTAGTTGGTGTTCCTATTTGAAAATATTTTTATGAATTGTTTTATAAGTTTTACTTTCTGTTAAGTGAGTTGTCTTATATTTTGTTGTCTCTTATTTTAGTATTGTTGGGTTCTACCATAGGTGCATCGCATGCAAATCATAAATTCCCTACGCATAGAACAACCAAGAACATGCTACGGAGATGGATCACGTTTTGTTACCACTAGACACGCAGTGCCATGCAGTGGAAGTAGAGTTAGGGTAGCGCGTTCGTGTGGTCCGTCTCCTCCTCGTCCGATCTCCCTCGAACAGCCGGTCACCGGATCCCACGTAAAGGTTCGACGGAGCGGCGCAAGTGCACCACCTCTAACGATATCCGTGCGTGCAGCAGGAACACTGTCCGGCGGACTGCTAGGTCTGATCACACAGTCGGCGGCGGCAAGTGGAGGTGGCTAGTTGCAAGACATGCCAAGCCCTAATGACGGTGCCGAAGCAATCAACCAGATGGGTGTCCCGCACCTCGACTATATATAGGCATCTGACATGGGCTCAACTCTTGGGCCTCGCACGGATCCTAAAGCCCACATGTTTCTTCCCTTAAGCGCGCGACCCCTTAGGTTCTCGTTCACTTGGTCGCGAGTGAGATCACATCCAGTTCAACCAGTCGATAGCGGCCTCTAGCAAGGCATGCCGACTCCAAGTGTTTGATGAATCTGGTTAGGCAAACTTATACTTCACATTTCTATTTCCTTTGCCACACGATATATGTTGTCGTGCACAAGGCGACATGGTCATCTTTGTTGCAGCACGATCTCTTTCTCATTCCGGTGAATCCGAACAACACTTCGGATTATCTCATAATCCTCATCGCATGGCCATGCTTATCCAGGTTGGATCACCTAAGGGGCCCAAAGTATATCTCTCCTGGTAGGAGGGGCAAATCCCATCTTGCTCGACCAAGTCTCGCAGCATGGGTCTGGACAAGCCCGAAAGCTACCTTTGTAACTACCCAGTCACGGAGTAGCGTTTGGTAGGCCCAAAGCAAGTCTGTCACCATCTCGAGTAGATGCGCCAACTCAGGTCTTAGGACATAGAACGTATGTTGTACTAGAGACTCACAGATGACCTATCATTGTGTTTGGTAGTTGGGTCTGTCCAACTTAGACCTTATCTCGACTCGGATCAGACTACGTCGAATCCGACCAGACCTCTTTGAATCCATATTATCCGGCTAGCATCCAATGCTACATGGTCAGTGAGACCGAACCATCCACCATGTCATATGCTAGTCTGACTGGCTGCACGTCGACACAACCCTTTCGACTAGGCACCATTTAGGACAGTCATCATACAATGCATAGTCTCACAAACAAGTCACATACTTGTTAATACACATCAATGATAATTTCCAAGGACTATCTTTATTCATAAACACATTGGAAATATCATCATACATGATTGCCTCTAGGGCATATCTCCAACAGTCTCCCACTTGCACTAGAGTCAATCAAATAGACATCGAATGCATATAGCACTAACGTGCCCCTCATGCTTGGTATATGGAAGCGGCTTAGTCAACGGATATGCAGCATTTGCATCCGTATGAATCTTGAATAAATTGGTATCACCTTTATCTACGAGCTTTCGTATCAAGTGATATTTTTGGTCTATGTGCCAGGTCTTGTGTTGTTTTCTCGCTTTCTTGGCCTATGCGATGGCACCTGAATTATCCCAATAAAGGTCCAACGGTTTTGACCAGCCCGGGAACACACCAACATCTTCCAGGAACTTCAGAATCCAAACACCTTCCTTTGCGGCTTCACAAGCCGCAATGTATTCGGCCTGTGTTGTGGAGTCGGCCACTGTATCTTGCTTGGAACTCATCCAGCTCACTGCTCCTCCATTTATGACATACACGAACCTAGTTTGCGATCGGCAATCATCCCTGTCGGTTTGGAAACTAGCATCAGTGTAACTGTTTAAGCGGAGCTCCTCCTCATCTTCGTAAACTAGGAACATCTCTTTAGTCCTCTTGAGGTACTTCAAGATAGTTTTCATCGTTGCCCAGTGACTCTCACCTGGGTCGGCCTAGTATCTGCTTGTTAAGCTTATTGCATAGGCAACATCATGCCATGTACATAGGATGACATACATGATGGATCCAATTGCCGAGGCATATGGAATCCTACTCATCCGGTTTCGCTCATCAAAAGTCGTAGGACTCTGAGTCTTGCTTAGCCTTATACCATGTGAGACAGGCCAGAACCCTTTCTTGGCCTCACTCATGTTGAACCACTTCAACACTTTGTCTATGTAGGTGCTCCGGCTTAAGCCGAGCAACCTCCTCGATCTATCTCTATAGATCTTGATGCCTAAAATGTACACTACCTCTCCAAGGTCTTTCATCGAAAATTTGTTGTTCAATGATTCCTTGACCGAGTTCAGCATCAAAACATCATTTCCGATCAGCAGTATTTCATCCACATACAAGATCAAGAATACTACCGAGCCCCCGCTTGACTTCTTGTATAAACAATAGCCCTCTTCGTTCTTGATGAAATCAACATCAACGATGACTTCATCAAACGAATGTTCCAACTCCGAGCTGCTTGCTTCAATCCATAAATGGATCTCTTGAGCTTGCATATTTACAAGCATTAGTTGGATCAAGAAAACCTTCGGGCTGTATCATGTATACATCCTCTTTTAAATTTCCATGAAGAAAATCCGTTTTGACATCCATCTGCCATATCTCATAATCGAAATATATAGCCATAGCTAGTATGATCCTCATCAACTTTAGCATCGCTACCGGCAAGTAGGTCTTGTCGTAGTCTATTCCTTGAACTTGTCCATAACCTTTAGCGACAAGTCGAGCTTTGTGGATCTGAACATTTCCATCCACATCGGTTTTGTTCTTAAAGACCCATTTGCAACCAATGGCAACTACGCCAGATGGCAGATCAACCAAGTCCCAGACTTGATTGTCATCCATGGACTTTAACTCGGATCTCATGGCCTCTAGCCATGCCTCGAAATCTGGGCTCATCATCGCTTCCGCATACGTGGCCTGCTCATCCCTTTCTAGCAACAAAACGTCGCGCACTCTGCGCAATCTTTCTGACCTCTGTGGCTCCAATGCCAACTCGACTACGGGTTCTCTAACCGGCTCCGGTGTGATCTCATCACCAACCGAGTTGTCGCTAAGTGGCTCCTGAATTTCTTCGAGTCACATCGTTCTCCCACTAGCCTCCCGACTAAGAAACTCCTTCTCTAGGAAAACCCCATTCCGAGCAACAAACACTTTGTTCTCTTCTCGGTTGTAGAAGTTATATCCCAAGGTTTCCCTGGTATATCCCACGAATATGCATTTAACCGACTTGGGTGTAAGCTTGTCCGACATGAGTCACTTGACAAATGCTTCACAACCCCAAATCTTTAGAAAAGACAAACTAGGACTCTTCCTAGTCCACATATCATGTGGTGTCTTGTCTACGGATTTTGATGGTACCCTGTTAAGTGTGAAAGTTGCAGTTTCTAGAGCGTATCCCCAGAACAACAAGGGTAAATCCGATTTGCTCATCATCGAACGCACCATGTTCATCAAGGTTCAATTGCTCCGTTCTGACACATCGTTTCTCTATGGCGTACCCGGAGCTGTGAGCCAAGGTACTATGCCTCGGCTTTTCAGCTGATTATCAAGCTCCTGTCTCATATACTCACCTCCACGATCTGATCGTAGAAGTTTTATCGCCTTGCCGAGCTGATTTTCAACCTTATTCTGAAACTCTTTGAACTTTTCAAAAGTTTCCGAATTGTGCCTCGTCAAATATATATATCCATATCTACACAAGTCATCGATAAAAGTCACGAAGTACTGATAGCTACCTCTAGCCGTTGTGCTCATTGGACCACACACATCACTATGTATAAGCTCCAACAGCTCGGACGCCCTCTCGCAACTCTTTGCAAAAGGAGACTTAGTCATCTTTCCTAGCAAGAATTATTCGCATGTCTCGAACGACCCAAAGTCGGATGAAGTTAGGAGTCCATCATCATGGAGCTTCTTCATGCGTTTCAGACTAATGTGTCCAAGTCAGCAATGCCAGAAGTATGGCAGATTTATCTCATTTGGATTATGCCTCTTGACATTCATGTTATAGACTGGTTCCATTTCTAGATTTAAAATAAATAGGCCATCTACTATGGGTGCATACCCATGGAACATTCCATTCCAATAAAATGAACAACCATTGTCCTTTATATTGAATTCGTAACCTTGACTCATCAAGCATGAGGTAGAAATAATGTTCCGACTAAGTGTGGAAATTTAATAACTATTATTGAATTCCAAAATAAATCTAGAAGGAAGCTTGAGCTTCATCGTGCCGACCTCCAACGCAGCAACTCTATCTTTGTTGCCGACCCTGATGTCAATCTCCCCTTGTACCACATGCCTAGTTCTTACCAACACCTACATCGAGTTTCAAATAGGAACAACCGATCCGGTATCAAATACCCAAGAGCTACTAGGTATGTCAGCAAGGTAAATGTATATAACATATGTAACAAGTGTACCTTTGCCTGAAGAAGCATCTCCGGCCTTCTTGCCATGCTCAGCAAGCCACTTGCTACAGTTCCTCTTCCAGTGACCAGCTTCCTTGTAGTGAAAGCAAATGGTCTTTGAGTTTCGTCCGGACTTCGGCTCAGCAGCAGAGATAACCTTCTCCGTGCCCTTTGCCTTACCTTTTTCTTGGACCAAGTCTTCTTGAACTTAGCCGAGTTGTGCACCATCAACACTTGATGCTTGCCGTTCTTAATATCTTGCTCTACCACCATGAGCATCCCATGCAATTTAGTGAGCTTCTTATCCATGTCGTGCATATGATAGTTCGAGACGAACGTCCCATAAATAGGTGGAACAGAACCCAAAATTGCATCCGTGGACAGCTCGTCCCCAAGTGGGAAGCCTAACCGATCCAAAGCTTGCACGTACCCGATTATGTTGATCACATGCGGGCTCAGTGGATCACAGTCTTTCAGCTTACAATCGATCAAGGATTGTCAGACATTGTACCTCTCGGTCCTAGCCTGCACCTGAAACATGCTCTTCAGACTCTCGATCATATCGAAAGCCTGAATGTTTTGGAAATGTTGATGCAAATCGGGCTCCATACAAGCCAGCATGAGGCAGCTGATCTCGTTTGATTCATCAACAAGTTTCTGGTGGGCATTCTTGGTTGTCGCATTAGCATTCTCGGCAAGTTCCTTTGGAAGTGGATCCTCAAGAACATGTTCCTTTTTATCGTGCTTGAGAACAATTCTCAAATTTCTATACCAAGCGGTAAAGTTTGTTCCATTCAGTTTATCCTTTTTCCAGAATTGATTTCAATGCAAAGTTGGGTTAAGTAGGTGGTGCCATTGATCTACAACAGAAAATATGCAATCACTAAGCAATGTGTTTATGTAGAGTAATTCAAGCCTTAAACAGAACTACTCCCACTGAAGTCAGCATCCCTCCACAAACTCTCTGTGATTCAGGCCCCGTCTAGTGCGAGTGACTAGTGAGCTTTAGCATCACTGCTAGCCAACTTGTCTATCCGGTAAGCAACACCTTGCTAATCGTATCTCCATACGACTCCTGTCGGTCGGGTAGGTATCTTATACCCTAGCTCCCCAACCTTCTTTGCCACAAGGCCCAAAACCGTTTTGATAGCCTTGTCAAGTTAACCTGATGCAGTGCATGTATGTGTCCGACACGAAGCCTCCAGTTCAAGGACACCTAGTAGCACCTGAATTTTATGAGCCCACTACCAAACGTACTTGACGTGCAAAGGTGCAACATCCGAAATGGAAAAATGCTTGATATTAATGAGGGATCTTTCTACCATACTAACATGCATAGAAATAAGAAGCAATATCCGTCAATATAAACATAAATATGTGAAATAGTATGGCTCCTTCATGGGCGTCCTTCCATGGCCGGCTCCTACTCTGATGACCAAGGAGGAACTCCATCTTGTTCGGCATGCTAGGACACCAAAGCTTCGAACTTGATCTCTGTCCTCCAACTACTACAACTAGTAATGAATTTACACAGAATCACAAGTCAACATGCATGTCGCTATACAATATAATGACAACACTTTGGGCTCCTGCCGGCTGGCAATCATGACATGCATGTCATGTTAAATTACACACATGCATCACATACACATCAAACCTGCAAAACAAACTTATGCATAGAATCGCATTCTACTTGTTTGTGCGATCATGTACGAAATAAAAGGCGCTATGCATATGGAGGTCCTAATCATGCCAAATTTTCTGATCACAGTTTGTATTCTGATCATGCCAAATTTTCTAGTGTGACCGATCTAATCGATCATCGCGAACCCGATTCGGATTTACGTTTCACGGTTAACCCTGATGGCGGATACTGACTGGTAGGGGTAGGTTGTGTAACGACATATCGATTCCGATTGACAGAAAACATAGCCTCAATCTATCTTGATGTGTAGTTGATCTCACCAACCATGCACATAGCTGATCTCATGAACGATGACGGATCTCATCCGCCGCCTCCACATATCAAATATGCATCTGATCTGAATCAAAATCCTATCATAGAGGCTCTGATACCACTGTTGGGTTCTACCATAGGTGCATCGCATGCAAATCAAAAATTTCCTACGTGGAGAACAACCAAGAACATGCTACGGAGATGGATCACAGTTCGTTACCACTAGAAGCGCAGTGACGTGCAGCGGAAGTAGAGTTGTGGCAGCGCGTTCGTGTGGTCCGTCTCCTCCTCGTCCGATCTCCCTCAAACAGCTGGCCCGATCTCCCTCGTACAACCGGTCACCGGATCCAATGTACAGGTTCGCCGGAGCGGCGCAAGAGCACCGCCTCTAACGGTACCCGTGCATGCAAGAGGAACACCGTGCGGTGGAATGCTACGTCTGATCACATAGTCGGTGGAGGCAAGTGGAGGTGGATAGTTGCAACACATGCAAAGCCCTAATGACGGTGCCGAAGCGATCAACCGGATGGGTGTGCCGCACCTCCACTATATGTAGGCATCCGGCGTGGGCTCAACTCTTGGGCCTCGCACGGATCCTAAATACCACGTGTTCCATCCCTTAAGCATGTGACCCCTTATGATCTCGTTCACTTGGTCGCGAGTCAGATCACATCCAACAACCAGTCGGTAGCGGCCTCTAGCATGGCGTGCCTACTCCAAGTGTCGGATGAAGCTGGTTAGGCAAACGTGTACTTCACATTTCTATTCCCTTTGCCACATGATATATGTTGTCGTGCACAAGGAGACATGGTCATCCTTGTTGGAGCATGACCTCTTTCTTGTTCTGATGAATCCGACCAACACTTCGGATTATCTCATAATCCTCATCACATGGCCATGCTTATCCAGGTCGGATCACCCGAGGGGCCTAGAGTGTATCTCCTGGTAGGAGGGGCAAATCCCATCTTGCTCGACCATGTCTCGCAGCATGGGTCTGGACAAGCCCGAAAGCTATCTTTGTAACCACCCAGTCACGGAGTAGCGTTTGGTCGGCCCAAAGCAAGTCTGTCACCATCCCGAGTACATGCGCCAACTCAGGTCTTAGGACATAGAACGTATGTTGTACTAGAGACTCACAGATGACCTATCGCCGTGTCTCGTAGTTGGGTCTATCCAACTCGGACCTTATCTCGACTCGGATCAGACTACGTTGCACCGACGAGACCTTTCCGAGTCCATATTATCCGGCTAGCATCCAATGCTACATGGTCAGCGAGACCGAACCATCCACCATGTCATATGCTAGTTTGACTGGCTGCGCGTCCACATAGCCCTTTCGACTAGGGACCATTTAGGACAGTCATCATAAAATGCATAGTCTCACTACAAGGTCACATACTTGTTAATACACATCAATGATAATGTCCAAGGACTATCTTTATTAATAAACACATAGGAAATATCATCATACATGATTGCCTCTAGGGCATATCTCCAACAAGTATTTTATTGTTTTCCTTGTTATTAATTTTATTAGGCAAAAACATATGTTATTTAGTCCAATGTTTTCATAGTTCTTAGATATCTTCAGAAGTAATTATTTTGCTAGTAAAATATTTGCTAAAGTACATTTTTAGATTTTACTTTGTTGTTGTCTTATTGCTATTGAAAATAGGATTATTTGTCAGGAAAACTATTTTGGTTGTTTTGATGAAGTTTTGTTGTTCTGAGTTTTATCTTAAGTATTTCCTTCATCACAACCCTATTGTGTTTAATTTTGTGTTGCTTCTTGTGTGATAGTATTTATTGCTAGAAGTGTTTGCTTATAAGAGTGAAATGTTTACTTATATAGATTTCATCGGAGAGAGATGAATAGTTATATCAAGTTATTCTTGAGAGCGATATTATCTTCATCAACCTCACCAGGCAAGTTCACCTTGATCATTTTACATTACCTATGTTTTATTTGCATTAGAATCAATCTCTCCATTATACATCCAGTACGATATTGATCTTGAACTTGTAGTAGTATCATGAGTCAGGAAAAACCCATCAACCTATTACCATTGCCTAGGAAGGGACGTTACTCACAATTGCTACACTTTAGTAGACGGGGTTTGGTTGTGAGATTCAGGAGTGTTGTGAGGTTAATTAATTATTTCAAAACCTACATGATGATCAAGACTTCAAGGACTCAGTATACCTCTGGGTGGATTGGACATGCGTCTAGCAGCCTTATATCTATCGTGGTTATGCCCGGGAATCCTGGTATCTACATGTGATCACCCTGATGGATTGCCACCTAGGCTCAAAGAGATGGATGGATACTTCAAGGCCTGAAAGCTTACGTGTCCAACCGCAAGTCAATATGGGCTCTGGCTTGGTTGACCTTAGTGGTCACTTTTGTAGCTCAGATTGCTACGAGATGTAGAAGAACCGTAGGATTGAATGGGCACTGACTTTCTATCAGAGGATCACTTTGTAAGACCATGCTTCGTTCATCTCGTTCTCAAACACCAGGCAGGCGAGGACACAACGGGAGGGATCGAATCTTGCGGGTAAAGTGTACAAACTTCTGTAGAGGTTCAAACTAATAGATTAGTCATGTCCCCGGTTATGGACAACATGAGCACCGGAGATGATACTAGTAGCCAGTCTCAACATAATTAATAAATTATTGATGAGTGGTTCTATTAATTATTTTGGGACATGATAATTGGTTGGTGGAACCATCTCATTGAGAACCAACTATTGTAGTCCGTTTGACTCCTTTGTTGTTGGGAAAATAAAACCAGCTTCTCTGTAGAAACTCAGACACAGAGCCACAAAGCCTTTTGCATATAGAATAGTTTTTATCATTTCATTCTATGGTGATCTTGCCAAAACATGCAATGTACTGACCTACATGGCTGCAATGTCTCGTGTTGCGGGAATATTTCTACGATGAGTAAGTGTACTATTTAGGGTTACGGTCTACACCCAACCTGTCATTGGTGTTTATTGGGACTCCACTCCCGTTGACTATTTCCGCTAAAATTTAAGAGGTATATATCAGTTTTACGTTATTTACATATGATTGCACTTTGATATATACATTGATGTACTATGTGTTCCAGTATACGGATCCAGGGACGGCAGTAACACACAGAGGCTTGACTCTTTTGAGTCGGGACACTACAGGAATGGTATTAGAGCACATGTTGACTATAGGACGTGGCCCTAGAAATTAGAAAGCGTATAGGACAGGTGTATCTCCCTCCTTTCTCTGACCCATCTCATCCCCAAAACCTTTGACCTAATAGATGGTGAAGAAGCTGGACTTGTATTCTTTGGACCAATGACCTAGCTGGAGGCAGAAGCATGGATTCAAAACATGGAGAATCACTTCGGGAACTACTCATTTGCTAGGAAGTATGAGGTTCAACACGCTCTTCCATACTTTACCCAAAGTGTTGCTATCTGGTGGAGAATGCATCACGGCATACAAAGATTTAATGGGGCAAAAACTTAGGAAGATTACAAGAAGACTTTATTAAGATCTCGTCTCATTGAAAAGCATTGTGATAACCCGATGAAGAAGCCTTGTGAATGCAAGATCCGTGGAGAGATAGGACACACCCAGGAAGAACACAAGGATGGATGTTGTCATTGTGTAGGAAATCACCCAGCCGAGGAGTGCCCAACTAGTCAGGTGACATGTTTCATGTGTGAAGGAACCACCCACTACCCAGCTGAGTGCCACATTTATCCTAAGGTACGACAAGTTGTCAAGCAGTAGAAAGTGGCCCTTAGGGAAAACTTTGAGGAACCTATGATGAGTATGCCAGTGCCAATAATTTCAAAAGATGTACCATTTGGAGATGCCTCAATAGAGAACTACCTCAAGTCATGTTATTCATGTGGAGAAGAAGGACATATCCCGCAACATTGTCCAAAGGAATATCTAGAAGAATTCCCGACAGTAAAGTTTGGGTATGATCCTCAAGAAATAGAAGCCATGATCTATACTCAATGGTCTAAAAAGAAGAGAAAGCGTATCAGGAAGATACAAGCAACTTAACAGAAGGACCTAAGTCATATAAGATGTTTCAAGTGTAAGGATATGGGTCACTATGCCAATATGTGCCAAGGAAAGGAACCAAGAACCCAAGGAGCAAAGACCAACATCAAAAAGCCTTGAGACTTGTTAGGAGTCATCTGTTTTCATTGCAAGGAAACAGGATATTATGCTAGTGAATGTCCAAAGGAGAAGAAAGCTAGAATGGCGTAGTTAAGTTTTGCTGATGGCAATAGTGTAACATGAAACACTCTTGTTTGCATGAGATTATGGAGATAAAATTTGTAACGGAAGTCTCTGAGATTGTAGTAAGTTCATAAATCAATGAAAATTATTGTGTCATGAATTTTCCTATGTTGATATATATGAGTAGTTACCCCATGAACAAATATTTTCGACCATTTTCGAGGATATGAGAAAATATGGTCTATGCAGGCACATGTACATTTCATTTAAGTGTGGTAGTAACTGGTAAAACCATAGGATCCAAGGAATAAGAAAGTGCCATATTGCCAAGGAGTCTGGATCAAATGATTACAGTTGAAGGTAATGCTGTAACATACCAAACTACATGGATGACGGCATTTTTAATAAAGAACTTTTAAAACTCAGAATTTTGATATGAAGAATTATTATGATGAACCAATACCTAAGGGTAAACAGACCAATGGAAAGGAAAATGAATTCCACAGAGTGGAATCTAGACCAGAATAAGTCTATGATTTATTACCTCAAGGGTATGGTGGAGTGAATTGAAGGTAATGTTGGAATATGAAACGATAGTAACACCAAGGGTGAGTTAAGAGTCTACAAGTATTGATGTGTGCCCACAACCATAGATCTCAGTATTGATAAGGATCAAGTAATACCTTTATGAAGGAAGGAACTTACAAGATACTATGACTTTTTAGCAAACGTTTTTCTTAGGAGCATACGAAAACCTGAGAGTTGCGAAGAAACGATAGATGTTCTTGTTTAGCTTGAAGAATCAATGGATTTATCCGAACTTCGTTCATTGACAAGAGAAATTTCTGCAACGCTTGTGAGGAAGCCCAAGTGTTAGAATACGATATTCATGAAACCTTATACAAGGTAATGAGTTCAGTGCGACATGGCTTGGCCACCATGAAAACTTACTCTTATCATTCTCTTGCTATTCAGAATGGTAAATTTTAGTGACTTACACATAGTAAAGAGACGACGTTCTTTGAAGCTTTTGATTAAGCCTTAGATTGGTATGATGAAGACCACTTGTACTTGGCAGTTGTTGTCACACATAGAAATTTTATGGTGAGGAATGAAACCAAGACCCATTTCACTACAAAATAACCAGTAATGGTAGACCACCATGAGGTTATCAATAACTTATTTAGAATGATCATGATACTTGTCAGTTAAGAAGACCCAGTAACGGAAGAACTTTGTATTGACCAAGGAAACACTGGATTTTGAAGGAAACATTATGACTATAACAGAAGGGCATCACCAAAGGTGTTACTGTGGATAATGTGAAGAGCCAAACATTTCGAAGGACCCCAGAGGATTGTCATGATATTGAGGGACTAGTAACTCTCATTTTAAGTGTGGTAGACCCCACCCTTTCAGGACAATGTATTTGCTAGAAGAACCCAAACCCTAACCCTTTCTTTCTATCCTTTCGAATATCGAGGACGAGATTCATTTTAAGTGTGGTAGGTTTGTAACATCCCAAATTTTGGAATGTTATATTAATTAATAGAATGAGTGATTGTTTGATTGAGTGATTCAACATTGAGTGAAATTTGAACTTTTTCAAACTTTTGAATGAGAGGGAATAAAATGACTTTCCCTTTGTTTTTGAATTCAAATTCAACCAATTCAAATCAGTGAGAGAATATAACATGACTTCTTCAAATCAAAAAATTTGAAAAGTGGATTTGAAAATCTCTAATATATTCTCTTTGGAATCCATTTCATATTTGGTTCTATTTCAATGGTTCTATTTCAAAGTTTGAACTAATTCAAATCCTCTTGCCCAAATTTAAAATCTTGAGAGGAGCAATATGACACTCCAAACCAGGGCCATTTCAATTATATTTGAACTTATAAATAAACTCAGAAGACTATTTGAAAATATTCCATATTGGGTTTCAAAAGAAATTCTTAAAGTGGTCTTCAAAGTTATTTTTCTACAAAAATAAAATACATGGAAAATAGGGTAAAATGATTCCCTTAAATATAAAATGGGAAAGGATGAATTTGAAATTATTTTGGTATTTTTAAAATATTTTTGTTGTATTTTATTTGAAACAACAACACTGTTTGAATTATTTGAATTTGTGGGATTTTTGTTTGACTCTGAAAATATGTTCAAGTTGTAGGAAATCTTTTTCTGCAAATTTTTATATATAATATGTCTATTTTAGTTTTTCTTTTATTTATTTTTTGTTTTTAGTTTTAGTTCTATAAAAGGAAAGTTTTCTTTTTAGGAAAGTCATGCGCGACCCGCTAAGTAAATTTGGGCCAGCCTCCTTGAATCAGATCCGAATCCTCCCCCGGTCGGCCACCGATCCCTTTCCTTCCCTCCCTCTCTCGGTGACTGATGGACCCGACCGTCTGATCCCCGCTCACCCATGCTCACCTTCCACCTCCCGTTGATCCCTTTCCTTTTGGCGCCAGCGAGATCGGATCCGAGCCGATCTCTCTCTCCCTTCCTTCCGCGACCACCCCGAGGCCCCTATAAAACCCCTCGCCCCCTCCTTGCTCTGCTTTACCTCACACCGCCTCCAATCCCTCGCCAGAACGTCTTGCCGACGCCTCGCCGGAGCTTCGCCTCCACCCGAAGCTCCAGGAGATCGAGGAGCTCGCCCCCAACCCCTACCGATGCCACCAACCGACGCCGGAGGTCCTCCGGAGTCGACTAGGCCTCTTCCCCGCACCGAAGACCACCGGAGCACCACCCCCGAGCTCCCCACGCCTTTGCCTCGTCGTCGACTTCACCGGACCACCGCGGTAAGTGCAGAAATCCCCTCAGTCGTCCGATCTAAGCCAAGGTCCAGGATTAGTAGCCCCGTACCCCTTCAGTTCTTCTAAAAGAACCAGCCGGTTTTATTTTAGATGAAACTTTTTCTTTATTGTGCGTCTGTTCGTCCGTTAGTCACCAAAGCACATGCCCGTAGCGAACTAGGAGCTGCCACGTGTACATTAACCGGTCTGTAGTCGTTTTCAGTTTATTTTAATGTCTGTTTTAAAACAGAATAGTTATGTTTTTAGTTTAGCTATATCTTATAGAGTTTTTAATGTTTTTGAGTGATTATTTTTGCATGGTGTCACAAATTTAATGTAGTTTCTGTAAACATCAAGTTTTCCCATACTTTGAACTTTAAAATTAGAATTCATTGAAATTTTCTCAAATCACTAGAATTTGAATAACTTGAGTTTGAAAACATATTTTTGAGTCATTCTTTTTGCTACTGGTTTTTATTAGTTATATTTATCACCCTGTTCAAATTGAGAAATTTTTGAGTATTATAAATTAGGGTATCAAGCAAAAACAGATTCTGTTTTAGTTCTTTTTAGGTTTATTTCTATTTCTTTAGTTTTAAATATTTTAAATTTGTTTTGTTCTATATTAGTTGAAAAGTTTTATTTTATTTTTTGTTAGTTAATAGTAGTATTTCAACCAAAACTATTATATATATATATGTTATTGGATATCATGAAATCAATTCTAGTTCTATAATAACTTGCAAATTGATTCCATTGCTAGTTAGAGTTCCTATTTGAAAATATTTTTATAAATTTTTTATAAGTTTTACTTTCTGTTAACTTACTTGTTTTATATTTTTTGTCTCTTATTTTAGTATTTTATTGTTTTTTGTTGTTAAGTTTATTAGGCAAAAACTTATGTTGTTTAGTGTATTGTTTTCATAGTTCTTAGATTTCTTCACAAGTAGTTCTTTTGCTTGTAAAATATTTGCTAAAATAAAAAATTTATATTTTACTTTGTTGTTGTGTATTGCTATTTAAAATAGGATTATTAGTTAGGAAAACTATTTTGGTTGTTTTGATGAAGTTTTGTTGTTTTGTCTTAAGTATTTCCTTCATCACAACCCTATTGTGTTTAGTTATGTTTTGCTTCTTGTGTGATAGTATTGATTGCTAGAATTGTTTGCTTATAAGAGTGAAATGTTTGATTATATAGATTTCATCGTAGAGTGTTGAATAGTTCTATCAAGTTATTCTTGAGAGCGATATTATCTTCATCAAACTCACCAGGCAAGTTCGCTTTGATCATCTTACATTACCTATGTTTTATTCGGATTGGAATCAATCTCTCCGTGATAAATCCAGTAGGATATTGAACTTGAAATTGTGGTAGCATCCTGAGTTAGGAAAAACCCATCACCCTATTGCCATTGCCCGGGAAGGGACGTTACTCACAATTGCTACGCTTTAGTAGATGGGGTTTGATTGTGAGATTCGGGAGTGTTGCGAGGTTAATTAATTATTTCAATACCTACATGATGATCAAGACTTCAAGACTTCAAGAACTCTATATACATCTGGGTGGATTGGACATGCATTTGGCAGCCTGATATCTATCGTGGTTATGCCCGGGAATCCTGGTATCTACATGTGATCATCCCAACGGATTGCCACCCAGGCTCAAAGACATGGATGGATACTTCAAGGCCGGAAAGCTTACGTGTGTAACCACAAGTAAATATGGGCTATGCTTTGGTTGACCTTAGTGGTGATTCTGGTAGGTCAGATTGCTACGAGATGTAGAAGAATGGTAGGATTGGATGGGCACTGACTTTCTATCAGAGGATCGCTTTGGAAGACCATGGTTAGATCGTCTCATTCTCAAACACCAGGAAGTGCGAGGACACAACGGGAGGGATCAAATCTTACGGGTAAAGTGTACAAACCTCTGCAGAGTGTCAAACTAATCGATTGGCCGTGCCCCCAGTTACAGACAGCATGAGCACCGGAGATGATACTATCAGCCAGTCTCAACACAATTAATAATTTATT
Source organism: Hordeum marinum (assembly GCA_022496015.1). Lineage (NCBI taxonomy): Eukaryota > Viridiplantae > Streptophyta > Magnoliopsida > Poales > Poaceae > Hordeum > Hordeum marinum. The sequence continues at coordinate 300,287,090 of CM039674.1, read as the reverse complement.
GATGAGTGGGTCTATTAATTAATAAATTATTTTGGGACATGAGAATTGTTGGTGGAACAATCTCATTAACAACCAACTATTTTAGTGATATTCTGTCTGACTCCTTTGTTGTAGGGAAAATAAAACCAGCTTTTCTGCAAAAACTCAGACATAGAGCCACAAAGCCTTTTGCATATAGAATAGTTTTTATCATTTCATTCTATGATGATCTTGCTGGTACATTTAATGTACTGATGTTCATGGCTGCAACGTCTCATGTTGCAGGAATATTTTTACGATGAGTAAGTTTACGATTTAGGGTTACGGTTTACACTCAACCTGTCATTGGTGTTTAATGGGACTCCACTCCTGTTGGCTATTTCCGCTGAAATTTAAGAGGTATATATCAGTTTTACGTTATTTAAATGTGATTGCACTTTGATATATACATTGATGTATTGTGTGTTCCAGCATACTGGTCCATGGATGGCACTAACGCATAGAGGCTTGACTCATTTTGAGTCGGGACTCTACACCATGTCTATACCATGATGGCCTACGTCCACGGAGGACTAGCCTAACTCAGGGTAGATCTTCACGAAGTAGGCAATCTCCTTGCCCTTACAAACTTCTTGGTTCAACTCCGCAGCACGAAGTAGGAGGCTCCCAAGTGACACCTAACCAATCTAGGAGGCACCACCCTACAAAAGGTAATAGGCTCGATAATGTTGATGAACTCCTTGCTCTTGTGCTTCAAGATGATAGACTCCTCAACACTCAATCACTCTCTCAATGATTTGGTTTTGATCAAAAAGGTCGATAGGGTGGAAAGGAACTTGGGGAGGCTAGAGATCAAGATTCATATGGTTGGAGTGGAATGTCTTGATCTCAACACATGAGTAGGTGGATCTCTCAGAAAATCTGCTGGGATAAGTGGGGATCTATTATGAGTGCTTATCTTTCGAGTGAGTGGTGGTGGAGGGGTATATATAGGCATCTCCAAAAATCCAACTGTTACACCTAAAGTGACCAAGTCGTTGACACCAAAGTATAAAACTTGGTGGTACCGGGTGTTGGAAATATGCCCTAGAGGCAATAATAAATTGGTTATTATTATATTTCCTTGTTTGTGATAATCGTTTATAATCCATGCTATAATTGTATTGATCGAAAACTCAGATACATGTGTGGATACATAGACAACACCATATCCCTAGTATGTCTCTATTAGACTAGCTCATTGATCAAACATGGTCAAGGTTTCCTAGCCATGGACATGAGATGTCATTTGATAACGGGATCACATCACTAGGAGAATGATGTGATGGACAAGACCCAAACTATAAACATAGCATATGATCGTGTCAGTTTATTGCTATAGTTTTCTGCATGTCAAGTATCTATTTCTATGACCCTAAGATCATGCAACTCACTAACACCGAAGGAATACCTTGTGTGCATCAAATGTCACAACGTAACTGGGTGACTATAAAGATGGTCTATAGGTATCTCCAAGGGTGTCTGTTGAGTGGGCATGGATCAAGACTGGGATTTGTTACTTCGTGTGAAGGAGAGGTATCTTAGGGCCCACTCGGTAATACAACATCACAATAATCCTTACAAGCAATGTGACTAAGTGTTAGCAATGGGATTTTATATTACGGAACGAGTAAAGAGAATTGCCGGTAACGAGATTGAACTAGGTATAGAGATACCAACGATCGAATCTCGGGTAAGTAACATACCGAAGAACAAAGGGAACATCATACATGATTAACTGAATCCTTGACATAGAGGTTCAACCGATAAAGATCTTCGTAGAATATGTAGGAGCCAATATGGGCACCCAGGTCCCGCTATTGTTTATTGACCATAAAGGTGTCTGGGTCATGTCTACATAGTTCTCGAACTCGCAGGGTCTGCACACTTAAGGTTCGGTGATGTTTCGGTAGTATAGAGTTATGTATGGTGGTGACTGAAGGTTGTTCAGAGTCCCGGATGATATCCCGGACGTTGCGAGGAGCTCTAGAATGGTTTGGAGGTAATGGTTGATATATAGGAAGTCCTATTTTGGTCACCGAAAAAGTTTCGTGTACTTTGGTAGTGTACCGGGAGTGCCGGGAGGGTACCAGGGGACCATCAGGAGGGGTGTCACGCATCGAGGTGGCTCATGGGCTGTGAGAGAAGAGAAACCAGACCCTAGTAGGCTGGCCGAAGCCTCCACTAAAGCCCATGAGGTTTGAGAAGGAAAAACACAAGGTGGAAAGTGTTTCCAAGTGGGAACGAGGAGTCCCAATCCTACTAGAATTGGAGGAGGACTCCTCCTCTCCTCCTTGCGGCCAAGGAAAAGGGGCCAGCCCTAGAGCGCCGGCTTCCCTCCCCTCCTCCTATATATAATGGATGGAGAGAGGGCAAAAGCACTCAACCTAAAAAAGGCCATAGTGCACCTCTCTCCCGATAGACTAGTTCCTCTAGTTTTGAGCAGTGCTTAGGCGAAGCCCTGCTGAAATAGTTTCACCACCATTGCCACCATGCCATCGCGCTGCCGGAGAAATCTTCTACCTCTCTGCTCCCTCTTTCTGGATCAAGAAGGCAGAGATCGTCATCGAGTTGTACGTGTGCTGAACGTGGAGGTGTCGTCTGTTCGGCGCTAGATTGGAAGGGCCGTGATTAGGATCGCGAGATGATTCATGATTTGATCACGGGACGGATAGTGATGAGATCGCGGGATGGATCGTGATTGGATCGCGAGATTGATCGTGGTGGGATCGCGTGACGCTCACCTATTTGGATCGCGAAGACGTTCGATTACATCAACCGCGTTTCTTAACGCTTCCCGCTTAGCGATCTACAAGGGTATGTAGATCCACTCTCCCTCTCGTAGATGCTCATCACCCTGGATAGATCTTGCATGTGTGTAGGAAATTTTTTGTTTCCCATGCAATGTTCAACAACAGTGGCATCATGAGTTAGGTCTATGTGTCGATGAGATCACGAGTAGAACACAAAGGAGTTTGTGGGTGTTGATGCTCATATTTCTTCCTCCCTTGGTCGGTTTTTGATTCAGTGGTATTGTGGGATGAAGCATCCCGGACCAATCTTACTCGTACGCTTATGAGAGATCGGCTCCATCGACTGACATGTGACTTTGTTGCATAAAGATGGCTGGCGGGTGTCTGTCTCTCCTACTCTAGTTGGATCGGATTCGACAAAGGTGGTCCTTGAGAAGGTTGAATAGCAATCTGTGTATCACCGTTGTGGTTTTGCGTAGGTGAGAATTGTTCTTGCTAGATACCCATAGCAGCCACATAAAACTTGCAACAACAATTAGAGGACGTCGAACTTGTTTTTGCAAGGTATGTTGTGATGTGATATGTCCAATTACATGATGAGATATGTGTGATGTATGATATGATCATGTTTTGTATAGAATATCACGACTTGCATGTCGATGAGTACGACAACCGGCAGAATCCATAGGGTTGTCTTTAATTATTTTCGCCGTTTTTGCTTTACTTTATCCCTATGAGTTAGCAATAGTCGTGGAAGCAATAGCTGGCACGGCAACCCCGATGGCAACATGTTGATGGAGATCAAGATGATGGAGATCATGGTGTCATTCCGGCAACGATGGAGATCATGCCGGTGCTTTGGAGATGGAGATCAAAAGCACAAGTTCATGGCCACATAATGTCACTTATGATTTGCATGTGATGTTAATCCTTTGATGCATCTTATTTTGCTTAGGACGACAGTAGCATTATAAGGTGACCCCTCACTTAAATTTCAAGATAAATTGTGTTATCCCCGAGTGTGCACCGTTGTGAAAGTTTGTCGTGTCGAGACACCACGTGATGATCGGGTGTGATAGACTCTATGTTCACATACAACGGGTGCAAGCCAGTGATGCACGTGTAGGACACTCGGGTTAAACTTGACGAGCCTAGCATGTACAGACATGGCCTCGGAACACAAGAGATGGAAAGGTCGAACATGAGTCATATAGTAGATATGATCAACATGAAGATGTTCACCATTGCAACTACCTCAACTCACGCAATGATCGAACTTTAGTTGTTGGATTTGGATCATGTGACACTCGAATGACTGGAGGGATGTCAATTTGAGTGGGAGTTTTTTAAGTAATATGATTAACTAAACTCATTATCATGAACATAGTCAAAATGTCTTTGCAAATTATTTTATAGATTACTAGCTCCAGATGTAGCTCCGTTGAATTTTTTATATGTTCCTAGAGAAATAGAGTTGACAGATGATGGTAGCAATAATGTGGACTGGGTCCGTGATATGAGGATTGTCCTCATTGCTGCACAGAAGGCTTATGTCCTTAATGCACCGCTCGGTGCGCCACCCCCTCAAGCATCGTGTGTAGATGTTGTGAACATCTGTCAGGCATGTTCTGATGACTACTTGATAGTTCAGTGTGTCATGCATTACAACTTAGAACTGAGGCTCCAAAACGTTTTGAACGTCACGGAACATATGAGATGTTCTAAGAGCTGAAATTGGGATGTCAGGCTCGTGCTTGTGTTGACAGGTATGAGACCTTGAACAAGATTCTTTGAGTGCAAGATGAAGGAAAATAGCTCAATCGGTGAGCATGTGCTCAGATTGTCTAGGTACTACAATCGCTTGAATCGAGAGGGAGTTGATCTTCCAGATAAGATAATGATTGATATAGTTCTCCAAGTCACTGTCACTAAGCTACTAGAGCTTCGTGATGAACTATAAAATGCCAGGGATGGAAATAATGATCCCTGAGCTATTCGCCTTGTTTGACACCATGAAGGTAGAAATCAAGAAGGATCATCAAGTGTTGATGGTTAATGAAACCACTAGTTTTGAGAAGGGCAAGGGCTAGGAGGGAAACTTCATGGATGGCAAGTCAGTTGCTGCTCCAGTGAAGAAACCCAAGGTTGAACCCAAACCCGAGACTAAGTGCTTCTATTATGAGGAGAACGGTCACTGAAGTGGAACAACCCTAGATACTTCATAGATAAGAAGGCTGGCAACATCGACATAAGCATATTCGATATACGTGTTATTGATGTGTACCTTGCTAATACTCTTTGTAGCTCCTGGGTATTGGATACTTGTTCGGTTGCATGTGATGTTAATCCTTTTATGCATCTTATTTTGCTTAGGACGACAGTAGCATTATAAGGTGACCCCTCACTTAAATTTCAAGATAAATTGTGTTCTCCCCGAGTGTGCACCATTGTGAAAGTTTGTCGTGTTGAGACACCACGTGATGATCGGGTGTGATAGACTCTACGTTCACATACAATAGGTGCAAGCCAGTGTTGCACGTGTAGAACACTCGGGTTAAACTTCACGAGCCTAACATGTACAGACATGGCCTCAGAACACAAGAGACCGAAAGGTCGAACATGAGTCATATAGTAGATATGATCAACATGAAGATGTTCACCATTGAAACTACCTCAACTCACGCGATGATCGGACTTTATTTGTTGGATTTGGATCATGTGATACTCGAATGACTGGAGGGATGTCAATTTGAGTGGGAGTTTTTTTAAGTAATATGATTAACTAAACTCATTATCTTGAACATAGTCAAAATGTCTTTGCAAATTATGTTATAGATTACTACCTCGCGATGTAGCTCCCTTGAATTTTTTATATGTTCCTAGAGAAATAGAGTTGACAGATGATGGTAGCAATAATATGGACTGGGTCCGTGATATGACGATTGTCCTCATTGCTGCATAGAAGGCTTATGTCCTTAATGCACCGCTTGGTGCGCCACCCCCTCAAGCATCGTGTGTAGATGTTGTGAACATCTGTCAGGCATGTTCTGATGACTACTTGATAGTTCAGCGTGTCATGCATTACGGCTTAGAACTGAGGCTCCAAGACGTTTTGAACGTCACGGAACATATGAGATGTTCTAAGAGCTAAAATTGGGATGTCAGGCTCGTGCTTGTGTTGAGAGGTATGAGATCTCGGACAAGACTCTTTGAGTGCAAGATGAAGTAAAATAGCTCAATCGGTGAACATGTGCTCAGATTGTCTAGGTACTACAATTGCTTGAATCAAGAGGGAGTTGATCTTCCAGATAAGATAGTGATTGATATAGTTCTCAAAGTCACTATCACTAAGCTACTAGAGCTTCGTGATGAACTATAAAATGCCAGGGATGGAAATAATGATCCCTAAGCTATTCGCCTTGTTTGACACCACGAAGGTAGAAATCAAGAAGGATCATCAAGTGTTGATGGTTAATGAAACCACTAGTTTCGAGAAGGGCAAGGGCTAGGAGGGAAACTTCATGGATGGCAAGTCAGATGTTGCTCCAGTGAAGAAACCCAAGGTTGTAACCAAACCCGAGACTAAGTGCTTCTATTATCAGGAGAACGGTCGCTGAAGTGGAACAACCCTAGATACTTCATAGATAAGAAGGCTGGCAACATCGACAGAAGTATATTCGATATACGTGTTATTGATGTGTACCTTGCTAATGCTCCTTATAGCTCCTGGGTATTGGATACTTGTTCAGTTGCTAAAATGTTATTAACTCAAAATAAAAGCTACAGAATAAACAGAGGCTAGCTAAGGGTGAGGTGACGATGAGTGTTGGAAGTGTTTCCAAGGTTGATGTGATCACCATCGCACGCTCTTCCTACCATCGAGATTAGTGATGAACCTAAATAAATATTTGGTGATTGCATTGAGGATGAACGTGATTAGTGTTGGAAATATGCCCTAGAGGCAATAATAAATTAGTTATTATCATATTTCGTTGTTCATGATAATCGTGTATTATCCATGCTATAATTTTATTGATCGGAGACTTAGATGTATGTGTGGATACATAGACAAAACCATGTCCCTAGTATGCCTCTAATAGACTAGCTCATTGATAAAAGATGGTTAAGATTTCCTAGCCATGGCCGTGAGATGTCATTTTATAACGGGATCACATCATTACGAGAATGGTGTGATGGACAAGACCCAAACTACAAACATAGCATATGATCGTGTCAGTTTATTGCTACTGTTTTCTGCATGTCAAGTATATGTTCCTATGACCATGAGATCATGCAACTCACTAAAACCGGAGGAGTGCCTTGTGTGTATCATACGTCGCAACGTAACCGGGTGACTATAAAGGTACTCTACAGGTATCTCCGAGGGTGTCTGATGAGTTGGCATGGATCAAGACTGGGATTTGTTACTCCGTCTGACGGAGAGGTATCTCAGGGCCCACTCGGTAATACAACATCAGAACAAGCCTTGCAAGCAATGTGACCAAGTGTTAGTCACGATATCTTGTATTACAGAACGAGTAAAGAGACTTGCCGGTAACGAGGTTGAACTAGGTCCCGCTATTGGTTCTCGGACAAGTAACATACCAAAGAACAAAGGGAACATCTAACGGGATTAACTGAATTTCTTAACATAGAGGTTCGACCAATAAAGATATTCATAGAATATGTAGGAACCAATATGGGCATCTAGGTCCCGCTATTGGTTAACCGTAGAGGTGTCTTGGTCATGTCTACATAGTTCTCGAACCCACAGGGTCTGCACAGTTAAGGTTTCGTGAAGTTTCGGTAGTATAGAGTTATGTATGGTGGTGACCGAAGGTTGTTCGGAGTCCCGGATGAGATCCCAGATGTCACGAGGAGCTCCTAAATGGTTCGGAGGTAAATTTTCATATATAGGAAGTCCTATTTTGGTCGCCGGAAAAGTTTCGGGCTCATCAGTAGTGTACCGGGAGTGCCGGTAGTGTACCGGGAGACCATCGGGAGTGGTATTTCGACCCAAGAGGCTACATGGGCTGTGGGAGAGTAAATACCAGCCCTTTGTGGGCTGGTGGAAGTCCCACACAAGGCCCATGCGACTGGGAAGAAAAGCCCAAAGGGAAAAGGTGGAAAAAGGCCAAAAAAGGGAGGAATCCTAGTCCTACAAGGATTGGAGGAGGAGTCCTCCTCTCCTCCCCATTTCGGCCGACCCAAGGAGGCTTGGCCCTTGCTCCAAGTTCTCTCCTCCCTCCCTCTTATATATACTAGAGGTTTTAGGGTTTTTTACACAGAATTTTTATCCACATGCTGCCTGTTCCTCCTGTGCATAGTTTCTCCTCTAGATCGAATTTCTGTAGTGCTTAGGCGAAGCCCTGCCGGAATTGCTCCACCACCATCACTGCGGCACCGTCACGCTGCCGGTGGACTCATTTACCTCTCCGCTCGCTCTTTGTGGATCAAGAAGGCGGAGATCGTCATCGAGCTGTACGTGTGCTGAACGCGGAGGTGCCGTCCGTTCGGCGCTAGATCGGAAGGACCGTGATCAAGATAGCGAGACAGATCGTGATGAGTGTTGGAAATATGTCCTAGAGGCAATAAATAAAGTATTTATTATTATATTTCCTTGTTCATGATAATCTTTTATTATCCATGCTATAATTGTATTAATTGGAAACACATTACATGTGTGGGTAAATAGACAACACTTTGTCCCTAGTATGCCTCTAGTGAACTAGCTCGTTGATCAAAGATGGTCAAGGTTTCCTAGCCATTGACATGAGATGTCATTTGATAACGGTATCACATCATTAGTAGAATGATGTGATGGACAAGACCCAAACTACAAACGTAGCATATGATCGTGTCAGTTTATTGCTACTGTTTTCTACATGTCAAGTATATGTTCCGATCACCATGAGATCATGCAAATCATGGATACCAGAGGAGTACCTTGTGTGTATCAAACGTCACAACGTAACTGGGCGACTATAAAGGTGCTCTACAGGTATCTCCGAGGGTGTGTGTTGAGTTGGCATGGATCAAGACTGGGATTTGTTACTCCGTGTGACGAAGAGGTATCTCAGGGCCCACTCGGTAATACAACATCACAATAAGCCTTGGAAGCAATGTGACTAATTGTTAGTTGCGGGAACTTGTATTACAGAACGAGTAAAGAGACTTGCCGATAACGAGGTTGAACTAGGTATGGAGATATCGACGATCGAATCTCGGGCAAGTAACATACCGAAGAACAAAGGGAACATCATACGGGATTAACTGAATCCTTGACATAGAGGTTCGACCGATAAAGATCTTAGTAGAATATGTAGGAACCAATATGGGCATCCAGGTCCCGCTATTGGTTATTGACCGTAGAGGTGTCTCGGTCATGTCTACATAGTTCTCGAACCCGCACGGTCTGCACACTTAAGGTTTGGTGACGTTTCGATAGTATAGAGTTATGTATGGTGGTGACCGAATGTTGTTAGGAGACCTGGATGAGATCCTAGACGTGACGAGAAGCTCCGGAATGGTCCGGAGGTAAATATTCATATATAGGAAGTCCTGGTTTGGTCGCCAGAAAAGTTTCGGGCTCATGGATAGTGTACCGGGAGTGCCGATAGTGTACCGGGAGACCATCAGGAGGGGTATTTCGACCCAAGAGGCTCCATGGGATGTGGGAGAGTTTTTACCATCCCTTAGTGGGATGGTGGAAGTCCCACACAAGGCCCATGCGGTTTGGGAAAAAAGGCCTAAAGAGAAAAAGTGGAAAAAGGCAAAAATAGGGTGAATCCTAGTCCTACTAGGATTGGAGGTGGAGTCCACCTCCTCCACCTGGTTCGGCCGACTCCTTGGAGGCTTGGCCCTTGTGACAATCCTCCTCCTCTCTTCCTCTTATATATACTAGAGGTTTTAGGGGTTTTGCACAGCATTTTCAGCCACGTGCTGCCCGTTCCTCCAGTGCATAGTTTCTCCTCTAGATCAGATTTTTGGAGTGCTTAGGTGAAGCCCTACCGAAATAGCTCCACCACCATCGTCAGAGCGCCGTCATGCTGCCATAGAACTCTTCTTCCTCTCCGCTCCTTCTTGCCGGGTCAAGACGGCGGAGATCGTCATCAAGCTGTACGTGTGCTGAACGCGGAGGTGCCGTCCGTTCAGCGCTAGATCGGAAGGATCGTGATCAAGTTCGTGGGATGGATCGTGATCAAGTTCGTGGGACGGATCATGATCAAGTTCGCTGGACAGATCGTGATTGGATCGCGGGACGGATCGTGATTGAATCGCTGGAGACTCGGCAATTTGGATCGCGAAGATGTTCGACTACAATAACCGCGTTTCTTCACGCTTCCCACTTAGCGATCTACAAGGGTACATAGATCCACTCTCCCTCTCATAGATGCTCATCACCATGGATAGATCTGCGTGTGCGTAGGAATTTTTTTCCCATGTGACGTTCCCCAACAATGGCATCATGAGGTAGGTCTATGTGTAGATGAGATCTCGAGTAGAACACAAAAGGTTTGTGGGCGTTGATGCTTAGATTGCTTCCTCCCTTGGTCGGAATTTGGTTCAGCGGTATTGTGAGATGAAGCGGCCCGGACCAACATTACTCATACGCTTACGAGAGACTGGTTCCCTCGACCGCAACTTGTTGCATAGATGGCTTGCAGGTGCTAGTTTCTCTCACTTTAGTTGGATCGGATTCGACAAAGGCGGTCTTTGAGAAGGTTGAAAAGCAACTAGTGTATCACCATTGTGGTTTTTTGCATAGATAAGAATTGTTCTTGCTAGATACCCATAGCAGCCATGTAAAACATGCAACAACAATTAGAGGACGTCTAACTTGTTTTTGCGGGCTATGTTGTGATGTGATATGGCCAATTACATGATGTGATATATGTGATGTATGAGATGATCATGTGATGTATAGATTATCACGACTTGCATGTCGACGAGTATGGCAACCAGCAGGAGCCATAGGGTTGTCTTTAATTATAGTATGACCTGCGTGTCAATCATTAAGCGCTATGTAATGCTTTACTTTATCGCTAAATGGTAGCAATAGTAGTGGAAGTATGTTGGGTGTGACAACCCCGATGGCGACACGTTGATGGAGATCAAGATGATGAAGATCATGGTGTCATGCCGGTAACGATGGAGATCATGCCGGTGCTTTCTAGATGGAGATCAAAAGCACAAGTTCATGGACATATCATGTCACTTATGAATTGCATGTGATGTTAAACCTTTTATGGACCTTGTTTTTCTTAGGACGACGGTAGCATTATAAGGTGATCCCTCACTTAATTTCAAGATAAATTGTGTTCTCCCCAAGTGTGCACCGTTGCGAAAGTTTGTCGTATTGAGACACCACGTGATGATCGGTTGTGATAGACTCTACGTTCACATACAACGGGTGCAAGCCAGTGTTGCACGTGCAGAACACTCGGGTTAAACTTGACGAGCCTAGCATGTACAGACATGGCCTCGAAACACAAGAGACCGAAAGGTCGAACATGAGTCATATAGTAGATATGATCAACATAATGATGTTCACCATTGAAGCCACCTCAACTCACGTGATGATCGGACTTGAGTTGGTGGATTTGGATCATGTGACACTCAGATGGCCTGAGGGATGTCGATTTGAGTGGGAGCTTTAGTAATTTGATTAACTAAACTCATTATCTTGAACAATAGTCTAAGTAAACTTTGCATATTTATGTTGTAGCTCAATGGCTCGCGCAGTAGCACCCCTGAATTTTAATGCGTTCCTAGAGAAAGCTAAGTTGAAAGATGATGGAAGTAACTTTGTTGACTGGGCCCGTAATCTGAGGATTATCCTCACGGCTTCCCAAAAATCATATGTCCTTGATGCACCGCTTGGTGACCAGCCAGAAGACATGACCTCCGAAGACGTTAAGAATGCTTGGGAGGCACGTACTGGAGATTACTCAATAGTTCAGTGTGCAATATTGTATGTCTTAGAACCGGGACTTCAAAGATGTTTTGAACGTCATGGAGCATATGAGATGTTCCAGGAGTGGAAGTTTATCTTTCAGAAGAATGCCCAGATCGAGAGGTATGAAACCTCCGATAAGTTCTATGCTTGTAACATGGAGGAGAATGGGTCTATCAGTGAGCATATACTCAGAATGTCTGGGTATTCAACTCGTCTAGCGGAGTTGGGAATCGCCCATCCACCAGAGGTGATCACTGACAAAGTTCTTCAATCACTGCCACCTAGTTACAAGAGCTTTGTGATGAACTATAACATGCACGGGATGAACAAGTCAGTCGCCGAGCTGTTTGCGATGCTAAAAGTTGCTGAGTCTGAAATCCAGAAAGAACATCAAGTGTTGATGGTCAATAAAACCACTAGTTTCAAGAAAAATGGCAAGGTCAATGGCAAGGGCAAGGGCAAGAAGGGTAAAACCAAGAAGGATGGCAAAGCAGTTGGTAATCCTATAAAGAAGCCCAAGCATGGACCCAAGCCAGAAGCTGAGTGCTTTCATTACAAGGGAACTGTTCACTGGAAGCGGAACTGCCCAAAGTACCTGGCTGACAAGAAGGCGGCCAACGACAAACAAGGTATATATGATATACATGTTATTGCTGTGTACCTTACTAGCTCTCGTAGTAATGCCTGGGTATTTGATACCGGTTCGGTTGCTCACATTTGCAACTCAAAGCAGGAACTACAGAATAAACGAAGGCTGGTGAAGGACGAAGTGATGATGCACGTGGGAAATGGTTCCAAGGTTGATGTGATCACCATCGGCATGCTCTCTCTTCGATTACCATCGGGATTAGTGATGAACCTGAATAATTGTTATTTAGTGCCTGTGTTGAGCATGAACATTATATCTGGATCTTGTTTATTGTGAGACGGTTACTCATTTAATTTAGAGAATAAAGGTTGTTCTATTTATATGAGTAATATCTTTTATGGTCATGCACCCAATATTAGGGGTTTATTCATACTGAATCTTGATAGTGATCACACACATGTTCATAACATTGATGCCAAAAGATTTAGAGTTGATAATGATATTACAACTTTCTTGTGGCACTGCCGTTTAGGTCATATTGGTGCAAAACGCATGAAGAAGCTCCATGCTGATGGACTTTTGGAGTCACTTGATTTTGAATCACTTGACACATTTGAACCATGCCTCATGGGCAAGATGACTAAAATGCCGTTCTCTGGAACAATGGAACGGGCAAGTGACTTATTGGAAATCATACATACTGATGTGTGCGGTCCAATGAATGTTACAGCGCGTGGTGGATATCGTTATTTTCTCACCTTCGCTGATGACTTAAGTAGATATGGGTATATTTACATGATGAAACACAAGTCTGAAACGTTTGAAAAGTTCAAGCAATTTTAGAGTGAAGTTGAGAATCATCGTAACAAGAAGATTAAATTCGTGCGATCTGATCGAGGAGGTGAATATCTGAGTTATGAATTTGGTAGTCACTTAAGACAGTGTGGAATTGTTTCACAGTTGACACCGCCCGAAACACCACAGCGTAATGGTGTGTCTGAATGTCGTAATCGAACCTTATTAGATATGGTGCGTTCTATGATGTCTCTTGCTGATTTGCCACTATCGTTTTGGGGTTATGCATTAGAGACAGCTGCATTCACTTTAAATAGGGCACCATCGAAATCCGTTGAGACGATGCCATATGAACTGTGGTTTGGCAAGAGGCCAAAGTTGTCGTTTCTTAAAGTTTGGGGATGTGATGCTTATGTCAAAAAGCTTCAGTTTGAAAAGCTGGAACCCAAAGCAGTAAATGTGTCTTCATAGGATACCCGAAAGAGACAGTCGGGTATACCTTCTATCTCAGATCCGAAGGCAAAGTTTGTGTCGCTAAGAAAGGAACATTTCTTGAGAAAGAGTTTCTCTTGAAAGAATTGAGTGGGAGGAAAATAGAGCTTGATGAGGTTATTGAACCTTTACTTCAACCAGAAAGTAGCGCAGTGCAGAAAGATGTTTCTATGGAACCTATGACGGTAGAAGAAGAAGTTAATAATGATGATCATGAAGCTTCAGATCAAGCTACTATTGAACCTCGTAGGTCGACAAGGCCGCATACTACTCCTGAGTGGTACGACAACCCTGTCTTGGAGGTCATGTTGTTGGACAACAATGAACCTACGAGCTATGGAGGAGTAGTGATGGGCCTAGATTCCGAGAAATGGTTAGAGGCCTAGAAATCCGAGATGGGATCCATGTATGAAAACAAAGTATGGACTTTGGAAGTATTACCTGAAGGGCGAAAGGCCATTCAGAACAAATGGATCTTTAAGAAGAAGACGGACGCGGACGGTAATGTCACCGTCTATAAAGCTCGACTTGTGGCAAAGGGTTTTTCACAAGTTCAAGGAGTTCACTACGATGAGACTTTCTCACCCGTAGTGATGCTTAAGTCTATCAGAATCATGTTGGCAATAGCTGCTTATTTCGACTATGAAATTTGGCAGATGGATGTCAAAACGGCGTTCCTCAACGGTTTCCTTGAGGAAGATTTGTATATGATGCAACCCGAAGGTTTAGTCGATCCAAAGACTACTGACAAAGTTTGCAAACTCCAGCGATCCATTTATGGGCTGGTGCAAGCATCTCGGAGTTGGAATAAGCGCTTTGATGAGGTGATCAAAGCGTTTGAGTTTATACAAGTTTATGGAGAAGCTTGTATTTACAAGAAAGTGAGTGGGAGCTCTATAGCGTTTCTAGTATTATATGTGGATGACATATTGCTGATTGGAAACAATATAGAAATGCTGGAAAGCGTGAAGGAATATTTGAACAAGAGTTTTTCAATGAAGGACCTAGGAGAAGCTGCTTTCATATTAGGCATTAAGATCTATAAAGATAGATTGAGACGCTTAATAGCACTTTCACAGAGCACATACCTTGATAAAGTTTTGAAGAAGTTCAAAATGGATCAGTCCAAGAAGGGGTTCTTGCCTGTGTTACAAGGTGTGAAGTTGAGTAAGACTCAATGCCCAGTGACTGCAGAGGATAGAGAAAAGATGAGTGTCATCCCCTATGCTTCAGCCATAGGCTCTATCATGTATGCAATGCTGTGCACAAGACCCGATGTCAGCCTTGCCATAAGTATGGCCGGAAGGTTTCAAAGTGATCCTGGAATGGAACACTGGGCAGCGGTCAAGAATATCCGTAAGTACTTGAAAAGGACTAAGGAAATGTTTCTCGTTTATGGAGGTGATGAAGAGCTCGTCGTAAAGGGTTACGTCGATGCAAGCTTTGACACTGATCTGGATGACTCTAAGTCACAAACAGGATACGTATTTATTCTCAACGGGGGAGCGGTAAGCTGGTGCAGTTCCACGCAAAGCGTGGTAGCCGATTCTACATGTGAAGCGGAGTACATCGCAGCCTAAGAGGCGGTGAAGGAAGGTGTTTGGATGAAGCAGTTCATGACAGATCATGGAGTAGTGCCCAGTGCACTGAATTCAATGAACCTGTTCTGTGACAACACTGGTATCATTGCTCTGGCCAAGGAACCAAGGTTTCACAAGAGGACCAGACACATAAAGCGACGCTTCAACTCCATCCGCGATTACATCGAGGAGAAGGACATACATATTTGCAAAGTACACACGGATCTGAATGTTGCGGACCCGTTGACTAAACCTCTTCCAAGGGCTAAACATGATCAACACCAGAACTGCATGGGTGTTCGATTCATTACAATGTAAATCACATAGTGATGTGAGCTGGATTATTGACTCTAGTGCAAGTGGGAGACTGTTGGAAATATGCCCTAGAGGCAATAAATAAAGTGTTTATTATTATATTTTCTTGTTCATGATAATCGTTTATTATCCATGCTATTATTGTATTAATTGGAAACAAATTACATGTGTGGGAAAACTGACAACACTTTGTCCCTAGTATGCCTCTAGTGAACTAGCTCGTTGATCAAAGATGGTCAAGGTTTCCTAGCCATTGACATGAGATGTCATTTGATCATGGGATCACATCATTAGTAGAATGATGTGATGGACAAGACCCAAACTACAAATGTAGCATATGATCGTGTCAGTTTATTGCTACTGTTTTCTGCATGTCAAGTATATGTTCCTATGACCATGAGATCATGCAACTCACGGATACCGGAGGAGTACCTTATGTGTATCAAACATTGCAACGTAACTGGGTGACTATAAAGGTGCTCTACAGGTATCTTCGAGGGTGTCTATTGAGTTGGCATGGATCAAGACTGGGATTTGTTAGTCCGTGTGACGGAGAGGTATCTCAGGCCCCACTCGGTAATACAACATCACAATAAGCCTTGCAAGCAATGTGACTAATTGTTAGTTGCGGGATCTTGTATTACGGAACGAGTAAAGAGACTTGCCGATAACGAGGTTGAACTAGTTATGGAGATACCGACGATCGAATCTCGGGCAAGTAACATATCAAAGAACAAAGGGAACATCATACGGGATTAACTGAATCCTTGACATAGAGGTTCGACCGATAAAGATCTTTGTAGAATATGTAGGAACAAATATGGGCATCCAGGTCCTGCTATTGGTTATTGAAGGTAGAGGTGTCTCGGTCATGTCTACATAGTTCTCGAACCCGCAGGGTCTGCACACTTAATGTTTGGTGATGTTTCGGTAGTATAGAGTTATGTATGGTGGTGACATAATGTTGTTCAGAGTCTCGGATGAGATCCCGGATGTCACGAGGAGCTCCGGAATGGTCCGGAGGTAAATATTCATATATAGGAAGTCCTGTTTTGGTCACCGAAAAAGTTTTGGGCTCATCGGTAGTGTACCGGGAGTGCCGGTAGTGTATCGGGAGATCTTCGGGAGGGGTATTTCGACCCAAGAGGCTCCATCGGCTGTGGGAGAGTGTTTACCAGCCCTTAGTGTGCTGGTGGAAGTCCCACACAAGGCCCATGCGGTTTGGGAAAAAAAGGCCTAAAGAGAAAAAGTGGAAAAGGCAAAAACAGGGTGAATCCTAGTCCTACTAGGATTGGAGGTGGAGTCCTCCTCTCCTCCCCACTTAGGCCGAACCAAGGAGGCTTTGCCCTTGCGCCAAGTCCTCTCCTCCCTCCCTCTTATATATACTGGAGGTTTTAGGGTTTTTTGCACAGAATTTTTAGCCACGTGTTGCCCGTTCCTCCAGTGCCCGATCAGATTGTCTGCGTGCTACAACCCTAGATACTTGGTAGATAAGAAGGCTGGCAACGTTGACAGAAGTATATTTGATATACGTGTTATTTATGTGTACCTTTCTAGTACTCCTAGTAGCACCTGGGTATTGGATACCGGTTCGGTTGCTAAATGTTAGTAACTTGAAATAAAATCTACGGAATAAACGGAGCACTAGCTAAGGGTGAGGTGACGATGTATGTTGGAAATGTTTCCAAGGTTGATGTGATCAACATCGTACGCTCTCTCTACCTTTGGGATTAGTGACAAACCTAAATAAATGTTATTTGGTGTTTTGCGTTGAGCATGAACGTGATTAGATCGTGTTTATTGCAACATGGTTATTCATTTAAGTTAGAAAATAATGGTTATTCTGTTTACATCAGTAATACCTTCAATGGTCATGCACCCAGTGAGGATGGTTTGTTGAATCTTGATCGTAGTAATACACATGTTCATAACATTGATGCCAAAAGATACAAAGTTAATAATGCTAGTACCACATACTTGTGGCACTTCCGCTAAATGTCACATTGGTATAAAGCGCATGAAGAAACTCCATGCTGATGGATCTTTGGACTCATTCGATTTCGAATCGGTTGAGACATGCAAACCATGCCTCTTGGGCAAGATGACTAAGGACCCCGTTTCCAGATGGATGGAGCAGGCAAGTGATTTATTGGAAATGATACATGTTGATGTATGCAATCCAATGAGTCTTGTAGCGTGCGGTGGATATCGTTATTTTCTTACCTTCACTGGTGATTCGAGTAGATATAGTGTATATTTACTTAATGAAACACAAGTCTGAATCATTTGAAAGGTTCAAACAAAATTAGAGTGAATTTTAAGATCATCATGACAAGAAGATAAAAATGTCTGTGATATGACAGTGGAGGTAAATATCTGAGTTACGAGTTTGGCATACAACTCTAGGCAATGTGAAAGTTGTTTCACAACTCACGCCACATGGAACACCATAGTGTGATGGTGTGTTCGAACGTCATAGTCGTGCTCTATTCAAAATGGTGCTTGCTATGATGTCTCTTATCGTTTTGCTACTATAATTTTGGGGTTATGCATTAGAGACAACTACATTCACTTAAGATAGGGCACCATCTAAATCCGTTGAGATGACACTGTGTGAATTATGGTTTGATAGAAACCTAAGCTGTCATTTCTTAATGTTTGGGACTGCAACACTTATGTGAAAAAGGTTTTCACCTAATGGGTTCGAACCCAAAGCAGACAAATGCATCTTCATAGAATACCCTAAAGACAGTTGGGTAAACCTTCTATCTCAGATCCAAGCATAAAGTGTTAGTTGCTAAAACTGGGTCCTTTCTCGAGAAAAAGTTTCTCTCGAAAGAATTGAGTGGGAGGAAGATAGAACTTGATGAGGTTGTTGAACCTTTGTTCACCCAGAGAGTAGCGCAACACAGGAAGATGTTTATGTGAAGCCTACGTTAGTTGAAGAGGAAGTTAATGATGATGATCATGAAGCTTCGGATCAAGTTACTATCAAACCTCGTAGGTCAACAAGGACATGTACCACTCCTAAGCAGTACGACAACCCTGTCTTGGAGGTCATGTTGTTGGACAACAATGAACCTACGAGCTATGGAGAAGCGATGATGGGCCCGGATTCCAACAAATGGTTAGAGGCCATGAAATCCGAGAAAGGATCCATATATGAAAACCAAGTATAGACTTTGGTAGACTTGCTCGTTGGACGGCAGGTCGTTGAGTACAAATGGATCTTTAAAATGAAGACAGTTGCTGATGGTGAATGTCACCATTTATAAAGCTCAACTTGTCGCAAAGAAGTTTCCGGCAAGTTAAAGGAGTTGACTACGATGAGACTTTCTCACTCATAGCGAATCTAAAGTCTGTTGGAATTATGTTAGCAGTTGCTGCATTTTTCAATTATGAAATCTGGCAGATGGATGCCAAAACATCGTTTCCTTCCTTAAGGAAAGGTTGTATGAGATACAACCAGAAGGTTTTGTCAGTCCGAAGGATGCTAAAAGGTGAGCAAGCTTCAGTGATCCTTCTATGGACTGAAGCAAGCATCTCAGAGTAGGAATATACACTTTGATAAGGTGATCAAAGTTTTTAATCAATACAAAGATTATGAGAAACTTGTATTTGCAATAAAGTGAGTGGGAGCACTATAGAGTTTCTGATAAGTATATGTGGATGACATATTGCTATTCGGAAATGATGTAGAATTTCTAGAAAGCATAAACGGTTGTTTGAAAAGAGTTTTTCAAAGGAAGACCTGGATAAAGCTACCTAATTGTCGAACATCAAGATCTATAGAGATAGATCAAGATGCTAGATGAGACTTTCAATGAGTACATACCTTGACAAGATTTTGAAAGAGTTCAAAATGGATCAGTCAGAGAAAGAGTTCTCGCCTGATTTGTAAGGTGTGAAGTTGAGTGAGACTCAAATCTCGACAACGGCAGAAGAAAGAGAAAGGATGAACGTCGTCCCCTATGCCTTAGCCATAGGCTCTATATTATGACTTGCTGTGTACCGCACCTGGTGTGTGCCTTGCCATGAGTCAGTCAAGGGGTACAAAAGTGATCCAGGAGTGGATCACTGGACATCGGTCAAGATTATCCTTAGTGACTAAAAGATTAAGGAGATGTTTCTCAATTATGGAGGTGATAAAGAGTTCATCGTAAAGAGTTACGTCGATGCAAGCTTTAACACCAATCCGGAAGACTCGTAGTAGCAATCTGGAAATGTATAGTGGAGCAGCCATTTGGAATAGTACCAAGTGGAGTGTGGTAGTAGTGTTTACGGTTATGAATGTCGTAGACCCGTTGACTATAACACCTCTCTCTCATGCAAAGCATGATCGAGCCCCAGAACTCATTGGGTGTTAGATTCATAACAATGCGTATCACATGGTGATGTGAACTAGATTAGTGACTCTAGTGCAAGTGGGATACTATTGGAAATATGCCCTAGAGGCAATAATAAATTAGTTATTATCATATTTACTTGTTCATGATAATCGTTTACTATCCATGCTATAATTGTATTGATTGGAGACTTAGATGCATGTGTGGATACATAGACAAAACCATGTCCCTAGTATGCCTCTAATAGACTAGCCCGTTGATCAAAGATGGTTAAGGTTTCCTAGCCATGGACATGAGATGTCATTTGATAATGGGATCACATCATTAGGATAATGGTGTGATGGACAAAATCCAAACTACAAACGTAGCATATGATCATGTCAGTTTATTGCTACTGTTTTCTACATGTCAAGTATATGTTCCTATGACCATGAGATCATGCAACTCACTGACACCGGAGGAGTGACTTGTGTGTGTCAAACGTCGCAATGTAACTGGGTGACTATATAGGTACTCTACAGGTATCTTTGAGGGTGTCTGTTGAGTTGGCATGGATAAGGACTGGGATTTGTTACTCCATGTGACGGAGAGGTATCTCAGGGCCCACTCGGTAATACAACATCACAACAAGCCTTGCAAGAAATGTGACTAAGTGTTAGTCATGGGATCTTGTATTACAGAACGGGTAAAGAGACTTGCCGATAACAAGGTTGAACTAGGTACGGAGATACCGACGATCGAATCTCGGGCAAGTAACATACCGAAGAACAAAGGGAACATCTTACGGGATTAACTGAATCCTTGACATAGAGGTTCGACCGATAAAGATCTTCATAGAATATGTAGGAACCAATATGGGCATCCAGGTCCATCTATTGGTTATTGACCATAGAGGTGTCTCGGTCATGTCTACATAGTTCTCGAACCCGGAGGCTGTGCACACTTAAGGTTTGGTGACGTTTTGGTAGTATAGAGTTATGTATGGTGGTGACCGAAGGTTGTTTGGGGTCCCGAATGAGATCCTAGACATCACGAGGAGCTTCGGAATGGTTCGGAGGTAAAGATTCTTATATAGGAAGTTCTATTTTGGTCGCCGGAAAAAGTTTTGGGCTCATCGGTATTGTACCGGGAGACCATCAGGAGGGGTATTTCGACCCAAGAGGCTACATGGGCTGTGGGAGAGTGTTTACCATCCCTTAGTGGGCTGGTGGAAGTCCCACACAAGGCCCATGCAGCTGGAAGGAAAATCCCAAAGGGGAAAAGGTGGAAAAAGGCCAAAAAAGGGAGGAATCCTAGTCCTACTAGGATTGGAGAAGGAGTCCTCCTCTCCTCCCCACTTCGGCCGACCCAAGGAGGCTTGGCCCTTGCGCCAAGTCCTCTCCTCCCTCCATATTATATATACTGGAGGTTTTAGGGCTTTTTGCAAAGAATTTTTAGCCACGTGCTGCCCGTTCCTCCAGTGCATAGTTTCTTCTCTAGATCGGATTTCTGCAGTGCTTAGGCGAAGCCCTGCTGGAACTGCTCCATCACCATCACCGCGGCGCCGTCATGCTGCCGGCGAATTCGTCTACCTCTCCGCTCCCTCTTGCTGGATCAAGAAGGCGGAGATCGTCATCGAGTTGTACGTGTGCTGAACGCGGAGGTGCCATCCATTCGGTGCTATATCGGGAGGATCGTGATCAAGATCGGGAGAAGGATCGTGATGAGTTCGAAGGACGGATCATGATGAGTTCGCAGGACGGATCATGATGAGTTCGCAGGACATATCGTGATTGGATCACGGGATGGATCGTGATGAGTTCGCGGGACGGATCATGATTGGATTGTGGGACGGATCGTGATGAGATCGCGGGACGCTCGGCGATTTGGATCGCGAAGACGTTCGACCACACCAACTGCGTTTTTTAACGCTTCCCGCTTAGCGATCTACAAGGGTATGTAGATCCACTCTCCCTCTCGTAGTTTCTCATCACCATGGATAGATCTTGCGTGTGCGTAGGAAATTTTTTGTTTCCCATGCGACGTTCCCAAACAATTAGATCATGTTTACTGCAATACGGTTATTCATTTAAGTTAGAGAATAATGGTTATTCTGTTTATATGAATAATACCTTCAATGGTCATGCACCCAATGTGAATGGTTTATTGAATCTCGATCGTAGTAATACACATATTTATAATAATGATACCAAAAGATGCAAGTTAGTAACAATAAGTACCACATTCTTGTGGCACTGCCACGAAGGTCATATTGGTGTAAAGTGCATGAAGAAACTCCATGCTGATGGATCTTTTGACTCACTCGATTTCGAATCAGTTGAGACATGTGAACCATGCCTCTTGGGAAAGATGACTAAGACCTCGTTTTCCGGTATGATGGAACGGGCTAGTGGCTTATTGGAATTGATACATGTTGATGTATGTACTCCAATGAGTGTTGAAACATATAGTGGATATTATTTTCTTACCTTCACTGATGATTTGAGTAAATATGGGGGTATTAACATAATGAAACACAAGTCTGAAACGTTTGAAAGGTTCAAGCAGTTTCAGAGTGAAATTGAAGATTATCGTGACACGAAGATAAAATTTCTATGATATGATTGTGGAGGTGAATATCTGAGTTGTGAGTTTGGTATGCAACTTAAGACAATGTGGAAACCGTTTCACAACTCACGCCACCTGGAACACTATAGTATGATGGTGTGTCCGAACATCGTAGTCGTGCTCTATTGGATATGGTGCGAACTATGATGTCTCTTATCCATTTGCCACTATCATTTTGGGGTTACACATTAGAGACAACTACGTTCACTTTTAAATAGGGAACCATCTAAATTCTGTTGAGATGACACCGTATGGTTTGGCAGAAACCTAAGTTGTCATTTCTCAGAGTTTGGGAATACGACGCTTATGTTTGTTTTACTCGAACCCAGAGCAGAAAGGTGCATCTTCATAGAATACCCTAAGGACACATTTTGGTATGCCTTCTATCTCAGATCCGAGGGCAAAGTGTTTGTTGCTAAAAACGGGTCCTTTCTCGAGAAAGAGGTTTCTCTCGAAAGAATTGAGTGGGAGGAAGACAGAACTTGATGAGGTTGTTGAACCTTTGTTTCAAACAGAGAGTAGCGCAGCGCGGAAAGTTCTTTCTATGGAGCCTACGTTAGGTGAAGAGGAAGTTAATGATGATGATCATGAAGCTTCAGATCAAGTTGATATCGAACCTCGTAGGTCGACAAGGGCACGTGGTGCTCCTAAGTGGTACAGCAACCCTGTCTTACAGGTCATGTTGTTGGACAACGATGAGCCTATGAGCTATGGAGAAGCGATGATGGGCCTGGATTTCGACAAATGGCTAGGGGGCATGAAATCAGAGAAAGGATCCGTGTATGAAAACCAAGTCTGGACTTTGGTAGACTTGTTTGCTGAATGGCAGGCCGTTGAGTACAAATGGACCTTTAAGAAGAAGACATACGTTGATGGTAAATGTCACCATTTATAAAAGTCGACTTGTCGCAAAGAAGTTTCCGACAAGTTCAAGGAGTTGACTATGATGAGATTTTCTCACCCGTAGCAATGCTAAAGTCTGTTGGAATTATGTTAGCAGTTGCTACATTTTTCAATTATAAAATCTGTTAGATGGATGTCAAAACATCATTTCCTTATTGGTTTACTTGAGGAAAGGTTGTATGTGATACAACCAGAAGGTTTTGTCAGTCCTAAGGATGCTAAAAGGTGTGCAAGCTCCAGCAATCCTTCTATGGCCTGGAGCAAGCATCTCGGAGTTGGAACATACACTTTGATGAGGGATCAAAGTTTTTGGGTTTATAAAAAGGTTACGAGAAACTTGTATTTACAAGAAAGTGAGTGGGAGCACTATAGAATTTCTGATAAGTGTATGTGGTTGACATATTATTGATCGGAAATGATGTAGAATTTCTAGAAAGCATAAACGGTTGTTTGAAAAGATTTTTTCATGGAAAGATCTAGATAAAGCTACCTAATTATTGGGCATCAATATCTATAGAGATACATCAAGATGCTTGATGAGAATTTCAATGAGTACATACCTAGACAAGATTTTGAAAGATTTCAAAATGGATCAGTCAAAGAAGGAGTTCTTGCCTGATTTGTGAGGTGTGGAGTTGAGTGAGACTCAAAGCTCGACCATGACAGAAGCAAGTGGAAGGAGCAAGGTCGTCCCCTGGGCCTTATCCATAGGCTCTGTATAGTATGACATGTTGTGTACCGCACCTGTTTGTACCTTGCCATGAGTCCATCAAGGGGTACAAGAGTGATCCAAGAGTGGATCACTAGACAGCAGTCAAGATTATCCTTTGTAACTAGAGGACTAATGAAATATTTCTCGATTATGTAGGTGATAAAGAGTTCGTCGTAAAGGGTTACGTCGATGCAAGATTTAACACCAATCTGAATGACTCTAAGTAGCAATTCGAATATGCATAGTGGAGCAGCCTTTTGGAATAGCTCCAAGTGGAGTGTGGTAGAAGTGTCTACAGTATGACATAGAGATTTGCAAAATACACACAGATCTGAATGTCGTAGACCCGTTGACTAAAGACTTCTCTGACATGCGAAGCATGATCGAACCCCAGAACTCATTGGGTCTTAGATTCATGACAATGTAAATCACATGGTGATGTGAACTTTATTATTGACTCTAGTGCAAGTGGAAGACTATTGGAAATATGCCCTAGAGGCAATAATAAATTGGTTATTATTATATTTCCTTGTTCGTGATAATCGTTTATTATCCATGCTATAATTGTATTGCTCGGAAACTCAGATACATGTGTGCATACATAGACAACACCATGTCCCTAGTATGCCTCTAATAGACTAGCTCGTTGATCAAAGATGGTCAAGGTTTCCTTGCCATGGACATGACATGTCATTTGATAACGAGATCACATAATTAGGAGAATTATGTGATGGACAAGACCCAAACTATAAACATAGCATATGATCGTGTCAGTTTATTGCTATAGTTTTCTACATGTCAAGTATCTATTTCTATGACCATCAGATCATGCAAATCACTGACACTGGAGGAATACCTTGTGTGTATCAAACATCACAACGTAACTGGGTGACTTTAAAGATGCTCTATAGGTATCTCTGAGGGTGTCTGTTGAGTGGACATGGATTAAGACTGGGATTTGTTACTCAGTGTGACGAAGAGGTATCTCAGGGCCCACTCGACAATACAACATCACAATAAGCCTTGCAAGAAATGTGACTAAGTGTTAGCCACGGGATCTTGTATTACGGAACGAGTAAAGAGACTTGTCAGTAACAAGATTGAACTAGGTATAGAGATACCCACGATCGAATCTCGGGCAAGTAACATACCGAAGAACAAAGGGAACAACATATAGGATTAACTGAATCCTTGACATAGAGGTTCAACCGATAAAGATCTTCTTAGAATATTTAGGATCCAATATGGGCATCTAGGCTCTTGGTTATTGACCGTAGAGGTGTCTCGGTCATGTCTACATAGTTCTCGAACCCGCAGGGTCTGCACACTTAAGGTTCGGTGAAGTTTCGATAGTACAGAGTTTTGTATGGTGGTGACCGAAGGTTGTTTGGAGTCCCGGATAAGATCCTGGAAAGTCACGAGGAATCCGGAATGGTCCGGAGGTAAATATTGATATATAGGAAGTCCTATTTTGGTCACCGGAAAAGTTTTGGGTACTTCGGTAGTGTATCAGGATTGCCGGGAGGGTATTGGGGAACCATCGGGAGGGGTGTCTGCCCCGAGGGGCCTCATGGGCTATGGGAGGAGACAAACCAGCCCCTAGTTGGCTGGCCGAAGCCTCCACTAAAGCCCATGAGGTTTGAGAAGGAAAAAACCCAAGGTGGAAGGAGTTTCCAAGTGGGAACGAGGAGTTCTAATCCTACTAGGATTGGAGGACTCCTCCTCTCCTCCTTGCGGCCAAGGAAAAGGGGCCAGCCCTAGGGCACCGGACTCCCTCCCCTCCTCCTATATATACTCGAGGGAGAAAGGGAAAAAGCACTCAACCCCCAAAAGGCCATAGTGCAGCCCTCTCTCTTGATAGACTAGTTCCTCTAGTTTTCAGTAGCGCTTAGGCAAAGCCCTACTGAAATAGTTTCACCACCAGCACCGCCGCGCTATCGTGCTACCGGAGAACTCTTCTACCTATCCGTTCCCTCTTGCTGGATCAAGAAGGCGGAGATCGTCATCTAGTTGTATGTGTGCTGAACATGGAGGTGCCGTCCGTTCGGCGCTAGATCGGAAGGACCGTGATCAGGATCGCGAGACGATTCATGATTTGATCGCGGGACGGATCGTGATGGGATCATGCAACGGATCGTGATTGGATCGTGAGATGGATCATGATGGGATTGCAGGACGCTCGGCGATTTGGATCGCGAAGACATTCGACTACATGAACCGCGTTCCTTAACGCTTCCCGCTTAGCGATCTACAAGGGCATGTAGATCTAGTCTCCCTCTCGTAGATGCTCATCACCATGGATAGATCTTGCGTGTGTGTAGGAATTTTTTTGTCTCCCATGCAACGTTCCCCAACACCGAGTTTCTCTAAAGGTAGCAATTTTAAATCTCGGTGAGACTGGTACAGAAGTCTTGGTAGTATTGATAAGGTGACCAACGGTCATATTGCACAACTCGGTGATGCCGATCCACAATCTAGGAAATTCTGATTTTAAAGAAAGAGTTAACAGAGAGTGGGCAACCTGAACTAGGTGGCACCGAAGCAGAATCGGTTGTACCAAAGACCTAGGGTTTGGCAGGGATCTGTATGAGGTGGAAATAAGTAGGAATGAGTGGAAAATATTGGTGGCACCGATTTTCAAGATAGGCTTTGACAGAATTTTGTGGAAGAGCTTGTGGGTGTTTTTGGTGACTATCACTTGTGCACGTGGAGCATTATGTTCATCAACAATACTTTACCCCCTTTTAATAGTATTGGCTTTCCTATGGACTCAAAGTGATTTCTCACAAAGTAAAATGTAGAGTCTTCTTGCTTGAAGCTTCGCCAATCCTATTCCTTGCATCTTGCGGTCTCTCCACAATCCTTTTGCCAACCCATCATTGAACTTTTCCCAAAACATACTTACTGGAAACACTACTCCGATGAGATGTATGTTGTTATTAATTACCAAAACCACAAAGGGAGCAAGTGCTTTCAATATCCCCCTTTTTGGTAATTGATGACAATATATAGATCAAAGCTTCGACAAATGATATAATCAATGAATGTAATCATCGTTGTGAGAATTATGAGATAAGAAAGATCTCCCCTTAAATTTGTGCATTATGTCGAATTTGCGTTTGAATGCAAATGGACAATCAATTAGGTACATGGGGCACTCTTTCATGTCACATACAACTTGGTGGTGTGTGAGAATAATATGGATGAACATCATAGCACAACACAATCAAGCAATAGTGAATGATCATCTCATAAGCATCTCAAGGATAGGAAATAGTAGCAACACACATCAAGTGTATGATCAAACACAAACAAAGTTTAACACAAACAAACCAAAATATATCAATGTTTTGAAAAGCAATAAAAATCAACTCTCTCTGTCTCTCGAAGTCCTAATGATCTATAAAACTTCTCTCCCTTTGGCAACAAGTTACCAAAAAGTTCAAAGGTATAGAACTAAGCGTTCTTATGGGGATGATCTCCTCCAGTGATTGATGAAGGAGTCGAGAGAACCGCATAGGCAAAGACTTCAGCAGACCTCATGGACGGCGTCGAAGTAGCAAATGGAGGTGCTGGTGGAGCTGAAAGAGCTGAAGGAGCTGATGGAGCTACACCAGTTGTTGATGAAGAAGGCCTCAACTCTAGAGCTGGCATTGTAGCAGATTGTCGGTGCACTAGAGTTTTGGGCTTCCTAGGGCCCCTTTACTCGTGCACGGGCAGTGGAAGCCATCCTGGCGGCAAGGCCCAACGGGGACTTGCCAGGTACCAGCACAGAAGATCGAGACCCCCGGCAAGACCTTGCTAGGATGACCATCAAACCCTCAGACAAAGACCGAGCCCCGGCAAAGCCCCGCTAGCACACAGGCCAGGTGTCGCCTCACCTAGGCACGTGTCACGACATCGGCGATGGAGGGGCTAAGCGGTGCCGATGGGATGGGCTCCTGTCCCGTCCTGCAGACGGACATAGATGTCTGACGGTGCATTAAATGCGCATATCCTACTCCGCTAGTGTTAGGTATGATAGCACTGTAGCTATATATACCCCGTGTACACACTATAGCCAACTGTTGAGATCCCCTTCAAAGTATAACAGGAGGCCCAGGGCGATACGGTAGAGGACTTTTTGACTTTTGGGACTTTCTAGCTCACACGCATGGCAGCCGCTCATAGTGCTCCTGTAGCTAGAACCCTCAGAACACTCTCAATACAACTAAGTAGGAGTAGGGTTTTACGCATCCTTGTGGCCCGAACTGGGTAATATCCCCGCGTGTTGTTCATCAGACCTACTCTTTGTGCGAGCCGTCTCCCCACCGAACCGAAAGGGGTCTCTCCGATCCCATAGGTGTTCGTTCCCACGACACTGATCTGGCTCGAGTCCTGAATTGAGTGTCTATCCTGATAGATGGACTATCCTCATCATTATCTGTTGTGTGGGGACTGGGTACGCCATCAACTTCTTTCTTGAGCTCATTCACAGTCACTGTGAGCTCATCCACCTTGTTGTTGAGAATATGGAACTTGGTATCAACAATCCTCGCAAGGCTCTCCTAGTTCTTCAAGATGTTCCCAATGTCCTTCTGCATACTAAGCATAGAGCTAAGAAGAAGATCCATCTTCTCACTCCGGGTCTTTGGCACGTGAGCACTAGTGTCTCTGGCTGCCTCTGCATGTGCCTGTGTTGTAGCTGAGGTGGGATGATCTGGATCCATCACCACAACATTGTCTTCTAGCTCTGGCAGGAGTGGAAAATGTGACCGATCAAGTGCATAGATGTGCTTCTCCAGCTGGGAGTTGATAAGCATCTGAATATTGGAGTGTATCCATATGATCTCTTCTGATCCACAGCAGACCTCTTCACGGTCTCAACTATCAAGTCCATCACTCTGAATCTGGTGTGTTGATCAAGATGGAGCAGTATGTTGATAGAATAGCCTCTTATAATCTTCTCATCTCCAGACTTAGGAATTAAGGTGTGCCTCAAGATGGCGTTGATGGTGTGTAGACCAACCTAGAAAAATTAGATGGATCCAAGCTTGTGAGATTGCAAGTTTGCAGCAGGGATCTCATTGTACATGTTAGTCATGGCATTGTGGCTTGCCTTGGGCTCAGTGTACACATCTAGGTCACCTTCTTCCACATGTGGGTCTCCTAAGTTGGTAGCCCACTCTTCAACTGTGTATTCGTATCTAGTGTCTTCCGCCATCCATACAATCCTACCATCTCCATAGAAATGTGCATTGGAGTAGAATTGCATGGTCATCTCGTCGTTCCAAACAGTGAACACCTTACCAACAAACTTATCAATACTAATGCAATGGAAATTATCTTTCACACTTGGAAAGTAATCTTGGTTGTCCTTGATGTACTTCCAGTCCACATTCTTCATATCACTCACTTTAGGACTCTTATCAAGTAGAATAGTTTCATAGAACTCTTGTTGTTCCTTGGTGTAGAACATGTAGTCTACAACTGTCCTTCTTTGAGAATATGGATCAATCGCTCTCTACTCTCTCAGTCCCGAGTCCTTCATCTTCTTCATGTCTTTAACAAGTTGATGGGTGGAGTTATGTTCTGCAAGGTGTGGCCTCAGC
Source organism: Hordeum marinum (assembly GCA_022496015.1). Taxonomy (NCBI): domain Eukaryota; kingdom Viridiplantae; phylum Streptophyta; class Magnoliopsida; order Poales; family Poaceae; genus Hordeum; species Hordeum marinum. The sequence continues at coordinate 300,257,430 of CM039674.1, read as the reverse complement.
TTCATCAACACTGACATTGCATCCTCCTCAGCATCTCTGGAGGTAGAACATTTCTTCTTGGCAAAAGCTGGGATGTCTCTAGAAAACCTCTTGGGTTTAGGAGCAGTGGGTTTCTTGGGAGAAGCAGGCTTGCTCTTGGATGGAGCTTCGATTGGCATAGCATTATCAAGCAGATTCTTCTTCTTGGGAGGAGCCTTGGGAGCTGTCTCATCCTCTTCCGTAGCCTCAGCCTCAGTTGGGTCTTCATAAATAGAGGTTGGTCTTCCCACAACATGTATGATTCTGTTCCCGCTTTTCTTCTCTCCAGCCTTCTTGGGCATGGATTTCTTTGGGGGCTAAATAGTCATAGTTTCCCTAGCACTCTCATGTGCTTTCACTGTCCCTGAGCTGGCATACTCCTTTCTGACTACCTTCCTAGATTAGGTAGCCTCATTAGTAGGCTTCTTGGCAGTTTTCTCATCTTTGTCCTACTTTGCCTTGGTAGGAATCTCACTAGGCACAAAGTCAGAATCTTCTTCATCTAAGTTAAGCATTCTTCTTGCCCTGGTTGCATCTTTGGGCTAATCTGGTGAGCTAGGTACATCATCATAAGAAGATGAGCTACCCTCAGGACTAGTGCCTGGGTCAACATCCACACTTGGCTCTCTAAGGTCATTCTGGCTGTCCACTGAGTCTGACATCTCTAACCTTGTGAATAGAATATAGAAGAGCATATATGTTGAGCCATCACAAAAATGCAGAGTTTTTCATAAATTTGAACTTAAAAAATTCTCAATATTTTCTTTCTGCAAAGAGAATATCGGTACAATCGAGTCACAAATTTCGGACCCACCGAGACTCACAGTCTTCTTTACAAAAACTTGGCACCCATTTTGGTTTCACCAAGAATTTATGATTGGTTTCTCCGAGACTGTCCTCAGTAGACCTAAAACAGAATTGGTACAACCGATTCTTGTGCTTCGGTTTCACCGAGATTCGGATTGCGGACAGTAAAACTCTAAAAATTCATCATTCGCTATTCAAACAGAAAATCTTAGAGGATAGAACGATCTCAAACGGTGGCTTATCGATGGAAAGATCCTAATGCGCATGAGTTGGAAGGAGGAGCGCCCAAGGGGTCGGATTCGTACCCTAGCTTGGTGACGAGTCCTCTACGGCGATGACGGCGGTCAGGATTCTGTCGACGACGATGACATCCAATGGTGGAGGCGCTCGGGAAGACAAAGGAGATGACCAGGGGTCCAGGAACAGCTGCTAGGGTTTGGCGGAACAGACGTTCGAAGAAGTGATTTCAAAAGTCGGGCCCGCCACATTAAGTACCCATCGCTGTTGGTGACACCGGTTCAAAATTATCGGTGCCACCGGTTCAAAATTATCGGCGCCACTGAGTTCCTCAACTCTCAGCTAAGAGGGAAACTCGATGAAGTCGAGAAGATGGAATCAGTGTTACCGATATTGAAAACCAGATCAACCCTAGGCATCGGTGAGACTGAGATTTTTGTGTCGGTTCCACCGAGATGCACTTGGGAGGTTTAAGTGGTCAGTCCTTGTCGATACGGAACTCCGAGTGCTCCTCACATAGATAATTGAAAAGTACTTATTCAAATTTTGTGATGCATCAAGAATGGAATATGAGACGAGAAAGCATAGATAGCTATAGAGGGGTTCTAGGCATTGTTGTCCATCCAATGGGAAAAATATAAAATAAAACCAAATAGCAACAATTGGATGTCCTCGAATGGTTAAAGAAGTGTAGACCAACATGCTCACACAATAAGATATCAAATGAAATCATGGCAGACATGCACATACATTCTAGCATCTATCAAGCATTTTGGCGATGACATATTCATCTATATATGAGTATATTGACTTAGGAGCCAAGTAATAATACTTGATCATAGGTCATACTCACCATTTAAGCACGAGTGGGGTTACCACTTTTACATAAGGCACTTAATGTTGTCGCATGCTATGAGATGCTTTAACTCAAGTATTAGAGTAAAGCTCCCCCTTGATGTGACATCCCCCCATAAGAGGGATAAGCTAACCTTGGGTTTTGTCGATGAAGACTTCATGCAGGTGAATTAGCGGTGGATGCTCTAAGTTGATGAAGATCACCATGAGTTGGGAGCATCCTTATTGTTTCGTACTCTTCTCACCTATGGTCATGGAGTGCAAAGCATAGATGATGATGTCCATGGATTTGTTAATTAACTTGTCCCTTGCTTACCTTTGAGGGAATGTGTGACTACTTGAACTATTGCATGGTGTTGATGTTGATTGCAACTAGTTCTTGCCAATAAAGAATTTGAGTGAATTTCATTGGTGGAGTCACCCCTAAAGAACTTCTCTAGTTCTTATTATTGGGGACCCACATCATGTTGATTGGGATCCTTGGTGTTGAAGTGGCACTTGTAGAAGTTGAGCTAGAAGTAGCCTTGGGAACCCACTTCACCAAAATTTGGGTTTCATCTTCATATGAGTCAATGTCCTCTTGAAGATTTTCCTTGCCCTTGAGCTTGTGGTCTTGTGGTGGAAGGTCATCTTGAGATTTTGTTCCCTCGGGAAGAGTATGTTCATACTTCTCCCTTTGAGGAACAAACATGGGCTTGGGGTATTGACCTTCTTCCCATTCAACTCCATTTGCATTGAAGTAGCTAATGACATGGTTCTTCCGATATCCTCCATGCTTGCATACAATTTCCTAAAATTTCGTACACCTGCCGAGATTCTTGTAGATACCTTTCTCAATAATCCCTTTCAAAAGTTCATTTTCTTGATCAAGTGTAACTTCACTAAGAGAAGTGTTAGTGGGATCAATAGAACTACTAGAAGCAATATCATTGGATTTATCATTTTTATTGCTACTAGTTAAAGAACCTTTCTTGCCTTTGTTACTAGTTAGCTTAGCGTTAACTTGTGGAATGAATGTAGACAAGAGAAGTCATTTGGCTAGATAAGAGGAAGTATTATTTTGAAGATTGTCATTCATAGCTTTAAGGAATTCATGCTCTTGCTCCAAATTGAGCTTCTCGAAGCGGAGCTTCTCATGTGTCCTTACAACCTCTATATGATCTTGTACAGTAGACTCGTGGCTAACTTAAGAGTGTTTAGTTCTTGAGTTAGTCACTCTATTTCCAACTTATCATCATCACATGACATATCTTAACTAGAGTGATTACTAACAAGTTCATTTTGACTAATATCACTGGATTTGTCAAATAGCAAGTCATCATATCCTAACAAGTCATCCTCGTCACTATTGAAATCAAGATACTCGGGGTGTGATACCTTGGGGCCTTTAGCCATGAAGAAACTTCCACTCCCTTCATTTGGTGAATCAAATATGTCATAACAGTCGGTAGTCACTAGTGAAGTCTAGCAACACCTTCATCTTGACTATAGTCGGAGCTGGAGTGATAGGTTCTCTCGGAGTGGTTGTCGGATTCGGAGCCGAAAACCCATTCAGCAACATGAGTTTGATGTATTCTTCTTTAGTAGTTGTTGGTGTACTTGTCCTTCTTCTTTGAGTCCCTACTTCTCCTTGAGGGTCTTCGTTCATAACGTTCATCTCTACTCCTTCTCTCTCTACAAGGTGACTCATCTCTTGAGATTCGTCTTCTTGGTGACTCTTCTCTTCGTTTGTAGGGAGCCATGCACCCATTGGAGTAGTACCTAGGCTTACCACAATTTTAGCAGTTTCTGTCATGACTTGACAAATGCTTCGCTTCATATCTTTAGTTGGAGATTCGATCTTTGCTTCTATTCTTGTAGAACTTGTTGAATTTATTAACCATGAGGCTTATCTCGTCAATGGTGACAAGGTTGTAGCTTGAGGTGGGGGAGAAATACTTGTGGCTTTGTAAGCACCGCTAGACGTGTTGTGAAGCTCCTCCTTGTCTTTGAGTGCCATCTCATGAGCAACAATCGTTCCAATGACTTCTGAAGGCTTGAGATATTTTTAGTTGGGCATAATTTGGATCAATGTAAACATGGTGTCATATGTCTCATTAAAAGCTCTAAGTATTTTCTTGATGACGAATTTGTTGGTCATTTCTTCGCTTCCTAAGCCGACAATCTCATTCGTGATGAGAGGTAGTCTAGAGTACATCTTTGGGACTCCTTCACCATCCTTCATCTTGAACTTGTCAAGCTAACTTTGAAGAACATCCAACTTGGATTCTCTCATAGATTTGTTACCTTCGTGCATATCAACCAAAGTATCCCAAATTTCCTTGGCATTCTCAAGACGGCTGATTTTGTTGAATTCTTTGGGGGATATGTAGTTGAAGAGAATGTCTCATGCTTGAGCGTTGTATTGGAACATCTTAAATTATTCCGTGGTCGCTTCATCATCCAGTTCCTTTCCATCACCAAAGAATTCGCCTTGTAATCCAACACAAACAACAGCCCAAACGGAAGGGTTATGACCAAGAACATGCATTTTCATCTTATGCTCCCAACTAGAAAAATTTGTACCATCAAAATATGGGCCTCTACGGTGATAATTTCCCTCACTAGACGCCATACTCTCCTATGATTTGAAACTGATGCAATGGAGACCAAAGCTCTGATACCACTTGTAGGATCAAAAGTAAGTCTAGAGGTGGGGTGATTAGACTTCTTGACAAAATAAAATTTCTAGCTTCTCCCAATTTTAAGTGTTGGCAGATTTTAGCAATGATAGCAAGTCAAGTAGACCCTACAGATGCATGTCTAAGAGTATAGCAGCGGAAAGTAAAGACAAGCATATGTAATAGACGATAAGGAGGAAGATCAAATGCAATTTGGAGACACGAAGATTTTTTCCGTGGTTCCGATTGGTGGTGCTATCGTACGTCCATGTTTATGGAGACTTCAACCCATAGCGGGTAATGGTCGCGAGAGTCCACGAAGGGCTCTACCCATGGAGGGTTCCACGAAGAAGCAACCTTCTCTATACCATGATGGCCTACATCCACGGAGGACTAGCCTAACTCGGGGTAGATCTTCACGAAGTACGTGATCTCTTTGCCCTTAAAAACTTCTTGGTTCAACTTCACAACACGAAGTAGGAGGCTCCCAAGTGACACCTAACCAATCTAGGAGGCACCACCCTCCAAAAGGTGATAGGCTCGATAATGTCGACGAACTCCTTGCTCTTGTGCTTCAAGATGATAGACTCCTCAACACTCAATCACTCTCTCACAAATTTGGCTTTGGTGGAAGAGGTTGATTGGGTGGAAAGCAACTTGGGGAGGCTAGAGATCAAGATCCATACGGTTTGAGTGGAATGGCTTGATTTCAACACATGAGTAGGTGGCTCTCTCTCAAAAAATCTGATCGGATAAGTGGGGATCTGTTATGAGTGCTTCTCTTTCGAGTGAGTGGTGGTGGAGGGGTTGTCACAACCCTAGCAGTGTCATAGGCTAGCAAGGTGTTTGCATCATCATCATCATCATTGCATCAATATGAAATGGGGAGAAAGAAAAGAAACCCCAAGCATTCATGAATTAAAGAAATTCCAGATAAATGAAATTTGAACAAATCCAAAATGCCCATCAAAAATGTCCCCTATGTCTGATAATTAGGGAAATGGATATACCAGGGGCCATTCGAATTAATTGAACATTTAAAATAATTTGAATTAATGGTTTAAGTCCCTGGAAAATGATAAATAAAGCAATTATCATTAGCACTGTTTTCAAAATAATCTCAAATTGTTGTTATGAGTTTGGAATATTCAAACTTCAATTTAGAAAATATGTGGGTCATTTTGAAAAGTTATTTGGATCTACAAAGAAATAAAACAAATGTTAGAAAGCAGAAAACAGAATTAAAAAAAAGAAGAAAAGAAGAGGCTTACCTGGCCCAGAGAAGGAGGCGGCCCAGCCCACCAAGGCCAAGCGGTCATCTTCAACCTCTGCCAGTAGGCAGAGGCGAAGTGCCGCGCGGCGCCGGCAAGGCCTCCACCTCCTCCCTGCTCACCTGGCTGCCGTGGCCCCCCCTGAGTGCGTCACGAGCCGCCTCGTGCCTTCTCCTCTCCTCCGTCGCTGCTCTCTCTCGCGCGCGTGCATTCTCCCCCTCTGTCTCCGCCATGGCCGAGAGCTTCCCGAGCTCGTCGCTAACGTTCTAGCCAACCCCCGCGCCGCCTGAGCCAACCAAAAGGACCGCCTGGACCTCCTCTTCCTTCCAGACGAGCCACGCATCGCCGGAGGGCTTCTATCGCCGTCGCGCCCCTGTCTTCCTCCTCGGGTTGCCGGCGAAGAATTCGAAGGTCGCCGTTGTTCCAGGTCCTCCCCGAGCCAGCCGTTGACGCCGCTGCACTCGCCGTGAGCCCCCGGTTCTTTTCCCCCCTTTTCCCCCTTGATTTGAGCCGCGTAGCGCCGATTTCCCTTGAGCCCGAAAGCTTCCTGCCGCCGGTGAGGTCGTGGTCGCCGTCGTGGTGACCCAAGCTAGTTTCTGAGTGCGCCATCGTGCTCAGGAGGCTTCCAGGAAGCCTCTGGAGGTCTCGGATGCCCCATTCGAGCTCTGGCTCGACGAGCCCGTGCTCGTCCGAGCTCCGGCCGCCGCCAAGCTCATCGCCGGCGCCGATCCTGACCACCTCTGCTCCAGGGAAGGGTCAAAATGGAGGTGCGCGTGTGCGTAGATCAGTTTGGTGCCCTCCGCCGTCCATTTGGTCGCCGGAGGAGGAAACTCGAGCCCCACCGCCGCTTCTGGAGTCGCCGGCGGCTCGTCGCCGGTGGCTCTGGTCGTTTTGACCATGGGGGTTGACCCTGACAGGTGGGGCCACCCCCTGGTTAACCCTGGTTAGTTTAAAAAACAATTAATTTAAATAATTAAGTTAGTTAGTCTATGACATGTGGGCCCAGGGTCTGTTAATGATTAGGATTAGTTTAACTTAGTTAATTAAGCTAATCAAACACTGACATGTGGACCCCACATGTCAGGTTTGACCCTGGCCGGGTCTGATGACCAGCTGACGTCATGATGACATCAGGTTGATGTCATAAGTCAATTTCCTATTTAAAAATAATTCCAGAAATTATTTAAAACTTTGAAAAATCATATAAAATAATCTGTAAGTCAGATGAAAATAATTTATATATGAAAATTGATTAGAAAAATCCAATGAATCCAATGGTGCTATTCTCATGCATGTTAGAGCAACCTAAATAGGTGAACATGGACATTTTAACATTAGGTCAATATATGGAATTTGAAATGAGAACAACTTTGAACCTATATTCAAACACATTTCGGATTGACATGACCAGTAGTTACATTAGCTCGTCCATGCACAACATTATGCCATGATCATGCATCATATTGTTGCATCTGCTTGTATTGAATGTTTGTCTGCGTTGCGGTAGGCCCTAATCCGGAGGATACCACTCCGTACCCTGACGAAGGAGAGAACTCTTCCGCAACCCAGCAAGGCAAGCAACCTCATTGATCATTCCGATAACATCCCACTCTCTCGCTCCTGCTCTTGTTCAATGCATTAGGACATTGTTACATGACAGTCATACATGGTAGATGAACCTAATCTTCTGCATGACCTGATCTTGTCACAGTAAATAGCTAAACCATGCAACCTAGCATACCTGGAAGATGCTTGTGACGTGATGTGCTTAGATTACCTTCATGCCATGCTGCTATGCTAGAGTTGTGTCAGGTCTGATTCATCTGGGTGATGAACCAGAGTGAAATTGTGATGTTCTGATGTGATGAGCTCATAACGAATCCGTTTTGGTAAAAGTTAGCGATGAGAGGCTGTGTAGGAGTACATAGCGGGTTGTCTCATTGGGACCGTTGTTAGGAACTGAGTTCCGTGTTTGTAATCCAAGACTAGATACTACCACACGTTGGGATACTTAATTGACCCTCTCGACTTATCAGTCGCTTAGTCCTTGGTCCAGGTATTGCAAGTAGTTTCTGGTGTTTATAGCATGCTGGAGGCCGTGCGTAGCGCTGACCCCCGGGGTGGGTTACGGCACGGTAGGCAGTGGCACGGTGTACCAAGGGTCACCCGAATGGTGGGCTTGGGAACCCTGCGCACATCGTTTGGGACCATAACAGAAACTTCGGCCAGACTTCCGTGCGGGTCAGTCTCAAATAGGCGGTAGCCTGGACTAGAGGTCTTATGTGATTGACGGTCGTGGCCGACTCCCTCGCTGGGCATCCGCTTGAAGGTTGCCGAGGTGCATGGTTTTATAAGCACACAACGATAAGTGGCGAGAGCATGTATGAAGTACACCCCTGCAGGGTTATGAAACTATTCGAACAGCCGCGTCCTCGGATATGGACTACTTGGAGAACTTATGCTGTTCATAGATATCAAATGGAGACTTTTAAAAATCTCAAGACAAGTGTGAGTATCGTGGATGGCACTCTTCCGGAAGGGGAAGGTGAGTCCATGGTGGTGTATTGAGATGGAGTTAGTGGACTCGTGTGCGATAATTGAAATCGTAACAAAGAATTGAAAACTGAGTAGTGTAGGTTAGCCATGAGTCAAAGCTGGCATTCTGCATAAACTCCACCACCCCCTTTGTTGATACATGAGCATAAATAGACTAGGTCTGTTTTAAAGTCTTGCTGAGTACGATTGTACTCATCCTTGCTTAATTAATGTTGCAGAAGAAAACCAGGACCCATCAGGTGGGTTTTATCTAGACGTTGACGATGCCGAATAGCTGGTGTCCCAGCTACGATCTTGCCCATGTGGTGGGCTGTAGATAGTCAGGCCATGTGCCCCTTTTATATTTTGTCGTCTGTACCTAGACAACTTAAGTTTCCGCTGGCTTGTATGACTATGTTTGTATGACTTGAGTGCCGGGTCATGTGACCCCTGTCTGTATGAACATATTATGCAAGGCTCGTCTGAGCCTCTTAAATAAAAGTTATGTTGTTGTATGGTTATGTTGTGATGCCATAGTTGTATCTATGCATATCGGGCATGTCGTGCGTACGTGTGACGTGCAACGGTATGTATGGGATCCGACACCTAGTCGTGTGCCTTTAGTAGTACTCTTTACGGGAAACTGCCTCTTTGTGCTTCCACCGAGCCATGGTAGCTTGCTACTGCTCCGGACACATTGATTGACCGGCATGTATCCTTCTTTGCTGCTGTGTCTGTCCCTTCGGGGAAATGTCTCACAGTGTAATGGAGTCCCCGTAGCCTGCTACGACTCGTCTACGCGCGGTGATGACATCCGTGTCTCGAGACGTAATGGAATCCTTGTAGCTTGCTATGACTCGTCTACACACGCTTGAGACCGACACCTGCATTGCTGGGTTATGTATGCCCGTTTCCATATGGATGTGCCACGTGGGTTCTATGACTAGTCATGTCGGCCCGGGTTCTTTGTTGTGTGATTTCCAGCGACATGTTCACATACGTGAGCCAAAAGACGCAAACGGTCTCGGCCAAGGTAAGGTGGCAGCCGTGGAGTACCGTGCGTGAGGCCGCAAGGTGATGTGGCTTGTTACAGTATGGAATCATATGACTTAGGATCAGGGTCCCGACAGGGGTATATATAGGCATCTCCAAAAATCCAACCATTACACCTAAAGTGACCAACTCGATGACACTGAACTACAAAAATCGATGGTACCAAGTTGCTCCAAAGGTAGCAACTTTTGAATCTCAGTGAGACCGATATAGAAGTCTCGACAGTACCGATAAGGTGACCAACAGTCAGATTGCACAACTGGGTGACGCCAATCCAAAATCTCGGAAATTCTGATTTGAAGGAAAGATGTAATAGAGAGTTGGCAACGTGAACTCGACGGCACCAAAGCAGAATCAGTTGTACCGAAGACCTAGGGTTTGGCAGGGATCTATCTATGGTGGAAATCGGTAGGACCTAGTGGGAAATATTGGTGGCACCGATTTTGTAGATAGGGTTTGACAAACTTTTGTGGAAGAGCTTGTGGGTGTTTCTGGTGACTATCACTTGTGCACGTGGAGCATTTCGTTCACCAACTATACCTTACCCCCTTTTAATAGTATTGGATTTCCTATGGACTCAAAGTGATTTCTCACAAAGTAAAATGTAGAGTCTTCTTGCTTGAAGTTTCACCAATCCTATTCCTTGAATCTTGGGGTCTCTCCACAATCCTTTTTCCAACCCATTATAGAACTTCCTGAAACATACTTAGTGGAAACATTAGTCCAATGAGATATATGTTGTTATTAATTACCAAACCCACCAAGGGGGCAAATGTTCTTTCACTTTATAGAATGCATCATGTGCTTCAATTATGCCATTTGATGTATGGATTGCCTGTTTCTCTTCACATAGATAACAGTTGTTTGTAGAATGCTCTTTTGCTTCATTTATATTTATTAGAGAATGGTATTTTGTAGAAATAATTAAAATCTCTTGCTTCACTTATATCTATTTAGAGAGTCAACAGGAATTGGTCATTTGCATGGTTAGTCATAAAATCCTACATAAAACTTATGGATCACTGAATATGATATAGTTGATTCCTTGAAATAGTTTTGCGATATAAAGATGATAATATTTGGGAGGTACTAGTGGATGATCATGTTTAGTAAGATATTGGTGTTAAGGTTTGTGATTCCCGAAGCATGCGTGTATAGTCTCCCATTATGCGAGGAAGTTGGAGCACAATTTATCCTTTATTGTCTATCTTTCTGTGAAGGTCGGTGACGCGGGATGGTTACCTCCCCCCAACATCCCCTCTAGGAGCATGCGTAGTAATACTTTTCTTAGAGGACTAATAAACTTTTGCAATAAGTATGTGAGTTCTTTATGACTAATGCAAGTCCATGGATTATACGTGCTCTTACCTTTCCGCAATTTGCTAGCCACTACGGTACCGTGCATTGACCTTTCTCACCTTGAGAGTTAGTGCAAACTTCGCCGGTGCATCCAAAGCCCGTGATATGATACGTCCTATCACACATAAACCTTATTATATCTTCCTCAAAACGACCATCATACCTACCTATTATGGCCTTTCCATAGCCATTCCAAGATATATTGCCATGTAACTTCCATCGCTTCCGTTTTGATGACTTGAGCATTCATTTTCATATTGCTTTACATGATCGTAAGATAACTAGCATGACGTTCTATGGCTTGTCTGTTTTTTAATATCTTTGCTGCACTAGAGCTTGCGCATCCTGGTACACTGCTAGAGGCATTCATACAGAGTCATACTTTGTTCTACTATCATAGTTGTAATATTGAGTTGTAAGTAAATAGAAGTGTGATGATCATCATTATTCATTATTAGAGCATGTCCTAGTGAGGAAAGGATGATGGAAACTATGATTCCCCCACAAGTCGGGACGAGGCTCCGGACAAATGTAAAAAAAGTAAAAAATGTAAAAAAATGTAAAAAAATGAGAGACAAAGAGAGAAGGGGCATGCTAATTCTACACTTGTGCTTCAAAGTAGCACCATTTTTTCATATAGAGAGTCTTCTATGTTGTCACTTTCATATACTACTAGGAATTTTTCATTATAGAGTAAGATGCAAACCCACTAAGTTTTCATATGGAGCTTTCATACACTTATAGTTCTTAGTTCATCCGTTGCATGGAAATCCCTACTCCTCGCATTGATATCAATTGATGGGCATCTCCATAGCCCGTTGATTAGCCGCTTCAATGTGAGACTATCTTCCTTTTTGTCTTCTCTATATTAATGTCTACCACCGCATTCTATTCCACCCATAGTGCTATACCCATGGCTTGCGGTCACGTATTGCGTGAGAGTTGAAAATGCTGAAGCGCATTAAAAAGTATGAACCAATTGCTTGGATGACACCATGGTAGTACATGATTTATACTTTGTGTTAAGAAGACAGAGCATGACAAGGCTATATGATTTTGTAGGGATAGAGTTGTTTAGCCTTGATATTTTGAAAGAGATGATTGTTTGTTGGGATGCCTGAGTATTAATGTCTTTCTGTCAATATAGAATATTGCTTTGAATCACTCATGTCTTAAAATTCATGTCATGATTAGATATATGATCAAGATTATGCTAGGTAGCAGTCCACATCAAAAATTATATTTTTGTTCCTTTACCTACTCGAGGACGAGCAGGAATTAAGCTTGGGGACGCTCATACGTCTCCGTCGTATCTATATTTTTTGATTCTTTCATGCTAATATTGTACAACTTTCACATATTTTTGGCAACATTTTATATGATTTATTGGACTAACATATTGATCCAGTGCCCAGTGCCAGTTCCTATTTTTGTGTGTGTCTTTTGTTTCGCAGAAATTCCATATCAAACAAAGTCCAAATGAGATAAAAATTTACGGGCGATTAGTTTGGAATATTTGTGAATTTTGGGAGGTGGAATCAATGCAAATGTGGGCCCACAACCACCATAAGACACCAGAGCACGCCCAGGGGCCCAGGCACATGGTGATGGGTTGTGCCCTGCTCGTAAGTTAGTTGGAGCTCTCCTTCGGGCGCAAGGAAGTTTATATCCATGAAAAAATCATGTTAAAATCTCACCATAGTCTGAGTTACAGATCTTTGGGAATATAAGGAATGGTTTTTGGCGAGAAAACTTGAGCGAGAAACAGAAGAGAACAGAGAGGGAGATCCAATCTCGGAGGAAATCCTACCCCTCCGCTGCAATGAAGGCCATGGAACTGAGGGGGAACTCTCCTTCCATCTAGGGGGGAGGCCAAGGAATAAGAAGAAGGAGGGGGCTCTCCCCCCCCTCTCTCAGTGGCACCGGAACACCGTTGGGTCAATCATCGTGACGGCGATCTACACTAGCAACTTAGCCGCCGTCAACACCAACTCTCTCCCCCTCTATGCAGTGGTGTAATGATAAACCACAAGTATAGGGGAGCGCAACAGTTTTCGAGAGTAGAGTATTCAATCCAAATTTATAGATTCGACACAAGGGGAGCCAAAGAATATTTGATGATATTAGCAGTTGAGTTTTCAATTATATCACACCTAGAGATAAATATCTACACCAAAGTGATCAGTAGCATAGTAATATGATAGTTTGATAGCAGTAGCAATAGTAACAATAGTGGTAACAGTAGTAGTGATAGTTTTGTAGCAAGTGCAATAGTGAAAACAGTAGTAACATAGCAAGAACAATAAGTGGAAAGCTCGTAGGCACTGAATCGGTGTATTCGTTGGATGATATTCATCATATAATAATCATAACCTAGGGCAACATAGAACTAGCTCCAGTTCGTCAATGTAATGTAGGCATGTATTCCGTATATAATCATATGTGCTTATGGAAAAGACCTTTCATGACATATTTTGTCCTACCATCCTGTGGCAGCGGGGTCCATAAGGAAACTAAGGGATATTATAGCCTCCTTTTGATAGAGAACCAGAACAAAGCATTAACACATGGTGAATACATGAACTCCTCAAACTATGGTCATCACCGTGCAGTATCCCAAATATTGTCACTATGGGGTTGACGGATCATAACATGTAATGGTTGCATATGACTAGACAAGATAGGATCAAGAACATAGATATAATGATGATAACATAAACGGTTCAGATCTAAAATCATGGCACTTGGGCCCTAGTGACAAGCACTCAGCATGGCAAAGTCATAGTAACATCAATCTTAGAACATAGTGGATACTAGGGATCAAGCCCTAACAAAACTATCTCGATTACATAATGAAACTCATCCAACTCCTCACCGACCAGCAAACCTATGAAGGAATTACTCACTCCAGTGGGGAGCATCATGAAATTGGCGATGGATAAGGGTTGATGATGATGAAGACCGAAGATTCCCCTCTTCAGAGCCCCAAACAGGCTCCAGATCTGGCCTCCCGATGAAGAACGGGAGGTGGCAGCGGCTCCGTATCATGAAATGTGATAAAACTTTCTCTCTGAACTTTTTCTCGAAATTTAGGATTTTATAGATCTAGAATTAGGGTCAGAGGGCCCACGAGGTGGGCACACTCCACTAGGCCGTGCTAGGGGGTCTGGCGCGCCCTTTTGGAGGGTGGTCACCCTGGCCCCCTCTCTCGTGGCTTAAGGCTCCAATATTCCTCATATATTCCAAAACAATTCTCCAAAAAAATGTTCCATTCCTAGAACTTTTATTTCTGCACAAAAAACAACACCATGGTAGTTCTGCTAAAAACAACGCCAGTCCGGGTTAGTTTCATTCAAATCATGCAAATTAGAGTCCAAAACAAGAGCAAAAGTGTTAGGAAAAGTAGATACGTTGCAGACGTATCAACTCCCACAAGCTTAAACACTTGCTTGTCCTCAAGCAATCCAGTTGCCAAACTGAAAGTGAGAAAGAAAAACTTTTACGAACTCTTTTGTTCTTGTTTACATACATATGCTTAAGTAGCACCTAGGTTTTCAGCAAAGATTATGACTAACCATGTCAACAATAACTCTTAAAGATTATATCAACTCATATCAATGTCACAAGCAACTAGCAAGAAATAATAAGATATCTCAGGTGCAAACATTTGTGAGAACAATCATGATATAATATGACAATAATGGTATCTTGCTAGCCCTTTCTGAGGCCGCAAAACATAAATGCAGAGCACCTCCAAAGTTCAAGCAGCGACTAAACATTGTAATTCATGGTAGAAAAGATCCAGTCATGATGTATCAAACATTCACTATACACAATGCATGAGGATGATCATAGTGCTCCCAGATTTGGTGCTTATTTTAGAAGGTGATGAGTCAACATTAAAGTAAATAGATAGTCCCTTCGCAGAGGGAAGTAGGGATTTGTAGATGTGCCAGAGGTCAAGGATTAGATAAGAGATAAGTAAAATTTTGATAGGTACACCCTTCTTTTCAATGTTACAACCAAGAGCTATCAATATCTTCCATGTTAAACAAATTAGCAGTGGTTCCCAAGCAGTAAAATTAAAGGTTTACTCCCCCTCCAACAACAAACATACTCCACGGCGATCTGAATCCACAGGTACCGTCCAAACCAACAATATTCCTGGCGGGGTTTTGTTTAATTATTTGCATTTCTTTTGATTTCGGGACTGGGAATCCCTATTACCGCCCTTCTCGTTCGAGGACGAGTGAATAAACTGTAACATCCCAAATTTTGGAATATTATAATAAATATTAGAATGAATGCTTGTTTGCTTGAGTGATTGAAATTGATTGAATTTGAAACTTTTGAAAACTTTTGAATGAGAGGGAATAAAATGACTTTCCCATTTTCTTTTGAATTCAACTTCTTACTTTTCAAACCAGTGAGGGAAGATGACATGACTTCTTCAACATGGAAAGATTTGGAAAGGGAATTTGAAAACCATTTGAAAATTTCTCATATGGAGTTTCACCTTCCATATTTGAATTCCCTATTTGAATTTGTAAGCATTGAAACCCCTTGACAAAAAATTTGAGAGGAGTAATATGACACTCCAAACCAGGGGTATTTTTGTGAAGTTCTTGAACCATAAAACCCAAGGGTTTATTTGAAAAATATTTGCAAAAATAAATAAAGCCATTTAGGCATTTTCTGAAAATATATATTTTAAAAGTATTTATTTTGGCCGTGGAAAAATGTTCATTAAATGGAATTTATTTCCCTGATCATTTTGATATATAATACTTTATTTTTTGGACTGGTTTTGAATGTCTTAATGTTGTTTTTAATGCCCTATATATTAATAAAGGAAAATAGTTAACGCGTGTATTAAACGAGCCAGCCCACCGCCCCTAATCTCTCCCCGAAAACCTCTACGCACCGGTCACCGCTAACAGTGCTCTCTCCCTCTCTCTCTCTCTCTGATTCCCCGGCCCCACCGACCGACCGAGCCGTCTCCGCGGTCGTCCCCTCCATCGCGCCCCTGACATCGCCGGCAAGCTCATCGCCTCGGATCTCGCTCCTCCTTCCCTCTCCCTCTCCCGAACCTGGCCTATATAAGACCCGACCCTCTCCGCTCTTCGTCCACCCCG
Source organism: Hordeum marinum (assembly GCA_022496015.1). Classification (NCBI taxonomy): domain Eukaryota; kingdom Viridiplantae; phylum Streptophyta; class Magnoliopsida; order Poales; family Poaceae; genus Hordeum; species Hordeum marinum. The sequence goes on along the minus strand of CM039674.1, from coordinate 300,241,500 downwards.
AAACCCCCTATTTTCCTCGCCGGAACGCCATCCCCACACCTCGCCGGAGTTCTAACCCCAACCAGACCTCCCCGAGCTCCTAGCGCTCGACCCCGACGCTCCCTTACCTCGCCGTCGACACCTACGAATGTCGGAGGTCTGCCGCCATCGACTAGACCACTCAGACGCCGTCCCCGACCACCGGAGCACTGCCCCGAGCACCATCGAGCCGTCGGCCACCGTCGACATCGCCGGAGCGCCACCATTTCCCCTGTGAGCTCCCCTCCCCCTCTCCTAACCATTGGATCTAGATCTAACGATCCAGATTAGAACAATTAAAACGCCGAAACATTTTCTTCTAACGTCCGGTCGTCCACCCGCAAACACCCGCACGCGCACTCTTTCGACCAATAGGAAGCCGCAACGTAGCCCATGTCAGTTAGATATTTTTTTCTTTTCTTGTTTTTGTTTTAGAAAACAGAATAGGTTCTGTTTTTATTTTTCTTATATCTTTTATGTTTTTAGGTGTTTTAATTTGATTCTTTTTGCATTGTGTCCAAAAGTTGTTCTAGTTTCTGTAGATATGAAGTTTGACCAAATTTGAAGAATTGAAAATTGATTTCAAACAGATTTGATTCAAATCTTATTTTCTGAATATCTTGAGTTTAAAAATATATTTTGAGCTGATTCTTTTTGCTACTTGTCACTTAGTGACCTCAGTTATCAGTAGGTAGAGTTTGGAAATTTTTAGAATACTTTATATTAGTCTTTTCAAGCAAAAAAGATTCTGTTTAGTTCTATTAGGTTTATTTATATTCGCTTTTGTTTTAAATTATTTTCTTTTATATTAGTGATAGACTTTTATAAATTTTTCTGTTAGATAATAGTAGCCCTTCAAAACAAATAATATTAGTTGGTTGCATGAAAATCAATTCTAGTTCAACTATAACATGCAATTGGATTTTCATTGCTATGTTGATCTTGTATTTGAAAATAGTTTCCACAAATTGTTTTATAAGTTTGATTTGCTGTTAGTCTAAGTTTAGACCAGAAACAATTTGTATTATAGTTGAGATTGTTTGTGGTTTAAGCCAAGGATGACCTTGTTTTATATCAAAATAAGAACCTTTATAAAAGCTTTTCAATTTGTTCTTTTTGCAAAATAAAGATTTATGAGAAAATACTCTCTATTAATTATTTGTTTTAAAAAAATTTGTTTTTATTTGTTAACTTAGTGTTTTCTGCTGATATGTTCTAGTAGTTAAAAATTTGCGTTGCTAGAGTATAATTTTCTAAATTATTAGTTGTTCTTTAAAAGTAATTCTTTTTGCTAAGTAAAATATTTACTAAAATACTTTTGATTATACTTTACTTTGTTTTGAGTTTTTACTTTTGAAAATCAGGATCTATTTGTAGAGAAAACCAACCCTTGGTTGTGTTGATGTAGTTTTGTCATTTGAGTTTTGTATTAAGTATTTCCTTTCATCACCACCATGTTGCTTTTGGTTTTGTGTTGCCTTTTTGATAGTTAGTATTTGACTGCTAGTATGATTGCTTATATGAATGCAATGTTTGATTATATAGATTTTCATCGAAGAGTGACGAATAGTCTATCAGTTATCTCTAAGAGCGATATTTTCTTCATCAACAGTATAGGCAAGTCACTTTGACCATGTATACCTATGTTTTTATTGCATTAGTTCTACCATCTCCCCAATTGCATGCAAAGTAGGTAATTTGGAAAATTGGTTACTTGATGTAGTATCATGTGGTAGGCACCCCCTCAACCTTTTGACACATTGGCCCCGGGAAACGTTGATTTAAATTTTGCTATGCTATTAGTAGACGGGGTTGGTTGTGTGATTCATGAGAGTTGTGAGTTAATAATTTTCAAGACCTGCATTATGATCAAGACTTCAAGATTCCGAGTTTCTCAACTTACCTCTGGGTGGATGATGGTTGAACGACGCCCTGGAGTAACCAGTGGTTAGCCTAGGTGTTGCTGGGGAAGTGCCAGTATTCACGCGGAAAGGTCCACCCAGGCACAAAGAGATGGATGGATGCTTCAAGACCCAAGGCTTACCTGCACAGCCACAAGCCATTATGGGCTCTGGCTTGGTTGGATATCGTGGTGACCCTGGACAGGCGGTGCTACGAGATGTAGAAGAATGGTAGGAAGGGATGGGCACCGACAGAGTCTCGGGGAAACCCTTTAGAAGACCATGTTTTGGTCATCCGTTTCTCAAACACCATGAAGTGTGAGAAATCCAACGGAGGCGATCAAATCTTGTGGGGAACGTGTGCAAAACTTTGCAGAGTACTCAAACCTAATCGATTAGCCGTGTCCACGGTCATGGACAACTTGAGCCAAAGGAACTGAAACTATCTGGAATTCTCAACACAAAGAATTATAATGATGTGGGTATAAATGAAAACTTGGGTATGAGAATTGGTTGGTGGAACCATCTCATTAAACAACCAACATCGTAGTAATAACTTCTGTTTTGCCCTCTCTTGTTGTAGGAAAAAATTTCTTTACGCAAAAAAAATGAACTTATAGCCCCACCTGCCATATATGCATATAGTGTGGATGATTATTTTTCACCCCCTCTTTTGTGACTTGTCGGCATATTCAAAATGCTGACCTACACGGCTACAATGTCTCATGTTGCAGATACTCTTCTTCGACGAGTAGGAGATACGATTCAGGGTTACGGTCTACACCCAACCTGCCATTGGTGTTTACTGGGACTCCACTCCCATTGACTGGTTCCGCTGAGATTTTAAGGTATATATCAGTTTTACGTTAATTACATGTGATTGCACTTTGATATATACATTGATGTACTGTGTGTGCCAGCATACTGATCCAGGGATGGCACAGAACAGACAGAGGCTTGACCTTTCCAGGTCGGGTCGCTACACAAATGGTATCAGAGCACATGTTGACTATAGGACATGACCCTAGAAACTGGAAAGCCCTTAGGAAATGATTTCTCAAAAAACTTTGTTTTCAAAAGACCCTTTACTTCTCATCTTATTTGAGCTTTGTCAAATGATCTCTCTTACCTCAAAAGGTTAGAAAATACCTTTTCCCCTTGACCACATTAAGGATCAACTGAGACCATTTCAAGAAGGACAAGATATCAAAACAACTGATGGTCACTTCAAAGTAAAGAAGATTTCACCATGCATTAGAAGAGTTGAAGCTACACGAGTTGAAGACTGTGAAGACCCGAAGAAATTGAAGACCATGAAGAATTTCCAAGATATTATGACCTAGAAGACCAAACCCCTGTTGTATACTTACGTTAGAAACGGTGATTTGTGAGCTGTCATTTGTGTGTCAATTTTCGACAGCCACAACTAAAATGTATTTTCAAAACCATTGTTTGTATTGTGTGTATCCCCTCCTTTCTCTCTCTTACCCATCTCATCCCCAAAACCTTGAACCCAATAGATGATGAGTGAAGCTGGACTCATGTATTTCGGATTGATGACTCGATTAGAGACAGAAGAATGGATTCAGAACATGGAGGATCATCTAAGGAGTAACCATGTTGCCAGAAAAGAGATGGTCCAGTATGCTTTTCGGTACTTTGCAGAAGGTGCTACAAATTGGTGGAAGATGCATGAAGATATCCATGATAGACAAGCATCAAACACTTGGGAAGAATTCAAGATAACTCTGCAAGGATCTCATGTTGTTACCAACACAAGAAGCCCCATGGCAAAGATGTGAAGAAGATTTGTGCATGCATGATATGTGGAGAGATAGGACACACCCAGGAAGAACACAAAGAAGGATGCCCTCATTGTGAAGAAAATCACCGAGCTGAGGAATGCCCAACTAGGCAGGTGACATGTTTCTTGTGCGAAGGAACTACGCATTACCCGGCTCAATGCCAAATGTACCCCAAGGTACAAGAAGTCATCAAGAAGTAGAAGGAAGTCATGAAGGAAGCCTTCAGAGAAAATTTAGGAGAACTTGTGATGAAGGAAGATGTTGAAGACCCTAATGGAGAAGGCCTAACCAGATTTTACTCCAATGCTTGCTATTCATGTGGAGAAGAAGGACATTTCTCACAGGAGTGTACGAAGGAAAGAAAATAGTATCTGGGAAACTTCCCAACCGAAGAAGTGGAGTTTGATCCACAGGAAATTGAAAGTTTGGTCGGAACAAAGGAACCCAAGAAGAGAAACTGAAGACGTTCTCAGAACAACCCAAATTCTGCTAAGAAGGATCTGAGTCAGATCATGTGTTTCCGGTGCAAGAAGACATGACATTACTCCTATACCTGCCCGGAGAAGAAGGCTAAAAATGAGTAGTTTGAGTTTTGAATTTTTGGAAGTAATAAATGTAATAGGTAGCACACTTATCATTTTGAAGTTATGTAATGGAAGTCTTAGAGTTTGTAATAAATTCATGAGATCAATGGAATTTATGGTGTTATGATTCTCCTGTGTTGAATTATATGAGTTGCCACTCTAAGAACAAAGATCTCTGACCAATTTTCGAGGATATGAGAAAATATGGTCTATGCAGGCATGCGTGCATTTCATTTTAAGTGTGGTAGCAACCACAGGGACAAAAGAATGAAGAGAATACCATTCATATTAAGGAGTTTGGATAACTTAAATACAGGTGAAGAGAATGTGGAACCACCTCAAACTATCTGGATGATAACCTTTCTAACAAAGTGATTTTGAAGTTGGAATATTGAGAAAAGGAATTATTGTGATGAAACCATACCCAAGGTTAAACGGACCAATGGAAAGGAAAATGAATTCTGTGGAGTGGAATCTAGAGAAGAACAAGTCTGTGATTTGTTACCTCAAGGGTATGATGTAGTGAACTGAAGGTAATATTGGAATATGAAACGATAGTAAACCCAAGAGTGAGATAAAGACTATTCAAGTATACAAGTGAACCCACAAGTCACTGACCTCGGGATTGATAAGGATGAAGCCCCACCTTGGTGAAGGAAGAAACTTGGAAGAAGCTACACCTCATCAGCAAACATTTTTCTTAGGAGTATACGAAAAACCTAAGAGTTGTGGAGAAACGATAGATGTTTTGCTTAGCTTGCAGAATCAATAGATTTATCCGAACCTCGTTCGTTGACAAGAGAAATTTCTGCAATGCTTGTGAGGAAGCCCAAGTGTTAGAATACGAGATTCACTAAACCTTATACAAGGTAATGATTTCAGTGCGACATGGCTTGGCCACCATGACGACTTACTCTTATCATTCTCTTGCTATTCGGATTGGTAAATCTGAGTGACTTACCCATAGTAAAGAGACGACGTTCTTTGAAGCTTTTGTTTAAGCCTTAGAATGGTATGATGTAAAACCCTTGTACATGGCAGTTGTTGCCATAGGTAGGAATTTTACGGTGAGGAATGAAGCCAAGACCCATTTCATTGTAGGATAACCACAAATGGTAGACCACCACGAGATCTTCGATAAGTTAGAATGAACGCGAGACTTATCAGTTAAGAAGACCCAGTATCGGAGGAAATACAATTTGTTATGAGAACACGAGATTTTGATTTAAGACGGACGAGCACCACCGAAGGAGCTATCGTGAAGTATGTGAAGAGACAGATGCAATTAGAGGACTGCTATGATTTTGAGGGACCAGTAACTCTCATTTTAAGTGTGGTAGACCCCACACCTTCTTGGTTGATGGTTTTGCTAGAAGACCCCAAACCCTAACCTATTCTTTCTAGCTTCTTCGAATCTCGAGGACGAGATTCATTTTAAGTGTGGTAGGTTTGTAACATCCCAAATTTTGGAATGTTATAATAAATATTAGAATGAATGCTTGTTCGCTTGAGTGATTGAAATTGAGTGAAATTTGAAACTTTTGAAAACTTTTGAATGAGAGGGAATAAAATGAATTTACCATTTTCTTTTGAATTCAACTTCTTACTTTTCAAATCAGTGAGGGAAGATGACATGACTTCTTCAACATGGAAAGATTTCGAAAGGGAATTTGAAAACCATTTGAAAATTTCTCATATGGAGTTTCACCTTCCGTATTAAACGAGTCGGCCCACCGCCCCTAATCTCTCACCGAAAACCTCTATGCACCGGTCACCGCTGACAGTGCTCTCTCCCTCTCTCTCTCTGATACCCCGGCCCCACCGACCAACCTAGCCGTCTCCGCGGTCGTCCCGTCCATCGCAACCCTGACATCGCCGACAAGCTCATCGCCCCGTATCTCGCTCCTCCTTCCCTCTCCTGACCCCGCACCTGGCCTATATAAGACCCGACCCTCTCCGCTCTTCGTCCACCCCGAAACCCCCTCTTATCCTCGCCGGAACGCCATACCCACACCTTGCCGGAGTTCTAAGCCCAACCGGACCTCCCCGAGCTCCTAGCGCTCGCCCCCGACGCTCCCTTACCTCGCCGTCGACACCTACGAATGACGAAGGTCTGTCACCATCGACTGGACCACTCAGACGCCGTCCCCGACCACCGGAGCGCCACCCCGAGCACCATCGAGCCATCGGCCGCCGTCGACATCGCCGGAGCGCCGCCATTTCCCCTGTGAGCTCTCCTCCCCCTCTCCTAACCATTGTATCTGGATCTAACAATCCAGATTAGCACAATTAAAATGCCGAAACGTTTTCTTCTAACGTCCGGTCATCCGCCCGCAAACACCCGCACGTGCACCCTTTCGACCAATAGGAAGCCGCCACGTAGCCCATGTCCGTTAGATAATTTTTTTTCTTTTCCTGTTTTTGTTTTAGAAAACAAAATAGGTTCTGTTTTTATTTTTCTTATATCTTTTATGTTTTTAGGTGTTTTAATTTGATTATTGTTGCATTATGTCAAAAATGTGTTCTAGTTTCTGTAGATATCAAGTTTGACCAAATTTGAAGAATTTAAAATTGATTTCAAACAGATTTGATTCAAATCTTATTTTCTGAATATCTTGAGTTGAAAAATATATTTTGAGTTGATTCTTTTTGCTACTTGTCACTAGTGACCTTAGTAATCAGTAGGTAGAGTTTGCAAATTTTTAGAATATTTTATATTAGTCTTTTCAAACAAAACAGATTCTGTTTAGTTCTATTAGGTTTATTTATATTCCCTTTTGTTTTAAATTAATTTATTTTATATTAGTGATAGACTTTTATATAGTTTTCTGTTAGATAATAGTAGCCCTTCAAAAGAAATAATATTAGTTGGTTGCATGAAAATCAATTCTAGTTCAACTATAACGTGCAATTGGATTTTCATTGATATGTTGATCTTGTATTTGAAAATAGTTTCCACAAATTGTTTTATAAGTTTGATTTGCTATTAGTCTAAGTTTAGACCAGAAACAATTTGTATTATAGTTGAGATTGTTTGTGGTTTAAGCCAAGGATGACCTTGTTTTATATCAAAATAAGAACCTTTATAAAAGCTTTTCAATTTGTTCTTTTTGCAAAATAAACATTTATGAGAAAATACTCTCTATTAATTATTTGTTTTAAAAAAATTTGTTTTTCATTTGTTAACTTAGTGTTTTCTACTGATATGTTCTAGTAGTTAAAAACTTATATTGCTAGAGTATAATTTTCTAAATTATTAGTTGTTCTTCAAAAGTAATTCTTTTTGCTAAGTAAAATATTTACTAAAATACTTTTGATTATACTTTACTTTGTTTTGAGTTCTTACTTTTTAAAATTGGGATGTATTTGTAGAGAAAACCAACCCTTGGTTGTGTTGATGTAGTTTTGTCATTTGAGTTTTGTCTTAAGTATTTACTTTAATCACCACCATGTTGCTTTTGGTTTTGTGTTGCCTTTTTGATAGTTAGTATTTGACTGCTAGTATGATTGCTTATATGAATGCAATGTTTGATTATATAGATTTTCACCGGAGAGTGACGAATAGTCTATCAGTTATCTCTGAGAGCGATATTTTCTTCATCAACAGTACAGGCAAGTCACTTTGACCATGTATACCTATGTTTTTATTGCATTAGTTCTACCATCTCCCCAATTGCATGCAAAGTAGGTAATTTGGAAACTTGGTTACTTGATGTAGTATCATGTGGTAGGCACCCCCTCAACCTTTTGACACATCAGCCCCGGGAAGCGTTAATTTAAATTTTGCTATGCTATTAGTAGACGGGGTTGGTTGTGTGATTCATGAGAGTTGTGAGTTAATAATTTTCAAGACCTGCATTATGATCAAGACTTCAAGACTCCGAGTTTCTCAACTTACCTCTGGGTGGATGATGGTTGAACGGCGCCCTGGAGAAACCAGTGGTTAGCCTAGGTGTTGCTGGGGAAGTGCCAGTATTCAGGTGGAAAGGTCCACCCAGGCACAAAGAGATGGATGGATGCTTCAAGACCCAAGGCTTACCTGCACAGCGACACGCCATTATGGGCTCTGGCTTGGTTGGATATCGTGGTGACCCTGGACAGGTGGTGCTACGAGATGTAGAAGAACGATAGGAAAGGATGGGCACCGACAGAGTCTCGGGGAAACCCTTTAGAAGACCATGTTTTGGTCATCCGTTTCTCAAACACCATGAAGTGCGAGAAATCCAACGGAGGCGATCAAATCTTGTGGGGAACGTGTGCAAAACTCTGCAGAGTACTCAGACCTAATCGATTAGCCGTGTCCACGGTCATGGACAACTTGAGCCAAAGGAACTGAAACTATCTGGAATTCTCAACACAAATAATTATAATGATGTGGGTATAAATGAAAACTTGGGTATGAGAATTGGTTGGTGGAACCATCTCATTAAACAACCAACATCGTAGTAATAACTTCTATTTTGCCCTCTCTTGTTGTAGGAAAAATTTGCTTTACGCAAAAAAAATTTGAACTTATAGCCCCACCTGCCATATATGCATATAGTGTAGATGATTATTTTGCACCCCCTTGTCGGGACCCTGATCCTAAGCCATAAGAATCCAGCATGTAACACATCACATCACTTTGCGGTCTCACGCACGGTTATCTCCACGGCTGCCACCTTACCTGGGCCGGGACCGTTTGCGTCTTTTGACTCACGTATGTGAAAGTGTTGCTAGCATTCAAATGTCAAAGAACCCGGGCCGACATGACTAGTCGTAGAACCCAAGTAGCACATCCGTACAGGGACAGGCATACGTAACCCAGCAATGCAGGTGTCGATCCCTAGCGTGTGTAGACGAGTCATAGCAAGCTACAAGGACGTAGATGAGTCGCAGTAGGCTACATGGACTCCATTACACTGCGAGACATTTCCCCGAAGGGACAGACACAACAACAAAAAAGGATACATGCTGGTCAATCAATGTGTCCGGAGCAGTAGCAAGCTACCAAGGCTCGGTGAAAGCACAAAGAGGCAGTTCCCCGTAAAGAGTACTACTAAAGGCACACAACTAGGTGTCGGATCCCATACATACCATTTCACATCACACGTACGCACGACATGCCCGATATGCAGAGATACAACTATGGCATCACAACATAACCATACAATATTTCAACATTATTTTAAAGGCTCGGAAGAGCCAATACAATAGATCTTACAAACAGAGGTCACAAGACCCTACATACAGAGCATTCAAACAAGCAAGCGGAAGTTAAACATGTCTGCGTACAGACATCTACAAAAGTGGCTAGAGGAGCCTGAAAAGCTACAACGACCCTACCAAAGGAACCAGACCTCTGTCTGGGATTTCCAAGCTAACCCGGTCAACATCGAATTTCACGTTGAAACGATCACTAATGAGACTAACGTCTCCTCTGCAAAACATAAATTAAGCAAACGTGAGTACAAGAGTACTCAGCAAGACTTACATCAGAACTAACTACATATGCATCAATGTCAATAAAGGGGGTTGTGGAGTTCATTGCAGCAAGCCAGCTTTGACTCTTGGCTAACCTATACTACGACTACAAGTGCTTTCTCTAAGGTGGGGTAGCGCACACGAGTCCACATATTCACCAATCAATACACCACTATGGATCCACTTCTGTCTCCCTACGAGAAGGCCATCCATAGCACTCACGCTTATCTTGCGTATTATGAAAGTATCCACTTCAAGTTTTCTATGAACCACATAAGTTCTCCAAGTAGTCCATATCCGAGGATGCGGCTATTCGAACAGATTATTTCACCCTACAGGGGTATACTTCTTCACACACGCTCTCGCCACTTAGCACCATATGCATGTCATGCATCTCGGCAACCTTCAAGCGGAAACACTGGCGTGGGCGTCGGCCATGACCGTCAACCACACAAGACCAGAGTCCAGGTTTATCGCCTATCCGAGGTTGAACCCGCACGGAAGTCCGGCCGAAGTTTCCGCTACGGCCTCAAACGATGTGCGCAGGGTTCCCAAGCCCACCGTTCGGGTGCCACTTGGTACACCGTGCCACTGTGTCTGTACCGCATTATAGTCCACCCCGTCGGGCAGCACTATACACGGCCGCCAACACTTTTCCTACAAACGCCAGAAACTAGTTGCAACTCCTGGACAGAGGTCTAGGCGATTAATAAGTCGAGAGGGTCAATTAAGTATCCCAATGTGCGGTAGTATCTTGTCTTGGATAACATACACAGAACTTAGTTCCTAAGGACGGTCCCAATGAGACAACCCGCCATGTACTCCTACATGACCTCTCATCGCTACCTTTACCAAATCGTATTCACACCTTTAACTTCCACTCAGTAGGACATGTATACTGCCATCCCGATCCATCACTGAGATGTATCAGTCCCGACACGACACGACTCTAAGCATAGCAGGCACAGTAAGTAAGCAAGCATGGATGAGTAAGCACAACAAGGCTCAAGCAGTTGCTACTCATGCTAAGTGGTTTCAACTATTTACTGTGGCAAAGACAGGTCATGCAAACGAAGGGTTTCGACTACCGTTGACATGTAACAGTTGAATCGCTGTTGTCCTAATGCAGTAAAAGAGAGCAGGAGCGAGAGAGTGGGTTGATATCAGTATGCTCAAGGGGTTTTTGCTTGCCTGACAATCCTGAAGATATACTTCTCTTCATTAGTGGCAACGTTCACATCGTCGGAACCACCGTCTACCGAGAGGGAACAAGCACTGGCAAACAGAAAGAAAGAACACATTCAATTTATGCAATGCGCAATCAGGATGCATGGTATGACAAATTAAGGTACTTAATTACCTAAAGGAGTGGTTAGTCAAACTGGTTGAAGTGGAATTCAAATAAGTTTGAATTTCCAACTCCAAATGATATTTCATATATTGGCCTATTCATAAAATGTCCTACTTGGTGATGTTAACTTGTTCAAACATGCATGATCATGGCATAAACAGATTCATTGGATTTTTCTGATCATTTTTCATATATAAATTATTTTCATCTGAGCTATAGATTATTTTCTATGATTTTTAGAAGTTTAGAGCATTTTCTGGAATTATTTTATTACAGAAAATGATTATTGCGTCATGCTGAGGTCATGCCTACGTCAGCAGGTCAACTGGACCAGGTCCAGGTCAAACCTGACTAGTGGGACCCACTGGTCAGTGACAGAGTCACTAATAGGGTTTTATTTTATTTCTTAATACTAATTATCACACTAGGGCCCACCAGTCAGGGTCTAAGTAGTTTAATTAAAAAATTAGTTATTTTAAATCTAATCCAGGATTAATTAGGGTTGGGCCCCACCTGTCATTGACCCGGGTCTAATCCCCGGTCAAACCAGAGGCTGATGGGGCTTTGACCCCCTGTGGGGCCCTCTGGTCAGCGTCTAGAGGGGGGGTTAGCGTGGGGATTAGGTGCTAATCACGAGCCACGTCGGCACCTGCCGGCGATGGGTCGCCGGTGACCAAAACCACGGCGGAAGTTTGCCAGAGACACTACTCCGACCACGGTTGGACACGCGGCTGGGTTCTACAGGGTGCTGGTGCTCGTCCGCGTCCAACGGAGCAAGCAGCTGGGCGAGGGGAGGCCTCTATCGACGGCGCCGACGACATCCGCGGCCGTCGGAGCTCGGGCGCATACGAATGCGGGGCTTCAGGGCACGGGCGAGCAAAGCGAGCGGCGAGGCAGACTCAGGGGAGCTCTAGGAGCACGCGGAGATGCTCGGGCGCGGCCCGTGGTGGCTGTGGCCACGACCAGGTCATTGCCGGTGGCGAGGAGGTTTCGGGTCCGACGGGCGAGCTAGCTAGGGCGCGCTAGAGAGGGGGAAACATGGGGAGGAGCAAGAGGGGCTCACTGCGGGGCTCCTGGAGGTCACGGCGAGCTCGGGGAAGGACCGGGCGGAGCGAATCGCGGCGAGGTCCGACGGGCACCATGGCAGGCAGAGGGAGGGAGAGGAGCAGGGGAGAGGGGGAGAGGCGAGAGGGAGCTCGAGGAGGATCCACGCGTCCTCCAGGACGGGATAAGGACGCGGGAGGCTCGCCAGTGCGAAGCACGAGCTGGCTCGCCCGGCGCCGTGGCTGCCTTCCCCTCTGCCTACTCGCGCGAGGAGGAAGACGCCCCTGCCCCTGGTGGGCTGGGCTGGTCTGGGCCAGGTAAGCGCCAGGTAATACTTTCCTTCTCTCTTCTTATTTCCTGTTTTCTTTATTCTGACATTCTTCTTTTATTTGTGAGGCCAAAATACCTAGTACAAAATGCCCAATATTTTATAAAATATAGTCTGATTATTTCAAATTTCCACAAAAAGATTTGGACATTTTTAGACAACTGTCATATTTATAATGCTTTATTAGTTGATTTTAGTAGCATTAATGGGTATTTTAAAATGCTATATTTGTTTTGAAAATTAATATGTCCCCTAATATGTTGTTGCCAACATTTATCAGAAACATTGGACATTTTTGAAAAGCATTTTGGAATCATTGAAAATTCAGTTGTTGGAATTTTATTTATTTGAGGAGGTGCTAGGGTTTGTCATCCCCATTTCAAGTTCATTAGGATTTAAGCATGATGCCATGATGCAACTAATGCAAGCAATTTCCAGGGCTGTGACACCCCTCTTTTGTGACTTGCCGGCATATTCAAAATGCTGACCTACACGGATACAACGTCTCATGTTGCAGATACTCTTCTTCGACGAGTAAGAGATACGATTCAGGGTTACGGCCTACACTCAACCTGCCATTGGTGTTTATTGGGACTCCACTCCCGTTGACTATTTCCGCTGAGATTTTAAGGTCTATATCAGTTTTACGTTAATTACATGTGATTGCACTTTGATATATACATTGATGTACTGTGTGTGCCAGCATACTGATCCAGGGATGGCACAGAACACATAGAGGCTTGACCTTTCCAGGTCGGGTCGCTACATAAACACTCATCATGAGAGTAACCTTCTTTACATGGAAGATACTGACCACCCCGTGTTTCTCCATGAGTGGTCTAGACACACAAAACAGATGTTCATTTGAATTTTTTAGAGGTTGCAGATGCAAATTTACTTGGAACGGCGGGGTAATAACGCATATAGGTAGATATAGTGGACTCATCTGAAATAAATTTGGGTTTAGGGTTTTGATGCACAAGCAGTATTCCACCTTAGTATTGGTGAAGGCTAGCAAATAGATTGAGAAGCGGTCATCTAGAGAGCAAGTACGGTCATAAACATGCATTACGAATAATAAACATTGAATGTTATCATGAGTAGGATATGGACGCCATGAACATAAATATCATGAAGGCTATGTTGGTTATAATCCAACTACATGTGTGAACATGTGCCAAGACAAGCCACTTGAAACATTTAGAGGAGGATACCATATCATCATACTACATCACAACCATTTTAATGCATGTTGACATCCAAGATAAATCATTATCCACTCCTAGCTACTTGATCATGGCATCAGCAACTATAATATCTAATTATCATTGCAAACATGTTCAATCATAATATGCTGAATCATGGATACTTGGTTAAACATATTTACAAAAACAAGAACAAGTTGAGTTCATACCCGCTTTTCTCTACCACAGCCAATTCATGAAATATAATTATTATTGCCTTTCACTTGCACAATCGAATGATATGGAAATAATAATAGTGCAAGAGTGTCGTGGACTAAGCTGGAATCTGCAAACATTTTATTCAAGAGGAGAAGACAAGGTAATATGGACTCTGTGTTAGATCAATAGCGGTGTAAATGAGAGCCACTCAACATTCTCATCGTGGTCTTCTCCTTGGTATGACTTGAAAAAAGAAAAATAATTTCACATAAACACACTAAAATGTTTTTGGAGTTTTTAGTTTTACTTGAAGAAAGCAAATAAGAGAAGGAAAAAATCGAGAAAAACTATTTACGCGGGAGAACTCCTAGCAAGCAAAAGAATAAATGAGAAATCTTTTTGTGTTTTCTTTTAATAATACAACTAACTAAACCGAAAAGAAAAACCGAAAAGAAGCAAGAAGTATTTCTTTCAAACACACAAGAAGAAAACGAGAAAAAATAAATCTAACATGGATAATTCAACGAAAGAGTGTGGACACCGACAACTGAAATGAATTGTGTGAACATGAATGTAATGTCGATGGAAATACGTACTTCCCCAAGCTTAGGTTTTTGTCCTAGCTTGGTAATCACCATATGTGTCCCGGATATTGGTCTGAGTGATACCCTACTGAGGCTCTTGGAATAACCACCTTTGCACTCCTGGCAGCTTCAACCTCTGCATTATACATGTGGGCCTCGCTCTCAAGGACGTAGTATCTAGACTTGCTGTTAAAATCAAAGAGAGCAGGAGCAGGCAATACAATAGGCACAATGGGACCTGATACGTCCATTTTGCATCATGCTTTTATATTGATATTTATTGCATTATGGGCTATTATTACACATTTTGGTACAATACTTATGCCTTTTCTCTCTTATTTTACAAGGTTTACACGAAGAGGGAGAATGCTGGCAATTGGAATTCTGGACTGGAAAAGGAGCAAATCTAAGATACCTATTCTGCACAACTTCAAAAGTCCTGAAAATCTACGGAGAATTATTTAGGAATATATAAAAAATATTGGGTGAAAGAAATACATCAGGGGGCCCACCAGGCAGTCACAAGCCAGGGGGGTTTGTGGCCCAACTGGTAGCCCTCCATTACCCATCTTCTGCTATATGGAGGGTTTTGACCTAGAAAAAATCATAACAGAGCTTTCGGGGCAAAGCTCCGCTGTCTCGAGGCGGAACTTGGGCAGAACCAATCTAGGGCTCCGACGGAATTGTTCTACCGGGGAAACATCCCTTTGGGAGGGGGAAATCGAAGCCATCGTCATCACCATGATCCTCTCATCGAGAGGGGGTCAATCTCCATCAACATCTTCACCAACACCATCTCCTCTCCAAACCCTAGTTCATCTCTTGTATCTGATCTTTGTCTCAAGACCTCATATTGGTACATGTGGGTTGCTAGTAGTGTTGATTACTCCTTGTAGTTTATGCTAGTTGGTTTACTTGGTGGAAGATCATATGTTCAGATCCTTGATCATAATTAATACTCCTCTGATTATGATCATGAATATGCTTTGTGAGTAGTTACATTTGTTCCTTAGGACATGTGATAAGTCTTGTTATAAATAATCATGTGAATTTGGTATTCGTTCGATATTTTGATGAGATGTATGTTGTCTCTCTTCTAGTGGTGTTATGTGAACGTCGACTACATGACACTTCACAATTGTTTGGGCCTAAATGAAGGCATTGGGAATTAATAAGTAGATGATGGGTTGCTAGAGTGACAAAATCTTAAACCCTAGTTTATGCGTTGCTTCGTAAGGGGCTGATTTGGATCCACATGTTTCATACTATGGTTAGATTTATCTTAATGTTTCTTTCGTAGTTGCGAATGCTTGCTAGAGGGGTTAATCATAAGTGGAAGGTTTGTCCAAGTAAGGGAAGCACCCAAGCACCGGTCCACCCACATATCAAATTATCAATGTAACGAACGCAAATCATATGAGCATGATGAAAACTAGCTTGACAAAAATTCCCATGTGTCCTCGAGAGCGCTTTGCTTTATATAAGAGTTTGTCCAGGATTGTCCTTTGCTATAAAAAGGAATGGGCCACCTTGCTGCACCTTTGTTACACTTGTTACTTGCTACCCGCTATGAATTATCTTATCACAAAACTATCTGTTACCAATAATTTCAGTGCTTGCAGAGGATACCTTACTGAGAACCGCTTGTCATTTCCTTCTGCTCCTCGTTGTATTCGACACTCTTACTTATAGAAAGGAATACGATAGATCACCTATAGTTGTGGGTCGTCAAGACTCTTTTATGGCATCGTTGCCAGGGAGTGAAGCGCCTTTGGTAAGTGGAATCTCATAAGGAAAATTTTCTATAGTGTGCTAGAATTTACTGTCACTTGTTACTATGGAAAGTAATCCTTTGAGGAGCTTGTTTGGGACTCTTCACCTCAACTGGAAACACAAAGAGTTGTCCCTCAACCTACTGAAAATATTTATTATGAAATTCCTTCGGGTATGATAGAGAAACTACTAGCTAATCCTTATGCAGGAGATGGAACACTACATCCTGATTTGCATCTAATCTATGTGGATGAAGTTTGTGGATTATTTAAGCTTGCAGGTCTGTCCGAGGATCACATCAAGAAGAAGGTCTTTCCTTTATCTTTGAAGGAGAAGGCATTGACATGGTATAGGCTATGTGATGATATTGGATCATGGAGCTACAACCGATTGAAAATGGAATTTCATGAGAAGTTCTATCCTATGCATTTATTTCATCGTGATCGAAAATATATTTATAATTTTTGGCCTCGTGAAGGAGAAAGAATCTCTCAAGCTTGGGGGAGGCTTAAGTAAAAGTTATATTTATGCCCCAATCATGATCTCTTGAGAGGAATTATTCTTTAGAATATTAATGCTTGGTTTTCTCGTAATGATCAATCCATGCTCGATACTTCTTGTTTTGGTTCCTATATGAAGAAGGATATTGACTTCAAATGGGATTTATTGGAAATAATTAAACGCAACTCTGAAGATTGGGAACTCAACGAAGGTAAGGAGTCAGGTATGAACCTCAAGTTTTATTGTGTTAAATCCTTCATAGACACCGATGGCTTTCGTGAATTTAGCACAAAATATGGACTTGACTCTGAGATAGTAGCTTATTTCTGTGAATCTTTTCTACTCATGTTTAACTCCCTAAGGAGAAGTGGTTTAAATATCATCCTCTCATTGAAGTGAAATTAGTTGAACCTGTTAAAGTTGAAGAGGAAACTATTACTTATAATGTTGATCCTGTTATTCATGTTGCTTATATTGAGAAACCACCTTTCCCCGTTAGAATAAGGGAACATGCTAAAGCTTCAACTGTGGTTCGTAAGAGCTGTGGTAGAACACCTACACCCTCAGAACAAATTAAAGTTCAACCTAGTATTGCTATGGTTAAAGATCTCTTGGTTGATAATATTGATGGGCTTGTTATTCCTTTCTGTAATGAAGCTGCTAGAATTGCTAGGCCTGATACTAAGAGTAAACATAGAATAGTTGTTGGCGTGCCTGTTTTTTCTGTTAAAATAGGAGATCATTGTTATCATGGCTTGTGTGATATGGGTGCTAGCGTGAATGCAATTCCCTTTTCCTTATACAAAGAAATTATGCATGATATTGCACCAGTTGAACTAGAGGAAATTGATGTTACTATTAAGCTTGCAATAGAGATACTATTGCACCAATTGGGATTGTTAGAGATGTTGAAGTCTTGTGTGGGAAAATAAAGTATCCTACTGATTTTCTTGTTCTTGGTTCCCCATAGGATGGTTTTTGTCCCATTATATTTGGCAGACTCTTCTTGAATACTGTTAATGCTAGGATTGATTGTGAGAAAGAAATAGTTACTATGAGTTTTGGGGATGTGTCTCATGAGTTCATTTTCTCTAAATTTTGTAGACAACCCCATGACAAAGAATTGCCTAGTAGACATGAAATTATTGGTCTTGCTTGTATTGTTGTGCCTCCTATTGATCTAGAACAATATTTGCTAGACCATCAAAATGATATGCATATGAATGAAAGGAATGAAATAGATAAAAAAAATCTTTGATCAGTAGCCTATTTTGAAACACAATCTACCGATTGAAATACTTGGGGATCCTCCTCCACCCGAGGGTGATCCCGTGTTTGAGCTTAAACAATTACCCGATACTTTGAAATATGCTTATCTTGATGAAAAGGAGATAGATCCTGTTATTATTAGTGCTAACCTTTCAGAGCATGAAGAAAAGAGATTATTGAAAACTCTGAGGAAGCACCATGCTGCTATTGGATATACTCTTGATGATCTTATAGGCATTAGTCCCACTTTATGCCAGCATAAAATTAATGTGGAGACTGATGCCAAACCAGTTGTTGATCACCAATGATGCTTGAATCCTAAGATGAAAAGAGGTGGTAAGAAAAGAAATACTAAAGCTTCTGGAGGCAGGTATAATTTATCCTATTGCTGATAGTAGATGGGTTAGTCCCGTTCATTGTGTCCCTAAGAAAGGAGGTATCACCGTTGTTGCTAATGAGAAAAATGCATTGATCCCGCAAAGAATTGTTATAGGTTATAGAATGGTAATTGATTTTAGGAAATTAAATAAAGCTACTAAGAAAGATCATTACCCTCTACCTTTTATTGATCAAATGCTAGAAATATTATCCAAACATACTCATTCTTTCTTTCTAGATGGTTACTCTGGTTTCTCTCAAATACTTGTGTCAAAAGAGGACCAAGAAAAAACCACTTTTACTTGCACTTTCGGTACCTTTGCTTATAGACGTATGCCTTTTGGTTTATGCAATGCGCATGCTACCTTTCAAAGGTGTATGATGGCTATATTCTCTAACTTTTGTGAAAGGATTCTTGAGGTTTTAATGGATGATTTTTCCGTTTACGGAACTTCCATTGATGATTGCTTGAGCAACCTTGATCGAGTTTTGCAGAGATGTGAAGAAACTATTCTTTTCATGAATTGGGAGAAGTGCCACTTTATGGTTAATGAAAGCATTGTCTTGGGGCACAAAATCTCCGAAAGAGGTATTGAAGTTGATAAAGCTAAAGTTGATTCTATTGAAAAAATGTCGTGTCCTACGGATATCAGAGGTATAAGAAGCTTCCTTGGTCATGTTGGTTTCTATAGCAGGTTTATTAAAGATTTCTCTAAGATTTCTAGGCCTCTCACTAATCTTTTACAAAAATATGTTCCAATCGTTTTTGATGATGATTGTGTAGAAGCATTTGAAATCCTAAAGAATGCTTTGATTTACGCACCTATTGTTCAACCACCTGATTGGAACCTACAATTTGAAATTATGTGTGATGCTAGACCTCAAGTTGAGAAACCTAAATATAATCCTGGAGGAAAATCTCCTTTGCTTGATGACAGTTTCGATTTTGCTTTGTGGAGAGTTGGTATGCAGGACCATCTTAGGTACGCCAATGATGAAATGTTGGAAATCTTGGAGCATGGCTATAACCCTGTCGACCCAAAGAACCTCACTCCAAGAGAGACATATGACAAGAATCTCAATGACACCACAATCATGTGCATAAGAAAAGGAATGAATGATGATCAAAGGATACCGTACATACATATCACAAGTGCCAAGGAATTATGGGACAACATTGTAAGGACCAAGACCGGTACCTCCACTCTCCGGCTTCCTGAGTATGAAATTGCCAAGGGTCAATTGTAAAACTTTTGTATGGAGAAAGGTGAATCCCCCAAGCATCTCCTTGAGCGTCTCATGACTCTCTCCGCTGACATTGAGTCTTGTGATTGTGACAAGACACAAGATGGTTTCAACTTGACTAAGTGGTTTCTTGTGGACAGACTACTACATGCTCTTGCCCCATATCATCACCAAATGGTGTGGGATATACGACAACATCATGGATTCAAGGAAATGACTCCTGATGACATCATATCCACTTTCCAATTATTTGAAGAGTCAAAGGCAAATGCTACAAAACATCTTGCCATGCATGGTACCTCGGCATCAAAGATCAATCTTTCTTTGAAGGCCAAGCATGTATGTGAGGAAGAGAAAAATGAAGAAGAAGAAGAAGATGATGATGATGATGATTATGAAGATGGTGATGAGATTGACTCCAATGAGAGCCCTTCATATGAAGACATTGCCCTCTTTGTCAAGAGGTGTAGCACGGGAAAATTAAAGGGGACATTCCAGAAGAAGAAAGTGAGAAAATGCTACAACTGTGAAGAAATCAACCACTTCTCCAACGATTGTCCTTATGAGAAGAGAGAAGATAAACCAAGGTTTTCCAAGACCTTTCCTAAGAAGAAGTTTCCAAATCCTATGAACTCCAAGCTCAAGAAAAGAGATGGGAAAACAATGGTTGTTCATGAAGAATCCGATCCAGATGATGTTGGTGGTGTAGCCGCAGTAGCTCAAGATTCTCAAAACACCTTGAGGCTAGTCAACAAGAGTGGTGAGGTTGTCACCTACAACTATATCAAAGACTACAAGAGCAACGCTCACAAGTGCTTAATGGCAAAGGCCGTGACAGAAGATGGAGAGGACCAAAACTCTCCTAACAAGGTCAAGGTAACCCCATGCTCAAATCCTCCTCTTTTCACTCCGTCTACTTCTTGTGATGAGGATCTTGATGTGGAGGATAATTATGATAATGATATAGATGATCCTATGCTTGCTAAACTAAATAAGGTCATGTGATCCCTTAAAGGAAAGAAGCTCACTATGTTTCGTATGCTTATGTAGATGGTGAGTAAGCACACCGCTACCATTAAGGAACTCGGAACTCTCGTCACTGAGGAAAAGGAAAAGTATCAAATCCTTGAGTAGAAAGTCCGATATGAGGAAGCACGAAATGATGAACTATGCTTAAAAATTGGTGCAAACATTGATGACCGTGCTAAAAAACTTGACTCCTTGCAAAAGGCCAAGAACTCTTGCAAGGAGTTGATGAATGATAAAATTAAGCTTGTGTAATCTCATGTTTCTCTCTCTAAGGATTGTGAGCTTCTATCCGTGTCCCTCAAGACTAAGGAAGAGAAGCTCACTCTTCTTACAAAGAGCTTTGAGACGCTCAAACTTACTTATCTTGAAAGTCTAGCCAAGGTTTACTCTTCACCCATTATCAATGTTGATGCTTTTGCTACTAACTCTAGTGGTGACCTAGCATCTATTCTTGAGGAAAACCACTTTCTAAAGGCACAACTCGAAAAGGGACTCATGAGATGTCCTCAAGGACAAAAGAACCTTAATGAGGTGTTGAGCCAACACAATGAGGTGTTTGCCAAGGAAGGGCTCGGGTTTGACCCAAGCATGAGCAAGAAGAAGACACCTCCTCATAAGTGCTCCACCCCTCTCAAAGAGACATTTGTACGTGAAGGGCACAAGGAGAAAGGTAAGGTTGTGAGTGGGAAGGCCACCAGGGGCATGCCCACTTTCAACAGGCCAAAAGAGTTCATGCCTCCATCCTATGTACTTTGTAAAACAAAGGATGGAGAAGTATATGCCAAATTTGTTGGTCCTCATAATGCATTCCGGTTTAATGCTATTTGGGTCCCTAAGACCCTTGTGGCTAACTTGAGAGGTCCCATTGCAAAATGGGTGCCTCTAACCAAGTCATAAAATCGTGTGTAGGATGCTTTCTCTGGTGGAGTCAGATGGGTCATCGATGGTGGATGTACCAACCATATGACCGGAGATAGCAGACTGCTTTTTGACTTCATGGAACCTATTCAACCATCTATGAGCATTTTGTTTGGTGAAGGATCAAAAGGATAGGTACTCGGGTTGGGCAAGATGGCTATCACAAATGACATGTCTCTTGCAAATGTCATGCATGTCCAATCCCTTAAATACCATTTGCATTCCGTTCGCCAATTGGCTTTAGTTGGTTATGATACACTATTTGGACTAACGGATGTGAAAGTCTTTAAGAGAGATACTCTCGAAGTGGCATTTGTTGGAAATTTGGATGGCAACCTTTACACAGTTGATTTCTCGAAAGAGAGCACATTCCATGCAACTTGTCTAATGGTCAAGGCCGACAAGGGGTGGCTATGGCATCTCCGGCTAGCCCATGTCGGCATGAGAAATCTTCAAAATCTCTTAAAGGGTAATCACATCCTTGGACTAACCAATGTCTCTTTTGAGAAAGATCGTGTGTGTAGTGCATGCATAGTCGGGAAGCAACATCAATCCAAGCACCCACACAAGAATATTTTTGGGCCTCCGTCATGGGATCTTTAGAGATCCTTCATGTGGATCTTTTTGGGCCTCCGTCATGGGATAGTCTTGGTGGGAAAAAGTATGGACTTGTCATTGTTAATGATTACTCAAGATATACATGGGTGTTTTTCCTCAAGTCCAAGGACAAGACGAAGATCACCTTCATTGATTTTGCCAAGCAAGCCCAATGCAAGTTTGACAAAGAAATCTTGGCAATAAGAAGTGATAATGGCTGTGAGTTCAAGAAACACCTTGGAAGAATTTCTTAGTGATGAAGGGATTTAGCATCAATATTCTGCACCGTACACTCCTCAACAAAATGGTGTAGCCGAGATAAAGAACCGTACACTTGTGGAAATGGCCAGGTCCATGTTGGATGAATAGAAGTCACCACGTAGTTTTTGGGCTGACGTTGTGAACACCGCATGCCATTCATCGAACCGGCTCTTCCTCCGCATGATATTGGAGAAGACTCCATATGACTTCTTGACCGGGAACAAGACGAATGTCAAGTACTTTCATGTATTTGGGTGCAAGTGTTTCATCCTCAACAAAAGAGAACGTTTAGGAAAATTTCAATCCAAATCAACTGAGGGGATATTTGTTGGTTATGGAACAAACTCTCACACCTATAGAGTCTACAACAAATCCAATGGATGTGTTGTAGAAACTTGTGACGTGGTGTTTGATGAATTTAATGGCTCCCATGGGGAGCAAGTTGATCTAAGTGATGTAGGTGGAGAAGATCCCTCTCAAGATATTTTGTCCATGGGTGTTGGTGCTCTTCTTCCAATGGAACAAGAATCTCACGATGATGATGAAGAAGATGAAAGTTTCTCTCATCATCAAGCCACTTCAACACCATACCTCCACAAGATCCTATTGTTCAAACTACGCCCATTGTTCAAAATCAAGAAGTAGAACAAGTCCCTCACCATGATCACATTCAAGAACAAGATCGTCACCAAGAGCAAGAACAAGAAAGTGCAATCTTTGATGATGACCCTCAAAAAATGCAACATGAAGAAGAAGATCTTCCACCACACATTAATGATCCATATGTTGAGGATGTGGATGATGGAAATGAAGTTGAACCTCATGAAACCCTAACCTACATCATGCCACAAGTAGCCGGTCGTGTTGATGTTGATCATATTCTAAACGGCATATCGGAAGATAGAGTCACTCGTAAACAATTGACAAACTTTTGTGCTCACTTTTCGTTTGTCTCAAGTGTTGAGCCACTCAAGGTACAAGATGCATTGATGGACGGATTGGCGCGTTGCTATGCAAGAAGCGTTGAACAGTTTTGAAAACAACAAAGTATGGTCATTAGTCAAGAGACCAACTAAGAAACACAATGTCATTGGAACAAAATGGATTTTCAAGAACAAGAAAGATGAGAATGGCGTAATCATCCGCAACAAGGCAAGGTTAGTGGCACAAGGGTACTCACAAGTTGAAGGTTTGGGCTTTGATGAGACCTTTGCTCCCGTTGCCCGTCTTGAATCTATTTGTATCTTACTTGCATATGTTGCATTCAATGGTTTTACATTACATCAAATGGTTGTTAAGAGTGCTTTCCTTAACGGTCCTCTATAAGAAGAAGTATATGTATCACAACCACCTGGGTTTGTTGATCCCGATCACAAAGACTATGTGTATAAACTTCACAAGGCTTTGTATGGCCTCAAACAAGCACCTCGTGCTTGGTATGATCATCTTAAGAAGTTTCTAATCGATGATGGATTTGTGAGAGGGGTGATCGATCCCACTCTTTTTACTAAGAGGGGAAAATGTGATTTGATCTTATGCCAAATCTATGTAGATGACATCATTTTTGATTCTCCTAACGTTTATTTGTGCAAGAAGTTTGTGGCTTCCATGACCAAGACCTTTGAGATGTCACTCAATGCGGACTCGAAGTTCTTTCTCGGATTTCAAATACAATAAATTAAAGAAGGAATTTTCTTGTCTCAAACAAAATACCTCAAGGAAATTCTAGAGAAGTTTGATATGACAAATACTAACCATTGTAAGACACCCATGCTCACAAAACTTGTTCTCACTGAAGACACCAACAATATTCCTTTTGACCCATCTATATACCGCTCTATGATTGGCTCATTGCTTTATCTTTGTGCATCTAGACCAGACATCCTGTTAAGTGTAGGCATATGTGCAAGATTTAAAGCTTCTCCTAGGGAAAGTCATCATAAGGCGGTTAAGCATATTCTTAGATACCTTGTTCACACCCCAAAGTTGGGTCTATGGTACCCCAAGGATGCCAAGTTTGATCTCATTAGGTACATGGATGCGGATTGGGTTGGGGACAAAGTGGGAAGGCAGTCTACTTCTGGGGCATGTCAATTTCTTGGACGCTCCTTGGTAAGTTGGTCCTCGAAGAAGAAAAATTATGTCTCCCTCTCAACCGCTAAAGCCGAATATATTGCAACCGCAAGTTGTGCAACACAATTGCTATGGATGAGGCAAACTTTGAAGGATTATGGTATCACCTATCAACATGTGCCTCTTCTACGTGATAATGAAAATGCCATCAACATTGTTGAGAACCCTATTGATTACCCTTGCACAAAACACATTGATATTAGGTATCACTTCTTGAGAGATCATGTGAAAGGGGGACATTTATCTTGACCATGTTGGCACAGATATGCAACTTGCAGACATTTTCACCAAACCATTGGATGAAGCAAGTTTTTGTCAACTTAGGCGTGAAATTGGTATCTTGGAGCTTGATAACATTACGTGAAATCTTGTACATCTACATACACTTACTTCATGTCTTGTCTAGGTGTAGGCATGTATTTAGGGGGAGACATTCAATTCATGAGTTCTCTCACCCTATATGATGCATAAATAAACCAAACACTCTCAAAGTGTTCCTTGCTCACTCATGTGACTTGGTACTTTAACTGATGGAGGTGTGGTGATGGGCTCAAGGTTCATATCTTTGCAGTGCCATGACACGTTTACTCAAACATGATGGCCTAAGCCACCACCCCCTCTATGAACAATGATCGAGCAAATTATCTAAATTATCTAGGGTTAACATTGTTTGGTTTGGTCATGCACACTATATTATATATATTGTTGTGTATCGTCGATTTGCCATGTGCATCACTGGAACTGCCTCCTATCTTCTTTTGGTCTGTCCCTATTTCTGATAGTTTTCTCGGACGTCCGGCATCCTCCAGTCATTCGGTCTCCGCTCGTCCGGCGTGTTTCGGTCGTCCGTGCCCTGGGACTCCCCAGGCCTGGCTACTCCTGTCTGGTGAACCCTCCATTCCCCGGATGTCCGACTCCACTTGGTCGTCCGGCACTTTCCAGCCCTTGGACGTCCGACACCTCTCGGTCGTCCAGGCCTTCGGGCTCACTTATATGAAACAGGGCGGGCTCGTGTGGCTAGGCAGTTACCCTAATCCATCGAGACGGCCCCATCTCCGCCCGCTCCCCAGCGCCGTCGGTCAACTCCGGCTGCCTCTCGGCCATCTCCTCCTCTGTTTCTTCTTCCCGAGCTAAATCCGTTCCTCCTCTTCCCTCTCCACTGATCCATTTCTCTGAAAAACTTTAGAAACCTATGGATCTAAGAGCTTTCTCTCCAGTAGATCACTTCGCTCAAAGGTAGGGCATCTCACAATGCCCAAGGTCAAGCACACCGGGCACAAGGCCCCCGTGGGACCCTCTGCTCGTCCCTCCCGTCGTGATGGCTCCGGGGATTCTCAAGAACGGGAGCGTCCCCACAAGAAGTGCCTCGCCAAGCATCCCATTCATGATGCCGCGTCTTCTACGGAGGGCTCCGACTACGAGGAAGAGATGGAGTATGACAAACGGGCTGAATTTGTCGGCATGCGCGCAAATGCCCCAAAGCCCGATACTCGGATTGTCCTGCCTCCGGATCGTACATGTCCCTCGTACATGCCTCCTCCGCCTTCGGATCAGCCTCAAGGTGATGCTCGCAGCATCTCTCTAGAGCCTCCTCTCCCTCTTGGTCCCGAGATAAAGGACTACACCAAAATCCCTAAATATGCTTATCTTAAGTTTCGTTGCGACACTGATCAGTTCGCTATTGAGCATGATTCCATGGATTCTCGTTTTTGCACCAATGTTCAGCCAGACATTTTCACCACTGTCATTGTTCCAAAGGGTCTGTCTGTTCATCTCTATATTGACTTAAAGCATATTCGCACTCACCCGGTGAAATATCGTGGTGCCATTGAACTCATTGAGTCTCCTGGACTTGTTGCCCCGTTTACTTTTAAACATGATTTCAACCATGCTGCCATTCATCAGTTCTATGCCACATGTTTCTTTGGTCCTAACAAGACCGTCACTTGGATGACCTCTGACGTCGAGCTCACCGCTACTTATTCTCAGTTTGTTGCCGCTCTTGGTTTCCTAACATTGGGTTCAAAATCCATAATGATGATCCCAATCATGCGCCCAAATCTATTGAGGCATGTGGCTATCTTCTAAAAACCCTTCCTGAACTTGACGAGGAAAAAAGGGGCAAGCATTTAAAACAAGTTTCTATTTGGAGGTCTCCTTTCTTCATCATCTTTCAGTGTATCATTTTCACCATCTATCCCAAGATGGGTGACAAGGGGACTTGTAGCGGGTATTGTATTGACCTCATGACTCGTCTTAATGATCATACTAAAGGGAAGATCAATGTCCCCCACTTTGTATGGCATGAGATTCGCCTTGCTAGTCTTCAATACAAGCGAGCCTTTCCTCATGCTCCTTTTATCCAAGCTCTCATTGAGCATGTGGCCCCTTTCCCCATTTCTTGAACTCATGTCCATGACAAATGGGTCATTCCATCTCATATGGCAGATGATTGGGCTCCCAAGAAATCCTTCTTTGCTCTTGCTTGACGGGTTGCTGCTCGATCTCGTCCTTCTCCCTCTAGGTCAGCCTCTTTCGGTCGCTTTTCTTGTTTTCTTGGGAAGGCCCATTCTGCCATGATGAAGGCCTTCTCCTTTCAATGTGCTCAAAACCACGATGTGGTCACTCGCATGATCTCCTCTAAGAATGCCTATAAGGCTCGTCTGAGAGCCACTGGGGCACCTGATCTGAGTGAGGATTGATACGTCTCCACCGTATCTACTTTTCCAAACTCTTTCGCCCTTGTTTTGGACTCTAATTTGCATGATTCGAATGGAACTAACCTAGACTCACGTTGTTTTCAGCAGAATTGCCTTGGTGTTATTTTTGTGCAGAAATAAAAGTTTTCGGATCGTCCTGAAAATTTACGGAGAATATTTTTGGAATTAATAAAAAATACTGGCGAAAGAATCAACTGCAGGGGGCCCACCACCTGGCCACAAGCCTGGTGGGCGCGGCCACCCCCCTAGGACGCGCCGAGCAGGATTGTGGGCCCCTACTGCTCCTCCGACCTTGTTTCCACTCCTATATATTCCTATTCGGGGAGGAAAAATCATAGAGAAAAGTTCATCGGGTTTCACGATACGGAGCTGCCGCCACCTCCTGTTCTTCCTCGGAGACCAGATCTGGAGTCCGTTTTGGGCTCGGGAGAGGGGAAATCGACGCCTTTGTCATCACCAACCATCCTTCATCACCAATTTCATGATGCTCTCCACCGTTCGTGAGTAATCTCATCGTAGGCTTGCTGGACGGTGATGGGTTGGATGATATTTATCATGTAATTGAGTTAGTTTTGTTAGGGTTTGATACCTAGTATCCACTATGTTCTGAGATTGATGTTGCTATGACTTTGCTATGCTTAACGCTTGTCACTAGGGCCCGAGTGCCATGATTTCATATGTGAACCTATTATGTTTTCATGAATATATGTGTGTTCTTGATCCTATATTGCAAGTTGTAGACACCTATTATGAGTTATGATCCGCATCCCCCAGGGTGATAATAACTGGGATTCTTTCCGGTGATTACCGTAGTTTGAGGAGTTCATGTATTCACTAAGTGCTAATGCTTTGGTCCAGTTCTCTATTAAAAGGAGGCCTTAATATCCCTTAGTTTCCAATAGGACCCCATTGCCATGGGAGGGTAGTACAAAAGATTTCATGCAAGTTCTTTTCCATAAGCACGTATGACTATATACGGAATACATGCCTACATTACATTGATGAATTGGAGCTAGTTCTGTGTCACCCTATGTTATAACTGTTGCATGATGAATGCCATCCGACATAATTATCCATCACTGATCTATTGCCTACGAGCTTTCCGTATATTGATCTTCGCTAAGTTACTTTTCCGTTGCTACTGCTACAAACACTACAAAACTGCTACTATCACTTGCCACCGTTACCGTTACTACCATATTACTTTGCTACTGAACACTTTGCTGTAGATAATAAGTCTTTCAGGTGTGGTTGAATTGACAACTCGACTGCTAATACTCGAGAATATTCTTTGGCTCCCCTTGTGTCGAATCAATAAATTTGGGTTGAATACTCTACCCTCTAAAATTGTTGTGATCCCCTATACTTGTTGGTTATCAATTGCTCATCGGTATGTGACTCCTCCAATGGTCCAATTAGTTTTTGTTCTAGTGCCTTATATAATGCAGATTTTTCCTATTGTGGTGATTGTGTTTTTGAGCTTGCATGTCAAATTTGTATGGTCCCAAGTAATTTTGATGCATGATATAGTCTCTAGGCACTTGAGGCGGTAGCTGCTATGAGTCTTGTTGAGTTTTGTTCACCTTTATTTTCGTTCACTAAAAATTCCAGAAATTTTTCATAGAAAGAAAAGATGTCAAGAAGATTACTAAGAGGTTCTTCAAGATGGGGTTCTAAGGAAGATGAAAATGAAATGAAGGAGAAACCCAAATACAATCTTCCTCCTGTAGCAGAAATTCGACCATGTGAATGGCCATGTGATACATTCTTGAGGGCGGCCAGAATTTATGAAGATTTCTACTATTTGGCCGAGAATGCAGGCATCACCAAATCTTGGGATTCATCTTCATATGAGTCAATGTCCTCTTGAAGCTTGTTATTTCCCTTGAGCTTGGGGTCTTGTGGTGGATGATCATCTTGAGATTTTGTTCCCTTGGGGAGAGTATTTGCATACTTATCCTTTTGAGGAACAAACATGGGATTGGGGTATTAACCTTCTTCCCATTCAACTCCATTACCGTTGAAGTAGCCAACACCATGGTTCTTCCGGTATCCTTCATGCTTGCATACAATCTCCTCAAATTGTTTGCACCCAGCAAGATTCTTGTAGATATCTTTCTCTATAATCCCTTTCAAAAGTTAATTTTCTTGCTCAAGTGTAACTTGGCTAAGAGAAGAGTTAGTGGGATCAATAGAACTACTAGAAGCAATATCATTGGATTTGTCATTTTTATTGCTACCAGTTGAAGAACCTTTCTTGCCTTTGTTACTAGTTTGCTTAGTCTTAACTTGTGGCATGAACGTGGACAAGAGAAGTCGTTTGGCTATATAAGAGGAAGTCTTCTTTCGAAGATCATCATTGATATCTTTAAGGAACTAATGCTCTTGCTCTAAGTTCGGCTTCTCGAAGCGGAGCTTCTCATGTGTAGTTTCAAGCTCTCTGTGATCTTGTAGAGTAGACTCATGAGATAACTTAAGAGTGATTAGTTCTTGAGTTAGTCATTCTATTTCCAAGTTATCATCATCACATGACTTATCTAGACAAGAGTGATTACTAGCAAGTTCATCTTGACTACCATTACTAGATTTGTCAAATACCAAGTCATCTTGAATTAACAAATCATCCTCATCACTATTGAAATCAAGATACTCGGGGTGTGATACCTTGGGGCCTTTAGCCATGAAGCAACTAACACTCCCTTCATTTGGTGAATCATATATGTCATAGGAGTCGGTTGTCACTAGTGCAAGTACGGCAACACCTTCATCTTGACCATAGTCAGAGTTGGAGTGATAGCTTCTCTCAAAGTGGTTGTTGGATTCGGAGCCAGAAACCCATTCACCAACATGAGCTTGATGTCTTCTTCTTGAGTAGCTCTTTGTGTACTTGTACTTCTTGTCTGAGTCCCCACTTCTCCTTGAGGGTTTTTGTTCATAACGATCATCCCTACTCCTTATATCTCTTCGAGGTGACTAGTCTCTTGACCTTTGTCTTCTTGGTGACTCTTCTTTCCTTTTGTAAGGAGTTGTTCACTCATTGGAGTAGTGTCCGGGCTTCCCACAATTGAAGCAGTTTCGGTCACGACTTAACGAACGCTTCTCTTCATATCTTGAGTTGGAGCTTTGATCTTTGCCTATATTCTTGTAGAACTTGTTGAATTTCTTGACCATGAGGCTTATCTCTTCATTTTTGACAAGGTCGTCACTTGAGGTAGAGGGAATATCACTTGTGGCCTTGTAAGCACTGCTAGACTTGTGGTGAAGCTCTTCCTTTTCCTTGAGTGTCATCTCATGAGCAACAATCCTTCCAATCACTTCCGTTGGCTTGAGATCTTTGTAGTTGGGCATCATTTGGATCAATGTGCATACGGTGTCATATCGATCGTCCAAGGTTTGAAGTGTCTTCTTGATGATGAATTTGTTGGTCATTTCTTTGCTTCCTAAGCCAGCAACCCAAACCCGGTGGCACCGAAGCAGAATCGGTTGCACCGAAGGGTTAGGGTTTGGTTGAGTCTGTCTAGGCTGAGAATCGGTGGTACCGAGTGGTAAGTGTTGGTTGCACCGACTTGGATATTTGGCTTTGGACAGACTTTTTGTGGAAGAGCTTGTGGGTGTATGTGGTGACTATCACTTGTGCATGTATGAGCATTTTGTTCACCAACAACACCTTACCCCCTTTTGATAGTATTGGCTTTCCTATGGACTCAAAGTGATTTTTCACAAAGTAAAATGTAGAGTCCTCTTGCTTGAAGCTTTGTCAATCTATTTCCTTGCATCTTGGGGTATTCCACAATCCATTTGCCAACCCATCATTGAACTTTTCCTGAAACATGCTTAGTGGAAACATTAGTTCAAAGACATATATGTTGTTATTAATTACCAAAACCACCAAGGGAGCAAATGTGCTTTCACTGTACTGCAGGCAGGCAAGACTGGGTACCCCCGGTCCCAGAACGCCGACAGGCTCCACCAGGCCATGCCAGGGGGATCTGGCACGCCCTAGTGGAGGGTGGCCACTATGGGCCCCCTCTTTGGTGTCTTATGGATCCAATATTCCTCATATATTCCAAAATAACTCTCCAAAAAAATTTGTTCCATTCCGAGAACTTTTATTTGTACACAAAAAACAACACCATGGTAGTTCTGCTGAAAACAGCATCACTCCGGGTCAGTTTCATTCAAATTATGCAAATTAGAGTCCAAAACAAGAGCAAAAGTGTTAGTAAAAGTAGATACATTGGATACGTATCATGTAACACCTCTCTTCCCCACTTTAATCTCTACTTAAACATGGTGCTCAACTCCATATATTATTTCTCAATGATATTTGGCTATCCTATGATGTTTGAGTAGATCTCTTTTGTTGTATGGGTTAATTGTGGTATGATGTTATTGGTATGAGTTTTATGTTGATATCGTGTTGTCCTATGGTGCCCTCTGTGTCATGCAAACGTGAGGGATCCCCGCTGTAGGATGTTGCAATATGTTCATGATTTGCCTATGGTGGGTTGCGTGAGTGATAGAAGAACAAACCCGAGTAGGTGGGTTGTTGCATATGGGAGTAAAGAGGACTTGATACTTAATGTTATGGTTGGGTTTTACCTTAATGAACTTTGGTAGTTGCGGACGCTTGCTAGAGTTCCAATCATAAGTGCATATGATCCAAGTATGGAAAGTGTGTTAGTGTATGCCTCTCCCTCATTGCATATAACAAGTATCTATCATATTATATTCAATTGCCTATGGACAATCTTTATCTTGCGTTAGACAAAAAGATTTATAATAAACAATTTACTTTTGTAGTTATTTTATTAAAATAGCACCTAACTTTTATTTCCACGTTCTTTATTATCGTGCAAAGTACTTCTAGTTTTATTCCCGCAAAGTAGTTTCAGACTTGTTCTAGGTAAAGCAAGCATTAGTGTGCGTAGATTTGTATCGGTGGTCAATAAAACTTGAGGGAATATTTGTTCTACATTTAGTTTTTCGTTGGGTTCGACACTCTTACTTATCGAAAAAGGCTACAAATGATCCCTTACACTTGTGGGTTATCACTGGCCATGGCCATGGCCGTGTGTGTGGTGTGTGTACCGCGTGTTTGTGTGTAGTGTGTGACCAGCCCTCTGTTTACATTAGGGGGTAATCCCCAATTAAAACAAGCCCCCATGTTAGACTATTTCATGTTCACGTTTAGTTATTAGTGAGGATTAATTTAGTGAAAATTTAGCCTAACATAAAATGATATGTGGCCTCCATGTTTTTTTGACCCTCATATAAAATATGTGTAAATGACATGTGGGCCTCACCTGCCCTTTTCACTACTCAAATTAGCTTGGTCAATTCAGATTAAATTAAATACAGACAATTCAAAAAACATTAAAACATTGGAAAATCATATAAAAAGAATTCGTAATCCGGATGAAAATAACTTATATATAAAAGTTGATCAGAAAATATAACGAATCTGAATATGCCATCCACATACCTATCACACATCTCTAACATAATGAACATTGACAATTTGGAACTGAATCAATATACCGAATAATACCTGGAACTGTAAAGTATTGCCAGATATTTTCTCTCTTCCTTTAAAATGATTAGGCATGCATTACAGCATATACCAACACATTTGCCAAGATATCCATCTATGTTGCATTTGTATGCCCGTTATTTATCTGTTTCCCCCTCTCCTGTATTCTTTTGGTAGACCCCGAGACTGTTGTTGACCCCGAGTACGACTACGTCGACGATGACCCGTCCTTCTCAATAGTGCTTCCAGGCAAGCAAACCCCCTTTATCATTCCAATACCCCCTATTCCTTGTCTCTACTGCTTGCATTAGAATAGAGTTACTATTACTCCTTTATCAATACATCCTAAACTGTCGCATAGCCTGTCCTTGCTACTACTATTGATGCTTTAGTTGTTATCCTTTATGCTTAGTATAGGTATGCTAGTACACCATCAGTGTCCCTACACCCTTGTCTATGTGCCATGTTGTATTACCGGGTCATGATTCCTTTGGGCGATGATCATGGATATGCCTTATACTACATACTATATATGCTACTTCGGTGGACCCCAGACTTCGGTGGCCCACGACATGGAGCGAGGTGGACTGCAATGAGATGCCGATGAAGACAAATACCATCACTACTTTATATTATATACACTATAAATGGTACATGATATGATTAAAGTCGGGTCGGCTTGGAGAGAACCCACGAGTGATTCATGTTTGGCAGAATGACACGGGAGGTGATAACCCACAAGTATAGGGGATCGCGACAGTCTTCACGGGTAGTATTACACCCTGATTTATTGATTCAACACAAAGGGAGACAAAGAATATGTATTGGCCTTAGAATTTAGGATCACTTTTAATTTTCTCCATCATAGATATTTCCTTTAGTTTGCATAGTAGTTTCTCCAAATCATCTCTATCATTACAAGCAACAAAGTCCCCCTATATGTCCTTATCCATAACATAACCCTCAGGTACATTAGGCAATTCGTATCTATTGGGAGAGCGAGGTGTAACAGGTGTATCAAAATCTTCATCGGTTTCAACATTTTCAAGTTCTCTAGTTTTAGCAATATGAGCATCAATTAATTCTCCCGGTGGCACAGTTTCAGTTTCATCAAGAATAGCAGTAGTATCATCATTAATTTCAAAATTATGTCATCAAGTTCATGCGACATATCAGGACGAGCAACGGGTGGTGGTGTTATAAGCTAATTCAAAGTAGTAGGCGAATAAAAAGCAGAGCTAGATGACAGTTCCTTACCTCCTCTCGTACGAGAGGGAATGATCTTGTTTCGATTATCTTTCATATTCTTCATAGTAGAAATTGCATATCCTCCAGAGAACACAATAAATGGAGCTATGCTCCCCAGCAACGGCGCTTGAAAATAGTCTTGATAACCCACAAGTATAGGGGATTGCAATAGTCTTCGCGCATTGTATTACACCCTGATTTATTGATTCGACACAAGGGGATCCAAAGAATATTTATTGGCCTTACCAGGGATATCTTCGTGTAGCAAAGATTTTAGTAGCTCAAAAGAATAGTAGTAGTGATAGTAATAGTTGCAATGTTGTAGTAGTTCAGACAGTAGCAGCAGCGGTAGCAACTTAGCAAGATCCATTTATATGTAAAGCATAGGCACGTGGATCGGTGATGGATAATGATTTAGATGACATCAATCATGTAGCTGTTACACACTAGAGCGACATGTAACTGGTTCCAATTCATCTTATAATGTATGCATGTATTCCGTATATAGTCATATGTGCTCGCGATAATAACTTGTATGACATCTTTTGTCCTACCCTCCCGTAGCAGCGGGGTCCTGTTGCAAACTAAGGGATATCAAGGCCTCCTTTTAATAGAAAACCAGAACAATGCATTAACACATGGTGAATACATGAACTCCTCAAACTACTGCAATCATCGGAAAGAATCCCAATTATTGTCACCTTGGTGTATGCGGACCAAGAAACGTAATAAGTGCATACAACTTGCATGATAGGATCCAAATCACTCTTATATTCATGAAAACATAATAGGCTCAGATCTGAAATCATGGCAATCGGTCCCTAGTAACAAGCATTAAGCATAGCAAAGTCGTAGCAACATCAATTTCAGAACATAGTGGATACTAGGGATCAAGCCCTATCAAATTAACTCGATTACATGATCAATCGCATCCAATGCCATGACCTTCTAGCAAGACTACAAATGAAATATTCACTCCCGATGGTGAGCATCATGGTGGTATTGATGAAGAAGGGTTGGTGATGACGATGATACGTCTCCAACGTATCTATAATTTATGAAGTATTCATGCCATATTTACAATAATTCTATAGGGTTTTGGTATGATTTTATTAGAACTAACCCGGACTTACGTTGTTTTCAGTAGAACTACCATGGTGTTGTTTTTTGTGCAGAAATAAAAGTTCTCGGAATGGGCTAACAATTTAGTATGATTTTTTCTGGACCAAAAGAGACCCCCGAAGCATTGGATTTGGGCCAGAAGAGCCACAAGGAGGTCACAAGCCTGCCAGGCGCGGCCATCCGCCCTGGCCACGCCTAGCAGGCTTGTCACCGCCTCGTTCCACCCCTTAACATGATTCCAATGACAAAAATTCCTATAAATATAGAAACCTCCAAAAAGAAACCTAGATCGGGCATTCCACTACCGCAAACCTCCAGAGCCACGAAAAACCAATGGGAGACCGTTCCAGCACCCGGCCGGAGGGGGGAACCATCACCGGAGACCATCTTCATCATCCTGGCGGCCTCCATGACGAGGAGGGAGTAGTTCACCCTCGAGGCTGAGGGTATGTACCTGTAGCTATGTGTTTGATCTCTCTCTCTCTCTCTCGTGTTCTTGAGATGGCATGATCATGATGTACCGCGAGCTTTATTGATATAGATGAATCATAGGGAGTTTTCCTCTCTCTATCTTGTTGTGATGAATTGAGTTTTACCTTTGATGTTTACTTATCGGATTGACTCTTTAAGGATTTGAGAACACTTGATGTATGTCTTGCGATGGGATATCCGTGGTGACAATGGGATGTTTTATCTATCCACTTGATGTATGTTTTGGTGATCAACTTGCGGGTTTCTTGACCTTGGGAATCTATGCATAGGGGTTGGCACACGTTTTTGTCTTGACTTTCCGGTAGAAACTTTGAGGCGCTCTTTCAAGTTCTTTGTGTTGGATTGAACATGATGAATCTGAAATTATGTGATGCATATCGTATAATCAAGCCCATGGGCACTTGTGGTGACATTGGAGTATCTAGGTGACATTAGGGTTTTGGTTGATGTGTATCTTAAGGTGTTATTTTAGTACGAACTCTAGGGATGTTTGTGACACTTATAGGGACAGCTCATAAGATTGATTAGAAAAGATAACTTTGAGGTGGTTTCGTACCCAACAATAATTTCTTCGTTAGTTCTCCGCTATTTGTGACTTTGGAGTAAACTCTTTGTCGCACGAGAAGTACTTATATACAATTCAACTATGTCAATAATGTTGAGAGAAATTGCACTAGTGAAAGTATGGACCCTAGGCCTTGTTTCCAAGCATTTATACAACGTTTTGCTCGCTATTTACTATTTGTTACCTTTCTCTTTTATATTTTCAGATTGCAAAAACCTATATCTACCATCCATATTACACTTGTATCACCATCTCTTCGCCGAACTAGTACACCTATACAATTTACCATTGTATTGTGTGTGTTGGGGACACAAGAGACTCTTTGTTATTTGGTTGCAGGGTTGTTTAAGAGAGACCATGTTCATCCTACTGCTCCCATGGATTGATAAACCTTAGGTCATCCACTTGAGGGAAATTTGCTATTGTCCTACAAAACTTTGCGCTTGGAGGCCCAACACGAGTCTACAAGAAGAAGGTTGTGTAGTAGACATCATACGACAGGGACGAATCCCCCTCTTCGGAGCCCGAAACAGACTCTGGATCAGCCCTCCCGAGGAAGCACAAGAGGTGGCGGTGGATCCATCTCGTAAAATGCGGTGAAATCTTCTCTCCTACTTGTTTTTTCAAATATGTGAATTTATAGGACTGGAATTGGGGTCGAGGGAGCCACATGGGACCCACGAGCTATCAGGGCGTGCCGAGGGGGTGGGTGCGCCCTGTTAGCTTGTGGCCCACAGGTATCCCCCTTTAGTACTTCTTCGCTCTATAATTCCTCATACATTCCAGAAATAATTCAAAAAACGTTTTGTCCAATTCCGAGAACTTCTATTTCTGCACAAGAATAACACCACGGTAGTTCTGCTGAAAACAACGTCAGTCCGGGATAGTTCCATTCAAATCATGCAAATTAGAGGCCAAACCCAGAGCAAAAGTTTTTGGAAAACTAGATAGGTTTGAGACGTATCATCATGTAGATACCTCCTAGAAGAGAGGTGGGCCTGGTCCTTGGTCAATGTCCGTGGTTACTCCTTAATAACACACTTAACGAGCTCGTTGTATTTGATCTGAGACTTTCACTGGCATATACGCACTAACCGAAACGCGGGATAATGGTTTATGGGGCCCTCGATGTTGTACGGTTTCTTCTGAAACCTATCGAGATGTCATATTTCAGAGATGTGGGCTGATTATTGGGGTGGACGGTAACCGTCGTCTTTGTATAAAGAGGTGGTTCTGGTCCTCGGACAGTCGCGTAATGTACAGGAGTGCTTAGGGTGATTAGCACATGAACCCTTCACACTTAGGATTTAGACCTGCGAGTTGACATCTCTGGAGAGCCTAGGTAGGACTACATCGTGTCGATTATCCGAGGTCGGGCACTACCCAAAAAAATGTGTCCTTTGAGAGGTAATCGAGCGTATCAGGTTATGTGGTGCACCCTGCAGGGAAGTAATCGATTTGAATAGCCGTGTCCATGGTAATAGGACGACTTGGAGTTGTATCCCGACCTATTACAACTAAAAATTAATACTTGATAAAATACACCAAGATAACACACATATACCCCCGGAGATCGATTTCTTGCAGGGAGTCAAGGAATGCATCTCTGGGCAGGTTATCGCTATATGTATGTGCAAGATGATACCATATACGCTCCTCTCTTCTACTGCTGAAAGATATAATTTTTCATAAGATGAGCTTCTCCCCATTATTTCGGCATTTATGTAGTTTAGTCCACATATACAACCACATTCCTTTGGTACCGATGCATATCTAGTATAGTTCTGATATTAGTCTTGCGAGTACTTTGGATGAGTACTCCCTGTTGCTTTGCTACTCTTGTCGCTTCGACTCGGTTGTTGCAACAGATGGGTGCACCAAGGATGCAGGTCCCATCCCAGGAGGCTACTATGTGGACGGTGTTTGACTAGGAGTAGTCCGGAGGTCCCAGGTAGGAGGCCTTGCCTTTCGATATACTTGTCATTGTTATGCTCAGCATTCTTAAGCAAACACTTGTCTAACTATGTCTATACTCAGCTAATATTTTCTTTGATGATTGTTGTATTATGGGTCCTCGTGACCCAGGCTTGTAATATAAAGTTTTATGTTTAAATTTTTGTGATAGAGTAGTCTTGTGATATTGACGTGAGTCACCGTTCCTGATCTTGCATGATGCATGTATGGTCAGTGCAAAATTATAAACGGGGGCGTCACAGGGAGGTGCCCCGGTAATCTATCATCATCACTTTTATCATTATTATCTATCTTAGTTTGAGACCTAGCTATTTCGTGATTTAGAAGAATAAAAGTTTAGTATTGTTTTGCTTAGAGTGTTTGCTTTATTATCTATTGATATGTCTCCAACCTATCTATAATTTTTGATTGACCCATGCTATAATATGTCAATTAATATTATTTTTGAGCACTAACCTATTAACCCACTATGAAGTTCCAGATGTTGTATTATGTGTGTTTTAGCTTTAATGGTTTACAGTACCAAATGAAGTACAATTACCACGAAACCTTTTTATTATTTTTCTAGACCAAAAGAAGACCTAGAAGCTTCGTGAGAAGACCGGAGGCTACACAAATGATCCACCACACATTAGGGCGTGCCCAAGGGGGTCGTTGTGCCCTGATATGTGGTGGGCCCCTCGGCTGCCTCCCAACGCCCCTATTTGGCCTATAAATCCAAATAAATCCAAATAAAATAGAGATCCTCCCGAAACACTTTTTCCGCCGCCGCAAGTCTCTATTCTGCCGTGTACCCATCTGGAGCCATGTTCCAGTGGCTTGCCAGAGGGGGGGTCGATCAAGGAGGGCTTCTACATCAACCTTGCTGCCCCCACGGTAATGTGTGAGTAGTCTACCATAGACCTAAGGCTTCGTAGTTAGTACCTAGATGGCTATATCTCTGTCTCTATTTCTCTCTCTCTCTCTCTCTCTCTCTTGATCTTCAATGCAATAATCATCACATCTTCTCTTTGATCTATCCGATGTAATTCTGTTGTGCGGTGCATTTGTTGGGATCCAATGATTTGTGGGTTTATGTTCAAATTATTCATGATAAAAGATTTTAGTCTTCTCTGGAATCTATTATGATTCTTATTTGCAAGATTATCATAGCTTCATAAATCTCTCTGATCTATTGAAATAGTTTGGCCAACTAGATTGATATTTCTTCAGTGAGAGGGGTGCGTTGAAGTGGGTTCAATCTGGCGGTGCTCTATATCCCAGTGACAGAAAGGGACATGACACATCTTTGTATTCTTGGCACTAAGGATATAATGATGGGTTAATTCAGATTGATTGATTTCTGTTTGTCTAGATCATGTCACTGTTCTCCAAGCATTACTTTGTTTTTCTTAATACTCTAGATGCATGTTGGATAGTGGTCGATGGGTGGAGTAATAGTAATAGGTGCACACAGGATTTGGCCTATTTTCTTATGGACGTGACGCCTATATACACATGATCATTGCCATGAATATCACATAACTATGCACTTTTCTATTAATTACCCAAGAGTAATTTGTTTACCCACCGCATGCCTACTTCATGAGAGATGTCGCGAGGGAAAACAATGGCCCCCCAAGTCTATCTAAATATATATTTACAAAAGTATAAATTACCTTGGTGTCATTATTTATTTTCTTTTTTATTTTTCAATTTATAATTATACCACCAACCACAATACGTATTAGCTTGCAAGTAACGAGTCCAAGGGGATTGACAACCCTCTTGCCCGCGTAGGGTGCAAGTGTTTGCTTCTTTGTGTGCAGTCACTGAAGATAGGGGTTGCATGCTACTCCTATTGGTTCAATAAACCTTGGTTCTCTACTGAGGGAAATACTTATATATACCGTGTTGT
Source organism: Hordeum marinum (assembly GCA_022496015.1). Lineage (NCBI taxonomy): Eukaryota > Viridiplantae > Streptophyta > Magnoliopsida > Poales > Poaceae > Hordeum > Hordeum marinum. The sequence goes on along the minus strand of CM039674.1, from coordinate 300,201,364 downwards.
ATCACATGCTCCTCTTGATGGAAAACCCAACACAGATCACAAGCATCATCTATCTACACTTGTAGCCGAGTAAGAGAGTTATATAATAATGTTTAGTTTGAGTTTGTTTACTTTAACCCCATGCATCTATCATAGCAATGAGATGAAAGAAATAAGAAGATCATATGCTAATTGCATGCGGAGTAATGACTTTAGACAAAAAGGAGTATGCTTGATAGAAGTTGTTGGTAGTTAACAAACATAGTGTTACTCATTGATACAATCCATGCAAAAGTACAAAAGGGGAGAGGATATTCACATATAAATATACTATCTTGGACACCTTTTATGATTGCAAACCCCAATAAATATGTTTTACGTGATCAAATAGTTCATGTTGGACAAGGAATACAACGTAATGAAATTATGATTTTTTACATGCACATAGAAGTTATATTGTCATGGATCCTCTAACATGTGGAGCTTGTCTATGATCTTTTGCTAGCCAAAAGTCCACACTAAGCACAGATACTACTTGTGCATCCATAAACCCTAAACCCTGTTTCTTTCCATGAGAATCCACCATATCTACCTATGGACTGAGTAAGATCCTTCAAGTAAGTTGTCATCGGTGCATAAAGCAATAACAATTGCTCCTAAATATGTATGATCTTTTATTGTAAGGGAAAATAAGCTTTGTACAATCTTGTGATGGCAAAGAAATAAAAGCAACAGACTGCATAATAAAGGTTGTTATCACAAGGAGCAATATAAAGTGACATTCCTATTCATTAAGAGCTTATACATTCTAAATTTAAAAGTGCATGATAACCTCTGCTTCCCTCTACGAAGGTCCTATCTTTTACTTTTATGCAAGAATCAATAATGTTTATCCCTATCCCAATCTATTAACTCTTTAGTTGGCAAGCATCATGTGTTGGGGAAATATCCAGGCATATATATCCAGTTGGATGTAGGTGATCATGAGTTATTATTTTTGATATTATCCTTGAGGTAAACAAGTTGGGAGTAATAAACAATAAAGCCCCTATCTTCCTATGTCTCTAATGGAAACATTTGCTCCCAAAAATATGTATTGAGTGTCAGCAATCATACAAGACTAAATGATGGTTGGGTACGTGAACTTGCCGAAATGAAAGCTCTTACATAGACTCTTTCCCTGAACTATGATGGATTTTGATTGTATCATTGACTAAGCACATTGTTTGTTGGTTGTCAATAAAGCTTATGATTCATACTTCAACAATTATGGATAGATTGTTACTTGTTTATGAGAAGCTATATGATGAATAATTGCTACTATGTTAATAATCATGATGCTCTCATGTCCATATTCTGTTTTTATCGAAACCTCTCTCTCTAAAACATGTGGTCATTATTATCGAGTTCGGCTTTCACTTGAGGATAAGCGAGGTCTCAGCTTGGGGGAGTTGGTGCGCCCATTTTGCATCATGATTTCATATTGATATTTACAATGTTTTTGGTCATTATTCCACTTTATGATACAATTATATTGCATTTTCTCTCTTAATTTGCAAGATTCACACAACGAGGTTAACTGTCAGAAACTAGAATTATGGAGCTGAAAACCATGGAAAAAGGTGGAAAATTTGTGGACTCCAAATGACCTAAAACTTTGGGTTGTTTTTTTTATGGAATATATAATAATTATTGAAGCTAAGATCCACCAGAGGGGGCACACTCCCCCTGGCGCGCCCTCTTGCCTTGGGAGGCCCACGAGAAGGCTCTAGTGCCCCTCTTCTTCTATATCAAGGGTTTTGACCTAGAAAAAATAAGGAGGATACTTCCGCGATGAAGAGCCACCATATCAAGGCAGAAACCTGGGCAAGAGCACTTTTGCTCTTTGACAAATCGAATCTGTCGGGGAAACTTCCCTCCAGGAGGGGCAAATCGAAGCCATCATCATCACCAATCCTCCCTCCTTCGTGGGAGGGCCAATAATCATAAACATATTGACTAGCACCATCTCATATCAAACCCTTGTTCATCTCTTGTACCCAATCTTTGTCTCAAAACCTCAGATTGGTACCTGGGGTTTCCTAGTAGTGTTGATGGCATCTTGTAGTTGATGCTTGTTGGTTTATTTGGTGGAAGTTAATATGTATAGATCCATTATCATATTCATTACACCTATGATCATGAACATGGTGATTATTTGTGAGTACTTACCCTAGTTTGCGCCTAAGGGAAGGAACTTTGGAGTAATAAGTAGATGATGGGTTGCCGGAGTGACACAAGCTTCAACCCTAGTTTATGAGTTATTCCATTAGGGGCTGATATGGATCCACACATTTCATCCTATGGTTAGATTTATCTTAATTCTTGTTTCGTAGTTGCAGATGCTTACAAGAGGGGGTAATAATAAGTGGGTTTCTTGTTCAAGTAAGAACAACACCCAAGCAATGGTCCACCCACATATCAAATTATCAAAGCAGTGAATGTGAATCAACTCAACATGATGAAAGTGACTAGACAGAAATTTTCATGTGTCCTCGAGAGCGCTTTGCTTTATATAAGAGAATCCTTTGCTATAAAAGGCATTGGGTTATCTTGTTGTGCACTTGCTACCATTGGTGAATTTAAGAGCCAGGCTTCGCGTGGCTTGAGCCTACCCTAAAAAACCATGATTTTCTATTTAGTACTAAGCATCAAAAGATTTGGCAGTCCCAGTCCAAAAAAACAGGTGCAACCGGCCCATATAAACCAACTACGCCACGCAAAGCTTATCATGCATTTTCATCCTGGATTCACTACCGCTTGCTACTATTTTATATTGTTACTTTTTATGAATTATCTTGCTACAAAACTATCTATAACTGTTACTTACAACACTTGCAAAGAACACCTTGCTGAAAACAGCTTGCCATTTCCTTTTTCTCCTCATTGGGTTCGACACTCTTACTTATAGAAAGGACTGTGATTGATCCCCAATACTTCTGGGTCATCATCCACCAAGGACTAGCCGCACTCGGGGAGATCTTCACGAAGTAGGCGATCTTCTTGCCCTTACAAACTTGTTGCTTCAACTCCACATGATTTGGAGGCTCCCAAGCAACAACTAACCAATCTAGAAGAGACCACTCTCCAAGAGGTAATATATGTTGGTTTGGTGATAAAATCCTTGCTCTTGTGCATCAAAAGATAGTCTCCTCAACACTACATCACTCTCTCAAAAAACAATCTTGGTAGAAGAGGATGATTGGGAGCAAAGAAACTTAGGGACACTAGAAATCAAGGATCTATTGGTTGGAGTGGAATCCCTTGATCCCAACACATGAGTAGGTGGTACTTTATGAGAAAGCAAAATGGTGGAAGTGTTGGTTCATTCTGATGGCTCTCTCAATGAGTGAAAGGAAGTGGATGGGGTATTTATAACCTTCTCCCAAAATCCAACCGTTACAACATTATTGCCCAACTCGATGACACCAAAGATAAAACTCTGTGCTACTCACTAGTACAAAATGTCCTAAACTTTGGCTTTTCCGTGAGACCAAATGAAACTTCTAAGTGAGACTGGTTCAGTTAAATATAGGCACATCCAGTACTTGGGAAACTTCAAAAGTTCAATCTCAGAAGTTCCAAAATTAAATAATTCGTTCATAGAAGGTTGGTCACTACTTTTTTGTTCCACCGACTGCAGTCTCAGTTCCACTGAGTTAGAAGGGTTTGGCTTAGGATTTTGCTTGGAGTTGACTCGGTGAGACTGAAGGGGAAATCTTGGTGGCACCGAACAGGCAAATTAGTGTTTTGGCAAGAATGTTTTGTGAGAAAATGTTTGAGGCTTTTGGTGGCATATATGTAAGAACTTGACCATTACCTCATACACCTTAATAGTACTAGATTTCCTATGGACTCAATGATATCAACACACTTAAAATTATGGTCTTGAAGCCTTTAACAATATGATTCATTTGCATCTAAGGGGTTCTCCTCACATTTCCAAGCCAATCCATTCATTAGACTTTTCCTTAAATATACTTTATAATACTATTAGTCCAAGATACCATGTATGTTGTCATTAATCATCAAAACCACCAAGTGAGCATCCGTCCTTTCAACTTATCGCTAATATATTGCTTCACCCATCCGCTTCGGGGGAAAACCCAATGCAGCTCATAAGTAGCAGTGGCTACCATTTTCGATGAAGTGATCTGACTACGAGCGTATGAGGACTTCACGACTTATCAAACTCTTCCAACTCTAAGAGGTTATTGTTGGGAAACGTCGCATGGGAAAAAAAATTCCTACGCACATGCAAACCTATCCATGGTGATGAGCATCTACGAGAGGGAGAGTGGATCTACGTACCCTTGCAGATCGCTAAGCGGGAAGCGTTAAGAAACGCGGTTGGTGTAGTCGAATTTCTTCACGATTCAAATCGCCGAGCGTCCCGCGATCTAATCACGAAACGCCCCGCGAACCAATCATGAACCATACCACGATCTCGTCACGATCCGTCCCGCGATCCGATCACGAACATCCCGTGGCCTTGATCACGATCCTTCCGATCTAGTACCGAACGGACGGCACCTCCGCGTTCAGCACACGTGCAGCTTGATGACGATCTCCACCGTCTTGATCCAGCAAGAGGAGGTGGAGAGGAGGAAGATTTGTCCGGCAGTGTGACAGCGCTCCGGAGATGGTGGTGGAGTTATTCCTGCAGGGCTTCGCCTAAGCACTGCACAAATCCGATCTAGAGGAGAAACTATGCACTGGAGGTTAGGGTTGCACGTGGAAGAAAGAACTAGTTCAAAACCCTTGAAACCCTCTAGTATATATAGGAGGAGAGGAGGAGGAGAGGAAGCCTTGGCCTCCAAGGCTAGCTGGTTCGGCCGGCTAGGAGGGAGGAGTCCTCCTCCTTCTACTCCAAGTAGGATTAGGACTCCTTCCTTATATAGCCCCTTTTTGCCTTTTTCCACCTTTTTCCTTTTGGTATTTTTCCCTCCTGGCGCCACGGGCCTTTGTGGCTGTTACACCAGCCCACTAAGGGCTGGTTATTATTCTCCCACAGCCCATGGACCCTCTAAGGTCGAAATACCTCTCTCGGAGGCCTCCCGGTACACTACCGATGAGCCCGAAACTTTTCCGCGACCAAACTGGGACTTCCTATATATGAATCTTTACCTACGGACCATTCCGGAGCTCCTCATGATGTCCGGGATCTCATCCGGGACTCCGAACAACCTTCGGTCACCACCATACATAACTCTACACTACCGAAACGTCACCGAACCGTAAGTGTGCAGACCCTGCGGGTTCGAGAACTATGTAGACATGACCGAGACACCTCTACGGTCAATAAACAATGGAGGTACCTGGATGTCCACATTGGTTCCGTAATACAAGATCCCGCAACTAACAATTAGTCACATTGCTTGCAAGGCTCATTGTGATGTTGTATTACCGAGTGGGCCCTGAGATACCTCTTCGTCACACGGAGTAACAAATCCCAGTCTCGATCCATGCCAACTCAACAGACACCATCGGAGATACCTGTAGAGCACCTTTATAGTCACCCAGTTACGTTGCGACGTTTGATACACACAAGGAACTCCTCCGATATCCGTGAGTTGCATGATCTCATGGTCATAGGAACATATACATTGACATGCAGAAAACAGTAGCAATAAACTGACACGATCATACGCTACGTTTGTAGTTTGGGTCTTGTCCATCACATCATTCTCCTAATGATGTGATCCCGTTATCAACTGACATCACATGTCAATGGCTAGGAAACCCTGACCATCTTTGATCAATGAGCTAGTTCACTAGAGGCATACTAGGGACACAGTGTTGTCTATTTACCCACACATGCAATGAGTTTCCAATCAATACAATTATAGCATGGATAATAAACGATTATCATGAACAAGGAAATATAATAATAAACACTTTATTTATTGCCTCTAGGGCATATTTCCAACAGTTATTAATTATGTCGGAGCATGATCAACCTGGACACGAAGGTCTATTTCATGCAGGAAGCCAAGACCAAGCTCGAAACTAAAATTGCAATCCAAATTTGTGAATGTAAGAGGAAAGCTTTGTTAATGGAGGTGGGGTTATGTGACATCTTGGTCTGATCATAGAATGCAAATGAAGGATGCAAAGTTGCACCTATGACAAACTTTTAATCTAAATAAAACCAAGTCTGAACGGTGCCTTAAGGGCTCTATTTATAGGGGAAAGGGAAGGGGATTTCATCCACCCTTGGCAAGGTGGGACTAAAACACCTCTGAGTCGTTTCCCCTACAATACAGACTCTAAAACAAGCCTACAAAGTAATATTTCAAAATTACATGGGCCTAGTCCTAAAATAAGGTGGTGCAACAGCTATAATAACCGATGGACGAAATTTATGAATAGACATCTTGTATATTTAGTCCATGTCCTTGTATGTCATCATGGGGGCTTCAAAGTGTTGAAAACAACACTAGAAACATTGTCACCGTTCCCTTCGCGTGCGCCTTTGTCTCCATGCTTGATCTTAATCCAGTGTTCATCCCTCTTGTACATCCTAGGCCCTTCATTAGTAATGAACACAAATGTATCTATTTTAGGAAACATCATATTCTCCTGAACGTTAGAATCATTCCTAAGAAACGAAAATCCAGATAATTTAACTGGTGTGTACGAGCTCTAGTAATATGTCAAGTATGTATAGTAGCAGGGATTGTGGGTATAAATGTGGTATTAATGTCCTCATCATCCTCCCCTTCTTGAAATAAAGTCATCCGTGATGAAATCTCATCTTCCTGACCCAAATAAGTGGAACTAAGCCCAAAATCTGCAGGCAACTCATGTTTTTATGCATTATCATTTATTTTATCTAAAACATTAAAGGGACTATCAGCATGTGGCATTAGCTTTGACTTGCGCAAATCAGGAAACCTATCTATACACAAATGTAACCAAACAAGATCTCTAGGTGAAAAGACACCATATTTTCTACCATTTATCTCCAGCAAGCTTATATTTAGAGTTCATACACTCAATGATTTCCTTAGTTAAACCATGTATTATTAAGATTGATTCACCACGTTCTTCAACATCAGAATTAACCTTCTCTGAAGATGGAAGAGGCAAAAAATTAATAGGTGCACAAAGTAGAAAACCATACACAATTTCAAAAGGGTACATCTTAGTAGTAAAATCTAGTGAACGTTATAAGGAATTTCAATACGAGGCAAGCATTCTTCCCACATTTTTAGGTTATTCTCCAAAACAGCCCTAAGCATAGTACATGATGTTCTATTGACTATTTCAATTTGTCCATCAGTTTAGGTGACATGTAGTACTAAGAAGCAGTTTAGTCCCTAACTTAGCCCATAAACATCTCCAAAAATGGCTAAGAAATTTAGTAATACGATCTGAACCAATAGTATTTGGCACACCATGCAAGCAAATAATTCAAGTGTGTCATTTTCAAAAATCTATCTCAACAACAAATATGTTATCCCTCCCCTTCTTTGTTCTATGTAAACCTAATACAAATTCCATAGATGTATCCTCCCATGGAATAGTAGGTATAGGTAAAGGCATATATAAACCATGAGGATTGAGTCGTGACTTAGCTTTTTCACATGTAGCGCAACGAGCAACAAAACGCTCAACATCGTGTCTCATCTTTGGCCAAAAGAAATGTGTAGCAAGTATGTCCTCCATCTTATTCACACCAAAGTTTCCCATTAATCCTCCTCCATGTGCCTCCTTCAACAACAAAAGACAAACAGAGCTAGCTGGAATACATAGCTTGTTAGAACAAAACACAAATCCATCATTAATGACGAACTTGTTCCATGTTCTCCCTTCTTTACAATTCTACATCACATATTTAAATTTGACATCATGGACATATTGATCTTTGATGGTCTCCGATGCAAATATTTTAAAATCATGTTATGAAAGCATATTATAAGGATGATACAATGCATTAGCAAGAACATTTTATTTACCCTTCTTGTGTTTAATGACATAAGGGAGAGTCTCATTGAATTTAACCCATTTAGCATGTCTACGGTTCAGTTTTGCTTGAGTTTTAATGTGTTTCAAAGATTCATAATCAAAATGTATAATAAATTCTTTGGGCCATAAATAATGTTGATATGTTTCGAAAGTCCGAACAAGAGCATATAATTCCTTATCATAAGTAGAATAGTTCAGACTAGGCCTACTCAATTTTTCAAAAAAGTGTCAAACGGGTTTGAAATCTTGTAATAACACAGCTCCTAATATTATTAAAATCAAGAAGTTGGAGTAAAGGAGCGTGTCTTCACTTATCTTTCAATACAATGAAGGCTTGTGCTTATATGGTAGCCCAAACAAATGGCACATCCTTCTTTGTAAGCTCATTGAGAGGTGCAACAATGGTGCTGAAATCCCTCACAAAAAGACAAGAAACCAATGAGGCCAAGAAAAATCCTCACTTGGGTGACTATCTTGGGCTGCACCCAACTCCCAATATCTTCAATCTTTGCTTTATCAAATTTAATTCCCGGTAGAGTAACAACATAGCCAAGAAAATATACTTGGTCGGCACAAAAGGTGAACTTCCCAAGGTTACCAAACAAACGTGCATCATATAAGTGTTCCAAATGTTCCTCCAAAGATCTTCTATAAATCAGTATATCATCAAAGTAGACTACCACAAATGGCCCAATGAATGCCCTTATAACTTCGTTCATTAATCTCCTGAAAGTGCTAGGTGCATTAGTTAACCCAAAAGGCATGACTAACCACTCATATAATCCAAACTTAGTTTTCATTTTTGTTTTACATTCGTCTCCCAGTTTCATACTAATTTTATGGTATGCACTATGCAAATAGACTTTGGAGAAAATGGTAGGGCCACTTAATTCATCAAGCATATCACATAGCCTAGGAATAGGACGACGATAACGAATAGTAATATTATTAATGCCTCTACAATCAACACACATACGTCATGTACCATCCTTTTTTGGCACTAGAATAATAGGAACATCACAAGGACTTAGGGGTTCGCGTATATAACCTTTGTCCAGCGGCTCCTGTACTTGATGCATAATGTCCTTCGTCTCCTCTATATTGGTATGGTATGGCTCACGATTGGGTAGTGATGCACTGGGAATTAAGTCAATTGATGCTCAAACCCTCGAATAGGTGGTAATCCCGATGGCATGTCTTGTGGAAAGACATCAGTGAACTCCTGTAAAATGTTAGTTACATCAGGAGGCAAAGAGGGAGGCACATCCTCAAATGAAAATAATACTTATTTGCATAGAAAAATGCAAATCAGTAATAACAGAATTTGTGGCAAGTAAACATCCACTTTTCAATTTTATTTGAGATGCAACACTAGATGATGGTTTATTACGCTTATTGTGTTGCTCAAACTCCTTAGCCACAATATGATTTTCACTCTTATTCTACTCCAATTTTGCTTTACTAGCTCTAGCAATGTCATCTTTCAAAATTTGTCCAGGACAAATAGGAAGCAAAGTAATATTTGTATCCTTACACTACAGGAATCAGCCACTTTGTCGTCAGCCATTGCGGACGGCAAAGGCTTTGCCCTCCGCCAGCAGACGGCCAACCTTCCGGCTGAATAAGCCACGGTAAAGGGCGCTTTGTCGTCTGCTGGCGGACGGCAAAGACCTTTGAATCTTTGTTGTCCGCCAGCGGACGGCAAAGGGCATGGACGACACACGTGGCAACTTAGCTCCGTTAAGGGCTTCACGACGTGCTTTGCCGTCAGCTGGCAGACAACAAAGACCTTAGTTCTTTGTCGTCTGCGAGCGGACGGCAAAGCACCTATTTATTTGCCGGCCTAGGTGGGTTCTTTGTCATCCGCTCGCAGACGGCAAAGAACTAAGGTCTTTGCCGTCTGCCAGCTGACGGCAAAGAACCCACCTAGGCCAGCCTAGTGCTACCCCTAGGTTGCACAGGTAGCTGCCATATGGCGGCTTTGCCGTCCGCCAGCAGATGGCAAAGTGTCTATATAGCCCATGTTTTTTCTTAAAATCATTCAATTTCATAGAATATCACATATATATATCCAACATATCAACAATACAAGTTTCCAACAAGTATACCAACAACAAGTTTCAACAAGCATACCAACAATAAGTTCCAACAACATATCCAACATATAAGTTTCGAACAACATATCCAACATACAATGGTTTCCAACAACATATCCATACATACATATCTAAAACAAGTTTCCAACAAGTTTCCATAAACAAAAAGGAAGCACAAGTAGAAGAGTTCACTCCATCAATGCAAGCTTCCTCATCTATAGCAAATCTGCAAATCAGGAAAAATGAAAGTTAGAAGAATAAGAAGACTAGCTAGAAGAAAAAGAAGAAAAAGAAGAAGAAAAAGAAGAAGAAGAAGAATTTATCTTCTCTTTCTTTTTCTCCTCTCCTCTCCTCTTCTCCAAGGTAGTAATGCCATTTTCTAGCTAACTAAGCATATCAAGTAATTTTGGAGGAAAAAATGCTAAGTATAGGTCATTTTATAGCTATCGTAGGTAGAATATATCATTTTGTAGGTAAGTAAGGTTATTATGTCATTTTTGAGGAAAATAAGCTAAGTATAGGTCATTTTGGAGCTAAACCAAGGTTATTATGCCATTTTTTACCTCAGTGAGCTAATTATGTCATAAATGAACTAGCTAAGCTAATTATAGATCATTAGTGAGATATCCTAGGTAGTTATGCCATTTTGTACCTAAGTGAGCTAATTATGTCATAAATGAACTAGCTAAGCTAGCTATCGATCATTATTGAGCTATACTAGGTAGTAATGCCATTTTCTAGCTAACTAAGCATATCAAGTCATTTTGGAGGAAAAAATGCTAAGTATAGGTAATTTTATAGCTATCCTAGGTAGAATATATCATTTTGGAGGTAAGTAAGGTTATTATGTCATTTTTGAGAAAAATAAGCTAAGTATAGGTCATTTTGGAGCTAAACCAAGGTTATTATGCCATTTTTTACCTAAGTGAGCTAATTATGTCATAAATGAACTATCTAAGCTAATTATAGATCATTATTGAGCTATCCAAGGTAGTTGTACCATTTTGTACCTAAGTGAGCTAATTATGTCATAAATGAACTAGCGAAGCTAGCTATAGATCATTATTGAGCTATCCTAGTTAGTTATGCCATTTTCTAGCTAACTAAGCATATCAAGTCATTTTGGAGGAAAAAATGCTAAGTATAGGTTATTTTATAGCTATCCTAGGTACAATACATCATTTTTGAGGTAAGTAAGGTTATTATGTGGTTTTTGAGGAAAATAAGCTAAGTATATGTCATTTTGGAGCTAATTAGGTCATTTCTTAAGCTAATATGCATTTGTTAATGAAAACACTTGGGAAAACTTACCATCATCACGGAGGTGAAGGACCGGTAGGGTTTGCACCAGGGTGAGATGTAGAAGGACCGGCCGGGGTTGCGGTAGACGCAGAAGGATCGGTCGATGCTTGTCGAGAGGCACGCAGCACCAAAGATCATTTGCAATGTCTCCTTAGTATGATGCAACTCAAATGTGAATACTAGTAACTAATGACCATTCAAATGAAACTCACCGTGGGTGCTATACCAATATGGAGCATCGACGGAGGGGTCTGACCATTGTTTTGGCACACGGTCTGCACATTTTGTTTTCACGAGCCATTCATATTAGTTAGTGATGAAACAAACATTACATGCATGATTTGGCTAATATGCAGGAGAAACTTAGCACGAGGAGCTCGTATAGGGCCCGGTGAGACGTGTCATTCTGGTTCCTCTCCTCCTCCAACAACCTAGTCGTCCTCTCCTCCATGTACCTCTCCCTCTGTGCCGCCTGCCTATTTGCCTCCGCCAGAAGCTCCTGGGCCCTAGCCTCAATGGGGAGCTCCATTGGCCATGGACGAGGCCTTATCTCAGGATCAGAGCTCGTCTGGCGCTTCTTGATCTCCGGGAGAGTTCTAGGACAACGTATCAGTCCATCCCCAATGGCTATCGAGCCATGGGGCCTCCCTCCACCAGATATCATCACGAGCTCTGGATCAAAAGGACTCTGGCTCGGGTTGAAGTCATCCCCTTTCCTCGCCTTCCCCTCATCTCTATACCTCACGAGCTTGTTGTGGGAGGAGATATTGCTAAAGCTCTCTGGATGATCGAGGTCATCCTCAGAGAATGCCTCGGCCTTCTTGTACGAGGCAGTATGGGCCATGGCATAGAGGTCGAATAGAGGTGGCACCTCCTTCTTGTTTTCTCGCGCCTAAAAGAGAGGACCCCTATATTAGTTAAGGGCTCAAGCTAGAATGAAGAATGAAATTGCATGAATCATGAAGCAAACCACATACCCAGTTATCCCCAAACTCAAATAGGTTGGAGCTCCCTTGATGGTGTGGCACACCTCTCATTTGGGCACGCTTATCCTTGGCCTTGTTGTGTTCGGCTAGCCATTCGGGAGACCACTCATCCACCAATGCCTCCCAACAGTCCATCCTATCCGCACACCATCTTGGGGGCACCTAAGTTAGACAAGAGAAATTTCAGCTCTACGCCTACAAATCAAATCAATGAAACTAAGTACAAGGCCTTAAGAATAGATAATTACCTTCATTAACTTCTCCTTACTCAGATAATTTTTGCGGCACTTCTTCTTGGCCCTCTTAATGTTAGTCGAGGCATAGTAGTCTCGAATAGCCTGCACCTGAGCCTCGTGCCATAAGTTCTGTAGTAGGCGCTTGCACTTGGCTTCGAGAACAACAGCCGCTTTCGCCTCGTCTTCCTCAAGACACCTGTAGAAGGTCTGCAATCAAACAAGACAACACTAATTAGTACAATCACTAGGTGTTGTTGATTTTTAATTCTGTAAAAGAGAAATTACCCAGAAGCGACGGATCACAATGTCAGCCACCGTCTCGCACAACACACCGTCGACCATCTCCTCCGGCGGGGCCGAGGCAGCCTTGTACAGCTCCCAGGTCAGTGCTACCTGTGGATCCTCACCCTCACCGGGCAACTGGACCTTCCCTGGGAAGTGGTACCGGAGAAGCACACCAAGGACCTGGTTGGGCCTGTGGACACCACGCTCGTATTCCAACCCCTGCAGTATGACAAGGCCAACACATTAGATATTAATTTGAATAAACATGAAGGCAAAAGGTTAAAAAAGAGTAAATGCACTTACATCTCCACATTAGGCTCAATCAACCACCTCTGCTCGCGGGTCGTCGGCACGGGCGGGAGCTTTGTACAACCATGCTAGTAGACCTTCTTGCCCTCCTCAGCCAGCTCGCCCTCGCTATAGGTCTCCTCAGACAAGTTGTCCTCACCACCATCAGCACGGCCACTAGCCTCCGGAGTCACGTGGGACGAATACTCTAGGACCCGAGTCTCCTGGGACGAAGACTCTGGAACCGGAGTCTCCTGGGACGAAGGCTCGGTGACCCGAGGCTCGTCGACCCGAGGCTCGTGGACCATAGTCCGAGACGGGTCCAAGTCAGACGGGTCCACCTGAGATGGAGCACTCCTGTGGTCGGGAGAATCAACTGGGGGTGGCGGCGAGGAAGGCGCAACAGCCTTCCAACCTCTAGCACCTCTCTTCGTCTTCCCCCGACTTCTCCAGGTCGAAGAAGAAATGCTTGTCGGTGTCTGCATCTAGTGTAACAGCGCTCTTCGTAGTTGTTGGGGTGGAAAAATAGCACCCCTCCCAGCACACGCCTAGGAAGGAGGCTCAGAGCGCTCTCGACCCCCGCCCACCATCTGTCAACACCTGCAATGACAAAGAGTGAACGAAATTAGTTCAACATAAAAAAATTGAATACCTAATAACATGAACTAATTAATAATATATATGTATATAATAATAATTGAATACCTCACCTTACTAATATTAATCTGCATCATCTATATATGCTCCGGGATCAATAAATGCATAATCATCATCACTATCAGTAATGACGTGCTCATCAGCATCATCAATAAATGCATCAACATGTGGAAGGCCTCTATGTAATCGGTCAAGCATTGTCAGGTCATCCGCAGTAGTAACCTCTTCTTCTTTCGTCTCTTCTTGTTCCGACTCAGGGGTGAAGTCGGGTTCACTATCGTTGTCGACCTCAATGTTCTGGGGTGAAGTAGAGCGGTTCTTGAAGCGTTTTTTGGAAACATGTGTTTCTTGGAAGAATTCTCCTTCATATGTGTCTGGGTTAATGTGAGGTTCGTAATCATCTTCACTGAGGAGAGGTGGTCTAAAATGTGGCAGCACATCATAAACGACATCCCAACCTTTCAAATTTGGATCCGTTTGGCAGGCCCACGGTAGATAGAAAACTTGGGTCGCTTGTTGAGCCGTAATATAGACATCGGGAACATCTAAATGGGTGCTTTGTTTGATTTCGACTAGCCTTATATGTTCATGAGTCCTTCTAGTCTCCTTTGGCTGGAACCAATAACATTTGAAGACTACGACGTTTGGTGGGTTTTCACCGAAGAATGTAAGTTCATAAATTGCTTCAACTCTTCCATAATACTCGACCCCTCCTTCACTGACAGCGGAGTCACAACAATTTATAGACTTTCGGTCGGCCATAGATAGCTCTTTGCCAAAAGTACGAAAGCGATACTCGTTGATGTCGTATTTGTCAAATGAACGGACCTTATAGTCAAAACCATTAGCGACTTGTCTCAATTCGGAGTCCATAGACTCTGCATTAGCCTACAAGTTTAATACGAAAGGATTGTTGCCTTAGCTGCAAATTAGGCAAAGAAATGAAATCGTCTAATTAATGGAAATTACTGTTTGCTTGAACCAAGAGATGAAACCGGGATAGCCGCCTCCATGCTTTGCCAGAAGCTCATACTCTTCGATGGAATCCTTTTGGATCACCACTCCATCCGAGAATTTGGCGACGTATCGACTGTATCACATATCCGGGAATAAGAGCATTTCAAAGGAATTAGAAGTTGCGAAACAATGTACCAAGAACTTACTCGATGTACGGCCGCACTTCTATTAGGTCGTTGAAGATATACAACGAAATGGTCCGCCATTCTTCGACATCCAATGCTATTGATTTTGAAGCACCGTCTGGTGCGAGCTTCCCTTTGAATAGGCTGAGGTTGGATCGACCTTTTTCATGGTCGCTATCATTGTACCGAGGCTTCGGATTATGCAAATGACGATTCTTGGCTTTGTAGTGTGCTGTCACGAAGTTTGCCGCCTCCTCAGTAATGAATGCCTCAGCCATAGATGCTTCAACTCTACGTTTATTTTTCCATTTTGCTCGAAGCGTCTTCTGCATCCTCTCAGTTGCGAAGCACCAACGATTTTGCACGCCCCCCCCCCCCAATCTTGCCTCGGTCAGGAGATGCAAAATCAAATGCTGCATTGGATTAAAGAAGCCCGATGGGAAGATCTTTTCTAACTTGCAGATCAACTCCGACGCCAACTCTTCCAGTTCATCTAGCACGCCAGATGATAGTTCTTTGCACAAAGAGCACGGAAGAAATAGCTCAGCTCTGCCAGTACTGGCCATTCATCCTCAGGGATAAAGCCACGCAACATCACCGGCATTACCCGCTCAAGCCATATGTACCAATCATGACTCTTGAGACCAAATATTTTCAATTTGTCAAGACTCGCTCCCCTCTTTAGATTCGATGCATACCCATCGGGGAACATCAACTGCATTCTCACCCACAAGATCATTTCCCTCATAGCTGGCCTTCCAAGATTGAACCATGCCTTTGGCTTCCTCCAGTTCTTCTTTCCTTTCGGTTGTCGAATGTTTTGTAACGGTCTATCACATAGAGCCTCCTGGTCGACTCTAGCCTTAGGATTATCCTTCGACTTCCCCTCTATGCCGAACAATGTACCAAAAAGGGCCTCCGCGATATTCTTTTCAGTGTGCATCATGTCGATATTGTGTGGGCAAAGGAGGTCTTTAAATTAAGGCAGATCCCACAAGCATATCTTTTGAGTACAGGCATGTTCCGTATTATACCCTTTGAAATACCCTGGATGATCTGGATCCGGCTTGAGAGCATTTATCTGATCCAGGATCTGTTGGCCTGTCAACGCAGGTGGTGCAGTGTTTTTGACAACTCTACCTTTAATGAAATTCTTCTTGTCTTTTCTGAACTTATGGTCAGGATCCAGGAACTGTCTATACATGTCGAAGCAAGAAAACTTGCGACCCGCCTCCAGCCAACGGAACTGAAGATCTGCCTCGCATGTGGGGCACGGAAACCTTCCATGCACACACCAGCCAACGAATAGCGCATACGCCGGAAAGTCATGCATCGAATACATGTACCACACATGCATTTTGAAGTTCTTTTTTGTAGCAGCGTCGTATGTCTTGATCCCATTATCCCAGGCTTCTTGCAATTCATCCTTAAGCAGTTGCATGTACACATTCATATTCTTCCCCGGATATTTGGGCCCTGGAATTATCAACGTCAGGAAAATATTCTTTCTTTTCATAATCTCTCCGGGGGGAGATTGAGTGGAATGACAAATACAGGCCAACAACTATATTGTGATGTCGTCATACCATACACATTGAACCCATCCATGCTGATGGCAACTCGAGGATGCCTTGGATCTGCCGCTTTATCCTTATGTAATGCATCGAAGTGCTTCCACGCAAAAGCGTCTGAAGTGTGTCCCAACATCGGATTCCCATCTGCATCTAGTTTTGTTCTTTTTCCCAATTTATGCCACGTCATCTATCTAGCCGTCTCTTCGACCATGAAAAGACGTTGAAGTATTGGTATGATTGGCAGATACCGAAGAACATTGGGGATTTTGGTCTGACTCTTCTCACCCATACCGTTGTCTACTAGAACATACCTGGAAGCACTGGAAATGGGGCAATAGTTCAAGCTCGCATACTCAAGCCTAAATAAGGCAGATCCATTCTCACAGGCATCTATCTTCTCATAGGGCATCTTAAGCGCACATAGGATTTTGTCCGACTGGTACAGGTTTGGTGGCAATACATGGCCTTTGGGTAGAAAGCGTCCAAATATCGTCATCATCGCGTCATAGCATTCTCTTCCCAGGTTGAACTGAGCCTTTAGAGCCATTACTTGCGCGATGGCATCCAGCTGACAAAGCTCAGTGTGCTCGTGGAGAGGACGTTTTGAAGACTCCAACATTTCATAAAAGGCCTTTGCAGATTCCTCCATCTCATCGTCCGAATCTCGAGCATCATCAAAGTCTTGCACCTTGTCTTGGATCCCGGTACCATGCTCGTCGGTGCGAGATGAACCACCTCAGCTCTGGCATGTTGGGTAGACTCACCATGAAATGTCCAGACCGTATAATTAGGCGTAAAACCCCACTTCTATAGGTGTTTGATCATTTGAAACTCTGACTTCTTCTTACAGTTGTCGCAATCGACACAAAAGAACCAGGTTGTTTTCTGTCCATCTGCAAATGCGACTCTCACAAACTCCTTGGTTTTTGTTATCCATTCACGGCTCATGTCTTTCTGACTAGTGTGACCGGTGTACATCCACCCACGATCACTCATCTTGCCTAGCTACTGGACACACACAAAATATATACATAATTCAGCAAACCATATTCATTAATTAATAGAGTTTGTTAGTTTTATTACGTCGATGCAACCTAGACGCTAGTAGGTAAAGATAGGTCCTAATCCCACCCGAGTATGTGTAGATTGGGTTCGTTTTCCCATGCTCTGCTCCGGATCCAATGCACAATTTCGGCAGCACCTCCCCGCTGTTCCACTGATACACGTCTCAGCAATAAGCAGAGAGGATGTGTACCCAGAGAACAACAGGGAGGCACTGACGAAATTCTGCATCGGATCCGGAGAAGAGCATATGGGAAAACGAACCCAATCTACACATACTCGGGATGTCCATGGATAACGTTGGACAATTCGAAAGAATCACGGTTATAAATATGCTAATAAATGCATATTTATAGATGCAACCCTGTCGAACGGGAGACGCATAGTGGTCACGCATACTGATGATTGAAGACACCTATAGCTAGCAAGTATCATCGGCACGAAGACCGGAACAGAAGAACTGAAGGGGGCAAGAGGAGATGTCATTTGTGCTCACCCACGAACGTAGGGGCGGATCTCGTCGAACGCACGGGGAGGTCATTGAACGCACGGGGAGGTCGTCGAACACCAGACCCTCGCAGCAACGAAACAACTGCACATTTAAATCCATCTAATCAACATAAATATGATTTTCTGTATAAAAAAATCGAAAAATATATGACCTAACTCATAATTCACAAATATATGACCCGTGTTGTGTCAGTGTCGGGGTCGGGATATCGGGGGTGTCATGTCGGGGTCGGGGTGTCGGGGGTGTCGTGTCGGGGTAGGGGTGATGTGTCGTGGTCGGGGGTGCCGTGTCGGGGTGTCGGGGTGAGGGTGTCGGGGGGTGTCGGGGGTGCCGTGTCGGGGTGTCGTGTTGGGGTCAATCCTCGACTCCTTTTCCCCTCGATCCTCGACCACCGACAATCTAAATAAACGTAAACTAAATCTAGGGGTGTCGGGGTCTCGGGGGTGTCGTGTCGGGGTCGGGGTGTCGAGGGTGTCGTGTCGGAACTAAACCCTAAACTAAATCTAAACTAAATCTAAACCTAGCTAAACCAAATCTAAATAAATAGGAAAAAACAGGAAAAAAATCACCTTAGGGTTTGACGGTGCGGCTCCGATGACAGGGCGGGGCTGGGCGGCACGGCGCCGGTGGCGGGGCGAGGTGGCGCAGCACGGCTCCGGCGGTGGGGCGGGGCAGCGCGGTGGCCGCGGCCTGCGTCCGCTGGGCGGGGCGGTCGGTCGGCCGGCGACGAGGCGGGCACCGGTGGGGGGGCTGGCCGGTGGCGGCGGGGGCTCCGAGGGGTGGCGCGGGGGCGGCGGCTCGGGATGGGGCGACGGGGCGGGCGGCGAGGGGCGGGGCTGGTGAGGTGAGGGGAAAGAGAGAGGGGTGGGGCGACGAGGCGGGCGGCGAGGGGCGGGGCTGGCCGGCGGTGGTGGCTGCTCCGGGAGAGCGCGGGGGCGGTGGCGGCTCGGGCAACGAGGGACGGCGTGGGTGAGGTGAGGGAGAGAGAGGGGTGGGGCGCGGGGGTTAGGTAGGTTAATCTGTTTGCCGTCTGCTAGAAGACGGCAAAGAGACTAGCTAGTGGGGTGGGGCCGGGTGGCGGACGTTACTTCTTTGCCGTCTGCTAGCAGACGGCAAAGAAAATGACCGTTAGCTGGTACCTGTTAGTGGGCCACCCTTCCTCTTTGCCATCTGCTAGCTGATGGCAAAGCTAGTTTGCCGTCCGCTGGCAGACGGCAAAGAACTAGCTGATGACAAAGAGCTTCTTTGCCGTCAGCTAGTTCTTTGTCGTCTGTTTTCTGGAAACTGATGGCAAATAGTTGCTTTGTCGTCTGCCAGCTGACGGCAAAGAAATGGCAGACGGCAAATTTGATGTTTCCAGTAGTGTTATGAACAAGAGTATATTGATTTATCTTACCATGGTGTACATATTTTCTATCAAATTGCGATGGTCTACCAAGTAAATCGGAGCATGCTTGCATGGGTACAACATCACAATCAACATAATCATCCTATGTAGCAATGCTAAAATGGACACGAACATTGTGTGTTACCTTAACCTTGCCACTGTTGTTGAACCATTGTATGTAATAAGTATGAGGGTGTGATCTGGTGGTGAGATACATCTTCTCCACCATATTCATGCTAGCCAAGTTGTTGCAACTCCCTCCATCAATGATGACGCGAACAGAACGTTCCTTCACAACTCCATTTATATGAAACAAATTGTGCCTCTGATTTTGCTCAGTGTGTGTTACCTGCACACTCAAAAACACGTTGAGCAACTAAACTTTCATACTTGTCATCATAGTCAGGAGCCATGTGTTGTGTCTCTTGTCCATGGTCATCAACACCCTATTCTTCACTTGCAATAAGATCCAAGTCTTCTCGTCATAATCACTAGCGGACTCATATCGACTATTCTCAGAAACAAGCATTACTCGCTTGGATGGGCATTCTCTTGCATACTGACATCATGTGTTTGCCCTATTGATCCATGGATGAAGAAGAGTTATGTGCAGGACCCAAAGGTGTGCCCTTGACGGAGGGTGTTGGTGGTTCTTGTTTTTTGCTATTTTGGTTGGAGTTGGCGATTGATGTAGGTTGTGCTACAACAGGATGTGCAGAAGTAGATGACATATGTGGTGTCCATGATGAAGATCGTCATGTAGAAAATTTAGTACTCGCCAATGCCTGACGATCCTGCACTTCATGTTCAGCATTGCAAGCAAGATGAAATAAACGAGTGATAGTATTATACTCCTTATACTCTAGAATGTTCTGAATCTCTATATTTAACCCACCCGTAAAACGTGCAAGCATCCTCAAAAATATCACATCCAATCATTCTGGTTTGGAATTCCTGATAATATTCTTCTATAGAATTTTTTCCTTGTCATAAACGCTGCAAATTTTGAAGTAATTTGTGTTGATAATATGGTCGATCCCAACGAGTACACATAGCAGTTTTCAAAGTTATCCAACTAGTAGGGATATTATCATGATATATTCTGCAATGTTCACACCACCAAACACAAGCAAAACTAGTGAATGCACAAACAAAAACAACAACACGTCTATCCTCGGGATATTGCAAGTTTGTAAAACGTTGTTCAATTTCAAATTCCCAAGTATGATATACATGGGGAATGTATTTACCCTCAAATGGTGGAACATTCAATTTAAGTTTAGGGACACTGTCATGACCTCATACATCAGGGGTGGTGTAGCACTACCATTGCGATTGTAGCCACGTGGATGACCTGGTGCTTGTTCTGGTGGTTGCTCGTAGTAATGATTTGGAGCAAACTCTTCTTCCTCATCATAATCACCATCGTAGTCAATGTTCTGTTCAGCCATAGTACCAGCAGCAGCCACAGAAACCACAACAGTAGCAATGACACCAGAATGTTGGTCTTCCTCGAGGGCACATATCGTGCGCGCCCCACATGATTCAAAAGGGGGTGTTGTTGTTGCAGAGGTGCAACATGTGCAGCCGATGGTAGACATGTGAGCACTTCATTGAACTTGGCCTTAATCTTGGTGTCAAATGTCTTCTCCAAACTATCTAGCTTGGCCATGGCGTCTTTAAAGTTGTTCATCAAGTTCTACACCTGTTCACCCATCATTTGTTAAAATTTATCGTGGAGCTACTTGTTCGTCATGCTCTCCCAGTCTAGCTCGTCGGCTTGTGATCCTATCATGGTTAGCAATAATAGAAACACACAAGAGTATCATCATATAGAGTACTAGAATGTGGGGGTGGTGGTGTTGTGGAGATGTCACAAATCCCTCAAGCGAATCTCAAATTCTTATTAGTTCTTACCAAGCAGTAGGCGGTGATCGGCAACCCTTGTAGTCAAAACTCTTAAAAGCTTGGATAGAGCAATTACCAGGTGGAGTCAAACGCACGACGTAGATGTGTGTGGAGCAGTGAAGGCTTATAATATGGTAGCAAAAAGGGTTAGAAATAATTAATTAGGAGATGCAAAGCTGAATTAATGCTCAACGAAGGTACTGTGCTAGTCCTAGGCTAGACCATACTAGAGACGCGGCCTAGAACATTAACAAAATCACAAGGTGGCACGTAAACAAAGGAGAAGCATACTCTGAATCTCGTTTCCCCCTATTTTCAACTTTTTCACTTTTTTCCTTTTTCTTTTGCTCTGAATTTTTTTTCTTCAAAAAAGTCTCCAAATGGTCTAAGAACTGCCTAGCCTGAATTTTCCAGACTTAGTTTTTTTAGACTAGAACTAATTTTCTTCTACGGCTGAAACAAAAGTTGGAGAGTTCGACTTGATCACGACACGTAGTATGGCGTGATCTGGAAATCAATAACAAAGAAGCAAATACTAGACTCGGACTATGATTGGTGGTGGAGTTGAATATGGTGGAACTTGACTTGGTAATGGATATATGTAGGGACGGTACAACACGGTCTAGTGGCGAATCTGTGATGGAGGAGGACTCGGATTGGCCTTATGGTGGCGTTTATGTGGTGGTGTATATGGACTTAGATTGGTGATGGATTTGCGATGGTGGTATATGGCAGCAATGATGACGATCGTGCGGCGGCGGTATATGTCAGCGGTGATACATATGGCGTGGTGAAGGTATCTGGCAGCGATGAAGATGGTGTGGTGGCGACATAATAACTTGTGAACAAAACTCAAAATTCTAAAGGAATAGACGCTACGACCAGCAACTTGACACGACGATGCAACCGCAAATTCAACAAGGCAAAACACCATTTTTTGCAAAAGCATAGATTGGTTTGGATATGATGATCTAACCCTAATTTCTTTATGGCTTTTTTTGTGGACTGTAGGTATGAAGAACAGATGCGATCTAAACTATAAAAAGCTGGAAAAATCTCACCGAGCAACCAATCTGATACCACTTAATATAGGTGAGGGTGTCATGTCTTTCGATGAGATGATGGCTATCATTTTCATTAAAGTAGAATTTGACGACCCGAGTACGAACGTACGGAGACGTCGCACCTTAGTAATCACTAAACCAACTCCGAGAGGTTATTGACAATGATGGGGCATGATCAACCTGACCATAAAGGTATATTTCCTGCATGCAAACGAAGAAGAATCAAGAAACCAAAATTGCAATATGAATATTATGAATATAACATGAAGGCTTTATTAATGGAGGTGGGGTTTGATGACGTCTTGGTCTGGTCGTAGAACACAAACGAAGGACGTAAAGTTACAGCTATGACGAACTTTAAATCTAAACAAAACTAAGTATAAACGGTGCCTTAAGGTTGTATTTATATGGAAAAAGGGAGGGGATTTCGTCCATCCTTAGCAAGGTGGGACTAAAACACCTCCTGAGTCGTTTCCCCAACAATACAAACTCTAAAACCAGTCTACAAAGTAATATTGTGAAATTACATGGGCCTGGGCCCAAAATAAGATGGCGCAACACCTATAATAAGATATGGACAAAATTTATGAATATATATCTTGTATATTTCGGCCATGTCTTTTTATGTCATCATGGGGCTTCAAGGTGTTGAAAACTCCACTAAAACACTGTTCTGGTTCCCTTCGCGCATCCCTTCATCTTCATGTTTGATCCTGCTCCAGTATTCATCCCACGTGTCCATGCTATTCCCTTCGTTAGTAATCAACACAAATGTATCTATTATAGAAAGTATCATATTTTCATGAACGTTAGAATCATTTCCTACCTGATAATTAACGTGCACGAATTCTAGTAATTGATCCATTATGTATAGTAGCAAGGGTTATAAATGTAACTACGATGTTAATGTCCTCATCAAGCTTGCTGAGAGAACCCATGCCGGCTTCGAAAAAAATACGCAAGTCCTTCTTTCGGGCCAATGACGTGATAGTGACTGGTACGAAGTGCAAGATTTCCTGGACAAGGGTTAGCAAGCTCGGGGCACGGGGTGGCCTAGGCGTACGTGACATGCATATGTAGAAGACATGTATGCTCATGAAGCCGCTAGCCCGTGTACATGCTCCTCCCTCGACGACATGGCAAATCATGGTTCATGAACCTTTTTTTAGGAAATTCATGAACCTTTATTAGTGGTCCTCCTTACGGGATCTGGGCAATTCACATCTGGTTGACACGCAGTTCTGGAAGTTTTTTATGGTTATATTGTCGCTCTTTCGCGTCTGCACCGCCCGAGTGGTTGGGGACGGGCGTCACATGAATTTCTTATGGGATCTATGCATTTTTTATATTCATATTCCTCTTCTCCGATGCCTTAGCTATGGGATTGAAATCTCCGATAAGGGGTAAACTTTGACCTAAACCCGGGCGTACATCGGGGCAGGCCGGGTTTCACGCCATGCTTGTAAAAGCCTAAGAGTCTTTTCACAAGCCCAAGCCCGGCCCGAATCCAAAAATGCACTCTTTTCTTAAGCCCAAGCCTGATCAAAAATCAAGCCCGGAACCTGATAGCCCGGCCCGAATGGTGTTTTCTAGAGTTCGTACGTGTAAGCTCGTCTTGAAATCCTGAAAAAGAAAGTTTGAGCCTGGCCCGAACTACCTTTCGAGCTACAAAATGAGGCCTGGACCGATCCGAATGTCAAGCTAAAAGTCGTAAGCCCGGGATTTTCGGGCCAGGCTCGGGCTGGGTCATCGGACCAGGTTATCCATGCCCCGGTTTACTTTGACCTAAGGTCTTAAGCGACTATAGCTCCTCTGCGAAGGCAAGCTTCATGGTATCGCCCTGTGGGCCATAAACGCATGTAATCATCCAGGGGTGCTCTCGTTGAGCATGGTAGTAGTTTTGATGATTGTGTCTGGATTAGCATGAAACTCGAGAGGGTGAATAAGCGGTTAGACACGGTCATAATCACGACATCCCTCGTTCAGTCGGTCGAAAGGACGATATAGTTTGTGGTGTAAGGGAAACACCAACACAAATCACCTAATTGATCGTGATTGTGCAGATTGGACGGTTCACACACTTTTTGTCATTCAACACTAGTCTCCAACTGTTGGATAAGCCTCGTCTCGTTATCCCCACACACATTCGAGATGTGTTGTGGATATTTGTTACCTAAGACGTGTTCACAAACATTTGATGGGTCCGTTTGGTGAATCGCATTGGAGTTGACTAACACGGTCTAACATTTTAATACCATTTGTCCAACATTTTACAAAATGATTAAGATATATTATTAAAGTTCACCCAAAGTACAGAATACCATACACACAATAAAATTACATCGAAGGGGCTTCATCTCTTGGATACACAATGGAGGCCTGGGAGTCGTCGCGAACCATGTCGCGCAGACCTCAGACGTTCCAGCAGTGTACCTCTGTTAACGACAAGACGTCGTACTTTGATTAGAGTTTAGTACAATCATTTGTTTATCGACTCTCATAGCAAATCAATTCTTCTCAGCATACCAGCAAGAGAAAACTCAATAGATCCACTACTCCCGAACAGATTACATTACTTCCGAACAGGAGTATATTGGCGAATTTTGATTTGCAGGACGCGTGGATCTGTAGAACACGTTCAGCTGCTGCGCCAGTCGTCTAGTTGCGGACCACACCGTCGTTCCCGGCGAGCATAATGTACTTGTCACGGCGACTAAGCCCGGTGCATTCGAACCCGAGCGCCTCGCCGAGCCGGCGCTGGACCCAGTTGGCTACCTCGGTGCTGGTCCTCCCCCCTGCACGCGTCTGATCCCGTGGCACGGCGCCCAGGAACTCCACCCGGTACGCTGGCGCCGGGTTGGCGAAGAACGCCACGGGGTCGAGCCACTTGTGACCGCTCGCCGTCGTGCCATAGAGCGACGTCACCTGCGCGTCCAGCGCCACGGGCTCCATGTCGTCGGCCAGCTCGGCGAACAGTGGGCTGAACCGCAACAGGTAGGGCTCGCGGCAGGTGGTGCCCTCGGGGCACACCGCGAGGTCTCCCTGCTCCAGCAGCCGCGACATCATGGCGGCGTCGTGGTCGCGATCCCGAGTCAGCCGCACCGTCTTGATGGGCGCGATGATCTCGGAGAGCCGGCTGAGGCTGTACGTGACGGCTGGCACGGCCTTCTGCAGCGCCGCGGTGAGCATGATCGGGTCGACGAGCGTCCGGTGCGTGCACACGAACAGGACGCCCCTGCGCTTGCCGCCGGCCTCCGGGATGCGGCGGCCGGAGGTGCGGAAGCAGACTCCAGTGAACGCGCTAGCTGCAAAGCTGATGTTGTAGGGCAGGACGATGCCAATGGAGATGCGGATGACGGAGAGTATAAAACCGAGCGGCAAAAATAGGAAGAAGGAGAGCATGGCGGGGGCGGTGGGCAGAAAGGCGAGACGGCCGTCGTGGAAGATGAGCGGCTTCGGGTACCTCTCTCGCGGCAGACGGGCGGTCTTGGCACTCTCCCAGCTCACGACGTAAAGCTCCTGCGTTAAACCAGGCCACCGATCAAGACTCAGTAACAGTGGGGAAAAATGGTCTTCGGGCGTATAAATATTACTCCCTCTATAAACAATAATACGGAAATACAAAGATACTAGTAGTATTATGGTAGTCTAATGCCCGCACTTTTCTGCAGGTATTATTGGATGTTTTTGCTGAATTTAGTTAATAATATTTACTTCAAATATGTTTTCTCAGTATAGGCTTGCAAATTTAAAATGATTTTGAAACAAAAAAACAAATTGAAATGTTAACATTTCAATACATTAGTTCTCTAGGATCTTTTTTACCAACAAAAACTTTTCTAGGATCGTTAAGGCAATTTCAGTGATCACATTTATGTAAGTTACAACATGATTTTTCTAACATGTTAACATAAAAGTAATTATGCTTGTTTTCCTTATTTTCCAATATGTTAGATGAATAGACATTATTTTATTAAAGGGGGTGTATTTTTACAGAACTAGACGATGCCCCGTGCATTGCTGCGGAAAACATAATAAACAGATGCATAAATAGGTGATAAAAGACTTGCAAACAAATTGAAATTGCTCTCATTTTATATTTTCAAAACAATAACTCATACAAAGCACTTGACAAAATGATGTATAAAAATAGAAACTATTCGATTGAAGTAAACATGACGCCATTTTACCATTTTAAATAAAATGTGTATTATAATCTACATATATTTCTTCTAAACGTCCAATATATATATTGTTTATGCCCACACAAAAGTTAGTGAGACAATGGATGGATTAATGATCAAACAATAACTTATGACTACATGCATGACTTGATAATGTGGCACGGTTACATGAGGAGGAAAAATAATACTTATGACCACATGGATGACTTGATGATGTGGCATGGTTACATGAGGAGAAAAAATAAATACTTATGGCCACATGCATAGCTTGATGATGTGATATGATTGCATGAGGAGGAATAATAGGTTAAACACATGCACAAATAGTTGCTAAAGGACTTGCCGGAAAAAAAATAGAATTGCTCTCTTTTATATTTTCAAAACAATAACTCATATGAAGCACTCGGCAAAATGATGTACAAAAATAGAAACTATTTGATTGAAGTAAACATGATGCCATTTCAAACAAAATGTGTATCATGATCTACATATACTTGTTCTAAACGTCCAATGTATATATTGTTTATCCTCACCCAAAAATTAGTGAAACAATGGATGGATTGATGAGCAAACTATAGCTTATGACCACATGCATGACTTGATGATGTGGCACGGTTACATGAGGAGGAAAAATAATACTTATGACCACACGGCTGACTTGATGATGTGGCATGGTTACATGAGGAGAACAAATAAATACTTGTGGCCACATGCATAACTTGATGATGTGACATGGTTGCATGAGGAGAAATAATAGGTTAAACACGTGCACAAATAGTTGCTAAAGGACTTGCAGATTTTTTTTGGAATTGCTCTCTTTTATATTTTCAAAACAACGTCATATGAAGCAGTTGACAAAATGATGTATAAAAATGGAAACTATTCAATTGAAGTAAACATGACGCCATTTCAAACAAAATGGGTATCATGATCTACATATATTTGTTCTAAATGTTCAATGTATATACTGTTTATCCCAACACAAAAATTAGTGAAACAATGGATGGACTAGCGAACAAATTATAACTTATGACTGTATTCATGACTTGATAATGTTGCATGATTACATGAGGAGGAAAAATAAATACTTATGATAACATGCATGACTTGATGATGTGACATGGTCGCATGAGAAGGAAGAATAGGTAGTGGCTTGCAAGTATTTAAGATTAGAAGATAAATCTTTTCATCAAGGAGCATGTCCTTCCCAGAAGAGACATGTTTTTAGCAAGAGAACTGTGTTTTGACCAAAATACATAAAGGCATCTTCAATGAAAACCATAAAAATTCGTAAACGTCTCGACCGAGCTGTCCAGAATCTACAAGCCATCCAGCACGACACCTCATCGGTTTGTGGTCGAGTATGGTTTGAAATCCCGCAAACTAGACACAAAGCAGGGAAGCTTTGCGGGTGTCCGGGCAGCCGCCGCGCACGCATCCGACACCCTCTGTGTTTCTATCCAAAAACTAACATCTCCCACGTTTGCACCCTCTGCTCCCCTCGTTGCATTCATGCCGATCCCGCACAAAAGCACTTTTTCAAAAATCATAAAATTTTAGAAACATTCGTGAGTTTAAAAATATTTAGGAATTGAAATTTTGTGCACGAATATGAGAAAATATTCATGATTTTTAAATTATGTTCACGAATTTCATAATTGTTCAAGATTAAAAAATGGTCACAAAATTTTAAAATGTTCAATAATTTTCAAAATATCTGTAAATGTAAAAAAGTTCGCGAATGTGAATAAATCTTCAAAGATTTTAAAAAATGTTCACAATTTTCAAGAAGAGAATTTAAATTATGTTCCCGAATTTCGCAATATATTTATAAGTATGAAGTGCCATAATAATCTTTGGGAGGAATATAATTAATTCCAAAACCGAATAATGGCATGACAAAGTTTGTGTTATCCTCTAGTGTGATTTAAAATTTGATTAGTGAGTACTCTTAGTGACAACATTCATCTAGTACCTTCTCCAAACTAACTAAAATGACAAGGATATAGGTGTGGATGCATCTCCTAGTCCCTCATGTTAGCCTTTTTATGTGATGCATGGTTTAGAAAAACTTGAAAGGTATTCAATTTTTTGTAGAATACTTTATACCTAAATATTTGATCCATGCTACTCAACAAGCAGAGATACCAACTTGACATGTCAGCTTGAATGAAAAAAGAACTACATTAACATTCACCATACACTAGAAGGATTGGGCGCGCTTTGCTACGTTGTTAGATGAAAAAACCCTAATCACTCTGTTTTAAAATACAATGTGTATTATTTTTTTTAAATGTCAAACCTTTTAAATTTGGTTAAATTTGTAGATAGATATATCAAAATCCATAATATCAAATTTTGTGATTAGATTCATTATTAAATGAATTTTCATATTTTTATTTAATATTGTGGATATCGATATTTTTGCTCTCAACTTGGTCAAAGTTGAAGAATTTGATTTTACAAAAAATAATACCCCTTATATTTTGAAACTAATGTAATATTTCGTTTAATGGTGGGGGAGATGACATAATGTGTTTTATTTTTATTTATAATTTGGTAATTTCATGAGCCTTTCGTGGTGTGATTCTGTTTTATATGCTAACCAACCTCATATATGTGGAAAAATTTCTACATCGACGGCTGCATGGGCTTGATTGATATGATTCTGTAGGCCAGTTGATGTTGATTAATTTGAAAAATTGTTGATTCGATCAAAATCGTAAACCAAACCCATTAGAAATAGTGTATTTGTCTAAAGAATTGAACAAGTGAGTTTTCAAAAATTGTTGGAACAGTCAAAATTGGATGACCAATTTTAATTGGAGTCTTGAAGACCTCAATTGAATGTGGACTAATTAAAACTAAGATATATAGTGTTATAGAGATATAAATAAAATAACTAAATGAGAGAGCTTTGACAAGTTGGAGACCTCAATTGAATGTGGGCTCTTCAATTCTAGGGAAATTAGTGTTATTGTATATAGTATATGATACTTATATTCAATAATGTTATAAACTATACAATAACTAAATAATGTGTTGCGATGTGAAAAAATTTGCAAGGGTTAGTGAGTGATTTAGCTGACCATATTGATTTCAATGTGTCAAAAAAAATTGTTATGTAAACATTTGTTCGATAAGTATTTATTTGCTTACTAAAGAAAACAAAATCTATTTGATAATTAAATAAGAGGTGGGTCAGTTTTAATTTGTTTTCAGGGGAAAACCGGTCGAGAAAATAGAGTTGTTTTGCGTAGGGAAAAATCAATAAGGAGGAGAGAGAGAGAGAGAGATTAGTTGATGACAAAACTTCATGTTTTTTTACTGCACTTGCTTGTGAAGTTGATAGTGCTCGCGAGGTTGTCCTTAAATTCTTACTACACTTGCCTGATCAAGATTTATCTGTTTTGGGGATTCAGAATATGCATGAGATGATTGCTATCACAGCTTTTTATTTGTGGTGAGGAAGGAGTAAACTCGGGCATAAGGAGAAAATTCAAGTGGTTTTATGAGATACAAGCTCTTACAGCTAATTGCGTTGTTGCTTCCTTTCCAATCCCATCTATGAAAAGGGGAATTGGAGTCGTCCCCGATGGGTTTAAGCTTAATGTTGATGCTTCTTTTGATCATGACCTTCATAAGGGTACGACGGGAGTGGTTCTTAGGGACGGAAAAGAAAAAATCATGGCAGGAGGTTGCTGGAGAATCTGCTAGTGTGCGGACGATATCACGATGGAAGCTTTGGCGTTTAGATTCTTTCTATCCCTGGCGCAATGGACAGGATGCAATCGACTTGCCATTAATTCTAATAATTTGAAGGTGATTGATACGGTGAATAAGGGAGTTCGGTCAGCAGTAGTGGTGGCGACATTTTTTGATGATTTCTATTTTATTTCTTGTGATTTTCCTATTTCTAGGTTCGATCATTGTAATAGTGAAACAAACAAAATTGCTCATGAGCTTGCTATATCAGCTAGATCTTCTCCTAATGTAGATTGGTTTGAGGAGCCTTTAAATGAAATTGTCCATTTCTTATAAACGTTGCATGTGTGGTTTCAGTAGAATAAAGTTAGTATATTAAAAAAACTTTACGTTTTATTTAAATATAGGAGAAATGAAATACATTAACTTCTATGTATTTTGCTTTCAATTCTTATATTCAGAATATAAATACATTTTTTGTATAACCAAATATCACTGAAACAATTCTAACCAATTTCTGCAACAACGTATGAGGTATTATTTTTGTTTTGTTGGACGATAATTTAAGTATTTCTACGATTCCGACTCACCAAGCCAAATGCAGTGTTCTTACAGATTGCACAGTTCATGGTTGGATGATAAGATAAGGAGCAAGACGGGGCCACAACTACAACACAAAACAGACCATAAACCACCACTCGTTCGTTTGTTTTAGCCAAAAAGAAAACTGTCCAAAATCGGCAGATAGAGGAACCCTAGGTGGCGGCGCGGTGCTCCCTGGTTGCCGCGCGGGGCAGGGGAGTGGGAACGGGACACGGGACAAGGGAAGGGAGCCTACCTGTTGTAGTGTAGGATTAGACTTCTAGTTACTAGTCTAGCTCACCACATGCTTCTTTCTTATACACACCATTGTTCACCATACATGTATAAAGGGGCACGAGTATTATTATAGTGTGTCTGATAGTGTGTATGGAAGATGTGTGAGGACAACTCATTTTTGGTTGTTTGGAAGGGTGTATGGGATTGCTCCTCGACTATGCTCATCTAATGAAAAAGGCCCATAGCTATGCTGAGACGAGAGTCGTTCAAAGATCAGCATGCACCAGTCCGACCTAGAAGCCCAACCCACTTGTTCCATCCACACCCACGACACACATCAGGAACCCCTCACCCTGTGTGAACCCCCCCCCCCCCCTCTCCCCCTCGCGACCTCGTCTACTCTCACGAGCCAGGAATGACTCGCCCTCCAGCTGCCGCCCTGCTCGCTACCAGCCGCCTCCCCTCGTCGATGCCACCCTACTCATCGTCCGTCGCCACCCCTGGCCGCCACTGCCACTGCTAGCCGCCGTCCTCCCAACACTCACATGCTCCCATGTTAAAAAAATCTTGATTGTTTCTAAAGATTCTTAAAAAGTCAACTTGTGTCTCCAACCTCTAATAGATCCAAATCCAAAACTGAAGCAAACATAGAGAAAAAAGAAAGACAAATCAAGATGTGAATAGTGTCATGTTTGCTTTTCTCTTTCTAACACTGTTCATCTTGAATTAGTCTTTTTGTGTGTATTTCAAATTTGGATTTAAACTATTTAGGCGTTAGACACATGTCCTATGAACGTTCACATTTCCTTATTTTTTCAAACATTTAATATGAGTTTTAAATATTGGAGCATGGGAGTGTTACCGGCTCTTGATACTTTCCAAGGCATCAGGTGAGAAATAAATGCATAAACACAAAGCTAAAAACACAGTTCCGCGATGGTCTCAAGTCTAGAGGAAAATCCAGCCGGGTAAATTGAGAGTTTGTTGTGGCAACAAATGGAAGCTCTACTTATTATAGTATGTGCAAAAACAAATATCTGGATTTTAGTATAGCAAGTAGTACAGAGTCTTTATTATTATAAATCCACGAGTTCTTCCCATTTGTGTAGCTCACATGGTAATGTATTTCCTAATAAAATTATCCAAACATGTCGAATACATACATATGTACATGTTTTCAGAATGTCCCGACATTTAAGTCATGGATTTATTTTATAAGTGCTCACTGTAGCTCGGGCTCGGTTGCTCCCTTTTTGAAAAATATGTTTTCCACCCATCCAAAGTTATCAAAATTAATCCTACATGTAAATGGAATAATTATGTTTACATTACTCAAGTTACTTGGTAAACACAATTTATGTTCATTTCGGGCAACTCACCATTATTTTTACTTGTCCTTTCTTGGTAAAACATTTCCGATACTGTTCACCTTGAATTAAAGCAAAACCTGCAAATCAAGGAGTAATGCTAGACACACACAGGCTTTTACAGTGGATTTGTGGGGTGGTTGAGATTTGATTGGTTGAGATTTAATTAAAAATCAGAGAGGCCAATAAGAAGAGTGAACACATTGGTGTCCGTAAAAGTTCATATTCGTTGGCTATGAGTCTAGTATTATCGCAAATCAAGTCTGGTTTGGTGAGTAATGCTACACATATATAGGTTTACAGAAGGTTTACAAACATGTTGATTCTGATTGGAGATTAAGAGGGAGGAGGGGACATCCCCATGAGAATCAGGGGGAGGTTACTTAGAAAGAAAAAATCCTAGTCAGCATGTAATTGTGTGTAAGTCTTTGTATGTTTAGCATTATTGTGGCTTAGGTCTAGAAAAACTCAAGTGATTCGTTGCCTTCACTAACTAAAAAACAGATAAATAACTTTTCCTCTTTCTAACTTTGTCAAAGAGGCGCTAGGTCACCACCTTTCTTTGCATACCTCATGAATAAATGATTATTTCATAATAAATTACTGGCACATGATTCACTCTCATATCTACTACATATCAGATGTTAAGATCTCAACCTAGTTTTCAAAATTTGTTAAGTAAAGAGAGCAATGTTAAAAATTCATTCCCCTCCGTGTTGTTAAGAGCACCTACATCCGGGTGCCCCAAACTCATCTCAAACGCTCAGAAGGACGGCCCGGTCATTAACCGGTCACAAAAAAGCGATCCATACGGGCATCTTAAAGGGGCCTCAAACGCTCGGACTGTCCGGCGCACCTCATATCCAGTCCAAATTTTGGATGGATATGGGCGGCCTGGGCATGTCCGCCACGTCGGTTCGAACCATCCCGACGTCATTTCATCCTCATAAAATATTCCCAATCCGAAAATTCTACCTCGGTTCACTCTGCTCTCGCTCTATCTCTTCTTCTCCTTCTCCGATTTCTCCTATTCCGATCCAGTTCGACAATCGACTCTGGTGACCATGTCGAGATCGGGTAGCCGCTTTGACGCCGATCTCGATGCCGATGAGGCGTTGGCTCTGCGCGTTGCTCTTGAGAGTTCCGTGATGGAAACGGTGGCTAGTTATGGATCTGACACCTCACCTTTCCCTCATCGGCACTGGCCCTTCCCGGCCCGCGCGCAGCTCCGGGAGTATTGCGCAGTCTACACCTCTCACATACTGCCCCCTGCCCCCTCCTGCTGCTACTCTCCCATGTGGGCAAGGATGGGTTCTTGTGCAATGCGCACACTGAAATCGAAGGCTCGCACCGCCCGCCGCGAGAAGCATCTGTGCGTCGTTACCATGGGTTTCTAACGGAGACCAACAAGGACGACGAGCGGCTCCTCGCTTGGGTCGACTGGCGATCGCTTACGACGGCGGCGACAGAAGCTCGGTGGCTCTGCCGGGAGAACGCTAAGGTGCTCTACCTTGCCATTGAGCAGTCCGAGCGCGAGGCCAAGGAGGCGACGACGGAGGCGGCTTGACTGGCGAAGATCAAGTGGCAACAAGGCTGGGCCGTCCGGCGGCTCAAAGGCCTCATCATCCTCTCTCATGACGATGGCGAACACCATGCGCGTCGTCCGACAATTCTCCACCAGCCGTCTACGCCTACTGATGGGCCGTCGATCGGAAGGGGAAAGGGCGACGAGGAAGTGGTGAAGATCCACCTTCTCCATTTTGATTTCAAGTATTTAAATGTAGTTTAAACTTGTCCGTCGTTTATGTGCATTACGTGAATTTTGGCAAACTTTTGAAGATCCGTTGGTGATATTTTGGTGAACAGATTGTGCATTTGTATGCCCGTTTCTATGTCAGTTTCATGTTCTACGTAGTTTTATCGATGTTGCATGGTTTAGTATGGACTAGCAAATGTGTCTGTGCGTTGCAATAGGAGAAAACAACCCACACACGTCTTTACCCACTGAGCATGACTAAAGACCTCACTCTCATGTCCCAAACATAACAGACATGACTAATACATCGTCCTCGGGTCCACGTCCTCCGTTTCAATATGACCCATGTTTTTGTTTGTCCTCATTGCAGTTCTCGTCTGTGATGATCGCAGTACCAGCTGTCACTAACCAAGGTTGGCCATGTCCTTGAGCTTCCTTCATGTCCGACGAGATCAAGAGCATTGAACAATTTTTTTATCATACGTCAAATATAATAGGAAAAATTATTGCACATAATATATGTCCGTGTTATCATATAAATTTAGTATTTTGTGTTAGATAGACCATGAAATCTTAGTTGAACTCCTCATGCATTATGACGCGTGTCACTCGGCTGAGCTAGGCTGGTCGTACGTGAGGACGCGGCAGAAAAAAAATTCCTTCCGTACTCCTAGTTTAATAAATTGAATTAAAACAATGCATTTGTGGGTCTATTGAAAAAATTCACCCGGTTTTATTAGTAGGTATGGATTTAAAAAGTATTAGCTACAGTACCTCCTGGTTTTCAAAAATAGTTTATGTTTTGAAAAAATATTTGTCTTTTCAAATTCGAAATTCAGAAAATGTTTGTGTTTTTATTAAAAAATTGCAAATTCAGAAAAAACATTAGGATATAGCACCTCCTTTTTTCAAAAGATGTTTGTGTTTTAAAAAATATTCTTGTTTCAAAAACAATTGTACTTTTCTAAAGTGTTCAAATTTAATTTTTTCCTAAATTTTTTGTTCACAACTTTGAGAAATATTTGCGTAGTAAAATATATTCACTTTTTCCGAAAAAATACTATATTTACTTTTGCTCTCGTCATCTGACGCGGTTGCTAGTATAATTTAAATAGTAGGACTGCAAAGAAAACATAAGCTGCTCTTTAGTCCAATGGCCGAAGATTTTAGCGCTCCAGCTTTAGCGCACAGGTTCGAGTCCAAGCACAACGCTGTATTAATTTTTTAGTGAACGATCGAACACGTCCGTGACGTTTGAGAGACCGGATTTGCTAGGTCCGGTTGTAGATGTTCTAACTTCCCTATTATGCTGCCACTGGATACAAATGCAAGCTTTTAATACGTGACCCAACATGTGGTTGAATGGTTAGCTAGAAGGACAACGCTATGCCCAATCCATCAGACTTTAATTTCTACGCTTGACACGAGTGTTTGCATTTTTTTAATTTTATCTCAAGCCTTTCAACGATGCATTCGATAGGAAAACACGTTTTCATCAGCTCTGAGGGCATCTACATCGACTTTGTCAACCTTTAAATATTGTTTAGTTCAATCTTTTACGTATAACCATAAAAATAGGATGTAGGTATGTTCATAAAAGTGAGTATGCGTCTAATGCAAGCTTCAGTTTCCAAGTTAATGCCTCGTCCTGCCGTGTCAATTTCCGCTTGCGGGAGGTGCCCTGGGAGGAGGTACAAGGTTTTAACTGTCACCAAACATACTAAAGGTTGCCATGTACCGACCACACCGGAGATTGGATCTGAGATCGGACACTCTCAGTGTCTCGCCAAGTTTATCTATCTCTGTCCAGCAAAAGAAAAGGTTTTATCCGTTCTGCAACCTGTAACTAGAGAGTAGAGACCCACTCTCCAGAGTACCAAAAGGGTTGTAACAAAAAACTAAATTTGAGTTGCCTAGTGCCTCTCCAGAGTACCCAAAAAGGTTGTAACAAAAAAACTAAATTTGACTTCTAGTGTCGCACCAACGTAGTGTTAGTTTATTTCAGTCCGGCACAACTCCTAGTCCTAGTCCTAGTCCTAGTACCTATTTTCTCTTCTCCCGCCCCACACCTATCGTGCTGGCACGTACATACAAGACAGGGAGTTCTGTCCGCACGATACGGACACGTGTCTTTCTCTGAATATTAATGCAGACGGTTGGGAACGCGATAGCTGAAAGTGATAAAAAAGATACATATGTGACTTATCTCCCTGCGCTCAAAAGAGTCTCTCTCTCCATTATTCCTTGGATGGAAGCGTCGAGAAATCCTTTGGTTCAAAAGGCTACGCAGTGCTCCGTCCTGCACGTTCATCTGTACATGATGTTTCAGGTATTGGCATGGTTACTATAAGGGCCAAAATGACCACTCCCTTTTTTGTTTGTTTTAAGGTTGCTCTCCACATATACTATCTATTTACCTAGGTGCAAATCCACTTGTTCATGCAATTTCTCGGATGTTAGTTACATGTACATTCCTTTGGAAAGGAGGATTTGATTTCTCAGCTGGCAATAGTCAGATGTTTTTTTTCTGCAAAAAAGTATGTTTTTCTACTTGAAAAAAATATTTTCTCCGTTCTATAATATAGTTTGCAGAATGCTTTTATATTGTGGGACCAAAGAAGTATGTTTTTTTTCCGCATCAAGTTAGAGTATGACAGGATGCGTCGTTGTGCCCTATGCTTGGGTAGGTACCACTAGCATTCGCAGTAGTAGTAGTATTGGGTTTAGGAAACACTACTCTTGTTCTTTTTTTCGAGAGTTACTCCTGTTTTTTTTTTGAAGTTTATAAGAGTAGTATTAGCGCATCTCCAACAAAAACACAAAAATTCCACGTCCTAAAATAGTTTTAGTGCGTCACTGTAGTAATTTTAGTGCGTCAGGACCAACGTTGGTTTAGCAGATGTCAAAAAACGAAACGCGCAATACACAAACCGTGAAGCGTGCGCCATTCGACGCTTCAAATTTATAGCTTTTGATAGCGCTTTTTAGTGCATGACCAAATTTTTTTTTGTGCGTGTAATATTTTACAGTCTTTGATGGAGCTGTCGGGCATCTAAAAAATTTGATTTTTAGCGCGCGAAGCTGTTTTAGGACACATGTTGGAGATGCTCTTAGTTACATTCATTTAGAAAGGAGGATTTGATTGCTCGGCTGGCAGTAGAGTCAGAGTATGTTCCTTTTCCATGCCAAAAAAATATGTTTTTTATTTGAAGAAAAAAATACTTCCTCGATCTGTAATATAGTTTGCAAAACTTTTTTATATTGCGAGACGGAGGAGTATGTTTTTGTCCGCATCATGTTAGAGTATGACAGGACGCGTCATTGTGCCCTATGGTTGTGTAGGTACTAGTAGTATTCGCAGTCGTAGTAGTAGTATTGGGTTTAGGAAACACTACTCCTGTTTTTTTTATAGGTTAGTCCTGTTCTTTTTTGAAGTTTAGTACAAGAGTAGTATTGTCCGTCTAAAAAGTGTTGAATATTGCCGGACAAGAAAAAAAAATCACGTTGTCGAGAGCCGGGATTATACAAATAAAAGAACAAAACTGAAGTGCACCATGATGGATTTAAGCACGCAAGACAATGCAAAACATCTTACTCCGAACGTTGGAAATGAAGAAGTCACCACCTCGGAACGTAGTACTGACTATTGTAGGCATAGTGATGAACTCAAGACAATCGTACGTAGAGTACTAAAAATATACTACGTAGTAACGAGAAAAAGCGCGAACGCATGCACCTTGCAGTGGGGGGCGCAGAGGTGGTCGAGTAGGTTGGAACTCCCGACGACGGCAACGTCGGCCATGTTGCCGTCCGCTTCGAACGCCTCCGTCAGCGCCTTCTGCCTCAAGCCTTCGCACAGCAGCCCGGTGAAATACCACGCGCGCCCTACCTCAACCATCTGAAGCTCGCACCCGACAACCACGTTCGCGGCCATGTACTCTTTGAGAAACCACTCCGCCATCACCCTCGGCGCGCTCGTCAACGCCACCTTCCTCTTCGCCGACAGCCATAGGTGGTCGTACACCTGCGCGTGGAGCTTCTCCATGTAGAACTTTGGCAGGATGGCGCGGGCCACGAGGTCCGTGTCCCGTGGCCTGAGCCCGACGAAGGTGACGAACGTCATGACCCGGACGCCGGCGTCGGAGCGCTCGCCGAGTATCCATACAAGGGGGAAGAAGCCGAGCAGCACCAGCGCCCGGAGCAGGCTGCCGCCCTCGAAGGCAACGAGCATGAAGTAGGGGAAGATGCCGGTGGACCTCAGGAGCCCGCCATGGAAGTCGCACACCACCGTCCCATCAGCAGCGGACGGCATGGTGCGCTCGGAGCTGGGGATGGCTTCGGTGGATGGCTTGGTATTGGTGGTGGAGTTACGGTAGCACTGGAAGGCATTGCTGCGGAGCTTCCTGGCCGCGCGGTACAAGTTGATGAGCCAGTGGACGGCTATCTTGGGGAGAATGTCGTGGAAGACCATCTCCTACTTCCTATGTCCGTACGGACAACTGTATCTGTGCAAGCTTCACCAACCTGCCGTTCTATGGTGTCTTGATGGCACAAATGGCGAAGTGCTTGGGATAGGAGAGACGATGAAGGTGGGTGGTGCCAGTCGTGGGCTCTTGGCAGTCGCACTGCGGTAGTGCGGGTTTACAAGAGATTGATCGGTTACAGATATATGGGGATGAGAGGAAGAAACGGCATCAAACTGTGGAAGGCAATTAAGGCGGTAGGTGGGAGATATTATGGGACTTACCTATTGGAACATCATTCGAAGGGCCCAAATCCGACAAACGTACGCCAGGCTAAACAATAGCCACGGTCGAAAAGTGTATAGGACTGTCATTTAAAGATTCATGTAACACTGTTCGTTGCAGCTAATATGTAAAACTGTTCATGTCATCAATGGTTTTTTCTGCCTTGAAGGAAAAAGAGGCATTGGTGGAATAATCGTTGTATTGATTGAGCCTCATAGACATATATATAGATAGGATTACACACCGCAGTTACTTTTCACTGTTGCCTTTAACTTTCGCACCTCGTGAAACTGCTAAAAACTGCATCGCGTCCACGCTCATGGCCGCATGAGCATGCGGCGGCCGCCGCCGGTCGGATCTCTGCACTCCGACCAACCCCGCTCCCGTCGGGCCCGGATCCGGCCTCCATGCCAGCTGCTCTTCCTCTCTCTCCCGCATGGACGAGCAGGTGGACAAGATGAGGCCTCGCAACCTCACGTTGTCCCTTTCGTCCTTAAGACCAATAGCTCTGTCGGCCTCCTCGTCGTAGCCTCCCGTCCTGGCCGGCAAGCTTCCGCCGCCTCCCATCGAGCTGCCTGCTAGCTGCACGGCATGCGTCGCCTTGCTAGCGCCTTCGTCCGCTTCTCGGTCCGATCCGGATCGGGAGCTCCTGTCCGCGCTGCCGCAGCCGATGCTGGGCTGCCCCGTCGAGGTTGGTGGGGAATCCGTGAAGGTGGCTGAGGTGCCCCTGCGAAAGTTGCTAGCTTCACGTCCACGAGGCTTCCTGTTCGACTACTGCTTCGACCTCGTCCGTCGTCTCCGCCTTTGCTGGCCGCGGCTGCGCTGGCCGCCCGCAAGGCCGACTCGTCCATAGGTGGGCGGAGGGCCAGCACCGGCGCCACCCTTGCTTCCATTGTCGGTGTCTTCCCCGGCCAGTCGTCGTCATCCCCGGCGTCGACGCCTTCATCCCTGCTGGGGCCAGTTCAGGCACCTCTGGAGCTCCTGCGGACTGGGTTCCTGCAGCATATGACGAGCCCCTCCTCGCTCATCACGACACTTGATGTCCAGGAAGAGACGGCCTTACCCATGTTGCTCCAGCACACACCCAATTCCTCGGTTCTCACGCCTACTAGTGTGGGCACGTGTGGCTCTGCTGCCAATGACGAAGACGGCGACGACGAAGAAGAATTGGTGCCACAGACGCCACATGTTGCCTCCATGGACTCCATCATGGTCCCTACGACACAGCTTACTGCCAACGGCTTGGCCCTAACCGCTCCTCAGTCGGGTGTGGGATGTTTGCCGGAGGCGTGCGGGAGATGGCAAGATGTGTTGCCCCGGCGTGGTCCGCGTCGTCCAATATTGCCAGCCTTGCTTGGATGCATGGTCGATGATGCAGATGCCTCACTCGTGGGCACCGTGCGCCTGAGTGCAGAGATCCATTTTGGTGCTCCCGTTGCTTGGAGAACGGTCACCGTGCTCGCGGATGCCGCAATCCATGGCATCCTCTAAGCTCATTGTCTTGCTTTGTCGTGCAACCATTACTCAGTCCCGTGCATCGTCCTGCTGCAGCTTCATGCGAGGGTCCGATAAGATCCATGCTCCCATCCGAGATGCTTCCTTGTGGGTCTTGGGCGTCTATCGTCTCTCCTATCGTTGCCTCGACAAACCAACCCGATGTGATGTTGCAATCTGCAATGGCTGATCGGACCACACTCCTACAAGGTTGGATGGCGCAGGCCGAGAGCTTTTTGGAGAGAGCAGGGGCTGCTCTCGGAAGGCTCACCCTTGTGCCGACTATGTTGCCGGCCACTCGGACGTCTTGCCCTCCTAGTGTGGCATGTGTTGCCTCCACAGAGGAAGGGATCCAAGAGCTATATGGATGCTTCTCTCCTTGTGTTGGGGACAACTCATCATCACTGTTGACCTTGTCTCTTGTGTTGCGTACCAGTGAAGGCAAGCCCATCGCCGTGCCCTAGGCTCCTGTTTTGCAGATCATGCCCGACCTACAGGAGCTATGTATGTGCCCTATTTCGCCTTTGTCTGTGGAGTGCGTGGAGGTGTGCTGTTCGTTGACCTCGTGTGAGGGGTATGTTTCGCCTTTGTCATGTGAGCAACTGGAGGTGCATGAGTCAATCGTGTTAGTGGCTCCCGTGGGCAATGTTGACGTGTCGGTGGTTTCTAAGGCTGATGATGTTAAGGCGGTCGATATGTTGGTGCCTGACCCTTTGGAGCCCAGCAATTCGCTCGTCTTTGTGGACTGTGGAGGTTCCAACGTTGCGGTCACCCACTCGCACATGACCGTTGGGAAGGTGATGACTGTGTGTGACAAGGTCGATGAGATTCTCTTCGAGTTAGAGGTTCACAATTATCTCAAGCGTTTGGAGGCGGCTTGTCCTAGATCTGGAAAGGCGATTGTGGAGGCGGCTCTCATCAAGAGCAAAAGTAAGAAGAGTGGCGACGCAGGAAAGGCGTCCGCAACTACTTGATGGATGATCATCAGTCTCTTCGGTTGATCTTATGGCCTAACTTGTCGCTGTTGTCTTGGTGGTGCTCGTGGTCTTCAGCCGAGGTACTCTCGTTGGGTATATGCTTGCGATGTAGTTGTGTGGAGGTTGGTGATCGTTATGTGTTGGGTATAATTGCCGAGTTGATTGTGTGCTTATGGGGTTGCATGTTATATGAGTAGTGCCAATGTGATAGATTTGTATTGATTTTCGCCTGGATTTCCATTAATTAACTGGGCAACTCTCTTCTACTTAATTAATCGATGAGGAAAATCTTGTGCCTCCGTTTCGAAAAAAATATAGGATTACAATGATCTATTGGTGTACAAGACATGGTACAGTAATATTTGATACATCTTTGTCATATCTATAATTTTTGATTGTTTCATGCCAACATTCTACAACTTTCATATACTTTTGGCAACTTTTTATACTATTTTTGGGACTAACATATTGCTCCAGTGCCCGGTGTCAGTTCATGTTTGTTACATGTTTTTTATTTTGCAGAATATCCATACTAAACGAAGTCCAAACGCGACAAAAACTTATGGAGCTTTTTTGGAGTATATTTGATTTTTGGGAAAAAGAATCAACGTGAGACGATGCCCGAAGTGACCACAAGCCAGGCGGGCACGGCCTACCCCCTGGACGCGCTCTGGGCCCTTGTGGTCACCCCTTAAGTCGGTTGGAGCTCTCCTTTTGGCACAAGGAAGATATTTTTATAATAAAACTTCCCTCAAAATTTCAGCCCGATCGGGGTTAGGATCTCCGAATATTTCAGAAATGGTGAAAGGCCAGAATCTGGGAACGGAGAAACGGAAGGAAACAGAGAGAGAGAGATCTAATCTCGGAGGGGCTCTTGCCCCTATGCCGCCATGGAGGACAAGGACCATAGGGGAATCCCTCCTCCCATCTAGGGGGGAGGTCAAGGAAGAAGAAGAAGGAGGGGGGCTCTCTCCCCCTCTCTCCCGGTGGCACCGGAACGCCGTCAGGGCCATCATCGTGACGACGATCTACTCCAATAACTTCATCATCTTCACCAACACCTCCATCACCTTCCCCCATCTATCTACAGTGGTCCACTCTCCCGCAACCCGTTGTATCCTCTACTTGATCATGGTGCTTTATGATTCATATTATTATCCAATGATATGTTGCCATCCTATGATGTTTGAGTAGATTTTTGTTATGCTATGGGTTGATTGATTATCATGATTGGTTTGAGTTGCATGTTTTATTATTGGTGCTGTCCTATGGTGCTCTCTGTGTCACACAAGCGTGAGGGATCCTCTCTGTAGGGTATAGCAATGTGTTCATGATTTGCCTATGGTGGGCTGCGTGAGTGACAGAAGCATAATCCTGAGTAGGTGGGTTGTTGCATATGGGAGTAAAGAGGACTTGATACCTTATAATGCTATGGTTGAGTTTTACCTTAATGATCCTTAGTAGTTGCGGATGCTTGCTAGAGTTCCAATCATAAGTGCATATGATCAAAGTAGAGAAATTATGTTAGCTTATTCCTTTCCCTCATATAAAATTGCAATAATGATGACCGTTCTAGTTATCAATTACCTAGGGACAATTCCGGAACTCCTACCACCACTTTTTCCACACTCGTTAAACTAACTTAGTTGTTTCTTTATCTAAGCAGCCCCTAGTTTTTATTTACATGCTCTTTATATTCTTGCAAACCTATCCCGTTACACCTACAAAGTACTTCTTGTTTTATACTTGTTCTAGGTAAAGCGAGCATTAAGCGTGTGTAGAGTTGTATCGGTGGTCGATAGAACTTGAGGGAATATTTGTTCTACCTTTAGCTCCTCGTTGGGTTCGACAATCTTACTTATCGAGAAAGGCTACAATTGATCCCCTATACTTGTGGGTTATCAAGACCTTTTTCTGGCGCCGTTGCTGGGGAGCAATAGCGTGGGATGAATATTCTCGTGTGTGCTTGTTTGCTTTATCACTAAGTAGATTTTATTTTCTGTTCTAAGTTGTTATCTATCTTTATTTATGGATATGGAACACGAAATACCAAAAAAATTAGGTGTACTTGCTACTCATGGAGATGGGGAACCTCCTAAAACCCTCGATGCTCGTTATGTGGAATATATTATGCACTACTTTAATAATCCTGAGAAACCCCCATTCAATTATATAACGGGACACACGTTGGATCAAGTGAATGCTTTAGGGATTATCGCTTGACTCAAAAAGGGAAACTGTTATGGGATCAAATTTATATGTTGAAATGGTATACTTGGAATCTATGCTTGAGATATGATATTACTTGTTGCTCTAGGATGAAGGCTAAACACCTTCCCTTTTCATGTAAATTTAATGATAATGAAACATTGGCTTCTTATGCTAATGGTATATATGATTACTATGATGTGGAACCAATAGAAAAGTTTGTTGCTTTTAACGGTGCTTATAAAATTGAAGCTTTGTTTGAGGAGTATGATAATTATGATGATGTTGTTTACAGATCTGAAAATCTTGCTATACTTCGATATTGCTATGAGAATTATAAATACAATTCTGGTATTAATGCTTTTATTGAGAAAGTCTCCGTTGTCCAAGAAGAGACTAATATTTTGCAGGAATCTATGGAAGAAGAAATTCCTGACAGTGTGAGCTCATTGGATGAAAAAGATGAGGAGGAGAGCGAAGAACAAAAGGAGGAAGAGTGGATTAGCTACCCGTGCCCACCTTCTAATGAGTGTAACTC
The DNA here is from genome assembly GCA_022496015.1 of Hordeum marinum. NCBI lineage: Eukaryota > Viridiplantae > Streptophyta > Magnoliopsida > Poales > Poaceae > Hordeum > Hordeum marinum. The sequence goes on along the minus strand of CM039674.1, from coordinate 300,157,081 downwards.
TTCAAATCATACATTGTTTAATTTCCCTTCATGCTTACTGAAGGATGAATGCTATGTTGATTGCTATGATCCCTTGGATTCTTTTGAAATATCCCTTTTTGATGAACTTGATGCTTGCAATTCTTGTGGCCATGACACCAATATGAATTATGCTTATGAAGATGAACTTGATATAGTTCCTTATTTTAAGCATGAAATTGTTGCTATTGCACTCACACATGATAGTCCTATTATCTTTTCGATTTCTCCAAACTACACTATATCGGAGAAGTTTTCACTTATTAAGGATTATATTGATGGGTTGCATTTTCCTATTGCACATGATGATTTTAATGAATATAATATGCATGTGCTTGCTGCTCCTACTTGCAATTGTTATGAGAGAGGAACAACATCTTAATCTCTCTATGTTTCCGATACAATAAAATTGCAAGAAACTACGTATGCTATGCATTGGCCTTTACTTGGTGTGAATGAATTGTTCTTGTATGACATGCCAATGCATAGGAAGAGAGTTAGACTTTGTCGTTGCATGATATATGTTACTTTATGCTCACTACTTAATTACAAGTCATTGTTAATTAAAATTGGCTTTGATATACCTTGGGATCCGGGTGGATCCATTACTTGAGCACTTCATGCCTAGCTTAATGGCTTTAAAGAAAGTGCTGCCATGGAGACAATCCGGAAGTTTTAGAGAGTCATTTTATTCTATTGTGTGCTTTTGTATAGTTTAAAAACAAAAAAAGTGGGGAACTTAAAACTCTTTCAAAAAGAAAAGTGAAAGTGAGAAAGATGAGCAACGTTGAAGTGGGGGCTAGCCTTGAACATTGTTCATGCCCATGCAAACTTTGTGAATCTTGATTACAGAAAATTTTCAACAAAAATAATTATCCCCTTGTAAAAATCCATTGTATTATCAAAATAATGTGCCAAGATTTGCCTTTAGGATGATTATATTGCTTGTTTGGTGTGTGTGCAGTGCAAAAACAGAAACTTTGGCTCTAGTGCGTGAATTTAGATTTTTTACTGGAATGTCAAAAGTTTCTGAAATTTTTAAAAAGTACTTCTATGCAATTATTTTATTTTTTTCTATTTTTTCCAAATTTTGGAGTTGCATAAGTATGGTGAATGTTCAGATTACTACAGACTATCCTGTTTATGATAGATTCTGTTTTTGATGCATTGTTTTGCTCGTTTTGATGAAACTATTGTTGGAAATATGCCCTAGAGGCAATAAATAAAGTGTTTATTATTGTATTTCCTTGTTTATGATAATTTTTTATTATCCATGCTATAATTTTATTAACTGGAAACATGGATACATGTGTGGATACATAGACAAACACAATGTCCCTGGTATGCCTCTAGTGGACTAGCTCGTTGATCAAAAGGTGGTTAAGGTTTCCTAGCCATGGACATGAGATGTCATTTGATAATGGTATCACATCATTAGTAGAATGATGTGATGGACAAATATCCAAACTACAAACGTAGCTTATGATCGTGTCAGTTTATTGCTACTGTTTTCTCCATGTCAAGTATATGTTCCTATGACCATGAGATCATGCAACTCACAAATATCGGAGGAGTACCTTGTGTGTATCAAACGTCGCAACGTAACTGGGTGACTATAAAGGTGCTCTACAGGTGTCTCCGAGGGTGTCTGTTGAGTTGGCATGGATCAAGACTGGGATTTGTTACTCCGTGTGTCGGAGAGGTATCTCAGGGCCCACTCAGTAATACAACATCAATATAAGCCTTGCAAGCAATGTGACTAAGTGTTAGTTATGAGATCTTGTATTACGGAATGAGTAAAGAGACTTGCCAGTAACGAGGTTGAACTAGGTATGGAGATACCGACGATCGAATCTCGGGCAAGTAACATACCGAAGAACAAAGGGAACATCATACGTAATTAACTGAATCCTTGACATAGGGTTCGACCGATAAAGATCTTCGTAGAATATGTAGGAACCAATGGGGACATACAGGTCCCGCCACTGGTTATTGACCGTAGAGGTGTCTCGGTCATGTCTACATAGTTCTCGAACCCGCAGGGTCTGCACACTTAAGGTTTGGTGATGTTTCGGTAGTATAGAGTTATGTATAGTGGTGACCGAAGTTTGTTCGGAGTCCCGGATGAGATCCCAGACATCACGAGGATCTCCGGAATGGTCCGGAGGTAAAGATCCATATATAGGAAGTCCTGTTTTGGTCGTCGGAAAAGTTTCGGGCTCATCGGTAGTGTACCGGGAGGCCATCGGGAGGGGTATTTCGACCCAAGAGGCTACATGGGCTATAGGAGGGTGTAAACCAGCCCTTTGTGGGCTGGTGGAACATCCACAAGAGGCCCATGCGTCTGGAGGAAAAAGTCCTAAGAGAAAAAGTGGAAAAAGGCAAAATAGGGTGAATCCTAGTCCTACTAGGATTGGAGGTGGACTCCACCTCTCCCTCTCTCCTTCGGACGAAGCAAGGAGTCCTTGGACCTTGTGCCAAGGCCTCTCCTCCTCTCCTCTTATACATACTGGAGGTTTTAGGGTTTTTGCACTAGATTTTCAGCCACGTGCTGCCCGTTCCTCAAGTGCATAGTTTCTCCTCTAGATCGGTTTTCTGCAGTGCTTAGGCGAAGCCCTGCCGGAATTGCTTCACCACCATCGCCGGAGCGCCGTCAGGCCGCCGAAGAACTCTTCTTCCTCTCCACTCCTTCTTGCTGGATCAAGACGGTGGAGATCGTCATCAAGCTGTACGTGTGCTGAACGCGGAGGTGCCGTCCGTTCGGTGCTAGATCGGAAGGACCGTGATCAAGTTCGTGGGACGGATCATGATCAAGTTCGTGGGACGGATCGTGATCGGATTGCGGGACGGATCGTGATTGGATTGCGGGACGCACAGTGATTTGGATCGCGAAGACGTTCGACTACACCAACCGCGTTTCTTAACGCTTCCCGCTTAGCGATCTACAAGGGTATGTAGATCCACTCTCCCTCTCGTAGATGCTCATCACCATGGATAGATCTGCATGTGCGTAGGAAATTTTTTGTTTCCCATGCAACTATCGATTGTATCAGTGGTATAAGCTATGGAATATTTATATTACAGTAGCTACAATGCAAAAACAAAATATGAATTGGTTGGCAATAGTACTTAAAGTGGTGATTTGTTTTATTGTACGAACGTACCTCACGAGGGTGTTGTTAAGTTTTGTGTGATTCAAGTTTTCATGTTTTGGGTGAGATCACGATGGATGAAGGAATAAGGAGTGGAAAGAAACTAAGCTTGGGGATGCCTGAGGGACCTTAAGGTAATATTCAATGACTCCCAAGAAACTAAGCTTGGGGATGCCCCGGAAGGCATCCCCTCTGTCTTCTAACAACCTCGGTAATTTTACTTGGAGCTATATTTTTATTCATCACATGATATGCGTAAATCTTGGAGTGCCGTGTACTTTTTATTTTCCTTTTAGTAATGCACCATGATGGTATGAGAAAGTCCTTGGTTGATTTATACAAGGCTCTTTGCACCTCACTTATATTATTTGAGTATGGCTTTATAGAATGCTTCATGTGCTTCACTTATATCATTTGAAGTTTGGATTGCTTGTTTCTCTACACTTGGAAAACCGCCATTTTTAGAATTCTCTTTTGCTTCACTTATATTCGTTAGAGCGTGGACATATCTTTTGTAGAAAGAATTAAACTCTCATGCTTCACTTATATCTATTTATTTAGAGAGTTAACAGGAGTTGGTCGTTCACATGGTTAGTCATAAAATCCTACATAAAACTTGTAGATCACTGAATATGATGTGTTTGATTCCTTTCAAAAGTTTTGCGATATAAAGATGGTGATATTAGAGTCATGCTAGTGAGTAATTGTGATTGGTAGAAATACTTGTGTAAAGGTTTGTGATTCCCGTAGCATGCACGTATGGCGAACCGTTATGTAAGGAAGTCAGAGCATGTTTTGTTTATTGATTGTCAGCCTTTGTGTGAGGGTAGGGAGCACGCGATGGTTTACTCCTACCAACCTCTCCCCTAGGGGCATGCGTCTAATGCTTTGCTTCGATGACTAATAGACTTTTACAATAAGTACGTGAGTTCTTTATGACTAATGTGAGTCCATGGATTATACGGACTCTCACCCTTCCACTTTTGCTAGCCTCTCTACACTACATGAATCAGGCACTTTGCCGTCAGCCATCCCGGACGGCAAAGGCATGCATCCCGGACGGCAAAGGCTTTGCCGTCCGCCAGCACACGGCCAACCGTCCGGCTGAATAAGCCACGGTAAGGGTGCTTTGTCGTCTGCTGGCGGATGGCAAAGACCTTTGAATCTTTGCCGTCCGCTAGCGGACGGCAAAGGGCCTGGACGGCACATGTGGAAACTTAGCTCCGTCAGAGGGCTTAACGGCGTGCTTTGCCATTAGCTGGCAGACGGCAAAGACCTTCTTTGCCGTCTGCCAGCGGACGACAAAGCACCTTTTTTTCCCCAACCTAGGTTGGTTCTTTGCCGTTTGCCAGCGGACGGCAAAGAACCAACCTAGGCCAGCCCCAGGTTGCACAGGTAGCTACCACGTGGCCACTTTGCCGTCTGCCAGCGGACGACAAAGCTCTTTATCGTCCGTCAGTAGACGGCAAAGTGGCTATATAGCCCCTGTTTTTTTTCTTAAAATCATTCAATTTGAAACATATATATCCAACAATATCGCATATATATATATATATATATATATATATATATCCAACAATACAAGCATACCAACAATAAGTTGAAACAATCATATACCAACAATAAGTTCCAACATATATACAAGTTTCCAACAACACACAATGGTTTCCAACAACATATCCATACATACATATCCAAAACAAGTTTCCATAAACACAAAGGAAGCAGAAGTAGAAGAGTACAGTCCATCAATGCACTCTTCCTCATCTATAGCAAATCTGCAAAGTAGGAAAGATGGTAGTTAGAAGAAGAAGAATACTAGCTAGAAGAAAAAGAAGAAAAAGAAGAAGAAGAAAAAGAAGAAGAAGAAGAAGAATTTATCCCCTCTTTCTTTTTCTCCTCTCCTCTCCTCTTCTCCAAGGTAGTAATGCCATTTTGTAGCTAACTAAGCATATCAAGTCATTTTGGAGGGGAAAAATGGTAAGTATAGGTCATTTTATAGCTATCCTAGGTAGAATATATCATTTTGGAGGTAAGTAAGGTTATTATGTATTTTTGAGGAAAATAAGCTAAGTATAGGTCATTTTGGAGCTAAACCAAGGTTATTATGCCATTTTTATCTAAGTGAGCATATTATGTCGTAAATGAACTAGCTAAGCTAATTATAGATCATTATTGAGCTATTCTAAGTAGTTATGCCATTTTGTACCTAAGTGAGCTAATTATGTCATAAATGAACTAGCTAAGATAGCTATAGATCATTATTGAGCTATACTAGGTACTAATGCCATTTTCTAGCTAACTAAACATATCAAGTCATTTTGGAGGATAAAATGCTAAGTATAGGTCATTTTATAGCTATCCTAGGTAGAATATAGCATTTTCTAGCTAACTAAGCATATCAAGTCATTTTTGAGGAAAATAAGCTAAGTATAGATCATTTTGGAGCTAAGTAGGTCATTTCTTAAGCTAAGTATGCATTTGTTAATGAAAACACTTGGGAAAACTTACCATCAACACGGAGGTGAAGGACCAGTAGGGTTTGGGCCAGGGTGAGACGTAGAAGGACCGGTTGGGGTTGCGGCAGACGCAGAAGGATCGATCGATGCTTGTCGGGAGGCACGCTGCACCAAAGATCATTTGCAATGTCTCCTTAGCATGATGCAACTCAAATGTGAATACTAGTAACTAATGACCATTTAAATGAAACTCACCGTGGGTGCTATAGCAATATGGGGCATCGACGGAGGGGTCTGACCATTGTTTTGGCACACGGTCTGCACATTTTGTTTTCACGAGTCATTCATATTAGTTAGTGTTGAAACGAACATTACGTGCATGATTTGGCTAATATGCTGGAGAAACTTACCACGAGGAGATCGTATAGGGCCCGGTGAGACGTGTCGTTCCGGTTCCTCTCCTCCTCCAACAGCCTAGCCGTCCTCTCCTCATGTCCCTCTCCCTCTGTGCCGCCTGCCTGTTTGCCTCCGCCAGAAGCTCCTGGGCCCTAGCCTCAATGACGAGCTCCATTGGCCGTGGACGAGGCCTTATCTCAGGATCAGAGCTCGTCTGGCGCTTCTTGATCTCCGGGAGAGTTCTAGGACAATGTATCAGTCCATCCCCAATGGCTATTGAGCCATGGGGCCTCCTACCACCAGATATCATCACGAGCTCTGGATCAAAAGGACTCTGGCTCGGGTTGAAGTCCCCCCTTTCCTTGCCTTCCCCTCATCTCTGTACCTCACGAGCTTGTTGTGGGAGGAGATGTTGTTGAAGCTCTCTGGATGATCGAGGTCATCCTCAGAGAATGCCTTGGCCTTCTTGTATGAGGCAATATGGGCCATGGCATAGAGGTCAAACAGAGGTGGCACCTCCTTCTTGTTTTCTCGCGCCTAAAAGAGGTGAAGAAAATATTAGTTAAGGGCTCAAGCTAGCATGAAGAATGAAATTGCATGAATCATGAAGCAAACCACATACCCAGTTATCCCCGTACTCAAACAGGTTGGAGCTCCCTTGATGGTGTGGCACACCTCTCATTTGGGCACGCTTCTCCTTGGCCTTGTTGTGTTCGGCTAGCCATTCGGGAGAGCACTACTCATCCACCAATGCCTCCCAAAAGTCCATCCTGCCCGCACACCATATCGGGGGCACCTAAGTTAGACAAGATAAATTTCAGCGCTAAGTACAAGGCCTTACGAATAGATAATTACCTTCATAAACTTATCCTCACTCAGATAATTTTTGCGGCACTTCTTCTTGGCCCTCTTAATGTTACTAGTGGCATTGTAGTCTCGAATAGTCTGCACCCGAGGCTCGTGCCGTAAGTTCTGAAGTAGGCGCCTGCACTCGGCTTTGAGAGCAACAGCCGCTCTCGCCTCGTCTTCCTCAAGACACCTGAAGAAGGTCTGCAATCAAACAAGACAACACATTAGACACTGATTAGTATAATCACTAGGTGTTGTTGATTTTTAATTCTGTAAAGGAGAAATTACCCAAAAGCGACGGATCACAATGTTAGCCACCGTCTCGCACAAGACACCGTCGACCATCTCCTCCGGCGGGGCCGGGGCAGCCTTGTACAGCTCCCAGGTTAGTGCTACCTATGGAGCCTCACCCTCATCGGGCAACTGGACCTTCCCCGGGAAGTGGTGCCGGAGAAACACACCAAGGACCTAGTTGGGCCTGCGGACACCATGCTCGTATTTCCAACCCCTGTAGTATGACAAGGCCAACACATTAGATATTAATTTGAAGAAACATGAAGGCAAAAGGTTAAAAAAGAGTAAATGCACTTACTTGTCCGCATTAGGCGCAATCAACCACCTCTGCTCGCGGGTCGTCGGCACGGGAGGCGGCTTTGTACAACCACGCTGGTAGACCTTCTTGCCCTCCTCAACCAGCTCGCCCTCGCTATAGGTGTCCTTAGACAAGTAATTGTCCTTGCCACCATCAACATGGCCACTAGCCTCCGGAGTCACGTGGGACAAAGACTTTGGGACCCGAGTCTCCTGGGACGAAGACTCTGGGACCAGAGTCTCGTGGGACGAAGGCTCGGTGACCCGAGGCTCGTTGACTCGAGGCTCGTGGACCGGAGTCCAAGATGGGTCCAAGTCAGACGGGTCCACCTGAGACGGAGCACTCCTGTGGTTGGGAGAATCAGCTGGGGGTGGTGGCAAGGAAGGCGCAGCAGCCTTCCTACCTCTAGCACCTCTCTTCGTCTTCCCCCGACCTCTCCCGATCGAAGAAGAAGCGCCCGCCGGTGTCTGCATGCTGTGTACCAGTGCTCTCCGGAGTTGCTCGGGTGGAATAATAGCACCCCTCCCAGCACGCGTTGTGGAAGGACGCTCAGAGCGCTCTCGACCCCCGCCCACCATCTGTCAACACCTACAATGACAAAGAGTGAACGAAATTAGTTCAACATAAAAAAATTGAATACCTAATAACATGACTAATTAATAATATATATGTACATAATAATAATTGAATACCTCACATTACTAATATTAATCTTCATTGTCTATATATGCTCCGGGATCAATAAATGCATAATCATCATCACTATCAGTAATGACGTGCTCATCAGCATCATCAATAAATGCATCAACATGTGGAAGGCCTCTATGTAATCGGTCAAGCATTGTCAGGTCATCCGCAGGAGTAACCTCTTCCTCTTCCATCTCTTCTTGTTCCTGCTCAGGGGTGAAGTTGGGTTCACTGTCGCAGTCGACCTCAATGTTCCGGGGTGAAGTAGAGCGGTTCTTGAAGCGTTTTTTGGAAACACGTGTTTCTTGGAAGAATTCTCCTTCATATGGGTCTGGGTTAATGTGAGGTTCATAATCATCTTCATTGAGGGGAGGTGATCTAAAATGTGGCGGCACATCATAAACGACATCCCAACCTTTCAAATTTGGATCCGTTTGGCAGGCCCACGGTAGATAGAAAACTTGGGTCGCGTGTTGAGCCATAATATAGACATCGGAACATCCAAATGGATGCTTTGTTTGATTTCGACTAGCCCTATATGTTCATGAGTCCTTCTAGTCTCCTTCGACTGGAACCAATAACATTTGAAGACTACGACGTTTGGTGGGTTTTCACCAAAGAATGTAAGTTCATAAATTGCTTCAACTCTTCCATAATACTCGACCCCTCTTTCACCGACAGTGGAGACACAACAATTTGTAGACTTTCGGTCGGCCATAGATAGCTCTTTGCCAAAAGTATGAAAACGATACCCGTTGATGTCGTATTTGTCAAATGAACGGACCTTAAAGTCAAAACCATTAGCGACTTGTCTCAATTCGGAGTCCATAGACTCTGCATTAGCCTACAAGTTTAATACCAAAGGATTGTTGCATTAGCCGAAAACTAGGCGAAGAAATGAAATCGTCTAATTAATGGAAATTACCATTTGCTTGAACCAAGAGATGAAACCGGGATAGCCGCCTCCATGCTTTGCTAGAAGCTCATACTCTTCGATGGAATCCTTTTGGATCACCGCTCCATCCGAGAATTTGGTGATGTATCGACTGTATCACATATCCGGGAATAAGAGCATTTCAAAGGAATTAGAAGTTGTGAAACAATGTACCGAGAACTTACTCAATGTACGGCCGCACTTCTGTTAGGTTGTTGAAGATATACATTGAAATGGTCTGCCATTCTTTGACATCCAACCCTATTGATTTCGAAGCACCGGCTGGTGCAAGCTTCCCTTTGAATAGGCTGAGGTTGGATCGACCTTTTTCACGGTCGCCATCATTGTACCGAGGCTTCGGATTATGCAAATGAAGATTCTGTCCAAGATTGAACCATGCCTTTGGCTTCCTCCAGTTCTTCTTTCCTTTCGGTTGTCGAATGTTTTGTAACGGTCTATCACATAGAACCTCCTGGTCGACTCTAGCCTTAGGATTATCCTTCGACTTCCCCTCTATGCCGAACAATGTACCAAAAAGTGCCTCCACGATATTCTTTTCAGTGTGCATCACATCGATGTTGTGTGGGCAAAGGAGGTCTTTAAAGTAAGGCAGATCCCACAAACATAATACGGAACAGTTCCAGGTATGTCTGGCTCGAGAGTGTTTATCTGATGCAGGATGTGTTGGCCTGTCAACGCAGGTGGTGCAATGTTTTTGACAACTCTACCTTTGATGAAATTCTTCTTGTCTTTTCTAAACTTATGGTCAGGATCCAGGAACTGTCTATGCATGTCGAAGCAAGAAAACTTGCGACCCGCCTCCAGCCGACAGAACTGAAGAGCTGCCTTGCATGTGGGGCACAGAAACCTTCCATGCACACACCAGCCAACGAATAGTGCATACGCCGGCAAGTCATGCATCGAGTACATTTACCACACATGCATTTTGAAGTTCTTTTTTGTAGCGGCGTCGTATGTCTTGATCCCATTATCCCAGGTTTCTTGCAATTCATCCTTAAGCGGTTGCATGTACACATTCATATTCTTCCCTGGATATTTGGGCCCTGGAATTATCAACGTCAGGAAAATGTTCTTTCTTTTCATAATCTCTCCGCGGGGGAGATTGAGTGGAATGACAAATACAGGCCAACAACTGTATTGTGCTACCATCATACCATACACATTGAACCCATCCATGCTGATGGCAACTGGAGGATGCCTTGGATCTGCTGCTTTATCTTATGTAATGCATCGAAGTGCTTCCACACAAAAGCATCTGAAGTGTGTCCCAACATCAGATTCCTATCTGCATCCAGTTCTGTTCTTTTGCCCAATTTATGCCACGTCATCTGTCTAGCCATCTCTTCGACCATGAAAAGTCGTTGAAGCCTTGGTATGATTGGCAGATACCGAAGAACATTAATGGGGATTTTGATCTGACTCTTCTCACCCATACCGTTGTCTACCAAAACATACCTGGAAGCATTGCAAATGGGGCAATAGTTCAAGCCCGCATACTCAAGCCTAAATAAGGCACATCCATTCCCATAGGCATCTATCTTCTCATAGGGCATCTTAAGCACACGTAGAATTTTTTCCAACTCGTACATGTTTGGTGGCAATACATGGCCTTCGGGTAGAAAGCGTCCAAATATCGTCATCATCGCGTCGTAGCATTCTCTACCCAGGTTGAACTGAGCCTTTAGAGCCATTACTTGCGCGATGGCATCCAGCTGAGAAAGCTCAGTGTGCTCGTGGAGAGGACGTTTTGAAGACTCCAACATTTCATGAAAGGCCTTTGTAGATTCCTCCATCTCATCGTCCGAATCCCGAGCATCATCAAAGTCTTGCACCATGTCTTCGATCCTGGTACCATGCTCGTCGGTGCGATGACGAACCACCTTAGCTTTGGCACGTTGTCAGACTCACCATGAAATGTCCAGACCGTATAATTAGGCGTAAAACCCCACTTCTGTAGGTGTTTGATCATTTCAAACTCTGACTTCTTCTTACAGTTGTCGCAATCGACACAAGGGAACCAGGTTGTTTTCTGTCCATTTGCAAATGCGACTCTCACAAACTCCTTGGTTTTTGTTAACCATTCACGGGTCATGTCTTTCTGACTAGTGTGACCGGTGTACATCCACCCACGATCACTCATCCTGCCTTGCTACTGGACACACACAAAATATATACATAATTCAGCAAACCATATTCATCAGTTAATAGAGTTTGTCAGTTTCATTACGTCGATGCAACCTAGACGCTAGTAGGTAAAGATTGAAAGTACGTTATATCGACTAGGGGGGGTGAATAGGCGATTTTTACAAATTCATCACTTGAGGAATTTCAACTTTGAGGAATTTGAAATGTGATGAATAACTAGCAGCGGAATAAGTACTCAAGTGCATGAGGAACATAGTAACAACATAGTCTTCATGATGAAATGAAACATGCACAAATAGAGAGTAGCGTGATACAGGATAAGCAGTGATGAACAAGGTAACTTGAAGAATTTGAGGTGAGGAATTTGTGAAAGTCTTCACTCAAATTCTTCAAACAGTAACAATCAATTTCATTAATAGGTATATGAGGAATAGAGGGTTGAGGAAATAGAACCAGATAGCTCGATGAAGACAATGGTTTGATGACCCAGTTCCAACTGCTGTGACAGTCGTACGTCTGGTTTGGAGCGGCCTGGTATTTAAAACCAGAGGACACCCAGTCCTTACCATATTCTCCTTGAGCTAAGGTTACATAGTCCTCGCCCAACACTCGTGGTAAGTCTTCGGGGTAGACTTCCAAAACCCTCACAAACTGGTCACCCGGCGATCCACAATTTACTTTTGGATGCTCTAGACCAAGGTCACTTCATGGTCCCCAATTGACTACAGGAGCACTAGACCATGACGCCTAACCGTTTGGAGGATGGACAGTCCTCAAAGGTAACAAGCGTCGGTTCCACACAGGAATTTCTTCAGTGATGCTCAATCACTTTGGGTTTTGTGGTTTGATTGTAGGTTTTTCCTCACTGATGATTTTCTCTCAAAAGTCCTCGAAGGACGGCTTGCTCTCAAATGACAAGTGTCAGTTCTCTCTCTCGGAGCAGCCAACTAGCTAGTGGTTGTGGGGGGTGGCTATTTATAGCCAGGATGCAACCTGACATGATAAGACATAAATGCCCCCAATGATATGACCGTTATGTGGATAAGAATGATTGGGGACAGCTGGCGCTAAGCACATCAACGGTCGGAATTTCGAACTATGAAAGTCCTTATCTTATCATGTTCCTCACTTGTAGGCAATTCGCACTGGCGAAATCCTAACTCCTCAGTGAGATCAATTTCCTCAGAGACCAGAAGAACTTCGTCTCTGTCACTGAAGAACTTGTTTGAACCGTAAGAGATTTCCAAAGGCGTCACTCAAAGGATTGTATTGGTTGAGGATTTTGGAGTTGAGCATCAATTGGAAATTTTCTTAGTATTACCTCGGCCCCCTTTAACAGTATGGTGTTTCCTATGACTCAAATAAAGGAAATTAAACTACGAAAACAAAAGTCTTCACGCTTCATATTCCTCGTTCATATCTTCAAGGTCACACCAACTTCTTCATTTTCAAAGTCTTCACAAAGTCTTCACCAAAGTCTTCAGAAAGTCTTCACTTGAAGACATACATTTGTAGGGGTCGATAATCTCCAAATATATCAAACTCCTCATCGACTTATAGAGCATGTGTACACTCACAAACGCATTAGTACCTTAACCTGTAAGTCTTCAATACACCAAAATCACTAAGGGGCACTAGATGCACTAACAATCTCCCCCTTTTTGGTGATTGATGACAAATAGGTTAAGTTTTCAACGGGGATAAACATATGAAGTGAAAGTACAGATTTTGAGGAATTTGATTGCAAGATATAGAAGAACTCCCCCTGAAGATGTGCATATTTGAGGAATTTGCTTTTGGACTGCAAATGCACGTGGCAGGTTCAAACATGGAGAACTCCCCCTATATCTTGTAATTCATACACGCATTTGAATATATGATATGAAGAATTTGAAATGCGTGAGGAAAATGGTTTCTGACAAAATTCAGCATGCATGCATTAAGGTATTTGAGGAAATAAACATGCGAGGAAATAGTTCAAAAGTGTCAGACCACCATCGGACTTAAGTTTACAACTCAATCAACAAAAGTTTCGGAAGAGCGAGAGTTATAACTTAAACAAAAATAGCCCATTTATAGAGACCCACTTGAAGACTAACTCAAAATTTCTCCCCCTTTATCATCGAAGACCAAAAGGGAAGAGAAAGTGATGACTAACGCCCCTTTGAAGAATTTCATCGTGTTGGTGAGGAAGGAGCGCGAGCGTTGTCGGGGTCATTTGTCGATGCAGGCCCTGTAGCAGTGTCGTCAATGTCTTCATCGTCATCATGCTCGTGAGATGAACAATATGAACTTGCTACCATCAGAGGAACTTGAACTTTCTTGAATTTCTTCTGAGGTCGCCGAGCCTAGTCGGGATGTTCCTCAATATCCAGCTCATCCAGTTCTTCAGAAGGCATGATGTGAGACAGTATAGCCCAAGAGCGTTTGAGGTTTTCATGTGCATAATAGTGGTTCCTCTTGACAGTGTTCTGCATCACAGTCATAGTCTGCACAATGTAACCAAGTTGACGCTTTACCCACTTGGATTTGTGATCGACCTTCTGATGAAGACTTATTAGAAGCTCGCGATCAGTCATCACACGAGGGGCAGACTCTTGAGGTTGTTGAGCTGAGGCTTTTGCACCGGAGTCTTGAGTGGCTGTGTCATCATTGGTGGAGAAGGAAGCGGCTTTGCGGAACTGTCCATCCAAAGGACGAGTGCCTTCATCAATGACAGATTTGCCTTTTCCTTCAGCTGAGGAAATTGAGCTCTTGATAACTTCTATTGGAGGCAGAAAGCTAAAGTGATTCTGAAATCAGCCTTGAAGGGAACTGAGGACTTTGCCCTGATGAATTTCATGATCCATGGTGCATAGGGCTTCTGTTCAAATGGAACTAAGGCAGCACTGGCCAATGTCCTCATGAAGAAATCATGCAAGTCGATGGGAATCCCATGAATGATGTTGAAGAGCATATTCATCATGACTCCTTCCACTTCTTCTTCTTCAGAATCGTGGCCTTTCTGAGGACATAGTGTATTTGTGAGGATACGGTAAACAATCCTGGGCACATATAGCAGATTCTTCACAAGAAAGGTGTTTGGTTGAGGCGTTCTAGGAGGCAAAGGCTTCATCAACACTTGCATCAGCTAATTTGGAAGTGCAGGTACATTAAACAGTTTGCGGGCCTCATCTGAGGGAATTGGAATAGGGACACACTGAAGCAATTCAGAGGCTTGAGCAGTGAAGTGGGTCGTGCCAGTCATCCAGTCCAACATCCATGAGTTGATATCTGAAGAATTTCTGCTAATATGTAGCATGGCATAGAACTGAATGATGATTTCTGCATTCTAGTCGCAGATGTCGACACAGAATGGAAGAAGGCGTGCTTCATAGAGAACTTGGAGCACTGGAGTGAATGATGGAAGAATTTCCATATCAGCATGAGGAATCTAATGGTGCTCGAAGACTTTCTTCTTCTCGTATAGGACTGACGCATAGTAGTTGAGTTGAGAGGCAGTCCAGAATCTGTTGCGACCAGCCCTTGCAGAGTCATATGGGTTTGGTCCAGAGAAGAATGAGTGTTCATTGAAGAAATTATTCTTGAGGAATTTGGGACGATCGGTGCCTTTGAAGGGAAGTCTTGGCTTGGGTTGAAGATTTGTTCATGTGCGCTCCTTGATCTCCGTTGGCATTGGAGGAACAGCAGACTGAGTGATTTGAAGAATTGGTTCCTCGGCAGTGGCCGGAGCATCATTTTCCTTAGCTATTGCAGCTGGAATTTCTTCACTGTCTAGAAGGTACAGATATTCAGAGTCTTCTGGGATTTCCTCAGTCTGTGCAGGTGACTGAGGAATCAACATCAGAGGAGTTGCCATTTGTGAATTGGGATGTGCAGATTCCCAATATTCAAGTGTCACCAATGTCAACTTCTTCACCAATTTCTTCTACGCTAGCTTCCTTAGTAGTTACCAGAAGCTAGGGCGATGACACCTTGAGGGTTAATGCAGTGTCATCAATGACAATTTCCTCATCAAGAGGCTCTATGGAAGCAGCCGAATGATTGTCTTCTTCTTCAGGGATGACATACTCCTCCCCGAATGGCACAATAGCATAGGTTGGTCCTGAGGAAATTGGAGTTGCATCAATTGGAGTTGCTAAGGAACTTGATGAAGTTTTCAACTTCTTCAACACAGGGGCATCAGAAATTGACGCTTTTCTCTTGAGTGGATTCTCCTTAGCAGTAGCAGTTTCTTTAGGAACGACTGATGCAACCGCCCTAGGAGGTTCAGTTTCTTCAGGCACAGCAGATTCTTCAGCTGGCCTATCAGATTCTTTAGGTACAACAGAAGTACCTGTTGGCATAGCCGTTTCTTCAGGCACAACATTGGAGGTTGCCCTGGCATGTGCATCAGTGGTCTGAGTTTTCTCGGCAGCACTGGCAGTTGCTTCTGGTGCAGAAGCATTTCCTTCAGCAGTTTCATCAGGCTGAGCATTTTTATCAGCTGCCTGAGGAGTTTCATCTGCAGTCTGAGCAATTTCTTCAGACTGAGGCTTTTGTGGTTGCGATCAAGCTGCAACCCTAGTGTTGTGATCCTTTACAGCTGCTTGAGCAGCCCTGACGAGTCTGACCTTGGTGCCCTTCCATTCGGCATCATATCTCTGTTGATCCACAGAGAGTGTGTGAATTTCGGACTAAACTATGACGAGTTGATTTGGGGTCAAATTCATCACATTTTCGCGCAGAAACTTTTCTTTTCGAGTCATGTTCCTCTTAGCTCTCAGAGCTTGCTCTCTCTTCCATTGTTCTTGAGAGATGAAGTGGGTGAGGACATGATCCACTTCAGGAGGCAGATTTAGTGAGGAAAGTGGGGTGCTTGGGTCTTCATGCCTTATATCGATGAAGTTGAGGATCGTCTTGGGATCCAGCATGAGAGGAATAGAGCTACCCTTTGCTCTAGCAGCCCTGTGCTGACTTTGTTTGATGATTTCTTCCAATTCCGCATCATCAGCTTCATCATCATCATCATCATCATTATCCTCAGAGCGTGAGGGTATGGTCATCACAGCCTTGCTTGTGTGAGGACTTGGTCTTTGACCTCGTCCAGCAGTTTTCTTCAGCTTCAACGCAGAGGGATTGGTTGAAGACTTTGCTGTGTTGGAGGGGCTTGCAGTGATCATTGGAACTCTGGAGAATCCCTCAGTCCTCTTACATGTTGCCAGATGCACTGGGGTTGAGGACTTTGCAGCTGCTGCAGAAGACTGAGCAGCAACTGTTCCAGGTGCTGAGGACTTTGAAGGCTGAGTCCTTTAACCTTGAGGAATCTGATGTGAAGGTCTTGATGTTGAAGAACCTATCTTCAAAGCAGATTTCTTCATGATTTTCTTCGGAGCACTTGCAGAAGCTTCGGCAGAGGCAGCAACAGCAGAATCTTCATTGAATTTCTTCACTGCTTCTTTGGCTTTCCTAGCCAGCTTGGTTTGCTGCTTCTCCCATAGATGAGGAAAGTCCTCACCAGTCTTTAGGCTTGTGGGATCAACGATTTGGTTCTGAGCTAGAGGAGGCCTGCTGCAAGGTGGTTTCACTGCAAATTTCATCATGTACTTTGGGGTTACATAGCGATATTCTTTCCATTCCTTTGCTCATATCCTCTCAATCTTTTGCAGATGGATCTTTCTCTGCTTGGTCGTCTCTTTTCCATGTGTTTCTTCATCAGGTGTGCAATACTCATCATACACATCCTCTGGAATCTCAAAGGCAGTGTGCACATCTAGCATCTTTCCTCCTTTCTGAGGTTTCTTTTGGTCAGCCATTTTCTTCACTTGAGGAATATGAACTCTTGAAGATTCTGAAGAGGTACACAATTTTTCTTCAAGAAGCGCTGCAAATGAGTTAAGTTGATGAGAACCTAGTGATTCATCAGCGGACATGTTGTACCTACGAACAGAGTATATGTGCGAGGAATTTGAAGAGGTCATATGCGTTCCCAAAAATTTTGAAGAAAAATTAGGTGTGAGGAATTTGACCATGGATGTCTTGAGGAATTTCACTAAGAGTTCTTTGTCTCAGGTTCCTGAGTTGTACAAATTTTGAGGATTTGCACAATTGAGAAATCTTGAAGAAAATCATTACTTAGAGAAAATCATCAAGTATGAGGAGATGTAAGTTGCTTTAAAATAAGGTTCATGACGAGCAAACACCTTTTGAGGAATATGAAGAGCATTTGAGGATCAAACAAGGGCAGTAAAAATAAATTTTATTTACCCTGGTGAAGAACACGACGATCTCAGAGATGAGATTGGGAAGTTCGTGCGTTCAGATCTCCCACGCCCTAGCTTGGCAGAGGGAGACAGCTACGGCGGTGGCGGGATGAGGATTTCCGCGGTCGGTGCGAGTACGGTGATGACGAGGTTGAGGCAGTGAAGCTCTTCCTCACTAGCGATGATGACTTTAGCGGCGGCTCTAGGTTGGAGCTCGGGAGAGGGATGAGATGTGGAGTAACCGAGCACAGTTGATGGGATGGGGGTATTTATAGAGGAAGTGAAAACCGATCTGCCCGAAGATTTTGGACAGGATTGCCCCTGACCCTTGCTCTCCACGCGACAGGTATCACCCACCAACTCAGCGGTGGTGATAGTGGGGGGTCGTGGGTTATCCAGGCACGGGAATAGGAACAGTTTGAGCGGGAACCGCCAAAAATTTTGGTAGTGAAGATTTCAAAGTTTTCATTCGCAAATTCTTCAGCTGTCAAGGACACAGTGAAGACTTTGAACAAGATTCAAAGTAGAACGCATATGAAGAATTTGTGAACAGACTAGGTTGAGTTTAGCATAGAGGTTAAAGGGTCCAATCACATTCACTTAGATGAAAATCAACTTGAAGAATTAGCAATAAGTGAATGTTGTTGAAGACATTGAAAACTCAAATTATATATATATATAGTCAATGAAGAACATCAGTTTCAAAGTTTGAAGAATTTGAAAAGTTGAGGAATTTGAAAATTTTGAGAAATTTGATGATTTGAAGAATTTGCACAGATGATGAAAAACTCAACTTAGAAGAATTTCAACTATTGTTGGTGGCGTGACCCACCGTATAAGAATGATGACTTCAGACACCGCGTACAATTGTCGTAGGGTTCTGAGAATCAAATTCTTCATTAATTTCTTCACACTTAGAGGGTTATTCTTCATTGATTGAAGAAAAACGTTTCTTCGTGTGTTGCACATCAAGGTCATCAATTTTGCATAAGTGTTAGGATGTGTGTCTTTCTTCAAAGGACATTTGAAGATTCTAAGATATTTAGCTCACACCGCAACTTGCAAAATCTCTTTTCATCCAAGGGCTTAGTGAAGATATCGGCTAGCTGTTCTTTAGTGGGAATGTGGTCAATGGAGATGTCGCCCTTGAGTACATGATCTCGAAGAAAGTGATGACGAATCTGGATGTGCTTGGTCTTGGAGTGCTGAACTGGGTTGTACACAATCTTGATGGCACTCTCGTTGTCATAGTAGAGAGGCACATTCTTCAACTTGATGCCGTAGTCCCTGAGGGTTTGCTTCATCCATAGTAACTGAGCACAACACGAGCCAGCAGCAAAGTACTCAGCTTCTGTAGTAGAGAGTGAAACATAGTTCTACTTCTTCGAGGACCAACAGACTAAGGATCGTCCAAGGAAATGACATGTGCCTGAGGTTGACTTGCGATCCACATGATCTCCAGCATAGTCAGCATCAGAGTATCCGACAAGGTGAAGATTTGAGCCCTTGGGATACCACAATCCAAGTGTTAGTGTGTGAGCTAAGTATCGAAGAATATGTTTCACAGCCTTATGGTGTGATTCCTTTGGTGTTGCTTGGAATCGAGCACAGATGCAAACACTTAGCATTATATCAGGCCTAGATGCACATAGGTACAATAAGGAACCAATCATGGAGCGGTATACCTTCTGATCGAAATCTTTACCATTTTCTTTAGTGCAGAGGTGGCCTTTTGAAGGTATTGAAGTTTTGACGCATTTGCAATCTTGCATGTCGAATTTCCTTAGAACATCTTTGAGGTATTTCTCTTGTGAGATGAAGATGCCATTGTCTTGCTGACGAATTTGAAGACCTAGGAAGAATTTTAACTCTCCCATCATAGACATTTCATATTCTTCACTCATCATATAGGCAAATTTATCACTGTAACGTTTGTTAGTACAGCCAAAGATAATATCATCAACATATATTTGGCATATGAACAGTTCATTGTCATAGTATTTTGTGAAAAGAGTAGGGTCGAGTGAACCGGGTTTGAAGCCTTTCTTCATGAGGAATTCCTTCGGAGTGTCATACCACACCCGAGGGGCCTGCTTGAGGCCATAGAGGGCGTTATTTAGTCTGAAGACTTTGTCAGGATGCTTAGGTTATTCAAAACCTGGGGGTTGAGCAACATATACTTCTTCCTCAAGCTTACCATTGAGGAATGCACTTTTCACATCCATTTGATATAAGATGATATTATGATGGTTAGCGTACGCAAGTAATATGCGAATAGCCTCAAGTCTAGCAACAGGTGCAAACGTTTCATCAAAGTCAATTCCTTCAACCTGTGTGTAGCCTTGGGCTGCAAGACGAGCCTTATTCCTCACCACGAGGCCATTTTCATCTTGCTTTTGCGATAGATCCACTTGGTACCTATGATGTTATGTTTGCGAGGATCTGGTCGCTTGACAAGTTCCCACACATTGTTGAGCTTGAACTGATGCAATTCCTCTTGCATAGCTTGAATCCACTCGGGCTCCTTGAATGCTTCATCAATTTTGGTGGGTTCTATTATAGAGACAAAGGCAAAGTGCCCACAAAAGTTAGTTAGATGTGTAGCTTTTGAGCGTGTGAGAGGACCTGGTGCGTTGATGTCATCGATGATTTTGTCAATCTGCACTTCATTTGCTACTCTTGGATGAGCAGGTTGACGTGGCTGAGGATTTTCAACAGCACCAGTTTCTTCAGGTATATCAGTATGAGAGTCTTCGTTTGTTGGAATGATTTCCTCAGTGGGTATAACATTTTCAGTTGCCTTCAGCTTGATGGATTCTTCAAGAGACTGTTCATCTAACAAAGAAGGCAGGAGCTCTCTTTGCGAGCCATTAGTTTCATCGAACCGCACATCTACAGTTTCAACCACCTTGTGATTGTAGGTGTTGAAGACTTTGTAGGTGTGCGAGTCCTTTCCATAACCAAGCATAAAACCTTCATGTGCTTTCGGTGCAAACTTAGAACTATGGTGAGGATCTCTGATCCAGCATTTTGCACCGAAGACTTTGAGATAACTTACATTGGGTTTCTTGCCTGTCATGAGCTCATATGAAGTCTTCTTGAAGAATTTGTGAAGATATACCCTGTTGATGATGTGGCATGCAGTATCAATTGCTTCAGGCCAGAAGCGACGAGGGGTTTCGTATTCGTCAAGCATGGTGCGAGCCATCTCAACAAGTGTCCTGTTTTTGCGCTCCATGATGCCATTCTGCTGAGGAGTATAAGGGGCAGATAGCTCATGAGTAATACCAAGTTCATCAAGATTAGTGTTCTTGAACTCAGTCCCATTATCACTCCTGATATGTTTGATCTTGACGCTAAAGTTGGTGGAGGCCCTTGAAGCAAATCGTCTGAAGACGTCCTACACTTCATTTTTGTACAGAATAATATGCACCCATGTGTAACGAGAGTAATCATCAACAATGACAGAGCCATACAAACTTGATGCATTTGTTAGTACGGAGTAATGAGTGGGGCCAAATAGATCCATGTGAAGCAATTCAAAGGGTCGAGTCGTGGTCATGATTGTCTTCGAGGGATGCTTGGATCTGGTCATCTTCGCAGATTCACATGCACCACAGAGGTGGTCTTTGAGGAATTTGACACCCTCGATGCCAATGACGTGCTTTTTCTTCACGAGTGTGTCCAGGTTCCTCATACCAGCATGTCCAAGTCGTCGATGCCACACCAACCTTCTGAAGACTTTGCAAGTAAGCAAGTGGCAGGTTGAGGACCTGTAGAGAAGTCCACAATATACAAGTCTCCTCTCCTAAAGCCTTCGAAGACTTTGGAATTGTTAGATTCCATGATGACAACACAACAATATTTTCCAAATACGACAACCATATCAAGATCACAAAGCATTGAGATAGACATAAGGTTGAACCCGAGGGATTGAACAAGCATCACCTTATCCCTGGTTCGGTCCTTTGAGATAGCAACCTTACCAAGTCCCAATACCTTGCTTTTTCCTTTGTCTGCGTAGGTGATATGCTTCAGAGCAGATGGAGTGAGTGGCAAATTCATCAGTAGATTCTTGTCACCCGTCATGTGGTTTGTGCATCCACTATCGAGAACCCACTCAGTAGCTTTTAGAGTATCATCCTGCAGATGAATTAGTACAACTTACGAACTCATATGCTTCAGAGTGAGGAATATGATATAAGTTTCATCAGACAGAATTTCATCACATAAGATAGTGAGCAAGTAGAGTGAGGACGTGAGAAATGAAGAATTCATTTCATCATGGTTAGCTTGCGTACTTTCAAGCATTTCCTCATGTCTCCAGCAAATTTATCAGATGTTCAAATTCATCTGGAGACCTGACCCTGCATAAGATGTCAGTTTGATTTCTTCACCACCCACATCTGGAGGGGTGGCAAATAATACATCATTCTGTGAGTACCATATGAGAAGGGAGGCATAGAAGCAAGTGCGTTTCGTTTCACAGGGCGAGGGTTAGAGTATTCAAATGAATAAGCAGAGAAATTCTTCGAGGACTTATGAACATAATGATTTGAAGAATAATGCACAAATTCATAACTCTTAGGTCTTCCCTGCGTAACAGAGGCATTAGCACGAGAATGATGATTTTGACCATTTGAGGAATTTGGTCCAAGTGAGGACTTTGGTCCATATGAGGAATTTGATCTGGGGTTCCTATTCTTCACGAGTGGTGTCGTGAGGACATTCACTTGAAGATTTTGTAGATAGCTCTTGGGAACCCATATTTTCTTCATAGGAGAACCGTTCCTGCATTTAGTTCCAACATATATAGCAAATACTTCACTTTTCTGATTTTTGAAGAATCTGTAATTGGAGTCAAGTGACTCATTAGAGGAATATGAAGTTTTACAAGTAAAGCTAGATAAAGTGGATGGATCTACAGGAGATCCTTTTGCAGCAACCCATGAGGTTTTGGGGTACTGCTCAAGCGTCTAGTAGGATCCATCAACATTGAGTTTCCTCACAAAGGCTATACCCTCTTTCCTAGGGTTCCTGTCCAGAATCTGCTTTTTGAGGACATCGCAAAGGGTTTGATGCCCTTTGAGACTTTTGTACATGCCTGTCACATACAATTCCTTCAACCCTGCATTGTCATCAGTGATACTAGTGGTATCCTCAGATGAGGAATTTAAGACCGTGGGAATAGTTGAAGAAATTGCAGCAATAGAAGCATTTGAACATTCAGGTGAAGAATTAGCAGTTTCACGTTTGATGCATTTCAAACAAAGTGGAATGAAATCTTCCTGAGCGGTACTGATCTGTTGAGCCAGTAAGGAATCATTTTCCCTTTGGAGATCCTCATGTGACGCCCTCGATTTCTCAAGATCTTGCTTTCCTTGAAGAAATTCATAAGAAAGCTTCTCATGATCAGCTAAGAGGTCGTTATGATGACTCTGTAGGTTATCATACTTCGTATGAAGACTTTTGAGATTGACAGACAGAGTTTGAGTCCGATCCACTTCATGGTTCAACAGATCATCGCTTTTGTCTAGCATTTTTTGAAGCTTTTCAAGTGCACTTTGTTGCTTAGTGGCAATTTTAACAAGTTTAGCGTAGCTAGATTTCACATATTCATCAGATTCACCTTCACTTGATTCAGATGAGGATGATGTTTGTGTACCTTTCAGCCTTTTGCCATGAAGCAATAAGTGGGAGCATAATCGTCATTGCTGACGTCAGAGTCGTTGGAGTAGTCATATTCTTCATCGTTGAAGATGGACTTGCTAACGAAAGTAGTAGCGAGAGCAAGGCTAGCGACACCAGATTCTGGTTCCTCCTCAGATTCTTCCTCTTCTTCATATTCTTTAGATTCTTCCCAAGAATCCATTTCCTTGCCGATGAATGCTCGAGCCTTTCTGGAACCAATCTTCTTGTGCTTTGAGGACTTTGAAGATGAGGACTTTGCAGATGAGGATTTTGAAGATTTCTTCTTTTCCTTCGAGTCATCAGAACTATCATACTTGCATTTCTTCTTCTTCTTTGAGTCTTTTTCCCAGAGAGGACAGTCAGAGATAAAATGGCCAGGCTTCTTGCAATGATGACAGGTTCTTTTCTTGTAATCTTCTGAGGAATCTAATTTCCTCAAGCCACTTTTTGATGACTTTCCAAATCCACCTCTTCTTGAGAACTTCTGGAATTTCCTCACAAGCATTGCTAGTTCCTGACTTAGTTCTTCAGGATCACCAAGACTGCTGTCAGAATCTTCTTCTTCAGATGAGGAAATTGCTTTTGCCTTTAGAGCACGAGATCTTCCATAGCTTGGCCCGTAGAGGTCTCTCTTTTCAGCTTGTTGGAATTCATGAGTATTGAGTCTCTCAAGAATATCAGCAGGATCAAGAGCTTTATAACTCCATGTTCTTGGATCATCAAGGCCAGAGTATCAAATGAGGAATCGAGAGATCGTAGGAGTTTCTTCACCACTTCATGGTCAGTGATATCAGTGGCACCCAGTGCTTGAAGTTCATTGGATATATCAGTGAGGCGATCAAATGTTTTCTGAACATTTTCATTGTCAAGTCTCTTGAAGCGGTTGAAGAGATTGCGAAGAACATCAACACGAGAGTCATGTTGAGTGGAAACACCTTCGTTGACTTCGGTCAGCCTATCCCAGATAAGCTTAGCAGACTCCAAAGCACTCACTCTGCCATACTCACCTTTGCTCAGATGACCACAGATGATATTCTTCGCTTGAGAATCGAGTTGCTTGAATCTCTTAACATCAGCAGTAGTAACAGTGGGAGTGACAGAGGGCACACCATTTTCCATAACATACCAGAGATCGTTGTAAATAGCTTCAAGGTGCATACACATCTTGTTCTTCCAGTAGGGGTAGTCTGTCCCATCGAAGGTAGGACACCCCGCGGAAACCTTGATCATACCTGCAGTCGACATAACTAGACTCCAGGTGGTTAAACCAAAATCACACAGAGCGTGGGAGTACCCGCTCTGATACTAGTTGAAAGTGCGTTATATCGACTAGAGGGGGGGGTGAATAGGCGATTTTTACAAATTCATCACTTGAGGAATTTCAACTTTGAGGAATTTGAAATGTGATGAATAACTAGCATCGGAATAAGTACTCAAGTGCATGAGGAACATAGTAACATCATAGTCTTCATGATGAAATGAAACATGCACAAATAGAGAGTAGCGTGATATAGGATAAGCAGTGATGAACAAGGTAACTTGAAGAATTTGAGTTGAGGAATTTGTGAAAGTCTTCACTCAAATTCTTCAAACAGTAACAATCAATTTCATCAATAGGTATATGAGGAATAGAGGGGTTGAGGAAATAGAACCAGATAGCTCGATGAAGATAGTGGTTTGATGACCCAGTTCCAACTGTTGTGACAGTCGTACGTCTGGTTTGGAGCGGCCTGGTATTTAAACCAGAGGACACACAGTCCCAGGACACACAGTCCTTACCGTATTCTCCTTGAGCTAAGGTCACCCAGTCCTCGCCCAACACTCGTGGTAAGTCTTCAGGGTAGAATTCCAAAACCCTCACAAACTGGTCACCCGGCGATCCACAATTTACTGTTGGATGCTCTACACCAAGGTCACTTCGTGGTCCCCAATTGACTGCAGGAGCACTAGACCATGACGCCTAACCGTCTGGAGGATGCACAGTCCTCAAAGGTAACAAGCGTCGGTTCCACACAGGAATTTCTTTTGTGATGCTCAATCACTTTGGGTTTTGTGGTTTGATTGTAGGTTTTTCCTCACTGATGATTTTCTCTCAAAAGTCCTCGGAGGACGGGTTGCTCTCAAATGACAAGTGTCAGTTCTCTCTCTCGGAGCAGCCAACCAGCTAGTGGTTGTGGGGTGTGGCTATTTATAGCCAGGATGCAACCTGACATGATAAGACATAAATGCCCCCAATGATATGACCGTTATGTGGATAAGAATGATTGGGGACAGCTGGCGCTAAGCACAGCAACAGTCGGAATTTTGAACTATGAAAGTCCTTAGCTTATCATGTTCCTCACTTGTAGGCAATTCGCACTGGCGAAATCCTAACTCCTCAGTGAGATCAATTTCCTCAAAGACCATAAGAACTTCGTCTCTATCACTGAAGAACTTGTCTGAACCGTAAAAGATTTCCAAAGGCTTCACTCGAAGGATTGTATTGGTTGAGGATTTTGGAGTTGAGCATCAGTTGGAAATTTTCCTTAGTATTACGTCGGACCCCTTTAACAGTACGGTGTTTTCTATGACTCAAATAAAGTAAATGAAACTACGAAAACAAAAGTCTTCACGCTTCATATTCCTCGTTCATATCTTCAAGGTCACACCAACTTCTTCATTTTCAAAGTCTTCACAAAGTCTTCACCAAAGTCTTCAGAAAGTCTTTAGCAAAGTCTTCACTTGAAGACATACATTTTTAGGGGTCGATAATCTCCCAATATATCAAACTCCTCATCGACTTATAGAGCCTGTGTACACTCACAAACGCATTAGTACCTTAACATGTAAGTCTTCAATACACCAAAATCACTAAGGGGCACTAGATGCACTAACAAAGATAGGTCCTAATCCCACCGGAGTATGTGTAGATTGGGTTCGTTTTCCCATGCTCCGCTCCGGATCCGACACACAATTTCGGTAGCACCTCCCCGTTGTTCTGCTGATACACGTCTTGGCAATAAGTAGTGAGGATGTGTACCCGGAGAACAACAGGGAGGCACTGACGAAATTCTGCATCGGATCCGGAGCAGAGCATATGGGAAAACGAACCCAATCTACACATACTCGGGCTGTCCATGGATAACGTTGGACAATTCGAAAGAATCACGGTTATAAATATGCTAATGAATGCATATTTATAGATGTAACCCTTTCGAACGGGAGACGCATTGTGGTCACGCATACTGATGATTGAAGACACCTATAGCTAGCAAGTTTCATCAACACAAAGACCGGAACAGAGGAAATGAAGGGTGCAGGAGGAGATGTCATTTGTGCTCTCCCACGAATGCAGGGGCAGAGCTCGTCAAACGCACGGGGAGGTCATCGAACACCAGACCCTCGCAGCGACGAAACAACTACACATTTAAATCCACTTGATCAACATAAATATGATGTTTTGCGAAAAATATATGACCTAACTCATAACTCACAAATATATGACCCGTGTCGGGGTCAGGGGTGCCGTGTCGGGGGGTCGGGGTGTCGTGTCGGGGTCGGGGTGTCGGGGGTGTCATGTCGAGGTCGGGGTGCTGTGTCATGGTCGAGGGTGCCGTGTCGGGGTGTCGGGGTCGGGGTGCTGTGTCGGGGTCTCGGGGTGTCGGTGTCGGGGTGTCGTGTCAGGGTCGGGGTTGGGGTCGGGGTGTCTTGTTGGGGTCGGGGTGTCGGGGGTGTCGTGTCGGGGTCGGGGTGTTGTGTCATGGTCGGGGGTGCCGTGTCGGGGTGTCGGGGTGTCGTGTCGGGGTCGGGGTGTCGGGGTGTCGTGTCAGGGTGTGAGGGGTGTCGTGTCGGGGTCCGGGGTGCCATGTCGTGGTGTTGGGGTGTCATGTCGAGGGTCGGGGTGTCGGGGTGTCGTGTCGGGGTCGGGGTGTAGGGGGTGTCGTGTCGGGGTCGGGGTGTCGGGGGTGCCGTGTCGTGGTGTCGGGGTGTCGTGTCGGGGGTCGGGGTGTCGGTGGTGTCGTGTCGGCGATCCTCGACCCGGTTACATCGGCGCCGCGCACCCCTCCTCCTCCTCCTCCTCTTCTTATTCTCCTTCTTCTTTTTCTACTTTTCTTCTCCTCCTTTTCTTCTAACTAACTAACTAACTACACCTAAATTACAACTAACTAACTAACTACACCTAAATTACAACTAACTAACTAACTAACTACACCTAAATTACAACTAACTAACTACACCTAATTACAACTAACTAACTAACTACACCTAAAAATGAAAAAAAGAGGGGTAGGGGGCTCACCGGAGTGGGACAGCGGCCGACAGGGGGGCGGCCGCGGCGGCCGGCGGTGGGGGGTGAGGGGCACGGGCGACGGTGGGGGTGAGGGGCGCGGGCGGCGGTTGGGGGGGCACGGGCGGCGGTGGGCGCGGTCAGGGAGGCGTCCGGCCGACGGTGGGCACGGGCGGCGGGGGTGGGGGCGGTGGGGGCGCGACATGGGCCGGCGGTGGGCGCGGGGTGGCGGGGGTGGGGGAGGTGGGGGCGCGGCGGTGGCCGGCGGTGGGGGCCGGTGGCGGGGGGCGCGACGGCGGCCGGGAGCACGGGGGCGGGGCGGCGGTCGGTGCGGGGGTGCGGTGGGGGGTGGGGCTGGGGAGATGGGTCGGGGGAGAGAGATGAGAGGCGTGGGGGTGCGTCGTTAGTGGTTTAGGTATCCACCTCTTTGCCGTCCGCTAGCGGACAGCAAAGAGGTGGGGTGGTGGGCCGTTACAGTACTGCCGTCAACTGGACCCCACCCACCTCTTTGTCGTCCGCTCGCTGACGGCAAAGAATCTTTGTCGTCCGCTAGGTGACGGCAAAGAGCTAGCAGATGGCAAAGCCCCTCTTTGCCCTCCTCTAGCTCTTTACCGTCTACTTTGTGCTAGCTGATGGCAAAGACACTCTTTGCCGTCTGCTAGCAGACGGCAAAGAGCTGGTAGACGGCAAATTGTTTGATTCCAGTAGTGCTAGTACCGCGCAACTTTCACCGGTGCATTAAACCCCCCATATATCCTTCCTCAAAACAGACACCATACCTACCTATTATGGCATTTCCGTAGCCATTCCGAGATATATTGCTATGCAACTTCTGCCGTTCCGTCAATTATGACTCGCACCATCATTTTCATAGTGCTTTGCATGATCGTAAGATAGCTAGCATGATGTTTTCATGGCTTGTCCGTTTGTCGATGAAATTTGCTACGCTAGATCATTGCACATCCCGGTACACCGCTAGAGGCATTCATATAGAATCATACTTTGTTCTAGTATGGAGTTGTAATTCTTGAGTTGTAAGGAAATAAAACTGTGATGATCATCATTATTAGAGCATTGTCCCATGTGAGGAAAGGATGATGGAAGCTATGATTCCCTCACAAGTTGGGATGAGACTCCGGACTTTATGAAAAATAAAAGAGGCCAATGAAGCCCAAATAAAAAAGGCCATAGATGCCCACCAAAATAAAAAAAACAAGGAAAAAAATGAGAGAAAGAGAGAGGGAACAATGCTACTATCTTTTTTCCACACTTGTTCTTCAAAGAAGCACCATGATCTTCATGATAGAGAATCTCCTATTTTGTCACTTTCATATACTAGTGGGAATTTTCATTATATAACTTGGCTTGTATATTCCAATAATGGGATTCCTCAAATTGCCCTAGGTCTTCATGAGCAAGCGAGTTGGATGCACACCCACATAGTTTCTTTTTGAGCTTTCATACACTAATAGCTCTAGTGCATGTGTTGCATGGAAATCCCTACTCACTCACATTGATATATATTATTGGGCATCTCCATAGCCCGTCGATACGCCTAGTTGATGTGAGACTATCTTCTCCATTTCCTCACAACCTCCACCATATTCTATTCCACCTATAGTGCTATATCCATGGCTCACGCTCATGTATTGCGTGAGAGTTGAAAACGTTTGAGAACATAAAAGGTGTGAAACAATATCTTGACTTGTCATCGGGGTTGTGCATGATATAAATACTTTGTTTGGGGAAGATGGAGCATAGCCAGACTATATGATTTTGCAGGTATAATTACTCTTGCCATTATATTTTGAAGAGATACAATTGCTTTGTCAGTATGCTTGAAATATTATTGTTTTTATGTCAACATTAAGCTTTTACTTTGAGTCTTATGGATCTGAGTATTCATGACATGATTAGATTATATAAACAAGATTATGTTAGGTGGCATTCCACATCAAAAATTATCTTTTTAATCATTTACCTACTCGAGGACGAGCGTGAATTAAGCTTGGGGATGCTGATACGTCTCCATCGTATCTATAATTTTTGATTATTTCATGCCAATATTCTACAACTTTCATATACTTTTGGCAACTTTTAATACTATTCTTGGGACTAACTTATTGATCCAGTGCCCAATGCCAGTTCCTGTTTGTTACATGTTTTTTGTTTCACAGAATATCCATACCAAACAAAGTCCAAACGCAATAAAAACTTACGGATATTTTGTGGAATATATTTGTTTTTTGGGAAAAAGAATCAACGTGAAACGATGCCCGAGGTGAACACAAGCCAGGGGGCGCGACCTACCTCCCTGGCCGTGCCCTGGGCCCTTGTGGTCACCCCTTAAGTCGGTTGGAGCTCTCCTTTTGCCACAAGTAAGATATTTTTATAATAAAACTCCTCTCAAAATTTCTGCCCGATCAGGGTTATGGATATCCGGATATTTAAGAAATGGTGAAAGGCCAAAATCTGGGAACGGAGAAACAGAAGGAAACAGAGAGAGAGAGAGATCCAATCTCGGAGGGGCTCTCGCCCCTCCACCGCCATGGAGGCCAAGGACCAGAGGGGAAACCCTCCTCCCATCTAGGGGGAGGTCAAGGAAGAAGAAGAAGGAGGAGGGGGCTCTCTCCCCCTCTCTCCCGATGGCACCGAAACGCCGCCGGGGCCATCATCGTGATGGCGATCTACTCCAACAACTCTTTCATCTTCACCAACACCTCCATCACCTTCCCCCATCTATCTACAGCGGTCCACTCTCCCGCAACCCGCTGTACCCTCTACTTGAACATGGTGCTTTATGCTTCATATTATTATCCAATGATGTGTTGCCATCCTATGATGTCTGAGTAGATTTTTGTTGTCCTATGGGTTGATTGATGATCATGATTGGTTTGAGTTGCATGTTTTATTATTGGTGCTGCCCTATGGTGCTCTCCGTGTCGCGCAAGCATGAGGGATCCTCTCTGTAGGGTGTAGCAATGTTTTCATGATTTGCCTATGGTGGGTTGCGTGAGTGACAGAAGCATAAACCCGAGTAGGTGGGTTGTTGCATATGGGAGTAAAGAGGACTTGATACCTTATAATGATATGGTTGGGTTTTACCTTAATGATCTTTAGTAGTTGCGGATGCTTTCTAGAGTTCCAATCATAAGTGCATATGATCCAAGTAGAGAAAGTATGTTAGCTTATGCCTCTCCCTCATATAAAATTGCAATAATGATGACCAGTCTAGTTATCGATTGCCTAGGGACAATTCTGCAACTCCTACCACCACTTTTTCCACACTCGTTAAACTAACTTAGTTGTTCCTTTATCTAAGAAGCCACTAGTTTTTATTTACATGCTGTTTATATTCTTTCAAACCTATCCCGTTACACCTACAAAGTACTTCTAGTTTCATACTTGTTCTAGGTAAAGCGAATGTTAAGCGTGTGTAGAGTTGTATCGATGGTCGGTAGAATTTGAGGGAATATTTGTTCTACCTTTAGCTCCTCGTTCGGTTTGACACTCTTACTTATCTAGAAAGGCTACAATTGATCCCCTATACTTGTGGGTTATGAATATCCCCCACTATCCTATCTTTCCTAATAATCAATATGCTCAACATTCCTCCGCAGTCACAATGGTAGCGACGTAGATGGTGAGACTGGAGAAGAATCCGAAGGTAAACCGACGGTCACCCCCTCCCCCCTAGTCGTAATAGTTAATGCATCACAGAAGTTGTGGATGAAGTGGAAACCGACGAGATTGCTCAAGCAAGGCGGTAGCCCTTTGTGCCGATGTTGAGGTAGCTGAGAGCGTATGGTGGTGTAGCTATGTGTAGAATGTCATGGTCGATTTCGAGTCGGGGTGGCCGATGTCAAGGAAGTCGCCATGGGGCCATGGGCACAAGGATGCGCCAAGTTAGTCATCGGCGTAGTGGTGTCAAAATAGTGGTGCGTCGGGAAGAAGACATAGTCGATGACGCGTCGTGTCGGTTTTACCAAGCCCGGCGACACATCGTGGACGAAGGCACAGATCTGTGTTGCCAGCACCGGGTATGCATAGACGGACGAAGGCGATGTTGGCGATGCGCCACTCAAGGCTTGCCAGTCCAGGGAACACATCGGGGACGAAGGCACATATCGGTGTTGCCAGCAATGGACATGCGTAGATGGGGACATTCACAAACTAGCACAACATGTCGAGGAGGCCAACAGAGAAGGACTCGACGAAAGTTGCGGTGCAAATCAGCGGGGAGCCAATGTCGCCCGTGATGGTCGAAGTAGATGAAGTGGTCGGGTAAGATGACAACAACGCTGGCGATCAGCTGGTGCTGGAGGAGATGAAGGGGGTGGACAGGTGGCGCAATTGTGGTGAGCGAGCGGCAGCGGTACCGAAGAAGAGAGGTGGCCGCAGCCGGACGACGGTGACGGCGATCACTGGTTACGAGCATGACAGCGATGCTCGAAATAGGCGAGGAAGAACACGACAACATGATGAAGACTGGCATTCACGCGACAAGGGGGCGGAACGATGCATACCATAGGAAGTTGACGCGTGAGGGACGATGGAGCGGAGCACGCGTTGTGGCTCTATGGCTCGAAGAGGCGACGAAGCGGCAACGCGTGGGTTAGGGTTACGGCGGGAAGACCTTGGGGCCGCTACGTGGACCGCGCTCCGTGGCGCTATGGCCCGATGAGGCGGCATCATGGCGGTGCGCGGGTCATTGCAGCCATGGGGACGGTCTCGGGCGGCGGTGAGAACCATGTGTCACGGCACTATAGCACAAAGGGGCGATGTAGTGGTGGCTCGCGGGTAGCAGGGACCGTGTGTCGCAGAACTACGTCCCAAAAGGGCGGCGTAGCGGCAAAACGCAAGTCCGTGGAGCCACAGGGAGAACCACGAGACGGCGACGTTGTGGCCCAATGGGGGGAAGGAGCGGTAGCCCGATGCTCGATCGGTGGGGGGGTGCGTTGTACTCGGGACAGTCTTCACAAGACTTGTGGAGGCGCACGCAACCGACGGGTTAGATCAATCGCACAACATAGATGAGGCAGATCGCGGGTGGGCAGGTCATCAATCCGATTGTGCGCTAGGTCGGGGACGTCGCTCAGCGGAGGCGGGGTGGCGGCATCCGAGATGAAGCCGATGACGATGGTCGCGACAGGAGCCGGTCTGACGTGGTTGACAAGGTAGCCGACATGGCCGGCGAGGTGATGGCGTGGTAGCCATACAGAAGCGGCAGAGGCGGGTGGTGATGGAGCAGTCCCAGTTGGAGAAGAGCAGTAACGAGCGAGCAGATGTGCGAACAACGACCGTGAGGGGCCGCTGTGTTGGTGTAGAGGCTGGGTCGCGCCAATGTCAGAGCAGAGGCGTGGGATCGAGGGCGACGACAGGCGAGGGAAACCGATCTTAGATCGTAAAACCAAAAATAAAATGTCGTTCAATATGACCAGCGGAAGAGAGAAAACCCAAATCAAATGATTGGGAAAAAGACTCTTTAGGGCAGCCGGTCAACATGACCGGCGGACAAACCCTAGGTACGGGCGGCATGGCCCTCACGACAGCCATGGAGGCAGACCGCCCCAGGGGCGGCGCGCGGGCCGGAAGCGGCGACGATGGCAGCTAGGGTTGGATCTGTTAGACTGATACCACGTTGAAGGGCAAGCAGACGCGCAAACAACAATCGTGAGGTGCCACCGCATTGGTGTAGAGGCCGGGTCGCACCAATGTCAGAGTAGAGGTGAGGGATCGACTGTGACAGGTGGCGAGGGAAACTGATCTTTGATCGGAAAACAAAAAAGAAAATGACGTTCAATACGACCGACAGAAGGAGAGAAAATTCGGATCAAAGGATTGGAAAAAAAGACTCTTTAGGTTAGCTGGTCAACACGATTGGTGGACGAACCCTAGGTATGGGCAGCATGGCCACCGACGGCAATCATGGAGGCCGACTGCACCGGGGGCGGCACGCGGGGCGGAAGAGGTGGCGGCGGCTATGATTGGATCGGTTAGGCTGATACCACGTTGAAGGAGAGAGAGGGATTGGTGGAGTAGTTGTTGTATTTCTTGAGCCTCGTGAGCATATATATAAGATTACAATGATCTATTTGGAGTACAAGACAAGATAGAATAATATCCTCCGCTATCCTATCTTTTCTAATAATCAATATACTCAACAAC
Organism: Hordeum marinum; assembly: GCA_022496015.1. Lineage (NCBI taxonomy): Eukaryota > Viridiplantae > Streptophyta > Magnoliopsida > Poales > Poaceae > Hordeum > Hordeum marinum. Next base: position 300,123,460 of record CM039674.1, on the reverse strand, counting down.
ACCTACACCGTGTAGATTTCTCCACATACAATGGGTATCTTAATTGACCACGCCTGTGTCCAGTCGGATGGACGTCGTGGTTCTCTATAAATTGGGGATTTATTGTTATGTCAACTCGATTGCTCGATGTCAGGCCAGCCGAATGATTGTCCTGACAAAGTTTCGGGCTGTTTCAGCCTACTGGTCGAATCCTAACCGTAGGCTTTCCCCAAGGGATCACGTCGCCATTATCCTCCGAGTCCCTCAAGGTCTATGAAATGGTGCCAAATCCTTGGATAAGGGGAGCTTTTGTGGAAAACCGACGGTGATAGCCATCGGGGCGACTAAGTCGAGTCCTTGATAGACTTGAAGCATATCGAAAAGTTTAACTAAAAGCAATGTTAAGTAGCAGACTCGATGATACCCTACGTTCTTAGTGGGGAGCTTGTCTTGTATCTTGTGAGAGAGCATATCATGGATTTTGAGTGATGTCGAAGAACACCTAGTCTTATCCAAGTGGGTCATTGCCAGTTTGTGTTTTTGAAGAGGCGTGCTCCTTTGATCATCATCTTTAGAAGTCAACCATCGGACTTGGGCATTTGATTAGGGAACCAACTAGTGTGAGAGAGGTTAATGAGTCTGTATAATTCTTCGGCATTGTCGAGAGCTTTGACTCGTGAGAGGTAGTCATTCACTCATTTTTCTCAATAAAATGCTTGTCCGAGTGTGAATAAGTCTGGTAGAGCGCTGGGTGTGGATCTGGAACTACTTGGAGAGGTACTTGGTATCCCCTTGGTTCACCCACTGCATGATGTGCCGCAAAATATGGTACAACTTTAGTCAAAAGTGACGCATAGCCAACATGAAGGGTGACGATCGTCAAATGGAATCTTTGACCGTAATGTCCCATCGGCTACATGCATTAAGTGCGGATCATTGAGTAGGTTACGTAGCATGTCACTCTCCCAAGGTGTGAGCACCTTGGGTCCTATGAAAAACATGCACATGATGGACCACAGTCATAGTAGTCGATGGACGTGGCATGCGGGCGAAACCACAAGTCATAATGATGTCCCCACAATTACCACACACGGTTTTGGTGATTAATCCTGTGATGACGCAGTTTGATGCCATATGGTGGATGATTTGCCAACAATGGGTTTTGAATCTTGTAATTGATGTGGTTTTCAGACCAAGTTGTTCACCTCCTCTCGCTTATCTAAAGGCACACTATGGAAGAGTGACAGTTTTACCCCATTTTCATTGCTTATCCTTCCTCTCACCTTTTTGTGCTCTTCTGAATGCCTAGAGCAAGCACACCACCAAATTTTCTCTCACTACTTCCCCTCCTCATGACCAAAAAGACAATGAGGAGGAGCTCAGCCACTACCACCGCAGGAGGACCATCTAGCACCATCCATATTTTGAGTGGATGTTAACAAGGGGAATGGCTGTCGTGTGTGATTGATGAAGAATTGTTGAATTCATATGAGGGTGCCAGGCTAATCCTGTCGCATGGCTTGAACCATTAGAGTTCGTCGATGGGCGAGGCAAGATCCATGCCACACGTGCACGAGTGGGTGCTTCTGTTGGCTCACATTGTTTGAGGTATGACCTCCCTCATCAACAATTTCGTGCAAGGGCTTCTTCATTTTTACCATATATAACTCCATGACCTTTGTCCCAATAGAGTTTTACATCTTGCCTGCTTTGTTACCCTTCGTGAATGCTTCTTGGGATTGGCTCCCCACATGGGACTTTTGAAGCATATCTTTTTTGTGTGTCCTTGACTAGTGAAGAAGGGCGTGTGCCTAAGGACTTGTGTAGACATCAGCATTAAGCCTACAACCCCCTCTAGGTATTTCCACCTGCAGCTCCCGGAATACGTTCGTTAATGGGAGTTGTGGTGCTATCTCCACAATGAGTGTAAACTGAATGAACATTAAGGAATTCCTTAATTTTAAAATGGACTTCCTTCTATGATGGTTAGTAGGCATGCAATACCATTCGCTTAGGAGAAACCTAACATTGGCTGGTTGGTTCACCAAGTTCAAGAGCTGCAGGAAGAAGGACCGACTCGGATTGGTCTAGCCATGACCTAGGCATATCTTCTTGAGACCTTACTGTTAATAAAATAATTATCAAGTTGGAAGGTCTAACTGTGGATGATGATGATATGGATATAGAGACACATGTGACTCCATATAGTGTGGATCATCCTCCACCTCTCGTGACTACTCGAGTCTTATTGCGATTTCTCTCAATATCTTGTTTGACTTATCCCCAGTTCTTTGGATAATGTACCTTTTTGTATATTGTCTCAATGCCTCCACTGACCAAGTCCAGGCTAGTTGATGAGATGTTTTTGGAGGAAGAAAAGTCCGAGGCCAAGAATACTAGAGCTTGCAAGAAGGATATTGAGGCAATCCCTCGACGCTTCAAAACTTTGGAGTTATGGGAGCATGATGTCGAAGAGGACACTGATTTTTCTTGGATTCAGCACTCCAGGACCTCGATTTTTAAAGGAAATCCAAGGTGATAAAGTATTTGAGTTAGCAATGCCGATGATGGCATTAGATCCAACTACGAAGGAAGCAAAGACCAAACGGCCTCGACCCAACACAAGAGGAACAAATGTCCAAGAGTAGATTCATGCTCGCCCGGTTACTCTCTTGTTGGGTGTGTTGGATTGAGCTAAGCATTTTTTGAATCATTCAAGATGCAAGCCAAAGCCAGTTACTACCATTGACAAGTACGACCTTGATACATCATAAATGTATTTATAACTTTTGATTCTTTTTTGTCATGTTTATATCATTTTGGCATGGTTTCGCATCAATTTATTTGGACTAAAATATCTAGTCAGTGCATAGTGTGAGATGTTTTTTTCTACGTGTGTTTGAACTTTCAAAAAAAAACAATTTTATGGACCTCCTAAAATCCTGAAAAAATTATAGAAAATATTTTGCAATGCTGGGTGGAGTAATAGTAATAGGTGCAGGTAGGAGTCAGCTTATTTGCTTATGGACGTGATGCCTATATATACATGATCATTGCGATGAATATCACATAAATATGCACTTTTCTATCAGTTGCCCAATAGTAATTTGTTACCCACCGTATGCTTCCTACATGTGAGATGCCGCTAGGGAAAACTATGGCCCCCGGGTCTATTCACTTAGATATTTACAAACACTTTCAAAACCTTGCTGCCATTTATTTGCTTTTTTGTAATTTACAATTATCTACTATCATCTACACACTTCATTTGGTAGCCACGTTGGGTGCAAGCGTTTGCTCTTTTGTCTGCACTCGCTGAAGACAGTTGTTGATTGGTATTCCTAATGGTTCGATAAATCTTGGTTCTTAAATGAAGGAAATACTTGTCCGTATTGTGCCGCAATCACCCGTTCCTCTTCACGGAGAACCCAACGCAGATCACAAGTATCAGGAAGGTTTTCTGGTGCCGTTGCTGGGGAATATCATCAACCAACTATCAAGTAACTTCGTGCAAATTATCATTCACTTGTCCTTATCTTTATTTGTTGTTGTATTTTTTTTGCTTCATAAAAACAGAAATTCAAAAATATTTCTCTTTGCTAGTTGCTAGTTTACTTCTTAGCTTGCTAAGTTTGCTTGCTTCAAACTTGATATCATGTCTGACTTTATCATTGAAAAAGATGATGGAAGTAAAATCCACAAATAGGAAACTACCCCACATTGATATGTACAATTTTTGGTTGCGGGGAAGGGGAATATCATAGGGAAAAGCATTATCCAAGAATTGTTTAATTGTACGGGTGCTTTAGCTTGCAAGGATACGCCAATTCTTAAAAGAACCAAAAGTTACACCGATGCTATTTCTGATCTTGTTCTAAAGATTGAAAGAAGATATATGCGCACTCACCATACCTTGCAAAGGATTTTCTACGAGTTGATGGTCATAAAGGACCCTATAGCTAAGAAGATATATGCGCACTCACCCTACCCTCATGCATGAATTTGACTATATCGTACGAGAAACTCGTGATATCTTTGAACAATATAATATGAGTTGTGAACATCCTGTGATAGATGAAATTTTATATAATGAGGACTATATGATGAGAATTTTTTTCGGACATAACCATAATTTTGATGAAAACGCAATTAAAGAAGTTCCTTCTATCAACATTATCCAACAAGTTTTCAATGCCATCAACAAACAATATTCTTGGATAGTAAGAGAGAACACGGAAGGGTTTAAGGAGAGTACCATTAAAAATGCCAAGATATTACTTTATGATGTTTTTACTATTGTCTTTGGGAAACCTCCTTCCCAAGAGAATACTAAAGATCACAATACTTAAAACTATGCATTATGCATAGCTAAGGACAAAAAACAATAGGGCTAGATGGGAGGCAACCCAATAGTTATCTTTATTTTTGCTTTTTTACTTTATTTTTGTGTGTGATAACATGATTATTGCCTCTGTAATGATTGTGTTTTTATGTTTTAACTAGTAATTTTTCCAAGTAAAGACTTTGGGATAATTCACAAGATGAGTAGAATTGATATAGTGCAAAAACGAAAACTTTAGCATCTAGTACATAATTTATCTGATTTTAGTAGAACATCCTTTTGATCCTATTTTTACACAGTATTTCTATACAAATTCTTAAGGATGTCCTAATTTTTTAGAATTTTTGGAGTTACATAATTATAGGTTCTTTACAAACTATTTTGTTTTAGACATATTCTATTTTGCTTATATAGTTTGCTTGTTTTGATGATGCTATGGATTGTATCGGGGGTATAAGCCATGGGCAAGTTAGAATATAGTACCTGTTATGAAATAATGATATATGAATCAATTTATAACAATACCTAAAGTATTTGATATGTTTCTTTACTAACGGATCTCACAAATTTTTGTTGAGTTTTGTGTGATTGAAGTTCTCAAATTTTGGGAGCTATCACGATGGACGAAGGAATAAGGAACGACAAGATCCTAAGCATGGGTATGCCCAAGGCACCCCAAGGTAATATTCTAGGAAGACTCAAGCCTCTAAGCTTGGGGATGCCCAGAAGGCATCCCCTATTTCACCTTAATCTATCGGTATGTCACTTGGAGTTATATTTTTATTCGTCGCGTGATAAGATTTTTGCTTGGAGTGTCTTTTTTCTTTTGTTTGCTTTTATTTTTAACTTTGCCACAATCCTGCTTTGATGTAAACACATATTAGAGAGAGACACACCTTCATCATAATTTATTAGAATACTCTATGTGCTTCACTTATATCTTTTGAGCTTAGCAATTGCTTTAGTACTTCACTTATATCTTGTTGAGCACAATGGTGTATAGATTTTATAGAAATAATTGCACTATCGTTCTTCACTTATATTTGTTTGAGAGTTAATAAATAGTGATGGTAATTTACATGGGTTATGTTGGAAATATGCCCTAGAGGCAATAATAAATTAGTTGTTATCATATTTCCTTGTTCATGATAATCATTTATTATCCATGCTATAATTGTATTGATCGGAGACTTAGATGCATGTGTGGATACATAGACAAAACAATGTCCCTAGTATGCCTCTAATAGACTGGCTCGTTGATCAAAGATGGCTAAGGTTTCCTAGCCATGGACATGAGATGTCATTTGATAACGGGATCACATCATTAGGAGAATGGTGTGATGGACAAGACCCAAACTACAAACGTAGCATATGATCGTGTCAGTTTATTGCTACTGTTTCTCCATGTCAAGTATATGTTCCTATGACCATGAGATCATGCAACTCACGGACACCGAAGGAGTGCCTTGTGTGTATCAAACTTTGCAACGTAAATGGGTGACTATAAATGTGCTCTACAGGTATCTCCGAGGGTGTTTGTTGGGTTGGCATGGATCAAGACTGGGATTTGTTACTCCGTGTGACGAAGAGGTATCTCAGGGCCCACTCGGTAATACAACATCACAATAATCCTTGCAAGCAATGTGACTAAGTGTTAGTCACGGGATCTTGTATTACGGAACGAGTAAAGAGACTTGCCGGTAATGAGGTTGAACTAGGTATGGAGATACCGACGATCGAATCTCGGGCAAGTAACATACCAAAGAACAAGGGGAGCATCATACGGGATTAACTGAATCCTTTACATAGAGGTTCGACCGATAAAGATCTTCGTAGAATATGTAGGAACCAATATGCACATCCAGGTCCCGCTATTGGTTATTGACCGTAGAGGTGTCTCGGTCATGTCTACATAGTTCTCGAACCCATAGGGTCTGCACACTTAGGTTCGGTGACGTTTTGGTAGTATAGAGTTATGTATGGTGGTGACCGAAGGTTGTTCAGAGTCCCGAATGAGATCTCGGACGTCCCGAGGAGCTCCGGAATAGTCCGGAGGTAAAGATTTATATATAGCAAGTCCTATTTTGGTCGCTGGAAAAGTTTCGGGCTCATCGGTAGTGTACCGGGAGTGTCGGTAGTGTACCGGGAGACCATCGGGAGGGGTATTTCGACCCAAGAGGCTACATAGGCTGTGGGAGAGTGAATACCAGCCCTTAGTCGGCTGGTGGAAGTCCCACACAAGGCCCATGCGGCTGGGAGAGAAAAGCCCAAAGAGAAAAGGTGGAAAAAGGCAAAAAAAAGGCAAAATAGGAAGGAGTCCTAGTCCTACTAGGATTGGAGGAGGATTCCTCCTCTCCTCCCAAGTCAGCCAAAGCCTAGAGGGCTTTGCCCTTGCGCCAAGCCTCCACCTCTCTTCCGCTTATATATACTAGAGGTTTTAGGGTTTTTGCACTTGATTTTCAGCCATGTGCTACCCGTTCCTCTAGTGCATAGTTTCTGCTCTAGATCGGTTTTCTGCAGTGCTTAGGCCAAGCCCTGCCGGAATAGCTCCACCACCATCACCGCAGTGCCGTCACGCTACCGGAGAACTCGTCTACCTTTCCGCTTCCTCTTGCTGGATAAACAAGGCAGAGATCATCATCGAGTTGTATGTGTGTTGAACGCGGAGGTGCCGTCCGTTCGGCGCTAGATCGGAAGGACCATGATCAAGATCACGAGACAGATTGTGATGAGATTGTGCGACGGATCGTGATGAGTTCGTGGAACGGATCGTGATTGGATCACGGGACGGAGCGTGATGAGATCACGGGATGCTCGGCGATTTGAATCGCGAAGACGTTCGACTACACCAACCGCGTTTCTTAACGCTTCCCGCTTAGCGATCTACAAGGGTATGTAGATCCACTCTCCCTCTTGTAGATGCCCATCACCATGGATAAATCTTGCGTGTGCGTAGGAAATTTTTCGTTTCCCATGCAACATTCCCAACAGTGGCATCATGAGCTAGGTCTATGTGCAGATGACATCTCGAGAAGAACATAGAGAGTTTGTGGGTGTTGATGCTTAGATTGCTTCCTCCCTTGGTCGTGTTTTGGTTCAGAGGTATTGTGGGATGAAGCGGCCCGGACCAACCTTACTCGTACACTTCCGAGAGACCGGTTCCATCGACTAACGTGTAACTTCGTTGCACAAAGATGGTTGGCGGGTGTCTGTTTCTCCTACTTTAGTTGGATCAGATTCGACTAAGGCGGTCCTTGAGAAGGTTGAAAAGCAACTTATCTATCACCATTGTGGTTTATGCATAGGTGAGAATTGTTCTTGCTAGATACCCGTAGCACCCACGTAAAACATGCAACAACAATTATAGGACGTCTAACTTGTTTTTGCAGGGTATGTTGTGATGTGATATGGCCAATTACATGATGAGATATATGTGATGTATGAGATGATCATGTGTTGTATAGAATATCACGACTTGCATGTCGATGAGTACGGCAACCGGCAGGAGCCATAGGGTTGTCTTTAATTATTGTATGACCTGCGTGTCAATCATTAAGCACTATGTAATGCTTTACTTTATCGCTAAACGGTAGCAATAGTAGTAGAAGCATGGTGGGCGCGACAACCCCGATGGCGACATGTTGATGGAGATCAAGATGATGGAGATCATGCCGGTGACGATGGAGATCATGCTGGTGCTTTCAAGATGGAGATCAAAAGCACAAGTTCATGGCCGTATCATGTCACTTATGATTTGCATGTGATGTTAATCCTTTTATGCACCTTGTTTTGCTTAGGACGACGGTAGTATTATAAGGTGATCCCTCCCTTAATTTCAAGATAAATTGTGTTCTCCCCGAGTGTGCACCATTGCGAAAGTTTGACATGTCGAGACACCACGTGATGATCGGTTGTGATAGACTCTACATTCACATACAACGGGTGCAAGCCAGTGTTGCACATGCAGAACACCCGGGTTAAACTTGACGAGCCTAGCATGTACAGACATGGCCTCGGAACACAAGAGACCAAAAGGTCGAACATGAGTCATATAGTTGATATGATCAACATGATGATGTTCACCATTGAAACCACCTCAACTCACGTCATGATCGGACTTGAGTTGGTGAATTTGGATCATGTATCACTCGAATGACCGGAGGGATGTCAATTTGAGTGGGAGTTCTTCAGTAATATGATTAATTGAACTCATTAACATGAACATAGTCAGTAGTGTATTTGCAAATTATTTTGTAGATTACTTGCTCGCGCTGTAGCTCCCTTGTATTTTTATATGTTCCTAGAGAAATAGAGTTCAAAGATGATGGTAGTAATATTGTGGACTAGTGTCCGTGATCTGAGGATTGTCCTCATTGCTACATAGAAGTCTTATGTCCTTAATGCACCGCTCGGTGCGCCAACCCCTCTAGCGTGTCTGTAGATGTTGTGAATGTCTGACAGGCACGTTCTGATGACTACTTGATAGTTTAGTGCGTCATGGATTTCGGCTTAGAATTAAGGCTCTGAAACATTTTGAACGTCACGGAACATATGAGATGTTCTAAGATCTGAAATAAGGATCTCAGGCTCGTGCCTGTGTTGCGAGATATGAGATCTCCAACAAGATTCTTTGCCTGCAAGATGATGGAGAATAGCTCAATTGTTGAGCATTTGCTCAGATTGTCTAGGTGCTACAATCGCTTGAATCAAGTGGGGGTTGATCTTCTAGATAAGATAGTGATTGATATAGTTCTCCAAGTCACTGTCACTATGCTACTAGAACTTGGTGATGAACTATAAAATTCCAGGGATAGAAATGATGATCCCTGAGCTATTTGCGATGTTTGACACCGCGAAGGTAGAAATCAAGAAGGAGTGTCAAGTGTTGATGGTTAGTCAAACCACTAGTTTGAGAAGGGCAAGAGCAAGGAGGGAAACTTCATGGATAGCAAGTCAGTTGCTGCTCCAGTGAAGCAACCCAAAGTTGAACGCAAACCCGAGACTAAGTGCTTCAATTATGAGGAGAGCAGTCACTGAAGTGGAACAACCCTAGATACTTGGTAGATAAGAAGGCTAGCAACGTCGACAGAAATATATTTGATATACGTATTAATGATGTGTACCTTGCGAGTACTCCTAGTAGCACCTGGGTATTGGATACCGGTTCGGTTGCTAAATGTTAGTAACTCGAAATAAAAGCTACGAAATAAACAGACAACTAGCTAAGGGTGAGATGATGATGTGTGTTGGAAATGTTTCCAAGGTTGATGTGATCAACATCGCACGCTCTCTCTTCCTTCGAGATTAGTGACGAACCTAAATAAATGTTATTTGGTGTTTTGCGTTGAGCATGAATGTGATTAGATCGTGTTTATTACAACACGGTTATTCATTTAAGTTAGAGAATAATGGTTATTCTGTTTACATGAATGATACCTTCAATGGTCATGCACCCAGTGAGAATGGTTTGTTGAATCTTGATCATAGTAATACACATGTTCATAACATTGATGCCAAAAGATACAAAGTTAATAATGATAGTACCACATACTTGTGGCACTGCCGCTAAATGTCATATTGGTATAAAGCGCATGAAGAAACTCCATGCTTATGGATCTTTGGACTCATTCGATTTTGAATTGGTTGAGACATGCGAACCTTGCCTCTTGGGCAAGATGACAAAGCACCCCGTTTTCCAGATGGATGGAGCGGGCAAGTGATTTATTGGAAATGACACATGTCGATGTATGCAGTCCAATGAGTCTTGTAGCATGCAGTGGATATCCTTATTTCTTACCTTCACTGATGATTTGAGTAGATATAGTGTATATTTACTTAATGAAGCACAAGTCTGAATCGTTTGAAAGGTTCAAACAAATTCAGAGTGAAGTTTAAGATCATCGTGACAAGAAGATAAAAATATCTGCGATATGATCGTGGAGGTGAATATCTGAGTTACAAGTTTGGCATACAACTTTAGACAATGTGAAAGTTGTTTCACAACTCACACCACCTGGAACACCATGGTGTGATGGTGTGTCCGAACGTCATAGTCGTGCTCTATTGGATATGGTGCGTGCTATGATGTCTCTTATCGTTTTGACTATAATTTTGGGGTTATGCATTAGAGACAACTACATTCACTATAAAAAGGGCACCATCTAAACCCGTTGTGATGACACCGTGTGAATTCTGGTTTGGTAGAAACCTAAGCTATCATTTCTTAATGTTTGGGGCTGCGACGCTTGTGTGGAAAATGTTTTCACCTAATGAGGTCGAACCCAAAGAGGACAAATGCATCTTCATAGAATACCCTAAGAACAATTGGGTGAACCTTCTATCTTAGATCCAAGCATAAAATGTTTGTTGCTAAAATTGAGTCCTTTCTCGAGAAAAAGTTTCTCTCGAAAGAATTGAGTTGGAGGAAGATAGAACTTGATGAGGTTATTGAACCTTTGTTTCAACATAAGAGTAGCGTAGCGCAGGAAGATGTTTCTGTGAAGCCTACGTTAGTTGAAGAGGAAGTTAATGATGATGATCATGAAGCTTCGGATCAAGTTACTATCGAACCTCGTAGGTCGACAAGGATGCGTACTGCTCCTGAGTGGTACGACAACCCTATCTTGGAGGTCATGTTGTTGGACAATGATGAACCTATGAGCTATGGAGAAGCGATGATGGGCCCGGAATCCGACAAATGGTTAGAGGCCATGAAATCCGAGAAAGGATCCATTTATTAAAACCAAGTATAGACTTTGGGGGACTTGCTCGTTGGACGGCAGGTCGTTGAGTACAAATGGATCTTTAAAATGAAGACATACGCTGATGGTGAATGTCACCATTTATAAAGCTTGACTTGTCGCAAAGAAGTTTCCGGCAAGTTCAAGGAGTTGACTACGATGAGACTTTCTCACTCATAGCGATGCTAAAGTCTGTTAGAATTATGTTAGTAGTTGCTGCATTTTTCAATTATGAAATCTGGCAGATGGATGTCAAAACATCATTTCTTTAAAGGTTTACTTGAGGAAAGGTTGTATGTGATACAACCAGAAGGTTTTGTCAGTCCTATGGATGCTAAAAGGTGAGCAAGCTTCAGTGATCCTTCTATGGACTGAAGCAAGCATCTTGGAGTTGGAATATACACTTTGATGGGGTGATCAAAGTTTTTGAGTCTATACAAAGTTTATGAGAAACTTGTATTTGCAATAAAGTGAGTGGGAGCACTATAGAGTTTTTGATAAGTATATGTGGATGACATATTGTTGATCGAAAATAATGTAGAATTTCTGGAAAGCATAAATGGTTGTTTTAAAAGTGATTTTCAAAGGAAGAACTGGATAAAGCTACCTAATTGTTGAGCATCAAGATCTATAGATAGATCAAGATTTTTGATGAGACTTTCAATGAGTACATACCTTGACAAGATTTTGAAAGAGTTCAAAATGGATCAGTCAGAGAAAGAGTTCTCGCCTGATTTGTAAGGTGTGAAGTTGAGTGAGACTCAAAGCTCGACCACGGTAGAAGAAAGAGAATGGATGAACATCGTCCCCTATGCCTTAGCCATAGGCTCTGTATAGTATGCCATGTTGTGTACCGCACCTGTGTGTGCCTTGCCATGAGTCCATCAAGGGGGTACCAGAGTGATCCAGGAGTGGATCACTGGATAGTGATCAAGATTATCCTTAGTAACTAAAAGACTAAGGAGATGTTTCTCGATTATGGAGGTGATAAAGAGTTCGTCGTAAAGAGTTACGTCGATGCAAGCTTTAACACCAATCCAGATGACTCATAGTAGCAATCTGGATACGTATAGTGGAGCAGCCATTTTGGAATAGTACCAAGTGGAGTGTGGTAGTAGTGTTTACAGTTTGACATAGAGATTTGGAAAGTAAATACAGATCTAAATGTCGCAGACCCGTTGACTATAAGACCTCTCTCACATGCAAAGCATGATCGAGCCCCAGAACTCATTGGGTGTTAGATTCATAACCATGCGAATCACATGGTGATGTGAACTAGATTATTGACTCTAGTGCAAGTCGGAGACTGTTGGAAATATGCCCTAAAGGCAATAATAAATCAGTTGTTATCATATTTACTTGTTCATGATAATCGTTTATTATCCATGCTATAATTGTATTCATCGGAGACTTAGATGCATGTGTGGATACATAGACAAAACAATGTCCCTAGTATGCCTCTAATAGACTGGCTCATTGATCAAAGATGGTTACGGTTTCCTAGACATGGACATGAGATGCCATTTGATAACGGGATCACATCATTAGGAGAACGGTGTGATGGACAAGACCCAAACTACAAACGTAGCATATGATCATGTCAGTTTATTGCTACCGTTTTTTGCATGTCAAGTATATGTTCCTATGACCATGAGATCATGAAACTCATGGACACCGAAGGAGTGCCTTGTGTGTATCAAATGTCGCAACATAACTAGGTGACTATAAAGGTGCTCTACAGGTATCTCCGAGGGTGTCTGTTGGGTTGGCATGGATCAAGACTGGGATTTGTTACTCCGTGTGACGCAGAGGTATCTCAGGGCCCACTCGGTAATACAACATCACAATAAGCCTTGCAAGCAATGTGACTAAGTGTTAGTCACGGGATCTTGTATTACGGAACGAGTACAGAGACTTGCCGGTAACGAGGTTGAACTAGGTATGGAGATACTGCTGATCGAATCTAGGGCAAGTAACATACCGAAGAACAAAGGGAACATCATACGGGATTAACTGAATCCTTGACATAGAGGTTCAACCGATAAAGATCTTCGTAGAATATGTAGGAACCAATATGGACATCCAGGTCCCGCTATTGGTTATTGACCATAGAGGTGTCTCGGTCATCTCTACATAGTTCTCGAACCCGTAGGGTCTGCACACTTAAGGTTCGATGACGTTTCGGTAGTATAGAGTTATGTATGGTGGTGACCGAAGGTTGTTCGGAGTCTTGGATGAGACCCTGGACATCACGAGGAGCTCCGCAATAGTTCGGAGGTAAATATTGATATATAGGAAGTCCTATTTTGGTCTCCGGAAAAGTTTCGGGCTCATCGGTAGTGTACCGGGAGTGCCGGTAGTATACCCGGAGAGCATCGGGAGGGGTATTTCGACCCAAGAGGCTGCATGGGCTGTGGGAGAGTGAATACCAGCCCTTAGTGGGCTTGTGGAAGTCCCACACAAGGCCCATGCGTCTAGGAGAGAAAAGCCCAAAGAGAAAATGTGGTAAAAGGCAAAAAAAAGGCAAAATAGGAAGGAGCCCTAGTCCTACTAGGATTGGAGGAGGATTCCTCCTGTCCTCCCAAGTCGGCCGAAGCCTAGAGGTCTTTGCCCTTGTGCCAAGCCTCCTCCTCTCTTCCTATTATATATACTAGAGGTTTTAGGGTTTTTGCACTTGATTTTCAGCCACGTGCTACCCGTTCCTCTAGTGCATAGTTTCTCCTCTAGATCGGTTTTCTGCAGTGCTTAGGCGAAGCCCTGCCGGAATAGCTCCACCACCATCGCCGTAGCACCTTCATGCTACCAGAGAACCCGTCTACCTCTCCACTCCCTCTTGCTGGATCAAGAAGGCGGAGATCGTCATCGAGCTGTACGTGTGCTGAACGCGGAGGTGCCGTCCGTTCGGCGCTAGTTCGGAAGGACCGTGATCAAGATCGCGAGATAGATCGTGATGAGATCGCGGGATGGATCGTGATGAGTTCACGGGATGGATCATGATTGGATCGCGAGACATATCTTATGAGATCACGGGACGCTCGGCGATTTGGATCGTGAAAGACGTTCGACTACACCAACCGCGTTTCTTAACGCTTCCCGCTTAGCGATCTACAAGGGTATGTAAATCCACTCTCCCTCTCGTAGATGCTCATCACCATGGATAGATCTTGCATGTGTGTAGGAATTTTTTTGTTTCCCATGCAACGTTCCCCAACAGGTTATAAGACTAGTCCAAACTTAATTGGCATTCAATGAGTGATAATCAAAACCATTATGTAGCACATTAAAGAGAAATTTCGGGTTAATGCTATTGATGTGGTAATGTGAAAGGGTGTGAGTGCATGATTTTCTGTTCGTAGAAGTATCTTATTACGAGGTGTTAATTTACTATTTGTCTAAAAATTAGAAAAATACATGGTGGGGATGTGTGAGCATTTCTATTCCTCGTTGAAATCCTAGTGTTGTTCCGTGCCGGAGGCACGCGATGGTTAACTCCTCCCAACCTCCTCCCTCGGGGCATGCGAGTAGTACTTTGATTTTTTATAAAACTAATAAAACTTTGCAATAAGTATGAGTTCTTTATGACTAATGTGAATCCATGGACAAACGCAATCTCACCAGCCCATATTTTGCTAGCCTCTTCGGTACTGTGCACATTGCTCATTCTCACCTCGAGGGTCGGTGCGAACTTAGCTGGTGCATCCAAACACCGTGACATGATACGCTCTGTCACACATAAACCTCCTTATATCTTCCTCAAAACAGCCATCATATCTACCTATTATCGTATTTTCATAGCCATTCCGAGATATATTGCCATGCAAATTTCACCGTTACATCATATGACTAGTTCATTCATCGCCATATTGGTTTGTGTGATCATATAGAGCTAACATAGTATTTGTGGCAAAGCCACCGTTCATCATTTTTTATACATGTCACGCTAGATCATTGCACATTTGGTACACTGCCAGAGGCATTCGTATTGAGTTATAAGTAAATAAAAGTGTGACAATCATCATTATTAGAGCATTGTCCCAGTGAGGAAATAAAAATGGGGGTGGGAAAATGAGCCCACCATAAACAAACAAATAAATAAAAAGAGAGAAGGGACATTGCTACTATCCTTTACCACACTTGTGCCTCAAAGTGGCACCTTGTTCTTCATATAGAGAGTCTCATGTTATGTCATTTTCATATGCCAGTGGGAATTATTTTTAATTACTAAAAACTTGGATTTTATATTACGATGACGGGCATACTCAAATGCCAAGGTCTTCATGAGAAAGCAAGTTGGATGCACACCCACTTAGCTTCAGTTGAGATTGCATACACTTATAGCTCTAGTGTATCATTTGCATGGCAATCCCTACTCCTTGCATCGATATCTATCGATGGGCATCTCCATAGCCCGTTGATACACCTAGTTGATGCGAGACTTTCTTATCCATTTTTTACCCCTTTGATATCTAGCACCATATTCTATTCCACCTTTATGCTATGTCCATGGTTTATGCTCATGTATTGCATGAAGAATAAAAAGTTGATGCACATTGAAAAAGTAGGATCTAATTGTCTGACTTGGACCACGTGGTGCTTGACATTTGTATCAATTTTGTGAAGATGGAGCCATGCATTACTAATATGATAAAATGAATGGGGGGTAAACATTCCTTGAAGATCGTATATTTTGAAAGATCGATGATTCTGTTGCTTGTGCCTATAAATATTAATATCTTGATGTTATTAACTCATCATTTATGAATGATCATACTGTTGGAAATATGCCCTAGAGGCAATAATAAATTGGTAATTATCATATTTCCTTGGTCATGATAATCGTTTATTATCCATGCTATAATTGTGTTGATCGGAAACTGAGATACATGTGCGGATACATAGACAAAACCATGTCCCTAGTATGCCTCTAATAGACTAGCTCGTTGATCAAAGATGGTTGTGGTTTCGTAGTCATGGACATGAGATGTCATTTCGTAACGGGATCACATCATTAGGAGAATGATGTGATGGACAAGACCCAAACTACAAACATAGCATATGTTCGTGTCAGTTTATTGCTACAGTTTTCTGCATGTCAAGTATATGTTTCTATGACCATGAGATCATGCAACTGACGGACACCGGAAGAGTGCCTTGTGTGTATCAAACTTCGCAACGTAACTGGGTGACTATAAAGGTGCTCTACAGGTATCTCCGAGGGTGTATGTTGGGTTGGCATGGATCAAGACTGGGATTTGTTACTCCGTGTGACGGAGAGGTATCTCAGGGCCCACTCGGTAATACAACATCACAATAAGCCTTGCAAGCAATGTGACTAAGTGTTAGTCATGGGATCTTGTATTACAGAATGAGTAAAGAGACTTGCCGGTAACGAGGTTGAACTAGGTATGGAGATACCGACGATCGAATCTCGGGCAAGTAACATACTGAAGAACAAAGGGAACATCATACGGGATTAACTGAATCCTTGACATAGAGGTTCGACCGATAAAGATCTTCGTAGAATATGTAGGAACCAATATGGGCATCTTGGTCCCGCTATTGGTTATTGACTGTAGAGGTGTCTCGGTCATGTCTACATAGTTCTCGAACCCACAGGGTCTGCACACTTAAGGTTTGGTGATGTTTCGGTAGTATAGAGTTATGCATGGTGGTGACCGAAGGTTGTTCGGAGTCCCAGATAAGATCCTAGACGTCACAAGGAGCTCTGGAATGGTCTAGAGGTAAGTATTGATATATAGGAAGTCCTATTGTGGTCAGCGGAAAAGTTTCAGGCTCATCGGTAGTGTACCGGGAGACCATTGGGAGGGGTATTTCGACCCAAGAGGCTACATGGGCTGTGGGAGAGTGAATACCAGCCCTTAGTGGGATGGTAGAAGTCCCACACAAGTCCCATGCGGCTGGGAAGAAAAGCCCAAAGAGAAAAAGGTGGAAAAAGGCAAAAAAGGCCAAAATAAGGAGGAGTCTTAGTCCTACTAGGATTGGAGGAGAAATCCTCCTCTCCTCTTGGTTCGGCTGACGCCTAGATGGCTTGGCCCTTGGGCCAAGCCTCCTTCTCTCTTCCTTTGATATATAATAGAGGTTTTAGGGATTTTGCACTAGTTTTTTCAGCCACGTGCTACCCGTTCCTCTAGTGCACAGTTTCTCCTCTAGATCGGTTTTCTACAGTGCTTAGGCGAAGCCCTATCGGAATTGCTCCACCACCATCGCTGCAGCGTCGTCACGCTGCTGGAGAACTCGTCTACCTCTCCACTCCCTCTTGATAGATCAAGAAGGCAGAGATCGTCATCGAGCTATACGTGTGCTGAACGCGGAGGTGTCGTCCGTTCGGCGCAAGATCGGAAGGACCTTGATCAAGATCGCGAGACGGATCGTGATGAGATCGCGGGACGGTTTGTGATGAGTTCACGGGACAGATCATGATTGGATCGTGGGACGGATCGTGATGAGATCGCGGGACGCTAGGCGATTTGGATCGTGAAGACGTTCGACTACACCAACCGTGTTTCTTAACGCTTCCCGCTTAGCGATCTACAAGGGTATGTAGATCCACTCTCCCTCTCGTAGATGCTCATCACCATGGATAGATCTTGCATGCGCGTAGAAAAATTTTGTTTCCCATGCAAAGTTCCCCAACAGTGGTATTAGAGCTAGGTCTATGTGTAGATGAGATCTCGAGTAGAACACAAAGGAGTTTGTGGGCGTTGATGCTTAGATTGCTTCCTCCCTTGGTCGTGTTTTGGTTCAGCGGTATTGTGGGATGAAGTGGCCCGGACAACCTTACTCGTACGCTTATGAGAGATCAGTTCCATCGACTAACGTGTAACTTCGTTCCACAAAGATGGCTAGCGGGTGTCTGTTTCTCCTACTTTAGTTGGATCGGATTCGACTAAGGCGGTCTTTGAGAAGGTTGAAAAGCAACTTATGTATCACCGTTGTGGTTTATGCGTAGGTGAGAATTGTTCTTGCTAGATACCCGTAGCAGCCACATAAAACATGCAACAACAATTAGAGGACGTCTAACTTGTTTTTGCAGGGTATGTTGTGATGTGATATGGCCAATTACATGATGAGATATATGTGATGTATGATATGATCATGTGTTGTATAGAATATCACGACTTGCATGTCGATGAGTACAGCAGCCGGCAGGATCCATAGGGTTGTCTTTAATTATTGTATGACCTGCGTGTCAATCATTAAGCGCTATGTAATGCTTTACTTTATCGCTAAATGGTAGCAATAGTAGTAGAAGCATGGTGGGCGCGACAACCCCGACGGCGACAAGTTGATGGAGATCAAGATGATGGAGATCATGGTGTCATGCCGGTGACGATGGAGATCATGCCGGTGCTTTCAAGATGGGGATCAAAAGCACAAGTTCATGGCCATATCATGTCACTTATGATTTGCATGTGATGTTAATCCTTTTATGCACCTTGTTTTGCTTAGGACGATGGTAGCATTATAAGGTGATCCCTCACTTAATTTCAAGATAAATTGTGTCTCCCCGAGTGTGCATCATTGCGAAAGTTCGTTGTGTCGAGACACCACGTGATGATCGGGTGTGATAGACTCTACGTTCACATACAATGGGTGCAAGCCAGTGTTGCACATGCAAAACACTTGGGTTAAACTTGACGAGCCTAGCATGTACAGACATGGCCTTGGAACACAAGAGACCGAAAGGTCGAACATGAGTCATATAGTAGATATGATCAACATCAGGATGCTCACCATTGAAACCACCTCAACTCACGTGATGATCGGACTTGAGTTGGTGAATTTGGATCATGTATCACTCGAATGACCGGAGGGATGTCAATTTGAGTGGGAGTTCTTCAGTAATATGATTAATTGAACTAATTATCATGAACATAGTCAGTAGTGTCTTTGCAAAATTATGTTGTAGATTACTAGCTCATGATGTACCTCCCTTGAATTTTTATATGTTCCTAGAGAAATAGAGTTGAAAGATGATGGTAGCAATATTGTGGACTGGCTCCGTGATCTGAGGATTGTCCTCGTTGCTGCACAGAAAGCTTATGTCCTCAATGCACCGCTTGGTACGCCAACGCCTCTAGCATCGTCTGTAGATGTTGTGAACATCTAACATGCACGTTCTGATGACTACTTGATAGTTTAGTGTGTTATGCATTACGGCTTAGAATTGAGGCTCCGACACATTTTGAACGTCACGAAACATATGAGATGTTCTAAGAGCTGAAATTACGATCTTAGGCTCGTGCCCGTGTTGCGAGATATGAGATCTCCAACAAGATTCTTTGCCTGCAAGATGAAGGAGAATAGCTCAATCGTTGAGCATGTGCTCGGATTGTCTGGGTGCTACAATCGCTTGAATCGAGTGGGAGTTGATCTTCCAGATAAGATAGTGATTGATATAGTTCTCCAAGTTACTATCACTAAGCTACCAGAACTTGGTGATGAACTATAAAATGCCAGGAATTGAAATAATGATCCCTGAGCTATTCGCAATGTTTGACACCACGAAGGTAGAAATCAACAAGGAGCATCAAGTGTTGATGGTTAGTCAAACCACTAGTTTTGAGAAGGGCAAGAGCAAGGAGGGAAACTTCATGGATAGCAAGTCAGTTGCTGCTCGAGTGAAGCAACCCAAAGTTGAACCCAAACCCGAGACTAAGTGCTTCGATTATGAGGAGAGCGGTCGCTGAAGCGGAACAACCCTAGATACTTGGTAGATAACAAGGCTGGCAATGTCGACAGAAGTATATTTGATATACGTGTTATTGATGTGTACCTTTCTAGTACTCCTAGTAGCACCTAGGTATTGGATACCGGTTTGGTTGCTAAATGTTAGTAACTCGAAATAAAAGCTACGGAATAAACGGAGAACTAGCTAAGGGTGAGGTGATGATGTGTGTTGGAAATGTTTCCAAGGTTGATGTGATCAACATCGCACGCTCTCTCTACCTTCGGGATTAGTGACGAACCTAAATAAATGTTATTTGGTGTTTTGCATTGAGCATGAACATGATTAGATCGTGTTTATTGCAACACGGTTATTCATTTAAGTTAGAGAATAATGGTTATTCTGTTTACATGAATAATACCTTCAATGGTCATGCACCTAGTGAGAATGGTTTGTTGAATCTTGATCGTAGTAATACACATGTTCATAACATTGATGCCAAAAGATACAAAGTTAATAATGATAGTACCACATACTTGTGGCATTGCCGCTAAATTTCATGTTGGTACAAAGCGCATGAAGAAACTCCAAGCTGATGGATCTTTGGAATCATTCGATTTTGAATCGGTTGAGACATCCGAACCATGCCTCTTGGGCAAGATGACTAAGGACCCCGTTTTCCGGTTTGATGGAGCGGGCAAGTGATTTATTGGAAATGATACATGTTGATGTATGCAATCCAATGAGTCTTGTAGTGTGCGGTGGATATCGTTATTTTCTTACCTTCACTGATGATTTGAGTAGATATAGTGTATGTTTACTTAATGAAACACAAGTCTGGATCATTTGAAAAGTTCAAGCAAATTCAGAGTGAAGTTTAAGATCATCATGACAAGAAGATAAAAATGTCTGCGATATGATCGTGGAGGTGAATATCTGAGTTACGAGTTTGGCATACAACTTTAGACAATGTGAAAGTCGTTTCACAACTCACGCCACCTGTAACACTATAGTGTGATGGTGTGTCTGAATGTCATAGTCGTGCTCTATTGGATATGGTGCGGGCTATGATGTCTCTTATCGTTTTGCTGCTATAGTTTTGGGGTTATGCATTAGAGACAACTACATTCACTTTAAATAGGGCACCATCTAAATCCGTTGAGATGACACCTTGTGAATTATGGTTTGATAGAAACCTAAGCTGTCATTTCTTAATGTTTGGGGCTGCGGCGCTTGTGTGGAAAAAATGTTTTCACCTAATGATCTCGAACCCAAAGCGGACAAAGTCATCTTCATAGATTACCCTAAGAACAGTTGGGTGAACCTTCTATCTCAGATCCATGCATAAAGTGTTTGTTGCTAAAACGGTCCTTTCCCGAAGTTTCTCTCGAAAGAATTGAGTGGGAGGAAGATAGAACTTGATGAGGCTGTTAAACCTTTGTTTCAACCAGAGAGTAGCACAGCGCAGAAAGATGTTTCTATGGAACCTACGTCAGTTGAAGAGGAAGTAAATGATGATCATGAAGCTTCAGATCAAGTTACTCTCGAAACTCGTAGGTCGACAAGGATGCGTACTACTCCTGAGGGTACGACAACCCTGTCTTGGAGGTCATGTTGTTGGACAATGATGAACCTATGAGATATGGAGAAGCGATGATGGACCCGGATTCCGACAAATGGTTAGAGGCCATGAAATCCGAGAAAGGATCCATGTATGAAAACCAAGTATAGACTTTGGTAGACTTGCTCGTTGGACGGCAGGTCGTCGAGTACAAATGGACTTTGAGATGAAGACAGACGCTGATGGTAAATGTCACCATTTATAAAGCTCGACTTGTCACAAAGAATTTTCCGACAAGTTCAAAGAGTTGACTGCGATGAGACTTTCTCACTCGTAGCGATGCTAAAGTATGTTGGAATTATGTTAGCAGTTGCTGCATTTTTCAATTATGAAATCTGGTAGATGGATGACAAAACATCATTTCCTTAACAGTTTACTTGAGGAAAAGTTGTATGTGATACAACCAGAAGGTTTTGTCAGTCCTAAAGATGCTAAAAGGTGAGTAGGCTACAGTGATCCTTCTATGGACTGAAGCAAGAATCTCGGAGTTGGAGTACACACTTTCATGAGGTGATCAAAGTTTTTGAGTCTATACAAAGTTTACGAGAAACTTGTATTTACAATAAAGTGAGTGGGAGCACTATAGAGTTTCTGATAAGCATATGTGGTTGACATATTGTTGATCGGAAATGATACAGAATTTCTGGAAAGCATAAAGGGTTGTTTGAAAAGAGTTTTTCAGAGGAAGACCTGGATAAAGCTACCTAATTGTTGCGCATCAAGATCTATAGAGATAGATCAAGATACTTGATGAGACTTTCAATGAGTACATACCTTGACAAGATTTTGAAAGAGTTCAAAGTGGATCAGTCACAGAAAGAGTTCTCGCCTGATTTGTAAGGTGTGAAGTTGAGTGAGACTCAAAGCTCGACAATGGCAGAAGAAAGAGAAAGGACGAATGTTGTCCCCTATGACTTAGCCATAGGATCTGTATAGTATGCCATGCTGTGTACCGCACCTGTGTGTGCTTTGCCATGAGTCCGTCAAGGGGTACAAGAGTGATCCAGGAGTGGATCACATGACAACGGTCAATATTATCCTTAGTGACTAAAATACGAAGGAAATGTTTCTCGATTATGGAGGTGATAAAGGGTTCGTCGTAAAGAGTTATGTCGATGCAAGCTTTAACACTAATCTGGATGACTATTAGTAGCAATCCGGATACGTATAGTGGAGCAGCCATTTGGAATAGTACCAAGTAGGGTGTGGTAGCAGTGTTTACAATTTGACATAGAGATTTGCAAAGTACACTCGGATCTGAATGTCGCAGACTCGTTGACTATAAGACCTCTCTCACATGCAAAGCACGATCGAGCCCCAGAACTCATTTGGTCTTAGATTCATAACAATGCGTATCACATGGTGATGTGAACTAGATTACTGACTCTAGTGCAAGTGGGAGACTGTTCGAAATATGCCCTAGAGGTAATAATAAATTGGTTATTATCATATTTCCTTGTTCATGGTAATCGTTTATTATCCATGCTATAATTGTGTTGATCGAAAACTCAGATACATGTGTGGATACATAGACAACACCATGTCCCTAGTATGCCTCTAATAGACTAGCTCATTGATCAAAGATGGTTGTGGTTTCCTAGTCATGGACATGAGATGTCATTTGGTAACGGGATCACATCATTAGGAGAATGATGTGATGGACAAGACCCAAACTACAAACGTAGCATATGATCGTGTCAGTTTATTGCTACTGTTTTCTGCATGTCAAGTATATGTTTCTATGATCATGAGATCATGCAACTCACGGACACCGGAAGAGTGCCTTGTGTGTATCAAACGTCCCAACGTAACCGGGTGACTATAAAGGTGCTCTACAGGTATCTCCGAGGGTGTCTGTTGGGTTGGCATGGATCAAGACTGGGATTTGTTACTCTGTGTGACGGAGAGGTATCTCTGGGCCCACTCGGTAATACAACATCATAATAAGCCTTGCAAGCAATGTGACTAAGTGTTAGTCACGGGATCTTGTATTACGGAACGAGTAAAGAGACTTGCCGGTAACGAGGTTGAACTAGGTATGGAGATACCGACGATCGAATCTCGGGCAAGTAACATACCGAAGAACAAAGGGAACATCATACGGGATTAACTGAATCCTTGACATAGAGGTTCGACCGATAAAGATCTTCGTAGAATATGTAGGACCCAATATGGGCGTCCAGGTCCCGCTATTGGTTATTGACCATAGAGGTGTCTCGGTCATGTCTACATAGTTCTCGAACCCGTAGGGTCTGCACACTTAAGGTTTGGTGACGTTTCGGTAGTATAGAGTTATGCATGGTGGTGACTGAAGGTTGTTAGGAGTCCCAGATGAGATCCCGGATATCACGAGGAGCTCCGAAATGGTTCGGAGGTAAAGATTGATATATAGGAAGTCCTATTTTGGTCACCGGAAAAGTTTCGGGCTCACCGGTAGTGTACCGGGAGTGCCGATAGTGTACCGGGAGACCATCGGTAGGGGTATTTCGACCCAAGAGGCTACATGGGCTGTGGGAGATTGAATACCAGACCTTATTGGGCTGGTGGAAGTCCCACACAAGTCCCATGCGGCTGGGAAGAAAATCCCAAAGAGAAAAAGGTGGAAAAAGGCAAAAAAAGGCCAAAATAAGGAGGAGTCCTAGTCCTACTAGGATTGGAGGAGGAATCCTCCTCTCCTCTTGGTTCGGCCGACGCCTAGATGGCTTGGCTCTTGGGACAAGACTCCTCCTCTCTTACTCTTATATATACTAGAGTTTTTAGGGGTTTTGCACTAGTTTTTTCAGCCACGTGCTACCCGTTCCTCTAGTGCATAGTTTCTCCTCTAGATCGGTTTTTTGCAGTGCTTAGGCGAAGCCCTGCCGTAATTACTCCACCACCATCGCCGTGATGCCATCACGCTGCCGGAGAACTCGTCTACCTCTCCATTACCTCTTGCTGGATCAAGAAGGCGGAGATCGTCATCGAGTTGTACGTGTGCTGAACACAGAGGTACCGTCCGTTCGGTGCTAGATCGGAAGGACCGTGACCAAGATCATGAGACGGATCGTGATGAGATCGCGGGACGGATTGTGATGAGTTCGCGGGACGGATTATGATTGGATCGCGGGATGGATCGTGATGAGATCGCGAGACGCTAGGCGATTTGGATCGCGAAGACGTTCGACTACACCAACCGCGTTTCTTAACGCTTCTCGCTTAGCGATCTACAAGGGTATGTAGATCCACTCTCCCTCTCGTAGATGCTCATCACCATGGATAGATCTTGCATGTGCATAGGAATTTTTTTGTTTCCCATGCAACGTTCCCCAACACATACATGCAAAATATTACATATTGGGTAGCATGTCACATCAATTTTTTTGTTCTTATCATTTACCTGCTTGAGGACGAGCAGGAATTAAGCTTGGGGATGCTGATACGTCTCCAACGTATCTATAACTTTTGATTGTTCCATGCTATTATACTATCATTCTAGGATACTATATGAGTATTTATTTATAATTTTATATTATTTTTGAGCATTAACCTATTGACCCAGTGCCTAGTGCCAATTGCTGTTTTATGCATGTTTTTGGCTTTTCAGGTTATAGTACCAAAGAAGTCCAATTGCCCCAAAACTTTTATATGATTTTTATGAACTAAAAGAAGACCTCAAAGTTTCGAGAGGATACCGGAGGCTGCACAAGGGAGGCACAAGCCAATGAGGCGTGCACAGGGGGGTTGGCACGCTCTGATGGCTTGTCCCTCCCTGGTGGTTCCCCCGCCCCCATTCTCTAGCGTATAAATTCACTTATATTCCAAAACCCTAGGGAGCATCCCGATTTTTTTTCCACCGCCGCAAGTCTCTGTTTTGCCGTGATCCCATCTAAAGTATTGTTTCGATGCCCTACCAGAGGGGGGGGTCATCACGGAGGGCCTCTTCATCAACCTTGATGCTCCCATGGTGATGTGTGAGTAGTCCACCACAGACCTAGGGTCTGTAGTTGGTACCTAGATGTCTCTCTCTCTCTCTCTTGATCTTAAATACAATGATCATCGCATATTCGCTTTGATCTATCCGATGTAATTCTTTTGTACGGTGTGTTTGTTGGGCTCCGATGAATTGTGGGTTTATGTTTAGATTATTCATGAAAAGTATTTGAGTCACCTCTGAATATTATGATTCTTATTTTTATGATCATTATATATAGCTTCGTAAATATATCTGATCTATTTAAATAGTTTGGCCAACTAGATTATTATTTATTCAAAGAGAGGGGTGCGTTGTAGTGGGCTCAATCTGGTGATGCTCTATATCCCAATGACAGAAAGGGACAAGAAACGTCTTTGTATTGTTGCCACTAAAGATAAAACGATGGGGTTAGTTCATATTAACTAAATTGTCTGTGTCTACATCATGTCATTGTTCTCCAAGCATTACTTTGTTTTACTTAATACTCTAGATGCATGTTGGATAGCAGTCGATGGGTAAAGTAATAGTAATAGGTGCCGGTAGGAGTCGGCCTATTTGCTTATGGACGTGATGCCTATATATACATGACCATTGCCATGAATATCACATAATTATGCGCTTTTCTATCAATTGCCCAACAATAATTTGTTTACCCACTGTATGCTTCCTACATGAGAGATGCCGCTAGGGAAAACTATGGCCCCAGGTCTATTCACTTATATACTTACAAATGCTTTTCAAAACCTTGTTGTCATTTATTTGCTTTTATTTTATTTTAAAATTTACATTTATCAACTATCATATACACACTTCATTTTCTTGCAAATAACGAGAACAAGGGGATTGACAACCTTTTTGCCGCGTTGGGTGCAAGTGTTTGCTCTTTTGTGTACACTCGCTGAAGACTGTTGTTGATTGGTATTCCTATTGGTTCGATAAACCTTGGTTCTTAACTGGGAGAAATACTTATTTGTATTGTGTTGCAATCACCCCGTTCCTCTTCATAGAAAACATAACGCATATCACAAGTATCAGTGACCTATTCAATGACTCATTTGATAATATTTGTAATTCGGGTCTACCTGTAAGCGACGCATGCCGCCAGTCAGGTGGTGTCGCTCGCTCCAGACGGCTATCTCCTCGGAGTCTCTGCGGGCGATAATACCCTTTGCATCATTCCATTTAAGATTTCCTTGAAGGACATGGCCAACGGGCATCATTGTTTGTCATTGGTAAATATTCAGGGCAGATACAATTGTGATATGAGTATAATCACTTACAGTCCATTCACCATAAACATCCTTGAAATAATTGACCTAAATTTTTGTTTGAATTAGTTACTTCTCTTCTTGTTTGTAGTTCAGCTTTGCGCCCATGGCTTAAGTTGGTCACTTAAAATTATTCACTTGACTTCCATTCTATATTTCAAACTGTTCTCTTAACTTCCAGGCTGTAGTTAGAGCAACTCCAACGGGCCGACACGAATGGACGACGGATTTGTCTGCTTTTTGTCCATTTGAGTCGCCCGCCTTCGCGACGTCCTCCCTCTTTAACATTTGGGTCTGCTGTGCGCCCAATGCGTGGACCCATATATGCCGGCATGGCTAGCTGGCCGCCCTTTTTGAACACATAACACATATTTCACACTGACACACACCCATATTTTGCATTAATTTCACAAAGCAAACATATAGTCCACAACAAAATAAATAGCATGGTTTCAACCAAATAAATAACATAGTTTTACAAGCCGAATAAAAATAAAATAGTCTCACATAGTTTTGCAAGCTGAATTAAAGATATACGTCTTGCCAACATGAGCCCACATATGCTCAACCAAATCATTTTGCAATTGCATGTGAGTTTCCCAATCACGCATGTCGTGATGAAATTGGGTGAACTGTTCAAACGTTGCCACCCCTCCATGCCCAGACACAACATTCTCACCCTGATACTGAAACCCTTGATCGTAGAGATGTTCCGGGCGCTCATCATCTACGATCATATTGTGCATGATCACACAAGCAGTCATCACCTCCCATAGTTTCTTCGTGCTCCAAGTTTTTCCAGGATACCGAATGATGCCCCATCGAGATTGCAAAACACCAAAGGGACGGTTGACGTCTTTCCTAGCACTCTCTTGCTCTTGGGTAAATCCTTTCCTCTTCTCTCCGGCGATTGGGGATTATCTTCACAATAGTGGTCCATTGAGGATAGATACGATCACCCAGGTATTATTCCTTGTTGTAGTTGTGGCCGTTGATAGTAAAATTAACCAGTGGGTTGTTGCCTTCGGCAAGTCTAGCAAACACCGGCGAGTTTTGAAGCACGTTGATATCATTGTGTGATATGGCTTTGCCAAATAAAGAGTGCAAGATCTAGAGATCTTGAGATGCCACGGCCTCAAGTATGACAATGCAAGCCCTGACATGGCCCTTATACTTCCCTTGCCAAGCAGAAGGGAAATTCTTCCACTCCTAGTGCATGCAGTCTATGCTACCAAGCATCCCTAGGAAGCCCCTACTGGCATTCATCGCCAACAAATGGGCTGTATCTTCTGGAGTTGTCTCTCTCAAGTACTCAGGGCCAAACACAACAATAACAACCTTGCAAAACTTATACGGGGAATCTAGGCAAGTAGACTCTCTCATACGGACGTACTCGTCAATGAGATCATCGGGCACTCCGTAGCAAGCATTCGGATGGATGTAGTGCATTTCTGATAAGAGGAGAAGCCAATCTTTCCAACGACATCCTCTTTGCACTCGGAATATTTATCGTAGACGACCGCTTCCTCTCTAATACGGTTGAAAAGATGCCTACTCATACGGAAACGGCGACGAAATTTCTGATGTTTGAACAATGGGTTCGTTGTGTCAAAGTAGTCTTTCCAAAGAAGGAAATACCTGCTCTCTCGGTTGTGATTTAATGCCGGAAGGTGCCTCGAAATGGAGCCATAGAACAACGGCCATTGTCTATTTATGTGGTGATGGACCAACATGGCAACCAAGATCTCCTCCTCTTCATCGGACGAGGAATCGTCAGAGTCGCGAAGAAAATTGTGAAAGAAGAACTCGTTGGTGGAGTCCATTTTTGTACCTTGGCAAACCGTCGAACATCTTGTGGGCGTCGTTGAAGGAGCCGACTGGCAAAGGGAGTCACGCCGCCCTCAGACCAGCTAGCTGCCCTGGCGGCGTCAAACGAGTGTGCGGGCGTCTAACGAGCGTGCCGGTGTCAAGACGAAGGAACTGGCCGGGGGGCGACGAGGTGGCTTCTTGGTCGCGGCCTCGGTTGTGTTGGGGGAGTGGGGGCAGGAAGCTTTCGGTTCCCTAGTGGCAAGATGGTGGGGAGCGGGGCGACGTGGGAGGCGGTGGCGTTGCAGGTGACGGTACCGACAGCTGGCATCGGCACCGAAAAATGGACGGCGGTGTCGGCGACGAAGGAGGAGGGTTTGCTGTTGGAATGGGAGAGGATGCCAATGTGACACCGACTAGCGGGCCAGGGGGTAGGGGGGCGCGCACGCGCATCCATCTCGTGTCCGTGCTGACGCAAATTCGGCTAAAAAATGGGTCGGGAATGGGTCGGCAGGCGGACGAAAAGCGGACACGCGTCCGTTTGTGTCGGCTCATTGGGTCAACTTTTCAGTCCGCGCCGACCCAAACGGACGCGTGCAGACGAAATGGTTTGCTATGTTGGAGTTGCTCTTAGTCTTTGGGTTAATGGTGCAATGGTGCAGTTGGCTTCCTGACGGGAAAGGGTCGGGTAAGAGCATCGTGCAGCGTGTTGTAACACCCTAGTGTGATCCCACAGTGACCTCACACTAATGGTGCCATGTCAGTAGGTTAATCTAATCCAAATTGCCACTTGATAAAAAATCAAAGCCAAATTCAAATTTAAAATAAAGTCGAACAAATTATTTCTTGAATTGTAAAAGAAAAATCTTGGTTGGGTTGCAAATATTCACTAAGAATTGTCATGTTGGAACCAACATTATTGGACTCATCAGTTAATCCCTAGTAATTTATGAAGTGGACCAACAACATCTTAATGGGCCATTTAAATTCAAACATGTTTTAAACTTTTAAAAATAACCCCAAACTGTTTGTGGTAGTGCTATATAATGCAATGGTAATTATGTGACAAGTTGCATGTTTTTACAAAAGCCAGTTAGAGGCTAAAGAAAATACAAGACATAATAAAAGGAGAAAACAGAAAAGAAGAAAAAGGAAATGGAAAAAGTGCAACTGTGCAGTTAAGCCCATAGACGCACAGTGCAGGCCCAGCCCACCCCGAGGTCTTCTTCCTCCCCTGTTCAGCCATGGCACGCTGGACGCCCGAGCGACGTCGATGGCCCGGATGCCTTGTGTGTCGGCCACCGGCGCCCCCGATGGATAATAGCAACCGCCACCCGTCGCCCTCTCCCAGGAAATTATAGAATCCACATTTTACCCCCTCGTCTCCCCCCTTCGGTTTAGCCGTCGCCCGCGACCACCATCGCCGTCCTTACGGCTAGAGTCATCCCAAAGCCATGAGGAGTTATCCAGGAGTTGTTTCGTCGTCTCCTTTCCTCGTCTACACCATCGGATCGGAGCCGGGAGGCCACCTCGACGACGCCCGCATCTCCTTCCTCCTCCACGGCCATCGCGACGCCATCGTCTGATTGACCGTCTTCAGCTCCTCCTCGGCCTCCACGAGCTGCTCTTCCGCTTCGCTGTGAGCTCCCCTCCGCTCCCTGCCCCGCGCATGTACTTTAGCATCGTTCCCGCGAGCTCCGACCGTCGCCGTCCACCATGGTCGACGTGTGCCTTGCTGCCGAGCTCTCTTAGCCTCGCTCTGGTGCCTATCGTGCTCCTGGCCCAAGAGGCCGACGAGCCCCTTAGCCTGCCCATTTGTGCCCAGTAGCCGCCCCGTCGTCAAGCTCCACCATTGTCGTCGCTCGGACCTCATCGTTGTCACTTGCTCCGGCCACCCCTACCTTTGTCGCGGGTACCGCTGGATGCGCCCCATATTGATGGTTGCTTTGGGACCTTCTGCCGCTCATATGGTCACCGGACTGCGAATCCCGCCGCCTCGCCGCTGCGTGTGGTGTTCGCCGGAGCCACGCCGGCGCGCTCCATCCCGATTAAACCAGCCAGAGTCCCTGACTCATGGGCCCGGGTGATTAGCCCACTGACCTAGCCCTACTGACACACGAGCCCACCACTATAGCAGCTAAGTTAAACCCCGGTCCCTAACGTTTTGGCCCACCTGCTAAATAACTAAATCAAATTAACTTAACTCATTCTTAACTCTAACGGTCACTGACACTTGGGTCCCACTGGGCCCCCTCACCAGTCAACTACTGAGTCAGTAGTACACTAGGCCCACTAGTCAAAAACTACTCACTGGTCAGTTGACTCAGTCAATTGGCCCCACGAATCAACCACTATTCTGGTGTGCTGGGTATAGCTTTGGGTACATTTAACATTTTAGCCTTTATTTTCGAATTAATAATAATTCCAGAAAATCATTAAAACTTTGAAAATCATACAAAATAATCTATAACTCGGATGAAAATAATTTATATATGAAAAATGATCAGAAAAATATAACGAATCTGGATATACCATCCACATGTCTCTCACACCCCTCTAATATAATGAACATGGACATTTTGCATTAGAATCATCTGTCCACATAATACTTGGAGCTGGGAAAATATTACCAGATATTTTCCCTCTTCTTTTAAAATGTTTTGTGATGCATTAGAGCATGTCACCCACACATCTTGATGTGCTATTACATTTGTGTTGCATTTGATTGCTCTGTTATTTATCCCCCTCCGTTACTTCTTTTCTAGTAGACCCCGAGACCGATGTTGATCCGATGATCGACTACTTCACTGTTGAGGATCCGTATCTGTCTGTAGAGGACCAGGCAAGCAAAACCCCTTGATCATTCCTATATTGCCCATTCCTTCTCTCTCATGCTTGAATTAGATTTTGCTACTGTTATTGATAGCTCCTATTTTGATGCATAGACTATTTTTTAACTTGCTATTGTACCTTACATGTTATCCTATATGCTTAATATAGGTTTGTTAGTGATCCATCAATGACCCCTCCCCCTTTTCCTTGTTGCCCCTCTTTATTATCGGAAGATTCGATCCAGGGGATCGACGTGCCAAGACCGACACATCAGCGCACATGCCCCTTAGTTTTTACGACTCTACAAAGCTACTATCGAGTGATGAGGGTGATACCTCCTACCTTACTCTTGATAACATGTTTGTAGCGTAGCTAGTCGGTTGTGGGTTACCGAGGGTGATTCCTCTTTCACCACCTCCGATGATGCCTCTGTCGTGCAACCCCTCAAGTGTGAACCTATCAAGGGTGATTCCTCCAAGTTCACCTTGACGATTAAATTGAGTGGGAATCCATCGAGGGTGGTTCCTCGAATTCCCCCCTTTATGGCAAGGACAAACATTTACTTTTAATTGTTGCCCCTTTTCTAATGTAGTGGGACTGAAGGGACATGCGGTACCACCCCGGTTGAGGTGGACTTGAGTTCCTAACAATCTCTTGTGGGTCGGGTCGGCCCCAAGGGGTACCCGTGAAATAATTATGAGGCACAGTCAGGCATTCTTGGCCCTTGCCGTCAGTCCTCGCGACGGGGTGACGAGACCATAAATCATGGATCATTGATCGTCTTCGCACACAAACAAGACATTAACGAGTTTGGATATGCAATCTGAGTAGGCCTATGGCCTTTTTTGCACTGTCCACCATGCGGGAATCAGTACGGGCATTCTGCGTCATACATTCTCTCGATAGCTCTTCAGACGTCACAGTGAGCGGCACGCGCCCGGGTGGCCCGCGTAACCACCTGCTCTGTATAAAGAGGTGCCAGGACTGACACCAGCCGTCCTCGTAACGTACAGGAGTGCTTAGGGTGATGGGCCCATGACCCCTAAGTACTTAGAATTTAGACTGACGTGTTGACCTCTCTGTTGAGCCTAGGTAGGACTACGACGTGTTGATCTGCTGAGGCCGAGCATGACCTGGAAAGTGTGTCCGGACGGAGTTAATCGAGCTGTTGGGTAAGTTTGTGCACCTCTGCAGGAAAGTATATCTATTCAATAATCGTGTCCATGGTAACGAAAGCTCGAAAAGTACCCCGATCTACTACAACTAGAACTGGATACTTGTGATACTAAGCTGAAATGATGGCTTCGGGATCACTTTCTCGCAGGGAGTCGAGGAAGGATCTCTAGGCATAACTACAATATATTTATTACTTATGATATGCTAATTTGCACTCTTCTAATGTTGCAAGACACTGAAGGTGCTAGTATTTGATAGGACTAGGCCTTCCCTCTCTTCTAGCATTTCTGCAGTTCGCTCCAAAGATATAGCCCCATTCCTTCTATACTGATGCATACCAGCATAGATCTGATATAAGTCTTGCGAGTACTTTGGATGAGTACTCATGGTTTCTTTGCTCCCCTTTTCCCCTTGATACGATTGCTACGATCAGATGATGGAGCCCAGGAGCCTTGATCCTGCCAATGAGTACTACTATCAGGACGGAGCGTACTACTACGTGGAGGCAGCCGAGTAGTTAGGTGGCTCCTAGGCAGGAGACCTTGTCTTTTCGAGCCATGTTGATGTTTGTGCTAGCCTTCTTAAGGAAAACTTGCTTACTTATGTCTGTACTCAAATATTGTTGCTTCAGAAGAACCCGTTTGTATTCGAGCCCTTAAGGCCACTAGCTTATAATATAAAGCTTGTATGACTTTGATTTGTGTCTAGAGTTGTGTTGTGATATCTTCCCGTGAGTTTCTGACCTTTATCGCGCACATTGCGTGTATGATTAGTGTACGATCAAGGTGGGGGTGTCACATGTGTCGACCTAACCATGGGTAAACAGAGACGTCTAACCAAGTTCTTCGCAGCCTGAGATGTCAACGACATGCCTGAAGCTTACAGAGTCGGCGTGCACATGCACTAGGTGAGCCCAAGTCTATGATATGTTGTATCAAAGCAAAGCAACAGACCCGGAATCCATGTGCAATAAAAATGGTGGCTCAGAAGGAGGTCGTGTTTAAGTACGATCAGTACAAACAAACAAACGGTTGTTGTGATCCAAGGGTGCTTATACCTATTTGTTAGCCCACCTGTTGCTTCATGGTGTACATTACCATATTGTTATTATTCATGTTAACATCCTTTGGAGATAATTTCTAAAATGAACATATATTAAACATGCTGCTCATAGCTTGCTTAACTTCTTGGATGAAGTTGGCCTTTACGCTAATGGGGTAGTGAGACATAATCAATTGTGGATAGTTGAGGAAAATAATCCATCAAATAATCCACTTAACTTCCGCAATGCAGTTTCAAGTAAAATTTTAAATTCTAGGCTACAGTTGGTGTCTGCGTCAATGGCGCAATGGTCATCTAGTAGTTACAAAAAATGCTACTTAATCAATGCACAATTATAATTAGTTCACACCATTCTTTTCTTTTGGAGGGAAACCATTAGTGAACCTATGGATCCTGGTCGATTTTCCTTTTAGATTCTTTCAAACCCAATCAAATGCCTTTTCAGATCATTTCTTTTACTTTTATGTTGCAACAAAATATTACATACACTTTTAATTATAGTCCTGGTAACAAGCAAGCTAGTGAGATTGACAACCACCTAATATGGGCCAAGGCAGTTTCTTATTATTGTGTGCGGGTACTGATCATTGGCATTGTTACTAAACTACTACTAGTTCCATAAACCTTGAGGTTACTCTACAAACCCTTGCACTTGGGGCCCTACCCCTTCCTAGTTGAGAGGAAGCAAGCCTTTTTATGGCGCCATTTTCCGGGAGTTTGTTTCACAAGTGTAAGCAGAGTTCCCATCAATTTGCCATCAAAGCCAAGCCTTTTTATGGCACCATTCAAAGAGAGTTCTCTTCAAACACGTTGGTCCTACACTCCTTTAATCTATGTTTCTTGGTTACTTTTTGTTTTTCGTTACTTTGCTTTTATGCTATTCTAAAAACTCAAAAAACACAATTTTTTTATTTTTCTTGTCAAGTTTACACTTATGTTTCTAGGCTTGGGATCATGTCTCTACTCAAAATATACTGACTAGTGGCATTCCTAATATTGAAAATATATTATGGAAGAATCTAGTCCTCATCGTAAAGATGATGACACTTATGATACTAAGCCTTTAATTATAAAAATTAAACTTTCGTGGTAGGATGTGGAAATATCATAGGGAATGAAATTATACAAGATTTCTTTAATTGTGTTGGAACTATATCTTTGTCATAAGCGATTTTATTGAAAGGACTAGGAGTGATATTGATGCAATTGTCTTACTAATTATAGAAATTAAGAGAAGAAATATTCATTTGCATCCTTCCTTATAGAGAATGCTATTATAATTTACTGTTTTAGATAAGTGAATTACACAAAAATTAAAAAGAGTTAATTTGAGCCATTGGTGAAAGAGTGTAGGGAAATATTATATCATTATATGATGACTCATGAAAGTCCTTCGATAAAAAAATGTTAGATGATAGAGATACTTCGAGTGGGATGAAATCCTTAAACTATTAGGATTTTGAGAAAGATGCTAAACAAAAGGTTCATCCTGCACTACTGATAACTAGCCTCTCTGTGCATGTTTTTCAAAAAAAGTAAATTAGACAGTAAGAGGGTTAGAATTAGGTTACGTAGATAACTTTCTTACACATTTTCACGCAAGCCCATGGAAGATGAAATAAATATTTTGTATGTAGATACGATTGAGAAGAATCTCCAAGTGAACTTTTGAATATACGGGTATTAATGGTAGGAATGAAAGATCTTTTAACTAATTGTGTCACGTGAGAGGAGATGGAGATACAAACAAGGAAACTAAGGGATCACTTCCTGGAAGTGATGATGAGAAAACGTGAGCAAACCTTCATGGCTTGCTAAAAGACGTTAAAGAAAAGCGGTTTTTGGGAGACAATACAATATTAATCTTTTAACTTTTTATGTGAAAATGGTTAGTACTAGTGCACTAATCATGTTTTGTATCTTTGTGTTCAATAAAGTTCCACATTTAGGCTTTGTTATGCTTA
Organism: Hordeum marinum; assembly: GCA_022496015.1. Lineage (NCBI taxonomy): Eukaryota > Viridiplantae > Streptophyta > Magnoliopsida > Poales > Poaceae > Hordeum > Hordeum marinum. The sequence continues at coordinate 300,088,029 of CM039674.1, read as the reverse complement.
GTTTGCAAGTTTATTAGTTGTTGTCTAGAGAACATTTCTTTTGTTTTGTCTTGAATTTTGAAGGTTAGTCAAAAAATGATAATAACATGAAATTTTGACGCATTAAGCATTTATGAGTTATATTTCATGCGGTATCAGAATTGTTAGAGTGACATAAGTATTTGAGTAGATCCCGTCTTTATAAAACCGTCCCATTTTGATAGATTGCTATTATGGTTACATTGCTAAGATTCTTTTCAAATCTATCCTTAATACATTTTCATCTTTTGTTTGTTAATTTTTGGATATGAATTGGAATCTCTAAATAACTAAACGATAGAGATCCGTTCTCATAACTAAATAGCTGTATGTAGTTATTATGTTCCTTTTTAGTGTTTCCAAAGCAGAATAATTCACTTTTATAAAAAATATTTTTTAATCCAGATAGTTTTTCAAAAATACGCAACACTAACTCTATATTTATCGCCTTATCATCAATATATTGTAGGATGGAGACCCCTCGTCCATGATATGTGGGATCAACCCCCAACCTGATCATCCCCCTTGATTCGCCCAACGAGGATTGTCAACATATCTACAACAATATTAAATAGCATCGGAGATAACATATCTCCCTAACGCAATCCTTTCTGCGTGTGAAAATAATGGACAACATCCTCGTCCAACTTTACCTCAACGCTACCTCCTTGTACAAAAGTCTCCACGTGCTTCCTCCAACCATGGTTCAATCCCTCCATATGCAATGCTTGTCACGGGAATGCCCACTTAAGTGTCTGGTAAGCCATCTCAAAATCTACTTTAAAGATGACTTCGTCAAGTTTCTTTAATTGAATTCCATATAACGTTTTATGTAGAACAGCAACACCCTCTAGTATGTGTCATCTTGATATGAAAGCAGTCTGAGTTGGCTTAACCACCGTATGCGTAAATTTTATTAGATTTGTACCACTTTGACAAAGATATTAACAATGAATAGGCATATTTCTATGTACCATATTCTTCTCTCAATCACAAACAACACTCCTCTTGTTTCAAAATAAAAAAAATGCTAGTTCATGGCTGGCAGGGTAGGGGCAACTCCACTTGGACAAATGAAAGCTCGTGGGTAAGGCGTTAGGACGATGTAGCGAGCGAGGCTGCGCGGGTGATGATATGTTAGTTGTTGCTTTTGCGGGAGACATGGAGTACATTTAAATTGAGAGATAAAAGGGAGAGCTCGCCAACTCGACCTCGATAACTCAAGGTTATGGCGCGCGCTGCTAGCAACTTGACCTTGCCACTACTTGTGCTGTTCTATAACACGAAATGTATAACACAAAGCATCGTCCATATATTTGAAAACATTTATGAAAATTCAAAATTATATAGAAAAAACGTGAGCACTTTTGAGATGCCGAATAGTTTCTGATTTTTGAACACAATTGTAAACATGAACATTTTATAAAATTTCCGAACACCTTTAGAAACATCAACATTCGTTAAGAGCTGAGAATAGTTTTTGGAAGTTTCGAACATTTTTTAAATTTATGAAAAAAGAAAACACTGACATTTTATGAATTGCATAAATGTTTTTGAAAGCACGGACATTTTTGGAAATACCCATTTTTTCGAACACATGAACATTTTTTCTAAAATTCCCCAAACATTTTAAAATTTCTAAACAAAATTGCAAACATGAACAATTTTCCATTAGTCATTTCTTAAATGGAACATTGTTCGAATATTTTATCAAATTTTGAAAAAAGGAAATTCTAAAATTTTGAATAAAATTTTGAAAAATGAACATTTTCTAATGCGTTAATAATTTATGAAAAGGTGAAAACTTTTTGAAACTCTCAAAACAATTGACAACACGAACATTTTTTTCAAATTTACGAACATATTCTTTGAATTTATGAAAATTGATTAATAAATATGGGGAAAATGTAAACCGGAACAAAATTTGGATTTTTTTTTATTTTCAGAGTTTTGTGAAATTTTAGTAACAAATATGATTTTTTTAGTTTTAAAATTGAAAACAGAAACAAATTTTGGACGATGAAACAAAAAATGTAAACATGAAATATTATTAAATTCCAAAAAACGTGAAAAGGAAGAAAAAAGAGATAAAAAATAGGAGTGAAATAACAAGAAAAAATAAAAATAGAAAGAAAGAAAACGTGGTTCAGAAATCACCTCAAAGGTTCCCAAACCAAAAAAAACCAGTTGCAAATCTAACGTTCCCAAAATCTGCAGGAGCGATGTCGTCGCCTAGTTGGGCCAATGACTAAGTTTTGTTTTTTCGTTTTACTTCTATTTTCTTGTTAATTATTTTTTATTTTTTGAACATTCCATCTTTTAAACCTGTTCAAAATTTATTTATTTTTATTACCAAAATAGTAGTTTTAAGTAAATCTATCAAATTATGTTTTTAATTCCTATCTCCTTTGAATATTTTAAATGATTTTTTAAATAATATTTACCATTTTCATTTTATCCCTTTGTATTTATAAGTTATATTGATAACTTAAAAAAAATTGTCTATTTAAATTCTGATTTAAAATATGTTTTCCTTCGAACCTGGAATTGATGCCTATCATGGGTATGCCCATATGCTCGTAAAACTTAGGGTCATTTCAAGAATGTCCAAAACCATAGGGCGTCGTCTCGGAGCACGTTCTTTCTTGATATCTTTGAAATGGCCCCATATTTTAATGGTTATGTATGACCTGTTCAAGGAACCATGCCAAGTTGTTTTGGTTTTCAACAAATTTTGCATTTTCTAGAGTTTTCTCGGTAAATTAGGTCGATTAATGGTTGGATGTGTTGCAACTTGCATATCTTGTAGAAAATCATTCAAACTGGACATGGATGCCTACGATGGGCATGCCCATATACCTTCAAAAGTTGAGTTATTTCAAGAATTTCTAAAATAGACCATGTTCAACGGAGGGTGTTTGAATAGGGGTAGAAGGCTTCGTCTGAGAGCAAGTTATTTCTCAACATCCTTTAATTTTTCTCGATTGTTTTTCATGACCTTGTATAATCAATTCAAGGCACCATGACAATTTTTTCTTTCTGATTTTTGTTTATTTTCTAGAGTTTTCCCGGCCAAAAAAAGATCGATAAATGGCCGTACGTGTCACCACTTTCATACTATGTCAGAAATCATTCAAACCATACATGAATGCCTACCAAAAAATAGACCATGTTCAACGGAGGGTGTCCGAGTAGGCTAGGAGGCTTCATTTGAGACTACATTCTTTCTCAAAGCCATGAAATGGCCCCAAAAGATTTATGGCCTTGTATAACCAATTCAAGGCAACATGGCAAGTAGTTTCCCTTTTCAAGATTGTTTGCATTTTTGGACTTTTCTTGGTCTAAAAGGCCGAGAAATGGCAGGAGTACTATATCGAAAATCATTCAAATCTAACATGCCCGCCTACCGACAAGCTCATCTGCATGGAAAAGTTGGGGTCATTCAAGGATTTTAGAATTAGACCATGTTCAACGGAGGGTGTGCGGGTAGATGAAGGCTCCGTCTCAAAGCAAGTTGTTTCTCGACATCCTTGAAGTGGCCCAAAATTTTTTCATGGCCTTGTCGACCAATTCAAGGCACCAAGCCAAATTATTTTTGTATTTGACAAAAATTCTATTTTGTGAAGTTTTCTAGGTCAGAAAGGTTGATAAATTGCCGAACATGTCGTAGCTTGCATACAGTGCCCAAAGTCATTCAACCCAGGCATGTATGACTACCATGAACATGCCTACATGCAGGCAAAGTTGGGGTTATTTAAAAGATGTCCAAAAATAGACCATGTGCAACGGAGAGTATTAGGGGCCAGAAGGGTCTATTTGAAAGCACGTTGTTTTTCGACATCGTCAAATGTCCCACATGATTTCCACCAACTTCTTTGACCAATTGAAGGTACCATGCCATGTTGGTTGTATTTTGACAAGTTTTGCCTTTTTAGAGTTTTCTCGGTGAAGAAGGGTAGATAATGGTCGGACGTGTCGCAACGTGTAAATGGTGTCGAAATTCATTCAAACCTAGATGCCTTATATGTCCATGTCACGTTGCTGCAAGAATTTGGGAGTTTTTGTAATCAATATTCCAAAAAATATTGAGAGGAGTGTGCTAGACTAGGCTAAATGAGTCATATTGTTTTTCCTAATTTGAATGCTCTATTATTTGCACTTTGTGTCATTGTTAAAACATTTTCTTATATCCTAACCGTTTCTTCAAATTTGGCAACAATTTTGGAATTTCACATTGTGTAGGAATTTTTTGATAAACTTGAACACTTTCTCCAAAATTGTTAACGCAAATTGCAAAATTTTATAAACTTGAACACTTCCCCCAACAATTGATGTTATACACAAAGTACCAAGCACATACCTTAAAAATTAACTTTTTTGAAAGCAAACATTTCTTAGATTTGTGAAAAAAGTTTTTTTTTTAATTTCAGAATATTTTTTGAAATTGTAATAATATTTGGAAAACAATAAAATTATTTGGTATTCCAAAAGATATTTCAAGAAATTTAAACATGTTGCAAAAAGAATAATAAAGTTCAATATGGATTAAGGAAAAATACAAAAAAAAAGAAAGAAAGAAAATGCTTTGGGCTTCGCCCAACTAGGCGACCAAATCGCTCCCATTGGGCTGGGCGAATCGTCCGTGGATTTGGCAAAAGTTCACCCATTTTGAAAAAAAATGTTCAAAAATTGGGAAACAAAATTGCAGTCTTTGACTTTTTTTTTGTAAAAGTTGAAACGAGATTGTTGATTTGTGAAACAATTCATGGAGTTCTAAACAAAGTTCACAAATTTAAGAAAACGTTCACGAATTTGAAAAGTTCATGAATTTAACAAAAATTTCAAGATTTAAACTTACTTCGTAAATTTTAAAAGAGAAAAATAAATAAATAATGAAATAAATAAAACCAAAAAGGGAGAAATAAAAACCGAAAAAATGAAAACCAAAATTTCAAAAATTGTTGATGTTTCGAAGGATGTTTGGAAATTGCTCAAGTTTCAAAAGATGTTTGGAAATTGTTTGTGTTTCTAAATATGTTTTGAAATTTGAAAAAAATATTCATGTTTCAAAATTTTGTTCATAAATTCAAAAGGAATTATGCAATATTTTGCACATTTTTTCAACAAAAGTTTTAAATTGTTTCAGATTTTTTAAATATATATGGATTGGGCCGGGGCAGCCTTATTTCTTGAGGGACGCGCCTATTCGTCTGTGAGGCCGAGGGGTTAAACATGGAAAGACTTTCCCATGTAGGGGCAATCTCAAGCGCCTTCCATGTTGTTGGGGAACTCTATGACGTGTGAGCACATCCAGTGCATATAATGTTTAATTTTGCAAGGCGCGTGAAGCACTCCAACCAAGTCATCAAAGAAAAAAAACACATGATGATATCTAAGGTACTACTACCTCTCGTCTACACGCATACATGTTTTTTTGTTTTTCTATATATTTCGCGCTACAGAACACCAGAGGCAGCGGTGAGGTAAAGTGGCTAGTAGCACACGCCATAAGTACGAGGTTTTGAGGTTGAGACCTCATGATCTCTCTTCTTTCGTATATGGGGTCCCGCGTATCAGTGCGGGCGATGTACTTTAAGGGTGTGTTCCGTTGGAGGAACGAAGTGGAATGTAATGGGCCGGACCCATCCCTGAAGGTCATTCTCGTGTTTGGTTCAAAGAACGGAATGGAATGAAGTGGTTCCAGGAACGACATATTCCCTTTTTATGCCGTTCCGCGTGGTTCCTCCAAATCGAGCCGACCACGCGGAACCACTCGTCCATATCTCTCGCACGAAGCCTCTGGCTTCTCATTCTACCGAACGCTCCTGGTACGCCCCTACCTGCCCCTCGTCAGCTCCCCTTCCCCTCCTCCTGCCGACGGCCGGCTCCTCCTCCCACCGGCGTCCGCCTCCCCCTCCTCCCATCGGCGGCCGACTCCTCGTCCCACCGGCATCCGCCTCCCCTTCCTCCCTCCCCTCCTCCCTCCCCCTCATCTGCTCCCCTCCGTGGATCTGAGCCGGCGGCCGGCTCGTCCTCCCAGCGGCGGCTGCCTCCCCTTCCTCCCTACCCCTCCTCCCAGTGGCGCCCGCCTCCCCTTCCTCCCTCCCCCTCCTCCCACCGGCGCCCGCCTCCTCTTCCTCCCACCGGTAGTTAGTTCCTCCTTTACCCGGCGATCAACGGCCGCCTCCCCCCTCCTCCCTCCCCCTTCCCTCCCCCCACTCCATCGATCTACACCCCCAAGCTCACTCTATATCCTCTAGCTCATGCCTGCTAACTCATTTGTTTCCCTCGTTTTGCAGCAGCTCGACCGGGAACACTCCATGTATTTGAGATGTCTATGCAACTATTTGATGGCTGGGCATATTGTACCATTTACCATATTTGAACCATGTATTTGTGATCTTTATGCAACTATATTTGAAATTATTTGATGGCTGGACAGATTGTACAATTTATCATTTTTGAACCATGTATTTGTGATGTTTATGCAACTATTTTTGAACCATGTATTTGCGATGTCTATGCAAATGAAATGTTGCCGGAATTTTGAATTTATGTCGTTCCATTTTCCATGTGTGCTTCCAACCAAACACCAGAACATAACCGACCCGTTCTACTCTTTTGGTCATACCAAACACAGGAATGAAACGGACCTGTTCCTCTAGAATGGAACCATTTCATTCCATGACAGTTGGTCCCCCAACCAAACACACCCTAAAGAAACATATTCTGCCCTTTATTATGAATGGATATGTGGTAATCTCCGTCACCGATGTGCTTAGGGGGTGTACCAAAATAGATGGTTAAATTAATGAAATAGAGGACATGCAATAGTTTGATGTATTATAAAATATCTTAGAGCATCTACAACCCCATAGAGGTGTATGCTATTGTAGATGCTCTAAGGCTGCATCCACGGACAATGATTGATCATATAATTTCTTAAGTAGAGACAAAGAAAATGATGATCCGTGGTGAAACAATTGTTGGTTTTTTTTATCATTTATGCCACTGGTTGTGTATCACTACTCAGTTTTGCCACTAGAAATTTCGACAAATCAAAAATGCCATCGCTTTGTTAGGTGCATGCTCAAAATGCTACTGGACACCATTACTTTGAGCTCAAATCTCGTTTGCCATGTTATAATGACCAAAATACTTGTAGACCAACATGTCAGCCCCCCTCTATCTGACTACAATAAAGTGTGGGTCCAACTTGATCCAAAAGTGTTCTTATTTTCCTTTAAAATTATTCGCCTGCTTACTCCTGACAAGTGGGATCCACACTTATCATTGTGAGATAGGGAGAGCTGACATGTGGGTATAGGGGTAATTTTTTGTCATATCACATGTTTAACGAGTTTGACCTAAAAATAATGATGTCTAATGACATTTTTGAGCAAACATCTAAAGAACAATGGCATTTTGAGATATTTAATGGCATTTTTGAGCAAGCATCTCACAGGACGATGTCATTTTTGAGCAGTTGTAACTTCTAATGGCAAAAATGGGTAGTGGGATATAAGTAGTGGCATAAATGATAAAAATCCAAAATTCTATGTGACAAACACATGATCATTGAACAAACACGCTTGGACACTCCTCATATTGCCCTCACATATGAAGACAATATGGGGAGTGCCAGACCGCCCAGACACTCCACATATTGCCCTCACATATGAGGACAATATGAGGAGTGCCAGACAGGCCAGACATTTAAGTAGGCTTTGAGGAGTTTAGTTTGGTTACCTATTTTCTTTTCTTTTCTGTTTGGTCAGTGCTCCTACATCCCGTTGGTCAATTTGGAGTGTATGGATGTTGACGTTCTTAGAACGGAAATCCAATTTGACTAAGAGGAGCATGTGCACATGCGCGCGAAAGCGATTTTTGAAATGTCAAAACATCCTAACAATTTTTTTACATATTCGTAGTCACATCCAAATGCTACTTAGGAAAAAAAGTTGAATATTTTAGCCTATGAAAAAAAATTGAATACCAAATGTTACCCCCAAAATGTTACCCCAAACTTGTTTTTTTCATTGACGAAATACTACTTTTTCGTTACGCTTGCGACACTAACACGAACATCCCTAAAAAAACTCAGAATCTTTTCAAAACAATTTACCACATGTTTTGAGTTACTGTTCATCCGGAAACAAATGCCCTCGGGAGCCAAAACGCCCTTCCCTCATAGAAGGTCTTTGGAGCTTTAATATGGATGCGTCTTCCACGTTTTTTTGAAGCGTTGACCGTAGTACAATAGTTCTATGGTATATTTTCAGTAACATAAAAATATTTATACAATAATTTACAAAGCAATAGATAGCTGCATCACCCAATACCAGTTCTTTCTAATGTGGAATTAATCAGGAACTTAACTTGTCTTCGATCCAAAGAAGGTGTGGATCAATGAACTTAGCTTTGGTTCTATATTTAACTAGCATGAGGTGTTGTTTTAATTTGAACTTCCTGCTTCTGATGGTTGCACTTTCATTCCTGAATATAACTCCAATTATTTGCATCCAGATGTTCCAACATCCTAAAATTATTATATCCATAGTGATACCTTTTGGCAATTCCTAATGCAACATCACCACCTCATCATAACAGGAAATTCCTCTATTATTTGAGGGGCATATTTCAATCCAGCATTGTTGGGCAAAAGAGCAATCCCAAAGCAGGCGCGGAATTGTTTCCTCACAATTTTCATTACAGAGAGCACAACTATATAAAGGTAAGTGGAATGACTTCCTCTATAATAATGATCTTGGGCTCACTCTATCACAAAGAGTTAGCCGAAAGAAGATCTTGTGCGTGATTCTGCTTGCACTGAGCCATAGCCATTTAAATATGTAGTGGATATGAGAGGTTCCATTGAGCAATTTATAAACCTGTCTGGAGGAATAGATGCTTTTATTCCCTATGATTGGCCAACGATCATTCCCCTCTGATGATGAGGTTTGGTTAATAACTTGTTCTATAGTAATGAACTAAGAGTGGGCTTGAATGGACAAAGGCATGTGGAAGTGCATCTCAAAATCTTGTTCATTTAACATAGCTATCACAATTACATCATTGGATATGGCAAAAGAGTGTAGCGCTGGATATTGTAAGGACAAAGGTTTCTCTTTCCATGAGTCATCCCAAAACATAATAGAATTCCCATATCCAATAGTGCATTTGGTGAGGACTTGTAATCTGGTATAAGTTTCATGAGGGCTTTCCACTAGAAAGAGCCTTCAGCTTTGCCGGTGGGGGGTCTTCTTCATAGTATGTTTCCCAAATGAGGTTTGCCCAAGGCAGATTGTGCTTGTTGAAAAATTTGTGGAGATTCTTAAGAAGAAGAGCTTTATTCTGTGTGGCAAGATCCAAAACACCCACACTTCCTTGATCTTTTGGTTCGCACACCATATCCCAGGAAATCATTGCTTGAACCATTTGATCAGAACCACACTTCCTCCAGAAATAGTGTTTCAGATATTTGTTAATTTGTTCTACTACCCCAACTGGAAGAACCAAGCTACACATGAAGTATGATGGCAGTGAACTCTAGACTGATTTGATTAACTGAAGCCTTTCATCATAGGATATAAGAATAGAACCTCCTGCAAACCTTTGCATCATGGGGTAGAAAGCATCAATTATGATCTTGTGTGTGCTTAGTGGTAGGTCCAAATAAGCAAATGGAAAAGAGCCCACTTGATAGCCAATGATATTCTTGATAGTTACTAATTTCTCCGGGCTTACATTAATAGGGATAATCACATACTTGTGGTAGTTCACTCTGAGTCCAGTTTGAGCAGTGAAGTGCAGTAGGAGATTCCTGACTTGGCAAACTTGGGTGGTATCAGCTTGTAGTACCAAAATAATGTCATCAACATACTTGATTACTGGGAAATCAGGACATGAGTGTCTGCTTATTGGGGGGGGGGAGACCAAGTTATTTTTCATTCCTTCATTATGTATAGTTTGAAGAAGATTTGCAGCTAGAAGAAAAAGCAATGGAGAAAGTGGGTACCCTTGTGTGACTACCCTTTTGCAGTGAAAGAATTTCCCTGGAATACCATTGAGAAGGACTACAGAGGTACCTAAGCTGAAGATTTGTTTAATCCATCTTATCCATCTTTGACCGAAGCCTCTGGCCTTCATGATTTTAAGAATCAGATCATGTTCTATCAAGTCAAAGGCCTTTTCAAAATCCAGTGTAGACACAATGATTTCCTGTTTGGACTGATGACAGTGATGTAGGTATTCAAAGGCCCATCCGAGGCATTCTTGAATTGATCTATCCTTTAGGAATCCGTTCTGGTTAACATGCACTAGCTTAAGAATTATCTTTGGTAACCTATTTTCCAATAGTTTAGTAATGATTTTAATAGAGCAATTCAACTAAGAGATTGGTCTGAAATCACTTGGAGTTACAGGATTATCCTTCTTTGGCCCCAAGGTGATGTGTGAACTATTGATGCTCTGCAGGTGTAGTTTCCCATGGTAAAAATCCTAAATGAGCTGATAGAAATCCCTAGAGATGATATCCCAACAAGCTTTAATAAAAGCACTAGTGAAGCCATCTAGACCTGGGGCTTTGTCTTAAGGCATGTTTGCAATCACCTCATCAATCTTCTTCTTACTAAATCGAGTGTCCAATACAGAAAGATGGGGACTACTGCTGAGTAAATCTTCAAGGTTGAAAGCTTCATAGATTGGTATTGTTGAGTTCAATCTCTATTTGAAAGCTCTCCAAAGAATTTTAGCCTTAGCATTGTGCTTAGTTGCCTCATTGCCATTATCATCTAGTAGCTTAGAAATGCGATTATGTCTGTATTTTGTTGTGGCCTTAGCTTGAAAGTATTTGGTATTCTCATCACCAAGATTCACCCATGTAACAGTTTCCCTTTGCTTCCAATAGGTGTTTTCGAAGGAAAGTAATTTCAGTTACTGCTGATTCATAATATCTCCTCCATTCCATTCTTCTACTGACAACTCTCTTAATTCCTCAATAACATCAAAAAGTGGTATGAAATTGTTGCAGGCTTTGATTACCAGCAAGATTTGATAGGGGTTTCGACCAAATCTTAAGCCCTTTCCTTAATTTCTTAAATTTGGCTATGATTTTTTAGCACTATCATTTTCGTTAACCTCTTGACCCCAAATGTTGTGGACTACATCCTTGAAATCTGAATGTTCTAACCAGAAATTTTCAAATCTAAAGAGAGTGGAGTTGGGGATGGAAGTGCCAATGTTAACCACAGAGGGGCATGATCAGAGATAGGTTTAGCCAAGGCATGAGCTGAGGTGTCGGGATAATTTAGTGTCCAAGATTCAAAAGAGAAGATCCAATCCAGCTTTTCAAGAAGGGGAGGAGTTTGCATATTACTCCAAGTGAAGTTTCTTCCTTTAAGAGGAATTTATACAAGTCCTAGATTGATGATGGCTTGATTAAACTGAAGCATGTTACGAAAATTCCCCCTTGTTTGTTTTTGTTATCTGGGTATCTTATATAGTTAAAGCCCCCCCCCCCAGAATGAGTCAATCCACGCCAGCAGGTGTTTGAATATTATGGAACCAATAAATGAATTCAACCATTTCCTCTTGCTGACAAGGGACATATATATTTGTGAGAATCCAAGATTTCCAAGTGTGAACGGTGGTGAACTGAATTGAGAGTGAGAATTTGTTATGAAATATGGTTTGTCCATGAAACAAGCTATCATTCCAAGCAGTGAGAAGACCACCAGAGGCTCCATAGGAAGGGAGGAACTCAAATTTATTAATTCTTTTGGGGCAGAATTTTTTTAAGTATGAACTATCAAAATTCTCCCTTTTAGTTTCCTGAATAGAAATGATGGCACAATTGTATTCTTCAATATTATTTGAAAGAGCATGTCACTTATCTAAGGAATTTACCCCCCCCCCTCACATTCCAGTTGAGGATGTTCCAATTAGACAATCTATTACTCATGGCAAATATGACTAGACCCTCGGGGGAAAACAATACTGACAGAATAGTAACCAGAAGTCTTGAGCTATATATGATAGCCATCAAACAAGTACACCAAATAAAGCTTACAAAAGTGGAACTCAGAGAGCACTGGTTTGTAATAGACCATGACCAAAATACAAATGTATACATACTAAATGAGATTAACTAGAGACTGTCTGCTTCGATAGGCTTTAGTTATTGGCATTGTTGTTCCCCCTTGCTTTTTTCCTCCTTTCCATTTGCCCCCTTCCTCTTCTTTGGCTTGGAAAGAATTTCATCAGTTACCAGTTTTGCATCCACCTTGCAAAAAGTGGTAGACAAATTGTTAACAATTTTACCAACAATTGGAGGAGGATCAAAATTATAAGCCATGCAATTTGTATTTACACAAGTTTTCTTTTTAAATCCATGAGCTAGATCTTGCAACCTGCTACTTCTTCATACCTCAGTTTCCACCAAGGGAACTCTTCCTTTCCTCCTTCTCTTCCTCAACAAAGCACTGGTTGTGGAAGCATGTGCTAATTCCCTTGGGACCTCTGCAGATCAGGATTTAGACCAAGGGGTGGAAAATGAAGATTCCTTTCTCTTTTCTAAATCCACTTTGTCCTGCAAATCACAAGTGGGAGGGGGCACTGAGATACAAAGTTCACGCATGTGGAAGGGGAATGAGTAGTGACTTTCAGATCCTTGTAGAATTATGTTCCACATATCAAAGAGCAGAAAACTTTTTGCCTAGTCAAATCTTTCGCTGGAGATTAAAGCAGAGATAATGAAATTAGCCCATTCAGATGTTACCTGGACAACTTTTTCTTTAGCAGAAGAAGGGGCAATGCAGTCATTCCAGAGTTCAGCTCCTTCCATACCTATAACCAATTGAGCTTCTGCTTGGTTAGAGATAATAATCTTTGGTAAAGAAGCCCCAGAAACCATCTTTTGTAATTATGGGGTAGTAATATCTAGAGCTATTAAAGAAGCACTTTGATTTTCAATAGAGTATTTACCCCTCTCCATAAAACCTGGAGGTGGTCCCTTGCCGCTGGATTGTATATCAGTGCTTGCAGTAATGATTGGAGAAGGAGCACATTCAAATGGCAGAGCATGTGGCTTATCAAAACTGGATTCCAGATCAGCTCCATAAGTTCAATTTCCAGTTCTGTTATTTTTGGTAATTCCTATAAAGCAAGCTGGGCAAGAGGGAAAGAGCTGGAGCTACTAAGGCCAGAAGGGACTAGAGTTCAGAAGGAGGGACTATATTTGAAAGGTGGGACATCACTTTAACTGCAGGCCTTTCCTTAGGAAGCATAGAAAATTCATCCACGATGTGAATATCAAGAGTATCCCTCATCATTGACTTGCAATGAACATGCTGCTACAGAATAAAGTTCAAATATGCAAAATCATCTTATAGAGAACTAAGGACTTGTGAACCAAGAACTGGGATATCTTGAGGAAGCACATGAACTGCAGGAGCTCTCTCCTCCACTGCTTGTTGCAAACTAGGGAAAACTTTGTAGATCTTGTTGCACCTGAGCTGCAGGCTCAACTACCTGTTGTAGTCGGGGCAAATTTTGTTGCAGTTCAATAATCCCTTGCAGAATCTACTGAATAGAAGGATCTACTTCCTGTTGTAGATGAGGCAGGACTTGCTACAGATCTTGAAGACCCTGAGCTGCTTGCTGCATTGCAAGATCAGGAGGAAGCATAACAACATCTTGCTGTTGGAGAAGATCTTCTAGAGGGAGAAAGTGATGGATATGTAGAGGTGCAGGCACATTAGGAACCAGATCATTTAAATTGATAAGAGGCAAAGGAAAATCCTACCCCCCATGACAGACTCTGAGGAGCTAGCAGGCTGGTGAGCATCAGACAAAGTTATATTATTACTACTACCCATTAAAGGAAGCTCTCCATTTGGCTGCTCCTCATCCTCAAATGGAGCCATCGGATTGTTTAATTGAAGAAATTCTCCCTCTTCTAGTTCAAGATCAATATTAAGATCAAAGTTTCCAGCCTGAACATTTTTTTATTAGGAGCGCATTGATCACCACCAATGGCAAGTTGAAGAGGCACATCAACTAAATTTAGATCAAGTTCTTCCAAGTGTTGATCAATATTTGGGGGAGCAACACTGTTCTGATTGTCTTGGGGATGCTGCAAGAAAGGACCCATGAACACATGCTGATTGGGATGGAAATTAGCTTGCTCAGGAACTGGATGAGGATTCCCATTGGAAGGAATAGGGTCTTCATCAGGGGGGCATGCACCAATAGGGTTTGTTGCACAATGAGGACAGGACATGACCAAGACTCCCCTATGTAATTTTCAAAACCAGACATGACGAAACTTGCTGGAATGTCACTTAGTTCCTACACTTTGACCTTAATCATAATGCCAGCCTCACTACTTCTCCTTTCATCCCAAGGAAGTATAATGCCAAAAGACTTGACAACATTATGAATTTCTATGAGATTTTGCGGATCAACATGAAACCCAACTATAGATAACCAACATTCTCTACTCAGATTAAACTTTCTCCAGTTACGTCCCTCATCATGCTTTTGAAAAACAATAAAAACATCATCATAACAACGTGGGCTGTTTAAAATAAGGTCATCTCTATCAAATATGCTCTTGAACTTAATGAATGCTTGACCCATTGGGCAACACATAATCTTATGAAACCCTATTTGCTTCCTCAAAGTGATAAACTCAGAAAGGATTTATCTTACATTAGGAAAGTGTACTGGCCCCTCGGACATTGGACGGATGGTTGAGATGGAGAGGGTTCCATGCCGCCTGTGAATATGCCCGCAGACCACCCTGACTCTAGCTGGCATGCCTTCAATATATATGCACTGCTTGATGATTATCTGGGAGAAAGGTAGCAGGATCAAAGGGAAAGTTCGTCATGGGAGTCTGCGAGTAGGGAGGAGCGATCGACGGCGAGTGAGATGGAAGCAGTGGAGTAGGGGGGAGAGGAGGTGGCGGTGGCAGCAACAAGCTCGATAGAGAAACAAAGGGAGTGCAAAACGTTGCTGGGCGACTGCTACCTCTTGAGCTTGTGTTGGTTTTCCCTTGAAGAGGAAAGGGTGATCCAGCGAAGTAGATAAGTATTTCCCTTAGTTTTTGAGAACCAAGGTATCAATCGAGTAGGAGGAACAAGCAAGTCAACAATGGATGCACCTACACAAACAATCAAACTCTTGCACCCAACGCTATAAAGGGGTTGTCAATCCCTTCACGATTATTTGCAAGGATTAGATCCGATAGAAATATATGTAAACAAGAATGGAAAGTAAAAGGTAAATAAATTGCAGCAAAGTATTTTTTGGTATTTTTTCTTTACAGATCTGAAAATATATTATGGAAAGTAGACCTGGGGGCCATAGATTTCACTAGAGTCTTCTCTCTTGTAGGAAAATATCATGGTGGGTAAACAAATTACTGTCAAGCAATTGATAGAAAAGCGAATAATCATGTAGTTATCCAAGGCAATGATCATGAATATAGACATCACGTCCGTCTCAAGTAGACCGAAATGATTTTGCATCTACTACTATTACTCCACACATCGACCGACTCCTGCCTACATCTAGAGTATTAAGTTCATGAAGAACAGAGTAACGCATTAAGAAATATGACATGATGTACAGGGATAAACTCAAGCAATATGATGAAAACCCCATCTTGTTACCTTGATGGCAACAATACAATATGTGCCTCGCTACCCCTAGTATGTCACTGGGTGAGGACAACGCAAGATTGAACCCAAAACCAAGCACTTCTCCCATTGCAAGAATTACCAATCTAGTTGGCTAAACCAAACCAATAACTCGAAGAGACTTACAAGGATATGAAATCATGCATAAAGAATTCAGAGAAGATTCAAATAAGATTCATGGATAATCTGAACATAAACTCACAATTCATTGGATCTTGACAAACATACCACAAAAGAGGATTATGCCGGATAGATCCCCATTAAGATCATGAAGAACATAATATTAAAGATCAGACGGAGAGAAGAAGCCATCTATCCACTAGCTATGGACCCGTAGGTCTGTGGTGGACTACTCACGCATAATTGGAGGGGCAATGGAGTTGATGTAGATGCCCTTCGTGATCGAAACCCCCTCCGACAGATTACCAAAAAAGGCTCCAAGATTGGATCTCTCGGGAACGGAGGCTTCTGGCAGTAGAAAAGTATTTGTGTGGCTCGTTCTGGTGTTGGGGGAAAATTTGGATATTTATAGGACGAAGAATAGGGTTAGGAGACCTTCCATGAGACGACAAGCCTGCCAGGCGCGACCAGGGGGTGGCCGGGCCTACCAGGCTTTTGACCTCTTGGCAGGTACCCTGGCGAGCACTACAAGCCTGTTGGATTTGTTTCCTTCCAGAAAAAATCATTCTGAAGATTTTTTTCCATTTGGACTCCGTTTAATATTTCATATCTGCAAAACTCAAAAACAAGGAAAAAACAAAAACTGGCACTAGGCTCTAGATTAATAGGTTAGTCCCAAAAATAATATGAAATAGCATATTAATGCATATAAAACATCCAAAACAGATAATATAATAGCATGACATCATAAAAATTATAGACACGTTGGAGACGTATCAACATCGCCAAGCTTAATCGCTGCTCGTCCTCGAGTAGGTAAATGATAAAAACAGAATTTTTGATGTGGAGTGCTACCTAACATATTTAACCATGTAATATTCTCTATTGTGGCATGAATATTCAGATCCGTAAGACTCAAAACAAAAGCTTAATATTGATATAAAAACAATGACATTTCAAGCATACTAGCAAAGCAATTGTATCTCTTCAAAACATAATGGCAAAATAAAGTTATCCCTACAATATCATATCGTCTGGCTATGCTCCATCTTCCCCACACAAAGTATTTATATCATGCACAACCCTGATGACAAGTCAAGCAATTGTTTTCACACTTTTATTTTCTCAAACTTTTTCATCTCTCACGCTATACATGAGCATGAACCATGGATATAGCACTATAGTTGGAATAGAATATGGTGGATGTTGTCAAGGAAAGGGAGATGATAGTCTCACATCAACTAGGCATACCAACGGGCTATGGAGATGCCCATTAATAGATATCAATGTGAGTGAGTAGGGATTGCCATGCAACGTATGCACTAGAGCTATAAGTGTATGAAAGCTCAAGAGGAAACTAAGTGGGTGTGCATCCAACTTGCTTGCTCATGAAGACCTAGGGCAATTTGAGGAAGCCGATCATTGGAATATACAAGCCAAGTTATATAAAGAAAAATTCTCACTAGTATATGAAAGTGACAAAATAGGAGACTCTCTATCATGAAGATCATGGTGCTACTTTGAAGCACAAGTGTGAAAAAATATAGTAGCAATGTCCCTTCTCTCTTTTCTCTCATTTTTTGGTGGGCATCTAAGGCCTCTTTTTCTTTATTTGGGATTCACTGGCCTCTTTTATTTTTTTCATAAAGTCCGGAATCTCACCCCCACTTGAGAGGGAATCATGACTTCCATCATCCTTTCCTCACATGGGACATGCTCTAATAATGATAATCATCACACTTTTATTTACTTACAACTCAAAAGAAAATTACAACTTGATACCTATGACAAAATATGACTCTATATGCAATATGGAAGTGATGGTGCAAGTCATAAAAGGAAACGGTGGAAGTTGCATGGCAATATATCTCGGAATGGCTATGGAAATGCCATAATAGGTAGGTATGGTGGCTGTTTTGAGGAAAGATATATGGTGACTGTTTTGAGGAAGGTATATGGTGGCTGTTTTGAGGAAGGATATATGGTGGCTGTTTTGAGGAAAGATATATGGTGACTGTTTTGAGGAAGGTATATGGTGGCTGTTTTGAGGAAGGATATATGGTGGCTGTTTTGAGGAAGGTGCTTGTTGTACAGACAAAAGTTGTGCGGTACTAGAGAGGCTAGCAAAGGTGGAAGGGTGAGAGTGCGTTTATTCCATGGACTCAACATTAGTCGTAAAGAACTCACATACTTATTGCAAAAGTCTATTATTCATTGAATCAAAGTATTAAATGCATGCTCCTAGGGGAGAGGTTGGTAGGAGTCAACCATTGCGTGCTCCCGACCCTCACACAAAGGTTGACAATCTATAAACAAATCATACTCCAACTTCCTTACATAACGGTTCACCATACGTGCATGCTACAGGAATCAGAAACATTTACACAAGTATTTTTACCAAATCACAGTTACTTCCTAACATGAATCTTAACATTACCATCTTTGTATCTCAATTTTTTTTGCAAGGAATCAAACTTCTCAAAAATACTCAATGCACTTAATATGGAAGTTTTTATTATATCCCTCTTGGATGCCTATCATATTAGGACTAAATTAATAACCTAGACCAATTACCATGTTGTACTCTCAAAATAATATAAGTGAGGTACGAGAGTACAATTATTTCTATAAAATGCAAACACCACCATGCTCTACAAAATATAAGTGAAGCACATAGAGCAAAATTGCCTAACTCAAAAGATATAAGTGAAGCACATAGAGTATTCTGATAAATTCACGATTCAGCATGTCTCTATCAAAATATGTGTAAAGCAAGGATGATTGTGGCAAACTGATAAGCAAAGACTCATATCATACAAGACGCTCCAAGCAAAACACATATCATGTGGTGAATAAAAATATAGCCTCAACTAAATTTACCAATGGATTGAAGACGAAAGAGGGGATGCCTTCCGAGAAATCCCCAAGCTTAGGCTCTTTGGAATCCTTGAATATGACTTGGGGTTCCTTGGGCATCCCCAATCATAGGCTCTTGCCACTCCTTATTCCATAGTCCATCAAATCTTTACCCAAAACATGAAAACTTCACAACACAAAACTTAATAGAAAAATCATGAGATCCGTTAGTATAAGAAAATAAATCACCATTTTAGGTACTGTTGTGAACTCATTCTTTATTTATATTGGTGTTATACCTAATGTATTCTAACTTCTCCATGGTTCATACCCCATGATACAACCCATAGATTCATCAAAATAGGCAAACAACTCAAAGAGAATAGAATCTGTCAAAAACTAAACAGTCTGTAGAAATCTGAAAACTTCGTATACTTCTGTAACTCAAAAAAATCTGAAAATTAGGAAAACCTGGGCAATTTATATATAAATCTTGTGTAAAAATTTCAGACTCATTCGACGCCCTGAAATTTTTAGAGAATTCCTAGACTGATTGCAAAAGTTTCTGTTTTTCAAGAAGATCAAATCAACAACTACCATAGATCACCCCAAAGGTTTTACTTGGATCAAACACTAATTAAAACACTAAAACACAATTATTACAGAAGTAATAATGTGGGAAACACTAAAAAACATAAGCAAAACTGAACACAAAAATAAAATTGGGTTGCCTCCCAACAAGCGCTATTGTTTAACGCCCCTAGCTAGGCAAAACACAATAGATCTAGGTATTGTCATCTTTGGTATGCAATCCAAAAGTAGCTCTCATAATAGATTCATAAGGCAATCTAATTTTCTTTCTAGGAAAGTGTTCCATGCCTTTTCTTAAACTAAATTCAAATCTAATGTTTCCTTCTTTCATGTCAATAATTGCACCAATCGTTCTAAGGAAATGTCTACCAAGAATAATAGGACATATAGGATTGCAATATATATCAAGAACAATGAAATCAACGGGTACATAATTCCTATTTGCAACAATAAGAACATCATTAATCCTTCCCATAGGTTTCTTAATAGTGGAATCGGCAAGATGCAAATTTAGAGAGCAATCATCAAGATCATGGTAACCTAGCACATCACATAAAGTTTTTGGAATCGTGGAAACACTAGCACCCAAATCACATAAAGCATGACACTCATAATCTTTGATTTTAATCTTAATAGTAGGTTCCCACTCATCATGAAGCTTTCTAGGAATAGAAACTTCTAACTTAAGTTTTTCTTCAAAAGATTTCATCATAGCATCAATGATATGTTTAGTAAAAGCCTTATTTTGACTACAAGGAGGACTGGGTATACTTGACATTCTATCACATAACAAGGCTCTAATGATGAAAAACATATACAAGTTTTTGAACAAGGAGGATATTCCTTGGGTCAATCTGATTTGGGAGAAATATTATAGCAACTCTCCTCCATTTGAGAGGTTGGAGGGATCCTTCTGGTGGAAAGCTCATCTGAAAATATTAGTTGAATTCAAAACTGCTAGCACATGTCAAATTTCCTCATGGCATGCAATTCTATTTTGGAAGATAGATGGACAACTGAACCTCTACAACAAAAATTCCCAGAACTTCACTCTTTTGCAATTAATGACTTATTGACTGTGCATGAGTTCAACAATTCAGAAGATTGGACTGAACTTTTTCATACACCCATGTCACTCATGCATATGAACAACTTCTACAACTAGAAGAGTTGATTCCACCAACAAACCAGACAGGAAGAGACAAATGGATTTGCAATGGTTTGACCAACAAGTACTCTACTATGAAGATGTACAATTTCCTCATGGGGAATGACATTGGATATCCAATCGTTAACTTAATCTGGAGAACATCCAACAGACTCAAGCACAATATTTTCTTCTGGTTGATAGCTCATTGCAGGATTAACACCAGATCTCTACTTCAAAGAAAAGGAATGCAGTTTGACAATCCATTCTGTCCCCTATGCAATCAAAATGCTGAAGAAACAGAGATACATCTGTTTTGGATTGCATTTTTGCTCAAAATTGTTGGAAGTCTATAATCCCAAATAAGAGAAGAGGAACATCCTTTTATGAGGAAACACTACTTGCAATGCAGCAGTTTCCAAAAATCTTTGTAGCAGAAATTGTTATTTTGGAATGCTGGACCACTTGGAATCAAAGAAATGACAGAATATTCAGAGGAGTTCAGCACACACTCCAATCTTGGAGGTTCCATTTCAAGAAAGATTTAAAGCTGCTTCAGTACAAGATCAAATAGAAGCACTTAGAGAAGTTTAAATAGTGGTTGAACAATAGTTTCTAAATTATTAGTCATTATGTTAGACAAACAGCCATTGGTTAATTTTGTCCTTTCCCTTGGATCCTATGGATCCTTTTTTGTATTATTTTTAAATTATTAATGAAAAAATGCCATAGAACGATTATTGATGGAAATCGCTGGAGTGGCGGAGAGGAAGACACATGCAAGGGGGATAAATAATGCATTGGCGGAATCTGAATCGGATGCTAATAATGAATGCGTGGAATGGGAAGGGAGACGACACTACATAGGTGCATTGTCCATGCATGCAACGACCATACAAATTCCTGTTGTTGCATTGTTTGTTTGAAAATTAATTGTTGTGCCACTCGGAGGAATAGGTAGACGAGGATGAATGAATGACGTGGACCAGTTAAAAGTTTGCTAATGTGTATAGGCTGCATGTCAAGAGAAATAGGCTAGTGGGGGGCTCCTATTTAAATATAGAAGATAAGCATGTGGAGAATTCATCATGGATTGTAACAAGGAAATACAATCAATCAAAGAGTAGCTATCATAATTAAATTCCTTGAAATCCAAAAGAGCGGGTTCATTGCTATTCAAAGTTTTGACCTCTTCTATCCCACTTTTATCGATTTTAGCATAAAGATCTATAGACTCCGAATCATTGGGACGCTCTTTAACTAACATTGACTTATCTCCAGCCACATATTTATCAAGATTTATATTGGAAAACAAATATTCAATAGGAGTCACATCAATCACTTTGAGATCTTCATCGTTATTATCACGAGAACACACTTTTTCAAGCCATTCACGCTTAGCACGAATTCCAGAGGTTCTTTCCTTACTTTCATCAATAGAATTTCTCATATCTTTTAAAGATTCATTAATATCATGCTTGGGTGGAGTATATCTAACTTTCAAAGAATCAATCTCAAGAAAAATTCTATCAACGCTTCTAGCCAAATCATCAATCTTGAGCACTTTTTCTGCAATCGTAGCATTAAAAACTTTTTGTGAACCAATAAATTCTTTAAAAATATTATCAAGATCAGAGGCCATCTTATTATAATTTCCATAAGAATTATTGTAGGAATTACCATAATTATTAGAGGAATTACTAGGAAACAGCCCAGGGTTGAAATTACCTCTATACGCGTTATTACCAAAATTGTTCCTACCAACAAAATTCACATCCATAGATTCATTATTATTTCCAATCAAATAAGACAAAGGTATATCATTAGGATCAACAGGAGAACTCTTACTAGCAAACAATTTCATCAATTCATCCATCTTTTCACTCAAAGTATTTATTTCTTCAATAGCATGCACTTTTTTACTAATAGGAGATCTCTCGTTATGCCATTGAGAGTAGTTTGTCATAATATTATCTAGGTGTTTAGTAGCTTCTCCTAACGTGATTTCCATAAAAGTACCATCTGCGGCGGAATCTAAAAGATTTCTAGATGCAAAATTCAACCCCGCATAGAAAATTTGTATAATCATCCATAAACTCAAACCATGTGCTGGACAATTCCTAATCATTAATTTCATCCTCTCCTAAGATTGTGCAACATTCTCATGATCAAGTTGCTTAAAATTCATTATATCGTTCCTAAGGGAGATGATCTTAGCGGGCGGAAAGTACTTGGAGATAAAAGCATCTTTACACTTATTCCATGAATCAATACTATTTTTAGGCAAAAATGAAAACCAAGTTTTAGCACGATCTCATAGTGAGAACGAAAATAGCTTCAATTTAACAATATCATTATCCACTTCTTTCTTCTTTTGTATATCACACAACGCAATGAAAGTATTTAGATGGGATGCGACATCTTCACAAGGAAGGCCAGAAAATTGTTCTTTCATAACAAGATTAAGTAAGGCATCATTGATTTCATAAGATTCCGCACTAGTGGCGGGAGAAATTGGAGTACTAATAAAATCATTATTATTAGTATTGGAAAATTCACACAACTTAGTATTCTCAGACATCGTGACAAAGCAAGCAATCAAGCACACAAGCAAACGAAAGGCAAACAAAAGAAGGGCGAATAAAAAGGCAAATCTTTTTGGTATTTTCTGAAAATCATTTTAGAAGTGGGGGAGAGGAAAAGGAGAGGCAAATGGCAAATAATGTAAATGCAAGATATGATTTTGTGATGGGTACTTGGTAGGCTTGATTTGTATCCTTCCCGGTAACGGCGCCAGGAATCCTTCTTTCTACCTCTTGAGCTTGCGTTGGTTTTCCCTTGAAGAGGAAAGGGTGATGCAGCGAGGTACATAAGTATTTCCCTCAGTTGTTGAGAACCAAGGTATCAATCCAGTAGGAGGAACAAGCAAGTCAACAATGGATGCACCTACACAAACAATCAAACTCTTGCACCCAACGCTATAAAGGGTTTGTCAATCCCTTCACGATTATTTGCAAGGATTAGATCCGATAGAAATTGATCTAAACGAGAATGGAAAGTAAAAGGTAAATAAATTGCAGCAGAGTTTTTTTTGGTATTTTTTGTTTATAGATCTGAAAATATATTATGGAAAGTGGACCCGTGGGCCATAGATTTCACTAGAGGCTTCTCTCTTGAAGGAAAATATCATGGTGGGTAAACAAATTACTTGTTGGGGAACGTCGCATGGGAAACAAAAAATTTCCTACGCACACGCAAACCTATCCATGGTGATGAGCATCTACGAGAGGGAGAGTGGATCTACATACCCTTGTAGATCGCTAAGCGGGAAGCGTTAAGAAACGCGGTTGGTGTAGTCGAACATCTTCGCGATCCAAATCGCCGAGCGTCCCGCGATCTCATCACGATCTGTCCCGCGATCCAATCACGATCCGTCCCGTGAACTCATCACGATCCGTCCCGTGATCTCATCACGATCCATCTCACGATCTTGATCACGATCTGTCCCGCGAACTCATCCCGATCCGTTCCGCGATCTCATCACGAACTGTCTCACGATCTCGATCACGGTCCTTCCAATCTAGCGCCGAACGGACGGCACCTCCGCGTTCAGCACACGTGCAGCTTGATGACGATCTCCACCGTCTCGATCCAGCGAGAGGAGGTGGAGAGGAGAGAGAGTTCACCGGCAGAGTGACGGTGCTCCGGTGATGGTGGTGGAGTGATTCCGGCAGGGCTTCGCCTAAGCGCTGCGGAAAACCGATCTAGAGGAGAAACTATGCACCGGTGGAACGGGTAGCACGTGGCCGGAAATTCTGTCCAAAAACCACCCAATCCACTAGTATATATAGGAGGAGAGGAGAGGAGAGGCAGCCAAGGCCTTTGGGTCGGCCAAAATAGGAGGTGGGAGCAATCCTACTTCACCTCCAATCCTAGTTGGAGTAGGATTGCCTCCTATTGGCTGATTTTCCACTTTTTGCTTTAGGACTTTCTCTCCTGCACCATGGGCCTTTGTGGCTGTTTTCCCAGCCCACTAAGGGCTGGTTATTATTCTCCCACAGCCCATGGACCTCTTGGGGTCGAAATACCCCTCCCGGAGGTCCTCCGGTACACTACCGGCACTCCCGGTACAATACCGATACTCCCGGTACACTACCAATGAGCCCGAAACTTTTCCGGAAACCAAACTGGGACTTCCTATATATGAATCTTTACCTCCGGACCATTCCGGAGCTCCTCGTGACGTCTGGGATCTCATCCGGGACTCCGAACAACCTTCGGTCACCACCATACATAACTCTACACTACCGAAACGTCACCGAACCTTAAGTGTGCAGACCCTGCGGGTTCGAGAACTATGTAGACATGACCGAGACACCTCTACGGTCAATAACCAATGGCGGGACCTGGATGTCCACATTGGTTCCTACATATTCTACGAAGATCTTTATCGGTCGAACCTCTATGTCAAGGATTCAGTTAATCCCGTATATCGTTCCCTTTGTTCTTCGGTATGTTACTTGCCTGAGATTCGATCGTCGGTATCTCCATACCTAGTTCAACCTCGTTACCGGCAAGTCTCTTTACTCGTTCCGTAATACAAGATCCCGCAACTAACAATTAGTCACATTGCTTGCAAGGCTTATTGTGATGTTGCATTACCGAGTGGGCCCCGAGATACCTCTCCGTTACACGGAGTAACAAATCCCAGTCTCGATCCATGCCAACTCAACAGACACCATCGGAGATACCTGTAGAGCACCTTTATAGTCACCCAGTTACGTTGCGATGTTTGATACACACAAGGCACTCCTCCGATATCCGTGAGTTGCATGATCTCATGGTCATAGGAACATATACTTGACATGCAGAAAACAGTAGCAATAAACTGACACGATCATATGCTATGTTTGTAGTTTGGGTCTTATCCATCACATCATTCTCCTAATGATGTGATCCCGTTATCAAATGACATCTCATGTCCATGGCTAGGAAACCTTAACCATCCTTTGATCAACGAGCTAGTCCATTAGAGGCATACTAGGGACATGGTTTTGTCTATGTATCCACACATGCATTTAAGTCTCCGATCAATACAATTATAGCATGGATAATAAACGATTATCATGAACAAGGAAATATGATAATAACTAATTTATTATTGCCTCTAGGGCATATTTCCAACAGTGTCCCACTTGCACTAGGGTCAATAATCTAGTTCACATCACCATGTGATTCGCATTGTTATGAATCTAACACCCAATGAGTTCTGGGGCTCGATCATGCTTTGCATGTGAGAGAGGTCTTATAGTCAACGGGTCTGCGATATTCAGATCCGTGTGTACTTTGCATATCTCTATGTCAAACCGTAAACACTGCTACCACACTCCACTTGGTACTATTTCCAAATGGCCGCTCCACTATACGTATCCAGATTGCTACTACTAGTCATCCGGATAGGTGTTAAAGCTTGCATCGACGTAACTCTTTACGACGAACTCTTTATCACCTCCATAATCAAGAAACATTTCCTTAGTCCTCTGGTTACTAAGGATAATTCCGACCGCTGTCCAGTGATCCACTCCTGGACCACTCTTGTACCCCTTGACAGACTCATGGCAAGGCACACATAGGTGCGGTACATAGCATGGCATAATATAGAGCCTATGGCTAAGGCATAGGGGACGACGTTCGTCCTTTCTCTTTCTTCTGCCGTTGTCGAGATTTGAGTCTCACTCAACTTCACACCTTACAAATCAGACGAGAACTATTTCTCTGGCCGATCCATTTTGAACTCTTTCAAAATCTTGTCAAGGTATACACTCATTGAAAGTCTCATCAAGCATCTTGATCTATCTCTATAGATTTTGATGCTCAACAATTAGGTAGCTTTATCCAGGTCTTCCTTTGAAAATCACTTTCCAAATGACCGTTTTATGCTTTCCAGAAACTCTACATTATTTCTGATCAACAATATGTCATCCACATATACTTATCAGAAATTCTATAGTGCTCCCACTCACTTTATTGCAAATACAAGTTTCTCGTAAACTTTGTATAAACATCAAAACTTTGATCACCTCATCAAAGCGTATATTCCAACTCCGAGATGCTTGCTTCAGTCCATGGAAGGATCACCGAAGCTTGCACACCTTTTAGCATCCTTAGGCCTGACAAAACCTTCTGGTTGTATCACATACAACCTTTCCTCAAGTAAACCGTTAAGGAAACGATGTTTTGACATCCATCTGCCAGATTTCATAATTGAAAACACATCAACTGCTAACATAATTCCAACAGACTTGAGCACCACTACGAGTGAGAAAGTCTCATCGTAGTCAACTCCTTGAACTTGTCACAAACATCTTTGCAACAAGTCGAGCTTTACAAATAGTGACATTCACCATCAGTGTCTGTCTTCATTTTAAAGATCCATTTGCACTCAACGACCTGCCGTCCAACGAGCAAGTCTACCAAAGTCTACACTTGGTTTTCATACATGGATCCTATCTCGGATTTCATGGCCTCTAACCATTTGTCGGAATCCGGGCCCATCATCGCTTCTCCATAGCTCGTAGGTTCATCGTTGTCCAACAACATGATCTCCAAGACAGAGTTCTCGTACCACTTAGGAGCAGTACACATCCTTGTCGACCTACGAAGTTCGATAGTAACTTGATCCTGAAGCTTCATGATCATCATCATTAACTTCCTCTTCAACTAACGTAGGCTTCACAGAAACATCTTTCTGCGCTGCGCTACTCTCTAGTTGAACAAAGGTTTAACAACCTCATCAAGTTCTATCTTCCTCTCACTCAATTCTTTCGAGAGAAACTTTTTCTCGAGAAAGGACCCAGTTCTAGAAACAAACACTTTGCACTCGGATCTGAGATAGAAGGCATACCCATCTGTTCTTAGGGTATTCTATGAAGATACATTTGTCCGCTTTGGGTTCTAGCTTATTATGTGAAAACATTTTCCACACAAGCATCGCAACCCCAAACATTAAGAAATGACTGCTTAGGTTTCTATCAAACCATAATTCACACGGTGTCATCTCAACGGATTTAGATGATGCCCTATTTAAAGTGAATGTAGTTGTCTCTAATGCATAACCCCAAAAATTATAGTAGTAAAACGATAAGAGACATCATAGTATGCACTATATCAATAGAGCATGACTATGATGTTCGGACACACCATCACACCATGGTGTTCCAGGTGGCGTTAGTTGTGAAACAAATTTCACGTTGTCTTAAGTTGTATGCCAAACTCGTAACTCAGATATTCACCTCCACGATCATATCGCGGTCATTTTTATCTTCTTGTCACGATGATCTTTAAACTTCACTCTGAATTTGCTTGAACCTTTCAAACGATTCAGACTTGTGTTTCATTAAGTAAATATACACTATATCTACTCAAATCATCAGTGAAGGTAAGAAAATAACGATATCCACTACACACTACAAGACTCACTAGATTGCATACATCAACATGTATCATTTCCAATGAATCACTTGCCCGCTCCATCCAACGGGGTCCTTTAGTCATCTTGCCCAAGAGGCATGGTTCGCATGTCTCAACCGATTCGAGATCGATGAGTCCAAATATCCATCAGCATGGAGTTTCTACATGCGCTTTATACCAATATGACATTTAACGGCAGTGCCACAAGTATGTGGTACTATCATTATTAACTTTGTATCTTTTGACATCAATGTTATGAACATGTGTACTACTACGATCAAGATTTCAACAAACCATTCTCACTGGGTGCATGACCATTGAAGGTATTATTCATGTAACCAGAATAACTATTATTCTCTGACTTAAATGAATAACCGTATTGCAACAAACATGATCTAATCATGTTCATGCTCAACGGAAAACACCAAATAACATTTATTTAGGTTCGTCACTAATCCTGAAGGTAGAGAGAGTGTGCGATGTTGATCACATCAACCTTGGAAACATTTCCAACACACATCATCACCTCACCCTTAGCTAGTTCTCCGTTTATTCCGTAGCTTTTATTTCGAGTTACTAACATTTAGCAACCGAACCGGTATCCAATACCCAGGTGCTACTAGGAGTACTAGCAAGGTACACATCAATAACTCGTATATCAAATATACTTCTGTCGATGTTGCCAGCCTTCTTATCTACCAAGTATTTAGGGTTGTTCCGCTTCAGCGACCTCTCACCTCATAATAGAAGCACTTAGTCTCGGGTTTGAGTTCAACTTTGGGTTGCTTCACTGGAGCAGCAACTGACTTGCTATCCATGAAGTTTCCCTCCTTGCTCTTGCCCTTTTCGAAACTAGTGGTTTGATTAACCATCAACACTTGACGCTCCTTCTTGATTTCTACCTTCGCGGTGTCAAACATCGCGAACAGCTCAGGGATCAATACTTCTATCCCTGGTGTATTATAGTTCATCACTAAGTTCTAGTAGCTTTAGTGACAGTGGCTTGGAGAACTATATCAATCACTATCTTATCTGTAAGATCAACTCCCACTTGATTCAAGCAATTGTAGTACCCAGACAATCTGAGTACATGCTCAATGATTGAGCTATTCTCCTTCATCTTACAAGCAAAGAATCTTGTTGGAGATCTCATATCTCGCAACAAAGGCACGAGCCTGAGATCACAATCTTTGCTCCTAGAACATCTCATATGTTCCGTGACGTTCAAAACATTTTGGAGCCTCAATTCTAAGACGTAATGCATGACGCACTAAACTATCAAGTAGTCATCGAAACGTGCCTGTTAGATGTTCACAACATCTATAGACGACGCTAGAGGGGGTGGCACACCGAGCGGTGCATTAAGGACATAAGCCTTCTGTGCAGCAATGAGGACAATCCTCAGATCACGGACCCATTCCGCAATTTTGCTACCAACATCTTTCAATTCTATTTCTCTAGGAACATATAAAAATACAAGGGAGCTACAACGCGAGCTAGTAATCTACAACATAATTTGCAAAGACACTTTGACTATGTTCATGATAATGAGTTCAACTAATCATATTACTTAAGAACTCCCACTCAAATTGACATCCCTCCGATCATTCGAGTGATACATGATCCAAATTCACCAACTCAAGTCCGATCATCACGTGAGTTGAGGTGGCTGCAATGGTGAACATCATTATGTTGATCATATCTACTATATGACTCATGTTCGACCTTTCGGTCTCTCGTGTTCCGAGGCCATGTCTGTACATGCTAGGCTCGTCAAGTTTAACCTGAGTGTTCTGCGCGTGCAAATCTGGCTTGCACCCGTTGTATGTGAACGTAGAGTCTATCACACCCGATCATCACGTGGTGTCTCAACACGACGAACTTTCGCAACGGTGCACACTCGGGGAGAACACAGTTCATCTTGAAATTCAAGTGAGGGATCACCTTATAATGCTACTACCGTACTAAGCAAAACAAGGTGCATAAAAGGATTAACATCTCATGCAATTCATAAGTGACATGATATGGCCATGAACTTGTGTTTAAGATCTCCATCTTCGAAACACCGGCATGATCTCCATCGTCACCGGCACAACACCATGATCTCCATCATCTTGATCTCCATCAATGTGTTGCCATTGGGGTTGTCACGCCCTGCATGCTTCTACTACTATTGCTACCGTAGCGATAAAGTAAAGCATTACATAGCGCTTAATGATTGACACGCAGGTCATACAATAATTAAAGACAACCCTATGGCTCCTGCCGGTTGCCATACTCATCGACATGCAAGTCATGATAATCTATACATCACATGATCATCTCATACATCACATATATCTCATCATGTAATTGGACATATCACATCACAACATACCCTGCAAAAACAAGTTAGACGTCCTCTAATTGTTGTTGCATATTTTACGTGGCTGCTATGGGTATCTAGCAAGAACGATTCTCACCTACACATAAACCACAACGGTGATACACTAGTTTGCTTTTCAACCTTCTCAAGGACCGCCTTTGTCGAATCCAATCCAACTAAAGTGAGAGAAACTGTCACCCGCAAGCCATCTAGGCAACAAGTTGCGTCGAGGGAACCGGTCTCTCGTAAGCGTACGAGTAATGTTGGTCCGGGCCGCTTCATCTCACAATCCCGCTGAACCAAAATACGACCAAGGGAGGAAGCAATCTAAGCATCAACGCCCACAAACCTTTTGTGTTCTACTCGAGATCTCATCGAACC
This sequence comes from Hordeum marinum, assembly GCA_022496015.1. Taxonomy (NCBI): domain Eukaryota; kingdom Viridiplantae; phylum Streptophyta; class Magnoliopsida; order Poales; family Poaceae; genus Hordeum; species Hordeum marinum. The sequence goes on along the minus strand of CM039674.1, from coordinate 300,057,377 downwards.
ATCAACCTAGCTCATGATGCCACTGTTGGGGGAACGTCGCATGGGAAACAAAAATTTTCCTACGCACACGCAAACCTATCCATGGTGATGAGCATCTACGAGAGGGAGAGTGGATCTACATACCCTTGTAGATCGCTAAGCGGGAAGCGTTAAGAAACGCGGTTGGTGTAGTCGAACATCTTCGCGATCCAAATCGCCGAGCGTCCCGCGATCTCATCACGATTTGTCCCGCGATCCAATCACGATCCGTCCCGTGAACTCATCACGATCCGTCCCGCGATCTCATCACGATCCGTCTCACGATCTTGATCACGATCTGTCCCGCGAACTCATCACGACCGTTCCGCGATCTCATCACGAACTGTCTCACGATCTCGATCACGGTCCTTCCGATCTAGCGCCGAACGGACGACACCTCCGCGTTCAGCACACGTGCAGCTTGATGACGATCTCCACTGTCTCGATCCAGCGAGAGGAGGTGGATAGGAGAGAGAGTTCACCGGCAGCGTGACGGCGCTCCGGTGATGGTGGTGGAGTGATTCCGGCAGGGCTTCGCCTAAGCGCTGCGGAAAACCGATCTAGAGGAGAAACTATGCACCGGTGGAACGGGTAGCACGTGGCCGGAAATTCTGTCCAAAAACCACCCAATCCACTAGTATATATAGGAGGAGAGGAGAGGAGAGGCAGCCAAGGCCTTTGGGTCGGCCAAAATAGGAGGTGGGAGCAATCCTACTTCACCTCCAATCCTAGTTGGAGTAGGATTGCCTCCTATTGGCTGATTTTCCACTTTTTGCTTTAGGACTTTCTCTCCTGCACCATGGGCCTTTGTGGCTGTTTTCCCAGCCCACTAAGGGCTGGTTATTATTCTCCCACAGCCCATGGACCTCTTGGGGTCGAAATACCCCTCCCGGAGGTCCTCCGGTACACTACCGGCACTCCCAGTACAATACCGATACTCCCGGTACACTACCGATGAGCCCGAAACTTTTCCGGAAACCAAACTAGGACTTCCTATATATGAATATTTACCTCCGGACCATTCCGGAGCTCCTCGTGACGTCTGGGATCTCATCCGGGACTCCGAACAACCTTCGGTCACCACCATACATAACTCTACACTACCGAAACGTCACCGAACCTTAAGTGTGCAGACCCTGCGGGTTCGAGAACTATGTAGACATGACCGAGACACCTCTACGGTCAATGACCAATGGCGGGACCTGGACGTCCACATTGGTTCCTACATATTCTACGAAGATCTTTATCGGTCGAACCTCTATGTCAAGGATTCAGTTAATCCCGTATATCGTTCCCTTTGTTCTTCGGTATGTTACTTGCCTGAGATTCGATCGTCGGTATCTCCATACCTAGTTCAACCTCGTTACCGGCAAGTCTCTTTACTCGTTTCGTAATACAAGATCCCGCAACTAACAATTAGTCACATTGCTTGCAAGGCTTATTGTGATGTTGCATTACCGAGTGGGCCCCGAGATACCTCTCCGTTACACGGAGTAACAAATCCCAGTCTCGATCCATGCCAACTCAACAGACACCATCGGAGATACCTGTAGAGCACCTTTATAGTCACCCAGTTACGTTGCGACGTTTGATACACACAAGGCACTCCTCCGATATCCGTGAGTTGCATGATCTCATGGTCATAGGAACATATACTTGACATGCAGAAAACAGTAACAATAAACTGACACGATCATATGCTATGTTTGTAGTTTGGGTCTTATCCATCACATCATTCTCCTAATGATGTGATCCCGTTATCAAATGACATCTCATGTCCATGGCTAGGAAACCTTAACCATCCTTTGATCAACGAGCTAGTCCATTAGAGGCATACTAGGGACATGGTTTTGTCTATGTATCCACACATGCATTTAAGTCTCCGATCAATACAATTATAGTATGGATAATAAACGATTATCATGAACAAGGAAATATGATAATAACTAATTTATTATTGCCTCTAGGGCATATTTCCAACATTACTATCAAGCAATTGATAGAAAAATGAATAATCATGTAGTTATCCAAGACAATGATCATGCCTATAGGCATCACGTCCGTGTCAAGTAGATCGAAATGATTCTGCATCTACTACTATTACTCCACATATCGACCGACTCCTGCCTGCATCTAGAATATTAAGTTCATGAAGAATAGAGTAACATATTAAGAAAGATGGCATGATGTAGAGGAATAAACTCAAGCAATATGATGAAAACCCCATCTCGTTACCCTTGATGACAACAATACAATACGTGCCTCGCTACCCCTACTATGTCACTGGGTGAGGACACCGCAAGATTGAACCCAAAACCAAGCACTTTTCCCATTGCAAGAATTACCAATCTAGTTGGCCAAACCAAACGAATAACTCGAAGAGACTTACAAGGATATGAAATCATGCATATAAGAATTCAGAGAAGATTCAAATAAGATTCATGGATAATCAGAACATAAACTCACAATTCTTCGGATCTTGACAAACACACCACAAAAGAGGATTACATCGGATAGATTCCCATAAAGATCATGAAGAACATGGTATTGAAGATCAAAGAGAGAGAATAAACCATCTAGCTACTAGCTATGGACCCGTAGGTCTATGGTGGACTACTCACGCATCATCGGAGGGGCAATAGAGTTGATGTAGATGCCCTCTATGATCGAAACCCCCTCCGGCAGATTACCGAAAAAGGCTCCAAGATTGGATCTCTCGGGAACGGAGGCTTCTGGCGGCGAAAAAGTAATTGCGTGGCTCGTTCTGGTGTTGGGGGAATATTTGGGTATTTATAGGACGAAGAATAGGGTTATCAGGCATGACAAGCCTGCTAGGCACGACCTGGGGGGTTGGCCGCGCCTACCAGGCTTTTGACCTCCTGGCAGGTGCCCTGGCATGCACTCCAAGCCTGTTGGATTTGTTTTCTTTCAGAAAAAATCATTCTGAAGATTTTATTTGGATTTGACTCCGTTTAATATTCCATATCTGCAAAATTCAAAAACAAGGAAAAAGCAGAAACTGACACTAGGCTCTAGATTAATAGGTTAGTCCCAAAAAATATAAAATAGCATATTAATGCATATAAAAAATCCAAAACAGATAATATAATAGCATGACATCATAAAAAATTATAGATACATTGGAGGCGTATTAGAGACTAACCGGAGGGGCCTCTTGAACGACGGAAGGCTGTCTAGCCACCTGAAAATCTGCCTCTAATTGCCTATCAGAGATACGATTAGCGGAGGGATCACAATTTGCCCAATATGTCCCCAGCCATTGCAAGCCCAGCAGCAGATACGATTTGTGCATTGGACCCTATTGTGGGCCGAGGAGAGAGACTGAGAGCAGGCCCAAGTGGGCCGATTAGCTGGTCTTGGCCCAAGAATACCTCTTCCATTTGAATTAAAACCCGAGGATCCCGCCTTATTTGTGCCTGTATTCAATTAACCGGAAACACCTCTCTGCCGAGTAATTGGGTATTCAAGTGTGTGAAAAACTGATCGACGAACAGCTGGTGGAGAAGGATGATAAAAAATTCTTGGAGCTCAAACTGCTTGAGCATATGATTTTGAATTCCCTTTACGATAAACTTTCGTCCACTCTTCATTTTCTTCACGACAAATAGCCCCAAATCTTTCAGTCAATCAGGACCACCAGAACCTCAAAGAAAGAAGGAGATATTACATTTTTGATTAGCAATGTCGCCACCTCTAAAAATGGCCAATCCTACTTCCTTGGAAGCCATAGAAAATTTAAAAGACCAATTCTGACAGCAAGAAACTTTAAAACTGGTAGCTTGACCTCCAAAGCAAGATTGCAGAATAAGACCAATCGGATCTTCATTAAGTCTCAATTTTGAACGATAGAAATCACCAACCAGAAAAAATTCTTGAGGTTCCTACCCTCCATGAAATTTACTGAAACACCAAATTGCTTCCAGACCTTGTCTTCGTAAGCCAGCCCTGATTCTAACTTCAAATCAAAAAGCGCCATGGCAGTGAACTGGTCAATGTAGCGGGGATGGACAACAGCGATATGGTGGCCACCGTGTCCGGAGTGGACATCGGCGGTGGGCGACCATGGACGCCGCGGCCGGAGTGGCCTGCGGCGGAGGGGCTAGGGCGAATTGATTACTGGGGGCGGAAAGTTGTGGTTACACCGTGCTATCGGACTTTCACTTGTGTTCCATCAAACGTAATTACACTACATTCATCCCTCACGAAATAACTGTGAAAGCATGTGGAGATGCGACACAATATAAGTTTTAACCTGAATGGATCGGCTACATCACTGTATGCTTTCCCATCGGTATTTTTGCTTACCGGCTTTGGAAACAACTAGGAGTTCATTACACATGAGCAAAATGATAAATGGAAGAGCCACCATTTCTAGTGGGATTACAATAAGTAATTTTTGCAGACTTAATGCACGGCAAACCCACTTAGCATGGCCTCTACTTTGAGACCACGCCGTCGTTACCGGCGAGCATCATGTACTTGTCCCGGCGACGGAGCTCGGTGCATTCGAAGCCCAGTGCCTCACCTAGGCGCTGCTGCACCCAGTTCGCCACCTCTGCACCAGTTCTCCCGCCAACACGCGTCTGATGGGATGGCACGGGGCCTAGAAATTCCACTCGGTAAGCAGGGGCCGGGTTAGCGAAGAACGCTATGGGGTCGAGCCACTTGTGGCCATTCGCCGTCGTGCCGTACAAGGATGTCACCTGTGCGTCCAGCGCCACGGGCTCCATGTAATCCACCAACTCTGCAAAAAGGGGGCTGAACCGCAATAGGTACGGTTCGCGGCAGGTTGTCCCCTCGGGGCACACTGCTAGGTCACCTTGCTCCAGCATCCGCGACATGGTATTGGCATCACGGTCTCGCTCTCGTGTGAGCCGCACAGTGTTGATGGGCGCGAAGATCTCCGAGACACGGCTGAGACTGTATGTCACGGCTGGCACGGCCTTCTGCAGCGCTGCGCTGAGCATGATCGGGTCGACTAGGGTTCGGTGGTTGCACACGAATAGGACTCCCCTTCTTTTGGTCTTGCCTTCCGAAGGAAGGCGGCCATTGGTGCGGAAGCGGACTCCGAAGAGCGCTCCAGCTGCAAAGCTGATCTTGTAGGGCAGGGCGATTCCGACGAAGATGCGGATGACGGAGAGGATGAATCCGAGCGGCAGGAAGAGGAAGAAGGGGAGCATGGCATAGGCAGTGGGGAGGAAGGCGAGACGGCCGTCGTGGAAGATGAGCGGCTTTGGGTACCTCCCGCGTGGCAGCCGAGCTGTCTTGGGGCTCTCCGTGCTCACTATGTTAAGTTCCTGCAGTAATCGTGTCAAAACCCGATTTGTCAGTTACATATGAGCACCATGATGAAATGTTCTAATTTGAGGAGCACACCACAAGGTATTTAAACTTCCGCTAGATAAGATTTATGTAAATTGTGGTGCTTCAGTACAAAATATGTGTGGCTTCACAACTTCCGAACCTATAACATTTCCTAACACTTTGAGGGAAATGATTTCTTAAATCTAGAATAAATGGAAGGCCTCTTGCCATTTGTCCCAGTGGCTTATTAGAGTGTAGTGCCACTGTGCATCGCGTAAGCCTACATGAGTGGTAACTACAAACTTGATCTCAAATTGATCATGTCCGATCTCGCTACCACGCCAAGCTATACTTATTAGAGTGCTGTGCCACTGTGTATCACGTAATCCCACATGAGTGATAACTACAAACTTGATCTCAAACTGATCATGTCCGATATCGCCACCACGCAAAGCTATACGCCTTCTCGTGTGTCTCGGCAACTTATATGGCTTCATGTGTAAATTCTGAAGTGTGCATAAGAATATCTCTAACACATCTTTTGAAACCACAAACAATAAAACTGTATAAGGATAAAAAAAAAGGCATTTTAAAGATGCATTTTAGCTACGGCCGAACATACACTGTAAAAATGAACCTAAAGTCAAATTTTCTTCAGATACAAACAAGAGCTTCTTCCTTCAGCCCAGCCGGCGCCGCCCCTTACCCTAGCTGGCCGTGCCTAGCCCCGTCAGCTGCGCCCCGCCACCCTCCGGCCACGCGTTGCTCCGTTGCCGGCCGCGTCGGGAGGATTCCAACGGCCAGGCTGAGTTCACGGGAGGCACGGCGAGGTCTAGCTCGTCCAATTCGAATCGGCGGCGATCGATTTCAGCGTCCAACGGCCTTTTTCCGATGTGCGATGATGAATTTCGGCGAGTTTTTGGCAGATTTTGGCAAATTCTGACGGCGTGTTTGCTCCGACGACGTTTGACCGGTATACGGGGCACACTCGGTTTGGCCTTCCAGCCTTCAAATATAAGGGTCTCGGGTGTTGATTTTCAGTGCCTTTAAAAAAATTACGGGTTGGACTATTATTATGGTATCTGTTCTGAACAATTTTTTCGATCAAAAACCTTAAAACGCAAAAATTATAAGGATTTGACCACTTTTAAGGGGTTTGTTAGAGATGCTCTAACGAAGTTGTCCAGCATGAAGGTCGCATCTTACATAGTTTAACATTATATTATATGGAGTTTTCGTTTTTGCGGGGATATTTTGTGGAGTTGACGTTGTATATCTTTCATTTTGGATAAAAAACATCTCACACTGCATGGTAGTCTCTCAAACAGAACTTTCGCCCAACCAAGGAACGCGGGGAGTACTTGTGAACGGATGAGTAGAATTTATTGGGTGGTCATCATTTAAGTTTGGCCAAATATGTTTTCAGACCACACGTTTTTTTTTGGACGGGAGGGAATGTATCACTTAATTCCGTTTTCATCGATTGCATGTATCTCTCCTTATAGAAAAAGAAGAAAAGTAGTATCGATTGTTTGCCTATAGGTAATTTTATCCTAAATTGTCTGTAGTTATGTGCCTTGGTCATTTTGTCGAAGATTATAGACCTTACAAAAAGATATTTTGAATATTTCAATATGGAGTATTACAGATTGAAATGAGTGAACAAATACATTAAAACATGTCTCTATACATCTGATTCATAAAAATGTTAGAACATCTTATATTTATGAATAGAGGGAGTATAATATTTTGATTATGTATAAATTTGCCCCCAAAATGCTTCTATAAGATAACTATGTTTTTTTAGCACAAGTTCTATAGCTATACCAAATACTTCTTCCATCCCAATATATAGTGCGTATTAGATTTTGTAAAATCAAACTTCATGAATTTCGTGCAAAATTATAGAAAAAATTATCAACATAAAGAATATCAAATCGACACTGTTACATTCATGATGAAATTTATTTTTATATGGCATGTACTCAATATTGCAGATATAGAAATTTTCTCTATAAAATCAGTCCAAATTTGTGAAGCTTGACTTTCACGAAAATCAGTGCGGACTATATTATGGGATAGAAGGACTACAAACTAAAGGTAAACATTATGGTCAGACATCAATGTCAATGTTCGGAACCTCATCTTTTTTGGGCCTAAGGAGTACAATATAAAATTATTGAATGCCTTCATTCAGTAACTCTCCAAGTTAAGACAGTAAAATCGACCCACTTCCCAGCTTTCTCACACACTATATGATTATGTTGAATTTGGACTCAATCACTCAAGTAATTAAAACATATTTGAACTGAATTGCAAAAAAATAATTTTAAGTTTTAAAAAATATAACCAGGATGAAGATCTGTAGCTTAATGTTTTATCCTAGTTGCCCTCTTAGTCCCCTTGCCGGCTTAGCTTCGTGAAACTGCGGTGAATTGCAAGGTATATGTATGGTTTTCTCGCGATGTGCATCATCATGATGTAGAGATGGCGGGTTTATCCTACACTTTGAAAAAAAAAACAGTTTGGGGGCTAAGATTATTGCCATACATTGTTCAAAGTATATGTCACAATTCATAGCCACTATTTTATGGAACCTACAAGTACACTTGCAAGTTCATTTTGCTGATATTTACACAGTTTCACATCAACAACCTACTGTTTTTTTATACAGTAGATTGTTAATTGGTGACATGAACTTGTAGATCGAACAGTAGACCAATCAACAACCTACTGTTTAAAAAAATCACCAACCCACTGTTTCCCTTTTAAAAGAGCAGAAAACATGCAGTTCATATAAGTGACAAGATGACACTCAAAATTGATGATACGACACGCTTCAGAAAAAATTCTGTCTCCGCCACACGTGAGGATGTGACTGCACACGAACAAGTTACATCATTTTCGACCAAATAATAATGCAATCAGTCAAGAACGTACTACTCATATCTTTACAGAAGTCCTAACTTGATCAGGCAATATACGTACTATAATTAGACTAGTCATAGTGAGAAGTAACTTAACATACATATAGTACTACCTTCATAGTAGATAGTGTTATAGGTGTGATAGCATAGAGACCTTCATTTATTACTTTATAGACTCGTTATGCATTACGAAGAGCTATATGATGGTAACACATTATGTTACTCTATTTGTTTCTTTCTTCCTTAATTACATGCCACATCATCTTTTTTGCCTACGTGGCATGTATGTTACTACATGTGTTACTTCCACTATGACTAGCCGGTCAGAGTCTAAGGCTGGTCATAATAGGGAGTAACTTAGATTAGTGTCATGCATATGATACTAGTCTAAGTTACTACCTTCATAATGCGAAGTAACTTAGTATTAGGCCTCTCCCAATGAGTACAGGTATTAAGGCTACCATGTAGGCGAAAAATATGATGCGGCAAGGTAATTAACAGGAGAGAGATGAGTGTGATACCCCCCCCCCCCAAAAAAAACACAATGCCAAGAGCGTAAACCTAGACAAAACACTTATGGCCCCGTTTGATAGCAAAGTATTTTCAAAGTATTCTAAGAATACTACAGTTTTTCAGATTACTATGGTTTTATTTACACTGGGCTGTTTGGCTGCATCTAAAAACTGTAGTTTTGATACTAGAGTATTTGTCAAACCACAATAATTTCTCTGCATAATAAAAAGAACCCCATACCTCTTTTTTTAAAACTGAGCAAGGTGAGAAAACATGCATGATGAGAAAACTAGAGTATTTATGTTTTATGTAAGCAACACCAAACATGTTTGCAGTATTCTCAATACTTTAGAAAATTTCTATATGTCAAAACTGTGGTATTTTTTGCCTATAGTTTAAAATGTTGTAGTTTGAAAATATTTAAGTTTTTCAATACTTTGTTATCAAACAGGGCCTAAATGAAAAAAAACATCAATGCATGAAGAACTTTAGTTGCTACTCCCTTCTTTCCGGTTCATAGGGCTTAAATCTGAAATCTCATCAAGAGAGGTACATAGTGAATGGAGGAATGTATCTCTTAGTTTACAAAATTATTTAAACTTTGGTCTGCATTAATTATAGTGTCTGGATGAATGACCACGAAATGAGTAGGAATGGTTACATGCATTGGTTGGTTTCTTTTAATCCTTGCATGCATCAATTTTATGCACCTTGAAATGTTAACATGTGGTGGAAAGAAGTGAAAATAAGACTTATAATATGGAAAACCAAAAAAAATGAGATGAGCCCAATAAACTGGAAAGAAGAGAGTAAATCATTAAATGAAGGATGCTTAGCAACAACAAGTTAAACAACTATGCATTATGGGCTTTAGTTGCTAAGTTCTTTAATGTGTTTAGCACCTTATCTTAACACTGATGCATTGAAAGTAGCCTTAGTGTCATAGATGGATACAATTATTATTATATAGACTCATCTTATGTCGGGAAGCACTATATTACAGTGACATATTATGTTACCCTAAACACCTCTCATCTTATAAACTACATGTCACATAACAAACTTTTCTTAAAAACGCTATGTTACTAACTAAGTTACTCTTTATCACTATGACCAGCCTTAGGCAAACAGCACTCTAATAATTCTAGAACTATAGTAAAATGTGAAGCACGTACGTACGAACCTTGCAGTAGGAGGTGGAGAGATGATTAAGTGGGTTTGAGCTCCCGACAGCGGCAACGTCGGCCATACCGCCGTCCACTCCTAACTCTGACCTCAGGGCCTTCTCCGTCATGCTGCCCGGCAATGGCCCTAACCTGCCCAGCAGCCCAGTGAAGTAGCAGCTGCGACCAACCTTAACCATCTGAAGTTCACACCCAACAACCATGTCTGCGGCCATGTACTCTTTGAGGAACCACTCCGCCATCACCCTCGGCGTGCTCGTCACCGCCACCTTCCTCTTTGCCGGGAGCCACAAGTGATCGTACACCTCCGCGTTGAGCTTCTCCATGTAGAACTTGGGCAGGATGGCGCGGGCCACGAGGTCAGCATCCCGTGGCCTGAGTCCGACGAAGGTGACGAACGCCATGACGCTGAGGCTGGCGTCGGAGTGCTCGCCGAGTATCCATACGAGAGGAAAGGAGCCGAGCAGGAGTAGCGCCCGGAGAACGCTACCACCCTCGAAGGCGACGAGCATGAAGTAGGGGAAGAGAGCTTTCGACCTCAGGACTCCGCCGTGGAAGTCGCACAGCACCGTCCTTTCGGCAGCGGCCTGGATAGTGCACCCGGAGGCCGCAACAGGAGATGGCTTGGCGGTGGACTTACGGTAGTACTGCAAGCTGCGGAGTTTCATGGCGGAACGGTACAAGTTGACGAGCCAGTGGGCGCCTATCTTGGGGAAGATGTTATGGAAGACCATCATCTCCAACTTACAATTAATGCCCGTACGCAGAACGGTGCTTGTGCAAACTTCACCAACCAACTGCAAACTTATACTCCGGCCAATAGCTTGGTGTGGTGCCAGTCGTTGAAAGGTGTTTATATAGAGATTGATTGGGAACTGGGACTATTTGGTCAACTGAAAGGGAAGTATAAGTGGCTGGGAGGAAATTAGGGGATCTCTATCGAACTGGACTTTTGGGTTATTGAACAGTAAGTAGCAGTTTGAGATCCACATATAACGAAAGGCCTAAACGTATGAACAACCATTCTTTTTTTTTTTGAGAATATGAACAAGCATTCTATGGAGGAGCATTAGAGCAACTCTAGTAGAGTGGTCATACGTGGTTGATTGCCATAATATTCATTTGTGTGATGATTTTCGTAGAACAAGTCAGTCTATTAAATTGAAAAATTGAGGGTGCCGGTACCCACCGGCACCTGCCTAGTCAGTCAGCCAGCGACACCTCCCACTTATATTTACTTAATACATTGTATAAAAAAGTTGGAAAGTGCCATTTTGCTACCGGGCTCATTATGAATTGTAAAATCGGAAAATATTTGAAAAATATTCAAACAATTTCAATTTTTTGTGTGATCAAGCATTCACAAAACTACTAACTGCTTACAAAAATTTGGCCTCAAATAGCATTCCTACAAGGCCTGACAAAATAAAATAAAAATCGATACTCTGAAAATGCGTATTTTTGTATTTTCAGAGTATCGTTTTTTTTGTCATGCCTTGTAGGAATGTTATTTCAAGACGAATTTTTGCACGCAGTTCAAACTTTTCTCAACGTTTTATCACAAAAAAATCGGAATTTTTTGAACCATTTTTCGATTTTACTGTTCACCTGGCTCAAATGAGCCCGGGAGAAGAAACTTTGCGTCGAAAAAAGTTTCCTTAGTTTATGAATATTGGTATTTCAGCAGCTACCCCATCACTGGTGTACTTTACATGCAGAACTGACAGCAATGTGGCAGACCAAATCTCTTTCTTCTCCCATGCAATAAATTCAACTTTTTATTTCACTTTGGCTAATTTAAATCATCCATATCTTTTGAGTCATATATCCGTTTTTGAAACATTTATTTATATTTGAACTCCTTGTCCCGTAACCTTTAAAATGAGACCAGTTTTTGATATTTTTAAAGCATTTAAATTTAAACTTACATTTCACATTTAAATAATTGATTTCACAATGCTAAATTATAATTTTACTTTATGTAGTTACTATTTCACAGTTCGCAACCTACATTTTACTTTTCACTCTCTTGTTTTACAAAAAATAACATCTATTTCAAATGCACGTTTCTCAAATAACTTATTTCACTTTTTAAAAATAAAATTGTTTCTCATTTCCAAATAATTAGTGTCACATTGACACATTATAATTTTACTTTCAGTGGTTACTATTTTACTATCCATCACATACGTTTCACTTTTCACTTTCTTGTTACACATTTCCTAATATCAGTTTCATATTGTTTTTCACTTTCAAAACTTACATTTCATTTTTCACTGGCTTGTTTCAAAAAAATCACATCTATTTCAACTGCATATTACTGAAACAACATATTTTTCTTTTTTGAATGTTTTCACCGGTTGTTTCATAAACATCACGTCTATTTCAATTGCATATTTTTGGAATAACATATTTCACTCTTCTGAAATTAATTATTTCATGTTTTTAAAAATATGTTTCACAAGTTGACATTTCAATTTCATTTTTTAGTTTTAGAATCTACATTTCACTTTTCACTAGATTATTTTACAAAACTAACATCTATTTATATTACATATTTCACATGTTCGAAATAAATTGTTATACATTTCCAAGTAATCATTTTCATAGATTTTAAATTTGGGTTAATATAGGTTTCGAGTGAAATAGGTTGGTTTCATGTATTTCTGTTGAAAATGTTTGTTTCGTATTTTTTAAGTGATGTAGGTCTGTTCCACATATGAAATGTGAAATGTTGAAACTTAAAAATGTTTGAAATGTACCTAAGATTGATCTTGTTCTAAAGGTCTTGTCGCCATATGTTTAGACATATAAATTATTTCAAAAATGAACTTATGGTTTTAAAGATATGAAGATTTTTAATTGACTAAGGTGAAATAAAATCCATGGATTTGTTTGGAGGGCAGAGAGAAAAGATATATGAATGAGCGTTCTTGCACAAAAACTAGTACTATGGTCCCATTAGACTGATAAAAGGTAGCACTTTGTGTACTTAGATGGGATTCATTAGATATACTTAGTCACATATAACTTTTGTATAGTAGAAAAGTGAGAATAAATAAATGGCGGCCGCACAGATCTTAACGCATAGATAAACGACAGAAGTATTACCGGTAGGTAACATTGATCATCGCATTTACTATACGACGTCACCACCACCTCCTATTCTTCATTGGGAGACCCGATCTGAAGTTCGTTTCTGGCTCCGGAGAGTGGAATTCATCCTTGGCGTCGTCATCGCTAATGCTTCTCCATCAACAGTTTCATGGTGCTCACATCCATATGTGAGTAATCTTCCGTAGGCATATGGAGATAGATGGGATTTGGATGAGATTTCTTATCAAATCGATGTCATATTTATTAGGGCGTGATGCCTAGTATCCACTATATTTTGAGATTAAAGTTGCTATGACTTTGGTATGCTTAATGCTTGTCACTAGGGCTTGAGTGTCAGAATTTCATATCTTAAATCTTTATATTTTCATGAATATATTTGTGGCCTTTGATCTTATCTACAAGTGGTATGCACCGGTTAAAGTTCTGAACCCTAGACCCCAAAGTGACAATAAATTTGGATATCGACGGGAATGACTTTAACTTGAGGGTTACATGTATTCATTATGTGTCAATTATTTGTTCTTGTTCGCTATTAAAATGAGCACTTTAATTACCCTTACTTCCCATTAGGACTCAGCTTCCACGGGAGGGTAGGACAAAAGATATATTGTAAGTTCTGATCACAAGCACATACGACTACTTATGGAATACATGCCTATATATGGCTGATGAATTGGAGCTAATTTTGATATCGCTATAGATTATGACCATTACATATTTAATCTCATCTAAGCAACCCCATTACTTATTCCACATTTTTTCTACTATTGTCTATGCGTTGGAGATACCCTAGAGGCAATCATGCATGATGATATTTTCTATGTGTTTATGAATAAAGATAGTCTTTGGACATTATCAATGATGTGTATTAACAAGTACCTGCCTTGTTTGTGAGACTATGTGTTGTATGATGACTATCCTAAATGGTCCCTAGTCGAAAGGGTTGTGTGGACGCGCAACAAATCATACTAGCATATGACACGGTGGATGGTTCGGTCTCACTGACCATGTTGCATTGGATGCTAGCAGAATAATATGGACTTAGAAAGATCTGGTCGGATTCGACGTAGTCGGATCCGAGTCGAGATAAGGTCTGAGTTGGATAGACCCAACTATGAGACGCAACGATAGGTCATCTGTGAGTCTCTAGTACAACATACATTCTATGTCCTAAGATCTAAGCTGTTGCATGTACTCGGGATGGTGACAAACTTGCTTTGGGCCGACCAAACGCTACTCCGTGACTGGATAGTTACAAAGGTAGGTTTTGGCTTTGTCCAGACCCATGCTGCGAGACATGGTCGAGCAAGATGGGATTTTCTCCTCCTACCAGGAAAGATATACTCTAAGCCCTTCGGGTGATCCGACCTGGGTAAGCATGGCCATGCGATGAGGATTATGAGATAATCTGAAGGTTGGTCGGATTCACCGAAAGGACAAAGAGGTCGTCCTGCATTAGGGATGACCATGTTGCCTTGTGCACAACGACATATATCGTGTGGCAAAGGGAACAGGAGTGTGAAGTATAGGTTCGCCTAACCAGCTTCATCAGACACTTGGAGTCGGCATGCTTTGCTAGAGGCTGCTACTGATTGGCTGAGCTGGATGTGATCTGACTAGCGACCAAGTGAACGAGAACCTAAAGGGTCGCATGCTTAAGGAAAGGAATACGTGGGCTTTAGTATCCATGCGAGGCCCAAGAGTTGAGCCCGGTACAGATGCTTATATGTAGTGGAGGTGCGGCACACCCATCTGGTTGATCGCTTCGGCGCTGTCATTAGGGCTTTGAATGAGTTGCAACTAGCCACCTCCACTCACCGCCGCCAACTGGGTGATCGGACCTAGCGGTCCACTGCACTGTGTTCCTCCTGCACGTGCGGATACCATTAGAGGCGGTGCACTTGCGCTGCTTCGACGAACCTGTATGTGGGATTCGGCAACCTGCGGTTTGAGGGAGATCGGGCGAGGAGGAGACGGACCATGTGAATGCGCTACCCAACTCTACTCCCACTGCACGACACTACGCATCTAGTGGTAACAATATGTGATCCATCTTCATAGCATGTTACTAGATGTTCTGCGCTGGAAATTTTTAATTTGCATGCAATGCACCTATGGTAGAACCTAACCACAGTATCAGAGCCTCATCTATAGGTTTTGGTTTCATATCGGTAGCATATGTGATATGTGGAGGCGGTGGATGAGATCTGTCGTCATTCATGAGATCGGCTATGTGCACGGTTGATGACATCAACTACACATCGGGATCGTTGAGGCTATGTTTTCTATCAATCGGAATCGAAGAGGTCATGACACAACCTACCCCTACCGGTCGGTTTCCGTCATCGGGGTTAACTGTGAAACTTAAATCCGAATCGGGTTCGCGTTGATCGATGAGATCGGTCAGATCAGAAAATTCGGCGTGATGGGAATACAAATTTGATCTGTGATTTCCGAAAACGTCAGGGCGCTACCTTGTGCGTAGCACCTTGTATTTCGTACATGATCACAAACCGGTAGAATGCGATTCTATGCATAAGTTTGTTTTGCAGGTTTGATGTGAATAGTATGAATCATGTGTATGTGATGCATGTGTGTAACTTAACATGACCCACGTGTCATGATTGTCAGCCGGCAGGAGCCAAAGTGATATCATTATGTTGTATAACGGCCTGCGCGTCGACTTGCGATTCTCTATAAATTCATTACTAGTTGTAGTAGTTGGAGGACAGAGGTTGAGCTCAAGGTTTTGTCGTCCCGGTGTGACGAACAAGATAGAGTTCCGCCTTGTTCATCAGAGTAGGAGCCGACCATGGAAGGATGCCCATGAAGGAGCCATACTATTTCACATATTTATATTTATATGTGATCGATATTGCTTCTTGTTTCTATGCATGTTATAATGGTAGAAATATCCCTTGTAAATATCAAGCACATTGTCATTCCGGATGTTGCACCTTCGCACGTCAAGTACGTCAAGTGGTGGACTCATAAAATTGAGGTGCTACTAGATGTCCTGGAACTGGAGGGTTCGTGTCGGACACGGACATGAACTATATCAGGTTAACTTGACAAGGCTATCAAAACGGTTTTGGGCCTTGTGGCAAAGAAGGTTGGGAGGCGGGGTATAATATACCTACCCGACCGACATGAGTCGTATAGAGATACGATTACCAAGGAGTTGCTTACCTAATAGGCAAGTTCGCTAGAAGTGGTGCTAAAGCTCACTAGTCGCTCGCGCTAACGGGTCCTGAATCAATGAGAGTTTGCGGAGGGATGCTGACTTTAGTGGGAGTAGTTCTGTTTAAGGCTTGAATTACTCTACATAAACACATTGCCTAGTGATTGCATATTTTCTGTTGTAGTTCAATGTCACCACCTGCTCAACCCAACTTTGCACTAAAATCAATTTTGGAAAAGGATAAACTGAATGGAACAAACTTTACCACCTGGTATAGAAATTTGAGAACTTTTCTCAAGCACGATAAAAAGGAACATGTTCTAGAGGATTCACTTCCAGAGGAACCTGCCGAGAATGCTAGTGCCACAACCAAGAATGCCCACCAGAAACTCGTTGATGAATCAAACTAGATCAGCTGCCTCATGCTGGCTTGTATGGAGCCCGAGTTGCAACCACATTTCAAAAACATTCAGGCTTTCGATATGATTGAGAGTCTCAAGAGCATGTTTTAGGTGCAGGCTAGGACCAGAAGGTTCAACGTTTGGCAATACTTGACGGATTGTAAGCTGAAATAGGGTGATTCACTGAGCCCGCATGTGATCAAGATGATCGGGTACATGCAGGCTTTGGATCTGTTAGGCTTCCCACTTGGGGAAGAGCTGTCCACGGATGCAACTTTGGGTTCTCTTCGACCTAGCTATGGGACATTCATCTCGAACTATCATATGCACAGCATGGATAAGAATCTCACGGAATTGCATGGGATGCTCAAGGTGGCAGAGAAATATATTAAGAAAGGCACGCATCAAGTCTTGATGGTGCAGAACTCGGCTAAGTGCAAGAAGGGTCGGTCCAAGAAAAGGCTAAGGCAAAGGGCACGGAGAAGGCTGTCCCGACGCTGAGCCGAAGTTCGGACCAAACTCAAAGACCATGTGCTTTCATTTCAAGAAAGCTAGTCACTGGAAGAGGAACTGTAGAAAGTGGCTTGCTGAGCATGGCAAGAAGGCTGAAGATGCTTCTTTAGGCAAAGGTGCACTTGTTACATATGTTATAGACATTTACCTTGCTGACGTACCTAGTAGCTCTTCAGTATTACATATCGGATCAGTTGTTCATATTTGCAACTCGATGTAGGGGCTGGTAAGAACTAGGCGTGTGGCACAAGGGGAGATTGACATCAGGGTCGACAACAAAGAAAGAGTTGTTGTGTTGGAGGTCGGCACCATGTAACTCCAGCTTCCTTCTGGATTTATTTTGGAATTGAATAATTGTTTTTTACACTCCTGCACTTAGTCGGAACATTATTTCTGCCTCATGCTTGATGAGTCAAGGTTATGAATTCAATTGAAGAATGATTGTTCATTTTATTTGAATGCAATTTCCATGGCTATGCACCCATTGTAGATGGGCTATTTATTTTGAATCTAGAAACAGAACCGGTATATAACATGAATGTCAAAAGGCATAAGCCTAATGAAATAAATCCGACATACTTCTGGCATTGTCGGCTTGGACACATTAGTCTGAAACGCATGAAGAAGTTCCGTGATGATGGACTCCTAACTTCGTCTGACTTCAGGTCGTTCGAGATGTGCAAATCCTGCTTGCTAGGCAAGATGACTAAGTCTCCTTTTGCAGAGAGTTGCGAGAGGGCGCCCGAGTTGTTGGAACTTATACATAGTGATGTGTGTGGTCCAATGAGCACCACGGTCAGAGGTGGCTATTAATACTTTGTGACTTTTACCGAGGACTTGAGTAGATATGGATATATCTATTTGATGAGGCACATGTCAGAAACTTTTGAAAAGTTCAAAGAGTTTCAGAACGAGGTTGAGAATCAACTTGACAAGACGATAAAGCTTCTGCGATCAGATCGCGGAGGGCAATACATGAGCCAGGAGTTTGATGATCATCTGAAAAGCCGAGGTATAGTACCTCATCTCACACCTCTGGGTACATCGCAGAAAATCGACGTGTCAGAATAGAGAAATCGAACCTTGTTGGACATGGTCCGGTCGATGATGAGCAAATCAGATTTACCTTTGTCATTTCGGGGATATGCTATAGAAACTACGACTTTCACACTTAACAGGGTACCATTAAAATCCATAGACAAGACACCACATGAGATGTGGTCTAGGAAGAGTCCTAGTTTGTCTTTTCTAAATATTTGGGGTTGTGAAGCATTTGTCAAGCGACTCATGTCGGACAAGCTTACACCCAAGTCGGATAAATGCATATTCGTGGGATATCCAAGGGAAACCTTGGGATATAGCTTCTACAACCGAGAAGAGAACAAAGTGTTTGTTGCTCGGAATGGAGTTTCCTAGAGAAATAGTTTCCGAGTTGGGAGGCTAGTGGGAGAACGGTGCAACTCAAAGAAATTTCAGAGCCACTCGAGGAAAACTCAGTTGGTGATGAGATCACACTGGAGTTAGTCAGAGAATCCGTAGTGGAGTCGGCACCGAAGCCACGAAGGTCAGAAAGATTGCGCAGAGTGCGTGACATTTTGTTGCTAGAAACGACAATCCAACCACGTATGCGGAAGAAATGGTAAACCCATTATCCCGATGCATGTCTAGAGGCCATGAGATCTGAGTTAAAGTCCATGTATGACACTCAAGTCTGGGACTTGGTTGATCCGCCACCTTGCATAGTTGCCATTGGTTGCAAATGGGTCTTTAAGAAGAAAACCAATGTGGATGGAAATGTTCAGATCCACAAAGCTCAGTTTGTCGCTAAAGGTTATGGACAAGTTCAAGGAATTGACTATAACGAGACCTGCTCGCCGGTAGCGATGCTAAAATCGGTAAGGATCATACTAGCTATAGCTGCATATTTCGATTATGAGATATGGCAGATGGATGTCAAAACAACTTTCCTTGATGGAAATTTGAAAAAGGATGTATACATGATACAACCGGAAGATTTTGTCGATCCAACTAACGCTGATAAAATATGCAAGCTCGATAGATCCATTTATGGATTGAAGCAAGCAGCTCATAGTTGGAATCACTGTTCAAAAAATCTTCCGATTCAGTGATTTATCATCCGATTTATCGCTACTCGTGGGGTGACTGATAATATTATACCTTATCTTCATCGTTTATCTTTTGGGCCAATTTATCGCTCTGACAAGCGATTTATGGGGAATCTTCCGATAAATCAGGCATATTCCTAGCACTATGTTTGCAAAAATTATGTTTATTTGTATTTTTGTGGACTTTGTTATGCAATATGTACTATTTTACTATTTTGTTTGTCATTATACGAGGATTCAGAGGCTAGGAATCAAGGTAACACTTCTGTACAATATATTTTGTTGTTAAATATAGCATATTTCAGTGTTGGGAACCTAGGTTCTGCAAAAAAATGGCCGATTAATAATCGACCGATGAAATCGATTAATCGTCCGATTTTCGATTAATCTCTAATCCCAAGCTGACCGAGACGATAACGATAAGTGATATCCTCAACATTGGTTGGAATATTTGTTTTGATGAAGTCATTGTTGACGTTGGTTTCATAAAGAACGAAGAGGACTATTGTTTATACAAGAAGTCTAGTGGGAGCTAGGTAGTATTTTTTGATCTTGTATGTGGATGACATACTGCTGATCGGAAATGATGTTTCAATGCTGAACTCAGTGAAGGAATCATTGAATGGCAAGTTTTCAGTGAAAGACCTTGGAGAGGTAGTGTACATTTTAGGCATCAAGATCTATAGAGATAGATCGAGGGGGCTGCTCGACTTGAGCCAGAGCATGTACATAGACAAAGTGTTGAAGAGGTTCAACATGAGTGAGGCCAAGAAAGGGTTCGTGCCCATCTCACATGGTATAAGGCTAAGCAAGACTCAGAGTCCTATGACTTCTGATGAGCAAAACCGGATGAGTAGGATTCCATATGCCTTGGTAATATGATCCATCATGTACGCCATGCTATGTAAACGACCTAATGTTGCCTATGCAATAAGCTTAACAAGCAGATACCAGGCCGACCCAGGTGAGAGTCACTGGGCAGCGGTGAAAACTATCTTGAAGTACCTGAAAAGGACTAAAGAGATGTTCCTAGTTTATGGAGGTGAGGAGGAGCTCTGTGTAAAGGGTTATGCTGATGCTAGTTTCCAAACCGTCAGGGATGATTGTCGATTGCAAACTGGATTCGTGTATGTCATGAATGGAGGATCAGTGAGCTGGACGAGTTCCAAGCAAGATATGGTGGCTGACTCCACAACACAGGCTGAATACATTGCGGCTTGTGAAGCCGCAAAGGAAGGTGTTTGGATTCGGAAGTTCCTGGAAGATGTTGGTGTGTTCCCAAGCTGCTCAAAACCGTTGGACCTTTATTATGATAATTTAGGTGCCATCGCACAGCCCAAGGATCCGAGACAACACCACAAGACCAAGCACATAGACCGAAAATATCACCTGATACGAAAGCTCATAGAGAAACGTGATACCAATTTATGCAAGATTCATACAAATGCAAATGTTGCAGATCCGTTGGCTAAGCCACTTGCACAACCCAAGAATGAGGGGCATGTTAGAGCTATGGGCATGTGTTGGGGATATAACCCTGTGGCGAGACCCGCCCAGGAGGGGCCGGGTCACGCCTGTCGGCTCATAGTCAAGTCCCTTAAGGTGGGCCTGAAGACTGAAGGCAGGGCCACATGGAGACTTACTAGATGGGCCACGATAAAGGCCCAGAGACGGAAGATGGCGCGATACCCGGGCATGTAAGCTGCCCAGAGATGACTTGCCCAAGAAGGCAAGATGGCTTAGAGACAGGGTTAGATACTTTGTATGAGTCCGTTTGGACTCTTGTAACCCCAGGACCTCGAGCTCCTATATAAAGGTGAGTCCCTGGGGCATCTTAGGACAGAAACCAATTGATTGATAGCTAGGTCAAGTGAATCCGCTCCCTTGTAATTGATACTCCGTCAATACAACACAAAGCAGGACGTAGGCTTTTACCTCTTCCCTAGGGGCCGAACCTGGTTAAACACATGTATCTCATCCCGATCAACCCCTTTGAGTCCACCGTGGGGCTAGCACGCGGTGGTGTGGAGTTCTCAAAGGGCACTCTCCCAGAGATCGAGGGATACACCGTTGGCATGATGACTAAGAGTCGTCGTGGCAAGCTCTACATCGACGATGCTGGATGTGGACCGGAAGCCGACTCAATCGAGTACGGGCACCAGGTTCCCTTCAGCAAGATTCACGTATTCATCGGTAAGATCGGTGGATCTATGCCCAAGCCAGACATCTGCATCGACCTTGTTGAGCCGGCCTAATGTGTGCAACCCGCCCGTATTCAACCCGGGCAGAGGAGCGTCTCCGTCGGCTTCATGCAAGGCAGGGAAGACTCTATGTCAGGGGGAAGCTTTTGTCCTTTCAGATGAAGGGTCCTCCAGCGGAGATGCGGAGTCAATCTACCACCTTCACGACGGCGGGCTCGGGGGTTATGCTGATGGTAACAGTATTCCGGAGCCCTATGACCCGCCGAGCAGAGCTGCCGTCTTCATGGCAGGCCCAACGCCGACTTTCAACGACAAAACGTCTGGAGCAGCGGTAGGAGCCGTCGCGCCAGAAGCAGGGCCTCCTAAGCCGCCGGCTTAGGTGTTGCTTGAATTAATGGACGAGTTAATAGCCGTGATGGCCACTGAAGTAACAGCCGGAAATGAGGTAGAGCGGAATGAAGAGATTACCAGGATCAAGGGACTGATGGCTCACGCCCAAGAGGATATCAACGCACTGCAAATTTAGATGAACATTGAGTCGGAATGTCTAAGGGCGGAGGCTTTTTGTTTCATCTTAGACCAGCACGCTTCGAAGGCGATTCTTCGAAGGATGACCCAAGTCGGCCTCCCTGTGCAGCTTCAAACCCGAAACCTTTTTAACACTCCAGGAGTGGGCCCGAGCACGCCGTCGGTTGTAACATGGGCCGCTGAGGCGCCGCGGCAGCCAGACCTGCCCTGGAGGGATCGGAGTCAACCGCGGCACCTTGTGACACCACTTGGCCATTATTTTAACCCAGTGGAGAACATGATAGCGGCGGATGCTAGGCTCAATGCACTACCCTTCGTTGAAGGGATGCCGTTTGCTGAGGAGGTGCGGAATGCCGTTAATTTTCTACATACGGCGGTGGCTCAGCAGGAAAAGTACACCCACAGCCGAAGTCGTGTACACTCCACGCCCATCCCAAGCCATAGCTACAGCCGGCGCATAGAGTCGCGGACGGTTTCCAGCAACGAACAAAGACGCAACCTACCCAATGATATTTTGCCTCAGATTAATGCTCAGGGGATCATATATAGGGGACGGGCTCAATGGGGGCCAACGCCTGTGACGGATTACCCGGTAATCCCTGAACCGGCTCCAATAACCCCTTCTGCCTCAGTGGGGGCTGGCGCCTCATCCAGGGGGGTTGGTGTGCCTTGCCTAACGACGACTCTATGGAATGAGCGTTTACCCAAGCACTTGAACGGGCCACGTAAAGTGCCTAATTATATGGCCGATCTACCCCTGGAGGCTTGGATTGAAAGTTATGAGCTCGCCATGGACATGCTGGATGTCAGTGAGGCGGTTTGTGCAAAGTACTTCATCATGATGTTAGAAGGGCCGGCTCGCACATGGTTAAAGGGTTTTCCTCCTAATACCATCGCGTCTAGGGCCGAGATGAAGGCACGCTTCATCAAGAACTTTCAAGGAACATGCAAGCAGCCTATGGCGATTGTAGATCTTGACCACTCTGTACAGAATGAGGGTGAGTTAGCCCATCATTGGGCCGGACGGGTTTCGATGGTTTTCCACTCGTTCGAGAACATCTCGATGTCTCGAGCGCTCCTGATTTTAGAGAAAAACTGTCACTTCTTACCCCTTAAGCAGAAACTCGGGCGGTTGAAGTGCTCTTGTGAAGACATGGGTGATCTCATAACGACTCTTACGAAGTATGCAGATTCAGATACCACTACGGATCCGAGCTCTGATGATGAGAGATCAGCTAAGGGTAAGAAGGATAACAATGGCAAGAGTCAACAGCAGAACAGAGCTGGAAATAGCAACCCGGGAAAGAGAAAAAACCCGGACGGCGGGCCAGAATTGGTAGCAAACGCCAGCGCTGGGAATAATCGGGCCAAGGGTAATGGTAAGCCGCCCTTTAACAAAGGTAAAACTCCCTATAACTTGGAGGAAATGCTCAATAAGCCTTGCCCAGAGCACAGCCGACCCGATAGGCTGGTGGGCCACATTTGGAGGGATTGTAGTATTATGCGGCAGTTCCGAGACTACATCCTTAACCAACATCGTATTAATGGTAATGAGCTATCGAGCGGCTCAGGTCCAGGCAACTTAGGGACAGGCTTCGGTGGAGGTGGCTCGGGGTCAGGATATCAGGGTCAAGGCAATCAAGGTTGTCACTATCAATAGTTCGACAATGGTGGTCAGCAACAAAACAACCTGTCAGGGTACCAGAGTAACCCGAAGCATCTCAGTGGAGGCCAGTATCGTGTTTTCACTACTACCCCAGACAAGCAAGATCAAAATCTATACAAGAGGGCAGTCAACACAACAACATCGACTCTCCCACAGTATTTGAAGTGGTCTGAATATCCTATCTCATGGAGTAGGGTGGATCACCCGTCATGGATCGATAACCCGGGGCACTTAGAGCTTGTGGTAGCACCTTAGGTTGGAGGTTATAAGTTTACAAAGGTACTGATGGATGGTGGCAGTAGCATCAACATCTTGTACCATGACACTTTTCGCCGGATGGAGCTGACTAATAAGGCTCCTAAGCCGTCATCAACAGTTTTTCATGGTGTTGTGCTAGGCAAGTCAGCTTGCCCGGTAGGCAAGATTGCCCTCGAGGTGGCATTCAGAGATGACTACAACTACAGGGTGGAGACCTTGTGGTTTGAGGTGATGATAATTAAAAGCCCGTATCATTCCTTGTTTGGCCGGCCGACTTTTGCAAAGTTTACGGTCAGGCCCTGTTATGTTTACTTGCAGCTCAAGATGCCGGCTCTCAAAGGAACGATTACAATGCACGGTGATCGAAAGGTGGCCCTTGAGTGTGAGGAGGGTGACGCTACTTATGCAGAGTCAAACTGTCTTGAGGCGGAGCTTAAGTTTTACAAAGATAATTTTGACCCGGCGGATATGACTCCATTGAAGAAGCCAGTACGGAATCTAAGCCACCATTGAAGTTTGTGGCAGATGATACTAAGCTAGTGGATTTTGCTCCGGGCGACTCATCAAAGCAGTTCACTATTGGGGCTAACATGGACCCCGCATAGGAAAGCGCTCTCATCGAATTCATCTGTGAGAATCGGGACATCTTTGCATGGAAGCTGTCTGACATTCCGGGTGTACCGAGAGAATTCATTGAGCACCACCTTAATGTGGGTCCCAAGTTTAAGCCTATTAAATAGTTCCTTCGCCGTTTCAACGAAGAGTGGCATAAACCAATTGGAGAAGAGGTGGCCCAGCTTTTGGCCGCAAGGTTCATCGTGGAGGTTTTTCACCCGGAGTGGTTAGCAAACCCCGTGCTTGTGCTAAAAAAGAATGACAAGTGGTGTATGTGTGTAGACTACATGGATCTTAACAAGGCATGTCTAGTTGACCCATTTTCTCTCCCTTGGATCGACCAAATTATTGATGCAATGACGGGTTGTGAGAGTTTATGCTTCCTGGACGCTTATTCGCGTTATCATCAGATCAAGATGGCAGTTAAGGACCAAGAGAAGACGTCATTTATAACACCTTTTGGGGCTTTCTGCTGTGTGTCTATGCCTTTTGGGCTTAAGAGCGTGCATGCGAATTATCATCACTATGTGCAAAATTGCCTTCACAGTCAGATTAGGCACAATGTTCACGCTTATGTGGACGATATTGTGGTTAAGTCAAGGAAGAAGGAGACTCTGCTTGACGAAATGAAGGAAACATCTGACAACTTATGGGTCTCCAAAATGATGCTTAACCCGGCCAAGTGCGTCTTTGGGGTCCCTGCAAGCAGGATCTTGGGTTTTCTAGTTTCAGAGCGGGGTATTGAAGCTAACCCAGATAAGATAAAGGCCATCACTTCGTTGTCTAAGCCAGCGAGCGTTAACGATGTGCAACGCTTGGCGGGTCGTATCGCCGCTTTAAGCTGCTTCATCAGCCGCCTGGGCGAGAAGGCTATTCCTCTGTATTAGGTATCGAGTTGTAAGTAAATAAAAGTGTGATGATTTTCATTATTAGAGCATTGTCCCGTGTGATAAAAGGATGATGGAAGCTATGAATCCCTCACAAGTTGGCATGAGTCTCCGGACTTTACAAAAAATAAAAGAGGCCAATGAAGCCCAAATAAATAAAAAAAGAGGCCAAAGATGCCCACCAAAATAAAAAAAGAAAAAAAGAAAAAAAATAAAAAAAGAGAGAAAGAGAGAAGGGACAATTGCTACTATCTTTTCCACACTTGTGCTTCAAAGTAGCACCATGATCTTCATGATAGAGAGTCTCCTATTTTGTCACTTTCATATAGCTAGTGGAATTTTCATCATTTGCATGACCACTTAGTTTTCTTTTTGAGCTTTCATACACTTATAGCTCTAGTGCACCCGTTGCATGGCAATCCCTACTCACTCACATTGATATCTATTGATGGGCATCTCCATAGCCAGTTGATACGCCTAGTTGATGTGAGACTATCTTCTCCTTTTTCCTCATCACCTCCACCATATTCTATTCCACCTATAGTGCTATATCCATGGCTCACGCTCATGTATTGTGTGATAGTTGAAAAGGTTTGAGAACATAAAAAGTGTGAAACAATTGCTTGACTTGTCATCGGGATTGTGCATGATTTAGATACTTTGTGTGGGGAAGATGGAGCATAGCCAAACCCTATGATTTTGTAGGGATAACTTTCTAGGGCCATGTTAGTTTGAAAGGACGCAATTGCCTCATTGGTGTGCTCGAAGTATTACTGTTTTTATGTCGATATAGACTATTGCTTTGAATCACTCGTATCTTAATATTCATGCCATGATTAGTTTATGTGATCAAGATTATGCTAGGTAGCATTCCACATCAAAAATTACCTTTTTTATCATTTACCAACTCAAGGACAAACAATAATTAAGCTTGGGGATGCTGATACGTCTCCGTCGTATCTATAATTTTTGATTGTTTCATGCCAATATTCTACAACTTTCATATACTTTTGGCAACTTTTCATACTATTTTTTGGGACTATCATATTGATACAATGCCCAGTGTTAGTTCCTGTTTGTTGTATGTTTTTTGTTTCGTAGAAAATCCATATCAAACAAAGTCCAAACGCGATAAAAACTTATGGAGTTTTTTTGGAATATATGTGATTTTTGGCAAAAAAGAATCAATGCGAGACGGTTCCCGAGGAGGTCACAAGCCCGCTAGGCGCGACCCACCCTCCTGGCCGCACCCTGAGGGCTTATGGCTACCCCTTACGTCGATTGGAGCTGTCCTTTGGCCAAAAGAAAGATATTTTTATGAGGAAAATACCCTCAAAATTTCAGCCCAATTGGAGTTACACATCTCCGGATATTTAAGAAACGGTGAAAGGCCAGAATCTGGGAACACAGAAACAGAAGGAAAGAGAGAGAGAGAGATCCAATCTCGGAGGGGCTCTCGCCCCTCCACCTCCATGGAGGCCAATGATCAAAGGGAAAGCCTCCTCCCATCTAGGGAGGAGGTCAAGAAAGAAGAAGAAGGAGGGGGCTCTCTCCCCCTCTCTCCCGGTGGCATCGAAACACCACCGGGGCCATCATCGTGACGGTGATCTAGTCCAACACCTCCGTCATCTTCACCAACACCTCCATCACCTTCCCCCATCTATATACAACGGTCCACTCTCCCGCAACCCGCTGTACCCTCTACTTGAACATGGTGCTTTATGCTTCATATTATTATCCAATGATGTGTTGCCATCCTAGGATGTCTGGGTAGATTTTTGTTGTCCTATTGGTTGATTGATGATCATGATATGTTTGAGTTGCATGAATTGTTATTGGTGCTGTCCTATGGTGCCCTCCATGTCGCGCAAGCGTGAGGGATCCTCGCTGTAGGGTGTTGTAATGTGTTCATGATTTGCCTATGGTGGGTTGCTTGAGTGACAGAAGCATAAACCCGAGTAGGTGGGTTGTTGCAGATGGGAGTAAAGAGGACTTGATACCTTATAATGCTATGGTTGGGTTTTACCATAATGATCTTTAGTAGTTGCGGATGCTTGCTAGAGTTCCAATCATAAGTGCATATGATCCAAGTAGGGAAAGTATGTTAGCTTATGCCTCTCCCTCATATAAAATTGCAATAATGATTACCGGTCTACTTATCGATTGCCTAGGGAGATTTCTGCAACTCCTACCACCACTTTTCCACACTCATTAAACTAACTTAGTTGTTTCTTTATATTAGCAGCCCCTAGTTTTTATTTACTTGCTCTTTGTTATCTTGCAAACCTATCCTATCACACCTACAATGCTTCTAGTTTCATACTTGTTCTAGGTAAAGCGAACGTTAAGCGCGCGTAGAGTTGTATCGGTGGTCGATAGAACTTGAGGGAATATTTGTTCTATCTTCAGCTCCTCGTTGGGTTCGACACTCTTGCTTATAGAGAAAGGCTACAATTGATCCCCTATACTTGTGGGTTATCAAGACCATTTTCTGGTGTAGTTACCAGGGAGCAATAGCGTGGGGTGAATATTCTCATGTGTGCTTGTTTGCTTTATCACTAAGTAATTTTTATTTTCTGTTTTAACATGTTTTCTATCTTTAGATATGGGTAGGAAACGCAAAATACCAAACAAATAGTTGTACTTGCTGCTCCAAAAAATGAGGAACCTCTAGTGTTCCGTACCACCGAAGAATATTACTTGGGTCATCTTCGATCCACTTGTGCTCGTGCTGAAAACCCAACTAGCTTAGTTGAGGGAAAATCATTAAATGAGCATGCTCATTATGTGCAACACCACATATCTCAAAAAGGGAAACTCTTGTGGCATCAAATTAATACTTTGTCTTTCCATGCTTGGAATCTATGTGAAATTTATGATTTTACTTGTTGTTCTAAAGAAGCTACAAAACACCTTCCCTACCAATGTGTGTTTAATGATAATGAAATATTATCCTCTTATGCCAAGGAATACTATTTCTATAATGATGTTGAAAAAATTGAAGAATTTATTGCTTTTAAGGGTGCCTATGAAATTGCTTCTTTCATTGAAAAGTATGATGCTACTCTTTATGAATCTGAATTTTTTCCATACCTAAATATTACTATGAAAACTATGATTCTAATGCTTATGTCAAAGAGTTTATTGAAATAATGACCGCTGCTTTGGAAGTGACTAATATTTTGCAAGAATCTATGGAAGAAGAAATTGCTAAAACTACGAGCTCATTAGATGAAAAAGATGAGGAGGAGAGCGAAGAACAAAAGGAGGAAGAGCAAATTAGCTACCCATGCCCACCTTCTAATGAGAGTAACTCTTCAACACATACATTGTTTAATTTCCCTTCGTGCTTACCGAAGGATGAATGCTATGTTGATTGCTATGATCCCTTGGATTCATTTGAAATATCCCTTTTTGATGAACTTGATGCTTGCTATGCTTGTGGCCATGATGCCAATATGAATGATGCTTATGGATATGAACTTGCTATAGTTCCTTATGTTAAGAATGAAATTGTTGCTATTGCACCCACGCATGATAGTCCTATTATCTTTTTGAATTCTCCCAACTACACTATATCGGAGAAGTTTGCGCTTATTAAGGATTATATAGATGGGTTGCCTTTTACTATTACACATGATGATTTTGATAGATATAATATGCATGTGCTTTCTACTCCTACTTGCAATTATTATGAGAGATGAACTACATCAACACCTCTCTATGTTTCCAATATGATAAAATTGCAAGAAACTGCTTATGCTATGTATTGGCATTTAATTTGTGTGCATGAATTGTTCTTTTATGACATGCAGATGCATAGGAAGAGAGTTAGACTTCGTCATTGCATGATATATATTAATTTTTGCTCACTACTAAATTACAAATCATTGTTAATTAAAATTGGCTTTGATATACCTTGGGATCCGGGTGGATTCATTACTTGTGAACTTTATGCCTAGCTTAATGGCTTTAAAGAAAGCGTTGCCAGGGAGACAACCCGGAAGTTTTAGAGAGTCATTTAATTCTGTTGTGTTCTTTTATATAGTTTAAAAACAAAATAAAATAAAAAGGGGAACCTAAAACTTTTTCAAAAAGAAAAGTGAAAGTGAGAGAGACGAGCATTGTGAAAGTGGGAGCTAGCCTTGAACTTTGTTCATGCCCATGGAAACTTTGCAAATCTTAATTACAGAAACTTTTCAACAAAGTAATTATCCCCTTGTATAAATAAGTTGTATTATAAAAATAATGTGCCAAGATTTGACTTTAGGATGATTAGATTGCTTGTTTGGTGTGTGCAGTGCAAAAACAGAAACTTTGGCTGTAGTGCGTGAATTTACGTTTTTTATTGGAATGACAAAAGTTTCTGAAATTTTTACACAGTACTTCTATGCAATTTTTTTATTTTTTCTTAATGTTTCAGAATTTTTAGAGTTACAGTAGTATAGTGAATGTTCAAATTACTACAGACTGTTCTGTTTTTGACAGATTCTGTTTTTGATGCATTGTTTTGCTACTTTGAAACTATCGATTGTATCGGTGGTATAAGCCATGGAAAAATTATAATACAGTAGCTACAATGCAAAAAATTGAATTGGTTTGCAACAGTACTTAAAGTTGTCAGTTGCTTTATTATACTAACGGATCTCACGAGGGTTTTGTTAAGTTTTGTGTGATTGAAGTTTTCAAGTTTTGGGTGAGATCACGATGGATGAAGGAATAAGGAGTGGAAAGAGACTAATATTGGGGATTCCTGAGGCACCCCAAGGTAATATTCAAGGACTGCCAAGAAACTAAGCCTTGGGATGCCTCGAAAGGCATCCCCTCTTTCTTCTAACAACCATTGGTAGTTTTACTTGGAGCTATATTCTTATTCGTCACATGATATGCGTAAATCTTGGAGCGTCGTGTGATTTTTATTTTTATTTTAATAATTCACCATGATGGTATGAGAAAGTCCTTGGTTGATTTATAGAATGCTTCATGCACTTCACTTATATCTTTTGAGTATGGCTTTATAGAATGCTTCATGTGCTCCACTTATATCATTGGAAGTTTGGATTGGCTGTTTCTCACACATAGAAAACCGCCATTTGTAGAATGCTCTTTTGCTTCACTTATATTTTTTAGAGTGTGGGCATATCTTTTATAGAAAGAATTAAACTCTCATGCTTCACCTATATCTATTTAGAGAGTTAACAGGAGTTGGTCATTCACATGGTATGTCATAAAATCCTAAATAAAACTTGTAGATCACTGAATATGATATGTTTGATTCCTTGCAATAGTTTTGCGATATGAAGATGGTAATATGAGAGTCATGATAGTGAGTAGGTTTGAATTGGAGAAATACATGTGTTGAAGTTTGTGATTCCTGTAGCATGCACGTATGGTGAACCGTTATGTAACGAAGTCGGAGCATGATTTGTTTAATGATTGTCAACCTTTGTGTGAGGGTCGGGAGTGCGTAATGGTTAACTCCTACCAACCTCTCCCCTAGGAGCATGCGTCTAATGCTTTGTTTGATAACTAATAGACTTTTGCAATAAGTATGTGTGTTCTTTATGACTAATGTTGAGTCCATGGATTATACGCACTCTCACCCTTCCACCTTTGCTAGCCTCTATAGTACCGCACAACTTTCGCCGGTGCATCAAACCCACCTTCCTCAAAACAGACACCATATATTTTCCTCAAAACAGCCACCATACCTACCTATTATGACATTTCCATAGCCATTCCGAGATATATTGCCATGCAACTTCCACAGTTCCGTTTAGTATGACATGCACCATCATTTTCATATTGCTTTGCATGATCGTAAGACAACTTGCATGATGTTTTCATGGCTTGTCCATTTTTTGATGTCATTTGCTAGGCTAGATCGTTACACATCCTGGTATCCTACCGAAAGCATTCATATAGAGTCATATTTTTGTTCTAGGTATCGAGTTGTAAGTAAATAAAAGTGTGATGGTTTTCATTATTAGAGCATTGTCCCGTGTGAGAAAAGGATGATGGAAGCTATGAATCCCTCACAAGTTGGGATGAGTCTCCGGACTTCACAAAAAATTAAAGAGGCTAGCGAAGCCCAAATAAAAAAAGAGAGGCCAAAGATGCCCACCAACAAAATGAGAGGAAGAGAGAAGGGACAATTACTACTATCATTTTCCACACTTGTCCTTCAAAGTAGCACCATGACATTCATGATAGAGAGTCTCCTATTTTGTCACTTTCATATAGCTAGTGGAATTTTCATCATTTGCACGACCACTTAGTTTTCTTTTTGAGCTTTCATACACTTATAGCTCTAGTGCACCCGTTGCATGGCAATCCCTACTCACTCACTTTGATATCTATTGATGGGCATCTCCATGGCCCGTTGATATGCCTAGTTGATGTGAAACTATCTTCTCCTTTTTCCTCATCACCTCCACCATATTCTATTCCACCTATAGTGCTATATCCACGGCTCACGCTCATGTATTGCATGAGAGTTGAAAAGGTTTGAGAACATAAAAAGTGTGAAACAATTGCTTGACTTGTCATCGGAGTTGTGCATGATTTAGATACTTCATGTGGGAAAGATGGAGCATAGCCAGACCATATGATTTTGTAGGGATAACTTTCTAAGGCCATGTTATTTTGAAAGGACACAATTACCTCGTTGGTGTGCTCGAAGTATTACTGTTGTTATGTCAATATAAACTATTGCTTGGAATCACTCGTTTCTTAATATTCATGCCATGATTAGATTATATGATGAAGATTATGCTAGGTAGCATTCCACATTAAAAATTACCTTTTTTTAGCATTTACCTACTCGAGGACGAGCAGGAATTAAGCTTGGGGATGCTGATACGTCTCCATCATATCTATAATTTTTGATTGTTTCATGCCAATATTCTACAACTTTCATATACTTTTGGGAACTTTATACTATTTTTTGGGACTAACATATTGATCCAGTGCCAGTGCTAGTTCCTGTTTGTTGTATGTTTTTTGTTTCGCAGAAAATCCATATCAAACGAAGTCCACCTACGATAAAAACTTACGGAGATTTTTTTGGAATATATGTGATTTTTGAGAAAAAGAATCAACGCGAGACGATGCCCGAGGAAGGCACAAGCCTGCTAGGTGGGACCCAGCCCCTGGCCGCTCCCTGAGGTCTTGTGGCTACCCCTTAGGCCCGTTGGAGCTGTCCTTCTACCGCAGGGAAGATATTTTTATATGGAAAATCCCCTCAAAATTTCAGCCCAATCGGAGTTATGGATCTTCGGATATTTAAGAAATGGTGAAATGCCAGAATCTGGGAACGCAGAAAGAGAAGGAAACAGAGAGATATATCCAATCTCGGAGGGGCTCTCGCCCCTCTATCGCCATGGAGGCCAAGGACCAGAGGGGAAACCCTCCTCCCATCTAGGGAGGAGGTCAAGTAAGAAGAAGAAGAAGGGGGGCTCTCTTGCCCCCTCTCCCGGTGGTGCCGGAACGCCACCGGGGCCATTATCGTGACGGTGATCTACTCCAACAACTCCTTGATCTTCACCAACACCTCCATCACCTTCCGCCATCTATCTACAGCTTTCCACTCTCCCGCAACCCGCTATACCCTCTACTTGAACATGTTGCTTTATGCTTCATATTATTATCCAATGATGTGTTGCCATCCTATGATGTCTGAGTAGATTTTTGTTGTCCTATTGGTTGATTGATGATAATGGTTGGTTTGTGTTGCATGTTTTGTCATTGGTGATGTCCTATGGTGCCCTAGTGTTGCGCAAGCATGAGAGATCTTTGCTGTAGGGTGTTGCAATGTGGTCATGATTTGCCTATGGTGTGTTGCTTGAGTGACAGAAGCGTAAACCCAAGTAGGTGGGTTGCTGCATATGGGAGTAAAGAGGACTTGATACCTTATAATGCTATGGTTGGGTTTTACCTTAATGATCTTTAGTAGTTGTGGATGCTTGCTAGAGTTCAAATCATAAGTGCATATGATCCAAGTAGATAAAATATGTTAGCTTATTCCTCTCCCTCATATAAAATTGCAATAAGTATTACCGGTTTACTTATCGATTACCTAGGGACAATTCCACAACTCCTACCACCACTTTTCCACACTCGTTAAACTAACTTAGTTGTTTCTTTATCGTAGAAGCCCCTATTTTTTATTTACGTGCTCTGTATTATCTTGCAACCCTATCCTGTCACACCTACAAAGTACTTCTAGTTTCATACTTGTTCTAGGTAAGCGAGTGTTAAGCGTGCGTAGAGTTGTATCGGTGGTCGATAGAACTTGAGGGAATATTTGTTCTATCTTTAGCTCCTCATTGGGTTTGACACCCTTACTTATCGAGAAAGGTTACAATTGATCCCCTATACTTGTGGGTTAGAAAGAGGCTACTGGTAGGATTGCTAAGTGGGCATTTGAGCTTGGCACCCTTAATTTGAAGTGTGTGCCTCGCACGGCTGTCAAATCTCAGGCCTTGGCGAATTTCATAAATGATTGGACAGAGTGTTAGTCGCCCGAGGAGTAGCTGGTCAACACATATTGGACAATTCACTTTGATGGATCCAGGCAATTGGAAGGATCGAGGGCTGGAGTTGTCTTGACTTCCCCTAGAGGTGACAAGTTTTGTTATGTGTTAAGTTAATGTTTCCTTGTACTAACAATGCAGTTGAGTATGAAGCCTTGCTTCACAGGCTCCGTGTGGCTAAGGAGATGAATCTGAGTCGGGTTAGATGCCTTGGCGACTCAGACCTCGTGGTTCAGCAAGTCTCAGGCACGTGGGATTCCAAAGACCCACTGATGGCGGCTTGCCGTCAGGTGGTGGACATCATTGCTGACCACTTCAAGGGCTATCAGGTGGATCATATTGACCGTCACAAGAATGAGGCGGCAGATGCATTATCAAGGCTAGGCTCTCAGCGTAAGTCGGTGCCGCCTAACGTCTTCTTGGACGTGTTGCATCACCCCTCTGTTAAGTTACCTTCTGAGGAGGATCTTGCTATACCTCACCTGGAGGGGTAGTTGGTGGCAGCTCTACATGCTATTCTTAACTATATGTTACCTTATCTGGCGTATCTAACTCGTGGCGAGTTGCCTGAGGACGAGACTTTGGCGAGGCAAATCGTGAGACGGTCTAAATCCATGACTATTATCAACGGCGAGTTCCATAAGTGCAGTGTAACTGGCGTCTTTCAGTGTTGCATTTCCCCTCAAGAGGGTAAAGAGATTCTAAATGAAATACATGCCGGTGATTGCGGTCATCATGCCGGCTCAAAATCTTTGGTGGAAAAAGCTTTCCGACATGGCTTCTTCTGGTTGACGGTTCATAAGGACGCTGAGGACTTGGTCACCAAGTGTGATGGATGCCAGAAATTTGGATGACATGCTCACGTGCCGGCTCAAGAACTACGGATGATTCCAGCAACCTGCCCGTTTGTGGTCTGGGGGCTTGATATGGTTGGACCTTTCAAAAGATCTGAAGACAAGAAGACCCGCCTTTTGGTGGCGGTTGATAAGTATACCAAGTGGGTCGAGGCAGAGCCGGTTAGCAAGTGTGATGCGCCCATGACGGTTCAATTTATTAAGAAGTTGATTTGTCGTTTTGGCTACCCTCATAGTATCATCACGGACAACAGAACAAATCTTTCCAAGGGGGCTATGAAAGCATTATGTGAAAGTGAGCACATCCGTCTTGATGTTTGTGCTATTGCTCATCCACAGTCAGATGGTCAGGCAGAACGTGCTAATGAGGAGATCTTGAGAGGCATAAAAGCCCTGCTTATGGTTCCTCTGCAAAGAACGCTGGGTTGTTGGGTTGAGGAGTTACCATGAGTTCTTTGGAGTCTCAGAACCACCCCCAATAGGTCAACCGACTATACACGTTTCTTCATGGTTTATGGTGCAGAAGCCATTTTACCAAGTGACATTCGTCATGATTCCCCTAGGGTGGCGGCTTACGTTGAAGATGACAATGAGACGATGCGTCAGAACACGTTAGACACTTTGGAGGAAGAGCAGGATCTTGCAGCAGCACGATCAGCGATTTATCAACGAGACCTGCATGGTTATCATGGTTGTAGAGTTAAGACCCGGACGTTTCAAGAAGGTGACTTGGTGTCACGTTTGATTCAAGATTAGGTGCATATGAACAAGTTATCTCCCCCTTGGGAAGGACCTTTCGTGGTGAGCAGAAATCTCAATAATGGGTCATATTACCTCAGTGATGTACGGGACGAATCACGTACCTCTTGGCAGGAGACCAATAGGCCGTGAAATATTGCTCATTTCCGGCCTTACTACAGTTGAGTCATCGACTATCATCAATGTACATACATCCATTATTGTATATATCTCTTTCATATAATAAAATTGGCATCCGTACAAGATGGGGCTTCTGCCATTTCTACATACAAGATTGTGCAACAGTTGATTCCATCAACAAGGTCATTTGGGGGCTTCCAACCCGCCGGGTTCAGCTTTCACACCCTCTTGATCGACTCTTCAGCCACCATAAGGCCGGGTTATGTACCCAAAAGTTTATTACATTAACAAGGTCATTTGGGGGCTTCCAACCCGCTGGGTTCAGCTTTCACGCCCTCTTGATCGACTCTTTAGCCACCGCAAGGCCAGGTTATATACCAAAAAGTTGATTCCATCAACAAGGTCATTTGAGGGCTTCCAACCCACCGTGTTTAGCTTTCGCACCCTCTTGGCCGACTCTTCAGCCACCACAAGGCCGAGTTAAACCTGCCTGTATGCTGCTGCTACTCCGCTAGGTGACTCGCCGAACTCTTACCAGTTAATGTCGACTAGAGATCCTGAGCTGATCAAAATACTTGGCAGTCACTCTCCATAGAGACCCTGTACTGGTTAAGGATAAACTGGCGGTTCTGTCACATGAGGGCTGACTTACAGAAAGAGAGGATAAACTCACCTATCTGCCACGCCTCTCCGCCTTGTGGCCCGTTCGTACTCTTATCTAGTTACTGTTTTTAAAGACCCTGTACTATTTAAGGTTCAAACGACGGATTTATGTCACGTGAGAGCTGACTTATGGGTCTGGGGGTACTCATGCCCTGTTGCGCCTCTCCATTATATGGCTCGTTGTACTCTTAACAGTTACTGTTTTTCAAGACCCTGTACTGTTAAGGTTCAAACGACGAATATGTGCCATGGGAGAGCAGTCATATGAGTTTTGGGCTCCACACCTAAGTTTTTGAAAAAATAAAAACAAGGTCATAAAGATATTGAACATCTTTGGATTGTGCCTCTAAAGCCACCTTAAAAACATACAAAATATAATTTGTCTTGTTTGTTTTTGCAGGTCTTGTCTTCTATGATAAGCCGCCATTAAGTGTGAAGAAAGATGGTTATAACTAGAAGGAAAGACAGATAAGCACATGAAGCTAGTCCAATTCCAAACGTGCGTGATGGCACGACACAGGAAATCAAGTTTTTTTGCTAAGGCTATTACAAAGCTCTTCGAGAGCTCAAAAGTCTGCAAACTTAAAGTTTTCAAAATCACTTATAACCCGACTGCTCAACCCAGCCGGGTTACCTTCAACGAGGGGAAACTTGTTCAACTCGCCGCCGGGTCATCCTACGCCGGGTCTTCGATCTCTTTGATCTGAAGGTTGTCCACATCCCAGTTGCAGTTTGTTATAGCTTCAAACTGAGCTTCGTCAAAGATGGGAGACGGGTCAATTAGCAAAGAGTTGCTTACGGCGTGCAGGAATCAAGTCTTTGGCTTTGAAAGTCGGGCAACGCATTCGTTTGCTATGCTTGCCATAAGCCGCCTGATATGAGGTCAAGTCATTCTTGTTGACGAGTGTCGATGCGAGCACCCAGGAGGCCTTCATACAATGGGCATAATCTGCTTGACTAAAATCTAAGCCGTCATCCTTCTTCGACGGGAAGCCATCCATCATCTCTTAAGTGGTAAGCTCAGGGGCAAAAGCCAGCGACCGGCTTAACGCGGCCATTGCTCCCTTTCGGGCGGCTGATTGCTTTAGCTTGTCGATTTGTTTTGGAAGGGTGGACAAGACTTCTATGACCCCTATCATGAACTTTGGACACCTTTATTAGTTAGAATCGACTTGATGGTGCAAAGGGTCCCGCAGTATAGCAGTTCCATCAGGGTATATACTGCCTTTAGCTTCAAGAAGCTATGGGAGGACAGTTGGCGGCTTCTCTGGCCTGCAAAGAAAATCAGAAGTTATAAGCCGCCTAAAGAGTTTTTCAATAATCTAAGGATTTTTTCTAAGTTTCAAGTACTTACCAAAGATGGCAGTAGTCATCTGAGATATATGACGCTTGAGGGTTTTCAGCTCCTCTATCACAAGTTTGATCTTTTCATCAGCATCGTCTGCATGCTTCCTCAGGGCGGCTTGCTCAGATTCGGCGGCTTTCCTGAAAGCGGCAAGTGCTGCTTGTACTTTCTCAAGTTCTACGACGGAGACCTGCCACTTCTCTTCCGCCTCAACATGAGCAGCTTGTTGTGAGGCAACCTTCTCTTTAAGGCCGGTCAGGTCATACTCGACCATGCTCAAAGCTTCCTGCATAGTGCAAATAAGCTTCACGAGTTGTAAGTCGCCAAGGAGACACATTAGTAATCAGAAGTGCTGAAGCAATAATATTACAAGTCTCAAGCAGATTGCAAGCAATATACTTGACACTTGGGGGCTAATGTTTCTCATTTCTCTCAAAGTCTACCATGATAGAAAGACCCGGGTCATCTTCAAGAAGATAGGCCGACACTTGGGGGATACAATTGACGCT
Source organism: Hordeum marinum (assembly GCA_022496015.1). Classification (NCBI taxonomy): domain Eukaryota; kingdom Viridiplantae; phylum Streptophyta; class Magnoliopsida; order Poales; family Poaceae; genus Hordeum; species Hordeum marinum. Next base: position 300,019,133 of record CM039674.1, on the reverse strand, counting down.
TCTAAGCAATGAAGTTCCGGATGATCATTCGCACGATAAGCCGGACTTGGGGGCTACATTTGGCGCTTCTAAGCAATAAAGCTCTGGCTCATCATTAGCATAATGACCCTGACTTGGGGGCTACACTTGGATCTTATTTTCGAAGAAGTACCGGATTATTATCTATATTAACCCGTTACTTGGGGGGCTACATGCCAAGCTACTTGCAACATAATGAAAGTTGGAAGACCCGGTCCACTATTTATACTACTAAACCAGATCTTGGGGGCTACACAAGGGTATAAGGAAAGGCAAGATAGGAGGAGTACCTCATATTACTTCTTCATCATCCAAACAAGCTTGGACTCCATGTTGCGGCTTGCGAAGAGGCGATTCAGATAACCAGCATGTCACTCGTCTGCAGTCAGCTTCTCCAAGCTAGGGAATGCAAAGTTAATCTTCTCTGGAGGACGCCTCATCCTTGCTGGTATGTTTTGTTAACACATGAGGAGCAGGAGAGTTGTAACCCATTCCTGTGATAACAACTTCTGGAGCAGCCGTATCTTCGACAGCTGGTGAAGGGCTGGGTGGCTTAGGCTCAGTCTCTCGAGGGATTTCAGGAGCAGCCATGTCACGATCAGCCGGCTTAGAAAATTGAGGAGTGTCTTCAGGAGCATCTTTTCCGGCCTCAGAGGGCTCAACATGAGCAGCACGAGAGTCCGACTTGGGAGTCTTCGGCTCTTGAGCAGTAGGAGTGGTGGTTGACCCGCCTACTTTTCTTCGTTTCGCTTGAGCCCTGGGAGCAAAAAGATTGTTATACAGCAGAAGGACAAGGGTGTTAGCATATGATGCAGAGTATAAAGGTACATACTTTGGTTTGATTTTAAGAGGAGGTAGCTTGGACGCGGTTGAGTCGCCAGACGAAGGAGGCATCTCCTGAAAGGTTAAGATGGTAAAAACAAAGTAAGCTACAATGTAAAAACACTATACATATATTGGAGTCGGTTGAAGGAATACCTCAGCACGACATTTCCGAGGAGCCGAAGAACTTGGTAGGCCGGCCAATAGGTCTTTAGAGCTGGTGCTTCGGGTCTGACGCCTGGAGTCATGCTGTTGCTTTTTCAAAAGAAAGTTGGGATCCAAGTAAGCAAGAGGATATGAAAATGGAACTTTTTGGATGACTCGTCGTATTTTTTCTCATGGCAAGATTTTTGAGTCAAAGGCAATGTAAGTTACCTCAGGGGCGTCATCATGGCTTGTCTCCGCTTCTTCCTATAAACAATCATCATCAATAAGTTGCATAAAGAGACGACCAAGAGAGTCAAGTTCTACCTCCGAGTCTTCAAGCTCGAGCAGCTCCTGGGCAAAGGTTTTCTTGTTATGTCTGCAGGGTTTACCCACCTTAGCCTTCTCCTTCAAGGGAGGAGGTATGTTTATTTTTCCAGAAATTAGAGTTGGCCTATACATAAGTCGCCGGAAGGTTAAAAGGAGTAAGGCAGAAGATTAATACAAAACAACAAATTTGCTAGAAAGGATTCTTACATTTGGAGCCAGGTTCTTGATGTACAAAGGGTTCAACCCGGTTTTGTTGCAAACATCTTGAGGTTTGCCTAGAAGTTAGTTGACAGCGGAATTGAGATCCTGATCCGTCAGAGGGGTGGTGTTGAAATGAAGAGGGTCATCCATCACACTCGTATATTCACACATGAGTTTATCCTGCCGGCTCAGCGGTAAGATCCTCCAGGTGACCCAGCAACGGGTTATGTCAACTCCAATAAGGCCATTAGCCATTAAGGCCCTGATTTTGGTGAAGACCGGATAATATTTTACTCGCTCTACGGCAAACATCCGATCTGGAAGCTCGGTGGAGGTGTAAAGCCGGATAGGGCAGTAACCCGGTAGCGGCTTCTCTCCTTTTGGGGAAATATCCTTGCAGTAGAACCAAGTTTGTTCCAGTCCTTGGGGTGACTCCGCATGGTAACCGCCGGATATGGCATGTCTCTCCGCCTCTTGATAGAGACGCCTACAAGTTCCAAACTCGTTCCAGACGCCACTTTAGTTTCGCGGTTGACGTAAAAGAAGTCGTGGAAGAGGTCAACTGATGGCTCTTCTTGCAGATATGCTTCACATAAGACTTGAAACTGGCACATGTTGGTGACAAAATTGGGGCCTATATCTTGTGGATGCAGTTTGAAATAGTGAAGGACATCCGGGATTTTTTTTGACCCGGGTGGGCTAAAACCTCGGAAGAGTTGATCAAGAAATATGACCACGTCCCTTTCCTGAGTGTTGGGTCTGATCTCGGCCCCTGGAAACCGCCATTGAATGATGTTCTAAGCTGGCAGGACACCCATCTCCATGAGGTCATTGAGAAAAGATTCGGTGACTCCAGAACCAACCTAGCCACAAGATGCAGTGGCTTTCGACATGATGGCAGGTTAAAACTGTGAAAGACAAAAGGTGTGGCAGGTTAGAAATGCTACGTGTTTAAGACGGCTATAGCTAAAGCAACGATGGTGTCTAGGCAGATCATGGCTAAATTTTAAGCCGCCGTCATATTTTGTCAGAGAGAGCCGGCAGCATGATGGCGGGTCAAACGGACAAGGTAACATTGAAAATGTTGCTTAGTGTGGACAAACATGTTTCACCTATTATAGCTACAATTGCAAGATCTACAGAGGAAAATAAAATACATATTTTCTAAACCTAAAAAGGCAGTGGAAGAACAGATGGCCATTAGCAGATTAAAATGGGTGGCAGATCTACAATGAGCAGGACATGATCATTGGGTGGACGGCCATATGAGTTGGGCAACGTTATAAGATTCAAGGAGCTATTCGTTGTCTAAACTACGAAGAACGCTCGGATGAATGGTGACAAACACTGAAGAAACCCGATGAACCCGGCAGGAATCTAAAAGGCTAGGTACATATCGATCAAGGAGTAGAAATAGAACCTTGAGGGTGCGGACGAACTAGGGAAACTCTTGACCAAATCAGGTTGATGCAGCGGCCAGTGTTGGAGATGACGGCGAGGTCTGGTCGGCGCAGTGAGCTCCGGTGGTGCGAGCGTCTAGAGGAAGAAGAAGATGGACAATTGCGGCAGACAAAAGAATGAGGCTCCTCGTTTCCCTATTTATGAGGTGGGATGGCAACAATGCGTGCGAGAATCAAGGAGACACAGTGATGATTGGCCAAAGGAGAAGCCTCGATTTTCAAGCCGACTGTTTAACAAGACAATCTGTTAAAACGTCACGAAATCTTTTTGACATATCCAAGATGATGTCATCCATGGCGGGTTATAAGATTTTATCTTTCAGGTAATGAAGATGTGAGAATCGCCGCCAAGTGAGTTTCAAGATTGACATGAACGAATTCAAATCAATTTGGGGCCTAATGTTGGGGATATAACCCCGTAGCGAGACCCGCCCAGGAGGGGCCGGGTCACGCCTGGAGGCTCATAGTGAAGACCCTTGAGGTGCTCCTGAAGATTGAAGGTAGGGCCACATGGCAACTTACCAGATGGGCCAAGATGAAGGCCCAGAGACGAAAGATGCCGCGAGACCCGGGCGTGTAAGCCACCCGGAGATGGCTTGCCCAAGAAGGCAAGGTGGCTTAGAGACAGGGTCAGATACCTTGTATGAGTCGGTTTGGACTCTTGTAACTCTAGAGCCTCGACCTCCTATATAAAGGTGAGTCCCTGGGGCGGCTAAGGACAGAAACCAATTGATCGATAGCTAGGTCAAGCGAATCTGCTCCCTTGTAATCAATACTCCGAAAATACAACACAAAGTAGGACATGGCCTTTTCCCTCTTCCCGAGGGGCCGAACCTTGGTAAACTCGTGTTTCTCGTCTCGATCAACCCCTTTGAGTCCACCGCCTTAGCAATGGCCTCGAACCTAAGTCTTTGAACATCTTCCATGACAAAACCATGATACCATGCAATGTCTATTTTATTGACTCTAGTGCAAGTGGGAGACTGTTGGAGATATGTCCTAGAGGCAATCATGTATGATGATATTTCCTATGTGTTTATGAAAAAATATAGTGCTTGGACATTATCAATGATGTGTATGAACACGTATGTGAATTGTTTGTGATACAATGCACTGTATGATGACTATCCTAAATGGTCCCTGGTCGAAAGGGTTGTGTGGAAGCATAGCCAATCAGACTAGCATATGACATGGTGGATGGTTTGGTGTCGCTGACCATGTACCATTGGATGCTAGCCGGATAATATGGACTCATAAAGATCTGGTCAGATCCGATGTAGTCGGATCCGAGTCGAGATAAGGTCTGAGTTGGACAGACCCATCTATGAGACATAGCGATAGGTCATTTGTGAGTCCCTAGTACAACATACGTTCTATGTCCTAAGACTTGAGTTGGCGCTTGTACTCGGGATCATGACAGACTTGCTTTGGGCCGACCAAATGCTACTCCATGACTGGGTAGTTACAAAGGTAGTTTCGGGTTTGTCCAAACTCATGCTGCGAGACATGGTCGAGCAAGATGGGATTTTCCCCTCCTACCAGGAGAGATATACTCTAGGCCCCTTGGGTGATCCGACCTGGGTAAGCATGGCCATACGATGAGGATTATGAGATAATCTGAATGTTGACCAGATTCACCGGAACGAGAAAGAGGTCGTGCTGTAACAAGGATGACCATGTCGCCTTGTGCACGACAACATATATCGTGTGGCAAAGGGAACATGAGTGTTTATTACAGGTTCGCCTAACCAGCTTCATCGGACACTTGGAGTCGGCACGCTTTGCTAGAGGATGCTACCAACTAGCTGAGCCGGATGTGATCTGACTCGCGACCAAGTGAACGAGAACCTAAAGGGTCGCACGCTTAATGGAAGGAACACATGGGCTTTAGGATCTGTGTGAGGCCCAAGAGTTGAGCCCACGACAAATGCCTATATATAGTGGAGGTGCAGCACACCCATCTAGTTGATCGCTTCGGCCCCGTCATTAGGGCTTTGAATGAGTTGCAACCAGACACCTCCACTCGCCGATGCCGACTGTGTGATCGGACCTAGCAGTCCGCCACACGGTGTTCCTCTTGCACACGCGGATACCATTAGAGGTGGTCTACTTTTGCCACTCCGACGAACCTGTATGTGGGATCCGACGGCCGATAGTTCAAGGGATATCGTACGAAGAGATTGAACGCGCTGCCCAACTCCACTTTCACTGCACGGCACTGCGCGTCTAGTGGTAACGATCTGTGATCCATCTCCGGAGCATGTTCTTGGATGTTCTGCGCGTAGGAAAATTATAATTCGCATGCGCTGCACCTATGGTAGAACCCAACACTATGTTAAACTCACTAATGTTTATCTTTGCTACTGCTCTACAAACTTGTTACTATTTCTCCTACTACTACTTTATTACCATGTGTATCATATTATGGTGCTAATAATAAACTGCAATAAGAAAGTTATCTCTTCACTGTGTTTGAATTGAAAACTCAACTGATAAAGCTTATAAATATTTTTTGGCTCGCTTTGTGTAGAATCAATAAATTTGGGTTGAAATACATCCTCAAAAATTGCCGTGATCCCCTATGCTTGTTGGTCATCAAGGTCTAGCTTCCTCAGAAGAAGGGCTCCCTCCCCAAGGGGCGACGCACCTAGGGGTGGGGCCCACCCCTAAATACTAGCCACACCAAGCCCTAGCATTGCTGCCAAAGCTAAGGCTAGTGGCCCCTCTTGGGCCTCTAAGGCCCATTCATTATGTATCTGCATAGGCCTAGCCTATGGGGCCTATCCCACCTAGGGGGGCAAATAAAACCCTGAAGCGCTCCTACTTTATTTTATTCCCCTCTAGAGTTTTCTTGGTCTTTTGGCTTTATCCCCTTTTTGAAACACTTTTGGTTCCTTCGAAACACTTTCCGGTGATTTTCTCGCAAGATCCTAACCATGTAGTACTCAACAAATCGAGGACCCTTTAGCATGTGATTGTGCAAGTTCGGTAGATGATAGACATGACCAGAACGTCTTCCTTTCAATGGTCAATAACAGAACCATGGGCATCCATATTGATATCTATGTCTACATGAATATTTATCGAGTGAACCTGTAGCTACCGTGTGCTATTCCTTTTGCTTAGTGATACTTACAAAACTCGAGGTGAGATATAACGTGATATATGTGATCTAACAACTTGATCACTATGCCAGTTTCCTCGATTCTTGTGTTGTTCTCTTTTCTCGTTCTTGTGTTTTGACATCCACGTGAGAAAGTCACAATGTGTTTGGCCCGACGATGATGGATAATTTACACCAAGTGGTCCCTAAGAATATATATCCATCGTCGGAGGACAAACTATCGGTCTCGTGCTATCTAGTCCCTTATCATACGTTTCTGATGAACCTTCAAGTTGCTGGTATGGTCTCCCTATTATGGTTGACGTTTGACTGACCCCAAAGTGCATCGTGTAGTATGAAGCGACTCAATACTCTCATGATCTAAGGAATTGTGCATGTGTTCATTTTCTCTGTGTGTAAACAATAAACTTGTGATGAAAGGATCTCTTAGTATATCATACAACTTGGGTCAGGTCAACACAAGTGTTCTTATAACATGTGTCCTCAAAGTTATCGGCATAATTTGTTCCACTTAACTTAAGAACATGATAAGGAAAAAGGAACCATCATGCAACACTTGAGCTAGTCTTAGAGGTGATACTAGGAATCTATTTATTATTTGTTATTTATTATTCTACATGTACATATGAGTTTTCCTTTGGGCCAGATGGTTATTGCAGACTCGATAACCATTGCAGTTATATCATAGAACATAAACACTAATTATAAACTTGGGAATAAATTATGACACTTTATTATTACCTCTAGGGAATACTTTGAACTATCTCACTTGGACTAAAGTCATTAATCTAGTTTACACAACATCTTTTTACACTAATGGAATACATCATAGTTCATGCCTTGCTCGTGGTAGAGGCTTAATCATCAGGTCTAACACGTTCAAATTTGTGTGAATTATGAGTACTTTTAGGTAACGCATCTAGACATGATCTTAGATAATGTGATATTTGCATTCTATATGTTTGGACTTATGGTGGGACCTTGGCTCCTTTGTGTGAGCCATGACGCTACTATTATCACAGTAGAGCTCCGTTGGGTTTCTTGCACTCAAAATCACACCTAGTTCTTCAATGAACTTCTTGATCCAAACTGCCTCCTTTGAAGCTTCTGAAGCTGTCATATATTCCTCCTCCCGTTGTTTACATTCTATAGGTTTCATACCCTCTAAAGGATCTACCAAGTTCCAAGCTTTGGTTTTCATGCATGGATTACATTCCAGACTTCATGGCTTTAAGCATTCGTTTGAGCTAGGCCTCACCATGACTTCCTTGTAGAGCGCATGTTCACCATCTTCAAGGATGAATAGTTTGTTATGAAACCATTCAAGTAGTTCTCTAGCCCTACCCGACTTCTGCGGTTCATTCACAAACTTAATTTAAGTTTCCACAACATAGTGGCAACTCCATACTTGGTTTTAGGGATAAGTCGAGGAATTACTTCTAGTTCCTTAGCCCTATTAATTATTGCCAAAGATTCATCAATATCATCAAGTTGTACTGTCCTCCCCCTCGCTTCTTTAGCGATAAAATCTTTCTTGAGAAAGACCCCGTTTCTAGCGACAAATACTTTGTTATCAGAGGGGTGGAATAATAAATACCCCGTTTTTTCTATGGATAGCTACAAAGCAGCATTTTTTTGCTTCCGGATAACCTAGAGACAAACATTTTACATATGATTCTGCTACTTGTGAGATCCATTGGGATTTTCCCCAAAGAGAACAGGAAATGCAGTACAACAGAGATAAGTATTTCCCTCATTGAGAACCCAATATTATCGAACCAATAGGAAAACCAATGTAAATTCCCTTAAACAAGACCTACACACACAAAGCCAAACAATTGCACCCAACGTGGGCAAGAGGGTCGCCAAGCCCCTTGAACTCATTACTTGCAAGGATTAAACTTGATAGAACAGATATTGTAAATGCAAAATAATATAAAATTAAAGAAAGTGCATCAAGGTAATAAAGATTTTTTTATTTCTATGTTTAAGCAGACCCGAGGGCCATAGTGTTCGCAAGAGGCTTCTCTCTCGAAAGTTGCATACGATGGATAGAAAAATTATTATTGGGCAATTGCTAGAATTGCGCAAAGTTATGACATGTTATTCACGTCAATGATCTTGTATATAGGCATCACGTACATTAACATGTAGACCGAGACGATTCTGCATCTACTACTATTACTTCACCAATCAACCGCTATCCAGCATGCAGCTATGGTATTAAGTTCATGACAAAAAAGTAATGCTTGGAGCGAGATGGCATGATGTAGACAAAGTAAGACAAGCAATATGTTCAAGCCCCATCGTTTTATCCTTAATGGGAACAATTCAAATACATTTATTGACACCTTCTATCACGAAATAGAAAACCACAAGATTTAACCCATCACAACGCACCACTCGCATTGAAGATAAATCAATCTAGTTGGCCAAACCAAACCGATAGATCCAGGAGAAATATCAAGGTACAAGATCATGCATATTTAAATTCAGAGGAGACTCAATAACTTTTCTTGAATAATTAGATCATAAACTCACAATTCATCGGATCCTGGCAAACACACCACAAAATAAGATTACATCAAACAGATCACCGCGAAGATCGCAATGAACATTGTATTGAAGATCAAGGAGAGAGAACAAGTCATATAGGCACTAGCTATGGACCCATAGCTCTATGATGGACTACTCACACATCATCATTGGGGCAACAAGGTTGATGCAGATGACCTTCGTGATCAATTGCCCCTCCAACAAGTCATCGTAAAAGATCTCCAGATGGCCTCCCATCGGAATAGAGGCTTGCGGCGGCAGAAAAAGTGTTGCAGGTGGCTCTTTGTTGGTTTCTTGATATTTGAGAATTTATAGAATTGGAATTAGGTCAAATCAAGCCACATGGGGCCCACAAGGTACCTGGGCACGCCTACCCCCTGGACGTGCCCAGGTGCCTTGTGGCCTCCTCGTGTCGCTTCCTGACTCCTCCCAAAGCTTCATGGGTCTCTCTTGTCAAGAAAAAAATCGTCAAAAAGTTTCATAGCGTTTGGACTTCATTTGGTATATATTTCTTGAAAACCAAAAACAGGCAGATATAACAACTAGCACTTGGCATTGGGTTAATACATTAGTTATCAAAAATGATATAAAATAGCATATAGTTGCATATGAAGTATCCTAGCTTGATAATATAATAGCATGGAACAATTAAAAATTATAGATACGTTGGAGATGTATCAGCATCCGCAAGCTTAATTGTTGCTCGTCCTCGAGTAGGTAAATGATAAAATCAGAATTTTTGATGCGACATGATACCTAACATGCAATCTGTTTTAAGTACGATCATTCAGAAACGATGAACTAATTGATATCAACATAATAATATCCATAAACATAAGTAACATAATCATTACTCTTGAAAATATACAATCCTTAAATAATGTTATTTCCTAGCCATTTTATCATATCAAGCATGGCATTACTCTTTCTTCATCGCATAAGTATAAATCATGAGCACTCCGGTGTCAAACTAGGCATTTGGATAGTACTTCTAACGCGCTTCAACATTTTCAACTTTACACAATACATGAGCGTGAACCATGGATATAGCATGTGGGTGATATAGAGTATGGTGGTAGATATCGAAGGAGTCAAAGTGAAAAAATTCACGCATCAACTAGGCATACCAACAGGCTATGGAGATGCCCATCGATAGATATAAATATGAGGATTAGGGATTGCCATGCAATAGATGCACTAGAGCTATAAGTGTATGAAAGCTCAACAGAAGCTAAGTGGGTGTGCATCCAACTTGCTTGCTCATGAAGACCTCAGGCATTTGAGGAAGCCCGTCATCAAAATATACGATCCAAGTTCTATATTTAAAAGTTCCCACTAGCATATGAAAGTACAAAACTGGAGAATCTCTATATGAAGAACATGGTGGCACTTTGAGGCACAAGTGTGGCAAAGGATAATAGCACCGCCCGTTCTCTCTTTTTCTCTGATTTTCTTCTTCTCTTTCCCCCTATTTTTCTTGTTTTCTTTCTCCTTTTTCCTTTTTATTTCCTTTTCTTATTTTTTGGTGGTCTCATTTGGCTTCCCCCATTTTTCCTTCTAGAGTCTCATCCCGACTTGTGGGGGAATCATTGTCTCCATCATCCTTTCCTCACTGGGACAATGCTCTACTAATGATGATCATCACACTTTTATTTACTTACAACTCAATATAAAAAAGTTATAACTCTATATAAATGTCTCTGGCAGTGTACGAGGATGTGGAGTGATTTAGCGTAACATGTAAACATGATGAACGATGGCTTTGCCACAAATACTATGCCATCTATATGATCATGCAAAGCAATATGATGATGACCACATAAGTCATGTGACAGAACGGTGGAAGTTGTATGGCAATATATCTCAAAGTGGCTATGGAAATTCCATGATAGGTAGGTATGGTGGCTGTTTTGAGGAGGATATAAGGTGGCTTATGTGTGATATACAGTATCATACCACGGGGTTTGGATGAACCAACGAAGGTTGCACCGACTCTCGGGGTGAGAACGGGAAATGCAGAATACCGAAGAGGCTAGCAAATATGGAAAGGTGAGAGTGCAAATATCCATGGATTAATATTAGTCAGAAAGAACTTACATACTTATTGGAAAGCCTTATTACCTCTCTCAAATAAAAGTACTACCTCATACCCCTAGGGAGGAGGTCATGAGGAGTTAACCATCGCGCGCGCCCGATTCAAACAACATGATAGGATTTCATTTCAGACATACAAATGCTCACACATCATCACCATGCCATCTTAATACTTAGATGAATAACAAATAAAAAGCTTTAACTAACAATATTTGTACTAACCAACAATCATGTACTCATGCCCTTTCGTATTACTATATCAATATAATCAACTCATGTTTCTTCTTTAGTGAGCTACATGATTTTTTTATTATATCCCCCTCGAATGCCTATCCTTTTTGGACTAGTCTTACAAATCGTGTCATTTATCGTTCCTATTTCTTGTTATACTCTCAAAAGATTTAAGTGGATCATGGGAGTTCAATCATTTCTACAAAATTTAGACGCCAGAATGCTATAAAAGATATAAGTGAAGCAATAGAGCAATTGCCTAGCTCAAAAGATATAAGTGAAGCATATAGAGTATTCTAACAAATTATGATAACCACATGTCTCTATAAAATATGTGTGTCAAGCAAACAATTATTGTGGAAAACTAAAGGAAAAAAATAAAACACACGACGCTTGAAGCAAAACACGTATCATGTGATGAATAAAAATGTATCTCCAAGTGACATACCGATAGATTGGAGACAAAAGAGGGGATGCCTTCCGCATCATCCCCAAACTTAGAAACTTGGGTATTCCTTGAATATTACCTTGGGGTGCATTTTTCATCCCTAGGCTTTGGGTCTTGCTGCTCCTTATTCCTTGATCCATCATTCTCTCACCCAAAACTTGAAAACTTCAGCACACAAAACTCAACTAAACCTCATGAGATCCGTTAGTATAATAAACATATCAAATACTTTAGGTACTGTTATAAATTTATTCATATTTAATTATTGCATAATAGGTACTGTATTCTAACTTTTTCCATGGCTTATGCCCCAAATACAATCCATTGCATCATCAAAACAAGCAAACTATGCGAGCAAAAACATAATCTGTCTAAAACAGAACAATCAGTGAAGATTTGTAGAAAAACCACTATTCAAAAAATCTTCCAATTCAGCGATTTATCGTCCGATTTATCTGTACTCGTGGGGTGACCGACATGATTATGCCTTATCTTCACCGTTTATCTTTTGGGACGATTTATCGCTTTGACAAGAGATTTATGGGGAATCTTCCGATAAATCAGGCATATTCCTAGCACTATGCAAAACTTATGTTTATTTGTATTTTTATGGACTTTTTTATGCAACATGTACTATTTTACTATTTTGTTTGTCATTATACGAGGATTCAGAGGCTAGGAATCAAGGTAACACTTCTTTTAAATATATTTTGGTGTTAAATATAGATATTTCAGTGTTGGGAACCTGAGATTTGCAAAAATATGGCCGATTAATAACCGGCCGATAAAATCGGTTAATCATCCGATTTCTGATTAATCTCAAATCCCAAGCTGACCGAGACGATAAGGATAAGCGATATCCTCAACATTGAGAAATACTACACTTATGAAACTCCTAAATTTCTGAAACATTAGAAAAACCTATGAATTTGTATAAAAATACTGTGTAAATAATTCAGATCAAAAAGACATTGCAGTAAAATCAGAGAAATTCTGCACTGGACGCAAAAGTTTCTGTTTTTTCACCATATCAATTCTAATATCTTCCAAATCATCCCAATGGTTTTACTTGGCGCAAACACGAATTTAAATAGAAAAACACTACATTTACAGTAGCAATAATCACTTGACTACCACCAAAACATAAAGTAAAAGTAAATATAAATATTGGTTTGTCTCCCAACAAGCTCTTAATTTATAGCCATTAAGACAGGCTTGAAATTTTAATGATGCTCACATAAAAGATAAGAATTAAAACACCAAGAGAGCATCATTTAGCAAGTTACAAACTCATTTAAGTCTAACATACTTCCTATGATTAGGCATTTTATAGTAAAACAAATTATCAACACAAGAAATATCTAGCATATGCCAATAGGAAGAATGAAGCTTTGAAATTTTCAACACAAAGAGAGGTAAGTGGGTAACATGAAAATTTCTATAACCATATTTTCCTCTATCATAATAATTACATGTAAAATTGTATTCAAATCCAACAATATAACTATCATATAAAATATTCTTTCTATGATCTAAATGCACAAAAGTTTACAATCTTCCAAGATAGTGGGATTATCATTAACTAAAGTCATGACCTCTCCAAAGCCCACTTTTATCAATAAAATCATAAGATTGAACACTCTACAAATATGTGGCATTCTTTTTACCTAACGTTAACACTCTTGAAAATCCACTTTTAGTATCATTGAAAATATCAATATCAATAACAGATTCATCATGAAGCTCAAGATTCTTAAGATCACAAGAAAGATCATGATTATCATCCCAATCATGATCATTAGCACAATTAATATTCATATATTTTATACTAAAAATTGTAATCATGCTTTTCATTCAATAACTTTATCCCAATAGAATTTTCATTAATCACTTCATTATTAACTATTGATTTACAATAAGCAGCAAATTTGAAAAGAATAGCAAGTGGATTAGGATTCATTTATCTTTATTTATTTTTTACTTTCTGTTCTTATGTGCAAAATATAAATATAAAATAACTAGGCAAGTAAAAGAGTAGAACAAGTGATTGATAGTTTGTGTGAAGGAACTTGACGAGAGTTTGATGAGTCTCCCCGACAAGGGCTCCAAAAATTCTTCCTGCTATTTCTGAGCTACGTTGGGATTTCCCCTGAAGAGGAGAGGAGATGCAACACAAAAGATATAAGTATTTCCCTTAGTGAGAACCAAGGTTATCGAACCAATATGAGAAACAATGCAAATTCCCTTAAACAACACCTACACACACAAAACCAAACACTTGCACCCAACAAGGGCAAGAGGGTTGTCAACCGCCTTGAACTAGTTACTTGCAAGGAATAATCTTGATAGAATAGATATTGTAAATGCATAATAAAATAAAAGTAAATAAAGTGCATCAAGGTAATAATGATATTTGTTATGTTTAAGTAGACCCGAGGGCCATAGTGTTCGCTAGAGGCTTCTGTCTCGAAAGTACTTGACGTGGCTTGAGACTGCGTCGGTATTTCCCCAAAGAGGAAGGGTTGATGTAGCACACTGACGGTAAGTATTTCCCTTAGTTATGAAACCAAGGTATGAATCCGTAGAGGCAAATCACACACCCACGTAAACATCACCTGCATGCAAATAACAAATACTTGCAACCCGACGCGAAAGAGAGGTTGTCAAGCTCTCTACGGTAATAAGATAGATTAGGTAATGATAGTTTTGGCAAATAGATCTCGCAAGAAAACACACAAAAAAGAAAAAGTGCAGCAAGGTATTTTTGGGTTTTTTGGACTAGTAGATCTGAAAAAAAGGAAAAAATAATACATCAGAAAGCAATATGTTGGAAAAGTAGACCCCGGGGCCGTAGGTTTCACTAGTGGCTTCTCTCATGAGTATAGCGCACGGTGGGTGAACAAATTACTGTTGGTAAATTTATAGAAGATAAAATAATCATGACGATATCCAGGCAATGATCATTATATAGGCATCATGTCCAAGATAAGTAGACCGAAACGATTCTGCACCTACTTCTATTACTCCACACATCGATCGCTATCAAACATGCATCTAGTGTATTAAGTTCATGGAGAAACGGAGTAATGCAATAAGAACAGTGACATGATGTAGACAAGATCTATTCATGTAGAATAGACCACATCTTATTATCCTTAATGGCAACGATACATGCGTGTCTTGCTGCCCCTTCTGTCACCGGGAATGAACACCGCAAGATCAAGCACATCACAAAGCACCTCTTCTCATGGAAAGAAAAACCGAGCTAGTTGGCCTAACAAAACCAAAGATTCGAAGAAGAAATACGATTCTATAAGTAATCATGCAAATAAGAGATCAAGAAGACTCAAATCATATTCATGGATATAAACTGATCATGAACTCAAAATTCATCGGATCCCATCAAACATACGGCAAAAGTCATTACATTGAATAGATCTGCAAGAGACCATTGTATTGAGAATCATAGAGAGAGAGGAAGCCATCTAGATACTGTCTACGGACCCATAGGTCTATGGTGGACTACTCATGCATCATCGGAGATGCACCTATGATGAAGATGAACCCCTCTGTGATGGTGTTAAATTGGATCTCGAGGTTCTGGAACTTGCGGCGGCTAGAATTGTGTTTTGTCGACTCCCCTAGGGTTTTCTAAATATTTGGGACTTATAGGGCGAATAGTCAGTTGAGGGGAGCCCCGAGGTGGGCACGCTCCACCAGGTCGCGCCAAGGGCCTTTGTGTGCCCTGGTGGAGGGTGGCCACCCCGGGCACCCTCTCTTGTGGTTGTTTGGCCCATCCTGGCTCTTTTGGTCCATAAAATCTCCAAACAATCCCGTATCCTTTGGGCTCCGTTTGGTACTGATTTTCTGTGAAGTAAAAAAACACGCAAAAACAACAAGTGGCACTTTGGCACTATGTTAATAGGTTAGTCCCAAGAAATGATTAAGTTGCTATAAAATGATTGAAAACACCCAAGATTGATAATATAACAACATGGGACAATCAAAAATTATAGATACGTTGGAGACGTATCAGTAGCATACAGTGGGTAGCCAAATTACTATTAGGCAGTTGATAGAATAGCGTATAATTATGACATGTTATTCACGGCAAAGATCGTGTATATAAGTATAACGTCCATAAACAAGTAGAACGAAATGATTCTGCATATACTAGTATTACCTCACCAATCGACAAGCCTTATTAGCACTCTCGAAGCAAGGTAATACTGCATACCTCTAGGAAGGAGGTTGATAGGAGTTAACCATCATGCTCCCCCGATCCGAACAACATGATAGGATTTTATTTCAGACATAAAAATGCTCACGCATCATCACCATACCATAGTTAATACTTAGACGAATAACAAATAACAAGCTTTAACTACTAATATTTCTACTAACCAACAATCATGTACACAATCCCTTTCATATTAGTATATCAATATAATCATCTCGTATTTCTTCTTTAGTGAGCTACATAAAAGTTTTAATTATATCCCCCTCGAATACCTATACTTTTTGAACTATTCTTATAACTCATGCCTTTTACCATTCCCATTTATTTTGTACTCTAAAATGGATTTAAGTGAAGAATGAGAGTCTAAGTATTTCTACAAAATCTGAAGGTCATCGTGCTCTGAAAGATATAAGTGAAGCTCTAGAGTAACTGCCTAGATCAAAAAGATATAAGTGAAGCACAGAGAGTATTCTAACAAATCATGATAACCGTGTGTATCTCTCAAATATGTGTGTCTTGGAAACGATGATTATGGCAAACTGAAATAAAAACAAAATAAAACACATGACGCTCCAAGCAAAATACATATCACGTGATGAAAAGAAATATAGCTCCAAGGGACATACCGATAGAGTTGAGACGAAAGAGGAGATGTCTTCCGAGGAATCCCTAAACTTAGGAGCTGTTCGGAAACCCACCCACTCTAAAAATTCCAGGATCTATGGAGTAGCTATTTCGTCGCTCTGCTGTTTTAACTACAGCTCCTACTGCTCTAGGAGTGGAGTCCTGTGGAGTGGAAGGACTCTGAATAGGCCCTTAGACGCTTGCGTCTTCCTTGAATATTACCTTGGGTGCCTTGGGAATACCGAATTTTAGGGTATTGCCACTCCTTATTCCTTTATCCATCATTCTTTCACCCAAAACCTGAAAACTTCAGAACACAAAACTTGACGAAACCTCGTGAGATCGATTAGTTTAATGGACAATCCAAATACATTAGGTAATGTTAAAAATTGATTCATATTTCATTATTACATAATAGGTAGTGTATTCTAACTTCTCCATGGCTTATACCCCCCCTATACAATCAATAGCATCATCAATATAAGCAAACTATGCAAGCAAAAAACAAAATACGTCTGAAACAGAACTGTTTGTAAAGCTCTGTAGCAAAACCATAGTTCTGTAACTCCAAAAATTCTGAAAAATTAGGACACATGGGTAGTTTGCATACCAGTACTTTGTAAAACATTCACATCAAAAATATGTTCCAATAAAATTAGAGAATTTTTGTACTGGACACAAAAGTTTCCATTTTTGCATCGTACCAATTCTACTATCTTCGAAATCACCCCACATGCTTTACTTGTCACAAGCAATAATTAAATTAGTAATAATTATGTCAACACAAAAAACATAAAGTAAAAAAAACATTTCAAGATAACTATTGGGTTGCCTTCCAACAAGCGCTAATGTTTTATACCCCTAGCTAGGCATAATGCATAGTATCAAGTAATGTCAATAATAGCACCTATAGTTCGTAAGAAAGTCCTACCGAGTATAATAGAACAAGACGTATTGCATTCAGTATCAAGCACAATGAATAACATCACTTATTCTACCCAATGTTTTCTTAATAGTAGAATCCGCTGGATGCAAGTTAAGGGAACTTTCATTTATATCGGTGAGACCAAGCACATGAAATAGAG
This sequence comes from Hordeum marinum, assembly GCA_022496015.1. Lineage (NCBI taxonomy): Eukaryota > Viridiplantae > Streptophyta > Magnoliopsida > Poales > Poaceae > Hordeum > Hordeum marinum. The sequence continues at coordinate 300,001,756 of CM039674.1, read as the reverse complement.
ATTTTGGTATTGTAGAAACACAAGCACCAAGGTCACATAAAGCGTTGAATTCACAATATTTAAGCTTAATATTAATAGTAGGTTTCCATTCACCATGAAACTTTGCATGTATTGAAATCTCTAACTCAAGTTTCTCGTCGTGATCTTTTATCATAGCTTCTACGATATGTTTAGTAAAAGATTTATTTTGTTCATAAGCATCTGGTGAGCTAATCATGGATTACAACAAGGAAATAATTCAACCAAAGAACAGCTTTCATAATTAAAGTCATTGTAATCCAAAGTAGTGGGTGCATCACTTTTTGAAGTTTTGACCTCTCCAAACCCATTTTTTTCATTTTGATCAATAAGATCATCACCCTTCGAACAAACGGGACACCTTCCAGCTAAAGTTAACTCATCTAAAGTCCCTTTAGCTCCAATTTTTAGATTAGTAAATAAACAGTCAATAGGAGAAACACCAATCATCTTAACATCTTCATCATGATTACGATAAAAACTGGGAGGAATCGTTTTTTCTAGAAATTCTCGCTTAGCTCTCAACCTAGTGGTTATCCCCTTACTTCTATTAATAGATATTTGAATGGATTTAATAGACTCATTAATATCATGATTGGGTGGAAAAGTTTTACTTTTAAGAGTTCCCACATCATGAGCAGTCCTATCCATGTAATTTTTCTTGCCATATTGTTAACTTTATGTAATTTTTCCTCTACCACAGTATTGAAAATATTTTGAGAACTAATAGATTCTTTAATTGTGTTCTCAAGATCATAGGGCATCCTAATATTGTTATTGGAAGAATTACCATAAGAATTACCATATGAATTGCCATAATTATTAGAGGAATTACCGGGATACGGTCTAGGATTGAAGTTAGCTCTATAAGCATTCACTACCGCAGGATGCTGCTAACGTGACACTACAATTAGAGACCCTTCGATGAAACTGTATGGGATGCATGAATCGCAAACAGTATAGTTCAAGCTCCATCTCCAATGGCATGAACTGTGTGCCATGGAGGATCCATCAAATATGATTCAGAAAATATTTGTGTGTATGATCTACGGTAGACAGTTGACTTTAAGAACTGTTTGTGATGAGGTGAAATGGCACAAATGGTTAATCAAACATAAATGTGTGTGATGTACGGAAAATAGGACCCTCAAATGAGCTGTTTGCAATGTTACGGAAGAACACAAATGGTTCGGCATAACAAGGTGTGTATGATAGGCTGCAAACAGTTCGGTAATCAGAACTATTTGCTATAATTTTGGACAACACATACAATTTGTAGTTCTGAATTGTGTGCTCGACAGGGCACACAATTCATGAAACCAAATGTGTGTGATATTGTGAATGATCGCTAACGAATGTGTATTCCTAACCGTGTGCAATGAGATTGAGAGGGTAGACAGAGTTAAGGAATAAATATGAGCAAAAGACAACAGATTTAAGGATTACAATCTGTTTTACTTGTTCTTGTTGTTGTTAGATAGCCCCGCACCATTATCTTGACGTGGACGCTTCTTGCCACTGAGCGTTGGATTTTCATCGCCATCGTTGATGTCCTCGTCGTCGTCCTCCTCGATCGACCATTCCTCCTCCTCCTCCTCATCGTCGTCTTCTTCGTCCTTCAGTGGCTCCTCCTCGTCTTGTTCCTTATTCGACCGTTCCTCATCCTCATATTCATTGCCATCTTCTTCGGCCTTCGACGGATCCTCGTCCATCTGGTTGTTGTTCGATGACTCCGACGATCCTAACCCTTCCATGAGCTGGATAAAACGGAGATCAAGGCTTGATGCCGGACTCAGGGAAAACAAGCGCGATGATTCTGTGGTAGACTCCAGATAGGCGGAATTGCCATCCTAATTGTCACTTGACATTGCTACGCTATGTAATTAAACAACTCACGACAAAGCCAGATTGGAGAGTGCGTGGAAGTGTAGAGTGGCTGGCTGGGACGACGAAGATAGTGGCAACTAAAGTGCGGTGTGAATACAAGAGGAATGGCAATTGATGTGGGGGATTGGCAGATTATATTGGCGCCTTGCCAGGCGGTTAGAATTCCGATATAATCAACCACAATTGTGTGCACCCGGCCCGTCGCTCTAAATTCCCGATATTGGGCAGTTTTCAATATGCCAAATGTTTCACAAGTGTACATTTTAGGAGTTCACGCGGTTTGCTAGATGCATTGTTTAACTACCCACATGCTTATATGAAACACAACGGTGGTGAAATAGAAAGCATTTAACAGAAGACAGTTGCTAAGCAATAGATGAGCTCTGATTATTGATGTAGCCATTAATAATCAAACGAAACCCCTAATGATCATTGCAAACAACGCATAGAAGATGGCTAATGAGGCAACTACAACTACACATGCTAGTTCCTTCTTGTCTCTTGCTTTCATCTGTTGCATGTAAATGATTCTTTCTTGCTTCATCGTAGTGATTGTACACTCCAGATTAGTCAGTTTCTTCTCCGACTTTGCGTTATCTTCTGCAAGATTGGTGATAACACTCTGAGCCCTACCATGCCATTCATCATCTAGCCAGTTAACAAAGGCACAAGCCTCATATCCCTGCGAATGTTAAATAATCAGGATGAGTGGGGGCATTAACTGAACTTAAGGGATGAACTTATCACTAACCTCTGAGGGCCAACCAAGAAACCGTCTACCAATGTTGAATCCCTCCATGCATACACGTCGAGCGGGAGTGTGTCCGTGCACACAACTCAGCTTTTGGTACTTCTTGCTGGTGCAAAACTCAAAATCAAACTCATGTTGAGGGAGTCTGCTGGAGTCGAACTCTGAATCCGGCATTTGACCGGTTTCATGTGTGTGTGTGTGGGGGGGGGGGGGGGAGGACCGAGCGAGCTCCTTGATCTAGTCATGCTAAAAAGATGAGGAATGATTGGGACCTGACAAGACGATTCGGATCTGTAGTACACTGGCCTCCTAGTGACCTTAGGTGAATGCTTGGTGGTGATCTTTGTCGTGGTTGCACCGCCAATGGCGCTGCCAAGAGCGACTATACGAACAAGTGCAACCGCACTGAAACTATCAGCACCACTCGTTCGTATTTCCCTAATGTCAGTGCCACGCTAGGGAATCTGGGTGCTAGGGATTTCAAAGCTATTTAGGGATTTGGGGAAGACGGGGAAACTATGGGGATCTGATGGTAATGGTCGGGGGAACTATTTATCGCATTCTGTTGTATATGACACATGGTTTTCCAAATAAAATCATGTGAGATGGAAATGTGCGTGATACACGGTTAACATGACTGTTTGTGATGTGCTTCCGGGTACATATAGGTGCGACAAATAACCGCTCTTCAGAAACCCCGAAAAAACGTTATGCTAATAGAGATGTCGGCGGCGACTGAGACAACGACTCACAGATAGGAGGTCAATCCCTAATCGGTCGGCGGTGTCGGCGTTATAGGGAGCCCATCCTTAGTCGGTCGACGGTGCAGCATGACAAAAGGCCAATCCTCGATCGGCGGCGGGAGATATAGGAGGATCTCCATCCTCGTGGTCGGCACCGGCGTCATTGTAGCACGTCCCTCATGGTTGTAGGCGGGATAGTGGAGCCTGGACAACAGGCGGGCCCCCCGCTAAGCTCTACTTCTTGACCCTGATGTCTCGCCATGCTGCTGCTAATTAATTAAGGTATTCTTTTCCTTGAGTGACCTAATTAAGGTATTAAATTCATATAATGGCACTACTGATGATGTGTGTAAATTGTCTGGTTGACTAGTGTCATTGCACGATTGGGTAACATTATGCAGTGCCCTTCATAAATTATGAAAATAAAATCTTGTGATTTATTCACCCATATTTGTGCATCCATTAAGCATGCAATGTGTGCAGATGGAAGGATCTAAATGGATGGGGGATCGAACAAGCTCAAGGTATAGGGATGGTGTGAAGGAGTTCATAGCTTTGGCTGAACGGACAAAGAAGAGAATTTGCAAAGATATTACGTCCTCTATCCATGCAAGTATTGTAGCAATATGGTGTCACTTGCAATTGATGAGGTTGAGTTACACTTATACAAAAGGGATTCATGGGTGGATACACAAGATGGACTAAACACGGTGAAGAGACAGTTATGGATGAAGGTAATAACCTGCCTGTCGGCAAGGTGCCAAACGCCGATTAGAGTCACAATGGTGATGAATTAAACGGCAGGGCTCAGACGTAAAGCTACATAGAGAAGACTGGCATGCCAAAAAAACCAAAGAAAAAACAAGAGTGTAATGCAGACAACACCGACCTTGATGATATGCCAGATTTTGCTAATATGATTGTAGATTTCTATGGCCCAAGAAAGATATAGCCGGGTACAAGGAGCTGCCAAGCATTAATGAGGCCTCCAAGAAAGATTTGTATCCAGGTTGCAAAAAGAAATATTCCAAGTTGACTATAAAACTGACGCTTCTTGGATTTAAAGCAGAAAACAGTCTATCAAACAAGGCCTTCACATAGTTGTTGAATCTTTTCAAAGACATTCTTCCAGAAGATAATGTGCTCCCCAAAAGCACGAACGAAGCAAAGAAAATTGCTTGTCCATTGGAACTTGAAGTCCAGAAGATACACACTTGTGTGAATGATTGTATGTTGTACCGCGGTGACTACAAAGATTTGCATTCATGTCACAGATGCAAGCACGCACGATACAACCACATGAGAACAAATGGCAAGTACAAAATGGCCGAAGAGACCGAGACAGGAATCCCATTCAAGGTTGTTTGGTACTTGCCTATAATTCCAAGGTTGTAGCGTTTGTTTGCAAACCCTAGAGAGGCAAAGAGGTTGTGGTGGCATCATGATGAGCGAACTGCGGATAAATATATGAGGCACTCAAAAAATGGGGCTCAGTGGGAACAATTCGCTAACAGGTTTAATTTTTTTGCAAGGGATCCTACAAATATATGGCTAGGGGAGTGTACTGATGGATTTAATCCATTTGGCGATATGAACACCGAACACAACATTTGGTCAGTGCTTTTGTGCATATATAACCTTCCTCATTTGTTGTGTATGAAGAAAAATTATGTCATGATGTCGATGATTATCCAAGGCTCGAAGCAACCTGGAAATTATATCGACATTTATTTCCAAATATTGGTAGAAGAACTGCAGACATTGTGGAGGTCTGGTGTGAACTGTTAAGATGCCTATGCAAAGGAGTTTTCCCGGCTACATGTGTTGTTGCTGCACACCATTCAAGATATGCCGGCATTAGGAAACAATTTGGAGCAGAAAACAAATGGACCAGTAGGATGTGTCACATGCATGGATAGGACAGTGAGAATATTTCTTTCCAACTCGCGCAAAACCGTATATTTGCGTCGTCATAGGTTCTTATGGAAAAATCACCCTTACCGAAAAATGATAGCTTAGTTTGATGGTACATTGGAGAAAGGAATGGACCCAATACCCTATGATGGGAAATTAGTTCACATCATGGTTAAACAAATTAAAGTTGTGCTTGGAAAGGGATCTGGTTCGACGTCAAAAATAACAACCAGGGAACAAGTGTTTAAGAAGAAATCAGTGTTTTGGGAATTACCTTACTCAGAGTTTCTAAGTGTACGTAACTGCATTGATGTCTCTCACGTAGAGAAGGATGTCTGAAAAAGAATCCTTGGTACTCCGCTCAAGATTAAAGGTAAAATAAAGGATGGTGACAGTGCATGATTCTATATGCTTGGTGATCAATCAGAACACATGAATGAAGCAGAAGATGATGACAAATTGCTCCACCAATACCAGAGTTACAATTTCACTGTAGCATAAGTAAAAGAGTTCTTCATATTTTTGTTGTCCATTAAGACAACCTCTTCCTACTTAGCTTGGGTAAAAAGAAGTTGTATCACATGAAGTCACATGATTGCCACGTAATGTGGACACAAATCCTCCCGATGGCCATAAGGAATATGATGGACATAAACATAAGAAACACATTGATTGATATCCGTGATTTCTTCAACAAACTATGGCAGAAGGTGGTAGTTGTTGAAGAGCTGGATAATATGCAAGATGATATTGCAAGGATATTTTCAAACTTAGAGATGTTCTTCCCACTGTCATTCTTCGATGTCATGGTCTATCTCATCGTGCACCTTGTGGACGAGATAAAGTATTGTGGTCCTGTGTTTCTTCGCAACATGTATCCCTTCGAGCGGTACATGGGAATATTGAAGAGCTGTTGTCGGAACTGATGTCATCCAGAGGCAAGCATCCTATAAGGTTATACCATGGAGGAGGTGGTTGAGTTTTGCACAGAATACATGAAACTTAGACCTATAGGTGTGCCCCTCTCACGCCATGAGGGAAGGATGGCTGGTAAGATGGTCCTTGCTGGCTTGCATGTTTGTGCACCTAGAGATTTGGCCGATCAAACTCATTTGATGGTACTTCTTAATGGCCTGATACTCGAAGCTTATGTTGCAGAACACATGGAAGAGATACGACGAAGCAACTTACCCAATGCGATGTCACCAGTTGGCGAGAGAAATGCACACAATAATGACTATGTAAGATGGCTGAAGGATCGTTTGGCAAGTGGATCTGATCAAGACCTTGCAATTTGGTTGGCACAAAAGCCATCAACAATGATTATGAAGTACCAAGCGTACAACATAAATGGCAACACATTCTACACTGAGGAATGTGATGCTAAGACGTCATATCAAAACATCTCTGTTCAAATAGAATGCCTAACTGTAGAGGAAGATGATAAACAGGTATACTATGGAACCACTGAAGAGATTTGGGAGCTTAACTATGTGCAAATGAAGGTGGCATTATTCAAGGGCACATGGGTCCTTCTAAGTAGCCTAAAGTTTGATGCTTGCGGCAGGAAGACATATGTTGACCGCCGATTTATGGCATGTCACAAGGACCCATTTATTCTTGCCAGCGATGCTACCCAGATTTTTTTGTGCTAGACCAGTTGCATACGCACTACCATGTAGTGATGTATGGGAATAGGAGGGTAGTAGGCGTCGAGAATGTTGGTGATGTGGATTAGTACAATCAATATGATGAGTTGCCACCTGAGGGGCCACGTGACTTAAAAGAGAAGAAGCATAAAATCATCAGAAATCCTAAGTTCATTAGGGGTCAACCTATTGGTCATGATCACCCCATGTACATGGGAATTGATTGAAAAAACTAATCATTATGTCTACTGTACTGAATTGTTGCATGTACTGAATCGTGAGCGATGTGTATTGAGTTCGTTCTGTATAAGTTTGGCATGTACTGTATTGTGAGGTATGCACGGCCTTCTGTTGATCAAGATTAATATGTTGTCACCTGTAGCAATGAATTTGAAATATTAATGATAATTTACCCTATAGCTAGAATTCTCAGTTCATCTCACTCCGGTATGTATGAAGAGAACATGTGAAGTTTGGTTTACCAATTGCACACCTAATGCACGGAAAGTGAGTCGTGCTTTCTCATTGGCCAAAACCAAAGCTACACGGATAATACGTCCGCAGCATAGGATTCACCCAAATCGAACGATGGTCCTTGTCCCTCTCGCCAACACACGTTGAAGTTGGGATTCGATTTATATGCACTAAATGACCAATAGATGCAAAAATACCTTAAATATAGCAAGCGAGCCTAGAAATGCGCGAAAAATCAAACCTGTCAAATAATGATGATTGACTACTGTGGGATAAAATTTGGAGGAGAGGCGATGAAGACACCGTATATTGGAGTTCGATTTTCCACTTCTCCCGTTGGAACTACGATCCTTCTACTCAGATGCTATGGTTTCCAATTAGCGATAATCATATCTTGTGCCAAATTTTAGCAATTTTTTTACACGGTGTCTCGAGATCATGCCACGATGACCCACCGACTTCCTAGATTTTCTGAGTCCATCTACATTTCCAATGATTAAATTACTGACATTTATTTAGGTGGACACATCTCCCATCGAAATGCTTGACAATTCTTCTCATTCGTTGCACAATGATGAAAATCACACAAAATGAAACACACATGATTTGTAAGAGATTCTATGCCACCATCCACATGTAATTCATGTTAGGATTTTTATTTATAAAAACTAAGTAACATGGTAACTGCAAATTATAACTTAGATATAGCAAACGAGACATGTAATCCACCAAAAGATCAATATTAAGAGGACAATGATGTTTGCATACCGTAGGGAAAACCAAGGCAAAAGGATGAGGTTGACACCAATTGGAGTCTGAACAACTCTAGTTTTCATAAACAACGATCCTTTGTGTGAGATGCATTCATTTTCAAAGGGCAGGCCATCACAACTTCCGCCAGACATTACCAATTTTTCCGACGGGGTCTTCACATCATGCCATAGTGACACACCCATTTTTTAATTTTCGTAATAGATCTGCATTTCCTCCAACTAAATTACTAACAAAACACATGTTGGTGGAAAAAATGTGTTCAAATTAACAAACAAGTCATGAAATATGGCCGAAAATCAATATAAGGGATAATAGTTGATTGTCTATGGATGAAAATAATTCGAGGTGAAATGATGAAGTCCCAAATTCATTTGAAATGAAAATATGACTATAGTGCAATAACAAATATCACACGGTTCATTCACTGAACAATGTGCTTTATAAACCGCAGCCTATGAGACCTAATGCACGCAAAGTGAGTCCTGCTTTCTGATTGGACAAAACCCAAACCACACGGATCATAAGTCTGCACCATTGGATTCACCCAGATCAAACAGTAGTTCTTATACCTCTCGTCAACACATGCTTTTGAATTTGCGATTTGATTTATATGCAATAAATGCCCTGTAAATGATAAAAAATGCTGAAAAATATCGAACGAGCCCATAAGTGCGCCAGAAAATCAAACCTGGCGTATAATTATGATTGACTACAATCAGATAAAAATGGTCAAAGAGACAATGAGGACACTGTCGATTGGAGTTCCATTTGCCAATTCTGTCGTTGGAACAATGATCATTCTAGTGCGATGCAACGGTTTTCAAGGAGCGATCATCATAACTTGTGCAAAAATTTACCGAAAGTTTTCCACGGTGTCTCGAGATCACACCACGATGACACACCAATTTTCATAATTTTTTGAGTCTATTTTGCATTTCTTGTAATTAAATTATGGACATTTATGCATCTCCCATCTGAAATGTTTGAAAATTCCTCTTATTCCTTGCACTGACCAAAATCTTGTAAAACTGACACACAAATGATTTGTAGGAGAATCTTTGCCAGCATCCACACGTAATTCATGTTCGGATTTTATTTATGCACTAATGCATGGTAAAAGAAAAAAATGCCTTATATATAGCAAACGAGCCATGTAGTCCACCAGAAGATCAACAATAGGAGTACAATAATGTTTGTGTACCATGGGAAAATCGAGGCGAAAGGATGAGGTAGACACCGATTGGATAGTCCGAAATGCCAACTCTACATTTGGAAACCATGATCCTTTGGGTGAGATGCCTAGGTTTTCAAAGGGCCGTACATCACAACTTCCGCCAGAAATTACCATTTTTTCCCACGGGGTATTCACATCATGCCATGGTGACACACCCATTTTCGTTATTTTCGGAATACATCTGCATTTCCTCCAATTAAATTACTAACAAGCCCAATGTTGGTGGAATACGTCTTAAAATTAGCAATCAAGTCATGAAATGCGGCCTAGAATCAATACAGGGGTAAATAGGTGTTTGTATGCCGATGAAATTAATTCGAGGTGAAATGATGAAGTCACTAATTCATTTGAAATAAAATACGATTGTTGTGCATAAACAGACAACACACAGTTCATTAACTAATACCGTATCCTTTCTAAACCGTGGCCGATGACACCTAATGCGCGCAAAGTGAGTCCTGCGTTCTAATTGGCCAAAACACAAACAACACAGATCGTACGTATGCACCGTAGGATTCACCAAGATCGACAAAAGTCCTTAAACCTCTCGTCAACACATGTTATTGAAGTTGGGATTTGATTTATATGCAATAAATACCCCATAAATGATAAAAATGCGGAAAATATCAAACGAGCCCATAATGCGCCAGAAAATCAAACCTGGCGTATAATTATGATTAACTACTATCAAATAAAAATGGTCGAAGAGGCGATGAAGGCACCGTCGATTGGAGTTCGATTTGCCACTTCTCCCTCTGGAACTATGATCCTTCTGGTGAGATGCAACAGTTTCCAAGGAGTGATGAACGTAAATTCTGCAAAAATTTACCAAATTCCCATGGTGTCTCAAGATCACGCCACGATGACACACAGATTTTTGTGATATTTTGAGTCCATTTTGCATTTCCTGTAACTAAATTACAGAGATTTACGCATATCCCATCTGAAATGTTTGAAAATTCCTCTTTTTCTTGCACTATGACAAAAATCACACAAATTTGACACACAAATGATTTGTAAGAGATTATTTTCCAGCATCCACATGTAATTCATGTTGGGATTTATTTATGCACTAATGCATGGTAAAAGTAAAAAAATGCCTTAGATATAGCACACAAGCCATGTAATCCACAAGAAGATCACCGTGTGTGTGCACCATGGGAAAAATCTAGGCAAAAGGATGAGGTAGACACCGATCGGAGAGTTTAAAGTGTCAACTCTACATTTGGAAACTATGATCCTTCCCCTAAGATGCCTAGGTTTTCAAAGGGCCATACATCACAAGTTTGGCCAAACATTACCAATTTTTTCCACGACACATCATGCCACGGTGACACACCCATTTTCATGATTTTGGACTCCATCTGCATTTCCTCCAATTAAATAACTAACAAGCCCAATGTTGGTGAACAAATGTCTTAATATTAGCAATCAAGTCATGAAATGGGGCCCAAAATCGATACATGGGTTAATGGGTGATTGTATGCCGATGAAATTAATTTGAGGCAAATGATGAAGTCACTAATTCATTTGAAATGAAAATATGATTCTTGTGCATAAACAAACAACACACAGTTCATTCACAAATAGCGTCTGCTTTCTAAACCGTGGCCGATGACACCTCATGCTCACAAAGTGAGTCGTGCGTTCTGATTGGCCAAAACCCAAACCACACGGATTGTATGTCGGCACCGTATAATTCATCTAGATCGAATGACGGTCCTTAAACCTCTTGATGAGGATATGTACCTAGGGTAGGGTCCTAGGCAAGGCCTACATACCCTACCTAAGGACACTGCATGGGAGGACTTGAAGATCAAGCATGAACTTCCGAGTGGATTCCTGGAGACGTTGAAAGTCAGTCGACAGATATCCACTCGGAGACTCATTCCTTCACTCGGCAGTCGCATGTCACTCGAAAGACCTCGCTTTCATTCGAAGCCCGAAGACCAGGAGCCACCATCAAGAGCCCAACGGGCACACGTTGGTTCAATTGTCATTAGTAGCTTTTATTACGTACGTTACCAGTAACGGAAAACTTTAACCCCACAATCGGACCCTTAGATGCTAGGTAATTATGAGGGGCAGCGAACTCTATATAAGCCGCCCCTCCCCTCCTGCACAAGGGTTCGCAACCATTGTAATCTCTATATTCCACATGACATAAGCTCCCAAGCACTGACACGTAGGGCTGTTACCTCCACGAGAGGGGCCTGAACTCATACATTCGCGTGTACATCGTCGCCGTAGCTAGGACTCTGCCCTCTCCTTTCGTACCCCTACCATCTACTGTTGGGCTCATTCCCACGACAATTGGCACCCACAGTGGGGCAGGCGTCTAAGCGACTTTTGGCGAGGTTGCATTTTTCATCCTTCGACATGTCTGCCGGCGGTGTTTTTGCTCTGGGCCACGAGATCCGTTTCGGAGCGCTCACCTTCATCGCTGACGATTCGGCATGGCTCCAGGAAGCGCCTCTCGATGTTGAGGCACTCCCGATCCACGGGGCCACGCACTTCCGCGTGAGTTCCTACGGCGTGTTGCTGCGTCAGCCTTCGACTCCTTACTCGTCGACGTCCCTCGCTGTTCGCGGTCGCAAGAAGTCCGGCCGCTCACGACTTCAGCGTTGGGTCAAACACGAAGTGGCGCGTCAAACTTCTTCGCAGATTGCAGCACTCAAGCCCACTGAGTCCCTTCACATCGTGTTTGAGTTAGATTCCGATCCGTCCGACATGATCCCACAACAGAGGTCTTGATGACGGACTCTCATCAAAGTTCACCGCCTAACTGTGGCCATGGTAGGCACAAGGCGGGAGATCCGTCGAAAGAGCAACCGCACCGCAAGGAGGAGGTTCTTCATACTCCCATTGTCGGTGCGACTGCCGAGGCCCAAGCTTTGGAGGCCGCGCGCATTCGTTTGGAAGAAGTCCAGGCAGAGCTTGACGAGCGTGCTCTCCAACGCCCGCCACGCCCCAGTCAACGTCAGCGACAGCTGTTTCCGACTAGATCTCATGACGACATTGAGGTATATCGAACTCCTATTTTAAACGTTGTTGTTGCTGCTAGGATAGCAGATTCCATTCAGCCATCCCGGTCAGAGGCTGGAAGAGGGCTGATGCAGATCAGAGCACTGTTAGATGCAGTGCAGCGTCATAATTCAGTAGTTTCTCAGTCCCGCAACAGGATACACATCAATTCACCCAGGGAAGAGACCGTTCAGTCGGCACACAACCCGGAATCACCCTTGCGCCGTCGGGGCGGCGGTTTCCGTGATGGGCAAGATAGAGATCAGTTTCGCCGCGAAGACCACCGTCGAGTGCCCACTCCTCCGCAGAGTGGTCCATATGCGCCCCGACACCAGGACGACAGGCGCTCCTTCGGTGATGAACAGAATGCGGGCTTTGATGCCCGCACCCTCCTTGTTCAGAAGCGGATCGACAGGGGCAAAGCATACAGAGAAGGACACGACAGAGATGTTTCGAGTGGAAGCTCAGCCGTGGTATCTGGTCCTGAATGTTTCAGCAGGGCCATACGTTCTGCAAAGATTCCCCCCAACTTCAGATTGGCGGCAGGAATTGGAAAGTTTTTTGGCGAATCAAAGCCGGAGACTTGGTTAGATGATTACCGAGTGGCTGTGCAAATTGGTGGCGGAAATGACAATGTTGCGATGAAGCACCTGTCCCTAATGTTGGATGGTTCAGCCCGAGCTTGGCTAAATCGCCTGGCTCCTTCTAGTATACATTGTTGCGAGGATCTTGGCCGAGTGTTTGTCTGAACCTTTGAGGGCACTTGCAAGCATCCGGCAGGTCTGGTTGACTTACAACACTGTGTCCAGAAGCCCAATGAAACTTTAAGGGATTATATTCAGCGATGGTCCATTCTGCATCATACAGTGGAGAATGTGTCGGAACACCAGGCTGTTTGTGCTTTCAAGGACGGTGTGAGATACAGAGAGCTATATCTGAAGTTTGGGCGGACGGGTGATATTTCACTTGGCAAGATGATGGAAATCGCCACTCGGTACGCCAATGGTGAGGAAGGAGACCGCCTCCGTAGCGGCAAAGGAAAGGCAGTTGTCAATGAGGCTGGCGGCAGCAACAATCGGAAACAGAAGCGAAAGGCTGAAGATCCAGTTCAGGCAGAAGCGCCATCACTGGCGACTCAACCGAAGAACAAGGGAAAAGCTAAAGCACAATATTCCCCCAAGAAAGGGAAAAATCAGTCAGGAACTGATATCATGGATCAGCCGTGTGTAATACACACGAGGAAAGATGTGGAAGGCAATCTGATTTGCCCAAGCACACCACTCGACAGTGTTGGACCTTATCCAGCAATTCAAGGGAGGACAACCGAGTGATAAATCTCCTGAGAAGGGAGATGAAGAAGAGGAAAAGAAAACAGTCCCAGATGTCACTGCTACACTCGTACTCTTTGCTGATGTCGAGAGCAAGAGCCATGTGAAACTCATCAACATGGCTGTGCCCGATACCCCCACCTACCTCAGATGGTCCCAATATGCTATCACATTTGACCAGATAGACCATCCTGCTCATGTGGCCACTCCGAGTCGATAGGCTCTAGTAGTAGATCCGGTGGTGCAGGGGACTCGACTTAGAAAGGTCCTCATGGACGACGACAGCGGCATGAACATTCTTTATGCGGATACCCTGAAAGGGATGAGCATTCCGATGTCCCGTCTAAGTGAGAGCAGCATGCAGTTTCACAGGGTCATCCCTCGAAAGAAGGCCAAGTCACTCGGCCAGATAGCATTGGATGTGGCATTCGGAGATGACAAAAATTTCCGAAAAAGAAACGTTGACATTTGAAGTCGTGGATTTCAAGAGTGCTTACCACGCCATTCTGGGTCGACCCACTTATGCACATTTCATGGCCCGACCATGTTATGTGTATCTCAAGTTGAAAATGCCAGGCCGTAAGGGCGTGATCACGGTCACGGGCAATCGATAGCGGGCTGAAGAATGCCTCCAGCAAGGCTCCAAGATCGCCGATCAATAGATGGCTATTGTAGAGTTGGAGGAGTACAAGAATACCGCCGACCCTGCCAATTTGCTCCGTGCAAAGAAGCTGGCTTCTGAGTCGGCATTTCAGTCGGCAGGGGAAGTGAAGAAGGTACACATCCACCCGACGGATCCAACTACTTCCACGACGAATATCTCAACAACACTCGACAGTAAATAGGAAGTCGAGCTCATCCAGTTCCTCCATGAGAACTGGGATATCTTTGCATGGAAGCCTGCTGACATGCCAGGGATTCCCAAGGAGCTATCTGAGCACTGTCTGCGAGTGGATCCGAAAGCCAAACCCATCAGGGAGCATTTGCGTCGCTCAACGGCGGAGAAGCACAAGGCAATCAGAGAAGAAGTGGCCCGTCTCTTGCAAGCCAAGTTCATTCGGGAGATTTACCACTCCGAGTGGCTCTAGAAAGTTGTGATGGTGCCAAAGAAAGATAAGTCGTTGCGCATGTGCATTGACTTCAAACATCTCAACAAGGTGTGCCCAAAAGATCATTTTCCGCTCCCCCGCATAGATCAAATTGTTGACTCAATAGAGGGGTGTGAGCGTTTATCGTTTTTGGATGCTTATTCTGGGTACCATCAGATCCGTCTGTATGGCCCGGACGAAATAAAGATAGCCTTCATCACCCCATTCGGGTGTTTTTGTTACATCACCATGCCTTTTGGTCTCAAGAATGCCGATGCTACTTTTATGCGCATGATTCAGAAATGTTTACTCGACCAGATCCCTCGGAATGTCGAGGCGTACTTGGACAATATAGTGGTCAAGTCCCGCAAAGGTTTCGACCTGCTGGCTGACTTGGCCGAGACATTCGCCAATCTGAGGTGATTAGACATAAATCTGAATCCGGCCAAATGTACTTTCGGTGTCCCTGGCGGCAAGTTGCTTGGTTTTCTCGTTTCCGAGCAAGGAATTGATGTCAACCCTGAGAAAATCAGCGCTATCACGCGTATGAAGACTCCCGTGCGAGTGCAAGACGTTCAGAACCTCATAGGTTGCTTGGCAGCATTGAGTCGATTCATTTCTTGTCTTGGTGAGAAGGCTCTGCCCTTATATCAGTTGATGAAGAAGTCCGACACGTTTGACTGGACTCCCGAAGCTGAAGCAGCATTTGTTGAGCTCAAAGCCCTGCTCTGCACCCAGCCGGTGCTTGCCGCTCCTGCCAGGAAAGAGCCCTGCTCCTGTACATCGCGGCCACAAATCAGGTCGTCAGTACAATACTGACTGTCGAGTGAGAAGAGGAGGATAAAGCTTATAAGGTTCAGCGGCCAGTTTATTATGTCTCGGAAGTATTGTCCCCCTAAAAGCAAAGATATCCACACTATTAGAAGCTAGTTTATGGTATTTACCTATCAACGAAGAAGGTGGCACATTATTTCCAAGACCACTCGATTTCAGTCGTCAGTGATGCTCCCTTATCCGAAATTTTCAATAATCGAGATGCATCAGGTCGAGTGGCTAAATGGGCAATCGAGCTTGGACACTTTGACATCAGATTCGAAGCCAAAAAAGCAATCAAGTCCCAAGCATTGGCGGATTTCATGTCCGAGTGGATTGAACAGCAACAGCCTATCCAAGTTCACTCGGCACATTGGATAATGTTCTTTGATGGCTCCAAAATGTTGAATGGGTGTGGTGCTGGGGTTGTCCTGATATCTCCTAGGGGCGACAAGCTCAGCTATGTCTTGCAAAGTCACTTCGATTCCTCCAACAATGAGGTAGAGTATGAAGCACTTTTGTACGAGTTGCGCATGGCTATCTCACTCGGTGTCAAGCGTTTGATGGTTTATGGCGACTCAGATTTGGTGGTGAATCAAGTGATGAAAGAGTGGGATGTTCAAAACCCCACTATGACTGGATACTACAAAGCAGTCCAAAAGTTAGAGAAGAAATTTGAAGGCCTGGAACTTCATCATGTTCCCCGACTGAAAAATCAAGCGGCTGATGAGTTGTCCAAGATTGGTTACTCTCGACGGCCTGTCCCCAGTGGTGTGTTCTTGGAGCACTTGCACAATCCTTCGGTTCAAGAAGATCCCTTCACCGAAGAGCCCCCACAAGCTTTGAGTTCCACTGACTCGACAGAAGTCGATGTCCCTGCAGTGATTGACCTGGTCATGGAAATTCTGGTTATCATTCCTGATTGGACCATGCCTTACATTGCCTATATCCTCAGACAAGAGCTCCCTGAAGATGAAACAAAGGCTCGACAGATTGTGCGCAGGTCCAAGGCTTTCATTGTGATGGGAGATCAGCTGTTCAGAGAGAGTGCGACTGGAGTCACCCAGCGCTGCATTTCCCCCGAGGTATGTCGAATGATTCTAGGCGAGATTCACTCGGGAACTTGCGGCCACCATGCATCTTCAAGGACGATTGTCGCTAAAGCATACCGAGCTGGTTTTTACTGGCCACGAGCTAATGAGATGGCTAAAGACATCATGGATCATTGTGATGTTTGCCAGTTCTATGCGAACCTGTCACACAAGCCGGCATCTGCTCTGAAGACAATTGCTCTTGCCTGGCCATTTGAGGTTTGGGGGCTCGACATAGTTGGCCCCTTTTGACCTGAAAAGGAGGATTCACTCACTTGTTGGTAGTAGTCAACAAATTCACCAAGTGGATCGAAGCCAAGCCAATCAAGAAACTGAACTCCCGTACGGTGGCCACGTTCATGAGAGAGATCATTTATCGATACGACATTCCGCACACCATCAGTACGGACAACGGCACTAATTTTGACTCGGAAGAATTCAGGAACTTCTGCAACTCCCAAGGCACCCGAGTGGATTATGCATCTGTTGCGCATCGTCAAACCAATGGGCAAGTTGAGCGAGCTAATGGTCTCATCCTGCAAGGTCTGAAGCCTCGTCTCATGTGAGATTTGGATCATGCCGGCGGAGCCTGGGTAACTGAGCTACCGTCTGTTTTGTGGGGTCTGAGGACAACGCCTATTCGATCGACTAGACGAACTCCTTTCTTCCTTGTCTATGGTGCTGAAGCCATATTGCAGAGTGACTTGGCCCACAATTCTCCTCGAGTAGAGCTGTATTCTGAGGCTAAAGCCGAGCAGGCCAGACAGGACGGTGTAGATCTTCTGGAGGAGGAACGAGAGATGGCTCTGATCCGGACTACTGCCTATTAGCAAGACCTACAGCGCTTCCATGCGAAGAATTTCAAGAGTCGGGCGTTTCACGAGGGAGACTTGGTGCTCCGAGTGAATCAACACCGACCTCACAAGCTTGCTCCTGCATGGGAAGGCCCTTTCGTCGTCACTGAGGTGCTAAACAATGGAGCTTATCATATTTACAATCTCATGAAGCAGATGGATGAGCCACGAGCCTGGAATGCATATCTGCTCCGGCGTTTTTATACTTGAGAAAAGAATCTTCTGATGTAATAAGAATCCTTCATCAATGCAATTCGCATTTCTGCAATATATATCGTTAGTTCCAATCATACAGTTACATTCTTGGGAATAATCCGAGTGACGAGCAATCCTCACACTCGGGGGCTTAGCTACGAACATGTTTCTCCTAAGTTAAAAACCCTGCTGGGTGGATAGCAGTCCATTCACTCGACGGGCTATTTGCGAATCCTTCTTCGCTTAGGTTCAAAGATACTCTCAGTGATGAGCAATCCTCACACTCGGGGGCTTAGTTGCGAAACATGTTTCGCCTAAGTTAAAAACCCTGTCGGGTGGATAGCAGTCCATTCACTCGACGGCCTATTGGCGAATCCGTCTTCGCTTAGGTTCAAAAATACTCCGAGTGATGAGCAATCCTCACACTCGGGGGCTTAGCTGCAAAACACGTTTCGCCTAAGTTAAAAACCTCATCGGGTGGATAGTAATCCATTCACTCGATAGCTTAGCCACGAATCAACATTCGCCTAAGTTCGAAAATACTCTGAGTGATGAGTAATCCTCACACTCATGGGCTTAGCTACGAAACACGTTTCGCCTAAGTTAGAAACCTCGTCGGGTGGATAGTAATCCATTCACTCGATAGCTTAGCTGCGAATCGACATTCGCCTAAGTTCGAAAATACTCCGAGTGATGAGTAATCCTCACACTCGGGGGCTTAGCTGCGAAACATGTTTCACCTAAGTTAAAAACCTCGTCGGGTGGATAGTAATCCATTCACTCGACAACTTAGCTGCGAATCGACATTCGCCTAAGTTCGAAAATACTCCGAGTGATGAGTAATCCTCACACTCGGGGGCTTAGCTGCGAAACATATTTCGCCTAAGTTAAAAACCTCGTCTGGTGGATAGTAATCCATTCACTCGACAACTTAGCTGCGAATCTCCATTCGCCTAAGTTCGAAAATACTCCGAGTGATGAGCAGTCCTCACACTCGGGGGCTTAGCTGCGAACACGCTTCACCTTAGTTAAAAACAAACTCAGTTGTACAGACCATTGAAAGCCAAATACGAATAAAATCCAAAGGGTAAACCATGGATAAACGTTTCGTACGGAAGCAAATGTGCTCATGCCTAAGGCCTGAATGATGTTTTAAGGGATACAATTCCACTCGATATACCGAGGCAAATATAAGTGTTTCTTTCAAATACCAAGTTTTTTAAACGGGAGACGGGCTGGCAGGCTCAACAAAAGTGTCGAAGTCGATGTCGTTGGCGATTCTGGTGGCTGCCTCAATGAAGGTTTCCATGAAGTCCTCAAACTGGAGTTTCTTCGTGTTTACCACCTGGATCTCCTTTAGCTTCTCCTCCCTCACGTCCCTGCAATGGACCCTGACGAGTGATAATGCCACGTCGGCCCCGCAACAAGCAGCAGATTTCTTCTAGGCTTGCACTCGACTGGGAAGTTCATTCAGGCGAACCATCATAGAGTGTCCTCAGCATGTCCTCGGGCCATCATAGAGGTCGAGATGAAGAGTGTCCTCGGGCCATAGCTTGTTGTCGATTCTCTCCATTGCAGATTTCAGTTGGACAATATATGCCTGGATGCCTTGGAGCCAGAAGTTGAGTCTCAGCATGTTCATGGCCACTGCATCGACAACTGGTGACTTGGTGGGATCCAGTTTGGGCTCAACCTCTTCTGTCTCCTTCTCAAAGTCTTGTCAAAATTCTGTTGAAGAATGGGGAATGAGAGGAGAATCGGTGAACTACGACCCTCAAAGATTTTGCAAACTTCAGTCGACAAGAAACACTCACCGTCGAGCAGAATATACATCTTCCTCGAGAATTCGCCCAAATGCTTCTCCAGGCCATTACACCATTTGCTCAGCTGCTCGACCTTTTTGACGAGGTCCGCATGCTCCTGCTTCAACTTGGTGTTCTCCTCCTCCAGCTTCTTAGTGGTCGCCAACTTCTGATCGGCAGCTTCAGTCTTGTCCTTGGCCACTCGTTGGGTGTCAGCAAGTGCCTTGTCCTTCTCCTCTAGCGCCTTCTTCCTGGGATCTAAAGAAACAACATTGTTGAGTCACGCTTGGAGTCGACGGTTTTCATTGCGTACGTCTGTTCGAGTGAGAGCACTCGGTTCAAAACATGAAGAGTGAAGAGGGGAATGCGGAAAGTCAACAGTAATTACCTCCCAAAGACTTCATCTCAGCATGCGCTCGCTCTAGAGCGTTGTTGGAGACCTCCAGATCCACTCGTAGCTGGTTCCTTTCATCCTCCACGTCCTTGTACTGCGTCCCAAGTTCGCAAGCCCTTTGGAACCAACAAAAGACAGGAATTCAATCGGCAAATGGTGCCTGGGACAGTCGATTGAGTTATGAACACCGACGAATGACTATCTTTCAACCTTGGAGCAACCTAAGAAGAATTCAAGGAAAAAATCCACTCGACATGTTGAGTGGCCCTGACCCTACGCATGCCGTAAACAAATCCAAAACTGTCTCTATTAAGACCCCTACCAGTGCAAGCACTCGATAGCAGTCTCAGGGACTACACTCAATGGGTGCACTAAGAGTGCCCCCACTGAGATGGTTAACTCTTGACCCGTCGAGTAACTCGTTTGAGAAAAAAACACTTGACATGTCGAGTGACTCTAGTACCATGTGTGCGACAAGTTTTCAAGCCCACTACTAATCGTCTGCGATTAACAGTAGCCTCGGGGACTACACTCAGTGGGTGGACTTAGTGTGCCCCCACTGGTTATTAAAACATTCGACAAGGTCAGCCCTGTCAGAATGCTCGACCCGTCGAGTGACGCGCCTCCCTGCTCTATGACGTTCAATCGATCCTTATGCAGCGTCATATCATGGTTTGTCAATAATCTCCATGAAACCTGCAAGGTAGCTACGGAGTGGCGCGATCCAAGGCGAAATGTATCCTACATACAATAAACTCTAAGACCCCCGCCGGTGCAAGCACTCGACATCGGTCTCGGGGCTACACCCAGTGGGTGCACTTAGCGTGCCCTCATTGGATTTGCCGATTCTCGATCAGTCGAGCGGCAGAAACATCCATCATTGGAATACCCATCACTTTGAGAAGTGCAGTCTATCCTTATGCAGCGTCATATCATGGTTTGTCCATAATATCCATGAAACCTAAAAAGTAACTGCGGAGTGGTGGGTACGACAAGCTCTAAGACCCCTGCCGATGCAAGCACTCAACAACAGTCTCGGGCACTACACCCAGTGGGTGCACTAAGAGTGCCCCCACTGAGATGGTTAACTCTCGATCCGTCGAGTAACTCGTCAGAAAAAAAACTCGACATGTCGAGTGACTCTAGTACCACGCGTACTATCGATCCCAATCCTACTTGACTTGGATCCGATCTATTCGAGTGGAGAAATTCCAAACATTCTACAATAACCACCCACTCGGTGTGCAGCAGCCAAGAAAAGACAGGAATTCAATAGGAAATGTACTTACAATCGAACTTACTCGGACATTGGTGCAGAGGGCTACGCTGATGTCGTAAGCCATCTTGCTGGCCTTGTACGCTTCCTTGGTTCTCAGCATGATCTTCTCCGCCTAGATCATGTCCTCCTTCGCAGCTCCGGTCTGATCTTCCGGAGTGCGATGCAGAGAGAAGGCCGTCAGAGGCAGGATTGGCGTAGTTGCTAGGTCAGCTGAGGCAGTCTAAGTGGGTCCGGTTGGAGTCGATGTCACAACGGTCGAGACAGCTAGAGGAGCATGCAACAGAGGTGCTGCGGGTTCAGCTCTGAGTCGCATCGAGCCGCCTATCCCCTCGGAGGACTCCGTAGTCGAGTGCTGAGGCGCCTGCGCTGATGAAGCTCTTCGGATGCGAGTGCGCGAAGTGTCCAAGTGCTCCTCGTCATCTTCCACCTGAATCACCTCTGCAACAACAATCGACAATGTTAACATGTGCATGTGTCGAGTCCCCTTTGGATAAATCAACAACTTACTAACCTCTATGAGAAGTGGCTGCATCAGCAGTGTCAATATCCATCGCCTCCCCTCCATCTCGAAGAAGGTGCACTAGTTGGGCGAAGAGATGGTGATAAAAGTGTAATATGGATGGTAGAAATATATTTTTATAATCTGAATAAATAAAAACAGCAAGGTAGCAAATAGTAAACAGGCACAAAAATGGTATTGCAATGCTTGAAAACAAGGCATAGGGTCTGTACTTTCGCTAGTACAATTTCTCAACAGTGCTAACATAGTTGGATCATATGATTATCCCTCAAAGTGCAATAAAGAATCACTCCGGAGTTCCTTTTAGCGGAGAACAAAAGATAGAAATTGTTTGTAGGGTACGAAACTACCTCAAAGCTATTCTTTTCGTTTAATCTATCCTAGAGTTCGTACTAGAATAACGCAAGCTATTCTTTCCGATCGATCTACTCAAGAGTTCGTACTAGAATAACACCAAAGCAAATTCATATTCATAATACTCAATCCACACAAAGAACTACAAGGGATCCCCAAAGTTTCTATCAGAGAAAAGATAATAAAAACGTGCATCAACCCCTATGCTTAGATTACCCCAATATCACCAAGGGAATCCGCAAGATGAGTGGTATAACGTATATCAAGTGAACCAATAAGATACCCCAATGTCACCTCAAGTATTCATACCGCAAGACATACATCATGTGTTCCCAAATCTAAACATTCAATCCGACATAACAAAACTTGAAAGGGTAAAGATTCAATTCATCACAATAAGAGTATAGAGGGGAGAAACATCATACGATCCATCTATATTAAACACATATAGATCACGAGAGAGAGATATTAAACACATATCTACTGGTACAAACCCTAAGCCCCGAGGGTGGACTACTCCCTCCTCATCGTGGTGGCCGCCGGGATGATGAAGATGGCCATCGGAGATGATTCCCCCCTCCGACAGGGTGTCGGAATGGGGTCTAGATTGGTTTTCGGTGGCTATAGAGCCTTGCGGCGGTGGAACTTCTGATCTAGGGCTCCCCCGAAGGGTTTCGGAATATTTGAGAATTTATAGTGCAAAGAAGCGGTGTGGGAGGCCATCGAGGTGGGCACAACCCACCTGGGCGCGCCTGGGCCTCCTGGCATGCCCTCGTGGGTTGTGCCCCCTGGAGGCACCCCCCAGGTGCAACTCTGGCCCATTGGTTTCCTTCTGGTAAAAAGAATCTCCAAAAAGTTTCGTGGAATTTGGACTCCGTTTGATATTGATTTCTTGGGATGTAAAAATAAAGCAAAAAACAGCAACTGGCGCTGGGCACTGGGTCAATAGTTTAGTCCCAAAAAATGATATAAACTTGCTATAAAATGATTGTAAAACATCCAAGAATGATAAAATAACAACATGAATACTTCAGAAATTATAGATACGTTGGATACGTATCATACGTCTGCATGACATGCAAAAGCTCACGGAGTGCCTTGCAGCCTTGAGTAGATTCATCTCTAGACTCGGTGAGAAGGCAATGCCTCTTTACCGATTGATGAACAAGTCCGATAGCTTTGAGTGGACTCCTGAAGTGAAATCCACATACGATGATCTCAAGGCCTTGCTTTCCACCCGTCTGGTGTTAGCTGCTCCGAGCAGCCGAGAGCCTTTGCTCTTGTACATCATGGCTACCAGACAAGTGGTCAGCACTGTCCTCACTGCGGAGTGCGGGGAATTGGGAAAAGAATTCATAGTGCAAAGACCCATCTATTACCTCTCAGAAGTCTTGACCCCTTACAAGCAAAGGTATCCACAATACCAGAAGCTGGTCTATGGTATTTACCACACTGTTAAGAAGGTGGCTCATTACTTCCAAGAGAACTCGGTCGGAAGTCCTGCATAAGAGAGATGCCACGGGCCGAGTGGCAAAATGGGCAATTGAGCTGCTCCCATTGGATATCAAGTTTGAAGCCAAGAAGGCAATCAAGTCTCAAGCGCTAGTGGAGTTTTTGGTCGAGTGGATAGAATAAGAACAGCCAGCCCCAAGTATACCCCAACCCTGGACCATGTTTTTTGATGGATCCAAGATGCTCCAAGGGTCCGGTGCCAGAGTGGTTCTCGTCTCTCCCAGGGGAGACTAAATGAGCTACGTCCTTCAAATTCACTTTGATTCGTCTAACAACGAGGCCGAATATGAAGCCCTCTTGTACAGGCTCTGAAATGGCCATCTCACTCGATATCCGATGTTTGATGATATTCGGTGACTTGGATCTCGTTGTCAATCAAGTGATGAAAGAATGGGATATCTAGAGTCTGACCATGACCTGGTACTGCAATGTAGCCAGGAAACTAGAGAATAACTTTGAAGGCTTGGAGCTGCATCACATACCTCGAGCGAAGAACCAGGTGGTAGACGACCTGGCTAAAATCGGTTCCACTCGGTGGGCCGTACTGAAAGGCATATTCCTTGAGCACCTGCACTCTCCCTCAGTCAAAGAAGATCCTTTCTCTAACGAGCCCCCGCAAGCAGTCGAACCGTTAAATCCTACTCAGGTTGACATTCCATCTGTAGTGGACGTTGTCCATGAAATGGTGGTAATCACTCCCGAGTGGACCCAACCTTACATATGACACTTTCTCCAGCAGGAGATCCCCGAAGACAAAGAAGAAGCCTGACGAATCGTCTGACGGTCTAAGTTCTTTGAAGTGATGGGAGAACAGTCATACAAGAAGAGCACTACAGGTGTAACTCATAAATGCATTTCCCAAAATGAAGGACTACAGATCTTGGACGAGATTCATTCGGGAACCTAAGGTCATTATTCATCCTCTCGAACATTGGTCGCAAAATCATTCCATGCGAATTTTTATTGGCCCCAAGCCAATGAGGCAATAAAGGATCTAGTCGACCTCTGTGTTGGATGTCCGTTTGATAAGAATCAGACACGCAAACCTGCATCCGCAGTGAAGACCATCCCGCTCACCTGGCCGTTTGTCGTGTGGGGTCTCAATATGATTGGCCCTCTATGGACCGGGTCATGTGGGTTTACCCACTTGCTAGAAGCAGTGGATAAGTTCAGCAAGTGGGTCGAAGCTAAGCCCATCCAAAGCTTAGATGCAATGACTGTCGTTAGTTTCATTCAACAGATTATCTTCAGATTTGGAGTTCCACATGATATCATCACTGACAACGGGAAAAATTACGACTCGGACGAATTCCGTGATTTTTTCTATTCCCAAGGCACTCTGTTGAACTATGCCTCTGTGGCTCATCCACAGTCGAATGGGCAAGCATAGAGAGTGAATGGGATGATTCTACAAGGATTGAAGCCCTAACTGATGAGGGATCTGGAGTACGCTGTAGGAACCTAGGTCGAAGAGCTACCGTATGTCCTACGGGGTATTCGGACAACCTCAAACCGATCAACCAAGCGCACTCCGTTCTTCATGGTATACGGATCTGAAGCCATCTTGCTGAGTGACGTACAACACAATGCTACCCGAGTGGAACTTTACAATGAAGCTGAATCAGAAGCGGCACGACAAGACAGGCTGGACCTCTTGGTAGAGGAGAGAGAGCTAGCTCTTGTCAAATTGGTGCTTTATCAACAAGACTTGAGGCGTTACCACGACAGATAGTTCAGGGGGCGGGCTTTCCAGGAAGGCGTCCTTGTCCTCCAGCTGGACCAACAAAGGCCACACAAGTTGGCGCCTCTATGGTAAGGCCCTTTCGCAGTATCCAAACCCTCAACAACGGAGCTTCTTGGTTGTATAACTTCACCATAGAAGCGGAAGAGCCCAAGACGTGGAACGTGGATCTGCTCCGCAAGTTCTACACTTAAAATAGAGAACACTCTGTCATTCCTCTAATGAGCTGCCGAGTGGCCTTGATGAATAAAAGCCTTTACTGTTCTTACCCTTTGCCAAAAGTTTTCACCTTTTTCACCCTAGTGATCCTTGTAACTTTCCTCAACCCAGTGGGTGCATGGATCGACTTAACGCAAACCTAATTTCGTTGAAGTTTAAAAACACTACGAGTGAGGACATTATCCACACTCGGGGGCTTAGCTATGAACCTGATTTTGCCTAAGTTTGAAACTACTCCGAGTGAGGACATCATCCACACTCAGGGGGCTTAGCTGCGAACCAAATTTCACCTAAGTTTAAAAACTACTCTGAGTGAGGACATTGCTCACACTCGGGGTCTTAGCCGCCAACCTGATTTCGCCTCATTGTAAAGCTACTCCGAGTGAGGACATCATCCACACTCAGGGGCTTAGTTGCGAACCTGATTTCGCATAGGTTTAAAAACTACTCTGAGTGAGGACATCATCCACACTCGGGGGCTTAGTCGCGAACCTGATTTCGCCATAGTTTGTAGACTACTACGAGTGGGTACATCATCGACACTCGGAAGATTATCTGTGAACTGATAGCCCACAAGTAGAGGGCATCGCAATAGTTTTCGAGGGTAGAGTATTCAACCCAAATTTATAGATTCAAACAAGGGGAGCCAAAGAATATTTACAAGTATTAGCAGTTGAGTTGTCAATGCAACCACACCTGGAGATTAAATATCTGTAGCAAAGTGATCAGTAGCACAGTAATACGATGATTTGATAACGGTGGTAACCGTAGTAGTAACGGTAACGGTGATAGTAAATGTTTTGTAGCAAGTGTGATAGTGACATCAAAAATAGTAACTTAGAAAGAACAATATGCTGAAAACTCGTAGGCATTGGGTGCCTAGAGACTATAACAAGCATTCAAATTACTTAGAACTCTAATAATTCAACCTATAAGCTCATTTACCTCAGCACCAAGAGTAGATAATTATTCAAAATATAGACCACTAAAGCAAAAACTAATTGGATTAATGGGGGAGTCACGTACCAAGAAGCAATCCCCCAAAACAGTTTTGGAATCGGAGCTTTGAGCAAGGAGATCGAAATCCACAGTTTTGAGAGCAAGAACACGAGAGTGAGAGCTATGGTGATATTTTTCTAGATGTAGAAGATCAGATGGGCTCAAGGTATACGTAAGAGGGGCCATGTGGGGCCCACAACCCACCAGGGTGCGCCTGGGGTTGCTGGCGCACATTGGTTTCTCGTGGGCACCAGGGGCACCCCCTCTCATGTTATTTGTACCAGAAATTTATAAATATTCAGAAAAAATGTATTGAAATTTCAGAACATTTTGAGAACTTCTGTTCTTGGCTCATTTTTTTATTGCATTGAGAAATCAGAAAATAGGATAGACATGGCATTTTATTTTATTTAACAAAGAAAATCATAAAACAAAAAGTGGGTACACAAGGTGGTGTCTACTGAATTCATCAACTTCATACCTCTCAAAACTGGTCCATTAATAAGGTTGATCAAGTCTTATTAACAAGCATTTTCGATTAGCATGAAACGCAAGAACTTCCATAAAAACACTAAGTTACCTCAACGGGGATATGCATATCCCCAACAATAAGTATGTCATATTTCTTTTTGGTGGTAGGTACAGGTAGTTGAAAACTTCCAATAGTGAATGTCGAAGATTTTTCAATAACATTAATACCATTGACTTGGAATTGTTTCTTTGAAAAATGCATTGTATGCTCATTACCATTCATATGAAAAGTGACCTTTATTTTATTGCAATCAATAACAGCCCCTACAGTATTCAAAAAGGGTCTACCAAGGATAATCGACATGTTTTCGTCCTCAGGCATTTCAAGTATAACAAAGTCTGTTAAGATAGTAACATTTGCAACAACAACGAGCACATCCTCAAAAATATTGATAGGTACGGCAGTTGATTTTCCAGCCATTTGCAACGATATTTCAGTTGGTGTGAATTTATTCAAATCAAGTCTTTTATATAAAGATACAGGTATAACACTAACACCAGCTCCCAAATCACACAAAGCAGTTTTGACATAATTTCTTTGATGGAGTTAGGTATAGTTGGCATTCCAGGATCTCCAAGTTTTTACGTAGTCCATCCTTAAAAGAATAACTAGCAAGCATGGTGGACATTTCAGCTTCAGGTGTTTTTCTTCTATTAGTGATGATGTCTTTCATGTATTTTGCATGAGGGGCCATCTTTAAGATATCAGTCAAGCGGGTTCGCAAAAGACTGGCTAAATCATTTCAGTAAAGCGTTAAAATTCTTCATCATCCTTTTTCTTAGAAGGTTTAGGTGTAAAGGTCATGGGTTTCTAAACCCGTCGCTCTCTTTCTTTACCATGTTTTCTAGCCACAAAATATCCTTTATAACATTGTTTATTTTTAGGTTGTGGGTTATCAAGATTAGCAGCAGGTTCTATTTCAACATCATCATCTGGTACTTCATCATTATTTGGTTGGATGTCCTCATGAATATCACCATCATTTTCATTATCACAAGGTGGATGTTCATTACCAGATTGAGTTTCAACATTAGAAATAGAGACATCATTATTATGTTCAGGAGGTTTTTCTTTCTTGGGTTCACTAGAGGTATGCAAAGTCCTATCATTTTTCTTTTTCTTTTTAGAAGGACTAGGTGCATCAAATTAATTCTTTGAGAGTCTTGTTCAATTCTTTTAGGGTGTCCCTCGGGATAAAGTAGGTCCCGTGTCATTTTGCCTCCTCTAGTTGCTACTCTAACAGCAAAATCTTTCATATTATTGTTCATTTCACTAAGCAATTCTCTTTGAGATTTAGCAACTTGTTCTAACTATGTTTGAACCATAGAGACATATGTTTCACTACACCTCTAACATCATTAGTAATTCTAAATAACAAGTCACTCAAGTGAGAAATCATATCAGAGTTATATTTCAATTGTTTTATAACATTTGCATTGAAGTCATCTTGTTTTTGAATGTATTTATCAAATTCATACAAGCACTGAGTGTGATGTCTATTGTAAGGGATGTCACCTTCATCAAACTTTAATAAAGAATTTACCTTCACCACCTATGGTGGTGGTGTGTCAAGACCATGTACTTCTTCGATAGCTGGTAAATTCTTAACATCCTCAGCTTTCATACCTTTTTCCTTCATACATTTCTTTGCCTCTTGCATATCTTTAGGACTAAGATATAATATACCCCTCTTCTTCGGATTGGGTTTAGGTTGTGATTTAGTAAGTGACGATTCATCATGATTCTTCAATATATTATGCAATAATTCCTCAGCTTGTTCAATAGTTCATTACCTAAAAACACAACCCGCACAACAATCTAGGAAGTCCCTAGAAGCATCGATTAGTCCATTATAGAAGATATCAAGTATTTCATTTTTCTTAAGAGGTTGATCAGGCAAAGCATTAAGAAATTGGATAAGCCCCCCAAGCTTGTGGATACTCTCTTCTTCAATTTACACAAAGTTAAATATTTCCTGTAAGGCAGCTTGTTTCTTATGAGCAAGAAAATATTTTTTATAGAAGTAGTAAATCATATCCTAGGGACCATGAACACTATCAAGATCAAGAGTATTATACCATATCTTAACATCACCCTTTAATGAGAACAGACATAATTTTAGGATATAGTAATAGCGAATTTTCTCATCATGAGCAAAAAGGGTGGCTATGTCATTTGGCTTAGTGATTTGTGTCACTACAGTTTCAGTTTCATAGCCATGGAAAGGATCTAATCCAACCAAAGTAATTAACTCTGGGTTAACAATGAATTCAAAATCCTTATCGGTAACAAAGATAGGTGAAGTAGCAAACTTAGGATCACATTTCATTCTAGCATTCAAAGATTTTTCTTTCAGTGTGCATAGTAATTTCGTTAGATCATCCCTATCATTGCAAGCAAGAAAGTCTCTAGCTGTATCCTCGTCCATAACATAACCCTCGGGTATCTTAGGCAATTCAAATCTAGGAGAGATAGGTCTAATAGGTGCTCCATAGTTCTCAGGTCCAAGGACTTCACCAGTTTCAGTAATCTGATCAGTTTCAATAATTTCATTCTCTTCAGCTCTAGCAATTTTTTTATCAAGAAATTCACCTAGTGGCACATTATCATCAGGCATGGTACTAGCATCATCATAAGCATCATTCATAGGAGAAGCATCATCATCAATAACTTGCGATATATTAGGATTAATACCATGTGGTGGTGTTGCAAGTCTACTCAAAACAGAAGGTGAATCAAGTGTAGAGTATGATGGCAAATCCTTACCTCCCCTCCTCTTAGGGGGAACGATCTTGGTTTTTGTATCCTTCAGATTCTTCATACTGATGAATTGATATAAATCCC
The DNA here is from genome assembly GCA_022496015.1 of Hordeum marinum. Lineage (NCBI taxonomy): Eukaryota > Viridiplantae > Streptophyta > Magnoliopsida > Poales > Poaceae > Hordeum > Hordeum marinum. The sequence goes on along the minus strand of CM039674.1, from coordinate 299,971,723 downwards.
AAGTGACTCAACAAATATAGCTATGATCCTGACAACGGCGCTAGAAAAAGGTCTTGATAACCCACAAGTATAGGGGATCACAACATTTTTCGAGGGTAGAGTATTCAATCCAAATTTATAGATCCAACATAAGGGGAGCCAAAGGATATTTGCAAGTATTAGCAGTTGAGTTGTCAATTCAACCACACCTGGAGATTAAATATCTGCAGCAATGTGATCAGTAGCATAATAATATGATAGTTTGATAGCAGTGGTAACATCAGTGGTAATAGTAACAATGATAGTAAATGTTTTGTAGCAAGTGTGATAGTGACATCAACAATAGTAACTTAGCAAGAACAATATGTTGAAAACTCGTAGGCATTGGATCGATGAATTTGTTGGATGATATTCATCATATAACAGTAATAACTTAGGGAGACATAGAACTTGCTCTAGTTTATAAATATAATGTAGGCATGTATTCCGTAAATAGTCAGACGTGCTTATGGAAAAGAACTTGCATGACATCTTTTGTCCTACCCTCCTATGGCAGCGGGGTCCATAAGGAAACTAAGATATATTAAGGCCTTGTTTTAATAGAGACCGGAACAGATCATTATCACATAGAGAAGACGTGAACTCCTCAAACTACGGTCATCTCCGGAAAGTATCCCAACTATTGTCACTTTGGGGTTTACGGATCATAACACGTAATAGGTGCATATGACTTGCAAGATCGGATCAAGAACATAGTTATAATGGTGAAAACATAAACTGTTCAGATCTCAAATCATGGCACTCGGGCCCTAGTGACAAGCATTAAGCATGGCAAAGTCATAGCAACATCAATGTCAGAACATAATGGATACTACGGATCAAGCTCTAACAAAACTAACTCGATTACATGATGAATCTCATCCAACTCCTCACCGACCAACGATCCTACGAAGGAATTACTCACTCTTGGTGGGGAGCATCATGGAATTGGCGATGGAGGGTTGGTGATGACCAAGACCGAGGATTCCCCTCTCCGCAGCTCCAAACGGGCTCCAGATCTGGCCTCCCGGTGAAAAACAGGAGGCTGTAGCGGCTCCATATCGTAAAACGCGATGACACTTCCTCTCCTATTTTTCTGCCAAAATAGGAATTTATACTGCTGGAATTAGGGTCAAAAGGAGCCCCGAGGGCCCCACAACACACCAAGGCGCGCATGGAGGGGATGTCGCGTCCTAGTGTCTTGTGTCCACCCAAGGCACCCCCTCCGGTGGTTCTTGGCTCCAATTTATTGTAAAATAATTGTCCGGAAAGTTTTCTCCAATTCCTAGAACTTTTATTTCTGCACAAAAACAACACCATGGTAGTTCTAATGGAAACAATGTTAGTCCAGGTTAGTTTCATTCAAATCATGCAAATTAGAGTCCAAAACAAGTGCAAAAGCATTAGGTAAAGTAGATACGATGGAGACGTATCACGAACCCGATTTCACCTAAGTTTAAAAACTATTCCAGGTGAACATATTGTCCACACTCGAGGGCTTAGTCGCAAACCTGATTTCACCTAAGTGCAAATCTACTCCGAGTGAGGACATCATCCACACTCCGAGGCTTAGCCGCGGACCTGATTTCACCTAAGTATAAAAACTACTCTAAGTGAGGACATCATCCACACTCGGGGGCTTATCCGCGAACCTAATCTCCCTAAGTATAAAAACTACTCGGAGTGAGGACATCATCCACACTAGGGGGCTTAGCCATGAGCCGGTTCTCGCCTAAGTATAAAAGCTACTTCGAGTGAGGACATCATCCACAATCAGGGACTTATAGGACAACCTTGTTTTGCCTAAGTATAAAAACTATTCTGAGTGAGGAAATCGTCCACACCCAGGGGCTTAGCCATGAGCCTGATCTTTCCTGTGTATAAAAACTAGTCTGAGTGAGGACATCATCCCCACTCGGAGGCTTAGTCCTAAACCTGGTTTCGCCTAAGTTAAAAACTACCCTGGGTGAGGACATCATCCTCACTCGGAGGCTTAGCTGTGAACCTGATTTCGCCTAAGTAAAAAACTATTCCTAGTGTGGACATCAACCTCACTTGGGGATAGGGCCGAATGCTCAAAGAATCAAATAAAGGCAATCAAACTGCATATGGTTCAAAGCAAAGGTGGAGGAAATCATGGACACTAGCTCACGTCAAATGTACGGTTACATAAACCACTCGGCATACCGAGGAAAACTTCATATGAACTTTTTCACCCAAGGATCACTCGGTGGTAGTCGGACCTGTTGCCTTAGTGAAGGTGTCGAGGTTGATGAAGTGTGCAATCCGAGTTGTAGATGCAAGGAATGTCTCCATAAAGTCTTCAATCTTGGCATTCTTCCTGTTGATGACCTTCAACAACTTCAACATCTCCTCATCTACGCCCCTGCAATGGACATGGACTAGTGAGAGGGTGATGTTGGCTCCAGCGCGAGCACCAGAATTCTTCCACGATTGCACTCGACAAGGTACGTCATGCTGACAGTTGATGAGAACATCCAAGTCACTCGAGAAGTCCTCCTCGAGGGCGACTTCTCGGTTGATGTCCTTAACAGTCATATGTAGGCCACTGAAGAAGACAGTCACTTCACCGACATGCTCCTCCAGTCAGAGAAGAGCAAGTTGATACTTCTCCAACGTATCTATAATTTTTTATTGTTCCATGTTGTTATATTATAAATCTTGGATGTTTTACAATAATTTTATAGCAACATTATATCATTTTTTTGGGACTAACCTATTGACATAGTGCCAAGTGTTAGGGGCTGTTTTTTGCTTGTTTTTTAATTCGCAGGATATCAATACCAAACAAAGCCCAAACACCGTGAAAAGTTTTGAAGATTTTTTTGGGCCAGAGGAGATCCAGTGGACCACATAAGTGCCAGAGAGGAGGGCCGAGGAGGCCACAAGACACTAGGGTGCGCCAAAGGCCCCTAGCGTGGCCTACTGTATTGTGCCCTCCTCGGGATGCCTCTCCACCGCCTATCAACTCTATAAATACCCAAATATTCCGAAAACCCTAGGGGAGTCGACGAAATACAATTCCAGCCGTCGCAAGTTCCAGAACTGCAAGATCCAATCTAACACCATCACGGAGCGGTGCATGATCTTCATGCGTGCCTCTCCGATGATGCGTGAGTAGTCCACCATAGACCTACGGGTCCGTAGGCAGAAGCTAGATGTCTTCCTCTCTCTCTCTTTTGATTCTCAATACAATGGTCTCTTGGAGATCCATTTGATGTAACGACTTTTTTTGGTGTGTTTGATGGGATCCGATGAATTTTGAGTTCATGACCAGTTTCTATCCATGAATATTATTTTAGTCTTCTTTGATCTCTTATATGCATCATTACTTATAGCCTTGTATTTCTTCTTCGAATATTTGGTTTAGTTTTGTCCAACTGGATCGATTTTTCTTGCCATGGGAAGAGCTGCTTTGTGATGGGTTCGATCTTGCGGTGTCCTCTCCGAGTGACAGAAGGGGCAGCGAGGCACTCATGTATCATTGCTATTAAGGATAACAAGATGGCGTCTATTACCACATGAATAGTTCTTGTCTACGTCATGTCATCATTCTTATTGCATTACTCTGTTTTTTCATGAACTTAATACACTAGATGCATGTTGGATAGCGGTCGATGTGTGGAGTAATAGTAGTAGATGCAGAATCGTTTCGGTCTACTTATCTTGGACGTGATGCCTATAAAATGTTCATGGCCTTGGATATCGTCATGATTATTTGATCTTATATCAATTGCCAAACCGCAAGTTGTTTACCCCCCGTGTGCTATACTCATGAGAGAAGCCACGAGTGAAACCTACGCCCCCCCGGGTCTACTTCTCCAACACATTGCTTTCCAATATATCTTTTTGCTGCTTTTGTTTTCAGATCTATTTATCCGAAAACCCAAAAATTCATTTCTGCACTTTTTATTTGATTCTTTTATTTTGTGTTATTGTGAGATCTATTTGCCCAACCTATTACAATCTAATCTATCTTTTTGATAGGCCACACGTGTGGGCAGATGGCAAGATGGTGCTTAATCACCTTCCTGGGGACACCGGGGATATCAGATGGTTGCCATGCAAACACATTGACATTCGCCCGGAGGAAGGCAACGAGCGCGCTTTCCTATTTGTCATCAAGGGTGGAACTTCTGGTGAAAGTACCTCCTGTACCATCCTCCTTGGCGGGCACCTTCTTGGTCTCTAGCAAAGCTGCCTTGGACTTCTTGCCCTTGCCGGTGGATCTCTCTGTCCCATCATCAACGGGAGCGTAACACCCCAAGGAGGTGCGCTTGCCGGAATGTGTTCCAGAGGCCTTGCCTATCTTGTTCCCCCCGGGAGCTTCAACGCCAGGAGCAAGTGCCTTGGCGACAGGTCCTGCAACGCCCCCTGGTAGAGTTGGTCGGTGCATATAAGTGCGCTTTTCTTAACGGAGTTGATCGTGATGACGCTCATCGGCCCGGGCATCTTCAGCACATTGTAAGCAAAGTGGGTGGCCGCCATGAACATGGCCATTGTTGGTCAACCAAGGATGCCGTTGTATGACAACGAGATCTTGGCGATGTCAAAAACGATCTTCTCTATTCGGAAATTGATATCACTACTAAATGTCACTGGCAGCGTGATCTTACCCTTTGGCTGAGTTCTCCCTGAGTTGACCCCTTTGAAAGCGCCTGTTGGCTCGAGATCTTCATCAGGAATTTTCAACCTTCAGGACATGAGGCGAGATCAGGTTTAGGCTGGCCCCACTATCGACTAGCAGCTTCATCACCTTGAGGTTGCCGATTGTTGGCAAAACCAACAACAGCAGGCACCCGACCGCAGTTATGCGATTAGGGTGATCCTCGGCGTCGAAGATGATAGGAGTGTTGAACCAGTTCAGGGGTTTCTGAGCACCGATAGAGGGCTCCGCCGCGTTAACCTCGCATGCCCACTGTTTAAGTTGGCGGTGAAAGGAATAGGACGAGGCACCTCCCTCGATGCACATCATCTCTGTAGCCTTCTGGAATTCATGCTCGCTCGACTCGTCGTCCTCTTCGATGTCATCATCATCACCCTCTTGCTTGTCGCGGCCGCACGTGGGCCGATCTTTTTGTTGCTTGGGCTTGCCGTGGCGACATCCTCGGCCAACGCGCTTCTTGCCGGATCCCTCAGCACCATCATGGCCTTTCTCCTTGTCTCGCCTCTCGTACTTGGCTTTTTGCTTCTCGGCAAGCTATTCAACTTGTCGGCAGTCTGGGAGATCATGGCCTTTGGTGCGATGGATCTTGCAATACTGCTTGCCGGAGCCTTCTGGCTTGTCAGCAGCCGCCATAGCATGACAGGAGGCGCACCCAACAACATCTTTGTTGAGGTCATCAACCTTTCCCTTCTGGGTGGTACTGGGGTTGCCCGATCCCTCGACAGCAAGCACGGCCTTGCCCTTGCACTTCTTGTTCCTCCGCCGGCTCTTCTTTGTCGGGGTGGCGGTGTCTTCATCTTCAGAGTCGACCCCTGCGCCAGCGTCTTCATCGGGGAGCCTCCTCCCTTCTTCAGCACGGGCACTTTTGGTCTGCCAGAGCATAAAGCTCGGCAATATCCCTGACCCTGTTCATCGCCAGCTCTTCCCGCATCCTGCGTTTGTGCACGTTCTGATGGAACGCGCTGATAACAGCGAAGGGATGAACGTTTGGTATGTTGTGGTGCATGCGGCTGAACCTTTGGATGTATTTGCGCAAAGTTTCGCCCTCCTACTGAGGGATGATGTGCAAATCGCTATCTTTACTAGGAGCTTGGTGGCCTTTGGTAAAGCCGCCAACAAACTCATGGCACAGGTCTGCCAAGGAAGCGATGGAATTCTCCGGCAGGTGCATCAACCACGACCTGACATTGGGCTTGAGTACCAACAGGAAGTAGCTGGCGAGTATCTTGTCGTCGCGACGCCCGGTAGCTTGCACTACAATGCTGTAGATGCTCAGGAACTCCGACGGGTGAGTCTTGCTGTCATACTTCTCTGGGACCTCTGTCTTGAACATGCGGGAGTTGGGCCACTAGACTTAACCCAGCTCACGGGTAAACGTTGGACAACCCACCTCGTAAGGTAAGCTGACAGGATACCCTAGCGGAGACTTGTCTACAGTGGGCCTCGGACGCCTATCAGATTGAAGGCGCGTTTCTCGCTGCCGCTCGATTGTAGTTCGAGCGTCTTCCTTGCCCCATTCCCGAAGAACTTGACGTTGGTCGAAGTGTGTCCATGGGTCAGACGACGCCGTCGAGTAACCATCATAAGCATCGGTCCATCGAGTGGCATTGTTGATGCACCTGACGGATCACCGTGGTCGGAGAGTGCACCGTGGTCGCACCGTGGTCGCACTGCCTCCGGCCTTCTCACCACTGGCGTGAGCCAGCTCGGTGGTCCGGAACTTATCTGCAAGGCTGAGGAGGCTCTGATTGGTGGCTCTTCTTTCATCGAGCTGCTCCACAACCGGAGGGAAGTTTAGGAGCAGTTGTGCTCACGCCATCGCTTCTTCCGACGTGGTTGGCAGCGAACGACGTGAGGAACGCGAGGTGCTATGACTTCTAACTGTGTTAGAAGGAGCTCCGCTACGGTCCCGCGATGGCACGCCACTCCCAGTAGCATGTTGACGATCATGTTGGTACCGTGCACCTTGGGAGTGATGCGCAGGAATTTTCCCGTGGGGACATTGAGAACTGCGGGCGCCGTGGCATGGCTCTTCGCGCTCGTCCTGGGAAGGTCGTGGAGTAGGTGCCGGCGTGGGCATCCTGGAAGATACCCTTCCATCCCCGGAGTTCACCATACCGCTCGGAGGCGGTATAGTTCCGTCCTGAGACCCAACGGTGCCGGGGTTCCCACCGCCGCCATGGGCGTCTCCGTGGCAGGTATCACCGCTTGCTTGGCTTTGATCACTGGAGCATCCCGGAAGTTCTGAACCTCCACCTCCTCCTCCAATCACGTCTACGCCATCTCCTGTCTGTCCAGATACATGGACAACGGACGGGGACGGACCAACCGTCATCAGGCCCTTCTTCTTGGGGGTCATGGCGATGATCAGTATGAAGAAACTGGCGCGCTGATCACCAAAACGGGTTCACACGATATATTTGCCCCCTACCTGGCGTGCCAAAGATGTCATGGGGAATGAGCACCTATGGGATCGGAGGGACACGTTTCGGTTCAGCGGGGGAGAAGGCTCGCATAAAGAGCGGGTCTGATGAACAACACGCGGGGATTTTACCTAGGTTCGGGCCACAAAGATGCATAAAACCCTATTCCTACTTGGTTGTATTATGGGTGTTCTTAGGGTTCTAGCTACAGGAGCGCCATGAGCAGCTTCCACGCGTGTGAGATAGAGGGTCTAAAGAGTAAAAGTACAAAAGTCCTCTAGCGTATCACCCTATGCCTCCTTTTATACTCTGAAGGGGATCCCAACAGTGGGATACAGTGCGTACACGGGGTGTACTGATGGAGTAGGACATGTGCATTTAATGCACCGTCACACATCTCTGTCTGTCCACGGGACGGGACAGGTGCCTGTCCCATTGGCACATCTTAGCCTCTCCATCACCGACGTCGCGACATGTGCCCAGGAGATCCGACACCTTTCTTGTGTGCTGGCGGGGCCTTGCTGGGGCGTCGCCTTGCCGGGGCTTGCCGGGGCTTTGTTTTGCCTGAGGGTTCGATAGCCATCCCGACAAGATCTTGTTGGGGTCTTGGTTCTTCGGTGCTCGTACCTGGCAAGTCCTGCTGGGCCTCGTCACCAAGGTGGGTACTACTGCCCGTGCATGAGTAAAGGGGCACTGGAGAGCCCAAAACTCTAGTGCAGCGACAGGAGCCCCTAGGCCTGGGCCACACATGGTGCAAGGCGTTGTTGGGCTAGACCCAAACAATGCACAGGCATGCGTGGAAGGGCCTTGCAGTCGTGATCATTGCGCTTGGTGCGCTTCCCCATGATGCCCATTGAATGCGGGACGTGGGATACGTGCGTGGCGCAGCTGTCAAATTTTAAATTATTGCGTCGGGTCGTTGTCGCCACACGCGCTGCATGCATAGTGGGGAGCAAGCAATGGGCGCCCGTGACTTAAAGTCCATGGGAAAGGCAGTAACTGCAGCACCATGGATTGGAGCGATGGGGCGGTTGCTGTTCGCCCCGTGATCGAGGGTGCCGCTATTGGAGGAGGTGGGCGTCGACCCTTGGAGTGGGGGAGAGACAGCCCTCACGCTTCCCCCTATAAATTGAGGGATAGCGAGGGTGGTGCTCATCCATCCATCCTCCCTTCTCTAAGTGTGAATCTCCATAGCTTCCCCTTCCACGTATTCCCAACATTCAAGTGGCGCTCGCCCTTAGCCATGAAGAAGGGGCAAGGGCGGCCACCGTCCTTAGCTCCAAGGAGGAGCTCTTGTTGGGATCATGCCACCGCTTCAGCCACAGTGGTGGAGGGCAGCCTGAGCGCGCGTGGTGGTAGAGGCATGAGGGGCCATGGCCGTTGTGGAGGCCAAGGTCGGGGGAGGCGAAGCGCTGCTCAACCTCCTCCTCCGACGCCGGGCCTCTCCCTTGAGGAGACCCATGCTGAAGGGACGGCGCTAGAGTTCATCCTCGAACTGGCCGGTCCCATACGGAGCCATCTGTGCCTCCCTCGCCCTTTCGCAAGGGCGATGAAGGCCAACGAGCCGTCCGTCCTATGGTTACGAGTGCATGGTTGTTGTAATGGCGCGACGCGGCTGGACGTTGAGTACCCAGCGAGTCACATCATGTTCCTCAGGCGTGGCTAGAAGACCTTCGCCTGCGCCCACAACCTCCAGGAAGGGCACGTCCTTCGGTTTAAAATGACGGAGGCTACTCTGCTCTCCATCAAGATTTATGGGGGCACAAGCATCCGTCTTAGCTGCTGCGAAGAGAGCTCGAGTGGCGCCGAAAGCTCCTCCTGGAGCGAGAGTGATGAGGAGGACAGCGGCGAAGACGACGATGATGAGTCCGGTCTTAGGGCGGTCAAGTCGGAGCCCGACGACATGAGCTCAGACTGACTGCCGGCCGCACCATCAGTGCCAGCCTCATGCCTATCCCCCTCTCGATAGGACGACCTTGCCGGGGGCCTATGTCCCGGGCGCTGCCACATCTTCCATATGGATCTTCCGGCAGGCCGGCGGACTTTGGCTTCTGGGGTCCATCCCCCTTTTCGCCCGTGCTGGCCCTCTCCTCCGCGCAATACTAGTCCAGGAGGGGCCAGAGTCTTTCCTTCCCATCTGGGAGCCTTGCCCCTCCGCGCAGTGCTAGTTCATAGGGGTCAGGCTAGGCTTCTGCCGGGACCCTCTCGCCATCTTTTTCTTCTTGTAACCTTCCTCCCCTTTCCATCTTTTTCTTCTTGTAATCTCCCTAGAGGAGAAAGTCAAATAAAGATGTACTTAGAAAAGGCGACATCTTATGTAAATTTCACCCTATTTTGAACAACTGCATATTATCTTCCTTGCTAGACCGATTCTTTGCATGGAACTTTCACTATGCTCTCTCGGAAGAATCTTGCCGGCGTGTGTAGCCCTACCGCGAGCGCTTTGAGGAACGGGTCCTTAGTAGCCGACTGGCGGTGCTACTGTCAGCAAGATACCTTGATGTTCTTGGCGTAGCTGCTTAAGGTGTTGATCATGCTCTAAATAGAATAAGGGCACGAGCGTAGCCCATTGAGTCTTTGAGCAGACTCGAAAAGAAGCAATAGTGTGGAAGCAGCCACATAAACCATTGAGTGGTCCCGAAACAGAGTAAGGGCGCATCCAATTACGACAAGGTTCCCAAGCATGTAGGTTTTCCATACAAGAATCGAAATCGCCCAAGTAAAATAACTCCATAGCAAGAATTCACTTAGGGTTTTGCAACTTATCTTTTCGTTGTCGTACTCCTTCTGGCAAGATTTTTCTGGGACGTCGCTCATAGGTATCCATACCACCATCCCCCCTCGCAAAGCTGCACGCGAGGTAACCTTCTATCCTTTGAGAAAAAGAAAGAAGAGAAAATATGGATATGGATCCTTGGCAGTCCGTTAGCTCTTGCCAGGACTAAGTGTAATGCAATGTCTTAGACAAACATGCACATAAACAAACATGAGAATCAATCGGGATTTGCAGAACACTTATCTTTATTCAACTATGCACAGGGTCTGAGCCTGGCTTTGCACCAAGGATTACATGCTTCAGCGGCAAGACTTGTACAAAAGGTGGTTGTCGGGAGGCCTGGCAACCGCGCCTCATGGGTAGAACTTGCGAAGATGTTCGATATTCCAGGAGTTGCTCACTGGGATACCATCTTTGGTCTCCAGGCGGACCGCGCCAGGCCTGGTGACTCGTACTACCCGATAAGGGCCTTCCCACTTTGGCGTCAACTTGTTCGAATTCTTGGCGGACTGAACTTGCCGAAGAACATGGTCGCGTTCCTCAAGACTTCTCGCATTAACTTAGCGGCTATGGTAGCGGCGCAAAGCTTGCTGGTAGCGTGCAGCTCTCACAACAGCGTGAAGACGGTCTTCCTCAAGGAGTGTCGCATCATCTTTCCTCAACTGCTCTTGCTCGAGCTCATCATAAGCGAGCACTCGAGGTGGACCGTATATGAGTTCTTTGGGGAGGCAGTGGAGGTGAACCGTATATGAGTTCTTTGGGGAGAACTGCCTCCACCCCATATATGAGGGAGAAGGGTGTCTGGCCGGTAACTCGATTTGGTGTCGCTCTGATTGGCCAAAGAACCACCGGCAACTCATCAATCCAGTGCCTTCCACACTTGTGCAACTTGTCGAAAGTTCATGTCTTGAGGCCTCGCAGTACTTCAGCATTAGCTCTTTCCACTTGGCCGTTGCTCCTTGGGTGGGTAACGGAAGCAAAACAGATTTTGCTGCCAAGGTCTTGGACATACTTCATGAAGGTGTGGCTCGTGAACTATGTGCCATTGTTAGTGATGATATTGTTGGGAACACCAAAGGTGAAGATTAGTCCTTTCAAGAACTTGACGGCTGACTGTGTTGTCACCTTTCTCACTAGTTCTACTTCTGGCCACTTTGTGAACCTGTCGATTGCAACGTACAAGTACTCAAAGCCCCCAGCAGCTTGGGGGAAGGTTCCCAAGATGTCGAGCCCCCAGACCGAAGACGGCCAGGAAAGAGGGATTGTTTGAAGGGCTTGAGCTGGTTGATGTAATTTCTTCGAATGAAACTGACATGCTTCACACTTGGTTACTAATGCGGTTGCATCCTGGAGGGCAGTGGGCCAAAAGAAACCTTGCCGGAATGCCTTTCCGGCAACTGCTCTTGATCCTATGTGGGAGCCACATATGCCCCCGTGTATCTCTGCCAATAGCTCCAGTCCATCCTCCCGAGAAATGCACTTAAGATTCACACCATTCGGTCTCTTTCTATACAGGATGTTATCCCCAAACTGGTACATATTAGACCATCGGTCTACTTTCTATGCTTCCTCTTGTTCCCTAGGGAGGTCTCCTGTCTGAAGGAAACAGACGATGTGTTGTGCCCACGCTGGAGCTTGGGCTCGACAACAAGGACAAAAGCCAGATCCTTAGCTGGGGGAGCATTTGTCTCAATGGCGAGAGCACGAGGCCCCGCCAGAGCCTGCTACGCCCCGGCAGGCCTGGCTGGTGTGTGTGCTTCCATGACAAGAGCTAGAGGCTCCACGAGAGCACGACGCTCACCGGCAAGCCTAACGGTGTCCCCAGCAACCTCCTCACCGGCGGTTTCTAGGAGCTCTATCGGCAAATACTTGCCGGAACTCAACTTCCTTCTTTTCTCTTGTCTGGTTGATGGTGACACAGAGCGTTGAGTCAGTCGGAGCACGAAAGTTCCTGGTTCCATAGGCAACCTAAAGGCAGCACACTTTGACAGGCCATCGACAACGCTGTTTTCTGCACACTGGACGTGTTCCATCTGCAGGCTGTCAAAACGTTCTTCCAACTTCCTCAATTCATTGACATAAGCTTTCATCAACGGACTCTGATAATCCTAGTACACTTGCCTGACGACAAGGTGAGAATCACCCCTAACAATAAGTTTCTTGATCCCAAGGTCTGTCGCGATCCCGAGACCGGCAAGCAGCCCTTCGTACTCGGCAGTGTTGTTTGTTGATCTCTCCCGTGGAAAGTGCATCTGAATCACATACTTGAGGTTCTCTCTGATGCGTGCGACAAGCAGCACTCCGGCACTGCCGCCTTGTAACGAGAAAGCCCCATCAAAATACATAACCCATTCTTGATCGGTTTCCTTACCAAGGAGGGTTGACTGTAGAACTTCTTCATCTAGCGTTGAGGTCCATTCAGCAATGAACTTTGCCAGGGCTCTGCTCTGAATGGTCGAAGTGCTTTCAAACTTGAGATCAAAGCTTGACAGTTCCAAAGCCCACTCTACAATCTGGCCGATAGCTTCTGTGTTCCGCAAGATCCGCTGAAGCGGGAAGCAAGTGACAATGGTGATCTCATGTGCTTGGAAGTAATGGAGAAGCTTCCTCGAGGCCATAACAAAGCCTAAAAGCAACTTTTACACACCAAAATATCTCGACCTAGCCCCTGCAATAGGGAGCTGACAAAATAGACTGGGCGATGTACCACCTTCTTCTTCTAGATTGTCTCATTCAACTACGCAGATCCTTCCTTGCCGACACCAGATACTGCCGGGGAATGCCCTGGCTCATCGCTTGGCAGCCCTGCCGTTGCTGTTGCTTCTTCATCAACTTCTCTTTCAGCCACTAGCACAACACTCGCCACTTGATTTGTTGCCGCTAGATATAGCAGTAGCGGCTCTTGTAGTTTTGGCGCGACTAGGACTGGCGGAGAGGAGAGGTACTTCTTCAAATCTTGTAGTGCTGCCTCCGCTTCCAGACTCCATTTCATCGGACCTCCCTTCTTCAAAATTTTGAAAAAGGGCAGGGCGCGCTTAGCACATTTTGAGATGAACCTACTCAGAGCAGCAACACAAACCGGCAAGACGATGCACATCTTTGACACATCTTCGTGCTCCAATTTGCTCAATTGCTTTGATCTTGTCGGGATTTGCTTCAATTCCACGTTGAGACACAAAGAACCCGAGGAGCTTGCCAAATTGGATGCCGAACACACACTTCTCAGGGTTGAGCTTGATGTTGATCTTGCATAGGTTTGCAAATGTTTCTTCTAGGTCTGATACGAGCGTAGCCATGTCCTTGGTTTTGACTACTATGTCATCCATATAAGCCTCCATATTTCTATGTAGCTGGGGCTCAAAACCAATCTGGAACGCTCTTGCAAACATAGAACCAACACTTCTCAACTCGAAAGGTATACGCAAAAAGCAATACGTACCACATGGGGTGATAAATGTGGTCTTCTCCTTGTCTTCCTTGGCCATGAAAATCTGATGATAAGCGGAATAGGCATCAAGGAAAGACAACAAGTTGCAGCTGGCGGTGGAGTCCAGATTCTGGTCGATGCGTGGGAAGGGAAAAGGTTCTTTGGGGTAGGCTTTGTTGATGTCTCTGAAGTCAATGCACATCCTCCATTTTCCACTTTCCTTGCGCACTACAATTAGATTGGCCTACCATGTTGGATGGAGTACTCATCTGATCAAGCAAGCCGCTTCTAATTTTTTGATCTCTTCGGCAATAAACTGTTGCCACTCCAAAGCTTGCTTCTGAACCTTAAGTTTGACAGGTCGCGCGTGTGGGCAGATGGCAAGATGGTGCTCAATCACCTTCCTGGGAACACCGGGGATATCAGATGGTTGCCATGCAAACACATCAATGCTCGACCACAGGAAGGCGACAAGTGCACTTTCCTATTTGTCGTCAAGGGTGGAACTTATGGTCAAAGTTCCACCCGTACCATCCTCCTTGGCGGGCACCTTCTAGGTCTCTGATGGAGCTGCCTTGGACTTCTTGCTCTTGCCGGTGGAGCTGTCTAGCACATCGTCAACGGGAGCGCAACACCCCGAGGAGGGGCGCTTGCCGGAATGTGCGCCAGAGGCCTTGCCGGTCTTCTTCCCCCCAGGAGCTTCAGCGGCAGGAGCAAGTGCCTTGGCGACAGGTGCTGCAACTTTCCCCCTATTAGAGTTGGTCGGCGCAGATAAGTGCGCTTTTCTTGTCGGAGTTGATCATGATGACGCTGATCGGCCTGGGCATGTTCAGCACATTGTAAGCGAAGTGGGTGGCCGACATGAACTTGGCCTTTTTTGGGCGATCAAGGATGCCATTATATGATAATGAGATCTTGGTGACGTCAAAAATGATCTTCTCTATTCTGAAATTGATATCATTGCTAAATGTCACCGGCAGCATGATCTTACCCTTTGGCTCAGTTCTCCCCGAATTGACCGCTTGGAAAGCACCTGTCGGCTTGAGATCTTCATCAGGAATTTGCAGCCTTTGGATGACATCAGGCGAGATCAGGTTCAGGCTGGCCCCATAATTGACTAGCATCTTCTTCACCTTGAGGTTCCGGATTGTTGGCGAAACAAACAACAGCAAGCACCCGACTGCAGTTATGCGATCATCGGCGTCGAAGAGGATAAGAGTGTGGGACCACTTCAGGGATATCTAGGCACCGATAGAGGGCTCCGCTGCATTAACCTCACACGCCCACTATTTAAGTTGGTGGTGAGAGGAATGCGACGAGGTACTTCCCTCAATGCATATCATCTTTGTAGCGTTTTGGAATTCATGCTCGTTGGACTCGTTGTCCTCTTCGATGTCATCATCATCACCCTCTTGCTTGTCGCGGCCACGGGCAGGCCGGTCTTTTTGTTGCTTGGGCTTGCCTCAGTGACCTCCTTGGCCAACGTGCTTCTTGTCGGACCCCTCAGCACCATCATGGCCTTTCTCCTTGTCTCGCCTCTCGCACTCGGCTTTTTGCTTCTCGGCAAGCTCTTAAACTTGCCGATAGTCTTGGAGATCGTGGCCCTTGTTGCGATGGATCTTGCAATATTTCTTGTCGGAGCCTTCTGGCTTGTCAGCAGCCACAATAGCATGGCATGAGGTGCACCCAGGAACATCGTTGTCGGGGTCATCAACCTTGCCCTTCTTTGCGGCACTAGGGTTGCCGGATGCCCCGACGGCAAGCACGGCCCCGCCCTTGTGCTACTTTTTCCGCTGCTGGCCCTTCTTTGCCGAGGTGGTGGTGTCTTCATCCTTAGAGTCGACCCCTACGCCAGCGTCTTCGCTGGGAAGCCTCCTCCCTTCTTCAACGCGAGCACATTTGTCTGCCAGAGCATAAAGCTCGGCAACATCCCTGACCCTGTTCTTCGGCAGCTCTTCCCTCATCCCGCGGTTGCACATGTTCTGATGGAACACGCTGATAACAGCGGCGGGATGAACATTTGGTATGTTGTGGTGCACGCGGCTGAACCTTTGGATGTATTTGCGCAAAGTTTCGCCCTCCTTCTGAGGGATGATGTGCAAATCGCTTTCTTGACCAGGAGCTTTGTGGCCTCCGGTAAAGGCGCCAACAAACTCGTGGCACAGGTCTTCCTAGGAAGCGACAGAATTCTCTGGCAGGTGCATCAACCACGACCTGACGTTCGGCTTCAGCACCAACAGGAAGTAGTTGGTGAGTATCTTGTCGTCGTGACCCCCGAAAGCTTGCACCGCAATGGTGTAGATGCTCAGGAACTCCGATGGGTGAGTCTTGCCGTCATACTTCTTCGGGACCTCTGGCTTGAACATGTGGGAGTTGGGCCACTGGACTTGCCGCAGCTCACGGGTAATCGCTGGACAACCCACCTCGTAAGTTAGGCTGGCAGGATACCCTGGTGCAGACTTGTCTATAGTGGGACCTATGCGCCTATCAGATTGAAGGCGCGCTTCCCGCTGCTGCTCGATTACAGTTCGAGCATCTTCCTTGCCCCATTCCCGAAGAATTTCACGTTGGTTGCGGGGTGTCCGTGGGTCAGACGACGCTGTCGAGTAACCATCATAAGCGTCGGTCCGTCGAGTCGGTGTCCGGCGTTGATGCTGTGGAGGAGAGTGCACCATGGTTGCACCGCCTCTGGCCTTCTCACCACTGGTGTGAGCTGGCTCGATGGTCCAGAACTTTTGTGCGAGGCTGAGGAGGCTCTGAATGGTGGCTCTCCATTCGTCGAGCTTCTCCGTAGCCGGAGGGCTGTTTAGGAGCAGATGTGCTCGCGCCATCGCTTCTTCCGACGTGGTCGGCAGCGAACGGCGTGAGGAACGTGAGGTGCTCTGACTTCTCACCGTGTTAGAAGGATCTCCGCCGTGGTCCTGTGATGGCACGCCACTCCCACTAGCATGTTGACGAGCATGTTGGTCCCGTGCACCTTGGGAGTGATGCGCAGGAGCTTTCTCGTGAGGACCGCGGGTGCCGTGGCGTGGCTCTTCGTCCGCGTCCTGGGAAGGTCGCAGCGTAGGCTCTGGCGTGGGCGTCCTGGAAGATACCCTTCCGTCCCGAGAGTTCACCATACCGCCTGCAGGCGATACAGTTTTGTCCTGAGACCCAGTGGCGCGGGGGTTCCCACCACCGCGATTGGCGTCTCCGCGGCGGGCATCGCCGCTTGCTTGGCCTTGATCTCCGGAGCATTGCGGAAGTTTTGAACCTCTACCTCCTCCACCTGCATTTACACCGTCGCCTGTCTGTGCAGATATAAGGACATCAAACGTGGACGGACCAACTATCATTGGGCCCTTCTTCTTGCGGGCCATGGCAATGATGAGTATGAAGAAACTAGCGTGCTGACCACTAGAATAGGTTCACACGACCTGTTTGCCCCCTACCTGGTGCGCCAAAGATGTCCTGGGGAATGAGCACCTATGGGATTGGAGGGACCCCTTTTGGTTCGGTGGGGGAGAAGGCTTGCACAAAGTGCAGATCTGATGAACAACATGCGCGGATTTTTTTCCAGGGTTGGGCCGCAAAGATGCATAAAACTCTACTCCTTCTTGGTTGTATTCTGGGTGTTCTTAGGGTTCTAATTACAGGAGCGCCATGAGCAGCTGCCACGCATGTGAGCTAGAAGGTATAAAGACTAAAAGTCCAAAAGTCATCTATCGTATTGTGCGTACACCGCGTAATGTGCATAATGTGCGTACACGGGGTGCACAGAGCTACAGTGCTATCATACCTAACACTGGTGGAGTAGGATAGGCGCATTTAATGCACCGTCAGGTATCTCTGTCTGTCCACAGGACGGACAGGGGCCGTTCCCATCGGCACCGCTTAGCCTCTCCATCGCCGACGCCGTGACACGTTCCCAGACGAGGCGACACCTATCCTGTGCGCTGGCGGGGCCTTGCCGGGGCTTCGCCTTGCCAGGGCTTGCTAGGGCTTTGTTTTTCCTGAGGGTTCGATAGCCATCCCGGCAAGATCTTGCCGGGGGTCTTGATTCTTCTGTGCTCGTACCTAGCAAGTCCTGCTAGGCCTCGTCGCCAAGGTGGGGACTACTGCGCGTGCACGAGTAAAGGGGCACTAGAGAGCCCAAAACTCTAGTGCACCGAGAGGAGCCCCGGGCCTGGGCCACACATGATGTGAGGCATTGTTGGGCTAGGCCCAAATAGTGCACGGGTATGCGTGGCAGGGCTTTGCAGTTGTGAACATTGGGCTTGGTGCGCTTCACCACGATGCCCATTGCATGCGGACGTGGGATACGTGCGTTGGCGTAGCCGTCAAATTTTCAATTACTTCGTCAGGTCATTTCCGCCACGCGTGCGTCACGCATAACAGGGAGCCAGCAATGGGCGTCCATGAATTAAAGTCCCTGGGAAAGGCAGTAACTGCAGCGCCATGGATTGGCGCGACGAGGCGGTTGCTATTCGCCCCGTGATCGAGGGCGCCGCTATTGGAGGAGGTGGGCAGTGACCCTTGGAGTGGGGGAGAGCAAGCCCTTGCGCTTCCCCCTATAAATTGAGGGATAGCGAGGGTTCTGCTCATCCATCCTTCCTCCCTTCACCATGTGTGAACCTCCATAGCTTTGCCTTCCAGGTCTTCCCAACCTTCAAGTGGCGCTTTCCCTTAGCCATTAACAAGGGGTGAGGGCGTTCACCATCCTTAGCTCCAAGGACGAGCTCTCGTCGGGATCATGCAACCACTTCAGCCATAGAGCCGGAGGGAGGCCCGAGCGCGCATGGCAACAGAGGCACGAGGGGTCGTGGCCATGGTGGAGGCCAAGGTCGGGGGAGGCGGAGTGTTGCCCCACCTCCTCCTCCGACGACGGGCCTCTCCCTTGAGGAGAGCCATGTCAAAGGGACGGCGCTGGAGTTCATCCTCTAACTGGTCGGTCTCGTATGGAGTCATCTGCACCTCCCTCTCCCTTTCTCTAGGGCGATGGAGGGCAACGCGCCGCCCGTCCTATGGTTGCGAGCGCATGATTGTTGTAATGGCACGGCATGGGTGGACGTCGAGTACCCAGTGAGTCGCATCATGTTCCTTAGGCGCGGTAGGAAGGCCTTCGCCCATGCCCACAACCACCAGAAAGGGCGCAACCTTTGTTTTAAAATGACAGAGCCCACTCTGCTCTCCGTCAAGATTTATGGGCGTTTAGGTGTCCGTCTCAGCTGCTGCGAAGAGAGGTCGAGTGGCGCCAAAAGCTCCTCCTCGAGCGAGAGTGATGAGGAGGACAACATGGAAGACGATGATGATGAGTCCGATCTTTGGGCGGTCAAGTCGGAGCCCGAGGACTCAAGATCGGACTGACCGCCGGCCGCACCATCACCATCAGCCTCACGCCTCTCCCCCTCTCGGTAGGACAACCTTGCCGGGGGCCTTTGTCCCAAGTGCTGCCTCATCTTCCAGATGGATCTTCAGGTAGGCCCATGGACTTCGGCTTCTAGGGTCCATCCCCCTTTTCGCCTGCGCTGGCCCTCTCCTCCGTGCAATGCTGGTCCAGGAGGGGCCAGGTTCTTGCCTGCCCATCTAGGAGCCCTGCCCCTCCGTGTAGTGCTGGTCCATAGGGGTCAGGTTGGGCTTCTGTCGGGAGCCTCTCGCCATCTTTTTCTTCTTGTAACCTGCCTCCCCTTTCCATCTTTTTCTTCTTGTAATCTTCCATAGAGGAGAAAGTCAAATAAAGATGTACTTAGGAAAAGGCGACATCTTATGTAAATTTCACCCTATTTTGAACAACTGCATATTATCTTCCTTGTTAGACTGATTCTTTGCATGGAACTTTCCCTACGGCCGCTTGGAAGAATCTTGCCGACGTGTGTAGCCCTACCGGAAGCGCTTTGAGGAACGGGTCCTTAGCATCCTGCTGGCGGTGCTACTGCCGACAAGATACCTCAGCGTTCTTGGCGTAGCCGCTTAAGCTGTTGATCATGCTCAAAATAGAATAAGGGCGTGAGTGTGGCCCCTTGAGTCGTTGACCAGACTCGAAACGAAGCAAGTGTGCGGGCGCAGCCACCTAAACCATTGACAAGATCCGAAACAGAGTAAGGGCGCATCCAATTACGGCAAGGTTCCCGTGCGTGCAGGTTTTCCATACAAGAATTGAAATCGCCCAAGGAAAATAACTCCATGGCAAGAATTCACTTAGAGTTTTGCAACTTATATTTTTCTTGTCGTACTCCTTTCGGCAAGTTTTTTTGGGACGTCACTCATAGGTATCTATACCACCATCCACCCCGGGGAAAACTGCACGTGAGGTAACCTTATGTCCTTTGAGAAAAAGAAAGAAGAGAAAATATGGATATGGATCCTTGGCAGTCCGTTAGCTCTTGCCAGGATTAAGTGTAATGCAATATCTAAGACAAAAATGCACATAAACAAACATGAGAATCAATCGGGTTTTTTAGAACACTTATCTTTATTCAACTACGCACAGGGTCTGAGCCTGGCTTTGCACCAAGGATTACATGCTTCAGCGGCAAGACTTGTGCAAATGGTGATTGTCGGGAGGCCCGGCAACCGCGCCTCATGGGTAGAACTTGTGAAGATGTTCGATATTCGAAGAGTTTCTCACTAGTATGCCATCTTCGGTCTCCAGGTGGACCGCACCAGGACTGGTGACTCATACTACTCGATAAGGGCCTTCCCACTTCGGCGTCAACTTGTTGGAATTCTTGGCAGACTGAATTCACCAAAGAACATGGTTACCTTCCTCAAGACTTCTGGCATTAACTTTGGGGCTATGGTATCGGCGGAAAGCTTGCTGGTAGCGTGCAGATCTCATAGCATCCTGAAGACGGTCTTCCTCAAGGAGTGTCGCGTCATCTTGCCTCAACTGCTCTTGCTCGAGCTCATCATAAGCGAGCACTTGAGGTGACCCGTATATGAGTTCCGTGGGGAGAACTGCCTCCGCCCCATATACGAGGGAGAATGGTGTCTGGCCGGTAGCTCGATTTAGTGTCACTCTAATTGACCAAAGAACCACCGGCAACTCATCCATCCAGTGCCTCCCGCACTTGTGCAAGTTGTCGAAAGTTCTTGTCCTATGGCCTTGCAGCACTTCAGCATGAGGCCTTTCCGCTTGGACTTTGCTCCTTGGGTGGGCAACGGTAGCAAAACAGATTTTGCTGCCAAGGTCTTGGACATACTGCATGAAGGTGCGGCTCGTGAACTATGTCCTCAGGGAGTTCTCTTGTTCCTCAGGGAGTTCTCTTGTCTAAAGGAAATAGACGATGTGTTGTGGCCACGCTGGAGCCTGGGGCTCGACAACAAGGACTAGAGGCATATCTTCTGCCAGGGGAGCATTTATCTCAATGGCGAGGGCTTGAGGCACCGCTGGAGCCTGCTACGCCCCGGCAAGCCTAGCGGGTGTGTGTGCTTCCACGGAAAGAGCTGGAGGCTCCGCCGGAGCATGACGCCCACTGGCAAGCCTAACGGTGTCCTCGACAACCTCCTCGCTAGCGGCTTCTAGGAGCTCTGCCGGCAAATACTTGTTGGAACTCAACTTCCTTCTTTTCTCTTGTCGAGTTAATGGTGCCACGGAGGGTTGAGTCAGTCAGAGCACGAAAGTTCCTGGTTCCACACGC
The DNA here is from genome assembly GCA_022496015.1 of Hordeum marinum. Lineage (NCBI taxonomy): Eukaryota > Viridiplantae > Streptophyta > Magnoliopsida > Poales > Poaceae > Hordeum > Hordeum marinum. Next base: position 299,950,773 of record CM039674.1, on the reverse strand, counting down.
AACTTCAGGGCAGCACACTTTGACAGGCCATCGGCAATGCTGTTTTCTGCACGCGGGTAATATTCCATTTGCAGGCCGTCAAAACAGTCTTCCAACTTCCTCACTTCATAGACATAAGCTTCCATCTATGAACACTGATAATCCTTGTTCACTTGCCTGACGACAAGATGAGAATCACCCCTGACAATAAGTTTCTTGATCCCAAGGTCTGCCGCGATCTTGAGACCGGCAAGCAGGCCTTCGTACTCGGTAGTGTTGTTTGTTGATCTCTCCTTGGGAAAGTGCATCTGAATCAATCACTTGAGGTGCTCTCTGATGGGTGCGACAAGAAGCACTCCGGCACCGACGCCTTGCAGCGAGAAAGCCCCATCAAAATACATGACCCATTCTTGATCAGTTTCCTTATCGGGGAGGGTTGACTCTGGAACTTATTCATCTGGCATTGAGGTCCATTCAGCAATGAACTCTGCCAGGGCTCTGCTCTGAATGGTCGAAGTGCTTTCAAACTTGAGACCAAAGCTTGACAGATCCAAAGCCCACTCTACAATCCTGCCGGTAGCTTCTGGGTTCCGCAAGATCCGCTGAAGCAGGAAGCAAGTGACAACGGTGATCTCATGTGCTTGGAAGTAATGGTGTAGCTTCCTCAAGGCCATAACAAAGCCGAAGAGCAACTTTTACACACTAGAATATCTCAACCTAGCCCCTGCAACAGAGAGCTGACAAAATAGACTGGGCGCTACACCACCTTCTTCTTCTGGATTGTCTCATTCAACTGCGCAGGTCCTTCCTTGCCAGCACCAGATCCTGCCGGGGAAAGCCATGGCTTGTTGCTTGGTGGCCCTGTTGTTGCCGCTCCTTCTTCATCAACTTCTCTTTCAGCCACAAGCACATCAATCACCACTTGATTTGTTGTCACTAGATATAGCAGCAATGGCTCTTGTGGTTTTGGTGCGACTAGGACTGGCGGATAGGAGAGGTACTTCTCCAAATCCCGCATCGCTACCTCCGCTTCCGGAATCCATTTCATCGGACCTGCCTTCTTCAAAACTTTGAAAAAGGGTAGGGCGTGCTCAAAAGATTTTGAGATGAACCTACTCAGAGCAGCAACACAGTCGGCAACACGGCGCACATCTTTGACATGTCTTGGTGCTTCAATTTCCTCAGTTGCTTTGATCTTGTTGGGATTTGCTTCAATTCCACGTTGAGATACAAAGAACCCGAGGGCTTGCCAAATGGGACACCGAACACACACTTCTCAGGGTTGAGCTTCATGTTGATCTTGCACAGGTTTGCAAATGTTTCTTCTTGGTCTGATACGAGCGTAGCCTTGTCCTTGGTTTTGACCACTATGTCATAAATATTAACCTCCATACTTCTACGTAGCTGGGGCTCAAAACCAATCTGTACCACTCTTGCAAACGTAGAACCGGCACTTCTCAACCCGAAAGGCATACGCAAAAAGCAATACGTACCACATGGGGTCATAAATGCGGTCTTCTCTTCGTCTTCCTTGGCCATGAAAATCTGATGATAGCCGGAATAGGTATCAAGGAAAGACAACAAGTTGCAATCCACGGTGGAGTCCACAATATGGTCGATGCGCAGCAACGGCAAAGGATCTTTGGGACAGGCTTTGTTGATGTTTGTGAAGTCAATGCACAACCTCCATTTTCCATTTTCCTTGCGCACTACAACTGGATTGGCCAACCATGTTGGATGGAGTACTCCTTTGATCAAGCCAGTCGCTTCTAATTTATTGATCTATTCGGCAAAAAACTATTGCTGCTCCAAAGCTTACTTTCGAACCTTCTGTTTGATGGGTCGTCCGTGTGGGCAGACGGCAAGATGGTGCTGAATCAGCTTCCTGGGAACACTGGGGATATTAGATGGTTGCCATGCAAACACATTGACATTCACCCGCAGGAAGGCGACGAGTGCGCTTTCCTATTTGTCGTCAGGGGTGGAACTTATAGTGAAAGTTCCTCCCATACCATCCTCCTTGGCGGGCACCTTCTTGGTCTCTGGCGGAGCTGCCTTGGACTTCTTGCTCTTGCCAGCGGAGCTCTCTGGCACATCGTCAACGGGAGCGCAGCACCCAGAAGAGGTGCGCTTGCCGGAATGTGCACCAGAGGCCTTGCTGGTCTTCTTACCCTCGGGAGCTTCAGCGGCAGGAAAAAGTGCCTTGGCGGCAGGTGCTGCAACTGCCCCCAGGTAGAGTTGCTCGGCGCGGATAAGTGCACTTTTCTTGTCGGAGTAGATCGTGATAATGCTCATCGGCCCGTGCATCTTCTGCACAATCAAAGTGGGTGGCCGCCATGAACTTGGCAATTGTTGGATGCTCAAGGTTGCCGTTGTACGGCAATGAGATCTTGGCGACGTCAAAAACGATCTTCTCTATTCTGAAATTGATATCACTGCTAAATGTCACCGACAACATGATCTTACCCTTTGGCTGAGTTCTCCCTGAATTGACCCTTTGGAAAGCGCTTGTCGGCACGAGATCTTCATCAGGAATTTGCAATCTCTGGATGACATCAGGCGACATCAGGTTCAGGATGGCCCCACTATTGACTAGCATCTTCGTCACCTTGAGTTTGGGGATTGTTGGCAAAACCAAGAACAGCAGGCACCCGACCGTAGTTATGCGATCAGGGTGATCCCCGTCATTGAAGATGATAGGAGTGTTGGACCACTTCATGGGTCTCTTGGCACCGATAGAGGGCTCCGCCGCGTTAGCCTCGCGCGCCCACTCTTTAAATTGGCGGTGAGAGGAATGCGGCGAGGCACCTCCCTCGATGCACATCATCTTTGTAGCCTTTTGGAATTCATGCTTGCTGGACTCATCGTCCTCTTCGATGTCATCATCATCACCCTCTTGCTTGTCACGGCCGCGCGCGGACTGGTCTTTTTGTTGCTTGGTCTTGCCACGGCGACCTCCTCGTCCAACGCGCTTCTTGCTAGACCCCTCAGCACCATCCCAGCCTTTCTCCTTGTCTCGCCTCTCGTACTCGTCTTTTTGCTTCTCGGCAAGCTGTTTAACTTGCTGGCAGTCTTGGAGATCGTGGCCTTGGTGCGATGGATCTTGCAATACTACTTGCTGGAGCCTTCTGGCTTGTCAGCAACCACCATAGCATGGCAGGAGGATCACCCAGCAACATCGTTGCCGGGGTCATCAACCTTGCCCTTCGTGGCGTTACTGGGGTTGCCTGATCCCTTGACGGCAAGCACGGCCTTGCCGATGCGCTTCTTGTTCTACCGCCGGGCCTTCTTTGCCGGGGTGGCGTTTTGTTCATCTTCAGAGTCAACCCCGGCGCCAGCGTCTTCGCCGAGGAGCCTCCTCCCTTCTTAGGTGCGAGCACATTTGTCTGCCAGAGCATAAAGCTCCACAACATCCGTGACCCTGTTCATCTCCCGCTCTTCCCACATCATGTGGTTGTGCACGTTCTGATGGAACACGTTGATAACAGCGGCAATATGAATGTTTGGTATGTTGTCGTGCACACGGCTGAACCTTTGGATATATTTGCGCAAAGTTTCGCCCTCCTTCTGAGGGACGATGTGCAAATTGCTTTCTTGACCAGGTGCTTGGTGGCCTCCGGTAAAGGCGCCGAAAACTCATGGCAAGGGTCTGCCCAGGAAGCGATGGAATTCTCCGACAGGTGCATCAACCACAACCTGACATTGGGCTTAAGCACCAACGGGAAGTAGTTGGCGAGTATCTTCTTCTCATGACCCCCAACAGCTTGCATCGCAACGGTGTAGATGCTTAGGAATTCCGACGGGTGAGTGTTGCCTCCTTGCTTCTCTGGGACCTCTGGCTTGAACGTGCGGGAGTTGGGCCACTCGACTTGCCGCAACTCACGGTAAACGTTGGACAACCCACCTTGTAAGGTAGGCTGATAGGATACCCTGGCGTAGACTTGTCTATAGTGGGCCACACACGCCTATCAGATTGAAGGCGCGCTTCCCACTGTCGCTCAGTTGCAGTTTGAGCGTCTTCCTTGCCTCATTCTCGAAGAACTTGATGTTTGTCACGGCATGTCCGTGGGTCAGACGATGTCGTCGAGTTACCATCATAAGCGTCGGTTTGTCGAGTCGGTGACCGGCGTTGTTGTTGTGGAGGAGAGTGCATCATGGTCGCACTGCCTCCAGCCTTCTCACCACTGATGTGAGCCGGCTCGGTTGTCCGGTACTTATTTGCGAGGCTGAGGAGGCTTTGAATGGTGGCTCTCCATTCGTCGATCTTCTCCGCAGTTGGAGGGAAGTTGAGGAGCCGCTATGCGCGCGCCATCGCTTCTTCCGACGTGGTCGGTAGAGAATGGCGTGAGGAACGCGAGGTGCTCTGACTTCTAACTGTGTTAGAATGAGCTCCACCACGGTACCGCATTGGCATGCCACTCCCACTAGCATACTGAGGAGCATGTTGGTCCCGCGCACCTTGGCAGTGATGCGTAGGAGGTTTCCCGTGGGGACGTTGAGAAAAGCGGGCGCCATGGTGCAGCTCTTCACATGCGTCCTGGGAAGGTCGCAGTGTAGGAGCAGGTGTGGGCGTCCTGGAAGATACCCTTCCATCCCCTATGTTCAGTATACCTCCCGCAGACGATACAGTTTCGTCCGCAGCGGGCATCGCCGCTTGCTTGGCTTTGATCACCGGAGCATCGTGGAAGTTCTGAACCTTCGCCTCCTCTTCCACCCGCGTCTACGCTGTGGACTGTCTGTGCAGATATAGGGACAGCAGACGTGGACGGACCAACTGTCGCTAGACCCTTCTTCTTGCGGGCCATGGCGATGATGAGTATGAAGAAACTGGCGCGCTGATCACCAGAACAGGTTCACATGACCTATTTGCCCCCTACCTGACATGCTAAAGATGTCGTGGGGAACAAGCACCTATGGGATCGGAGGGACCCTTTAGGTTTGGCAGGGGAGAAGGCTTGCACAAAGAGAAAGTCTGATGAACAACACGCGGGGATTTTACCCTGGTTCGGGCCGCAAAGATGTGTAAAACCCTACTCCTGCTTGGTTCTATTCTGGGTGTTCTTAGGGTTCTATCTACAGGAGCACCATGAGCAGCTGCCACGTGTGTGGGCTAGAAGGTCTAAAGAATAAAAGTCCAAAAGTTTTCTACCGTATCGCCCTAGGCCTCCTTTTATACTCTGAAGGGGATCCTAACAGTGGCGTATTGTGCGTACACGGGTTGTATAGAGATATAGTGCTATCATACCTAACACAGACAGAGTAGGACAGGCGCATTTAATGCACCGTCATGCGCCTCTGTCTGTCCACTTGACGGGACAGGGGCCCGTCCGATCGGCACCGCTTAGCCTATCCATCACCGACGCCGCGACACGTGCCAGGCAAGGTGACACCTATCCTATGCGCTGGCAGAGCCTTGCTGGGGCTTTGTTTTACCTGAGGGTTCGATAGCCATCCCGGCAAGATCTTGCCAGGGATCTTGATTCTTCTGTGCTCGTACCTAGCAAGTCTTGTCGGCCTATCGCCAAGGCGGCTACTACTGCCCGTGCACGCGTAAAGGGGCATTGGAGAGCCCAAAACTCTAGTGCCCCGACATGCTTCGAACTCAAATCATGAATTTTAAGCAACTTGAGCATGAACATGTTGCACAATATTGGGAAAGAATGAAATTGATGCTAATAAATTGTCCTACTCATGGTTTAAATCTTTGGATGATCATACAAAAATTTATGCGGGGTTGAATATTGTCTCTAGAAATCATTTAGATTCCACCACTGGTGGCACTTTTATTGAAATTAGTTTGGGTGAAGCTACTAAATTCCTAGATAATATTAAGGCAAATTGTTCACAATGGCATACTAAAAGAGCACCTACTAGTAAAAAAACATTAATTAGGTTCAAGAAATTAGTACTTTGAGTGAAAAAGTTAATGCTCTTATGAAATTGGTTGCTAGTAAAAATTCTCCTATTGATCTTAATGTTTTGCCTTTGTCTACTTTGATTGACAATAATAATAATTCCGTAGATGTGAATTTCATCTCGCGAAATAGGTTCAATAACAATGCTTATAGAGGTAATTTTAATTTAAGGCATTTTCCTGGAAATTCCTCTAATAATTAAGGCAATTCCTATGGTAATTCTTATTACAATAATAATAAGAACACCTCTGATGCTGAGAGTAATTTTAAAGAATTTATCATTGCCCAAAAGTCTTTCAAAACTATGATAGAAGAAAAGTTGAATAAGATCGATGATATGTCTAGAAGCACTAATAGAATTTCCCATGATGTAGAAAATCTCAAGTTGAATGCTTTTCCACCAAATACTAATGAATCAATTAAAGCTTTATATGTTTCTACGTATGAAAGTAAGGAAAGAACCGCTATTCTTAGAGCTAAAAGAGAATTTTTGAAAAAGCATTTTCTAGCAATTACTTTCATAAAAATGATGAAGATCTTAAAATGATTGGTGTTTGTTCTATTGATTCCTTGTTTAGTAATATTAAAATAGGTGATAAAGGGACTGAAGAAGAGTCAACTTTCGCTAGAGGGCGTCCCAATAATTTGGAGGGTGGAAATCCTAATGAAAAAACTGATGAAAGTAGGTTTGGAGAGGTCAAACTTTATCTAGTGATGTGCCCACTATTTTGGATTACAAAGACTTTAATTATGATAGTTGCTCCTTGGTTTAATGTATTTCTTTTATCCAATCCATGATAAATTCACCCCATGCTTGTGAACAAAATAAAGCGTTTACAAAACATATTGTTGATGCCATGATGAAATCCTTACAAGAAAAGTTGGAATTAGAGATTTCAATTCCTAGAAAGTTGCATGATGAGTGGGAACCTACCATTAACGTCAAGATTAAAAATTATGAGTGCTTTGCTTTAGGTAATTTGGTTGCTAGCGTTTCCGCAATTCCAAAATCTATATGTGATGTGCTTGGTCTTACCAATATTAAAGAATGTTCTCTTAATTTGCACATGGCGGATTATACTATTAAAAATCCTTTGGGATGAATTAACGATGTTCTTATTATAGCAAAGAGGAACTATGTGCCCATATATTTATTGTTCTTGATATTGATTGCAATCCTTGTTGTCCCATCATACTTGGTAGACTGTTTTATGCACTATAGGCGTCGCGATTGATATGAAAGAAGGAAATATGAAATTTGCTATTCCACTAAGAAAGGTTATGAAACACTTACCTAGAACAAGAATTAATACACCATATGAATCAATCATGAGGGCCTCCTATGTAACAAAAACTAAAGGTGACAATACTTGAATCTATGTGTTATGCCTAGCTAGGGGCATAAAACGATAGCGCTTGTTGGGAGGCAACCCAATGAATAAAATTTATTTTACCTTTTACTTTATATTTTTGAGTGTTTACACAATTATGACTCTGTTATGATTGTTCTTTCATGTTTTATTTAGTGTTTGTGCCAAGTAAAGCCATTAGGATGATTCATAAGATGAGTAGAAACAATGTTGAATCCGAAACAGAAACTTTGACTCCGGTGCGTGAATTTTTATTTTTTACTGGAGTGTGATAATGAGATCAAATATTAACACAGTGTTTCCATACAAATTCTTTAAGTTTTGATAATTTTTCTAAATTTTTAGAGTTACATAAGTATGGTTCGATTTCACATTACAAAAGACTTTTCTGTTTGAGACAGATTCTGTTTCCATTGCATTGTGTGCTTTTTTGATGAATCTATGGCTTGTATCGGGGGATATGAGCCATGATAAAATTAGAATACAGTACTCAGAGTGGTGATTTTCTTTACTATACTAACGGATCGCACAAAGTTTTGGGTGAGATCATGATGGATGAAGGAATAAGGAGTGAAAAGAGCCTAATGTTGGTGATGATACAACACCCCCAAGATAATATTCAAAGTGTAACAAGCAACTAAGCTTGGGGATGCCCCGAGTGGCATTCCCTATTTCTTCGAACAACCATCGGTATTTTACTTGGAGCTATGTTTTTATTCGTCACATACCATCAGTTTTCCTTGGAGCATCTTGCATTATATGAGTATTTGCTTTATTTGCTTTTTATTTTGTCAAAAGTATACTTGCTAGACACACCTATTTGAGAGAGCCAAGATTATGCTATGATTTGTTAGAATTTCTCTATATGCTTCACTTAATTTTTTTGAGCTATGGAATTGCTCTCGTCCTTCACTTATATCTTTTTGAGCATGGTGTGCTTTACATGTTTGACGAAATGCTCTCATGCTTCACTTAGATTACTTTGAGAGTTAGTAAAGTTTGAAGAAATTCTGTCATGCTTCACTTGTACTATTTTGAGAGGTGAAACTTTTATGCTCGTGTTCTCCACTTAAATTTATCTGATCTTGTCAACAACAATGGCAATATATGAAACTAGTCCAAAAGTCACACATATTCAAGAGGGATATACTAAAAACATTCAAGAAGATCATTGGACAAATTAAACTTGATTTCTTGTAATCGTTCTAACACATGATGATATTAATATGTGAGTTATGTTGGTGAGTAATTATTCTTTAGTAAGAATATTGGTGTTAAGGTTTGTGATTCCCTATGCAAGCACTAAAGTCAATAGTTGTGCAATGAAATTACATCCTACTTATGGTGCATTATTCGGTGCTTAGTTATGCTTAATGCTCGCTTATGTGAATTTTATTTTCTTGGTTGGTTGCTTGTCAATCAATTTTCTAACCTCCACTTGTACTAACTAGAAATACTACTTGTGCAACCAAAATCCTTAAACCTAGTTTCGCCATATGAGTCCACCATACCTACCTATCTGTGGTATTTCCATGCCGTTCCAAGAAAATTTTTATGTGCCATCTCTAATTTATATGTCTTTTCCTTTTTCTGTGCTCGTACCGCTCATGAAGCGGAAGGGGGTGACCGATATTTTTCCATGCTAGATATGTTATTCTCAAGATGAACGTTTATTCACTTGTCATTGCACGAGAGTATGGCGGTAATAGGGATGCCCAATTCCGAAATGAAAAAAATACTTTATGTTGTCACATAATAAATTCCTTGGAAAGTGATGGTATGGAAGCCAACCGTGGATTAGGCTAGCCATGGATAGTGAATCAATGGTGGAAAAAGGAATAAACTTTATTGTCTATTTGGGAACCGCTTATGATTTATCTAGCATGGAAAGGTATTGAAATATCTCAGTCGTTTTCGTTGAAAGGAAAGGCATGACACCCAAAATATTTTTCTCTCTCAATTTAAACCTTGAATTTTGGCACCTCTACAAATCCCTACTTCCCTCTACGAAGGGCCTATCTATTTACTTTATGCAATTTTTACTTAGTCTCCATCTTCTCTTCTAACGCACCAGCTAGGGGGCACTATGATCATACTTGAGCATTAGGCGTAGCTAATATTTGAGTATGTTGGATGAATGGATCGATGATTGAGCACTATGGGATAGGGATAACATTATTTAGTGTTGATATTTTTGAAGACATGGTTGCTTGTTGGTATGCTTGAGTATTAAAGTCTTCATGTCAAAACTAGACTATTGCTTTGAACCATCTAAAAAGTCCAAATTTCCATGCTACAAAAGAAAAGAATATGTGATGAACATGTTAGGTAGCATCCCACATCAAAAATTCTGTTTTTATCATTTACCTACTCGAGGACGAGTAGGAATTAAGCTTGGGGATGCTGATACATGTCCAACATATCACTCTATAGCAACTTTATATCATTTTTTTGGGACTAACCTATTAACATAGTGCCAAGTATGAGTTGTTGTTTTTTGCTTGTTTTTACTTTGCAGAATATCAGTACCAAACGAAGCCCAAACACCATGAAACTTTTTGGAGATTTTTTTGGGTCAGTAGACATCCAATGGACCAAATAAATTCCAGATAGGAGAGTCAAGGAGGCCACAAGACACCAGGGCGCGCAAGAGGCCCCTGGCATGGCCTGTTGTATTGTGACCTCCTCGGGGCACCTGTCCACCGCCTGTCAGCTCCATAAATACCCATATATTCCAAAAACCCTAGGGGGGGTCGACGAAACACAATACCAGCCGCCGCAAGTTCTAGAACCGCGAGATCCAATCTAACACCATCACGGAGGGGTGCATCATCTTTATGGGTGCCTCTCCGATGCTGTGTGAGTAGTCCACCATAGACCTATGGGTCCGTCGGCAGTAGCTAGATGGCTCCCTCTCTCTCTCTTTTGATTCTCAATACAATGGTCTCTTGGAGATCTATTTGATGTAATGACTCTTCGCGGTGTGTTTGTTGGGATCCGATGAATTTTGAGTTCATGATCAGTTTATATCCATGAATATTGTTTTAGTGTACTTCGGTCTCTTATATGCATGATTACTTATAGACTCATATTTCTTCTTTGAATCTTTCGTTTAGTTAGGCCAACTAGATTGATTGTTCTTGCCATGGGAAGAGGTGCTTTGTGATGGGTTCGATCTTGCGGTGACCTCTCCCAGTGACACAAGGGGCAGCAAGGCACACATGTATCGTTGCTATTAAGGATAACAAGATGGGGTCTATTCCTACATGAATAGATCTTGTCTACACCATGTCATCGTTCGTATTGCATTACTCCGTTTTTCCATGAACTTAATACACTGGATGCATGATGGATAGAGGTCGATGTGTCGAGTAATAGTAGAACATGGAGAATCGTTTTAGTCTACTTATCCTAGACGTGATGCCTATATAATGATCATTTCCTTGGATATCTTCATGATTATTTGATCTTCTATCAATTGCCCAACAATAATTTGTTTAGCCACCATGTTCTATACTCATGAGGGAAGCCACTAGTGAAACCTATGGCCTCCGGGTCTACTTTTCCAACACATTGCTTTATGATCTATCTTTTTTGCCGCTTTTGTTTTTAGATCTATTAATCCAAAAACCCAAAAATACCTTGATGCACTTTTTATTTTCTTTTTTTGTGTTCTTGTGAGATCTATTTTCCCAACCTATTACAATCTAATTTATCTTTCTACAACCTCTCTTACGGGGCGGGTTGCAAGTATTTGTTCTTTGTGTGCAGGTACCGTTTACATAGAGTTGTGTGGTCTTCCTCCTTGGATTGATACCTTGGTTTCATAACTAAGGGAGATACTTACGTACCGTAGCTGTGATGCATCATCCCTTCCTCTTTGGGAAATACTAACGCAGTCTCAAGCCACGTCACAAGCGTTGAGCTATCGCGAAGAATGCCCGTAGCCGAATCCAATTCCTTCTCTATCTTGGAGGTATATTCTTAGACTCCGTGTAGAACTCTATTGAATGGATAGAGTAAAGGGAATTATTGGAGGACGAGTGCAGAATCGAAGCAACTTTAAATGCAGTCGGGTCATTGACATACCTTCGCGCTTCTTATTCATTTCGTTGCCGAAATCCTCGAGTCTTTTGGATGACACCTACTTCAACTTTGACTTGGCCTCGGCAGCCTTCTCTACGTATTTCTTGGCATCATCCTCCAGACTCTTCTTCTCCTCCTCCCACTTCCCAAATGACTTCAACTTTTCCTTGGCCTCTTTGGTCTTGTGGTTAGCCTCCTTCTGAGCGGACGCCAGCTCGATGTCTTTCTTCTTCAGGGCCTCCTTCATGGTGTCTATAGAAATGGAAGCCCGGGGCCTCTTGGTAAGTTGAACATTTTCACTATGTACATCTAATAAAATAATTTCAGTCGAACAAGAAAGATGAACAAGTTCTACGGCAGTCGGGCAGAGAGCGCTTACATTCAAGTGACCGCTTCTCTTGTTCCAGACGCGCGCTCTTGGCCTTCTCAGCCTCAAGGCTAAGGCGTAGGTACTGTGCCTCCTTCTCCAGGGCATTGTAGCGGATCCTGAGCTCACACATGATCAGCCAATAGAAAACAAAGAAACATGGGTGAAGACAATTGGATACAAGATAAAGGTTCATTCGATTAAACTACAAGACTCTAAGACTCCCGCCGACTGCTTCAGTCGACGACCATCTCGGGGACTACACCTAGTGGATGCGCTCAGCGCACCCCCACTGGAATCATGCTAGGGATGTGGTACTTCCACAAACTCAACAACAGGTTCTACCCACTAGGGAAGAGGTCCTCCTCACTCGGGAAGAGGTACTTTCACAAACTCAACAACATGTTCTACCCACTCGGGAAGAGCTCTTCCTCACTTGGGATGAGGTACTTCCACAAACTCTAGAATAGGTTCTACTTACTAGGGATGAGGTACTTCCATAAACTCAACAACAGGTTCTGCGCCCAACGATCAACGTCGAGAGGCTATGGTCCATGGACCATCACCGCATACTCTTCGCCAAGTATCTCCTCGCTTGGAATGAGGTGTTGCCACGAACATCATTCGGACTCTAAGACTCCCGCTGACTGCTTCGGTCGACGGCTATCTCGGGGAATACATCGAGTGGGTGCGCTCAGTGCGCCCCCACCAGAGAGGGACATGTTCTACACCTCGATGGTTGATGTCGAGAGCCTCTAGTCCATGGACCATCACCACATCCTCTTCGACAAGTATCACTACACTCATTTCTACAAACGTCACACGAACTCTAAGACTCCCACCGACTGCTTCAGTCGATGGCAGTCTCGGGGACTACACCCAGTGGGTTTGCTGAGAGCGCTCCCACTAGAATCAGAGGACACCCAGTGGGCATGCCCCCGATGCAAATCCACTCAGGACCTCAACAAACAACATACAAGACAAAATTTCTGACTGAATATGGTACTTACAAGAGTACTTACACATGCGTTCTTCTCCAGAGCCTCGCTGGCGTCGTAGGCCTCTTTCAACTAGTCGTTCATTAGCTTTAGCTGGATTAGTGCCCCCTTGCTCGCTTCCACTAGGTCCTCCAGTGCGTGGTGTATTCTTAAGATGGTATCCATAGGAGGAGTTGGCAAGGGAGATCCGAGTGCGGTCCTAGACCCTGCAGAAGCTCCCCGAACCGGTGCTGATGCCTTAACAGGCAAAGTGTCCCGCATCACGATGTTTGCGTCAGTGGAAGGGTTCCATGGGTCGACCTTGTCATCCCCGTCAAGTTCTATCACTTCATCTGGCTCTGTACATGCTCGAAGATCATTCTAGAGTAAGCACAAAGGAAAAACACATAGTTCAAAAATCATGTCCGGTGACTTCAGAGATTACCTTTTGAAGACACAGAGTTAACGTTTGTTTTATCCTTCTCCAGCGAAGTAGTCAAAGTGTCAGCTCTGCAATGAAGCCATTCAGAGCATTACGCTACTTAGGCGAATAACTGAAATAGCAATCGGTGCAAAGATACTTATGCCGTGTCCACCAACACATTCATTTTGGTCTTTGGCAAGACAACCTTCCAAGGTTTGTTGATAGTGACCTTCAGTTGCTTGGCGGTCTTCTTGAGTGACGGTGCAACCTTGCCACGCCCGTGCTTTGAGCTCCGAGTGGGAAGGGCAGGTTCTAAAGACTTGGTGACACTTGGCCCTTTGGTGTTGCCTCCACGGATCTCAGGATCCTGGCATGCCTTGGAGCGGGGCTCAGGTAGAACCTCCTCTGATGGAGAGGATTCCGCCTCGTCTCCTAGGTCCTCCTCCTTCTCGTCGCTCTCGCTGTCATACATGTACTCCTCCTCGTCGTCCGAATCCCCATGGTGCTCGTTGACGCTCATCACGTCAGTGGGGGTGTCGTTGACAAAGGGTATCCAGCTCACCATGCTCGTGAAGGTCTGCCGAGTGAAAATTTTATTAGCCAAGAGTTTAGTCAGCAAACATGCTAATCATTCGGAAAACAACAACAATACACAGAGTTACCTCATTTGTTGTATTCTCAGCGGAGAAGGGAGGCACCAGTCTCGTCCCCCTAGGGTTGTCGCAAGTTGGAGTGTATCGCTTTGAGCTTGTTCTCCATGATCTCAGCACTGAGTTCCTTCGGGTGCGTGCATGTAGGGTCACTCGGCCCTGAGTACAGCCACATAGGGTGTGCTTGGGCCTTCAGCGACTAGATTATTCTCTACAAGAATACCTCCAACAGGTCCAAGCCATTGATGCCCTTGCGCACCAGGGCTGCCAGAGCAATCACCAGGATGTCAACTTCGGTCTTCTCCACCTTTATCACCGTCAGTTTGGGGAACCTACAAATGCGCTCTGGCGAATACAGAGGGAGACCCGACTGGCCCTCACTGACTGGGATATCTTGGCAAATAAAACCATGAATCCTTCCAACTCTTCACCGAATTTGGAAAGTTCAAATACGGGTAATTGTCCTTTCCCTCGACTGAATACCTAATCCGCCGCATAGTTGCGCAACATTCGTTTTCCCCCTAGTCGGAGCAGACTTCTTTACATTCATCACTCGGCGTGTGAATAGATGCTTGAACAGCCCCCAGTGGGGATGAAACCCAAGGAAGTTCTCGCAAGGTAAAATGAAAGCCGTCAAATAGGAAATGGCATTGGGAGGAAGGTGATGGAGCTGAGATCCGTAGAAATCCAAGAAGGAGCAGAAGAATTGATGGGGAGGAAACGAAACACCTCGACCAATGTGAGTCATGAGGAGGACTCGTTCATCACCTCATGATGCTAGCTCAACTTCGCATGCCGCCGGCGATCGCCATCTCCCGGTGACCAGGAGGCCATGGTTCTCCATGTCCCTCAGCCGGCCAGCGGTGGTCTGTGGCGGAATCCAGTCGCCCTAGATGAACCTAGCCGGAGCGCCGACGCTAGAGGAGGATCCGTGCGATGCCTTATTCGTCTTCTCGGCGTTCGTAGTCGTGCTCTTCATCATCTTCGGTGAATTGGAGCGGCAGGTCGGTGGAGTTATAGCATTGGCGGGGCTCTCGGCAGAGCATCAGATGGATTAAGGCGATGGGGAATAGGAGATGTCTCTCTCTTCCCCATCACAATCAACTTTTATACATCAACTCGGCATATTCGTGGCTGTCTCATTTGCGGGCACCACACAATTAACGGGCGGTGATTCAAGAAATCTCTAGGGAAGCGTTTCAGGGACACATGGCGTTAATTGTGGCATCGAAATCGAGGTGGCGCATCAACTTTTGTCACTTTTGCGATGCAACTGTCCATGCACTTGCGCGTTTCCCATGATTTCAAAATCGGTGGAGATTTTGCCTCGGTGTAGCCCAAATTGGCTCCTCGACCACTCTTAAGTTCGGAAGTACCGAAACCCGCCGAGTGTGGGAAGAAGACCCGTCGAACACTCGAATGAATTTCCAGCTGTCACGGGAACACTCAAAAGGTCAACAATTTTCCAGCATTGCTAGTCGGAAGCTTCAACGATCATATGCTCGAGTCTTTGGTTTGTTTCTCCAGAGAGCGAATGTGACTCTAGCCGAGTGTCTCAAACAGTCAGGTTGTTTGGGGCATTTTGAATCAATTCAACCAGAACCCGTTATGGTTTTATAACCTGGTGAGAAACGACCTGACTCGTTTCCCGGCGTCCCTGGGATGCCGACGACGTCATGCTGCATCGTTCACTCGTCCCCCAAACCTTTACTGATTCAGGGGCTACTAATGAGGTCACCTACGCAAGGTAGGGTCATGGACCTGACATCTAGGGCCCACCTAGGGTCCCAAATGATCATGAAAGTCACTCGACTACTTTAGCATTTAGATGATTCTCCTATGTCCACTCGGATCCTTGGAAGTCACTCGCACGTCATTTAGGCAGACAGCGAAGCTTCGGAACTCGGACGAGAAGAAGTAGGGCGATGTAGGAGCTACAACGTTCAAGGGACTTAACTCAAATAAAGTGTTGTGAAGACTATTTTACCTGAAATGCTCCTAGTTAAAGCAGAAGTTTCTAGTAACCCAACAGATACTGGCATTAACTGCCCTTGTGATGGTGCTCGGCCGCTGGTCGCACACTCTATATATAAGCCACCCCCTGGTGCCTGATCGAGGGTACCAAACTCCCAGTAATCACACACCCCCATAAGAAAACACTAAGCCAAAAGGCTCAAGACGTAGGGCCTTTACCACTTCCGAGTTGGGCCTGAACTCGTACATCCGAGTGTTACACTTGTGCCGTAGGTAGGTGTTGGAAATATGCCCTAGAGGAAATAAATAAAGTGTTTATTATTATATTTCCTTGTTCATGATAATTGTTTACCGTCCATGCTATAATTGTATTGATTGGAAACAAATTAAATGTGTGGATAAATAGACAACACTTTGTCCCTAGTATGCCTCTAGGGAACTAGCTCGTTGATCAAAGATGGTCAAGGTTTGCTAGCCATTGACATGTGATGTCATTTGATAATGAGATCACATCATTAGGAGAATGATGTGATGGACAAGACCCAAACTACAAATGTAGCATATGATCATGCCAGTTTATTGCTACTGTTTTCAGCATGTCAAGTATATGTTCCTATGACCATGAGATCATACAACTCACGGACACCGAAGGAGTGACTTGTGTGTATCAAATGTCGCAACGTAACTGGGTGACTATAAAGGTGCTCTACAGGTATCTCCGAGGGTGTCTGTTGGGTTGGCATGGATCAAGACTGGGATTTGTTACTCCGTGTGACGGAGAGGTATCTCAGGGCCCACTCGGGAATACAACATCACAATAAGCCTTGCAAGCAATGTGGCTAAGTGTTAGTCACGGGATCTTATATTACGAAACGAGTAACGAGACTTGCCGATAACGAGGTTGAATTAGGTATGAAGATACCAACGATCGAATCTTGGGCAAGTAACATACCGAAGAACAAAGGGAACATTATACAGGATTAACTCAATCCTTGACATAGAGGTTCGACCGATAAAGATCTTCGTAGAATATGTAGGAACCAATATGCGCATCCTGGTCCCGCTATTGGTTATTGACCATAGGGGTGTCTCGGTCATGTCAACATAGTTCTTGAACCCGCAGGGACTGCACACTTAAGGTTCGGTGACGTTTCGGTAGTATAAAGTTATGCATGGTGGTGACCAAAGGTTGTTCGGAGTTCCGGATGAGATCCCGTATGTCACGAGGAGCTCCGAAATGGTCCGTAGGTAAATATTGATATATAGGAAGTCCTATTTTGATTGCCGGAAAAGTTTTGGGCTCATCGGTAGGGTACCGGGAGTGCAGGTAGTGTACCGAGAGACCATCGGGAGGGGTATTTCGACCCAGGAGGCTACATGGGCTATTCGAGGATGAATACCAGCCCTTAGTGGTCTGTTGGAAGTCCCACACAAGGCCCATGCGGCTGCGAGAGAAAATCCCAAAGAGAAAAGGTGGAAAAAGGCAAAAAAGGCAAAAAGGGAAGGAGTCCTCGTCCTACTAGGATTGGACGAGGATTCCTCCTCTCCTCCCACTTCGGCCGAAGCCTCGATGGCTTGGCCCTTGGGACAAGCCTCCTCCTCTCTTCCTCTTATATATACTAGAGGTTTTAGGGTTTTTGGCACTAGTTTTTCAGCCACGTGCTACCCTATCCTCTAGTGCATAGTTTCTCCTCTAGATCGGTTTTCTACAGTGCTTAGGCGAAGACCTGCCGGAATACCTTAACCACCATCGCCGCATCGCCGTCACGCTGCCGGAGAACTCATCTACCTCTCCGCTCCCTCTTGCTAGATCAAGAAGGCGGAGATCGTCATCAAGTTGTACGTGTGCTGAACGTGGAGGTGCCGTCCGTTCGATGCTTGACCGGGACGGATCGTGATTGGATCCCGGGACGCTCGGCTATTTGGATCGCGAAGAGATTCGACTACACCAACCGCGTTTCTTAACGCTTCCCACTTAGTGATCTACAAGGGTATGTAGATCCACTCTCCCTCTCGTAGATGCTCGTCACCATGGATAGATCTGGTGTGTGCGTAGGAAATTTTTTGTTTCTCATGCAACGTTCCCCAACAGTGGCATCATGAGCTAGGTCTCTGTGTAGATGAGATCCTGAGTAGAAAAGAAAGAGTTTGTGGGCGTTGATTCTTAGATTGCTTCCTCCCCTGGTCGTGTTTTGGTTCAGCGGTATTGTGGGATGAAGCGGCCCGAACCAACCTTACTCGTACGCTTACGAGAGACCGGTTCCATCAACTGACATGTAACCTCGTTGCACAAAGATGGCTGGCGGGCCCTGTTTCTCCTATTTTAGTTGGATTGGATTCGACAAAGGCAGTCCTTGAGAAGGTTGAAAAGCAACTTATTTATCACCGTTGTGGTTTATGCGTAGGTGAGAATTGTTCTTGCTAGATACCCGTAGCAGCCACGTAAAACACGCAACAACAATTAGAGGACATCTAACTTGTTTTTGCAGGGTATGTTGTGATGTGATATGGCCAATTACATGATGTGATATATGTGATGTATGAGATGATCATGTGTTTTATAGAATATCACGACTTGCATGTCGATGAGTACGGCAACCGGCAGGAGCCATAGTTTTGTCTTTAATTATTGTATGACCTACGTGTCAATCATTAAGCGCTATGTAATGCTTTACTTTATCGCTAAACGGTAGCAATAGTAGTAGAAGCATGATGGGCGCAACAACCCTGATGGCGACACGTTGATGGAGATCAAGATGCTGGAGATGAGGGTGTCGTGCCGGTGCTTTCAAGATGGAGATCAAAAGCACAAGTTCATGGCCATATCATGTCACTTATGATTTGCATGTGATGTTAATCCTTTTATGCACCTTGTTTTGCTTAGGACGATGGTAGCATTATAAGGTGATCCCTCACTTAAATTTCAAGATGAATAGTGTTCTCCCCGAATGTGCACCGTTGTGAAAGTTCGTCGTGTTGAGACACCACGTGATGATCAGGTGTGATAGACTCTACATTCACATACAACGGGTGCAAGCCAGTGTTGCACATGCAGAACACTCGGGTTAAACTTGACGAGCCTAGCATGTACAGACATGGCCTTGGAACACAAGAGACCGAAAGGTCGAACATGAGTCATATAGTAGATATGATCAACATGATGATGTTCACCATCGAAACCACCTCAACTCACGTAATGATCGGACTTGAGTTGGTGCATTTGGATCATGTGACACTCAGATGACCTGAGGGATGTCAATTTGAGTGGGAGCTTTAGTAATTTGATTAACTAAACTCATTATCGTGTACAATAGTCTAAGTAACCTTTGCATATTTATGTTGTAGATAATTGGCTCGCACAGTAGCACCCCTGAATTTTAATGTGTTCCTAGAGAAAACTAAGTTGAAAGATGATGGAAGTAACTTTGTTGACTGGGCCCGTAATCTGAGGATTATCCTCACGACTTCCTAGAAACCATATGTCCTTGATGCATCGCTTGGTGACCAACTAGAAGACATGTCATCCGAAGACGTTAAGAACACTTGGGGGGCACGTTCTGGAGATTACTCAATAGTTCAGTGTGCAATATTGTATAGCTTAAATCTGGGACTTCAATGGCGTTTTGAGCTTCATGGAGCATATGAGATGTTCCAGGAGTTGAAGTTCATCTTTCAGAAGAATGCCCGGATCAAGAGGTATGAGACCTCCGATAAGTTCTATGCTTGAAAAATGGAGGAGAACGGGTGTATCAGTGAACATATACTCAGAATGTCTGGGTATTCGACTCATCTAGCGGAGTTGGGAATTGCCCTTCCGTCAGAGGCGATCACTGACAGAGTTCTTCAATCACTGCCACCTAGTTACAAGAGCTTTGTGATGAACTATAACATGCATGGGATTAACAAGTTAGTCGCCGAGCTGTTTGCGATGCTAAAAGTCGTTGAGTCTGAAATCCAGAAAGAACATCAAGGTTTGATGGTCAATAAAATCACTAGTTTCAAGAAGAATGGCAAGGGCAAGGGCAAGAAGGGTAAAACCAAGAAGGATGGAAAAGCAGTTGCTACTCCTGTAAAGAAGCCCAAGCATGGACCCAAGCCAGAAACTGAGTGCTTTCATTGCAAGGGAACTGGTCACTGGAAGCAGAACTGCCCCAAGTACCTGGCTGACAAGAAGGCGGCCAACGACAAAAAGGGTATATATGATATACATGTTATTGATGTGTACCTTACTAGCTCTTGTTGTAGTGCCTGGGTATTTGATATAGGTTCGGTTGCTCACATTTGCAACTCAAAATAGGAACTACGGAATAGATGAAGGTTGGCAAAGGATGAAGTGAAGATGCGCGTGGGAAATGATTCCAAGGTAGATGTGATCGCCATCGGCATGCTCTCTCTTCGATTACCATCGGGATTAGTCATGAACCTGAATAATTGTTATTTAGTGCCTGCGTTAAGCATGAACGTTATATCTGGATCTTGTTTATTGCGAGATGGTTACTCATTTAAATTAGAGAATAATGGTTGTTCTATTTATATGAGTAATATCTTTTGTGGTCATGCACCCAATGTGAGGGGTTTATTCATATTGAATCTTGACAGTGATGACACACATGTTCATAACATTCATGCAAAAAGATGTAGAGTTGATAATGATAGTACCACTTTCTTGTGGCACTGCCATTTAGGTCATATTGGTGTAAAACGCATTAGCAAGCTCCATGCTGATGGTCTTTTGGAGTCACTTGATTTTGAATCAATTGACACATGTGAACCATGCCTCATGGGCAAGATGACTAAAACGCCGTTCTCTGGAACAATGGAACGGGCAAGTGACTTATTGGAAATCATACATACAGATGTGTGCGGTCCAATCAATGTTACAGCGCGTTGTGGATATTGTTATTTTCTCACTTTTATTGATGACTTAAGTAGATATGCGTATATTTACTTAATGAAACACAAGTATGAAACGTTAGAAAAGTTCAAGCAATTTCAGAGTGAGGTTGAGAATCATCATAACGAGAAGATTAAATTGCTGTGATTCGATCGAGGAGGTGAATATCTGAGTTATGAGTTTGGCAGTCACTTAAGACAGTGTGGAATTGTTTCCCAATTGACACTGCCTGGAACACCAAAGCGTAATGGTGTGTCCGAACGTTGTAATAGAACCTTATTAGATATGGTGCATTCTATGATGTCTCTTGCCGATTTGGCATTATCGTTTTGGGGTTATGCATTAGAGACGGCTGCATTCACTTTGAATAGGGCACCATCAAAATCCGTTGAGACAACGCCATATGAACTATGGTTTGGCAAGAGGCCAAAGTTGTCGTTTCTTAAAGTTTGGGGATGTGATGCTTATGTCAAAAAGCTTCATCCTGAAAAGCCGGAACCCAAAGCGGAGAAATGCGTCTTCATAGGATACCCGAAAGAGATAGTCGGGTATACCTTCTATCTCATATCTGAAGGCAAAGTGTTTGTCGCTAAGAATGCAACATTTCTTGAGAAAGAGTTTCTCACGAAAGAATTGAGTGGGAGGAAAATAGAGCTTAATGAAGTTATTGAACCTTTACTTTCACCAGAGAGTAGTGCAGCGTAGAAAGATGTTTGTGTGGAACCTACGACGGTTGAAGAGGAAGTTAATGATGATGATCATGAAGCTTCGAATCAAGTTACTATTGAACCTCGTAAGTCGACCAGGGCGCGTACTGCTCCTGGATGGTACGACAACCCTGTCTTGGAGGTCATGTTGTTGGACAACAATGAACCTACGAGCTACGGAGGAGCGATCATGGGCCTGGATTCCGAGAAATGGTTAGAGGCCATGAAATCCGAGATGGGATCCATGTATGAAAACAAAGTATGGACTTTGGAAGTATTACCTGAAGGGCGAAAGGCCATTCAAAACAAATGGATCTTTAAGTAGAAGACGGACGCGGATGGTAATGTCACCGTCTATAAAGCTCAACTTGTGGCAAAGGGTTTTTCATAAGTTCAAGGAGTTGACTATGATGAGACCTTCTCACCCGTAGTGATGCTTAAGTCTGTCAGAATCATGTTGGCAATAACTGCTTATTTCGACTATGAAATTTGGCAGATGGATGTCAAAATAACGTTCCTTAATGGTTTCCTTGATGAAGAGTTGTATATGACTCAACCAAAAGGTTTTTGTCGATCCAGAGAATGCTGAAAAAGTTTGCAAACTCCAGCGATCCATTTATGGTCCGGTGCAAGCATCTCGGAGTTGGAATAAGAGCTTTGATGAGGTGATCAAAGTGTTTGGGTTTATACAAGTTTATGGAGAAGCTTGTATTTACAAGAAAGTGATTGGGAGCTCTATAGCGTTTCTAATATTATATGTGGATGACATATTGCTGATTGGAAACAATATAGAAATGCTGGAAAGCGTGAAGGAATATTTGAACAAGAGTTTTTCAATGAAGGACCTAGGATAAGCTGCTTTCATATTAGGCATTAAGATCTATAGAGATAGACCGAGATGCTTAATAGCACTTTCACAGAGCACATACCTTGATAAAGTTTTGAACAAGTTCAAAATGGATCAGTCCAAGAAGGGGTTCTTGCCTGTGTTACAAGGTGTGAAGTTGAGTAAGACTCAATGCGAGTGACTGCAGAAGATAGAGAAAAGATGAGTGTCATCCCCTATGCTTCAGCCATAGGCTCTATCATGTATGCAATGTTGTGCACAAGACCTGATGTCAGCCTTGCCATAAGTATGGCAGGAAGGTTTCAAAGTGATCCTGGAATGGAGCACTGGGCGGCGGTCAACAATATCCTTAAGTACCTGAAAAGGACTAAGGAGATGTTTCTCGTTTATGGAGGTGATGAAGACCTCGTCGTAAAGGGTGATGTCGATGCAAGCTTTGACACTGATCCAGATGACTCTAAGTCGCAAACCGGATACGTATTTATTCTCAATGGGATAGCGGTAAGCTGGTACATTTCCAAGCAAAGTGTGGTAGCCGATTCTACATGCAAAGCAGAGTACATTGCAGCCTCGGAGGCGGCGAAGGAAGGTGTCTCGATGAAGCAGTTCATGAAAAATCTTGGAGTAGTGCTCAGTGCACTGTATCCAATGACTCTGTTCTGTGACAACACTGGTGCCATTGCTCTGGCCAACGAACCAAGGTTTCACAAGAGGAACAGACACATAAAGCGACGCTTCAACTCCATCCATGATTACATCGAGGAGAAGGACCTAAATATTTGCAAAGTGCACACATATCTGAATGTTGCAGACCCATTGACTAAACCTCTTCCAAGGGCTAAACATGATCAACACCAAAACTGCATTGGTGTTCGATTCATTACAATGTAAATCACATAGTGATGTGAACTAGATTATTGACTCTAGTGCAAGTGGGAGACTGTTGGAAATATGCCCTAGAGGCAATAAATAAAGTGTTTATTATTATATTTCCTTGTTCATGATAATTGTTTATTGTCCGTGCTATAATTGTATTGATTGGAAACACATTAGATGTGTGGACAAATAGACAACACTCCGTCCCTAGTATGATTCTAGCGAACTAGCTCGTTGATCAAAGATGGTCAAGGTTTCCTAGCCATTGACATGAGATGTCATTTGATAACGGGATCACATCATTAGGATAATGATGGGATGGACAAGACCCAAACTATAAACATAGCATATGATCGTGTCAGTTTATTGCTACAGTTTTCTGCATGTCAACTATATGTTCCTATGACCATGAGATCATGCAACTCACGGACACTGGAGGAGTGCCTTGTGTGTATCAAACGTCGCAACGTAACTAGGTGACTATAAATGTGCTCTACAGGTATCTCTGAGGGTGTTTGTTGGGTTGGCATGGATCAAGACTGGGTTTTATTACTCTGTGTGACGAAGAGGTATCTCATGACCCACTCTGTAATACAACATCACAATAAGCCTTGCAAGCAATGTGGCTAAGTGTTAGTCATGGGATCTTGTATTACGGAATGAGTAAAGAGACTTTTTGGTAACGAGGTTGAACTACGTATGGAGATATCGACGATCGAATATCGGGCAAGTAACATACCGAAGAACAAAGGGAACATCATACGGGATTAACTGAATCCTTGACATAGAGGTCCGACCGATAAAGATCTTCGTAGAATATGTAGGAACCAATATGGGCATCTAGGTCCCACTATTGGTTATTGACCGTGGAGGTGTCTCAGTCATGTCTACATAGTTCTCGAACCCGCAGGGTCTGCATACTTAAGGTTCGGTGACGTTTTGGTACTATAGAGTTATGTATGGTGGTGACCGAAGGTTGTTTGGAGTCTTGGATGAGATCCGGGACGTCATGAGGAGCTCTAGAATGGTCCAGAGGTAAAGATTGATATATAGGAAGTCCTATTTTGGTCGCCGGAAAAGTTTTGGGCTCATCGGTAGTGTACCGGTAGACCATCGGGAGGGGTATTTCGACCCAGGAGGCTACATGGGCTGTGGGAGGATGAATACCAGCCCTTAGTGGGCTGGTGGAAGTCCTACACAATGCCCATGCGGCTGGGAGAGAAAAGCCCAAAGAGAAAAGGTGGAAAAAGGCAAAAAAGGCAAAAAGGGAAGGAGTCCTAGTCCTACTAGGATTGGAGGAGGATTCCTCCTCTCATCCCACTTTGGCCGAAGCCTAGATGGCTTGGCACTTGGGCCAAGCCTCCTCCTCTCTTCCTCTTATATATACTAGAGGTTTCAGGGTTTTTTGCACTAGTTTTTTAGCCACGTGCTACCGTATACTCTAGTGCATAGTTTCTCCTTTAGATCGGTTTTCTACAGTGCTTAGTGTTGTCACGCTGCCGGAGAACTCATCTACCTCTCCGCTCCCTCTTGCTATATCAAGAAGGCGGAGATCGTCATCAAGTTGTACGTGTGCTGAACGCGGAGGTGACGTCCGTTCGGTGCATCATCGGGATGGGTCGTGATTGGATTGCGGGACACTCGGCGATTTGGATCGTGAAGACGTTTGACTACACCAACCGCATTTCTTAACGCTTCCTGCTTAGCGATCTACAAGGGTATGTAGATCCACTCTCCCTCTCGTAGATGCTCGTCACCATGGATAGTTCTTGCGTATGCGTAGGAAATTTTTTGTTTCCCATGCAACATTCCCCAACACTAGGTTCCACCCTTACTTAATAGTACCCCCATTACTACTGTCAGACTTACTCCCACAACAGTGCTAGTGTTTCAACTATATATAAATCTCTTTGTGATGTGCTTGGTCTCAGTGATATACAGGAATGTTCCCTAAACTTGCATCTTGTGGATTCTACCATTAAGAAACCTTTAGGTAGAATTAATGATGTTCTTATTACTATGAATAAGAATTATGTACCTGTAGATTTCATTATGCTTGATATTGATTGCAATCCTACTTGTCTAATAATATTTGGAAGACCCTTCTTGCAAACTATAGGTGCATTTGTTAATATGAAAGAGGGAAACATCAGGTTCCAATTTTCGTTAAAGAAAGGGATGTAACACTTCGCTAGGAAGATAATTAGACCACCATATTAATAAATTATGAGAGCCACTTATGTATGGAGTGTCAAAGATGACAATACTTGAAACTATGCATTATTCCTAGCCAGGGGCATAAAATAATAGCGCTTCTTGGGAGGCAACCGAATAGTTATCTTTCTTTTATGTTTTTTATTTCTGTCTTCATGTGATAACATCATTATTGCCTCTATAATGAATTTTTTTCTTATGTTTTAATTAGTGTTTGTGCCAAGTAAAGCCTTTGGGATGACTCACAATATGAGTTGAATTTATACGGTGCAAAAACAGAAACTTTAGTGTCTAGTGCAGAATTTCTCTGATTTTACTGGAACATCTTTTGGATCTGAAATATTTTACATAGTATTTCTATAAAAATTCTACAGGATTTCCTCTTTTTCCTATTTTTTATAGTTAGACAAGTATAGGTTCTCTATAGATCATTACATACTATTCTGTTATAGATACATTCTGTTTTGCTTGCATAGTGTGCTTGTTTTGATGATGATATGGATTGTATCAAGGGATATAAGCCATGGAGAAGTTAGAATACCTCAAATATTATGCAATAATTAAATATGAATCATTTTATAACAGTATATAAAGTATTTTATATGTTTCTTATACTAACGGATCTCACGAGGTTTCGTTAAGTTTTAAGTGATTGGAGTTTTGATGTTTTGGGTGTTATCACGATGGACAATGGAAGAAGGAGCGGCAAAATCCTAAGCTTGGAGATGCCCAAGGCACCCCAAGGTAATATTCTAGGAATACTTAAGCATCTAATCTTGGGGATGCCGGGGAAGGTATCCCCTTTTCGTCTTAATCCATCGGTATGTCAGTTGGAGCTATATTTTTATTCATCACATGGTATGAGTTTTGCGTGGAGCGTCGTTTGCTTTTACTTTTTTTTGCCAAAATCATTGTTTTCTTGACACACCTATTTGAGAGATACACACCTTCATCATAATTTGTTAGAAGACTCTATGTGCTTCACTTATATCTTTTGAGCTTAGCACTTGCTCAAGTACTTCACTTATATCTTTTTTAGCACGGTGGGGTATAGATTTTATAGAAATAATTAAACACTCATTCTTCACTTATATTTTTAAGAGTTAATAAATAGTGTTGGTAATTTGCACAGGCCATAAGACTAGTCCAAATATAATAGGTATTCAATGAGTGATAATCAAAACCATCTTGTAACACATAAAAGAGAAATTGTGGGTTAATGATATTGATGTGGTAATATGAAAAGGTGTGAGTGCATCATTATTGATTCATAGAAGTGTCGGTATTAAGAGGTGTTAAATTCTTGTTTGTCTACAAATTAAAAAGGCATGGTGAGGATGTGTCAGCATTTCTATTCCTCGTTAAAATCCTAGTGTTGTTTTGGGTCGGAGGGCGCGATGGTTAACTCCTACCAACCTCCTCCCTCGGGGTATGCGATTAGTACTTTGATTTGTGACAAAACTAGTAAAACTTTACAATAAGTATATCTATTCTTTATGATTAATGGGAAACCATGGACATACACAATCTCACCACCTCATATTTACACACCTCTTCGGTACCGTGCCTTGCCACCTCGAGGATTGGTGCAACCATTGCCGCTGCATCCAAATCCCGTGAGATAATATGCTCTATCACACATAAGCCTAATTATATCTTCCTTAAAACATCCACCATACCTACCTATTATGGCATTCCAAAGCCATTCCAAGATATATTTCCATGCAAATTCCATCGTCACATCATATAACTAGTTCGTTCATCATCATATTGCCTTGCATGATCATATAGAGCTGACATAGTATTTGTCGCAAAGCCACCGTTCATCATATTTTTACATGTCATGCTAGATCATTGCACATTCTGTTACACTGCCAGAGGCATTCATATTAAGTCATATTATTCCATAGTTCTTCATACTGAGTTTTCATATTGAGTTCTAAGTAAATAAAAGTGGGACGATCATCATTAATAGAGCATTGTCCTAGTGAGGAAATAAAAATGGTGGAGGCCAAATGAGCCCACCATATATATATATATAGAGAGAGAGAGAGAAGGGACTTTGCTACTATCCTTACCACGCTTGTGCCTCAAGGTGGCACCTTGTTTTTCAAATATAGAGAGTCTCGTGTTATGACATTTTCATATACTAGTGGGAATCACTTTTTCATTATTATGAACTTGGTTTTATATTTCGATGATAGGCTTCCTCAAATGCCCGTGGTGTTCATGAGCAAGTAGGTTGGATGCACACCCCAGTTAGCTTCAGTTGAGATGTCATAAATTTATAGCTCTAGTGCATCATTTGCATGGCAATCACTACTCCTTGCATTGACATCTATCGATGGGCATCTCCATAGCCCACTGATATGCCTAGTTGATGTGAGATTATCTTCTCCACTTTTTACCCCTTTGATATCTACCACTATATTCAACTCCACCCATATGCTATGTCCATGGTTCACGCTCATGTATTGCGTGAAGAATAAAAAGTTGATGTGTATTGAAAAAGTACGATCCAATTGCCTGACTTGGACATCGTGGTTCTTGACATTTGTATTAATGTGGTGAAGATGGAGACATGCCTTGCTAATATAATAAGATGAATGGGGGTAAACTTTCTTTGAGGATCGTATGCTTTGAAATATTGATGATTTTGTTGCTTATACTTATAAATATTACAATGTCAATGTTTGTTAATTCATCATTTCTCAATAAGAATACATGCAAAATATTACATATTAGGAAGCATGTCACATCAAATAATTTGTTTTTATAATTTACCTACTCGAGGATGAGCAGGAATTAAGCTTGGGGATGCTTGATACGTCTCCAACGTATCTATAATTTTTGATTGTTGCATGCTATTATGTTATAATTCTAGGATACTTTTTGAGTAATAATTTACCAATGTATATTATTTTTGAGCACTAACCTA
This sequence comes from Hordeum marinum, assembly GCA_022496015.1. Taxonomy (NCBI): domain Eukaryota; kingdom Viridiplantae; phylum Streptophyta; class Magnoliopsida; order Poales; family Poaceae; genus Hordeum; species Hordeum marinum. The sequence continues at coordinate 299,922,555 of CM039674.1, read as the reverse complement.
TTAACCCAGTGCCCAAGTTGTTGTTCTCTGCGTGTGTTTTACTTTTCAGGTTTATAGTATCAAACGAAGTCTAATTGCCTCAAACCTTTTTTTGATATTTTTGGGAGCAAAATAAGAGCAAGAAGTTTAGGGAGAATACCAGAGGCTGCACAAGGTGGCTACAAGCCAATAGGGTGCGCCCAGGGGGGTGGTCATGCCCTGATGGCTTGTGCCTCCCTGGTGGCCCTCCTGACCCTGTTCTCTAGCCAATAAATTCACATATATTCCAAAAACCCTCAGAGGCATCCCAAAACATTTTTTCTGCTGTTGCAAGTCTTTGTTCCGCCGCAATCCCATATGCAGCTCCGTTCTGGCACCCTGTCATAGGGGGCATCGATCATGGAGGGATTATTCATCAACCTTACTTCCCTCGTGACGACGTGTGAGTATTTCATCATAGACCTACGAGTCCGTAGTTAGCATCTAGATCTATCTCTCTCCTTCTTGACCTTTAATACAATGATCATCGCATCTTCGCTTTGATCCATGCGATGTAACTCTTTTGTATGGTGCATTTGTCGGGATCCCATGAATTGTGGGTTTATATTCAAATTATTCATGAAATTTATTCAAGTCTTCTTTGAAATTATTATGACTCGTAATTGCATGATCATTTTTGCTTTGTAATTTTCTTTGATCTGTTGATTTGCTTTGGACAAGTAGATTGATCTCTCTTCAGTGAGAGAGGTGTGTTCTAGTGTGTTCAACCTGACGAGTTTCTATATCCTAGTGATAGAAGGGGACAAACTGCGTCTTTGTGTTGTTTCCACTAAGGATAAAACGATGGGGTTTATTAATATTGCTTGAGGTTACTTTGTCTACATCATCTCCTCGTACTCCATGCATTACTCTGTTTGTCATGAAGCGCTCTTGTAGTGGAGTAATAGTAATAGGTGCAGGCCGGAGTTGGCCTATTTGTCTTGGACGTTATGCCTATATACAGATCATCATTGCCATGAACATCGCATAACTATTCGATTTTCTATCAATTGCCCAACTGTAATTTGTTTAACCACCGTATGCCTACTTTCATGAGAGATGCCGCTTGGGAAAACTATGGACTTCGGGTGTGTTCACTTATATATTTATAAATGCTAAAATACCTTTCTGTTCTTTTTTACCTTTTATTTTATTTTTAATTTATAGTTATCTACTATTATCTACACACTTCACTTGCTTGAAAATAACGAGATCAAGGGGATTTACAACCCTCTTGCCCGTGTTGGGTGCATGTTGTTTGCTCTTTGTGTGTAGCTGTTGAATACGGTTGTGGATTGATATTCCTATTAGTTTGATAAACCTTGGTTTCATAACTAAGGGATACTTACCATTATTGTGCTGCAATTACTCATTCCTCTTCACAAAATACCCAATGCTGATCACAAGTATCAGGAAGGATTTCTGGCGATGTTGCCATGGAATATGATCACCAACTATCAAGTAAATTCACACAAATTATCATTCACTTGTTGTTATTTTTATTTGCTATTATATTTAGTTTGTTTCATAAAAATCAAAAATATTTATCTTTGTTGGTCACTAGTTTACTCTTTTGCTTGCTATTTTGCTTGTCCTGCTTGTTACTTTGCTTGTTTAGTTACCATGTCTCAAGATAGATTCCACAATATCTCTTACTACAAAGGAATGTCGGAAATAGAAGGTTCTATGAAAACTTTCATGACTTCACAATATGAGCATAATAAATTATTTGCCTCTGAAATAAAGGAACATTCAGCTTTGTTGGATGCAATTAGTGAACAACTTGATGAAGTCAATAAAGAAGTGTCTAGCATCCAATCACAATCTTCTCAAATTGAAGAATTGTTAGGGAAAATCTCTGATAAGCAAACCACTCTAGTAAATAGGATGGCCGCTAAAACGGAATCTTTCCATAATAGGAATTATGATAAAGATCTTAAAATGATTGGTACTTCTCCTATTGAATTTTTATTTACCTCTCTGAATATAAATGATAAATGGATGAGTCAACTCTAGTTATTGAGTGTCCCATTTGCTTGGACGGTTGTGATTTTGATGCTAAAACTAAAAAAGTGAGTTTGGAGAGGTCAAAAATTTAAATAGTGATGTGCCCACTATATTGGATTACAGAGACTTTAATTATGAACTTTGATCTTTAGTAGAATGTCTTTCCTTATTTAAAACCATCATTAGCTCACCCAATACTTATGAACAAAACAAGGCTTTCACTAATCACGTAGTGGAAGCGTTGATAAAAGGTTATGATGAGAAACTTGAACTTGAAGTTTCTATTCCTATATAATTGCATGGTGAGTCGAAACATACTATCAAAATAAAAATGAATAAATATGAATGAAATTCTTTGTGTGACCTTGGTGCTAGTTTTTCAACTACACCTAAGTCTCTTTGTGATGTGCTTGGTCTCACTGATATACAAGAATGTTCCCTAAACTTGCATCTTGCGGATTCTACCATTAAGAAACCTTTAGCTAGAATTAATGGTGTTCTTATTATTGTGAATAATAATTATGTGCCTATAGATTTAATTGTGCTCAATATTGATTGCAATCCTACTTGTCCAATAATACTTGGAAGACCCTTCTTACGAACTATAGGTGAAATGATTGATATGAAAGAGGGAAACATAAGGTTCCAATTTCCATTAAAGAAAGGGATGGAACACTTCCCTAGGAAGAGAATTAAACCACCATATGAATCAATTATGAGAGCCATTTATGAATGGAGTTTCAAGGATGACAATACTTGAAACTATGCATTATGCCTAGGTAGGTGCATAAAATAATAGCGCTTGTTGGGAGGTAAGCCAATAGCTATCTTTATTTTATGTTTTTTACTTTCTGTCTTGGTGTGATAACATGATTATAGCCTCTGTAATGATTGTGTTTTTATGTCTTAATTAGTGTTTGTTCCTAGTAAAGCCTTTTTGTTGAAGACGGTTCTGGATTGATATTCCTATTGGTTTGATAAACCCTTCTTTCATAGCTAAGGGAAATACTTACCCGTATTGTGCTGAAATTACCCGTTCCTCTTCAAGAAAAGCCCAGTGCAGATCACAATTATCATCCCTACTAGGAAGCAAGTCAACGTGTCATAGCTTGACGTGCGTCCAGCGTGCCATCAAGATGATCCCAATTTCGTTGCCTAGAGAGCGGGTCCCAGTGCTGCATAAAAGCAAGGAATTTAAAGGAGTCGGATGCCTGGCTCAGGTAGATCTGCTCAATCACCATATTATTGTGGGTCGTTCAGAGGGTCCACAACATTGCGGCAAAGACCAAGCAAAATAAGCAGCGGCGCCTGGTACGTCTCCAACATATCTATAGTGTTTGCTTGTTTCATGCTGCTATATTATCCTTCTTGGATGTTTTACAATCATTTTGCTACAACTTTATTTTATTTTTGGGACTAATCTATTGAGCTAGAGCCCAGTGCCAGTTTCTGTTTTCTCCATGTTTTTGGGTTTTACAAAATAGGAATATCAAACGGAGTCCAAACGGAATAAAACCTTCGATATGATTTTTTATGGATCATAAGGAACCTATGCAACTTGGATATGAAGTCAGAAGACTCCCGAGGAGGCCACAAGCCCCAGGGGTGCAGTCACCCCCCTAACCGCGGCCACCAGGCTAGTGGGCCCCTCAGAAGTCCACCGACCTCCCTCTCAGCTCTATAAATCGCCAAATATTCTAGAAAGCATCACCGGAGGGGGAAACCATCACCGGAGGCCATCTTCATCATCCCGAGACTCTCCATGACGAGGAGGGAGTAGTTCACCCTCGGGCTGAGGGTATGTACCAGTAGCTATTTGTTTGATCTCTCTCTCTCTCTCGTGTTCTTGAGATGGCACGATCTTGATGTACCGTGAGCTTTGGTGATATAGATTGAATCTGTGATGAATTAAGTTTTCCCTTTGAAGTTTACTTATCGGATTGAGTATTTAAGGATTTGAGAACACTTGGTGTATGTATTGCGATGGGATATCTGTGGTGACAATGGGACGTTCTACTGATCCACTTGATGTATGTTTAGGTGATCAACTTGCGGGTTCCATGACTTTGGGAATCTATGCATAGGGGTTGACACACATTCTTATCTTGACGTTCTGGTAGAAACTTTGGGGCACTCTTTGAAGTTCTTTGTGTTGAATTAAGAAATCTGAAATTGTGTGATGCATATCGTATAATCAAGCCCATGGGTACTTGTGGTGACATTGGAGTATCTAGGTGACATTAGGGTTTTGGTTGATGTGTATATTAAGGTGTTATCTTAGTACGAACTCTAGGGTTGTTCATGACACTTATAGTGATAGCTCATAAGATTGATCAGAAAAGATAACTTTGGGCTGGTTTCGTACCCTACAATAATTTCTACGTTTGTCCTCCGCTATTTGTTACTTTGGAGTGAACTCTTTGTCGCACGAGATGTATTTACATATGATTCTACTATGCCAAGATTGTTGAGAGAAATTGCACTAGTGAAATTATGAACCCTAGGCGTTGTTTTCAAGCATTGCAATACCGTGTGTGCTCACTTTTATCATTAGTTACCTTGCTGTTTTTATATTTTTCAGATTACAAAAAACTATATCTACCATCCATATTGCACTTGTATCACCATCTCTTCGCCGAACTAGTGCACCTATACAATTTACCATTGTATTGGATGTGTTGGGGACACGAGAGAGTCTTTGCTATTTGATTACTAGGTTGTTTGAGAGAGACCATATTCATCCTACACCTCCCACGGATTGATAAACCTTAGGTCATCCACTTGAGGGAAAATTGCCATTGTCCTACAAAACTCTGCGCTTGGAGGCCCAACATGAGTCTACAAGAATAAGGTTGTGCAGTACACATCAAGCTCTTTTCTGGCACCGTTGCCGAGGAGGTGAGTGCTTGAAGGTATATATTTAGATCTTGAAATTTATTCTTTTAGTTTCTTGTTTTTCACTAGTTTGATTTTATGAAAGAAAACTAAAAAATGGAATTGAGGTTGCCTCACATGCTTCATCTTTATAATGTCTTTCGTGCAAATGATGGAAAGGAAAATTGTGCTCAAGTGTTAGAAGAAGAAGTTATTAAAATGTTTGGCACTAAATATTTGAGTGATGAGCATGATAGTGATATTGTTAGTATGAATTCTCTGAATATTCATGATGCTAATGATATGCAGAGCCACAAGCTTGGGGATGCTATGTTTGATGAAGAATATATTTTTAGCCCCACAAGTTTTGATGAGCAAAACTATTATGAGTATGACATGCCTCCTATCTATGATGATTATTGTGATGACACGTATGATATAAAGAGTAGTGGTAACCTGAAACTTGTCATCATGATTTTAATATTAATAGTGGTTATGTCAATCAAGTATGTCATGATAGTTATTTTGTTGAGTTTGCTCCCACTACTTTTCATGAGAAGAAATTTGCTTATGAGGAGAGTACTAAAATTTCTATGCTTGTAGATCATGAAAATAATGCTTTATGTGCTGGTTATATTGTGGAATTCCTTCATTATGCTACTGAAAACTATTGTGAGGGACTAACATATGCTTGTAGGAGTTGCAATAATATCAAGTTTCCTCTCTATGTGTTCAAAGTTTTGAAGTTATGCCTGTTTTGCCTTCCTATGATAGATGATTACCGTTCCCATAAATTGTTTGATCACAAAATACCTATGCATAGCAAGTGGGTTAGACTTAAATGTTCTTTTCATGAGATTCATGCTGCTCTTTTGCATGTTTCAATTACTATTCCTATGTGAGCATCATTGAAATCATCATGCCTAGCTAAAAGGCATTAAAGAAAAGTGCTTGTTGGGAGACAGCCCAACACTTTTAATTTATGTTTTTGTGTGTTCGCATGATTAAGCTACTGTATTAATCATGTTTTGTATCTTTTATTTCAATAAAGTGCCAAGTAAATCCTTTGGGATAGTGTCGATACTTGCTTGTTTGATTCTATGCAAAAGCAGAAAGTTTTGCGTCCAGTATATGAAATATCTGATTTTACTGGAGCGTCAAAAAATTCTTAAATTTCTACACAAACTTTATATGAAAATTACATGAGTTTTCCTAATTTTTCAGAATTTGTAGAGACAAAGAAGTATGGTTACACTTCAGATCTTTACAGACTGTTATGTTTTTGACAGATTCTGTTTTGCATGCATAGTCTGCTTGTTTCAAGTGTTCCTATACTTATATTGAGTAATATAAATTGTCGGAATGATGTAATACAGTAGATATAATATGTTAACAATTATGAATCTTGTATTGACAGTACCTAAGTGAATGATCTATATTTAACTACACTAACCCATCTCATGAAGTTCCATTAAGTTTTGTGTGATTGAAGTTTTCAAGTTTTGGGTGTGACACTAATCTAAGGAGAATAAGGAGTGACAAGAGACTAATCTTGGGTATGCACAAGGCAAACCCAAGTTAATATCCAAGGATGAATCAAGCGTCTAAGCTTGGGGATGCCCCAGAAGGCATCCCCTCTTTCGTCTTCAACACTATCGGTATATCTTACTTGGAGCTATATTTTTATTCATCTCATAATATGTTCTTTCCTTGGAGCATCATTATATTTTTTTACTTTCTGTTAGGTGTTATTTATAATCTAGTTTTTCAATAAAAAGTTCCAAGAATTGCCTTAGGATGCTTGCATTGCATGTTTTGATATGTGCTGGGTAAAAACAGAAACTTCTTCTGTAGTGTTTGAATTTTAATATTTTACTGGAACGTGGAAAGTTTCTGAAATTTTTACACAGTATGTTCACATAAATTTTATAGCATATCCTAAATTTTAATAAATATTTGAGTTACAGAAGTACACTGTTTTCATAAATTGCTACAGACTGTTCTGTTTAGACAGATTGCTGTCATAGTTTCGTTATCTACTTATCCTATAGTTTTCATAGCCTATATTGGTAGATATAAATTGTGGAAATGATAGTATAAAGTACCAAATATTTGATAATTATTATGAAACTTGTCTTGGCAGTACATAAAGAATTGATCTATTATTAGGCACTATTCAAAAAAATGTTCCGACTCAGCGATTTATCGTCCGATTTATCGCTACTCGTGGGGTGATCGATAAGATTATGCCTTATATTCATCGTTTATCTTTTGGGACGATTTATCGCTTTGACAAGTGATTTATGGGGAATCTTCCAATAAATCAGGCATATTCCTTAGCACTATGTTTGCAAAAATTATGTTTATTTGTATTTTTGTGGACTTTGTTATGCAATATGTACTATTTTACTATTTTTTTGTCATTATACGAGGATTCAGAGGCTAGGAATCAAGGTAACACTTCTGTCGAATATATTTTGGTGTTAAATATAGCATATTTCAGTGTTGGGAACCAGGGATTCGCAAAAAGATGGCCGATTAATAATCGACCGATAAAATCGATTAATCGTACGATTTCCGATTAATCTCTAATCCCAAGCTGACCAAGACGATAACGATAAGCGATATCCTCAACAATTTTATTAGGTGTACTAACCTATTTCACAAGTTCTTTTTTGAGTTTTGTGTGGATGTAGTTTTTGAGGATAGGTGAAACCGTGGTATGAGAGGATGTAACGAAATACAAAAGCTCAAGCTTGGGGATGCCCAAGGCACCCCAAGTAAATATTTCAAGAACTCTCAAGCATCTAAGCTTGGGGATGCTACGCATCCAACCTCTCTTCATCAACAATTGTCGGTTAGCCTATGTTGAGCCTATATTTTTATTCGTTCACATGATGTGTGCTATTCTTAGAGTGCTATATTTATTTTGCTTGTTGTTTGAATAAAGTACTCAGATCTGAAAATATTTATCGAGGGAGAGAGAGTCCTCACATCGCTACTTAAATTGTTAGAATACTTTATGTGCTTCACTTATATCTTTTGAGCTAGGCAATGTTGCTCTAGTGCTTCACTTTTATCTTTATAGAGCATGGTGGTGTTATATTTTATAGAAATTATTGAACTCTCGTTCCTCACTTATATTATTTTGAGAGTTTCTTATAACAGCATGGTAATTCGTTTAGGTTGTGAATTTAGTCCTAATATAATGGGCATCAAAGAGGGATATATTAAAAACTTTCATATTAAGTGCATTAACAACTATGAGAAGTTGGATTCCTTGCATATAGTTTTGAGATATTAGGGATGGTAATATGAGAGTCATGCTAGTGAGTAGTTGTGAATTGAAGAGATACGTGTGTTAAAGCTTGTGAGTCCCATAGCATGCACGTATGGTGAACCGTTATGTAATGAAGTCGGAGCATGATTTTTCTAATGATTGTCGACCTTTGTGTGAGGGCCGGGAGCGCATGATGGTTAACTCCTACCAACCTCTTCCCTAGGATCATGTGTCTAATGCTTTGTTTGATAACTAATAGACTTTTTCAATAAGTTTATGAGTTCTTTATGACTAATGTGAGTCCATGGATTATACGCACTCTCAGCCTTCCATCTTTGCAAGCCTCTCTAGTACCATGCAACTTTCGCCGGTACATCAAACCCTCCTTCCTCAAAACAGCCGCCATATATTCCTCAAACCAGCCACCATACCTACCTATCATGGCATTTCCATATCCATTCCGAGATATATTGCCATGCAACTTCCACAATGTAGTTTTTCTATGACTTGCATAATCACTTCATATTGCATATAGTGTTATATTTTGTCATAGGAATCGAGTTGTAATTTCTTTTTCTTCGAGTTATAAGTAAATAAAAGTGTGATGATTTTTCATTAATAGAGCATTATCCCATGACAGAAAAGGATGATGGAGGCTATGACTCCCTCACAAGTTGGGACGAGGATCCGAACTTTACAAAAAAATAAAAGAGGCCAGCGAAGCCCAAACAAAAAAAATAAAATAGGCCAAAGAAGTCCACCAAAATAAAATAAAAAAGGAAAAAAGGAAAAAGGGAAAAAATGAATGAGAGAAAGAGAGAAGTGACACTTGCTACTACCTTTTTCCACACTTGTGCTTCAAAGTAGCACCATGATCTTCATAATAGAGAGTCTCCTATTTTGTCACTTCCATATAACTAGTGGATATTCATTATGCATGACCAATTAGTTTTCTTTTTGAGCTTTCATACACTTATAACTCTAAGTGCATTTCTTGCATGGCAATCCCTACTCACTCACATTGTTATCTATTGACGGGCATCTCCATAGCCTGTTGATATGCCTAGTTGATGTGAGACTATCTTATCCTTTTTACCCTTGCACCTCCTCCATATTCTATTCCACCTATAATGCTATATACATGGCTCACGCTCATGTAATGCGTGAGAGTTGAAAAGGTTTGAGAACACCGAAAGTGTGAAACAATTGCTTGGCTTGTTCATCGGGGTTGTGCATGATTTAGATACTTTGTGTGGGGAAGATGGAGCATTGCTAGACCATATGATTTTGTAGGGATGACTTTCTAAGGCCATGTTATTTCGAAAGGACACGACTACCTTGTTGGTGTCCTTGAAGTATTACTGTTTTTATGTCAATATTAGACTATTGTTTTGAATCTTATGGGTCTGAATTTTCTTGCCACAATAAAGAATATTACATGGATAAATATGTTAGGCAGCATTCCACATCAAAAATTGTATTTTTATCATTTACCTAGTCGAGGACGAGCAGGAATTAAGCTTGGGGATGCTGACACGTCTCCAACATATCTATAATTTTTGCTTGTTTCATGCTGCTGTATTATCATTCTTGGATGTTTTACAATCATTTTACCACAACTTTATATTATTTTTGGGACTAATCTATTAACTAGAGCCCAGGGTCAGTTCCTGTTTTTTCCGTGTTTTTGGGTTTTACAGAAAAGGAATATCAAACAGAATAAAACCTTCGATATGATTTGTTCTGGATCAGAAGGAACCTACGCAACTTGGAGATGAAGTCAGAAGACTCCCAAGGAGGCCACAAGCCTAGGGGCGCAGCCACCCCATGGCCGCAACCACCAGACTTGTGGGCCCCTCGGGAGTCAACCGAAATCCCTCTCAGCTCTATAAATCGTGAAATTTTACATAAACCCCAAAGTAGAACCTAGATCAGGAGTTCCGCCGCTGCAAACCTCCAGAGCCACAAAAAACCAATCGGGAGCCCGTTCCGGCACCCTGCTGGTGGGGGAAACCATCACCAGAGGCCATCTTCGTCATCCCGACGCTCTCCATGACGAGGAGGGATTAGTTCACCCTCGGGGATGAGGGTATGTACCTGTAGCTATGTGTTTGATCTCTCTCTCTCTCTCTCGTTTTCTTGAGATGGCACGATCTTCATGTATCGCGAGCTTTGTTGATATAGATTGAAACATATCGAGTGTTTCCCCTCTCTATCTAGTTGTGATGAATTGAGTTTTCCCTTTGAAGTTTACTTACTGGATTGAGTCTTTAAGGATTTGAGAACACGTGATGTATGTCTTGCGATGGGATAATAAATCTGAAATTGGGTGATGCACATCGTATAATCAAGCCCACTGGTACTTGTGGTGACATTGGAGTATCTAGGTGACATTAGGGTTTTTGGTTGATGTGTATCTTAAGGTGTTATCTTAGTACGAACTCTAGGGCTGTTCGTGACACTTATAGGGATGGCTCATAAGATTGATCAGAAAAGATAACTTTGAGGTGGTTTCATACCCTACAATAATTTCTACGTTTGTTCTCCGCTATTTTTAGCTTTGGAGTGAACTCTTTGTCACACGAGAGGTATTTACATATGATTCAACTATGCCAAGATTGTTGAGAGAAATTGCACTAGTGAAAGTATGAACCCTAGGCCTTGTTTTCAAGCATTGCAATACCGTTTGTGCTCACTTTTACCATTAGTTACCTTTCTGTTTCTATATTTTCAGATTACAAAAACCTATATCTACCATCCATACTGCACTTGTATCACCATCTCTTCGCCGAACTAGTGCACCTATACAATTTACCATTGTACTGGGTGTGTTGGGGACACAATAGACTCTTTGCTATTTGATTGCAGGATTGTTTGAGAGAGACCATCTTCATCCTACACCTCCCGCGGATTGATAAACCTTAGGTCATCCACTTGAGGGAAAATTGCCATTATCCTACAATACTCTGCGCTTGGAGGCCCAACACGAGTCTACAGGAAGAAGGTTGTGTAATAGACATTAGTGCCGCCTAGGTTGAGTGGCTCTACTCTAGATAAACTCCGCGAGGTCCTAGGCCTCTAGTCGTCCCTAAGAACCTCGCGTATGAATTCCCATATGGCCCTCACCGCCATACATGTAAAAGTGGTGTGTGTCATTGTCTTCGAGACCGAGCATAAGGGGTAAATGCCGTCCCTCGAATCGTGCCGCTTAAGCACATTCTTCCCCAAAGGGATGCGATCACAGAGTAGTTGCCACAAAAAAAATTGATCTTAGGGGGCAAGGATGTCTTCCATAAAGGTGAGAGTTAAGGGATGGATGAGGGAGAGGCATAGAACCGAATGTGTCGAGCTAACAGAAAATTCCCTAGACGGGGATAGTCGCCAAGCTATTGTGTCCGGATAGTCCGACAGTGCATGTGGTAAGGCATCTAGTAGACGGTGGCACCCGATAGTTTCTACCTTTCCAAGAGAGAACCTGAATCTAATATTCCATTGCCCTTGGCAGATGACCCCAAAATCGAGAAGGGACAGATCTGTGCATATAGAAAACATGACAGGGAACCCCACCTTGAGTGTCTCATCTCCAACCCATGGATCCGACCAGAACTGGGTCCCTTCCCCATTACCTATAGAGAAGGAAATTCCTAGGTGTATTTCCTCCTTGATCTTTTGGATCATGTGCCAGAATTGAGATCCGCCCATGCGGGAACATGCAAGGATCGGCTCACCCCTTGGGTATTTTGCCTGAAGTAGTTGTAGCCACAATACACCATCGTTTTGTGTGATATGACATATCCATCGTAGCATGAGGGCGGTATTGATTATATGGGAGGCTATGATCCCCAACCTGCCACGGTCCTTGGACAATCAAATATCTTCCCACTTGACCATGTGGTACTTCTGGCGAACATCATATGCCTGCCAGAAGAACCTGGCGAGCTCCTTATAGAACGAGCTATGAACGCTCTCCGGAAGGATATATATATATATACAACCCCATCAAATACATGGGGATACTCGCCATGTTAGCACTAATAAGAACCGTCTTACTCCCCTTGGAGGTAAACCGGCCTTGCCAAGGCTTGGGCCGCCAAGATACCCGACGAACTACGGATCAAATCCACTCGCAAGGATCTTCGACTCGGCCCACGACATCCCCAAATAAGTTGTGGGGAATGTTGTCAGCCTGTAGTTTAGGTTATCTGCAATCCGATGTTGGTCCTCTAGCGGGTGGCCGAGGATGAAAACCTTTCTTTAATCAAAATTTCTTTTAAGGCCTGACATCGCTTCGAAGCATAGAAGAAGGAACTTCAGATTAACTATGTCGAGGTTCGACCGCTCTACCATGGTCATGGTATAATCCGCATATTGGAGGCGGGTGACCACTCCCTGAAGGATTAAGTAGCCAACCACCCTTGTAAGATGACCGTCCATCCGTGCTTTATCTAGGATATCAGCCAAAACATCAATAGCAAGGTTGAATAGAAGGGGCGAAATTAGGCCCCACTGCTTCACTCCTGCCGAGGATGTAAAAGAAGGTCCCACTTTGCTGTTAATGTTAATGACTGTCATGCTAGACTGGACCAGACGGATAATCCAGTAGCACTATCTGTCATCAAAGCCTCAACATTGGGGCACCAAACCCAAGAAGGACTAATCCAGATGGTCATAATCCTTCTGGAATTCCAACTTGAGGAATACGCCCTTATGGCCATGCAAGTGAACCTCATGTGCGATCTCATGGAGGGCCAAGATCCCATCGTGTATCCACCGGACCTTTAGGAAAGCAGACTGGAGGGCATGGTCGAGCCTCTCCACCATAGGGACTAGCCGCCTAGAGCAAACTTTCGAGAATATGCACTCAAGCACATTGATCACTATGATAGGTCTAAAGTGCCCAATATTCATTGCCCCAAATATTTTGGATATCAGGGTGATCACACCAAAGTTGATCCGGGACATGTCGAACGTTTGGATATAGAATTCATGGAACATCAACATTATCACTGGCTTTATGACGTGCCAGAATTTCTATAAAAAGACCACCAGCAGACCTTTAGGGCCCGGGGCTAAACCCGCCTTCATAGAGACGATAGCCCTGCCCACTTCATCCTCCTTAGGGAATAGTGTGGGATCGAGAAGGGACGTCTAAAGGGGGGTGAATAGACTACTTGACAAAATAAAAACCTAACCTTTTCCCAATTTTAACGGTTGGTAGATTGTAGCAATTGTCACAAGTCTAGTGCACCCTACACATGCTAGTCAACAAGTATGGCAGCGGCAAGTAAAGACAAGCATACGTAAGGAGTAGAGATAGGAAGATCAAACCCAATAGATGATACAAAGATTTTTTCCGTGGTTCCGATAGGTGGTGCTATCGGTCGTCCATGTTGATGCAGACTAACACCCACGAAGGGTAGCGGTCGCAAGAGTTTACATAGGGCTCCACCCATTAGGGCCCACAAAGTGGCAACCTCGTTTATTCCATCACGGCTTCCGTCCATGAAGGACTAGCCTCACTATGGGTAGATCTTCACGAAGTAAGCGATATCCTTGCTCGTACAAACTTCTTGGTTCAACTCCACGATCACAAAGAAGGATGCCCCCAAGTGACACCTAACCAATCTAGGAGGCACCGCCCTCCAAAAGGTAATAGATGTGGTAGTATATTGAACTCCTTGCTCTTGTGATTCAAAAGATAGTCTCCTCAATCTCTCAATCACTCTCTCACAGATTTGGCATGGGTAGAAGAGATTGATTGGTGGAAAGCAACTTGGGGAGGCTATAAATTAAGATCCATATGGTTGGAGTGGATGATATTGATCTCAACACATGAGTAGGTGGCTCTTTCTTAGAAAAATTGATGGAGCAAGTGTTTATATGTTCAGAGTGCTTCCTCCACGAGTGAGAGGTGGTGGAGGCGTATATATAGGCATCCCCAAAAATCCAACTGTTACAACATTATTGCCCAACTCGGTGAAACAAAAGTGAAAACTCGATCCTGCCGACTAGTGCAAAATGTGGCAACTTTGGCCTTTTCAGTGAAACTGATATACACAACTCGGTCCTACCGATTTTGGTCTGACCAACGCAGTACCTCATCTTGGTGACACCGATTCACTAAACTCGGATATTCCGAGTTTAGGAATTAACTAACCTGATAGTTGGTCACTTACTCTCGGACGTACTGAAACCAGTATTGGTTTTACCAAGTTGCTAGGGTTTTGGCTAGGTTCTGTCTGAAGGGAAAATCAGTATGGTCAACATGAGAATCTTGGTGGCACCGATTTTGAATGAATATTTTTGGACAGATAATTTTTTGGGAGATTTGATGGGTAATATTTGGTAGTTAATCTCTAACCACTTGAGCAACTAGATCATCATATTTACCTCACCCCCTTTTACTAATATTGGCTTTCCTGTGGACTCAAGAGTGATTTATCATAAAATATGAAGTGTGGTGCCTTCAATCTTGATGATTTTGCCAATCCTATTACTTTCCTTTCCTTGGGGAGATTCTCCACACAATCCTTAGCCAATCCTCTCTGTGGACTAAACTTGAAATAAACTAGGTAGAACTGTTAGTCCTAGAGACAATGTATGTTATCATGGATTATCAAAACCATCAAGGGAACATATGTAATTTCAAATGGGAGGGTTAACTTCGCATTATTGAGATATGAGATTTTGTTGAGAGTGACTAGAAATTCTAGACCAGCAAAACCCAACTATGGGGTGTCACTCAGAAGAGCTCCTTGTAAAAAGAGTATATGTGGGTATGGATCTCCTCCGGGTGTTCCAAGAGTTTGTCACCCTCCCCGAGACACAAAATAGCGCATCTCCTCCGATATCCATTTGCAATCACCTACAAGTCTACGATATTAGCAACGCCCTGGAGGAGCCACTTCTGGCCTCCCTAGGGCTGCCAGAATATTTCCTCACCCTTGAATATCTCCATCTACAAGGATTCAAGGGCATAACACCTCAGGCAGTCGTCGGCCGAGAGGCCAGTTGAGTCAGCCACTTGATAAAGTTCCTTAATTTTTACCAATAGAGCCTCTTTACGCGCTTTAGCATCCGTGCCTAGGTAGGCCCCCCACCCCGCATGAAATGGCGGGCAAGCTTCAAGCAGTGGTGTTATATATCAGTAGCACAATATGCTCGAGGCAGGGAGGTCGTAGCATCTACCCAGCGGTCCCGCACCATCTCAAAGAACCCTAGTTGTAACAACCATGCAGGCACAAAGTGAAATTGCCTCGTCCTAGAGGAAGTGTTGTCCCCTGACGAGAGAAGCAATGGGATGGGTCGGACCCTATACGCGTGATCGCCCAAAGCGAACACATAGGGAACATGACCTCCCATTAACCGACACTAGGACCCTATCCAATACACTTCGGATTGGGTCCACTTACTTATTAGTCAATGTCAATCTAGCCCCTACTTGGGCTGTCCTGTAGAGCCAGATCTTCAATGCAGTCATTGAACATGCGCATACGCTACCAATCCACATTCGGGGAGCTCTTATCAGCCTCATGCCGAATAAGGTTAAAGTCTCCAACGACCACTACAGGATTAGCATAGTGTTTGACTTGGTCCTTGAGCTCGTCCAAGAAGTCCGTCGACCTACCATGATTAGCCGGGCCATAGACCAAGATCACCTCCCATCTGAGGTGCACACGCCGGTCCATGATGGACATACTAAGGAAGAACTTCCCACTTTCCATGCCCTCAAATGAGAGAGCGTCCTCCCAGACCCCAAGAAAGATGCCCCCCGAGAGACTAATGACCCACAAGTATAGGGGATCAATCGTAGTCCTTTCGATAAGTAAGAGTGTCAAACCCAACGAGGAGCAGCAGGACACGATAAGCAGTTTACAGCAAGGTATTCTCTGTAAGTACTGTAAGTGACACTAATAGATAGTTTTGTAGCAAGGTAATTCGTAACAAGTGACAAGTAACAATAGTAATAAAGGTGCAAAAAGATAGCCCAATCCTTTTTGTAGTAAAGGACAGGACGAAAGGTACTCTTATATTAAGCAAGAGCTGGGAGATCAGACGACCCCTTGCATGGGGGTGGCCCGGGGGGTTTTATAGGCCAACTCCCCGGATTACAATACAAATAGAAGGTCAAGGGGGGCCCCAGCCGACAGCATCTCTGGTCGGCTGCGGGGGCCACCGGCTGTGGGGTCCTATCGCCGGTAGGCCCCATCGGCTGAAGGGTCCCGTCAGGAACTGGCGGGGCCCGTGTGGCGGGTCCCGACGCCGGTCCCGGCACGGCACGGGCCGCCCCTTGTGGCATCGTCTTGCGGCGACCGGCCGAGGTCAGCGGTGCGGCCGGCCACCCTATAGCCATGTCGGGGCACGTAATGGAGTAGTTGGGGCGTGCCGACACTGTTGGAAGCCCGGTCACCGTTCGATAGGGTCAGAGGCCCTAACACCTTCTCCGTGGCCACTCTGATGCTAACCCCTGATGGGATGGGGGCCACTGTCGCCACGCATGCCCTGTCAACGGTATCCAATGCACAGTCGGTTGGCCGGCACGTCCCCAGCTGGCCGACACGTCGTAACCGGCGGGGCGTAGCCGGCGGGCTCTGGCCGGAGGGCCGCTACCGGCAGGGCGCAGCCGGACCACAGGAGGAGGCGGCCCGCCCTTTGATTGCGTTAGAAGGCTGGAGCAAAGGGGGCGCTTGAGGCTACCCCAGGGTCATCCCCCCGTCAGTAGTCCCCGAAGCCGGGGAGGCCCGTCGAAGAACTGTGGCGGTCCTTGCCGGCTTGAAGATCGTCCTTGCGCCGCGGGGTGCCTTGAGAGTCGAGTGATGCCGGCAAACAACGGCTGGCTCCACACCCGGCCGATGCCTCACATGCCGCCTCGGTTTCCCCACCGGGTAGAGAAAACGTGCCACGCGGCGGAAAAGATCGGGCCGCGGAGTGAGGCCCTCCACAATCGCAGCCTCGGCCTGCGCGCGGGGATCGTTTACGGCGCGAGCGGACGGTTGGCGTTCCTGAGCGCTATAATATCCGCCCCGCATGCCACGGGAATCGCGGGGGTCGTGCGCAATGAATTCGGCCCCCACGATCACCCGTGTAGGGTTTAAATGGCGAGAGGAGGGGGCAGAATGGCCCGTTTGCTCCCCCCACTATCGTCGCATCGTCATTGTCGTCTTCCTCCCCCACCACGAGAGATAGAGGGAGGGAGCAGGAGGCCAGAGCACGCGGGCAGGCTGCGCCGCCGTCCGCCGCCGAAGAAAGCCCGGGCCGCCGCCGAGCACCCGAGCCCGTCGTCGTGACCGCAAGGCCCCTCGGCGACCATGGCGGGCAAGGGCGCCTGGGTCGGCAGCGAGGTGGATGAGACCTTCATCAAGCACCTCCGCCATCGCTGCAAGTTTCCAGCGGAGGCACACTTGGAGGCGCGCCCAGCCGGGCCGGAGAACTCCCTGGCACCGCGGGAAGGCGAGGTGGTCGTCTTCACCGATCATTTCCTCCGAAGGCTTGGGCTGCCGGCGAGCGCCTTTTTCCGCCGTTTCCTGACGCGGTTTGGTCTGCAGCCGCACCACCTCCCCCCAATGCCGTCTTGTAGCTCGCGGCGTTCGTCACCCTTTGCGAGGGGTACTTGGGGGTTGAGCCGAGGCTTGACCTCTGGTGCCGGCTCTTCCTCCTCAAGCGACAAACAACGAAGGATCCGGTGACGAAGAAGATGGTGATGACCGCCTGCGGAGGCGCCATGATCTAGATCCGCAAGGGGACCGGCTTCCCAAAACTCCCGCTGCATGAGTCGATGAAGCGCTAGCAACAGGGGTTCTTCTATGTGAAGAACGTGAAGCCGGAGGAGGATTACATCAACCTCCCCGACTTCGCCAACCACCCGCCGACCGCGATGCTGAACTGGCGGGCGGTTCCGCCTCCGGCGCCCGAGACGGCGGAACGGCTCTGCGAGCGCCTGCTCGTGATGACCGGGACGGAGGTGCTGAAGGCCACCGATATGTTGGCCGCGATGGTGGCGCGCCGAGTGCAGCCATTGCAGCGCCGACCACACCTCATCTGCCAGATGGGAGGACGCCATGACTCTAGCCGGCTCTCCCCAAGGAGATGAAACCAGCCCACGTGGTGAGGAGGGTGAATGCCATCTCGACGGCGAAGATGGTGGAGGGCGAGTAGCAATTGGGGAAAACCCCGTACAGCCGAAGCCACCCGACACCGCGGGTAAGTGTCTGGCCACCTCCTTCCCTCCATCTTTTCTGAGAGGCAGCGCCCCTCCCCCGTTTGGCCTGAC
This sequence comes from Hordeum marinum, assembly GCA_022496015.1. Classification (NCBI taxonomy): domain Eukaryota; kingdom Viridiplantae; phylum Streptophyta; class Magnoliopsida; order Poales; family Poaceae; genus Hordeum; species Hordeum marinum. Next base: position 299,904,106 of record CM039674.1, on the reverse strand, counting down.
GGCGCGCCGCCCGGCCCACCCGCAGATTTTCCCACTGCTGTAGAACTATGGGGAGCCGGCCCCCGACACGGCGGAGTCGGACCCCGAGGAGGTCGAGGATGCCAACGACGTGGAGCCGACTGACTCCGAGCGAGCCAGCGCGTCTGAAGCCTACGATGCGGAGACGGAGACAGAGGGGGCAGAAGAGACCGAATCGATGGGTGAGTCTTCTCCCCAGACGCACCTACGGGACTGGACCGATCATGACGCTAAGGCGAAGACGTCACGTGTTGCAGAGGCTCCGGAGAAGCTCGAAACTTCGGAGGATGAGCTTACGGCGCCGCGGAGGTGCCAACCTCGAGCCGGCAGCGGCTCCAGCCAGGGAGGCCCAAACGCGGACGACAAGGGGAAACGGCTGGCTGCCACCAAGCTGGCGCCCAAGCGCGTGGCGACTGCGCAGCCGGGCAGCAGCCGCGGAGGCGGGGGCAAGAAACAAAGGGTCTCCCAGGCGGGACCCACGAGGAGGGCGGTCCCCGTCATTGTCAGGTAAGTCCATCTCCTCCTCCACCTTGGTGCGTTCCGTGTTCCCCCCAGTCCCTTATTTCGTCGTCACTAGGGAGGCACGCGCCCTGGGGAGGACCCTGGGTGGCGGGACGGAGAGGGCGGCGCCGCCGACGGCTGCCGAGGAGAGGGAGCGCGAGGCGTGGCTCGACTTCAAGGCGGCCGAGCAGGAGCGGCACGTCGAGGAGCTCCGTCCGGCGAAGAAGAGGGAATGAACCAGTGGGGAGACCGCTGGCGGAGCGTGGGATCCGTTCCCCCGCCTCCGAGGAACCAGCGGGGAGGCCGCTGGCGGAGCCTGGGAGCCGTTCCCCCGCAGCTGGGAGAAGAGGTCAAAGGACCACCATGGTCCTAGGCGACGGATGGAGGCGGGCGCAAAGGCCGCGGAGGATGTGGCGGAGATGGACTGCGAGGCCACCCAGCCGGTGGCGGACGACGTGCCGACGGGAGTGGAGGTGCCGGCCCCGGAAGTGCCAGCCTCGGAGGCGCTGGCTCCAGAGGCACCGGCTCCAAAGGCGCCGACTCCAGAGGCCCCGGCTCCAGAGGCGCCTACACCGGAGGCGAGTCGGCCCGGAGCCGCCGGAGGTGGAGCGCACGAGGTTAGGGCCGCGACGGCTGGGGAAACAGCCACCGCAGGCGCGTCGACGGCGGCCCCCGACGCGACGGCAACAGGAGGGGCCGGTTCCATCACGGTCTTCGACAAGGGAGGACCTGTGGATGGGGGTCGGGCGCAGCAGACCTGGGTGGCGGCCGGGAGCCCAGCCGTTGGCGACCCGTCGAGCGCCCTTGGGGCGGCGGTGTCCGCCGTTGGGGATGTGTTCGGCGCTTTCCGCACCCAGACGTCGCAGGACGCTCGAGCCGCCAACGACCTACTGGTCAACTTAGAGCAGGTGGTCGCGGTGAGCTCTCTTCTTTCCTTCTTCTCTTGACTTGACGTTTTTTGTCTTTTCCAGTGGGGGCGCGCCAGCGCACCCACTGGGTGTAGCCCCCGAGGCTCGAGCCGGGTGGGGCGCAGGCGGGTCAAGCCTAAAGCTGTGTACTCTTATTGTTTTGTAGGCGGCGTATGACCGCCAGGAGGCCGCGTACAACACCCTGCTCGGGTTGTACCGAGGAGCCCAAAACCGGCTCATCGTCATGTCCGCGGATTTGCGAGGTATGTTCTCTTGCGATCTTTCAGTGGGGGCGCACAAGCGCACCCACTGGGTGTATCCCCCGGGAATTAGGCCGGGTGCCTCGGAGGCAGGCTGAATCCTTTCTGACAACGGCGACTTCTTCTCGTGAAGCTACCCACGCTGAGACGGTCAGCCTCCGGCGCCAGGTGGTGCGTCTTTATGAGGAGCGGGAACTCCTGACGACGGAGCACGACCGGCTCCGTGGGGAGGCGGACCAGGTGAAGCCGGAGTGGGAGGGGCGCGAGGCAGCCCACAGCCAAGTGTTGGTGAACCAAGGGGCGACCCTTCGTCGGGAGGCGGAGGAGTGGGAGAAAGTTCTCTGCAAGAGGCTGGAGGCCAAAGAAGCGCGCTAGCCAAGGCGGCCGAGGACGCGCAGGTAGTTCGGGACGAGCATGAGCGCCAGCGCTAGGAGTGGTCAGCCAGGGAGGTGCAGCTGTAGGAGCAAGGGCATGAGGTGGATCAGATGCTACACGGTAAACTTCTGCTGCCTTGTTCCTCTCGCGCCTTCCTTCTGGGTTTTCGGGCTTGCCTCCCCGCTCATCCCTTGCCTTCTTCTTAGGGCTTTTCCCCGGCACGCAGGAGGTCGCGGAGGCGGCCGTGGACGCCGACCGTGAGGCCCGGCGGCGCAAGGAGAGGCCGTTCGGCCGCTTATCCCTGGACCCTGGACGAGGTGGGGATTGTCGCCGAGGCGCGTCTGTCGGAGGTGCTCCGCGCCCTGAGGCGGCTCCAGGCGTTCGGCTTGGCGCTGGTACACACCCTTTCGCCCCGCGCGGTGGACCCGGGCTCCATGAACCGGCTGTCGAGGTGGCTGGAGTTTGGGACTGCGTGGGTGAATGCCTGGAGGGCCTCTGTGGCATGCGCCAGTGTGGACATGGCGCTCCGCATTGCCACGTCGTGGTACTCCGAGATGGACTTGGGTTTGCTCACGGCCTAGCGTGCCGGCACCGACGCGGAGTCGGAGGCGATGGCTGACGAGCTGTTGGTGAGGGCGAGCGACCTCGCGTCCTTCGCCGCATGGGACGAGTACGTCCCAGAGCGCAGGGCGGACGACATGGTGGTCCCGGAGGACTGGTACGGGCTCGCCCTGGATGACACGAAGGGGAGCGCCGCCGAGACGGCCGATGGAGAGTCCGACACCGACGACTATCCCGAGTCTGAGCCGGCTCCGGACGCGGGGGTGGGGGCTTCTACCTCAGCCGCCCCGGAGGCGCCGGCCTCGGAGGCGCCAGCACCGCCGGCTCCAGAGCCGTCAGCATCGGAGGAGGGCCGGCCTGAAGCTGCCACCACTTAGGATTTTCTTTCCTGTATTTTGTTTTAGACTGGAATTCCACCCAGTGGGTGTGTATATGTAATGAACTAGTGGCCGTGGGCCTTTTATCATTATGACTTATGCTGTTTTTCTTAAAAAGAATGTGCGTGCCGGCTCTTCTTTCGCCTTTTGCCTTTTGACTTATGTTCGCGCGTCGGGATTCCTTCCGGCTTCCACCCCGCCTGCCAGCCAGCCGGGAGCCGGTCTGGGACAGGGACGGGGCTTCACCATTGAGGAAAACCAGCGGGATCTTAGAGTCAACCGTCTAGGGCTAGGTTGACCCAGCAAAGGCCGGTTACTAGGAGTAACAAAGCTCGGCTGGGCTGGGCTGGCTGCCGCACGTCGGCTGACCTCAGTGTGAGAAGTTCCTTCGCACCCCGTGGTCCCTTCAGCCGGACAGCCGGGAGCCGGTCTGTAGCTAGTTAGGGAGGGGAGGCGAAGGGTTGCTTGCTCACACTACTTGTCCGCCTCGGGGGGGGGGGAGTCGGGCGAGCCCCCAGGCCCGGGAGCCAGACTCGGTTGACGTGCCTTAAATAAGAGGAAAACTTTGGAGGAATCAAAAAGGGGCGTGCCCCAAGTTCCGGCTTGGGGCCCCTGTTGCATTCATAAGCCCGGAAGGGGAAGGATACATACACTGGTTTTCGGCAATAAAATGGACGGAGGAGCGCCGCATTCCATGGGCGCTCCGTCTCCTCGCCGGAGGCGGCTCTCTTGCGCTTCTGCGGCTTCTGGGCATCTATTAGATAGTACACGTTGTTGTGCAGTGCCCGGCTGACGATGAAACGGCCCTCCCATGGGGAGGATAGCTTGTGTTGGCCGGTGGTTCACTGGATCCGCCTGAGCACCAAGTCTCCTTCGTGAAAGGAGAGTGGCCGGATCCGCTTGCTGTGGTAATGCCGGAGCTTCTGCTGGTAGATGGCTATCCGGCTCAAGGCCAGCTCACGGGCCTCCTCGAGGAGGTCGACGCCGTCTTCCCTTACCTCCCTTTTATCCTTCTCGGTGTACAGGGTAACCCAAGGCGAATCAAACTCGATGTCGGTGGGGATGATCGCCTCGGACCCGTAAACGAGAAAGAACGGAGTGTAGCAGGTCGACCGGTTGGGCGTGGTCTGGAGGCTCCAAAGAACAGCCGGCAGCTCCTCGACCGAATAGCCGGCCGACCGGACCAGTGGTGTCACAAGCCGGGGCTTGATGCCGGACAGGAGCAGGCCGTTTGCCCTCTCAACCTGGCCGTTCGACTGTGGGTAGGCGACGGATGCCAGGTCGAGCCGGATGCCCCGCCTCGAGCAGAAACGTGCTAGTGTGTCCTTGGCGAAGTTCGTGCCGTTGTCGGTGATGATGGTGTGGGGGACGTCGTAGTGTACTGTGATGTCTTTGATGAATCGGATGGCCGTGGGGCCGTCCAGTTTCTTGATTGGCCGGGACTCGATCCACTTGGTGAATTTGTTGACGGCTACTAGCAAGTGTGTCATGCCGCCTCTTGCGGTCTTGAAGGGTCCCACCATGTCCAGCCCCTAGACGGCGAAGGGCCACGAAAGGGGGATGGTCTGGAGGGCGCTAGCCGAGAGATGGCTCTACGTGCTGAAGCGCTGGCAGCCCTCGCACTTGTCAACCAGTTTCTTGGCCGCGTCTAGAGCAGTCGGCCAGTAGAAACCGTGACGGCATGCTTTGGCCACCAGGGACCTAGAGGCGGCATGATGCCCGCACTCGCCCTGGTGGATGTCGAGGAGGATTTCTTGCCCTTCCTATGGCTCGACGCAGCGTTGGAAGACGCCGCTGGTGCTGCGATGAACCCACTCGTGGTTGACGATGCTGTAGGACGGGGCCCGGCGCTGAATTTGCCTTGCAGTGGCCTCATCGGAGGGAGCTCGCCGCGCTGGAGGAATGCTAGGATGGGCTGGGCCCATGAGGGAGCCGAGACAGGGGCCGGCTCAACCCCCGGGACCGGCTCGTCAGCCCCCGGAACCGGCTCACCAGCCCCCGGAACCGGCTCGCCAGCCCCCGGGAGCGAGGCGATGGCAGGAACGTCGACCGTCATCATGACGGCGACGGGCCCGGTGCCGGCGCGCGTAGACATGGCCGGCTCAATTGCCGTGGCGGACGGTGCCGGCCCGGCGGCTGGTGGTGGCGGAGCCGGCAGAGCTGCCGTAGCCGACGGGGCCGGTTGGGCAGTTGGTTCCGCCGAGGTGCCGGCCGCGTTTGCCAGTACAAAGATGGACTCCGATTCGGGAGAAGGCTTGATCGAAGGCTTCAACAACCGCTCGAGGGAGACGCCGGCTGGGATGCCCTACCGGGTGGATCCGATCTTGGCCAGCGCGTTGGCCGCCTCGTTGTCCGCACGGGGGACGTGGTGGAACTCGCAGCCCTCGAAGGAGCCGGTGAGCTGCTGGACGAGGAAGCGGTAGCTGGCCATGTTGGTGTCCCTGGCGTCCCATTCGCCAAAGACCTGTTGCACCACGAGGTCGGAGTCGCCGAAGCAAATGATGCGCTGGAAGCCAATCTCCTTGGCGAGTCGGAGGCCGTGGACGAGGGCCTCGTATTTGTCCACGTTGTTGGAGGCGGCGAAGTGTATCTGGAAGGCGTAGCGGAGCTGGTCTCCTCTAGGAGACGACAAGACGATGCCGGCTCCCAGGCCGGCTCGCATCTTCAAGCTGTCGAAGTGCATGCGCCAGTGCGTGGAGTTGGGCGGAGGCGGCACGAACTGGGTTTCGGCCGAGTCGACGAGGAAGTCGGCCATTGCCTAGGATTTGATGGCCGTGTGCTGCTCGTACCGTATTTCGTAGTCGGCCAGGGCGATGGCCCATTTCACGTTCTGGCCGGTGGCGTCCCAACCGGCCATGATTTCGCCCAGTGGTGCTGTGCTCACAACAGTGATAACGTGCTCCTGGAAGTACTGCTTGATCTTATGGGCGGCGAAGTATATGTTGTAGCACATCTTCCGGTAGTGGGGGTAGTTTTGCTTGGAGGCAGAGAGGACCTCGCTGAGGTAGTAGACGGGACGCTGCGTCGGCAGCGCCTTGCCTTCCTCCGGCTGCTCCACCACCAGGACGACGCTGATGACGTGTGTGGTCGCCGCAATGTAGGCGAGCAAAGGCTCCTTGTCAGCTGGCGCGGCCAAGATGGGCGCGCTGGTGAGAGCCCGCTTGAGGCCGCGGAACGCCGTGTCCGCCTCGTCGGACTAGTCGAACAGGGCCGGCTTCTTCGAGAGGTCCCGGCCCGGCTCGACCAGGCCGACTTGCGTAGGAGCCCATAGAGGGGCAAGGCATTCTTGCCTAGCCGGCTAATGAACCGACTGAGGGAGGCAAGGCAGCTTGTGAACTTCGAGACGTCGCGGAGCCGGACCGGCTTGGACATGCGCTCGATCACCCGGATCTTCTCGGGGTTAGCTTCGATGCCGCGGGCAGACACGAAGAAACCCATGAGCTGGCCGGCTGGGACGCCGAAGACACACTTCTCCGGGTTGAGCTTGATCTTGTATTCGCGCAAGTTGGCGAACGTCTCCCGGAGGTCATCGAGGAGGCTGAAGTGCTTCTTGGATTTGACAACGATGTCGTCCATGTAGACGTGGACATTCCTGCCTATCTAAGGCAGGAGGCACTTCTGCATGCAACGCTGGAAGGTAGCGCCTGCATTCTTCAGGGCGAAGGACATGGTGATGTAGCAGTAGGCCCCGAAGGGGGTGATGAAGGAGGTCTTGAGCCGGTCGGCCGGGTCCAGCTTTATCTGGTGGTAGCCAGAGTAGGCGTCCAGGAAAGACAGCAGATCGCAGCCGGCCGTGGAGTCGATGACTTGATCGATCCGCGGTAGGGCGAACGGGTCCTTGGGGCATGCCTTGTTCAGGCTTGTGTAGTCGATACACATGCGCCAGGTTTTGTTTTTCTTCAACACTAGGATTGGGTTGGCCAGCCAGTCCGGGTGGAATACTTCCATGATGAAGCTGGCTGCGAGCAGCTGGGCGATCTCTTCTCCTATAGTACGCCGCTTCTCCTTGGAGAAACGGCGCAGGGGTTGCTTGACCGGCTTCACATCTGGCCGTACGTGTAGCTTGTGCTCGGCGTACTTCCTCGGAACACCCGACATGTCCTTGGGGGACCATGCAAAGATGTCCCGATTCTCATGGAGGAAGTCGACGAGCTCGCTTTCCTATTTGCTATTGAGGCGGGAGCCGATGGTCACGCACTTGGTGGGGTTGGCCGGATCGAGTGGCACCTGCCTGGTGTCGTTGGACAGCTGGAACGAGGCTTCGCCGACCGACTGGGACAGAGGGGCTGACACGGCCGGCTGGGCAGAGGCGAGGACCACCAACCGGTCGAGCTGCCGCTTCTCCTCCGCTATCTCCAGGGCCTCGGCCAGCCGGCTGCCGTCTCGTGCGCACGCCATTGACATCTGGTATTTGCCAAAGGTGGTGATGATGCCCTTGGGACCCGACATCTTGAGCTTGAGGTAGGCATAGTGGGAGATCGCCATGAAGTTGACAAGTGCCGGCTGGCCCAGCAATGCGTGGTAGGGACTGTCGAGGTCTCTCAGAGGCGATGGTAGGATCGAGGACGAGGGCGTAGCTGCCAGGGTTCGGCATCACGGCCGGGTGGTCCGCCCGGCTCCAGGTGACCGGCTTCTCGGACCAATGCATGAACTGGGGAGTCACGGGCATGGTGGCATTCACCTCGCGGTGGAGCCAGCGCTGGGCGTTCTTCTCCATCTCTTCGCTGGTGAAGACGACGTAGCAGTCGTCATGTTCAGGGTACCGGTCGTGCAGCCGATCGTCGTTCCGAGCAGGGGCCGGGTCCACCTGGATCGGATCGGGAGCCGGAGCCAGAGCCAGAGCTAGTGCCGGAGCACGGGCTGGCTGCGGTGGGGGAGCCGGGAGGCCGTCCCCCCCGGGCCAATCGCTGTGAGAAGCTGCACTGCCGGAGCGTGTGTGTGGCCGGCTTGGCACCGGAGTGGTTTTTGCAGGGGAGGTCAAGCATTTGCTCGAAAGTCAGCTTGGGCTGCCAGGCGGCCTTGCCGGTGTGCTGGCGCTGACCGGAGGACTCGCCAGCCGGCTGCTCCTCCTTGATGGAGGAGACCTGCCGGCTACCGTAGCGGGAGTCGAGCTGGTCATTCTTGCGCTTGCCGTTCTACTGCTGCCGATTGTTGGCCGCCACCCGTGGCGTGGCGGGGGGCGTAGCCGGCTTGGCTGGTGCTTTAGACTTCATCCTCATCGAGGAATTGGCCATGGCATATTCGTCCGCTTTGGACATCAGGTCTGCCAGGGAGGTTGGTTCGGAGCACAAGAGCTTGTGCTTGAGGGGGGTGCCATCGCAGCAGCCTTCGATGAAGTACTGGATGGCCTGTACCTCATGCACTCCCTCGCAAGAGTTGCGGAGCTCGGTCTAGCGCGTGAGGTAGTCGTGGAGGGGCTCTTCCGGCCCCTGGACGCACATGGCCAGCTCGCGGGGCCGGCCAGGCTGTTTGTTGGTGCCGGTGAAGTTGCGGACGAAGGCATCCTCGAAGTCCGTCCAGGTGTTGATGCTACCGGCAGCGAGGCTGTTCAGCCAGGTGCGGGCTGAGCCGATCAGCATGAGGGGGGCGTAGCGGACGGCTACTTGCTTGTTCCCCCTGGTGATGCCGACGGCAGTGGTGTAGTCGATCAGCCAGTCCTCCGGCTTGGCAGCCCCGGTATATTTCGGGGTGTCGCAAGGGAGCGTGAAGCCGGGCGGAAAAGGCTCGTTGCGGATCCGCAGACCGAAGCAGGTCGGGCCAATCGAGCCCTCCTCCTCGAGGAGAGCCGACTGCGCCAGCCAGTCAAGTCGGAGCCGGGCGTCGTTGTCGTTGTGGGGGATGCGCGGTTCGAGAAGGGCTGCAAGCTCGGGACGGATAGCCGGCGGGATGGGCCGCGTCGGCTCTTGTCGCGGAGGCGGAGTATGTCCGTGGGTGCGCCGGCTGCCGCCTGCCGGCGCCTCATCGCGGCGGTTGCTGCCATACGGATTGTTGTTGTGCCGGCTGTTCATAGTCGGCTGCTTGTTTCCGTGCGACGGGGGGCGCTGAGCGTTGCTCCCCCGGGCATTCCGGCCGGAGGGACGAGGGGTGCTGGAGTGTTGAGCCGGCCGACGGTCAGCAGCCCAAGTGTCCTCACCCTCGGGATGGAGAAACTCGGAGATGGCCCCAGCGGGGGTGAGGACAACCTATTGCGCGTTGGCAGTGTCGATGAGGTCCTTGATGTGCTGCTCGCGTGCGGCCACCTCCTCGCCCTCCAAGGTTGCCAAATCCTCGTAGGCAACCTTGGCGGCACGTAGGTTGGCCGTGGGGGTGTTGTAGACGGGGAAGCGGCCGCCGAGGATTTCTGCGACCATGCGGCCGCGTTCTCGCACAGCACCACGCCGGTTGGGCTCGTGGCTAGCCGGGGTGAGACCATACGCGGAGTTGTATTCCCGCTGCGCGGCCTCCGTCCGGTGCCGCTCGGCAACGAGGGCGTTGGTGTCTTCGAACAACAGGCGGCGGGCCGCCTCCAGCTCGGCTCTGGCGGTGTCCGGGTCCGCCGTCGTAGCGATAGGAGTGCCCACACCCCGGAGGGTGGCGGCGAGTGGGTCGGAGGTGCCAGCACGAGCGGCGGACGCGTCGGCCTCGGCCGCCCGCACACGGCCCGAAGTGGTGGAGGAGGCAGTGACCATCACTCCCACGCAGGTGTGGGGGCCGATGGCATCGCTCGTGGCGAGCGTGCTCACGGACAAGGGAGGGTCGGTGCAGTCGAACACCCAACTAGGGTACTCGTCGGCGGCCGGCTCTTTGTCAAGGCTCAGCTTGCTGAACCGCCCAGCGAACGCGGCGACGTCGAGCGCGAGGTCGCGGCCGAGGCACTCGTCAGAGATGTCGGCCGCGTTGCCCGCAAGACCCGCCGGAGCAAGCCCCACGAGTACGCGGTTCCGCCCGGACGCGAGGCAGCCGGGGGAGGTGGTGAAGGTCCCCGCCCGGAGCATGACTCCGGCCGGCGCCGCGGAAGGCCTCACGGTGGGCGCCAACTGTCATGGTTTCGTCACGGCAGATGCCATGGGTAGCCTTATCAAGAGGGGCCGAAGGACGCCGGCGGGCTCCGGGAGCGGGGTTAGGCACAAGCGGTGGTGGACACACGACATACCCAGGTTTGGGGCCCTCCGTGAGAGGTAACACCCCTAGTCCTGCTTGGTCTAGTTGAGACAATGGTCGGATTACAATGGCGCTCCTTGAGCTGTGTGGATCGTGGAGGAAGAAGGAGCTAGCCCGCTCTTCTGCCTTCCTATGCGTGTGTGTGGAGTGGACGTGAAGAGAGATGGGAGATTGGACGACCCCTTGCATGGGGGTGGCCCGGGGGGTTTTATAGGCCAACCCATCGGATTACAATACAAATAGAAGGTCAAGGGGGGCCCCAGCCGGCAGCCTCTCTGGCAGGCTACGGGGGCCGCCGACTGTGGGGTCCTATCGCCGGTAGGCCCACCGGCTGAAGGGTCCCATCAGGAACCGGCAGGGCCCGCCCGGTGGGTCCCGATGCCGGTCACGTCACGGCACGGGCCACCCCCTGTGGCATCGTCTTGCGGCGACCGGCCGAGGTCAGCGGTGCGGCCGGCCGCCCTGTAGCCTTGCCGGGTAGGTAATGGAGTGGTTGGGGCATGCCGGCACTGTTGGAAGCCCGGTCACCATCTGCCAGGGGTAGAGGCCCTGACACCTTCACTGTGGCCACTCCGGCACTGACCCCCGATGGGATGGGGGCCACTGTCGCCACGCATGCCCTGTCGATGGTATCCAATGCGCAGCCGGCTGGGGGGGCCAGGCAGCAACGCCCCTAGCTGGCCGGCACGTCGTAACCGGCGGGGCGTAGCCGACGGGCTCTGGCCGGAGGGCCGCTACTGGCAGGGCGTAGCCGGACCGCAGGAGGAGGCGGCCCGCCCTTTGATTGCGTTAGAAGGTCGGAGCAAAGGGAGCGCTTGAGGCTACCCCGGGGTCATCCCCCCGTCAACTTTGATAATTTGATATGTGGTTGGACCGGTGCTAAGGTGTGGTTCTTACTTGAACAAATAACCCCCTCTCGCAAAAAACCGCAACTACAAAATAAGAATTAAGATAAATCTAACCATAGCATGAAATGTGTGGATCCAAATCAGCCCCTTATTAAGCAACGCATAAACTAGGGTTTAAGCTTCTGTCACTCTCGCAACCCATCATCTACTTGTTAATCCACAATGACTTCCCTTAGGCCCATAACATGGTGAAGTTTCATGTAGTCAACATTCACATGACACCACTAAGAGAAGCAACGACATACATATCATCAAACTATCGAACGAATGCCAACTTCATATGATTACTTATAACATGACTTCTCCCATGTCAACAAGAACAATAATAACTACTCACACCTCATCAACATGTTCAAGATCAGGGGTATAATAATGTTGATCAAGGATTGGAACATAATATCTTCCACCAAGTAAACCAACAAGCATCAACTACAAGATGTAATCAACACTACTAGCAACCCACATGTACCAATCTGAGGTTTTGGGACAAAGATTGAATACAAGAGATGAACCAGGGTTTGAGATGAGATGGTGCTGGTGAAGATGTTTATGAATATTGGTCCTGTCACAAAGGAGGAAGTGTTGGTGATGACGATGGCTTTGATCTCCCCATCCAGAAGGGAAGTTTCCCCGCCAGAATCAGCCAACTTGAGTGCAAAAGCGCATCTGCCCAGGTTTCTACCTCGAGACGATGGCACTTCGTCCTGAAAGATTACTTATGAATATTTCTAGTGTAAAATACATAATATAGGAGAAGAGGGGGTCGGGATACATGGTGGGGCCCCACAAGCTATCACGGCGCACCTAGGGGGGTTGGCGTGCCCTGTTGGCTTGTGGACAGCAGGTGGCCCCCATCGGGTATATTTTTGGCTAGATAATTCTTAAATATTCCATCAAAATTCTCCTTCAAGTTTTAGGTCATTTGGAGTGTGGTGATTTTTCTGCCTTTTTCTTGGTTTCCCGGTCAAGAATTCCAATTTCTAGAGATTTCCCTCTTTGTGATGTACCTTGCATATTCAGAGAATAAAGGCTTAAGAATTGTATGATAATGAGGAATAATGGACAATAATAACATAAATATCAATAAGAAATCATGATGAAAAATGGACATAACAACTCCCCCAAGCTTAGACCTCGCTTGTACTCAAGCGAAAACCAAACTCAAAAATAATGACCAAATTATTTGAGAAACGGGAGTGGATAAAAACAGAATACGAACATGAGAGCATCATGAATATTAACATACAAGAAAGTTTTCCATCATATAGCTTCTCATAAACAAGTAATAATCTATTGATAACTATTGAAGTATGAAGCATAAACATTATTGACAACCAACAATCGGTGCTATTAGCCATTTATATAATCATAACTCATCATATTCAAGAGAAGAGTCTATGTAAGAGCTTTTATTCTAGAAAGTTCACATACTCAACTATCATTTGACCTTCTTTAATTGTTGGCACTCATTGCATATTTTTGGAGCTAATGTCTCTGCCGGACACATAGGAAGATGGTAACTTTACAATCTTTGCCACCAAACTTATTTATCTCAACCATAATGTCAACAATAATGAGTCATGATTACCTACATCCAACTGTACATATATATTTGGATCTTTCCTCGACACATGATGCTTGTCGACTAAAGAGTTGATAGTTTGAAACAAGGATAAATATTATCGACTTAGGCACGAAAATAAATGCTTTTAAAAAGGTAAAAGATAGGCCCTTCGTAGAGGGAAGCAGAGGTTGTCATGCGTTTTTATTTGTTCGGATGTGTGAACTCTTAATGCAAAGAAATGTCACTTTATATTGCCCCTTGTAATAGCGAACTTTATTATGCACTTTGTCGCTTTTATTTCTTCTCTATCACAAGATCGTACAAAGCTTATTTTCCCTAACAAGAAAAGATCATACATATTTTGGGGCAATTTTTATTGCTTTGTGCACCAATGAAAACTTTGTTGAAGCATCTTATTCAATCCATAGGTAGGTATGGTGGATTCTCGTGGAAAGAAACTAGGTTCAAGGGATTATTTGTTGCACAAGTAGTATCTCTACTTGGTGCGGAAAATTATTGGCTAGCAAAATATCTAAAGCAAGCACCACATGTTAAAGGATCCATAAAAATATAACTTCAATTCAAATGTACACAATCATGATCATTATGTTGTCTTCCATGTCCAACATCAACACTCAATCATTATATAATATTTTATGGGGGCTCACAATCATAGAAGGTGTCCAAGATAGTGTATTTATATGTGAATCTTCTATTATCTATCGTAATCTTGCATAGATTATATAGATCACTAATGCTATGTTTGTTTATTCAAAATAACTTTTATCACTTATACTTTTTCTATGTGAAGTCTTTACTCCCCATGGGATTAGCATATGATCTTTCTATTTCTTTTATTGCCATGCTGTGATAATAGGTACATGAGAGTAAAATCACACATACTCAACTAATATTTACTATATAACTATCACACTTGATTACAAGGATGGATAGATCCCGAAGCAAAAATTCTGAGCAAAGAAAAACTGAAATTTTATTTCTCTAAATCACAATATATCTAAGAATCGAACTAAGATAGATGGTAATGATAAAAATGACGGTGATACAATACCGGGGAACCTGCCCCAAGCTTGTAACAAGCTAATGGTGGTGTCTGTTGAGGAAAGAAGAGCTCGTCTCTGGAATACGAAAAGTTGCAGCCAAACTCATCCTCTTGAAATGAGATTCATAATCATAGTTTTGGTTTTGAAGATCGTATATTTGTGCTTGTTGATCTTGAAGCCTGTCACGGAGATTAAAGATCATCTCCAAAATTTCCTTGGTGTCCTCGGATGAAGCCCGTGATCATAGAGTTATTAGCACTCGAACCACGTTCAACTATCCCTTGTCACTTGAAGATGTCTTGCTTCACTGCTGCAAGCCTGGCCTTATTGCTCCCCTCCTTCTTTGGGCCTTGAGCATCTCGGATGTGGAGCACCCACTCACGCATCTCAATGACCTGAGGGTGCTTCATCACCTCAGAGAGGTACGGGTTGATGACCGTCTCGAAGACCTTGTCCATGGAGGAGCTTGGCAACGTCATGGCGATCTAAATATGTCAAAAAAACAGCACGAAACAAGAAGAGAGGAGAAACTTGTGATGCGGTGGTCAAAACATATGGGAATATATATTATGGTTTTTCTTTGTCGGACTATATGTTCGGGAAGAAAACAGAGTCCGAGAGGCACACGAGGTCCGCACAAGCCATCAGGGCGCGCCCAGGGGGTGGGCACGCCATGTTGGATTGTGCCTCCCATGTTGGAATTTTTGGAGTCGGTTTACTTACCGTATCACATACCTACACTTTTTCAGGTTTCTGGAGTGTTCCAAAAGATCTCTCTCATGTGCTCCTCCGGTGTTATCACTTGAATAATATTAGTTTCAACATTAATGGGCGGACCTGAGATATAATGCTTAATTCTTTGCCGATTTACCACTTTTGGGTTTCTTTCCTTCGAATTTATTGATCTTTATAGCACCGGAGCTATAGACCTCCTCAACAACATAAGGGCCTTCCCATTTGGAGAGGACCTTACCTCCAAAAAATTTGAAACGAGAATTGTACAAAAGGACTAGGTGTCCTACATTGAATTCCTGTTTTTGGATTCTCTTATCATGTCATGTTCTAACTCTTTCTTTAAACAACTTGGCATTTTTGTAAGCTTATGTCCTTCATTCATCCAATGAGCTAATTTAAAATAGTCTCTTGTCATCGGCAAGTTTAAAGTTATAATTAAGCTCTTTAATTTCCCAATAAGCTTTATGTCCTAACTCAAGAGGTAAAGGACATGATTTTCCGTAGAACATTTTATAGGGAGACATTCCCATGGGTTTTTTATAAGCAGTTCTATACGCCCTCTTTGTAGATCTATTAACAGTCTTTTGCAAGATCAATTTATTTCTCAATTGCTCAACTCAACTTGACCGCTAGATTGAGGATGATACGGTGATGAAATCCTATGGTTAGCATCATATTTAGCTAAAAGCTTGCGGGAAGCACCATGAATAAAATGTGAACCACCATCAGTCATCAAGTATCTAGGAACTCCAAACATCGGCAATATAATATCCTTAAGCATCTTAATAGAAGTGTTAAGATCAGCACTACTAGTTGTAATGGCTTCTACCCACTTAGTAATGTAATCAACATCAAGTAGAATATGAGTATGCCCATTAGAGGAAGGAAAAGGTCGCGTATAATCAAAACTCCAGACATCAAATGGTTCAATAGCAAGTGAATAATTCATAGGCATTTCCTGACGTCTACCAATGTTACCAATTCTTTGACATTCAACACAAGAGGGAACATACTTACGAGCATCTCTAAAGAGAGCAGGCCAATAAAAACCAGATTGTAATACCTTGTCTGCAATTCTGTCACCACAATGGTGTCCTCCGTAGGCCTCGGAGTAACACTTTCGTAGGATCTATCCCTGATCATGCTCAGATATGAAACGTCTAATAACACCATCTACTCCTTTATAAAGATGTGGGTCAGCCCAAAAGTAATGTCGTAACTCATAAAAGAATTTTTTTTATTGATAGGTGAAGCTAGGTGGTATATATTTAGAGACAATGTAATTAGCATAATATGAATACCAGGGAGTACTATGTGAACTATTTATAACAGCAAGTTGCTCATCAGGAAAATTATCATCAATAAGTAGTGGGTCATCAAGAACATTTTCCATCCTATACAAGTTATATACTACAGGGTTTTCAGCTCCCTTCCTATCGATGATATGCAAGTCAAACTCTTCAAGTAAAAGCACCCACCTAATTATCCTAGCTTTAGCATCTTTATTTTCCACAAGGTATTTAATAGCAGCATGATCGGTTTGAATAGTAACTTTGGAATGAACAGTATAAGGTCTGAACTTATCACATGCAAACACAACTACTAAAACTTCCTTCTCAATAGTAGGATAATTTATTTGAGAAGTGTCTAGGGTCTTACTAGAATAATGAATAACATTCAATTTCTTGCCTACTCTTTGCCCTAGAACTGCACCAAGAACACAATCACTAGCATCACACATAATTTCAAATGGTAGATTCCATTCAGGTGGTTGGACAATAGGTGCAGAAATAAAGGATTTCTTAAGAATTTCAAAGGATTCTACACAATAATCATCAAAAACAAAAGGAATATCTTTTTTAAGAAGATTAGTTAGTGGCCTAGAAATCTTTGAGAAATCTTTAATGAAACACCTATAAAAACCAGCATGACCATGGAAACTTCTTATACCTTTGATATGTTTTGGATATGACATTTTCTCTATCATATCAACTTTAGATTTTTCCACCTCAATGCCTCACTTTGATACTTTATGCCCTGGTACTATACCTTCATTCACCAGAAAGTGTCACTTCTCCCAATTCAAGACAAGATTAGTTTCTTCACGTATCTGCAAAACTCGATCAAGGTTACTCAAGCAATCATCAAAAGAAGTCCCGTAAATGGAAAAATCATCCATGAAAACCTCAACAATATTTTCACAAAAATCAGAGAATATAGCCATCATACATCTCTTAAAGGTAGCAGGTGAATTGAATAAACCAAAAGGCATTCGTCTATAAGAATAAGTTCCAAACGGACATGTGAAAGTAGTTAGCTCTTGGTCTTCTTTTGACACGGGTATTGGAGAAAACCCAGAATATCCATTAAGAAAACAAAAGTGTGTGTGCTTAGATAATCTCTCTAATATTTGATCAATAAAAGGCAGTGGGTAATGATATTTTCTAGTAGCTTTGTTTAATGTTCTGAAATCAATTAGCATTCTATAAACAGTTACGATTCTTTGTGGTATAAGTTCATTTTTATCATTAGGAACAACATTTAATGTTCTGAAATCAATTGGCTTACCCATCTACTATCAGCTATGGGATAAATAATACATACTTGCACAAGTTTAGTATTTCAATTCCTACCACTTCCTGCATCCTAGGATTTAATCAGCATTAATGATCAATGACAGGTTTAGCATGAGGTTCCATATTAATCTTGTGCTGACATAGAGTGGGACTAATGCCCTTAAGATCATCAAGAGTATATCCAATAGCATCCGTGTGCTTCTTTAGAGTTTTAAGTAATCTCTTCTCTTCATTCTCTGAAAGGTTAGCACTCAGGGTATATCTTCTTTTTATCAAGAGAAGCATATTTCAAATTGTCAGGTAATGTCTTTAGCTCAAACAGTGGATCTCCCTTGGGTGGAGAAGGATCCCCTAAAATATCAACTGGTAAGTTGTGTTTAAGAATATGCGTTTGTCTAAGGAATATATCATCTATTTCATTTCCTTCATTCATATGCATATCATTTTCATGGTCTAACAATTATTGTTCTAACGGATTAGTGAGAGGTACGGCAATAGAAGCAAGAACAATAATTTCATCCTTACTAGGTAATTCTTTCTCGTGTGGTTGTCTACCAAACTTAGAGAAATTAAATTCATGAGGCACATCACCAAAGCTTACTTTGACCTTCTAGGTGACACAATTAATTTCAGCATTAACAGTAATAAAGAAAGGTCTCCCAAATATAATGGGAGAAAAGTTATCTTGTTCTGAACCAAGTACCGGTAAATCCATGGGGTATTCTACTTTTCAACACAATAACTCAACATCTCTAAAAATCCCAAGCAATGCAATGGTGTCTCTATTTGCAAGTTTAATAGTGACATCAATATATTCAATGTTAGAGGGTGTTATGTCATTCATAATTTCATGATATAAGGTAAAAGGTATATCGCTAACAGTAGCACCAATGCCAAACAAGCGAAGATAACAAAGATCTCAAATTTTAACTGAAACAACAAGCATGCCAACAATTGGTTTGTTTTTATCTAGCTCATCATGTTTGTTTCTAACAGGTTTTGCAATTCTAGCAGCTTCATCACAAAAGTAAATAACCTGACCATCAATATTATCAACTAGGAGATCTTTTACCATATCAACATTAGGCTCAATATTTATTTGTTTAGAAGGTTAAGGTGTTCTAATATAGATTTTATTAACCACAGATGTAGCATTAGCATGTTCCTTAATTCAAACAGGGAAAGGTGGTTTCTCAATGTAAGCAGTAGGAATAATTGGATCATAATGGCTAACAATTATGTCTTCCTTCTGAATTTTAATAGGTTCCTCCAATGGTTTATCAATGGGTGGATGATATTTAAACCATTTCTCCTTAGGGAGATCAACATGGGTAGCAAATGATTCGCAGAAAGTAGCTACTATCTCAGAGTCAAGACCATATTTATTGCTAAACTCGTGGAAAGCATTGGTTTACATAAAAGATTTAACACAATCAAACTTAATCTTTATACTTGAATCTTTACCTTTGTCAAGTTCCCAATCTTGAGAGTTGTGTTTAGTTCTTTCCAGAAGATCCCATTTGAATTCAATAGTCATCTTCATATAAGAACCAATAGAATAAGAATAGAGTAACACTTGATCATCATGAGAAACTCGAGCATAAAAATTATAATCATTTCTCTCGAGAGCTCATGATTGGGTAAAGTGTGCATCATAGATTTAAGCCTCCCTTAAGATTGAGCGATACTTTCTCCTTCATGAGGCCAACAATTATAAATAAAGTTCTGATCACGATGGACTAGATGCATAGGCTAAAACTTCTAATGAAATTCTAGCTTCAAGCCATTCCAGTCCCATGATACAATATCATCCAATAGCTTGTACCACGCTAATGCATTTCCCTCCAAATATAAAGGGGAAACCGTCTTCTTAACTTTGTCACTAGACAATCCTGCAAGCTTAAATAATCCACAAACCTCATCGACATATGTCAACTGGTAATCAGGATGAGTCGTACCATCATAAGGATTAGCCAGTATTTTCTCTAACATACCGAAAGAATCTCATAATAAATATTTTCAGTAGGCTTAGTGGGTTGAGGAGCAACCTTTTAAACTTTTGTTCGAGGCGAAGATGCCCCAAACAAGCCACTCAAAGGGTGACCATCCATACTAACACGCAACAATAAATTTTAGCATGTATCAAAAATGTTTCCTTACCAATGGCGCTTCACTCCCCGGCAACGACGCCAGAAAAGAGTCTTGATAACCCACAAGTGTAGGAGATCAATCGTAGTCCTTTCAATAAGTAAGAGTGTTGAACCCAACGAGGAGCAGAAGGAAATGATAAGAAGCTTTCAGCAAGGTATTCTCTGGAAGTACTGTAAGTGACAATAGTAGATAGCTTTGTAGCAAGGTAATTCATCACAAATGACAAGTAACAACATTAATAAAGGTGCAGAAAGATACCCCAATCCTTTTGTAGCAAAGGGCAGGCTGGAAAATACTCTTACATTAAGCAAATGCTCCCGAGGACACATGGGAATACAATCTAGTCATGTTCATCATGTTGAATTGATTTGCGTTTGCTACTTTGATAATTTGATATGTGGGTGGATCGGTGCTAAGGTGTTGTTCTTAGTTGAGCAAAAAAAACACTTATGATTACCCCCTCCTGCAAGCATCAACAACTATGGAAGAAGAATTAAGATAAATATAACCATAGCATGAAACGTGTAGATCCAAATCAGCCCCTTATGAAGCAACGCATAAACTGGGGTTTAAGATTTTGTCACTCTCGCAACCCATCATCTACTTGTTACCCCACATTGACTTACCTTAGGCCCATAACATGGTCAAGTGCCATGTAGACGACATTCACATGACACCACTAAGAGAAGCCACAACATAGATATCATCAAAATATCGAACAAAATACCAACTTCATATGATTACTTATAACAAGACTTCTCCCATGTCCTCGGGAACAATAGTAACTACTCACACCTCATTAACATGTTCAAGATCAGAGGTATAATAATGATGACCAAGGATCTGAACATAAGATCTTCCACCAAGTAAACTAACAAGCATCAACTACAAGATGTAATCAACACTACTGGCAACCTACAGGTACCAATCTGAGGTTTTGCGACAAAGATTGAATACAAGAGATGAACTAGGGTTTGATATGGGATGGTGCTGGTGAAGATGTTGATGAAGATTGGTCCCCCATGAAGGCGGAAGCATTGGTGATGATGATGGCTTCGACCTCCCACTCCCGTGGGGAAGCTTCCCCCGTAGAATCAGCATGTCGGAGTGCTAAAGGGCCTTTGCCTAGGTTTCTGCCTCGAGACAGCGGCGCTTCATCCCAAAATATTGCTTATGATTTTTTCCAGGGTAAAACACATCATATAGGAGAAGAGGGGTGTCGGTGTCAAAACCAGCAGATCTCGGGTAGGAGGTCCCGAACTATAGGTCTTGGATCGATGGGTAACAGCAGACAAGGGACACGGTATTTACCCAGGTTCGGGCCCAGTTGATCGAGTACAGAGTTGATCTACCTCGAGATCGTATGTAGTGATGTAAACCCTAAGAGCTATGCCCGTATGATGATATGATCTATGATGATCAGATTGTCCCTATTGACTAGCCTGGCCTCAACTTATATAACAAACTAGAGGCCTAGGATAACAAGAGTCCTAGTTGGCTACATCGGTGGAGAGGAGTCCTTGTCTTGATCACCAAGTCTTGTGGAATCTTCCTCATATGCATCATGGGCTGTCTGAACTGGCCCATTAATGAACCGCCCTAGGGGTCCTCGTCCTGACCCACCTGTCAGGAGACAACATGGTTAGTACCCCCTAGTCCAGGACACGGTGAGTAGCCCCGTGAACCAGTCTTCAAGTTAGGGACGCTCCTCGGTTCCTCCTAACAGTTCTTCGTCTTCGTCTGTCGGTCTTGAAAACTAGTTCAATAAATCTTCCCATCACTGATCTCAAGGATCGCCGAGGAGAATCCGAAGAGTTCATAGGTCGGGCATCCGAGGAACCCCTTTAAGTTATCAGATTTTATTAATGCCTCATTATTTTTACGCCACAACTTGGGTTTGAAATGTTTGTCATGTGGCGATGTCCTCTTGCATCCGAGCTCCAACGCTGAACTGCATCCGAGGTATCTTCTTGCAGACGAGCTCCAACGCTGTTCAGCATCCGAGGTATCATAGATTACCTCTGTCTTTAAAAAATTGAAGGAATTAAGCCTAGCTTAATGCCGGAAGTGCCCTCTATGGAGCTAGCCACTTGCGCCCGAGCTTTATGCCGGACTGCTTCCGAGGTGGTGCACCACCCCGACCGTTGGATGATTTTTTATGGATATTTTCGATTGGTGCAATTTATTCTCTACCAAGATATATAGCCAGTAGCCCCCAAGGTGTGTGTCAGTCTAACACCCGGGATGCACCTAAAGGATAAAATAAAACCACTAATCCCAGTAGCCCCTAACACTCGGATCGATTCACGAAATCGGCCCAAGGATACATTCCTTGATCGGAGGCATACTTTAGGAATTAAAATGTGGTGTGTACTATCCCTCGAGACTCGGGTTGGGTGCGGCCGACCGACCTGAGGATCATAATCTCCTCGGAAACTGTATTGCACTGTGAAATTTACTGCATTGAATCCATCAATGCAGTAGCCCCCGAGACATGGGTTGGGAAACATGGCCAACGCTAGGGTCGTATCTCCTCGGGAACTAGTTCATCCATTGAGCTTATTTTGACAATGTCGAGATCGAGCTCGGCAGGGAAGATGCTGAACTATGGTCGGAAAATATTTTCCGATCAGAACCATCACGTAGAACACCTCGAACAAGAGGATGTCCTGCCTCCCAAAACAAAAATATAAATATACGTTAAAGGTGCCATAAGCGTGGAAAACCAAGAAAATTTAACAAAAACTTTACGTCCAAAATAAAGCAAGTTTCTTGGTGCCAATAAGAAAATTGGTCTTAAAATTAGTATGTGCTTCCCCTGTGCTTTAACATGACACATCCGATCTCAAGACTTCGAGCGGGTCAGCCTTCGGCTTCAACCTCCATATCCCGAAGGTGGAGTGTTTCTGCGAGGCCAGTTCTGCGAACTAAACTCGAGTGGATTTAGAAAGAAACCAGGCTATCCGGCTGTTGACCAAACACTCAGATTCAGAAAGGAGTGACAAAAAAGGCCTTTGTAACGACTAAGAAGAAAACAACATTTATTATAAATGGCTCATATAAATTTAAGAGCCCCCCGTTAACATGGTAAAATGAAGTGTTTGTAACAAACGATGCTTATAACAAGCTAAGTCTTTAACAAACAACTTTATTGTTTAACACAAATATAATGCTAGGTTGAACCGCACAAAATTAAAAAATTAAAAAAAGGTTGAGCATGAATGCAACTTAACTGGTTAATGTGCTCCGTGTGATGTGGGTTGAGCTTGTAGCAGGTCAAGGTCCCATCCTCCAACCCGGTTCCGAAGTGCCCGAGCGAGGAGCTCAGCTTGAAGAAGTGGCGACGTTGCATGGTCGATGTGGCAAGGCGAAGCCCCCAGTCCAGCTAACATGACGAAGCTGGCCGACTGGTGATGCCGAAGTCCTCGGAGCAGGTTGATGAAGATGTAACGAATCCCCGGGTCTAGCTGAGGTGATGGAACAGGTTGGTAAGGTGACGCTAGAGCCCTCATGCCATGTCGAAGCAGGACGACGTGGTGGACGTTGGCTTGAAAAAACGATGGCCCGATGATGCCGACGCAGGTCGCATATTGTGACGCGGTCAATGTTGGCTTAATGAAGCCACGACGCGCCCGACCTGTACAACCAGCGGGGTGACGAGGTTCAGTCGATGATAGTTCGGCCCTTGCGATGCCAAACTCTTGGTCGTCTCGCCAAGATGATGAGAAAATTTCCTTTGAAAGGGACGTTCGACAACCCCTTCACGAAAAAGATGAACTAGGATCGGATTTTTTTTTGCATAGAAACTAGATCCAAAATTCGTTATACTCATCGGACGTTTTCTAGAGTTTGGACAGTCGGATCAAGCTGAAATTTGCAGGGGTGATCGGCATAGGAATTCTGCAGCCGATGAATGGTGGGATTTTCCAACAGATATCCGAGCTGGATACTGGAGACATCGTCCTAATCTCATCCAAATTCCCGTCTAGATTCGACTGGGCTTCGGTATATTGGAGATTGCTGGAGATTACTCCATCAGAACATGAAGAAATATGGCAGGGTTGTTGTAGATACAATTCCACTGAACCAATCGTCAAAGAGACGCTCGAGGCAATGGGGACGACGAACACAAATTCTTTGTCCATAAAAAACTACTATTTGCAGAGGAGCGATCGATCCTTCTGGTGATCCCACGGCGGAACTCTCAATTAAAGCACGAATGTCGGTGTCAAAACCGGCGAATCTCGGGTAGGGGGTCCTAATCTGTGGGTCTTGGATCGATGGGTAACATGAGAAAATTGAGACGGTATTTACCCAGGTTTGGGCCATCTTGATGGAGGTACAACCCTACGTAATGCTTTGTTTGTGTTGGTGATTGTGTATCGAGTATAGAGTTAATCTATCTCAAGATTGTGTGTAGTGGTCTAAACCCTAAGAGCTATGGCCCTATGATTATATGAACTATGATGATCTGATTGTCGTTAAATACTAGCTTGGCCTCATCCTATATAACACACCAGAGGCCTAGGATAACAAGAGTCCTAGTCGGCTACGTCGGTGGACAGGAGTCCTTGCCTTGATCACCAAGTCTTGTGGAATCTTCCTCGTATGCATCATGGGTTGTCCGAACTGGCCCATTAATGAACCGCCCTGGGGGTCCTCGGCCCGACCCACCTATCAAGAAACGACGTGGTGACTACCCCCTAGTCCAGGACACCGTCATGGGGGTCGAGAGACCTGCTGGGGCCCCACAAGCCATCAGCGTGCACCTACGGGATGGGGGCGCCCTATTGGCTTGTTGCCAGCAGGTGGTCCCCCTCGGTTATATTTTTGGCCAAATAATTCTTAAATATTCCATAAAAATTCTCCATGAAGTTTCAGGTCATTTGGAGTCTGGTGATTTTGTTGCCTTTTCTTGGTTTCCTGGTCCAGAATTCCAGTTTCCACAGGTTTCCCTCTTTGTGATGTACCTTGCATATTCATAGAGAAATCCCATAAGAATTGTATGATAATGAGGAATAATGGACAAGAATAACATAAATGTCAATAAGAAATCATGATGCAAAATTGACGTATTAGAGACCAAGTGATGGCAACCACTAACAAGCAAACGGGTGAAGGGAGAGCCCGTGGAGCTCCTGGATAGAGAAGTCATGGTGAATTGTCTCCTGCAACCCAACAATATCAGTCCCCTCTTGTATAATGTACTCGATCAATTGTCGCTTCTGGCCTAGGTGCCTGAAGCCTCGTATGTTCCAGCATGGAAGCTTCATGATGGAACCATTGCCAAGGAACTAGAAGGCCCCTTAGTGGGGCCGAGCTAGCCCAACCGCCAACTGCGGAGGCACCCGCATCGCCCCTACCTAACAAGCGTAGTCACGGCCTCAATGTTCTGAGATTGAACGCCGACACTAGGACTCCACCCCTCCACCCTCTCCTCAAAGGGGTGGAGGCACATGGGAAGCATGCCCCACAGCACCCAGCCCATTGCAGGGCCGCCACGGGCGGTAGGAGACAAACCCTGGAGACCCGACCAGTCCTCGACCCTAGGCTCTATGCCCAGAGTTGTTGGATGCAGGGTTCACCACAAGCACACTATACCCGGGAGCATTGGGGTTCCGGGTGTCAACAGACCTCTACTAGGCACGAGCGCAGGCCTCGGCCAAAGCCCATCCAACCGCTCCTTGGCACAAATGGTTGAGATTTTCTCAAGGCGAGGACCCTTCTTGTTGTCGGATTTCGGGCTTCGCAAAACCCAAGAAGTTCGAACACAGGGGCATGTGCGAAGATCCCCTGCAGCCTCGCCCTACCTAGCTCGCTACTCGATGGCTACTAGGACGAACTGACACGATGACAAGGGAGCTGATGCACGCGGTGATTTACCCAGGTTCGGGCCGCTGCTGTCACAACCCTAGAAATTGCTTGTATTAGTTGCATCATGGCATCATGTTTATTTTCAAATGAACTTGAAATGGGGATGACAAACCCTAGCACCTCCTCAAATAACAAAAATTTCAACAATTGAATTTTCAATGATTCCAAAATGCTCTTCAAAAATGTTCACTGTTTCTGGTAAATGTTGGCAACAACATATTAGGGGACATCTTAATTTTCAAACAAATATAGCTTTTTAAAATACTCATTAATGCTACTAAAATCAATTAATAAAGCATTATAAATATGATAGTTTTCTAAAAATGTCCAAATCTTTTTGTGGAAATTTGAAATAATCAGAATATATTTCATAAAATATTGGGCATTCTTGTGCTAGGTATTTTGGCCTCACAAAAATTAAAAGAAGATTGTCAGAATAAAAGAAAACAGGAATTAAAAAAATAAAGAAGGAAAGAGGCCCACCTGGACTTACCTGTGCAGCCACCGGACCAGCCCAGCCCACCAGGAGCAGGGGCGTCTTCCTCCTTGCGCCAGTAGGCACAGGGGAAGGCAGCCATGGCGCCGTGCGCGCTCGCCACGCCGGGAGCAGCCTGTCTGCTTCCCAGGCCAGCGAGGCGATGGGGATGAGTCCCAAGCCGTCTGGATCCCTCTCTTCCTTCCATTTCTTTCTTCCCCTCACTCCTCTCTGCCGCCCCCTCCTCATGACCGAGCCGCCATGGCCGTGCCCTGTTGCCGCCGCACCCGTAGCTGCGCCGTTTCCCCGAGCCGCCCTCGAGCTCCGCCAAGACCTCCTTGACCTCTCTAAGGAGCCAGCCGTCGTCGGGAGACCCACGAAGCCGAGGCTGCCGCCATCTTCTCCGCCTCCGGTCACCGGACGCCGTCTTCGATTCGCGCCGCTCCGGTCGTCCCCGAGCCCGCTGGCCAGCCGTTCGACTCCTTGTGAGCCTCCCCATTCTTTACCCTCTCTCCTCGTGGTCCTCCCCGTCCTCTAGCCGCTAACCTCGCCGTTGCCGATCTCTGGTCGCCGCCGTAGTCGACGCCATGTTCAAACTTGACCTCCCCGCGTCCTCCCGTTGTCCCTGATGGATGCGGCCCTTCCCCAGCTGCCTGTAGGTGGCCTCCGCCGCCCAAATGGTCGCCGGAGGAGGATTTCCAGCGATCCCCACCGTCTCGGCTCACCGCCGGCGGCCTCCCTCCATTAAAGCCGACGTGGCCGGGTTAGTTAGCCACTAACCCCCCCTCCACTTAGCCACTGGCACTGGGGCCCACCCACTAAATAAGCCTGGTTAACTAATTAACTTAAATAATTAGCCTAATGGGTCACTGACTGGTGGGCCTTGCTATGTTAATTAGTATTAAGTAATAAAATTAAACCCTATTAGTGACTGTGTCACTGACCAGTGGGCTCCACTGGTCAGGTTTCACCTGGACCTGGTCCAGTTGACCTGCTGACACACGCATGACCTCAGCATGACGTAATAATTATTTTCTGTAATAAAATAATTCTAGGAAATGCTTTAAACTTTTAAAAATCATAGAAAATAATATATAACTCAGATGAAAATAATTTATATATGAAAAATGATCAGAAAAATCCAATGAATCCGTTTATGCCATGATCATGCATGTTTGAACAAGTTAACCTCACCAAATAGGACATTTTATGATTAGGATAATGTATGAAATATCATTTGGAGTTGGAAATTCAAACTTCTTTGAATTCCACTTCAACCAACTTGGCTAACCACTTCTCTAGGTTAATTAAGTACCTTAATTTGTTATACCATGCATCATGATTGTGCATTGCATAAATTGAATGTGTCCCTTCTTCTTGTTTACCGGTGCTTGTTCCCTCTCGGTAGACGATGGTTCCGACGATGTGAACGTTGACACCGATGAAGAGAAGTATATATTCACGATTGTCAGGCAAGCCAAACCCCATTGAGCATACTGATATCAACCCACTCTCTCACTTCTACTCTCTTTTACTGCATTAGGACAACAATTATTCAACTGTTACATGTCATCGGTAGTTGAACCCATTCCTTAGCATGACTTGTCTTTGCCACAGTAAATAGTTGAAACCACTTAGCATGAGTAGCAACTGTTTGAGCCTTGTTGTGCTTACTCATACATGCATGCTTCCTTACTGTGCCTGCTATGCTTAGAGTCGTGTCGTGTCGGGACTGATACATCTGGGTGATGGATCGGAATGGCAGTGTTCATGTCCTACGGTGTGAGAGCTAAGTGTGTGAACACGATTTGGTAAAGGTAATCATGAGAGGTCATGTAGGAGTTCATGGCGTGTTGTCTCATCGGTACCGTCCTTAAGAATTGAGTTCTGTGTATGTTATTCAAGACAAGATACTACCACACATTGGGCTCCGGTAACTCGACCCCTCTCGACTTATTAATCGCCTAGACCTCTGTCCAGGAGTTGCAACTAGTTTCTGGCATTTGTAGGGAAAGTGTTGGCGGCCATGTATAGTGCTGCCCGATGGGGTGGACTATGATGCGGTACAGACACAGTGGCACGGTGTACCAAGTGGCACCCGAACGGTGGGCTTGGGAACCCTGCGCACATCGTTTGAGGCCGTAGCGGAAACTTAGGCCGGACTTCCGTGCGGGTTCAACCTCGGATAGGCGATAAACCTAGACTAGGGTCTTGTGTGGTTGACGGTCGTGGCCGATGCCCACGCCAGTGCTTCCACTTGAAGGTTGCCGAGATGCATGACGTGCATATGGTGCTAAGTGGCGAGAGCGTGTGTGAAGAAGTATACCCCTGGAGGGTGAAATAATCTGTTCAAATAGCCGCGTCCTCGGATATGGACTACTTGGAGAACTTATGTGGTTCATAGACAACTTGAAGTGGATACCCTAAAATGCACAGGATAAGCGTGAGTGCTATGGATGGCCTTCTCGTAGGGAGACGGAAGTGGATCCATAGTGGTGTATTGATTGGTGAATATGTGGACTCGTGTGCGCTATTCCACCTCAAAATAAAGACTTGTAGTTGTAGTATAGGTTAGCCCAGAGTCAAGGCTGGCTTGCTACAATAAAATCCACAACCCCCATCATTGATACTAATGCATATGTAGTTAGTTCTGATGTAAGTCTTGCTGAGTACTCTTGTACTCACGTTTGCTTAATTTGTGTTTTTGCAGAGGAGACGTCAGTCTCATTAGTGATCATTTCAACGTGAAGTTCGATGTTGACCGGGTTAGCTTGGGAATCCCAGACAGAGGTCTGGTTCCTTTGGTAGGGTCGTTATAGCTTTTCAGGCTCCTCTAGCCACTTTTGTAGATGTCTGTACCCAGACATGTTTAACTTCCGCTTGCTTGTTTGAATGCTCTGAATGTTGGGTCCTGTGACCCCTGTTTGTAACATCTATTGTATCGGCTCTTCCGAGCCTTCTAAATAATTGTTGTATTGTTGTATGGTTATGTTGTGATGCCATAGTTGTATCTATGCATATCGGGCATATCGTGCGTACGTGTGACGTGCAACCGTATGTATGGGATCCAACACCTAGTTGTGTGCCTTTAGTAGTACTCTTTACGAGGAACTGCCTCTTTGTGCTTCCACCGAGCCTTGGTAGCTTGCTACTGCTCCGGACACATTGATTGACCGGCATGTATCCTTCTTTGCTGTTGTGTCTGTCCCTTCGGAGAAATGTCTCGTAGTGTAATGGAGTCCCTGTAGCCTGCTACGACTCGTCTACGTGCAGTGATGACATTTATGTCCCACGGCGTAATGGAGTCCTTGTAGCTTGCTATGACTCGTCTACACATGCTAGAGATCGACACCTGCATTGCTGGGTTACGTATGCCTATCCCTGTACGGATGTGCTACTTGGGTTCCATGACTAGTCATGTCGGCCCGGGTTCTTTGACATTTGAATGCTAGCGACACTTTCACATACGTGAGTCAAAATACGCAAACGGTCCCAGCCCAGGTAAGGTGGCAGCCGTGGAGATAACCGTGCGTGAGACCGCAAAGTGATGTGATGTATTTCATGCTGGGTTCTTATGGCTTAGGATCGGGGTCCCGACAGCTGCGAAGCGTAATACTCTATTCTTGCTTTGGTGGATTGCCTCACGAGGAGGTTGCTGGATGAACTAGGACAGTGGTGTCCAGCCTCGCGAGAGGGCTCTGGTGGTGTTGCCTCTCTTCGGTTGTTTCTCTGTTTCTCTCCCCTTTCCTACGATGCAGCATATCCTCTATTTATAGTGCCCCAGGTCCTCTTCCCTTATCGCCATGGCAGGAAGGGATACCACAACGTCCAAATTCAAAGGGGGACAAGAGTACATATTTATCCTGACGAAAGGTGATCTTCGCCTGCAAAGTGGTTGTCGATGATGTAGAGGTGGGCTCGGTGATGACATCCTCCCTGCTATCCTCGTGGTCACGGTCTCGTTGCATTAGAATGGAAACCTTTGGGGATGCTTTGGGAAGTCGCGTCTATCCACAACCCCCTTTTCACCAAAAGGGAAATTTTCCGCCTGGCGTGTTGGTGCCCGCCTGTCCTGCCTTGCAGCATCCCTAGCCTCCCGAGGTCGGGTGCTACATAGAGATCTCCGCCACTCTAGAGGGGGCCTGAGGAGGCCCACCTTTGCTGGTCTTGGTGTTGTTCTCCCTTGCGAGCCTAGGGCCCTCGCGAGGGAGTCGTCTTGGGCACGGTCTCGCCAGGCGGCGCCTGGCTGACGTGGTGGGCCATGCCATGGGCCGCAGGCAGGCAGGTCTGGGTACCCCCATTCCCAAAACACCGATAGTAGTCCCCGCGCCAAAGGCGTGCTCGGGCCAGCTTCCAGGCAAAGCCATTGAGGGCATCCCGAAGCGCCGTTTGCCCCAAAATGGCTGCAGGCCAGGACTAGCGCGCGTCATGCGGTCGGTGTCGGGCGTCAAACACCTCCTTAGCCACCGCTTCAATCAATAAATGTGTGACTTCCTGCGTCGAGCCATTACTGCTTTCCTCTTCTGCGCACTTGCTGTTCCTTCCATATCCTCGGCCTTAGCAGAAATCTCTCTATATCCCAGCGCCGCTCCGTCCTCGTCCCTGCTGCGTCAGCCCCGCGAGCTTCCCGATGGCTCCCGCCGGCAAATCGATGCGAGAGGCCCAAAGCTCAGCCTCCGCTCCCATCTCACTGGCGCTCTTGGAGTACATCATAGCCAAGGATGGAGACCTTGCCCTAGTGCTTCCTTTGATGACAGACGAGACCAACAAGTTAGAGTGGACCTTGATATGGGGCAGCTCCTCGGAGAAGCAGCCCTCGTTCACGTCGGCCTATCCTTTCTTTCTCCATAGCATCTGAGCTGGGCTCGTCCCACCCTTCTCCAAGTTCTTCACCGTCGTCCTCGACCACTATGGGATCCAAGCCCTTCATCTCCAAGAAAACTCCATCCTCCTCTTGTCCGTCTTCACCTTCTACCCCAAGGTCGTCGTTGGTGTGAAGCCTTCGGTGGCCCTCTTCCGCCATTTCTTCAGCTTGCGTGTGCACTACGGCGCTCAGTGGTTGGCGTGCGTCTCCTTTGTCATGGTCCAGAGTAGTAACATGCTCTTAAAGGCTGGAAACAAGGTGGAGAACTTCAGGCACCGCTGGGTCTACATAGATCTCAAGGGCACCAACCCCTGCTTGGATCTGTCGAAGGGGCTGCTGGAGAAGATCCTCACGTGGGGCTCTGTGATGCTTTCCGACCCCCGGGCCAGGCCCATCTTGGAGCAGATTACTCGCGACATCAGTGCTAAGAAGCTGATTGGGCGAATGATAGTGAAGGAGTTCTTGAAGCAGCGCCTGGCACCCCTCTAGCCGCATTCAAGGCCCTTGTGGGAGTACTAGGGCAGCAGCTACGATCTCAGGTTTCGGTCTGCTCCCCTGTCCTCCGGGGAGCTGAGCTGAGTCGTAAACATCCTGCGCAACGCGCGACCCCGGAGATTTTCCCGATGACTGCGTCCCGTTGTAGCACCATGACGGCGGATCCAATCTGCTCGCCGTGATACCAGACTTCAATGAACTGGGACTCTCCCTAGCTGAGGGTCTTGGCTCCCTGGTGATGGTGTCCTCTGGCGACACCATGGGCGGGGAGGATTCGGAGAAGACTACGAACGGCGACATGGCAGAGACATCTCCCCCGTCTCAAAGCATGCCCTTGCGTGACCTTGAGGATGACGATGATGCTGGTGAAGCTTCTGCTACAGGTTCTCCACATCCCTCCAAGGTTCTCAGGGGGGGCGGGACCGGCCCCTCGCGCCACACGGTCTGCCTGCATGGGGGCTCCCAGGAAGCACGAGGCGGAGTCTCCTCTGGTGGATCCTGCTTCCACCCGCAAGGCGTTCGAAGCACCCGTCCCGCCTCGCCCAAATCGCAGCTCGCGGGCAAGGGGGACGGGTCCGGGGCTGGAGCGGCTCCTCTGGCCACTGTCCTTACGGATAGTGTCCCTGTCTCCCCACACGGCGGTGCCCTCACGGAGAAAGGTATGGGCGCACCCGCCATCGCCAAGGTGGAGAGGAAGAGGAAGTGGGTCGGCGTCAAAGAGTAAGTAGTCCCGCCTAACCTTGGCTGGCTGCAAGTAGCTCGTGCACTGATGATTTCTCCTTTGATTGGTACCCAGGAATGCCGCCGTGCCGAAGATGAGGAAGAAGAAAGTGTGCATCAAGCCGAGGGTGCTTTCCAACGTGTCGCCCGCTCACGTCTCCTTGCCATCACCGGACAAGGTGCCTGACGCTGCGGGTGTGGGGGCTCATGAGGCGACCCTCCTGGCCGCTTCTCTGGAGCCCCCTGAGCCCTAGATGCCCATTGGCGTGACTGCTCCTACCTTCGGTGGTGTATCGGTGTCGGTGTTAGGGGAGCCACCCCCCGAGGGGCAGCCGCCCACTGATCCCTCTGTATCCACCTTGCCCGTGGTCGTGGTGCAGCCTCTGGAGTCTCCTTCTCCTTGTGCTCTAGCCTCCCTAGTGGCGTCTCTTGCGATCCCCCAAGCGAATCCTCTAAACGAGGCCATGAAGCCCGCCCCACAAGGCCCTGGTGCTCTGGGCAACGTCTACTCCATTCTGGGTCAGGTCTAGGACGCCCTTGAGGGTGCTAATGACCACCTCGTGAAGGCGCTCTTGGGGATCCTCTCCGGGTGGCTCCAGGTTGATGTCTCTATTGCGGAAGTTTGGGGCCAAGCTAAGGCCACAGTGGTGAAGAGCAAGAAGGAGGCCGCGTCAGCCAGGGCAGCCCGCGAGGCAGCACTACCCGATGTGAAGTCTGCTGCTAGGCATTCTGAAGAGGCGGAGGCCTGCCTGAAGATCCTCCAGGAGGAGAAGTCCGCGCTTGTGGAGCAGCTGCGTTAGCAAGAAGAAGATGTGAAGACCCGCAAGGCCGAGCTCGCCAAGGTGATGGCCACCCAGGCCGCGGAGCACAAGCGTCTGGACACGCAAGCGGAAGAAGTTGTTGCGGAGAAGGTTCAGCTCGACACCAGGGAAAAGCCCTTGTCGCGGCTGAGGAGGAAAGGGCTGTGGAGCTTGGCGCCTTCCCCTTCGTTGTGCTCCGGCTCTGCCAAGCGCTCCGTTCCCTCTGCCGGGATCGGTTCACGGAGCCTCTGTCAGCTCCAAAGAGCGGCTTCGAAGGGCTCTCTTCAAAACTTGTCGGGGCACTGAAGGGTGTCGTTTCCAAGGTGGAGGTGGTCTTTGAGAGCGAGTGTCATGACCTCTTCTCTGAGACCGTGACATGCATCTTCAGCCACCACCACCTTTGCAAGCCGGAGTTTGACTTCAGCTCTGCGATCCGCCCGGTCGATCCCGTGGTTTGCATCGCCGAGGCAGCAACCGTGAAGGGCGCCATGGAAGCGCTGATGAAGAAATCCCCCCGCGTCATCGTGACTCCACCTCCAGAACCTGCAAGGGTTAGCGGCAAAGAAGATGATATCAGCGACATCGACAATGAGTTCCCGGCGGCTGAGACAAGTGGCAGCAACGGTTCCTCCTGATTCCTCCTATTGGTTTGTTCTTGCAACGTTCATCGTGCCTCGCGGAGGCGTTAGACTTGTTTGCATTTCAAAAACACTTAAGGCTTGTAATAATTGTTGAATTGTGAAGTTGCTTTCTTTGCCTTGTTTCCTTCTTGCTTGCGGTGATGCTCTGCGTCGGCAGGACCCAGTCCAGCGCATACCTCAGACGTCGTTGGGCTGTTGGGATCACTAGGACGGTTCCAAGGGATGAGGGGCTATAGGGCCAGTAAGGCTCCTGAGTCGCGATGCTTAGGAGTCCCCCTAGACGTACGAGCATCCCTCATGAAGGGAACATGGAGAAGATGGGATTGATTTGAAGGTTTCGAACACCTTGAGTTCTGCATTGGTAGGGCCCGGACCCGCGCATACCTCAGCCGCCATTGGGCTGTCCAGATCACCAGGATGGTTCCAAGGGGTGAGGGGCTATAGGGCTAGTGAGGCTCCTGAGTCGCGATGCTCAGGTGTCCCCCTAGACGTACGAGCTCTGGCGTCCTCCTTAGGGATTTTGAGCGCTTTTGAGCTCTGCGTTAGTAGGGCCCGGCCCCACGCATACCTCAGCTGTCATTGGGTCGTCTGGATAACCAGGAC
This sequence comes from Hordeum marinum, assembly GCA_022496015.1. Taxonomy (NCBI): domain Eukaryota; kingdom Viridiplantae; phylum Streptophyta; class Magnoliopsida; order Poales; family Poaceae; genus Hordeum; species Hordeum marinum. The sequence continues at coordinate 299,870,496 of CM039674.1, read as the reverse complement.
GGTTCCAAGGGGTGAGGGGCTACAAGGCCGGTGAGGCTCCTAAGTCACGATGCTCAGGAGTCCCCCTTGAAGTACGGGTGGCTCCCATACCTTTCCTTGCCGGCTTTTCCTGAGAGGGGCACATGAAGAGCAGGTTTTGTGGACCTAGGAAGGTAGCGTGTACCAAGGTTGGCCCGGTAGAAGCCCCCATGCAGCCCCCTCACGCGCACATCCCAAGGGAATGCAGCAAGACGGGGACGTGAGGAGCCTTCCTGAGGTTGGATGCGGCCACGGGGGCGCCCTCAGTTGTTTATCCCCAGCGCGGAGCATATGGGCTTCCACATTGTGTGGACATAGTCATTGTTGCACCGTGTCGTCCACCAGCGTGGAGCATGGGGCTTCCACTTGGGCATGGGAAGGAACCCCTCCGCGTCCTCGGGGGGCTCCGGGTGTGCACAGCCCGTTAAGTTCGTACGTGTGGCTTGCACGGTAGAACTTGGAGGTGTATCTGGGTTCTCGTGAGGGCGCTTTGGCCTCGCGAGGGCCCAACCTCAAAGGCGGTTTGCGCCTGAATCTTCTTGTGGATAGCGTCGTCCGGGTCCTGTAAATTTTGAAAAGCATGCGCCGAATGTGTTCCCAAGGTTCATCGCATGAGAAGGCAAAGCATCAATGACCCCAGGAGGTGATATGAATGGGTCCAGCGTAGCAGACAGAGCTCGGCCGCTGGATTTATCGACGCTACAGGGACGGACCTGAGCACAGACATCGTGCCTAGTTTTCTCACGAGACGATCGAAGGCAGGATCATTAGGGCGCGGTGACATTCATGTTGGCAAAGAGCCATGCAGGCAAAGTGAAACGTTAGGAAATAGACCACATGCATGAAAAGTTACTCAAATATGCGTCAATGGGGCGACTCCAGGGGTATGCCTTGGTCGCCTGAGGATAATGCAGCCCGGTGGGCGCCCTCAAACAGAGCAAACAAAAAAGTTACCTAGCACAAACCAGAAAATCACCTGGCAGCCATGCTGTTGAAGAACTGAAGTGTTCGATGTAGCCTGGTCTTGCGCCTTCGTAGCGTGATCCTCACGAGCCCGTCGCCTCCCGGGGCTCGGGACTTCTGCTTGGTACGGGCGCATCCTCCAACTCATCACTACGCCTTGCCCGATACGGCATGAGCATGCCCCAGGCAAGGCGCTGGAACTTGGCGCCTGAGTTTGCCAGGAAGAAGGGTATGCAAACGTAGTTGCACTGGTAGACCCCACGACGGTCAGCACACGCTGTCCGGAAGACGCCCTGGGACACAGCCCTGTTGATCGCGAGCGCGCTGACGCAGACGCGTGGCTTGTCGGCCGGACCAACGATGGCGGCCGCACTTGGCGGCGCAGGACAGCTCCCGCCTCGCATGTCCTATGCCTCCTGAAGCTCCACGATCACTCTGGTGACGAATTCTAGTGAGCCCGGCGCCTCGCACCATGCTCTTGGTTTGGGCAGACGTGCGCCAGAACGCACCTCCAGGTTCTGCCCGGACGCCTCCCTCGTCTCACCGGTCAGGCCGGTAGCTTCCCAGACGGAAGCCCCCGAGCCCAACCCGAGGGGGCGACGAGCACGCCTTCCTATGCGATGGTAGAAGGGGCCCGGCCCTGAGCACCGAGCCTGAGGCGCCATCCATGGAGGTTCCATACCCCTAGTGTCCTACGGGGAGAAGTTGCTTCATCTTCCTGGGGGATCCCTCGCGAGGAAGGGTGTCTCGTTCTTGTCCGAGTGCTCGGTCGCTGCTGCTCGGTAGGCACGCTCGAGGGAGCAGACATCGTCCTTCTCTTCGCAGGTGACGGTGATGGCGCCACCGCTCCCCGGCATCCTGAGGATGTTGTAGCCAATGTGAGTCACTGCCATAAACTTAGCGAGGGCTGGGTGCCCAAGGATGGTGTTGTACGGGAGGTGGATGTGGACGATGTGGAAAACAATGATCTCGGTGTGATAGTTCTTGTTCCCGCCGAAGGTGACGGGCAGGCGCACTTGCCCAATGGGGACGATGGACCCGTTAGTGACCCCTAAGAACATAAGCTGGTCATACGTCACTCGGAGTGTCTCGAAGGTCTCGATGGAGAGGACATTGAGTCCTTCTCTGCTATCAATGAGGGACTTGGTGACAAGGACATTGCTGATGGTTGGCATGCACTGCATGGGGAGTGTGCCCACCATGGCTGAACACCAGAGCTAATCCTTCGTGTCGAATGTGATCGTAGTCTAGGACCACTTCAGAGGGCGCAAAACTTTGGGCTTCAGGAGGGTCACATTGACCTCTCGAGTGAACTGCTTGAAGATGCGGTTTGATGCCGGGGCTTGGGCACTGCCCAGGATACAAGCTATCACCCTGACCTCCTCGAAGCCCCCAGCCCCATCATCCTGCCTATCATCTTCCTTCCTTCTAGGTGGTGGTGGCAATGGGGGTAGGCCGGCCTCACGAGGGCGGACCTCACGAGGTTGGCCACGGGGTGACCCCTCCAGAGGGTCGTTGCGCCAGTAGTCCTCCCAAGGCTGATCGCACCAGCAGTCCTCCGATGGTCGGTCTCGCCACTCCTGGCGTGGCTCCCGACTGTCCCAGTGGCCTCCGCCACGGCCTCCGCCATGTCCGAAGCGGCGGTCATTACATCCCGGGTGCCGGCCAAAGTGGTCGTCGCGGACCAGCCTGAGGTCCTGGCAGCCGATGGTGTAGTGGTTGTGTTGTTGTGGAAGATACAGGAATGTCGTCCTCCCGAGGGTGGTTCTTCGCCTCGGCTACGCTTCGCTTCAGGCTTGGCCTCAAGCACCGCAAGGGCCTTGTGCTTCGCCTCCTTGGCCTTGGCCTTCTTGTCCTCTGCCTCCACCGTCGGAAGCTCGCGGAGCGAGAGGCATCCCTCCTCGGCCTTGGCACACTTGTTTTCCAGGTTGAACATCTCCAGGGTTGAGGACAGTTCGTCGTGGATCACGAGCTCTTCCTTCATCTTGAGGTCCCTCATGCCATCGGAGAACGCAAAGATGACTGGCTCACCTGACACCCTCGGGATCTTGAGTCGGGTGATCGTGAAGCGTTGTATGAATTTGTGCAGGGTCTCTCCCTCCTGGTGCTTCACACGCCGCGGGTCGTTCACGGTAAGCGCACGGTCTCAGGTACCTTGAAACTTGGTGATGAAGCGCTTGTGCAGGTCGTCCCAGGAGGTGATGGACTCCTTAGGGAGGTTGAGGAACCAGGAGAGTGCGCCATCTTTGAGTGCCATGGCGAACCAGCTCGCCATGACCTTGTCGCCGCCACCTTCCGCCTGGATGCTTAGCGAGTAGAGTTGTAGGAACTCAGATGGATCTGGGGTGCCATCATAGCGTGGGGATAAGTCGGGCTTGAACTTGGGGGGGGGGGGGCATACGGTCGGAAGAAGCTCCGGAGCGATGGCACGACACCCCACCAGCCTAGTGGATGTTGCGCGCTCGGCGGGGGCCCGGTCTTGGCGCTCCTGGGGGGCCTTCAAGGGGTGTCCGGTCATGGCATTGGTTTGGTGGAGCTGGGAGCGCACGCGCGGCCTCGGCACCACCTAGCAGCTTACTTCATCTCTCGCTCTCCCCCATGGCTCACGGGGTGGGTCGCGCAGGCGTGCTTCATGCCTTGACTTGGGGTCGACGTCGTGTTGCGGAGGAGGGGGTGGTGCATCATGGGCACTATCGTCCGCTAGAGAGGGTTCGGGCTGGAACGAGTAGGAGAGCACCGAGGCGTCTCCGGCGGCACTGACGAGCTGCATGATGCACCCGATCCAGTCGTCGTGGCAGTCGGGAGTAGGGCAGTAGCGCAGCAGCTTGCGCGCCAAAGCGACCACGCCAGACCCATGCACAGGTCCCGGACGAGCATGGGACGACGACCTGATAGCTGGAACGATCGACAGAGTGAAGGTGCGGCCGTCGCGTAGCGGGGTGATCCACGGAGTCTTGTTGCTCGCAGGCCTCTAGGCCCGTGGCGGCGTTGGCCACAGGAGAGAGTGACGGGCGCACGGCAGCGCGAACTAGGTGCGCCGTCTGAGAGATGCGGGCAGCCTGGTGCTCGGAGCGAGCCCGGCGACGTTAGACATCGGAGCGGCAAAGCGGAGGAAGAGTGCGGCTTGAGGAAGACTTTGACTTGCCCCCTACCTAGTGTGCCAAATGTAGGATTTCGGGCTCTACAAATCCCAAGAAGTTCGAACATAGGGGCGTATGCGAAGATCACCTGCAGCCTCGCCATACCTAGATCGCTACTCGATGGTTACTACGACGAACTCGCATGATGATGAGGGAGTAGATACACGCGGTGATTTACCCAGGTTTGAGCCACTATGAAGCGTAATAGCCTACCCCTGCTTTGGTGGATTGCCTCACGAGGAGGTTGGTGGATGAACAAGTAGAGTGGTGTCTGGGCTCGTGAGAGGGCTCTGGTGGTGTTGCCTCTCTTCAGTTGTCTCTCTGTTTTGCTCCCCTTTCCTATGATGTAGCCTATCCTCTATTTATAGTGGCCCCGGTCCTCTTCCCTTATCGCCATGGCGGGAAGGGATCCCACAGCAGCCAAATTCAAAGGGGGACACGATTACATCTTTATCCTGACGAAAGGTGGTCTTCGCCTGCAAAGTGGTTGTCGATGATGCAGAGGTGGGCTCGGTGATGACATCCTTCTGGCCTCGTGGTTGTGGTCTCATTGCACTGCAATGGAAACCTTTGGGGGCGCTTTGGGAACCCACATCTGTTCTCGCCCCCCTTAGCACCAAAGGGAAAACTGTCTGCCTGGCGCGCTGGCGCCCGCGTGTCCTACCTTGCGTCATCCCTGGCCTCCTAAGGCTGAGTACTGCATAGATATCTCCGCCGCTCCGAAGGGGGCCTGAGGAGGCCCACCTTTGCTAGTCTTGGTGTTGTTCTTCCTTGCGAGCCTAGCGCCCTCGTGGGGGCCTCGTCTTGGGTGCGGTCTCGCCAGGCCGCGCCTGGCTGACATGATGGGCCATGCCGCGGGCCGCAGGCAGGCAGGTCTGGGTACCCCCATTCCCAGAATGCTGACACTCGCCATGGAAAACAATGTCACAATCGGAAGCCACATCTCTATGGTATGCAAGAGGGACGGACCCAAGGATCAAAAACTGGGAACTAGAACAAGATGGACTAGGTTCGGGAGTGGTCGTACTTGGGGAGAGGTCTTGAGTAGTCGCACGCAAGACCGCCCAATCCGTGATGGTCGGAACCCGTCCGTCCGACAGTGCCTTCGATCCGGAAAGCTGAGTGCTCTTCCTGGCCACAACCGAAGGAGAGGAGAATAGTAGGGACCTAAGGCCAGCCAAGGGAGAGGCGGTGTCGATCGTTGCCAGTCCCACACCCGGCGGCGGTGGTTTGGTGGGAACCAGCATTGGGGACCCCAAGGCTGGAGCGGGTGGGTCCCAAGCGAACGAGTGTAGGGGACCGCCCCGAGGGAGCGCGGTGAAAATGGAGGGCAGACTTCCAACCTAGCTGGCCTTAGATCTCTTTATTTGCAAGCAAGTGAGGTGTGTAGATAATTGTATATATTTGTAAATTGCAAAATAAAATAAAAGCAAATAAACAACAACAAGGTAATGAAAGCATTTGTGAATATATAACTGAATAGACCCAGGGGACTTAGAGTTCTCTAGTGGTATCTCTCATAGAAATAGCATACGGTGGGTAAACAAATTATTGTTGGGAAATTAATAGAAAAGCAAATAGTTAGGCGACTTTCACGGCAATGATCATGTCTATATAGGCATAACATTCATAAGCAAACAGGCCGAATCCTGCCTGCACCTATTACTATTACTCCACCCATCGACCGCTATCCAGCATGCTTTTAAAGTATTAAGTAAACAAGAGTAATGCTTAGAGAACAATGGCATGACATAGACAAAGTAGACTCAATCAATATGAATAAAACCCATCGTTTTATCCTCAGTAGAAACAACACAAAGATGCATCTTGTCCCCTTCTATCACTGGGATATAGAAACTCGCCAGGTGGAACCTACCACAACGCACCACTCCCACTCAAGAAATATCAATCTAGTTGGCCAAACTATCTCAATATATCAGACAGCATTACAAAGCTATGATGGTCATGCAAATAAGAATCAAGTGACGCAAATACTTTTCATGAAAAATCTGAACATAAACTCACAATTCATCAGATCTCAACAAACGCACCACACAAAGGGATTACATCGGATAGATCAAGGCAAAGATGCGATGAAGATTGTATTGAAGATCAAGACCAAGAGAGAGATTGCCATCTAGGTACCACCTACGGACCCGTAGGTCTGTGGTGAACAACTCACACATCATGGTGAGGGCAGAAAGGTTGATGAAGAGGCCCTTCGTGATCAATCCCCACTCCCGCAGGGTGCCAAAACGGAGCTCTAGATGGCCTCCCGTTGGAACATAGACTTGCGGCGGCAAAAAAGTGTTTTGGGAGCTCTTCTGGTGTTTTTATGGTATTAGAGAATTTATAGGCCGAAGAGGGAAGTCGGGAGGCAGCTGAGGGGGCCACCACATATCAGGGCGCCCCCCAAGGTGTGCCCTGATGTGTGGTGGGGCCCTCATGCACCTCTTGGCCTCCTTCCAATGCTTCTAGGTATTCATATAGTCAAGAAAATCATCAAAAAGTTTCATGGCCATTGTACTTCGTTTGGTAGTGTAACTCTGAAAAGGTAAAAACATGCAGAAAACAACAACTGGCACTGGGCACTGGGTCAATTGGTTAGAGCTCAAAAATATTAGAAATTGGTATATAATGACTCAAAAAGTATCCTAAAATTATAATATATCATCATGGAACAATAAAAAATTATAGATAGGTTCGAGACGTATCAGCATCCCCAAGCTTAATTCATCCTCGTCCTCAAGTAGGTAAATGATAAAAACAGAATTTTTTATTGGACATGCTACCTATTATGTAATCTTTTGTATGTATGCTCATTTATAAATGATGAACTCAAAAATAGCAACATAGTAATATTTATAAGTATAATAAACATTATCGTTGATTTCCAAAGTATACGGTCCTAAAAGAATGTTTACCCCCATCATCGTATTATATTAGCAAGGCATGACTCCGTCTTCACCACATCAATACAAATGTCAAGCACCACGGTGTCCAAGTCAGGCAATTGGATCATACTTTTTCAATATGCATCAACTTTTATTCTTCATGCAATACATGAGCGTGAACTATTGGACATAGCATATAGGTCGAATAGAATATGACGGTAGATATCAAATTGGTAAAAAGTGGAGAAGATAGTCTCACATCAACTAGGCGTACCAACGAGCTATGGAGATGCTCATCGATAGATGTCAATGCAAGGAGTAGGGATTGCCATGCAAACGATGCACTACAGCTATAAGTCTATGAAACCTCAACTGAAGCTAAGTGGGTGTGCATCCAACTTGCTTGCTCATGAAGGCCTCTGGCATTTGAGGAAGCCCGTCATGTCTAGTACCCAACTTTATTCTAGTAGACTCGTGTTGGGCCTCCAAGCACAGAGTTTTGTAGGATAGTAGGAATTTTCCCTCAAGTGTATGACCTAAGGTTTATCAATCCGTGGGAGGTGTAGGATGAAAGTCTCTCTCAAACAAGCCTGCAATCAAATACAAGAAATCTCTTGTGTCACCAACACACCCAATACAATGACAAATTTTATAGGTGCACTAGTTCGGCGAACAGATGGTGATACAAGTGCAATATGGATGATAGAAATAGGCTTTTGTAATCTAAAATATAAAAATAGCAAAGTAACAAGTGGTAAACAGCAAGTAAAATGTTGTATAAATGCTTGGAAATAAGGCCTAGGGTTCGTACTTTTGCTAGTGCAATCTCTCAACAATGCTAATATAATTGGATCACATAACCATCCCTCAACGTGCAATGAAGAATCACTCCAAATTACTTATCTAGCGAAGAACATAAGAAGAAATTATTTTAGGGAACAAAACCAGCTTAAAGTTATCCTTTCTGATAGATCTATCCAAGACTTCGTACTAAATAACACAAAGTTATCCTTTCTGATCGATCTATCTAAGATTTCGTACTAGAATAACACCATATGATACGCATCAACCAACTTTAATGTCACCTAGATAATCCAATGTCACCACAAGTATCCATGAGTTAATTATACGATACACATCAAACAAATAATACTCAATCTAACAGAAAGAACCTCAGAGAGTGCCCCAAGATTTCTATCGGAGAACATAGTATGAACACATGTGATCAACCCCTATGCATAGATTCCCAAGGTCACCGGAATCCGCAAGTCGAAGCCATAACATATATCAAGTGAATCACTTGAATACCCCATTGTCACTACGGGTATCCGCATGCAATACATATTTCAAGTGCTCTCAAATCCATAAAAGTATTCAATCCGGTAATAACAAAATCTCAAAGGGAAAACTAAATTCATCACAACAAGATAGAGAGGGAAAACACCATGTGATCCAACTATATTAACAAAGACCGTGATAGATCAAGATCGTGCCATCTCAAGAACACGAGAGAGAGATATTGAACACATAGCTACTGGTACAAACCGTCAGCCTCGAGGTTGGACTACTCCTTCCTCATCATGGCCTCTGTCGGGATGATGAAGATGGCCACCGGAGATGATCTACCCTCTCCGACAGGGTACTAGAACGCCTCCAGATTGGTTTTTCATTGATACGGAGAGTTGCTACGACGGAACGAGGAGACTAGGGTTATTTCTGACAGTTTCTATATTTATAGGATTTTTGAGCGTCAGTTTCACGTGAAGATGGGCCACAAGGAGGGCACAAGACACCTGGGCATCTGGCGCGCCCTCGTGGGTTGTGCTCACCTCGTGGCTCTTCTGGCCCTCCCACGAAGCTTCTAATGCCTATTTTGTTCCAAAAAATTGTCAAAAAGTTTTGTTGCATTTGGACAACTTTTCTTTCTGCACAAAAAACAACACCACGGTAATTCTGCTGAAAATAGCGTCAGTCCGGTTTAGTTCTAAACAAATCATATAAAGTGCATCAAAACTATATAAAAGTAATTTAAACATAGGTGAATATGGCATGAATACTTCATAAATTATCAATAAGTTGGAGACTTATCAGCCTGTCATTGGAATATACAAGCCAAGTTTATTATATGAAAAGGTAATCCCCATTAGCATATGGAAGTGACAAAACAGGAGACTCTCCATATGAAGAACAAGGTGCCACTTTGAGGCAAAAGTGTGGTAAAAGATAGTACCAAAGTCCCTTCTCTCTTTTTCTCTCATTTTTTCATGGTGGGCTTTTCTCTTTGTTTGCCTCTCCCATTTATATTTTTTTATATGGTGGGCTCATTTGGCCTCCCCCATCTTTATTTTAGTTTTCGTCCGGAGTCTCATCCCGACTTGTGGGGGAATCATAGTCTCCATCATACTTGCTTCACTGGGACAATGCTCTAATAATGATGATCATCACACTTTTATTTGCTTACAACTCAATATGAAGAACTGATAGGAAGATATGACTCTATATGAATGCCTATGGCAGTGTACGAGGATGTACAATGATATAGTGTGGCGTGTATCAAAAACATGATGACGCTTTGCCACAAATACTATGTCAACTCTATATGATCATGCAAAGCAATATGATGATGAACGAACTAGTCATGTGAAGTGACGATGGAATTTGCATGGCAATATTTCTCGGAATAGCTATGGAAATGCCATAATAGGTAGGTATGGTGGCTGTTTTTAGGAAGATATAATGACTCTTATCTGCAATAGAGTGTATCATGTCATGGGGTTTGGATGCACCGGTGAAAGTTGCACCGATCCTCAAGGTGAGAATGGGCTATGCACGGTACCGAAGATGCTAGCAAATATGAGACGGTGAAAATGCGTATCTCCATGGTGTCACATTATTCCTAAAGAACTCATATACTTATTACAAAGTTTTATTAGTTTTATCACAAATCAAAGTACTCCTCCCATGCCCCGAGGGAGGATGTCGGTAGGAATTAACCATCCCGCACCCCTGATTCGAAACAACACTGGGATTTCAACGAGGAATAAAAATGCTAACACATCATCACCATGCCTCTTTAATTTTTCAATGAATAAAAAGTTACACCCCTTACTCTTGACACTATTATGAATCAACAATTGTGGACTCACACCTTTTTCACATTACCACATCAATGTCATTAACACAAAAATTCTCTATGTGTGCTACATGATGGTTTTGATTATCATTCATTGAATACCTACTATTTTTGGACTAGTATTATGACCCATGCAAATTACCGTCACTATTTCTTAAGATCTCAAACAAATATAAGTGAAAAACGAGAGCATATTAGTTCTATAAAATCTACATGCCACCGTGCTCAAAAATATATAAGTGAAGTACTAGAGCAACTGATAAGCTCAAAGAATGTAAGTGAAGCACATAGAGTATTCTAGAAAATTATGATGGAGTTATGTCTCTCTCAAATAGGTGTTTCCAGCAAATGATGATTGCGACAAAAGCAAACGACGCTCCAAGCAAAACACATATCGTGTGATGAATAAAAATATAGCTCCAAGCAGTGACATACCGATGGATTGAGACGAAAGAGGGGATGTCTTCCGGGGCATCCCCAAGCTTAGTCGCTTGAGTATCCTTAAAATTTTACTTGGGGTGCCTTGGGCATCCCCAAGCTTATGTAGTTTCTACTCCTTATTCCGTGGTCCATCGTTATCACACCAAAAACTTGAAAACTTCAATCACACAAAACTCAACAAAACCTCGTGAGACTCGTTAGTATAAGCAACATATTGAATACTTTAGGTACTGTTATCAATTGATTCTTAATTAATTTCTACATCATAGTTACTATATTATAACTTCTCCATGGCTTATACCCCCCGATACAATCCATAGCATAATCAAAACAAGCAAACTATGCAAGCAAAACAGAATTTGTTTAAAACAGAAAAGTTTGTAGTAATCTATAGAGAGCCTATACTTGTGTAACTCTAAAAATTCTGACAAATTATTAAAACATGGATAATTTGTATAGAAATATTGTGTAAAAATTTCAGATCATTATCACGCTCTAGTAAAAAATCAAAATTCTTGTACTAGAGTCAAAGTTTTTGTTTTGTTTCAGCATCGTTTCTACTCATCTCTTGAGTTATCACAAAGGCTTTACTTGGCACAAACACTAATTGAAACATAAAAATATAATAATTACACAGAAAATAATCATTATATCACAAAATAACAGAAATATTGGGTTGTCTCCCAATAAGATCTTTCTTTATAGCCATTAACATAGGCTTGAAATTTTAATGATGCTCACATAAAAGATAAGAATTGAAGCACAAAGAGAGCATCATCTAGCCTGTGACAAACTCATCTAAGTTTAACATACTTCCTATGCATAGGCATTTTATAGGAAAAAATTATCATGACAAGAATTATTTAGCACATGCAAATAGGAAGAATGAAGCATTAATAATTTCAACACAAAGAGAGGTAAGTGAGTAGCATGAAAATTCCTATAACAATATTTGCCTCTCTCATAATAATTCCATGAAGGATCATATTAAAACTCAATAATATATATATCATGTAAAACATTCTCTTCATGATCCACATGTTGGGTTCTACCGTAGGTGCATCGTATGCCAATTAAAATTTCCTACGCGCAGAACATCCAAGAACTTGCTATGGAGATGGATCATAGATTGTTACCACTAGACGCGCAGTGCCGTGCAGCGAAAGTAGAGTTGGGGAAGCGCGTTCGTGTGGTCCGTCTCCTCCTCGTCCTATCTCCCTCGAACAGTAGTTCCGATCTCCCTCGAACAGCCGATCACCGGATCCCACGTACAGGTTCGCCGGAGCAGCGCAAGTGCACCGCCACTAATGGTATCCGCGCGTGTAGGAGGAACACCCTTGCGGCGGACTACTAGGTCCGATCACACGGTCGGCAGCGGCGAGTGGAGGTGGCTAGTTGCAACTCATGCAAAGCCCGAATGACAGCGCCGAAGCAATCAACCAGATGGGTGTGCTGCACCTCCACTATATATAAGCATCCGGCGCAGGCTCAACTCTTGGGCCTCGCACAGATCCTAAAGCCCATGTGTTCCTTCCCTTAAGCGCACGACCCTTTAGGTTCTCGTCCACTTGGTCGCAAGTCAGATGACATCTTACTCGACCGGTCGGTAGCGGCCTCTAGCAAGACGTGCCGACTCCAAGTGTCCGATGAAGCTGGTTAGGCGAACCTGCATTCACACTTCTGTTCCCTTTGCCAGACGATATATGTTGTCGTGCACAAGGTGACATGGTCATCCTTGTTGTAGCATGACCTCTTTCTCATTCCGTTGAATCTGACCAACACTTCGGATTATCTCATAATCCTCATCGCATGGCCATGCTTATCCAGGTCGGATCACCCGAGGGGGCCCAGAATATATCTCTCCTGGTAGGAGGGGGAAATCCCATCTTGCTCGACCATTTCTCGCAGCATGGGTCTGGACAAGCCCGAAACCTACCTTTGTATCTACCAAGTCATGGAGTAGCATTTGGACGGCCCAAAGCAAGTCTGTCACAATCGCGAGTACATGCGCTAGCTCAGGTCTTAGGACATAGAACATATGTTGTACTAGAGACTCACAGATAACCTATTGTTGCATCTCATAGTTGGGTCTGTCCAAATCAGACCTTATCTCGACCTGGATCCGACTATGTCGAATCCGACCAGACCTTTCTGAGTCCATATTATCCGGCTAGCATACAATGCTACATGGTCAGTGAGACTGAACCATCCACCATGTCATATGCTGGTCTGATTAGTTGCGCGTCCACACAACCCTTTCGACTAGGGACCATTTAGGACAGTTATAATACAATACATAGTCTCACAAACAAGTCACGTACTTATTAATACATATCACTGATAATGTCCAAGGACTATCTTTATTCATAAACACATAGGAAATATCATCATACATGATTGCCTCAAGGGCATATCTCAAATAGTTTCCCACTTGCACTAGAGTCAATCAAATAGACATCGAATGCCCATAGCTCTAACGTGCCCCTCATGCTCGGGTTATGGAAGCGGCTTAGTCAACGGATCTGCAACATTTGCATCCGTGTGAATCTTGCATAAATTGGTATCACCTTTCTCTACGAGCTTTAGTATCAAGTGATATTTTCGGTCTATGTGCCTAGTCTTGTGGTGTTGTCTCGGCTCCTTGGCTTGTGCGATGGCACCAGAATTATCACAATAAAGGTCCAATGGTTTTGACCAGCCCAGCAACACACCAACATCTTCCAAGAACTTTCGAATCCAAACACCTTCCTTTGCGGCTTCACAAGCCGCAATGTATTCGGCCTCTGTTGTGGAGTCGGCCACCATATCTTGCTTGGAACTCATCCATCTCAGTGATCCTCCATTCATGACATACACGAATCCAATTTTCGATCGACAGTCATCCCTATCGGTTTGGAAACTAGAATCAGCATAACCCTTTACAAAGAGCTCCTCCTCACCTCCATAAACTAGGAACATCTCTTTAGTCCTTTTTAGGTACTTCAAGATAGTTTTCATCGCTGCCCAGTGACTCTCACCTGGGCCGGCCTGGTATCTGCTTGTTAAGTTTATTGCATAGGCAACATTAGGCTGTGTACATAGCATGGCATACATGATGGATCCAATTGCCGGGGCATATGGAATCCTACTCATCCGGTTTCTCTCATCAGAAGTCGTAGGACTCTGAGTCTTGCTTAGCCTTATACCATGTGAGATGGGCAAGAACCCTTTCTTGGCCTCACTCATGTTGAACCTCTTCAACACTTTGTCTATGTACGTGCTCTGGCTCAAGCCGAGCAACCTCCTCGATCAATCTCTATAGATCTTGATGCCTAAAATGTACACTACCTCTCCAAGGTCTTTCATCGAAAACTTGCCATTCAATGATTTCTTGACTGAGTTCAGAATCGAAACATCATTTCCGATCAACAGTATATCATCCACATACGAGATCAAAAATACTACCAAGATCCCACTAGACTTCTTGTATAAACAATAGTCCTCTTCGTTCTTGCTGAAACCAAGGTGAACGATGACTTCGTCAAAACGAATGTTCCAACTCCGAGCTGCTTGCCTCGATCCATAAATGGATCTCTTGACCTTGCATATTTTACCAGCGTTAGTTGGATCGACAAAACCTTTGGGTTGTATCATGTATACATTCTCTTTTAGATTTCCATGAAGGAAAGCCATTTTGACATCCATCTGCCATATCTCATAATCAAAATATGCAGCTATAGCTAGTATGATCCTCACCGACTTTAGCATCGCTACCGGCGAGTAGGTCTCATCGTAGTCAATTCCTTGAACTTGTCCATAACCTTTAGTGACAAGATGAGCTTTGTGGATCTGAACATTTCCATGCACATCGGTTTTCTTCTTAAAGACCCATTTGCAACCAATGGCAACTACACCAGGTGGTGGATCAACCAAGTCCCAGACTTGATTCTCATCCATGGACTTTAACTTGGATCTCATGGCCTCTAGCCATGCCTCGGAATCCGGTCTCACCATCGCTTCCGCATACGTGGCCGGCTCGTCGCTTTCTAGCAACAAAACATCGTGCACTCTGTGCAATATTTCTGACCTCCGTGGCTCCAGTGCCGACTCCACTATGGGTTCCCTGATCAACTCCGGTATGATCTCATCACCAGCCGAGTCTTCCCCGAGTGGCTCTCAAATTTCTTCGAGTCGCACCATTCTCCCACTAGCCTCCCGCCTGAGAAACTCTTTCTCTAGGAAAACTCCGTTTCGAGCAACAAACACGTTGTTCTTTTCTCGGTTGTAGAAGCTGTATCCCAATGTTTGCCTCGGATATCCCACGAATATGCATTTATCCGACTTGGGTGTAAGCTTGTCCAACATGAGTCGCTTGAAAAATGCTTCACAACCCCAAATCTTTAGAAAAGACAAACTAGGAGTCTTCCCAGTCCACATCTCATGTGGTGTCTTGTCAACGGATTTTGATGGTACCCTATTAAGTGTGAAAGCTGTAGTTTCTAGAGCGTATCCCCAGAATGACAAGGGTAAATCCGATTTGCTCATAATCAATCAGTCCATGTCCAACAAGGTTCGATTTCTCAGTTCTGACACACCGTTTCTCTGCGGCATACCCGGAGGTGTGAGTTGAGGTACTATACCTTGGCTTTTCAGATGATTATCAAACTCCTGGCTCATGTACTCACCTCCTCGATCTGATCGTAGAAGTTTTATCGTCTTGCCGAGCTGATTTTGAACCTAGTTCTGAAACTCTTTGAACTTTTCAAAAGTTTCCGACTTGTGCCTCATCAAATAGATATATCCAAATCTACTCAAGTCGTTGGTAAAAGTCAGGAAGTACTGATTACCACCTCTGGCCATTGTGCTCATCGGACCACACACATCACTGTGTATAAGCTCCAACAGCTCGAACGCCCTCTCGCAACTCTTTTCAAAAGGAGACTTAGTCCTCTTGCCTAGCAAGCATGATTCGCATGTCTCGAACGACCCGAAGTCAGACAAAGTTAGGAGTCCATCATCATGGAGCTTCTTCATGCGGTTCAGACTAATGTGTCCAAGCCGGCAATGCCAGAAGTATGTCAGATTTATCTCATTAGGCTTATGCCTCTTGACATTCATGTTATAGACTGGTTCCGTTTCTAGATTTAAAATAAATAGCCCATCTACTATGGGTGCATAGCCATGGAACATTCCATTCAAATAAAATGAACAACCATTGTCCTTTATATTGAATTCATAACCTTCACTCATCAAGCATGAGGCAGAAATAATGTTCCGACTAAGTGCGGGAATGTGATAACAATTAGTCAATTCCAAAACAAATCCAGAAGGAAGCTTGAGCTGCATCGTGCCGACCTCCAATGCAGCAACTCTTGCTTTGTAGCCGACCCTGATGTCAATCTCCCCTTGTGCCACACGCCTAGTTCTTACCAGCCCCTGCATCGAGTTGCAAATATGAACAACCGATCCGGTATCAAATGTCCAAGAGCTACTAGGTATTTCAGCAAGGTAAATGTCGATAACATATGTAACAAGTGTACCTTTTCCTGAAGAAGCATCTTTGTCCTGCTTGCTGTGCTCAGCAAGCCACTTGCTACAGTTCCTCTTCTAGTAACCAGCTTCCTTGAAATAAATGCAAATGGTCTTTGAGTTCGGTCCAGACTTTGGCTCGGCGGTGGAGACAGCCTTCTCCGCGCCATGTGCCTTACCCTTTTTCTTCGACCAACTCTTCTTGAACTTAGGCAAGTTCAGCACCATCTATTGGAAATATGCCCTAGACGTAATAATAAATTGGTTATTATCATATTTCCTTGTTCCTGATAATCGTTAATTATCCATGCTATAATTGTGTTGATCGGAAACTCAGATACATGTCTTGATACATAGACAACACCATGTCCCTAGTATGCCTCTAATAGACTAGCTCGTTGATCAAAGATGGCTATGGTTTCCTAGTCATGGACATGAGATGTCATTTGATAACGGGATCATGTCATTAGGAGAATGATGTGGTGGACAAGACCCAAACTACAAACATAGCATATGATCATGTCAGTTTATTGCTACTGTTTTCTACATGTCAAGTATTTGTTCCTATGACCATGAGATCATGCAACTCACTGACACCGGAGAAGTACCTTGTGTGTATCAAACATCGCAACGTAATTGGGTGACTATAAAGGTGCTATACATGTATCTCCGAGGGTTATTGTTGGGTTGCCATGGATCAAGACTAGGATTTGTTACTCCGTGTGACGGAGAGGTATCTCAGGGCCCACTCGGTAATACAACATCACAATAAGCCTTGGAAGCAATGTGACTAAGTGTTAGTCACGGGATCTTGTATTACGGAACGAGTAAAGAGACTTGCCGGTAACGAGGTTGAACTAGGTATGGAGATACCGACGATCGAATCTTGGGCAAGTAACATACCGAAGAACAAAGGGAACATCATACGGGATTAACTGAATCCTTGACATAGAGGTTTGACCGATAAAGATCTTCATAGAATATGTAGGAACCAATATGGGCATCCAGGTCCCGCTATTGGTTATTGATTGTAGAGGGTCTCGGTCATGTCTACATAGTTCTCGAACCCGCAGGGTCTGCACACTTAAGGTTCGGTGACGTTTCGGTAGTATAGAGTTATGTATGGTGGTGACCGAAGGTTGTTCGGAGTCCCGGATGAGATCCCGGAAGTCACGAAGAGCTCTAGAATGGTCCGGAGGTAAAGATTGATATATAGGAAGTCTTGTTTTGGTCACCGAAAAAGTTTCGGGCTCATCGGTAGTGTACCGAGAGTGCCGGTAGGGTACCGGGGGACCATCGGGAGAGGTATTTCGACCCAAGAGGCTACATGGGCTGTGGGAGGAGGTAAACCATCCCCTGGTGGGCTGGCCGAAGCCTCCTCTAAGGGACCATGCGGCTGGGGTGGTTTGAGAAGAAAAAATCCAAAGATGGAGAGGTTGAAAGAGTTTCCAAGTGGAAAGGAGGAATACTACTCCTAATAGGATTGGAGTAGGACTCCTCCACCTCCAATGTCGACCAAACCTTGAGGGTTTGAGGCTGCCTCCTCCCCTCCATTCCTCCTATATATACTAGAGGATTTAGAGGAAAAAGCTAACCCTAATAGCCACGTGCTACCTCTCCTCTAGCTCGCAGTTTCTCCTCTAGATCGGTTTTCAGCGGTGCTTAGGCAAAGCCCTTCTGGAATAGCTCCACCACCATCGCCACAACACCGTCGCGCTTCTGGAGAACTCATCTACCTCTACGCTCCCTCTTGCTGGATCAAGAAGGCGGAGATCGTCATCGAGCTGTACGTGTGCTGAACGCGGAGGTGCCGTCCGTTCGGCGCTAGATCGGAAGGACCATGATCAAGATCACGAGACAGATCGTGATGAGATCGCGGAAAGGATCGTGATGAGTTCGTAGGACGGATCATGATTGGATCACGGGACGGATCGTGATGAGATCATGGGATGCTCGGCGATCTGGATCGCGAAGACGTTCGACTACACCAACCGCATTTCTTAACGCTTCCGGCTTAGCGATCTACGAGGATATGTAGATCCACTCTCCCTCTCGTAGATACTTATCACCACGGATAGATCTTGTGTGTGCACAGGAAAAAAAATCCCGTGCAACGTTCCCCAACACCATCAACACTTGATGCGTGCCTTTCTTAATATCTTGCTCTGCCTCCTTGAGCATCCCATGCAATTCAGCGAGCTTCTTATCCATGCCGTGCATATGATAGTTCGAGACGAACGTCCCATAGCTAGGTGGAAGAGAACCCAAAAATGCATCCATGGATAGCTCATCCCCAAGTGGGAAGCCTAACCGATCCAAAGCTTGCACGTACCCGATCATGTTGATCACATGCGGGCTCAGTGGATGACCCTCCTTCAGCTTACAATCCGTCAAGGACTGCCAGACGTTGAACCTTTCGGTCCTAGCCTGCACCTGAACCATGCTCTTCAAACTCTCGATCATATCGAAAGCCTGAATGTTTTCGAAATGCTATTGCAAATCGGGCTCCATACAAGCCAGCATGAGGCAATTGATCTTGTTTGATTCATCAATGAGTTTTTGGTGGGAATTCTTGGTTGTGGCATTAGCATTCTCAGCAGGTTCCTCTGGAAGTGGATCCTCTAGAACATGTTCCTTTTTATCGTGCTTGAGAACAATTCTCAGATTTCTATACCATGTGGTAAAGTTTGTTCCATTCAGTTTATCCTTTTCCAGAATTGATTTCAATGCAAAGTTGGGTTGAGCAAGTGGTGCCATTGATCTACAACAGAAAATATGCAATCACTAAGCAATGTGTTTATGTAGAGCAATTCAAGCCTTAAACAGAATAACTCCCACTGAAGTCAGCATCCCTCCGCATACTCTCTATGATACAGGACCCATCTAGCGCGAGCGACTAGTGAGCTTTAGCATCACTGCTAGCCAACTTGCCTATTCGGTAAGCAACTCCTTGCTAATCGTATCTCTATACGACTCTTGTCGGTTGGGTAGGCATCTCATACCCTGGCTCCCAACCTTCTTTGCCACAAGTCCTAAAACCATTTTGATAGCCTTGTAAAGTTAACCCGATGCAGTGCATGTCCGTGTCCGACATGAACCCTCCAGTTCAAGGCCACCTAGTAGCACCTCAATTTTAAGAGCCCACTGCTAGAAGTACTTGACGTGCGAAGGTGCAACATCCGGAATGGCAATATGCTTGATATTAATGAGGGATCTTTCTACCATACTAACATGCATAGAAATAAGAAGCAATATCCATCACATATAAACATAAATATGTGAAATAGTATGGCTCCTTCATGGGCGTCCTTCCATGGTCGGCTCCTACTCCAGTGACCAAGGTGGAACTCCATCTTGTCCGTCATGCCAGTACGCCAAAACCTCGAACTTGATCTTTGTCCTCCAACTACTAAAACTAGTAATGAATTTACACAGAACACAAGTCGACACGCAGGTCGTTATACAATATAATGACAGAACTTTGGCTCCTACCGGCTGACAATCATGACACGTAGGTCATGTTAAATTACACACATGCATCACATACATATGAGCCATACTATTCACATCAAACCTGCAAAATAAACTTATGCATAGAATCGCATTCTACCGGTTTGTGTGATCATGTACGAAATACAAGGCGCTACGCACATGGCGGTCCCGCTGAATTTTCTGAAATCACAGATCGCATCTGCACTCCGATCACGCCGAATATTCTGATCTGACCGATCTCATCGATCATCGCGGACCCGATTCGGATTTACGTTTCACGGTTAACCCCGATGGCGGATACTGACCAGTAGGGGTAGGTTGTGTCATGACCTCATCAATTCCGAATGACAGAAAACATAGCCTCAATCTATCCCGATGTGCAATTGATCTCATCAACCGTGCACATAGCCGATGTCATGAATGATGACGGATCTCATCCGCCGCCTCTGCATATCAAATATGCAACCAATCTGAATCCAAATCCTATAATAGAGGCTTTGAAACCACTTTTGAGTTCTACCGTAGGTGCATTGTATGCCAATTAAAAATTTCCTACGCGCAGAACATCCAAGAACTTGCTACGGAAATGGATCACAGATTGTTACCACTAGATGCGCAGTGCCATGCAGCGAAAGTAGAGTTGGGGAAGCTCGTTCGTGTGGTCCGTCTCCTCCTCGTCCGATCTCCCGTGAACAGCCGTTCCGATCTCCCTCGAACATCCGGTCACCAGATCCCACGTACAGATTCGCCAGAGAAGCACAAGTGCACCGCCTCTAACGATATCCGTGCGTGCAAGAGGAACACCCGTGTGGCAGACTGCTAGGTCCGATCACACGGTCAGCGGTAGCGAGTGGAGGTGGCTAGTTGCAACTCATGCAAATCCCTAATGATGGTGACGAAGCGATCAACCGTATGGGTGTGCCGCACCTCCACTCTATATAGGCATCCGGTGCGGGCTCAACTCTTGGGCATCGCACGGATCCTAAAGCCCACGTGTTCCTTCCCTTAAGCGCGTGACCCTTTAGGTTCTCGTCCACTTGGTCGTGAGTCAGATGACATCCGACTCGACCGGTCGGTAGCGGCCTCTAGCAAGACGTGCCGACTCCAAGTGTCCGATGAAGTTGGTTAGGTGAACCTACACTTCACACTTCCGTTCCCTTTGCCACACGATATATGTTGTCGTGCACAAGGCGACATGGTCATCCTTGTTGTAGCACGACCTCTTTCTCGTTCTAGTGAATCCAACCAACACTTCGGATTATCTAATAATCCTCATCGCATGGCCATGCTTATCCAGGTCAGATCACCCGAGGGGGCCCAGAGTATATCTCTCCTGGTAGGAGGGGCAAATCCCATCTCGCTCGACCATGTCTTGCAGCATGGGTCTGGAGAAGCCCGAAACCTACCTTTATAACTACCCAGTCACGGAGTAGCATTTCGTCATCCCAAAGCAAGTTTGTCACCATCCCGAGTACATGCCCCATCTCAGGTCTTACTATATAGAACATATGTTGTACTAGAGACTCACAGATGACCTGTCTCTACGTCTCATAGTTGGGTATGTCCAACTCAGACCTTATCTCGGCTCGGATCTGACAATGTCGAATCCGACCAGACTTTTCTGAGTCCATATTATCTGGCTAGCATCCAATGCTACATGGTAAGTGAGACCGAACCATCCACCATGTCATATGCTAGTCTGATTAGTTGCGCGTCCGCACAACCCTTTCGACTAGGGACCATTTAGGACAATTATCATACAATGCATAGTCTCACAAACAAGTCACGTACTTATTAATACACATCATTGATAATGTCCAAGGACTGTCTTTATTCATATACACATAGGAAATATCATCATACATGATTGCCTCTAGGGCATATCTCCAATACCACATGCATACAAGTCTTATAATCTTTCAAGGTAGTGGGATCATTATTACCTAAAATTGACGCTCTTCCAAACCCACTTTTAGAAGTGTTGCAAATATGATAGTCAATAATTGATTCATCATGAAGGATAGAATTATCAAGATCACCAGAAACATCATGATCATCACCCCAATCATGATCATTCGCATAATTGATATTCATAGAATTTATGCTAACAACATGGCAATCGTGCTTTTCATTCAAGGAACTATCATGAATCTCTTTATAAAAAAATTAGATCCATGATTTTCAAGCAAGACCTCCTAAAGATAATCTTGTGCACTCACACTAGTAATTATTTCAACATAATTGGGTCTTTTGAAAAGATTAGCTAGTGGATGAGGATCCATTTATCTTAATTTTTGCATTTACTTTATTTTTGTTTCAATATTTTTGTATTTTGGTTTTTATGAGAACAACTAAATATAACAGAAAAGAAAAGGAAGAACAAGTGAATGAAAAATTGTGTGAAGTTACTTAATAGTTGGTGGTGGTATTCCCGGGCAACGGCGCCAGAAATCCTTCCTGATACTCGTGATCTACGTTAGGTTTTTCGTGAAGAGGAATGGGTCATCACAGCACAAAGTGGGTAAGTATTTCCCTCAGTTAAGGAACCAGGATTTATCGAACTAATACGAATACCAATCCTCAACCGTCTTCAGAGGATGCACACAAAAGAACAAACAACTTGCACCCAATGTCGGCAAGAGGGTTGTCAATCCCCTTGATCTTGTTATTTGCAAGAAGTGGGTTGTGTAAATAATTGAAAATATTTCTAAATTCCAAAATAAAAAATAAAAGCAAATAATTAATAGCAAGGTAATGAAAGCGTTTGTAAATATATAAGTGAATAGACCCAGGAGCCTTAGAGTTCTCTAGTGGCATCTCTCCTAGAATTAGCATACAGTGGGTAAACAAATTATTGTTAGGGAATTAATAAAAAAAGTGAATAGTTATGTGATTTTCATGGCAATGATAATGTGCATATAGGCATCACGTCCATAAGAAAATAGTCCGACTCCTGCCTACACCTATTACTATTACTCCACCCATTGACCGCTATCCAACATGCATCTAGAGTATTAAGTAAAACAGAGTAATGCTTGGAGAACAATGACATGATGTAGACTAAGTAGACTCAATCAATATGAATAAACCCCCATAATTTTATACTTAGTAGCAACAACACAAAGATGCATCTTGTTCCCTTCTGTCACTTGGATATAGAAACTCGCCAGGTTGAACCTACTACTACGCACCACTCCCGCCGAAGTAATATCAATCTAGTTGACCAAACTATCTCAATAGATCATGAAAATAATAATCACAATATTCAGAAGTGACTCAAATACTTTTCATGAATAATCTTAACATAAACTCACAATTCATCGGATCCCAAGAAACGCACCATACAAAGGGATTACATCAGATAGATCAAGGCAAAGATGCGATGAACATTGTATTGAAGATCAAGAGAGAGAGAGAGAGAGATTGCCATCTAGGTACTACCTACGGACCCGTAGGTCTGTGGTGAACTACTCACACATCATGGTGAGGGCAGCAAGGTTGATGAAGAGGCCCTCCGTGATCAATCCCCCTCTGGTAGGGTGCCAGAATGGAGTTCTAGATGGCCTACTGTCGGAACAGAAACTTCCGACGGCAGAAAAAGTGTTTCAGGCATGCTTCTGGTGTTTTTAGGGTATTAGAGAATTTATAGACCGGAGAGGGACGTCGGAGGAAGCTGAGGGGGCCACCACATTTTCAGGGCACCACCAAGGAGCGCCTTGATGTGTGGTGGGTCCCTCTTGCACCTCCTAGCCTTCCTTCCAAAGCTTCTAGGTCATCATATGGTGCAGAAAAATCATCAAAAAGTTTCGTGGCAATTGGACTTCGTTTGGCACTATAACTCTGAAAAGGAAAAAACATGGAGAAAACATCAACTAGCACTGGGCACTAGTCAATAGGTTAGTGCTCAAAAATACTATAAATTTGTATATAATGACCCAAAAAGTATCCTAGAATGATAATATATCAGCATGGAATGATAAAAAATTATAGATAAGTTGCAGACGTATCAACCCCCCTCAGGGAGACCAAAGATATAGATCAACACCTGCTCAAGGGGAGACACTGGGTCAGGGACCGCCTCGGCCTTCTTGATGGAGATCAAGAACCTACTGATGGTACACTTGATGACGTCGCGGGTGCACACATTGAGCATCACCACGGATGGAAAGGGCACAGAGAAGACTAGCGGGGCCATCTCCGAGACCACCCACGAGAAGAACTCCCACTGTAGTCAACTATGTAGACGGAGAGATCGACCCGAATGACCTCGGTGGTGACTAGTACAGACGGAGGGGGGCTCTTGACCGTGGAAGAGGGTGATCCTGATGAGATGCGGTCGGACCGGCTGGTTCTCCAAGGAAACGTCCTCGTAGTAGAACCCTTCCTCCCCTGGCATCCCACACTCGAGGTAGGAAAGCATGGAGGCTTGATACGTTAGCAACGTATTTATAAATTATGAAGTATTCATGCCATATTTACAACAATTTTATATGGTTTTGGTATGATTTGCATGGAACTAACCCGGACTGATGCTTTATTCGGCACAACTACTATAGTGTTGTTTTTTTGTGCAGAATAGAAGTTCTACAAATGCAATGAAACTTTTTGACGATTTTTGTGGAACAAAATAGGCACTAGAAGCTTCGTGGGAGAACCAGAAGAGCCACGAGGTGGGCACAACCCACCAGGGTGTGCTAGTCCCCTCTGGTTCAACCTGGTGTCTTGTGGTCCACTTGTGGCCCATCTTCACGTGAAACCAACTCCCAAAAATTCTATATATTCAGAAACATCCAGAAATAACCCTACATCAGAAGTTCCACCGCTACAAGCCTCTGTAGCCACGAAAAAACAATCTAGGCCCCATTTCGGCACCCTGTCGGAGGGGGAAATCATCACTGAAGGCCATCTCCATCATCCCAATGGTCTCCGTGATGAGGAGGGAGTAGTAACCCCTCGGGGCTAATGGTTTGTACCGGTATCTATGTATTTAATCTCTCTCTCGTGTTCTTGAGATGGCACGATCTTGATGTATCATGGGCTTTGTTAATATAGCATGATCATATGGTGTTTCCCCTCTCTATCTTGTTGTGATGGATGAGTTTTCCCTTTGAGATTTCGTTATTGGAGAATTGAATACTTTTATGGATTTGAGAGCACTTGATGTTTGTCTTTCATGTGCATACCCATAGTGACACTCGGGTATTCAAGTGATTCACTTGATATATGTTATGGCGTCAACTTGCGGATTCCGGTGACCTTGGGGATCTATGCATAGGGGTTGTGTCGTGGGAATGAGCCTGACAGTAGAAGGTAGGGGTACAAAAGGAGAGGGCAGAGTCCTAGCTACGGCGAGGATGTACACACGTATGTATGAGTTCAGGCCCCTCTCGTGGAGGTAATAGCCCTACGTCTCGGTGCTCAGGAGCTTTGTCGTCTGGAATGTTGAGATTACAGTGGTTGCGAACCCTTGTGCCAGAGGGGAGGGGTGGCTTATATAGAGTTCGCTGCCCCTCACAATTGCCCGGCATCTAAGGGTCCGATCGTGGGTTTAAAGACTGGCGTTACTCGTAACATACATAATAAAAGCTACTAATGACGAAAAGCCTAACGCCTGCCTGTTGGACTCCTTGAGGTGGCTTCTGGTCTTCTGACATCGAGTGGAAATGTGGTCTTCCGAGTGACAGTCGATTGTCGAGTGGAGGAAGAAGTCTTCGAGTGGATTGCGTGTCGAGTGACTTGAGCATCATCGGGAATCCAGTCGGAAGCTTATTTGTGATCTTCAAGTCCTCCAATGTAGTGTCCTTAGGTAGGGTATGTAGGTCAGGCCTAGGACCCTACCCTAGGTACGTATCCTCATCGTTAGCCCCCGAATGGATCAGGGTTCGAGTGGTGAATGGGGCATATCGATGTCAGTTCAGAACAAGACACCAAATCTTCCGAATGATATTCGGGGCTTCAACGAAACTTTCGTCGACTGAACTCCTCATCATTCGCCTAGATCAATTCAGCCTTGAGAGTGCCCATGTGAATGTTCAGTGTCGATTTTGTTCCGAGTGATCTGAAGGAATCTTTTGAGGTGATGGGTCAATCTGTCAGACCCGAATTTTGCGGGATATGAAAATTTGGGGAGCGCACGCACGTGCAATGATGATGCCATGATCAGAGCAAGTGGGGGCATGACGCCTCGATTCTCACGCCGGTCATTTCGCCACCTACAGGGCGCCGTCTGTGGTTGGCGTGTGCGGTGATCTCACTGGCCCACTAGTCAGTAAGGCACTCGGCGGGGTATAAATCCCAAAGCGCCGTGGATTGCATGGTACTTTTTCCCCAAACTTCCTCTCTTCCTCCGCCTCCCTTGTCCCTAGTGCCACACTCCGTTCTTCTCCGACGAGAGCAGCAGCTGCGATGACGAAGGGCGTCATGGAGAAACTGGAGTGCGCCAAGAAGGGGGCGGTGAAAAGAAAAGGCAAGAAGCCCTCGACCGCTCGTTTCATCGCGCCAGCGGGATGGATGCAGGGAGACTTTATCCCCTCGGTGGTCACTCGAGCAGACATGGACGGCTTGGTTGCTGATGGGCTTGTGGCGGACGGTGCCGGAAGGTTGCCGAAGGGAGAGCGCGAACCAGAGCTGCACGACGGAGAGCGAGTCCTCCTCCTCTCCCACGTCGAAAGTGGTTTTTCTTTGCCTCCCCGCCCATTCATTAGAGGGTTTCTGAACTTCTTTGGCTCTCAGCTCCACCACTTCCCGCCGAACGCAATTTCCTACTTATCTGATTTCATTACCTTGTGCTAATGTTTCCAGGGCTATCGTCCTTACTGGGGACTGTTCAAGCACATCTTTACGGTCAGATCTTAGACTGTGAAGAAAACCCTCCCTGTGGATTGGAAAACTCATGTGCTACAGCTGTGTGGGGGTCTGGGACTTCAAAAGAGAGCTCATAGTTCTTTCCCTTCTATGAATTTTCCTAAATCTGTCAGAGGCTGGCAGTCAACTTGGTTCTATTGCAAAGATGTTGCTTCTCCCAACATGTCGACTCGTCTTTCCCCTTACACAACTGACCGTCCAGCCATTCCCAAGTCTTTGAGGGTGTCAGAAGAGGAACAGGTCCAAGTGGGAATCTAGGTGGACGCCGTGGTGAAACTGATTCTAGGTGGAGTGACTGGCATGGATCTTTTGGAGACATTCCTCAGTCGACGGATTCGGCCACTCCAGGCCAGGGACCACACCATGTGGCACCATGCAGGCCCTGAGGACTCAACCAGGACACACCCAGAAGAGGTTCCACAAAAAGATGTCGAGCAGTGGCTTCATAGCATCACCGGGGTATGTGACAGTCCCTTGGGAGCCAAGAGGATCCGCCCTTACTCATCCGAAAACCCGCCGAAGAATCTGGTAAGTTGCACTTTGTCGACTGAAGCACTTGTACTATCAAATGATAAATTGATTTATGGACTAACTTCCTTGTTTGAATCATGCATGAGTGGACAAATATGTATTCGCATGTACCCAATGGGAACCAAACTGAAGATGGTGTGGTGAGCGAGGGTGGCAGCATGGATGGCAACGGCTTAGAAGACTCCGAAGACGAGTACGAAAACTCGGACGAGAACGAGGAAGAAGTCGAGTCTACCTTGGCTCCGAACGCCACTCCAAGTCCCGCCAAGACCCTCCAACTATTGAGGACAAAGGCCTGGGACCAAGCGAGAAGAACCCGAAGCGGAGCCGACCTTCAACCGTCAAGTCCAGTGAGTGTTGGCTGAAGCAACGCCGAATGTAACTAAGGCTTGCAAACCATTGCCTCGCATGAGGATGGCCGTGCCTATCGTATCCACGTGAGTATTTACTTTCAAGTTCTAACTGCCGATTGTGACCTTGAATTCTTGTTGACCGAGTGATATTCGATCTATCAGAGCTTCTACTTCGGTGACATCGCCTCAACATGATGAAGGGGAAGCAATGGACGTAGACACTGCCGATGCAGCCACTTGTCACAGAGGTAACCGAATCTTCAGTTCGGCTTCTCAAATATGGTTTGTCGATTGCAAAGGTTAGTATTGCTGATTGATAACTGCAGAAATCATCTAGCTGGAGGATGACGAAGAACATCTTGGGGGTACGGGGGCGGAAGTGAGATCCTAGGCACTCCGTGCATCCGAACTCGAGGAAATTCGTCTACGTAGACGCCTCAATGGTCGATTGCCAGATCCTCCCAGGGGATAAGCGACTCGATGAGGGTTAGAGCTGAATCTGCAGTGCCTTTGGCGAGTGCTCCTCCAACTAATTCAACTATCGTGACGTCAGCTCCAACCGGACCTGCTTAGACTATCTCGACTGCTCTAGTTGTTATGCCGATTCCGCCGATGATGGCTTTTCCTCTGCACCATGTTCTAGAAGATCAGACCGGACCCGCAAAGGAGGCCATGATCCAGGCGGACCAGATGCTGCTGCACACCAAGGAAGCGTACGAGGCCAGCAAGTTGGCTTATGACGCCAACGCAGTGCTTCACACCAATGTCCGAGTAAGTTCGATTGTAAGTACATTTCCGATTGAATTCATGTCTTCTTTGACTGTACACCCACTAGGTGTTTGTTTATCTCTTGTAGAATGTTTGAAAATCTTCCACTCGGATAGATCAGGTCTTAATCGAGTAGGTTTTAGGTCAGTGGGGGCACTCTGAGTGCACCCGGTGGGTGTAGTCCCCGAGACCGTTGTCGAGTGCTTGCACCGGCAGGGGTCTTACAGTTTGACGTATACAGGATATGTTTGCCTTTGATCGCACCACTCCGAAGCTATTTTGTAGGTTTCATGGATATCATTGATCAACCATGATATGACACTACATAAGGATAGACTGCACTTCACTGTTGTCAGTGCAAACCTTTCCAAAGGTGCGGAGTGGGGTGGCACGTCATTCGACAGATCGAATGATGAATGTTCCAATGGTGGATACTTTCTACCACTCGATAGGTCGAGAGTTGACAGAACCAGTGGGGACACGCTAGGTGCACCCACTGGGTGTAGTCCGCGAGACCGCCGTCGAGTGCTTGCACCGGCGGGGGTCTAATAGAGACCGTTGAATGTTCTGATAGGGCAGACCTTGTCGACTGTTTAATAACCAGTGGGGGCATGCTAAGTGCACCCACTGGGTGTAGTCCTCGAGGCTACTATTGATCGTAGAAGATAAGCAGTAGTCTTGAAAACTTGAAATTGTAATTTCCGCCGTACACGGAGTACGAGTGTTACTCGACATGTCGAGTGTATTTTTTCTTCTCCGTCCCGCACCGAAGCTACCATGTAGGTTTTATGATCATCATGTGATCGACCGTGTTACGATGTTGCTTCAAAGGCGTGGAACGGGGCCGACGGTTCACTCGACAGATCGAGTGCTTGTCGTTCCAATGGGGGCACTATTAGTGCACCCACTTGGTGTAGTCCCCAAGACCACCGTCGAGTGCTTGCATTGAAAACTTGAAATTGTAATTTCCGTCGTACGCAGAGTACGAGTGTTACTCGACATGTCGAGTGTATTTTTTCTTCTCCGTCCCGCACCGAAGCTACCATGTAGGTTTTATGATCATCATGTGATCGACCGTGATATGACGTTGCTTCAAAGGCGTGGAACGAGGCCGACAATTCACTCGACAGATCGAGTGTTTGCCGTTCCAATGGGGGCACTATTAGTGCACCCACTTGGTGTAGTCCCCAAGACCATCGTCGAGTGCTTGCACTGGCGGGGGTCTAATAGAGACTGTCTTGAATTTGTTTACGGTACACGGAGTACACGAGCCACTAGACATGTCGAGTGGATTTTTGGTTGGATTCTTCTCCTCTTGGATGCAGGTTTCATGGATATCACTGATCAACCATGATATGACACTATTCCAGGATAATGGGGCGGGGTGGTACGCGCCGCCCAACCAACTGTCTTTGGTCTTCTGCACTTTAGAGTGACGATATTTCTTGTTGATTGAATTTCTTTCTTTGTTGATTTCAGAGGGCTTGTGAACTTGGAACGCGGTACAAGGATCTTGAAGATGAAAGGAACCAGTTGCACGTGGACTTGGAAGCTCCAGCAATGCTTTGGAGAGAGTGCGGGCTGAGCTGAAAACTCTGGGAGGTAACTTCCGTCGACCCACTGCATTCTCATCTTCACTTTACATGCTTTGAATCGAGTGCTTTCACTCGAACAGATGTACGCAATGAAAACCGTCGACTCCAAGCGTGACTCAACAATGTTGTTTCTTTAGATACCATTAAGAAAGCGCTGGAGGACAAGGACAAAGCGCTTGCAGATGCCCAATGAGTGGCGAAGGAGAAAACTAAAGTTGCCGACCAAAAGTTGACTGCTGCCAAGAAGATGGAGGAGGAGAACTCGAAACTGAAGAAGGAGCGTGTGGACCTTATCAAGAAGACTGAGCAGCTGACCAAGAGGAGCACTGGCCTGGAAAAGCACTTGGGGGAGTTCTCGAGGAAGATGTACATTTTGCTCGACGGTGAGTATCTCTGTCGACTGAACTTTATGAAATTTTTGACAACTGTATCTCATCAGTCCTCCTCCCATTCTCCCATTCTCCCTTCCCAGAATTCTGTCAAGACTTTGAGAAAGAGACTGAGGAGATCGAGCCCAACTTGGATCCCACCAAGTCACCTGTTGGAGACGCGATGGCCATGAACATGCTCAGACTCAACTTCAGGCTTCAGGGCGTTCAAGCGTATGTCCTTCAACTGAAAACTGCGATGGAGAGGATTGACAAGGAATTATGGCCTGAAGACACTCTTCAACTCGACCTCACATCTACGATGGCACGCCTGGATGACCTCCCAAGTCGAGTGCAGGCCTACAAGAAATCTGCTACTCGCTGTGGCGCTGACGTGGCACTCTCCCTTGTGAAGGTCCATTGCAAGGATGCGAGGGAAGACAAGTTGAAGGAGCTCCAAGTGGTTAACACAAAGAAACTTCAGTTTGAGGATTTCATGGAGACCTTCGTCGACGCAGCCACCAGGATCACGGACGGCATTGATTTGGACACGTTCGTCGAGCAAGCCAGCCCGTCAGGTGCTTGGAAAGCTTGCTCTTTGAGAGAAAAACTTTATTTGCCTTGGTATGCCAAGTGGAATTGTATCAGCTTTAAAACTTCATTCCGGCCTTAAGCCTGAGCATGTTTGCTTTCTCACGAAACATTTATCTGCGATTAAAACTCTGGATTTATCTGTATTTGGCTTTTAATCGTTTGTTCGACTGAGTTTGTTTTTTGACTTAGGCGAAAACTGGTTCGCAACTAAGCCCCCGAGTGTGAGGATTACCTAACACTCGGAGTATCTTTGAACCCTGGCGAAGACTTGTTCGTGTCTAGGGCACAGAGTGGATGGATTACTATCCACTCGGCAGGGATTTTAACTTAGGCGAAAGCGCGTTCGCAGCTAAGCCCCCGAGTGTGAGGATTGCTGAATACTCGGAGTATCTTTGAACCTAGGCAAAGATTTATTCGCGACTAGGATGTCGAGTAGATGGATTACTATCCACTTAGTAGGGATTTTAACTTAGGCAAAAGCGCGTTCGCAACTAAGCCGCCGAGTGTGAGGATTGCTCAATACTCGGAGTATCTTTGAACCTAGGCAAAGATTTATCCGCGGCTAGGACGTCGAGTGGATGGATTACTATCCACTCGGCAGAGATTCTATCTTAGGTGAAAGCGTGTTCCCAGCTAAGCCTCTGAGTGTGAGGATTGCTCAACACTCGGAGTATCTTTGAACCTAAGCGAAGACTGATTCGCAAATAGGTCGTCGAGTGAATGGACTGCTATCCACCCGACAGGGTTTTTAACTTAGGCGAAAACATGTTTGCGGCTAAGCCCCCGAGTGTGAGGATTGCTCAACACTCGGAGTATCTTTGAACCTAAGCGAAGACTGATTTGCAAATAGGTCGTCAAGTGAATGGACTGCTATCCACCCGATAGGGTTTTTAACTTAGGCGAAGGCATGTTTGCAGCTAAGCCCCCGAGTGTGAGGATTGCTCAACACTCGGAGAATTCCCAAGTGTGAAACTATAGGACTGGAATCGACAATATATTGTGGAAGTCAGATTTGCATAGATGAAGTATTCTTATTACATCAAAAACTCTTCTATCTCTATGTATAAAAGCGTCGGAGCAGATCTGCATTCCAGGCTTGTGGCTCGTCCATTTGTTTCTTGAGGTTGTACAGGTGATAAGCTCTGTTGTTCAGCACTTTGGTAACGATGAAGGGACCTTTCCATTCTGGAGCAAGCTTATGGGGTCGTTGTTGATCCACTCGGAGCACCAAGTCTCCCTCATAAAATGATCGACTCTTGACATTCTTCGTATGGAAGCACCACAGATCCTGCTGATAAGCTGTAGTCCGGCTGAGAGCCATCTCTCGCTCTTCCTCCAGGAGATCGACACCATACTGCCTAGCTTGTTTAGCTTCAGCTTCAGAATAAAGTTCCACTCGAGGAGAATTGTGAAACAAGTCACTCGGCAGGACAGCCTCGGCACCATAGACCAGGAAAAAAGGAGTCTGTCCAGTCGACCGATTAGGCATTGTCCTCAGGCCCCATAAAATAGACGACAGCTCAGTCACCCAGGCACCGGCAGCATGATCCAGATCACGCATGAGACGAGGCGTCAGACCTTGCAGGATGAGGCCATTAGCTTGCTCGACCTGCCCATTGGTTTGAGGATGTGCAACAAACACATAATCCACCCGAGTGCCCTGAGAGGTGCAGAAGTTTCTGAATTCTTCCGAGTCAAAGTTGGTGTCGTTATCCGTGATAATGTTGTGAGGAACGCAGTATCGAAAAATTATTTCTCTCATGAATGTGACCTCCGTGCGGGAGTTCAACTTCTTGATGGGCTTGGCTTCTATCCACTTTGTAAACTTGTCGACTGCAACCAGCAAATGAGTGAACCCGCCTTTTCTTGTCCGAAAGGGACCAACCATGTCGAGTCCCCAAATAGCAAATGGCCAGGCGAGGGAAATCATCTTCAGAGCGGAGGCCGACTTGTGTGACATGTTTGCATAGAACTAGCATCCATCACAATCATCAACAATGTCTTTAGCCATCTCATTAGCCTGTGGCCAGAAGAAACCAGCTCGGTATGCTTTAGCGATGATTGTCCTTGAGGACGCATGATGGCCGCATTTTCCCGAGTGGATCTCATCCAGAATCATTCGACCTTCTTCGTGGGAGATGCAACGCTGTGTCACATCAGTCGCGCTTTCTCTACACAACTGATCCCCAATCATAGTAAAGGCCTTTGACCTATGCACAATCTGTCGGGCTTCTGTTTCGTCTTTACGGAGTTCTTGTCTGAGGATATAGGCAATGTAAGGCACCGTCCAATCAAGAATGACAACCAGAATCTCCATGACCAAATCAATTACTGCAAGGACATCGACTTCAGTCGGATCAGTGGAGCTCATAGCTTGCTGGGGCTCTTCGGTGAAAGGATCTTCTTGCACAGAAGGAGTACGTAGGTGCTCTAAAAACACATCACTGGGGACAGGCCATCGAGTGGACCCAATCTTTGCTAGTTCATCGGGCGCTTGATTCTTCAGTCGGGGAACATGATGAAGTTCCAGGCCTTCAAATTTCTTTTCCAACTTTCTGATAGCATTACAGCACGTAGTCATAGTGGGGTTTAGAACATCCCACTCTTTCATCACCTTATTCACCACCAGATCTGAGTCGCCATACATCAGGCGCTTGACGCCAAGTGAAATATCCATGTGCAACCCATACAAAAGTGCTTCATATTCTGCCTCATTGTTGGAGGAATCGAAGTGAATTTGCAAGACATAACTGAGCTTGTCGCCTTTGGGAGATATTAGGTCAACACCAGCACCGGATCCATTCAACATTTTAGAGTCGTCGAAGAACATGGTCCAGTGTCCCGAGTGAATCTGACTTGGTTGTTGCTGTTCAATCCACTCGGCAATAAAATTTGCAAGTGCGTGAGACTTGATTGCTTTCTTGGCTTCAAACTTAATGTCAAAATGTCCGAGTTCAATTGCCCACTTAGCCACTCGACCAGATGCGTCTCGATTATTGAAAATCCCGGACAATGGAGCATCACTGACGACTGAAATCGAGTGGTCTTGAAAATAATGCGCCACCTTCTTCGTTGATAGGTAAATACCATAAACCAGCTTCTGGTAGTATGGAGATCTTTGCTTCGAGGGGGAAAGAACTTCAGAGACATAATAAACTGGCCGTTGGATTTGTAAGCTTTACCCTCCTCTTCTCGCTCGACAGTTAGCATTGTACTGACGACCTGATTAGTGGACGCGATGTACAGGAGCAAGGGCTCTTTACTGCAAGGAGCGGCAAGCACCGGTTGGGTGGAGAGCAGGGCTTTGAGCTCAACAAATGCTGCGTCGGCTTCTGGAGTCCACTCGAACGTGTCGGACTTCTTCATCAATTGGTACAAAGGCAGCGCCTTCTCACCGAGACGAGAAATGAATCGACTCAATGTTGCCAAGCAACCTGTGAGTTTCTGAACATCGTGCACTCGCACGGGAGTCTTCATTTGGGTAATGGAATTGATTTTCTTAGGGTTGACATAGATCCCTCGTTTGGAAACGAGAAAACCGAGTAACTTGCCGCCAGGGACGCTGAAAGTACACTTGGCTGGATTCAGCTTTATGTCATATCTCCTCAGATTGGCGAATGTTTCGGCCAAGTCAGCCAACAGGTCGGAACCTTTGCAGGACTTGCTCACTATATCATCCATGTACGACTTGACATTCCGAGGGATCTGGTCGAGTAAACACTTCTGAATCATGCGCATAAAAGTAGCACCGGCATTTTTCAGACCGAATGGCATAGTGATGTAGCAAAAACACCCGAATGGGGTGATGAAGGTTGGCTTTATTTCATCTGGGCCATACAGACGGATCTTATGGTATCCAGAGTAAGCATCTAGAAACAATAAATGCTCGCATGCCGCAGTCGAGTCAACAATCTGATCTATGCGAGGGAGTGGAAAATGATCCTTCGGGCAGACCCGATTGAGATGTTTGAAGTCAATGCACATAGGCAATGACATATCCTTCTTGGGCACCATCACGACATTCGAGAGCCACTCGGAGTGGTAAATCACCCGAATGAACTTGGCTTGCAAGAGACGGGCCACTTCTTCACCGATTGCTTTGCGCTTCTCCACCGCCGATCGACGCAAATGCTCCCTGGCGGGTTTAGCTTTTGGATCAACTCTCAGACGTTGCTCAGACACTCCCATGGGAACCCCCAGCATGTCAGCAGGCTTCCATGCAAAGATATCCCAGTTCTCACGGAGGAACTGGATGAGCTCGGCTTCCTATTTGCTGTCGAGTGTTGATGATATATCGGTCGTGGTAGCAGTTAGATCCGTTGGGTGGATGTGCACTTTCTTCACTTCCCCTGCCGACTGAAATGTCGACTCAGAAGCGGGCTTCTTTGCATGAAGTAAATCAGCAAGGTCAGCGCTCTTCTCGTACTCTTCCAGCTCGACCATGGCCATCTGATGATCGGCGATCTTGGAGCCTTGCTGGAGGCATTCTTCAGCCTGTTGTCGATTGCCAGTGACCGTGATCACACCCTTAGGGCCTGGCATCTTCAACTTGAGATACACATAATATGGACGGGCCATGAAACGAGCATACGCGGGTTGACCCAAAATGGCATGATAGGCACTCTAGAAATCCAAGACTTCAAACGTCAACTTTTCCTTTAGAAATTTTCTATCGTTCCCGAATGTCACGTCCAATGCAATCTGACCGAGTGACTTGGCCTTCTTCCCTGGGATGACTCTGTGAAATTGCAAGTTGCTTTCACTCAGTCAGGACATCGGTGTGCCCATCCCTTTTAGGGTATCTGATTCTTTCCTTTCTTAGGGGCATACTGTGCTTTAGCCTTCCCCTTATTCTTTGCTTGGGTCGCCAATTCAGCTGCCTCTGCTTGGACCGGACCCTCAGCTTTTCGCTTCTGTTTCCGATTGGAGTTACTGCTAGTATCACTGACGACTACTTTTCCTTTGCCGCTACGGAGGCGGTCTTCTTCTTCGCCATTGGCGTACCGAGTGGCGATCTCCATCATCTTGTCGAGTGAAATGTCACCCGTTCGACCAAACTTCAAATAAAGCTCTCTGTACCTCACACCAGCCTTAAAGGCACACACAGCTTGGTGTTCTGAAACATTCTCCACTGTATGATGCATAGTGGACCAACGCTGAATATAATCTCTCAAGGTTTCATTGGGCTTCTAGGCACAATGTTGTAAGTCGACCAGCCCGGAAGGACGCTTGCAAGTACCCTCGAAGGTTCGGATGAACACTCGGGCAAGATCCTCCAAGCAATATATACTGGATGGAGCCAAGCGACTCAGCCAAGCACGAGCTGAACCATCCAACATCAAGGACAGATGCTTCATTGCGATGTTATCATTGTCGCCACAAATTTGTACAGCCACTCAGTAATCATCCAACCAAGTCTCTGGCTTTGACTCGCCAGAAAACTTCCCGATCCCAGCTGCCAACCTGAAGTAGGGGGAATCTCTGCAGAACGGATGGCTCTCCTAAAACACTCGGGACCAGAAATCACAGCTGAGCTGCCGATCAGAAAATCTCTGTCTTGTCCTTCTCTATGAGCTCTGCCCCTGTCAATCCGCTTCTGGGTGAGGATATCACTAGCATCAAAACCTACATTCCGCTCATCACCGAACGAGCGCCTTTCGTCCTGGTGCCGGTGCACGTGCGGACCACCCTACGGAGGAGTGGGCACTCAATGGCGGTCTTCTCGGTGGAACTGATCTCTGACCTGCTCTTCATGAAAGCCTCCACCCCTACGGTGCAAGGGCGATCCAAGGCTGTGTGCCGACTGAACGATTTCCACCCTGGGTGAGTTGTTGTCTATCCTGTTGTGGGACTGCAAAACAACAGAATTCTGACATTGCGCTGCATCTAGCAAGGCTCTGATTTGCATCAACCCTCTTCCAGCTTCTGATTATGACGGCTGAATGGAATCTGCTATCCTGGCAGCAACTGCAACATTTAACACAGGGGTACGATATACCTCAACGTTGTTGTGGGATCTAGTCGGTAACAGTTGTCGCTATCGTCGACCGGCAACTGGTGGGTGTTGGCGAGCGTGCTCGTCGAGTTCCCTCTGTATTCCTTCCAGCTGAATACGCGTGGCCTCCAAGGCCTGAGCCTCGGCGGTTGTACCTATGATGGGAGTATGAAGAACTTCACCATCGCGGCGGGGTTGCTCACTCGACGCGCCGCCAGCATCGCGCTTGCCGTGGCCAAAGCCCAGCGGCAGGCTTTGATGAGAGCCTGTCATAAGGACCTCCGCTGCTGGATCGCACCTCTCGCACTCAGAAGGGACATCGGACAGATCAGAATCTGACTTGAACGCACCATGAAGGGACTCGGCAGGATCAAGTGCTACGATCTATGGAGAAGCAATTTGATGTGCCACTGCATGCTTGACCCAACGCTGGAGTCGTGAGCGGTCGGACCGCTTGCGAAAACGGACAACGTGGGGAGCCGACGCATAACGAGTCGACGCCTGATGCAGCAACGCGCCGCAGGAACTCGCGCGGAAGTGCACGGCCCCGCGGACCGGGAGTGCCTCGACGTCGAGAGGTGCTTCCTGAAGCGATGTTGAATCGTCGGCGATGAAGGTGAGCGCTCTAAAACGGATCTCGTGGCCCAGAGCAAAAACACCGCCGGAAGACATGTCGAAAGATGGAAAACGCAACCTCGCCAACTGTCGTGGGAACGATCCATACAGTAGAAGGTAGGGGTACGAAAGGAGAGGGCAGAGTCCTAGCTACGGCGAGGATGTACACACGGATGTATGAGTTCAGGCCCCTCTTGTGGAGGTAATATCCCTACGTCTCAGTGCTCGGGAGCTTTGTCGTGTGGAATGTTGAGATTACAGTGGTTGCGAACCCTTGTGCCAGAGGGGAGGGGTGGCTTATATAGAGTTCGCTGCCCCTCATAATTGTCCGGCATCTAAGGGTCCGATCGTGGGTTTAAAGATTGGCGTTACTCGTAACATACATAATAAAATCTACTAATGATGAAAAGCCTAATGCCTGCCCATTGGCCTCCTGGAGGTGGCTTCTGGTCTTCTGGCGTCGAGTGGAAATGAGGTCTTCCGAGTGACAGTCGACCGTCGAGTGGAGGAACAAGTCTCCAAGTGGATTGCCTGTCGAGTGACTTGAGCGTCATCGGGAATCCAGTCGGAAACTTATTTGTGATCTTCAAGTCCTCCAATGTAGTGTCCTTAGGTAGGGTATGTAGGTCAGACCTAGGACCCTACCCTAGGTATGTATCCTCGTCAGGTTGACTGCACGTTTTCGTTCTACTTTGTCCAGTAGAAATCTTGGGGAACTTTTTGAGGTTCTTTGTGTTGGATTGAGTATTATGAATCTAAAATTGTTTGATGTGTATATAATTAACTCATGGATACTTGTGGTGATATTAGAGTATCTATGTAACATTAGAGTTGGTTGATGTGTATCATATGGTGTTATTTTAGTACGAACTCTTAGATAGATTGATCGGAAAGGATAACTTGGTGTTACTTTAGTATGAACTCTTGGATAGATCGATCGGAAAGGATAACTTGAAGGTGGTTTTGTACCCTACAAACAATTTCTTCTTATATTCTCCGCTATATAAGAACTTTGGAGTGATCATTCGTTGCACCTTGAGGGATGGTTACATGATCCAATTATATTAGCATTGTTCAGAGATTACACTAGCGAAAGTACGGACACTAGGCCTTGTTTTCAAGAATTGCAATGTTGTTTGTGCTCACTTTTGTTACTTTCTACCTTGCTTATTTTTGTTGTTACTATTACAAAAATCTATATCTACTATCATTACTACACTTGTATCACCATCTCTTTGCCGAACTAGTGCACCTATACAATTTACCATTGTATTTGGTGTGTTGGGGACATAAGAGACTTTTTATAATTTGGTTGCAGGGTTGTTTGAGAGAGACCATCTTCATCCTGCGCCTCCCACAGATTGATAAACCTTAGGTCATCCACTTAGGGAAAATTGCTACTTTCCTACAAAACTCTGCGCTTGGAGGCCCAACACGAGTCTACAAGAACAAGTTGTATAGTAGACATTAAGCTCTTTTCTGGCGCCGTTGTTGGGAGGTGAGTGCTTGAAGGTATATCTTTAGATCTTGTAATTAAATATTTTAGTTTCTTGTTTTTCACTAACTTGGTTTTTATAAAAAAATACGAAAAATGGAGTTTAGGTTGCATCATTTGTATCGTATTTATAATGTCTTTCGTGAAAATAAGGATTCAGAAAATTGTGCTCAATTTGTAGAGGAAGAAATTATGAAAATACTTAATGAGAATGATAGTGTCGCCCGGTTAGCCTCCGCTAAGGCCGCATGACCCAGGTGTTGGAAATATGCCCTAGAGGCAATAATAAATTAGTTATTATCATATTTCCTCGTTCATGATAATCGTTTATTATCCATGCTATAATTGTGTTGATCGGAAACTCAGATACATGTGTGGATACATAGACAACACCATGTCCCTAGTATGCCTCTAGTAGACTAGCTCGTTGATCAAATGATGGTAAAGGTTTCCTAGCCATGGACATGAGATGTCATTTGATAATGGGATCACATCATTAGGAGAATGATGTGATGGACAAGACCCAAACTACAAACGTAGCATATGATCGTGTCACTTTATTGCTACTGTTTTCTGCATGTCAAGTATATGTTCCAATGACCATGAGATCATGCAACTCACAGATATCGGAGGAGTACCTTGTGTGTATCAAACGTTGCAACGTAACTGGGTGACTATAAAGGTGCTCTACAGGTGTCTCCGAGGGTGTCTGTTGAGTTGGCATGGATCGAGACTGGGATTTGTTACTCCGTGTGACGGAGAGGTATCTCAGGGCCCACTCGGTAATACAACATCACAATGAGCCTTGCAAGCAATGTGGCTAATTGTTAGTTGCGGGATCTTGTATTACGGAACGAGTAAAGAGACTTGCCAGTAACGAGGTTGAACTAGGTATGGAGATACCGACGATC
Source organism: Hordeum marinum (assembly GCA_022496015.1). Classification (NCBI taxonomy): domain Eukaryota; kingdom Viridiplantae; phylum Streptophyta; class Magnoliopsida; order Poales; family Poaceae; genus Hordeum; species Hordeum marinum. The sequence continues at coordinate 299,830,818 of CM039674.1, read as the reverse complement.
GAATCTCGGGCAAGTAACATACCGAAGAACAAAGGGAACGTTATACGGGATTAACTGAATCCTTGACATAGAGGTTCGACCGATGAAGATCTTCGTAGAATATGTAGGAACCAATGTGGACGTCCAGGTTCCGCCATTGGTTATTGACCGTAGAGGTGTCTTAGTCATGTCTACATAGTTCTCGAACACGCAAGGTGTGCACACTTAAGGTTTGGTGACGTTTCGGTAGTGTAGAGTTATGTATGGTGGTGACTGAAGGTTGTTCGGAGTCCCGGATGAGATCCCGGACGTCACGAGGAGCTCCGGAATGGTCCGGAGGTAAATATTCATATATAGGAAGTCCCAGTTTGGTCGCCGGAAAAGTTTTGGGCTCATCGGTAGTGTACCGGGAGTGCCGGTAGTGTACCGGGAGACCTCCGGCAGGGGTATTTCGACCCCAGAGGGTCCATGGACTGTGGGAGAATAATAACCAGCCCTTAGTGGGCTGGTGGAAAAGCCACAAAAGGCCCATGGCGCAGGAGAAGAAAAGGCTAAAGGAAAAAGTGGAAAATCAGCCAATAGGGAGCAATCCTAGTCCAACTAGGATTGGAGGAGAAGTAGGATTCCTCTCCTCCTTGACGCACAAGGCTGGTTGGCTGCCTTGTGCGCCAGCCCCTCTTCCTCTCCTCTCCTCCTATATATACTAGTGGAATAGAGGGTTTTTGCACATATTTTATGGCCACGTGCTACCCGTTTCACCGGTGCTCCTCTAGATCGGATTTCTGCAGCGCTTAGGCGAAGCCCTGCCGGAATTGCTTCACCACCACCATCACCGGAGCGCCGTCACGCTGCCGGTGAAATCTCTCTCCTCTCCACCTCCTCTTGCTGGATCAAGATGGTGGATATCGTCATCAAGCTGCACGTGTGCTGAACGCGAAGGTGCCGTCCGTCTGGCGCTAGATCGGAAGGACCGTGATCGAGATCGTGAGACGGTTCGTGATGAGATTGCGGAATGGATCATGATGAGTTCACGGGACAGATCGTGATCAAGATCGCGAGACGGATCGTGATGAGATCGCGGGACGGATCGTGATGAGTTCACGGGACGGATTGTGATTGGATCGTGGGACGGATCGTTATGAGATCGCAGGACGCTCGGCGATTTGGATCGCGAAGATGTTCGACTACACCAACCGCGTTTCTTAACGCTTCCCGCTTAGCGATCTACAAGGGTACATAGATCCACTCTCCCTCTCGTAGATGCTCATCACCATGGATAGGTTTGCGTGTGCGTAGGAAATTTTTTGTTTCCCATGCGACGTTCCCCAACACCAGGTCGGGCGAACAAGCATGGGCTGGCACAACAGAGCTGCTCTAGTCGGCCCGGTCCACCAGGGCGACTCCACCCGCTCGCCAGTGCGTGCCTCACCCCTTAGCGGCGGTGACGGGTGCATCACCGCACACAGCATAGCAAACCGTGCTAGAGGTTGTCTCGGACGTGGAGCCACATAGCAAATCGCGCTAGAGGTCATCTTGGACAGGTCGCACCTGGCGGCTCATAAGCCAGACCAAGGATGGGCCTCGAGACATAAGCCTAGGTGTATGGCGGTTCACCAAGATGGGCCAAGGCAAGGCCCAGACAAGGAAGGCATGAAGACCCGGGCGGATAAGCCGCCCGGAGACGGCTTTCTCAGGAAGGCAAGATGGCGTAGAGATAGAGTCAGACAAATAATAAGAGTCGGTATTGAGACTTGTGTAATCCGTGGTCTTGACCTCCTTTATAAGGGCGAGACCCGGGGCGACTTAGACACAGACCAATCTATCAAGAACTAGGTCAAGCGAATCCGCTCCCTTGTAATCGATACTCCAATCAATACAACTCAAGTCGGACGTAGGCCTTTACCTCTTCACGAGGGGCTGAACCTGGGTAAACTCGTGTTCTTCGTCCCAACCAACCCCTTTGAGTCCATCACCTTAGCGATGGCCTCGAATATAAGTCCTCGGACATCTGCCATGACAAAACCACGACAGTTGGCACCCACCGTGGGGCTAGCGCTCAGTGGTGTTGAGTTTTCAAAGGGCTCTCTTCTGGGGTTCGAAGGATACATGGTCGGAAGGATGACAAAAGTCGCCGCGGCCGGCTCTACATCAGGGACGCCAGTTGGGGTCCCGACGCCGACTCTGTGGAGTACGGGCTCCGGGTTCCCTTTGGTGGAATCCACATCTTCATCAGCAAAGTCGGCGGATCTACACCCGAGCTAGACGTCTGCACCGACATCTGTGAGCCGGCTCGGCGCGCGCAACCCGTCTAACACGTGCAACCCGCTTGTGTTAACCCGGGCAGGAAGCATGTCTTCGTTGGCTTCACTCAATGTATGGATCTGGAGGCTTCTAAGTCGCAGGAGACCCTCATCTATTCAGAGGATGGATCTTCAAGCGGAGAGGCAGAATCAATCTACCAACTTCACAATGGACGATCGTGTGTTGCCGACTCATGCGGCCATGTTCATGGAGGGAACAGAGTCGGGCACAAGCGGTGCGGCCGCCGGGGTAGCAGACACGGGGGCGGACCCGCCGCCAGCTCAGGTTCTTTTGGATCTGATGAACGAGCTTACAGCCCTGATGGCAACTGAAGTCACGCCTGACAATCAAGCCGTCCGGAACCTAGAGATCACGAGACTGGAGGATCAGATGGTGGAGGTCCAACAGAGGATCGGCGCGTTAAAAGCTCAGATGGACACGGAGGCAGAGCGCCTTAAGATGGATGCCTTCCGCCTTGAACTGGGACAGCAGTCGGCGGCCGCGGTGCGGCGGATGACGCATCAATCCCGCCTGCCAGAGCAATTTGAGGCCCGAAACCTTTTTAACACGCCAGGAACGGCTCGGCAGCAGCTTAACCCGCCCCGACAAAACTAGACCTCACCAATGGCTTTCCCAACGCCGACGGGTCATTACTCAAACCTGGCGGAGAACATGGTGGTTGTGGCCACCCGGCTTGAAACCAAACCATTCCTATTCCTGACGAGGCGCCTTATGCTGAGGAGGTGCAGAACACCATTGGATATATACAGACGACGATGGCCCAGCAAGAGAAGTATACCCACAGCCGGAGTCGCGTGCATTCAACCCCCCTCCCCAACCACAGCTTCAGCCGGCGCTATGAGTCGCCAGCGGTTTCTAGCAGTGATCGGCACCGGGGCCCACTGCGAGACGACGAGGCGGTTTTGGATGCTCACGCGCTCGTAGATCGGGCAAGGGCACAGCATGAGGCGGCGGCTCTGGCAGCGGTGAATCATCAAGAGCCTACGCCTTCTGTCTCAGTGGGAGCGGGAGTAACTACCAGGGCCGTGGGTCTACCGTGCTTGGTGCCAGCTCTGCGGAACGAGCGTCTGCCAAAGGACTTCAAGGGCCCTCACAAGGTCCCGAACTACACGGGTGACGTGCCCCCGAAGGCCTGGATTGAAAGTTATGAGCTGGCCATGGAGATGTTGGACGTCAATGAGGCAGTATGCATGAAGTATTTCATCATGATGCTAGAAGGCCGGCTCACACGTGGTTGAAGGGTTTGCCACCCAATACCATCAATTCTTGGGCCGAGTTAAAGGCAAGGTTAATCAAAAACTTCCAAGGGACGTGCAAGCAGCCCATGACGATTGTGGATTTGGACCACTGTGTACAGCAGGAAAATGAGTCGGCTCATCATTGGGTCCGGCAGGTTTCGACTATCATCCACTCGTCTGAGCAAATTACGGCGGCTCAAGCGGTCTTGATTCTAGAAAAGAATTGCCACTTTACGCCTTTGAAGCAGAAGCTCGGCCGGCTCAAGCGCACGTGTCAAGACATGGGGGAGCTCATGGCGGCTCTTACAAAATATGCCGACTCTGATAATACAAAGGATCCAGGCTCTGATGAAGAGAATCCTGGTCAGAGTAAGAAGAGTGGCAATGGCAAGGGTGCGGCACGCAATGGTAACCAAGGCAAGAGGAAGAACCCGGATGGCGGGTCAGAGCTGGTGGCCAACGCCAGCACCAGCAACAACCGTGCTAAGGGCAACGGGAAATTTAAGTAGCCTTTCAATAAAGGTAAGACTCCTTTTAATTTGGAGGAAATGCTCAATAAACCTTGTCCGGAGCATAGTCGAGCCGACAGACCGGCGGGTCACACATGGGGTAATTGCCACGTTATGCAAAAAATCAAGGACTACAGCTTGCGACAGCATAATAAGTATGGTGGCCCGCCCGGCGGCTCAGGACCAGGCGGGTCAGGAGCCAGGTTTGGGTCCGGTGGCTCAGGATCCGGCCATCACGGCCAGGGCAACTAGGGAGGACATCATCCGCACTTGGGTGGTAACAATCAGCAACGGAATAACCAGTCGGGATATCAGAGTAATCCGAAGCAGCTCAGCTCGGGTCAGTATCATGTTTTTATGACCACCCTTGACAGGCGAGATCAGAAGTTGCGCAAGCAGGCGGTTAATACGGTCAGGCCGGCTCTACCACAATATTTGAAGTGGTCTGAGTATGACATAACTTGGAGTCGGAGGATCACCCGCCGCGCGTTGATGACCCGGGACGGCTGGCATTGGTAGTCGCTCCCCAGGTTGGAGGCTACATGTTCACTAAGGTGCTTATGGACGGTGGCAGTAGCATCAATATCTTGTACTACGACACTTTCCGTTGGATGAAGTTGCTTGATAAGGATCTTAAGCCGTCTTCAGCAGTTTTTCATGGTGTGGTGCCTAGCAAGTCAGCTTATCTAGTGGGAAGGATCTCTCTAGAAGTCGCCCTTGGTAACGAATACAATTACAGGGTGGAGACCTTGTGTTTTGAGGTGGTCAAGATCAAAAGTCCGTATCATGCTCTGTTTGGACGTCCGGCTAATGCCAAATTCATGGCTAGGCCTTGTTATGTATACTGACAGCTCAAGATGTCGGGTCTCAAAGGTACGATTACGGTGCACGGTGATTGAGAGACGGCCATTGAGTGCGAGGAAGGAGATGCGGCTTATGCAGAATCTAGCTGTGCTGTGGCAGAGCTCAAGTTTTACAAGGAGAACGTTGACCTGAAGGACATGACTCCGCTGAAAAAGCCTACCACAGAGGTTGAGCTGCCCCTCAAGTTTTCGGCGGATGATACCAAATTGGTGGATTTCAATCCGGGCGACTCATCTCAGCAGTTCACTATCGGAGCTAACATGGATCCCAAATAGGAAAGCGCGCTCATCAAATTCATCCATGAGAATTGGAACATCTTTGCGTGGAAACCTTCTGACATGTCGGGTGTACCGAGAGAGTTCGCAAAGCACCACCTTAATGTGGATCCTAAATTCAAACTAGTCAAGCAATTTCTACGCCGGTTCAACGAGGATAGACGCAAGGCCATTGGGGAAGAAGTAGCCCGACTTTTGGCAGCGGGTTTCATCGTTGAGGTCTTTCATCCGGAGTGGCTTGCTAACCCGGTGTTAGTGCTCAAGAAAAAGGCACGTGCCGTATGTGTGCGGACTACACGGATCTGAACAAAGCCTGTTTGGCTGACCCGTTTGCTCTCCCTCGTATTGACCAGATCATTGATGCAACAGCGGGTTGTGAGAGTTTATGCTTACTAGATGCTTATTCTGGTTATCATCAGATCAAGATGGCAGTCAAAGACCAAGAGAAGACGGCTTTCATCACACCTTTTGGTGCTTTCTGCTATGTGTCTATGCCTTTTGGGATCAAGAGTGCCCAGGCGACTTACCAGCGTTGCATACAGAACTGTCTTCACAGCCAAATTGGGCGCAATGTTCATGCGTATGTGGACGATATTGTGATCACGTCGAGAAAGAAGGAGACTCTACTTGACGACCTAAAGGAGACTTTCCACAACTTACGGGTCTACAAGATGATGCTTAACCCGGCTCAGTGTGTCTTTGGCGTTCCGGCAGGCAAGCTGACGGGGATATACCCCATGGTATGACCCGGCCTGGCGACTCACAGGAGACCTGGCCGAAGACATGACATCTTATTAATGACCCGGCCAAGCGGGTCACAGGATGACCAAGCCCAAGACTTGGCGGGTGAGCCGACGCCAGGCGGCTCAAAAGAGAAGGCCCACAGGAGAAGGCCCATAAGAGAGAAGGATTCCCTTAAATGAAATAAGACCCGGAGTAGGATTCGTGAGAGACTAGTCCTAATCCTACTCCTAGTAGGACTCTATTTGTAAACCTACCCTCTCCACTTATATAAGGAGGGGTAGAGCATCCCTAGAGGGACAAGTTCTCAAGAGACACAAGTCTACAAGTTTAGACAACACAAGAGATTAGAAGGACAAGAGATTAGAGGTAGCAATTAGCACCCTTGTAACCGAGAGATCTTCATCATCATCAATACCAGACAAGCAGGACGTAGGCTTTTACCTCCATCGGAGGGGCCGAACCTAGGTAAAACTCTGTGTCTTCTCGATTCTGATCAACCCCTTCAAGCCGCCACGTAGTTGCGTCTCGCCCTGAACCTATGTCTGTTCACCCAGACATCTGCCATGATAAATCCCCGACAGTTGGTGCCCACCTTGGGGCCACGCACTATGGTTTGTGTTTTTGAAGGGATATCTTTAGGGATCAAGAAATTCATGATTAGTCGGATGAAGAAGAGCCTGGATCAATCAAACAGGATCACCCGGCATGATAGAACTTTAGGCGAAACTGAAAAATTCATTGTTCGATTGCGCCGCCTCCGAGCAGCAACCACAGCCTCAGCTGCCGCCTCAAAGCTGCTGGCCATCGTCAAGCCGCCATCCCCATCGCTTTTGCTCCCGCTCCACCCTCACCTGCTACTGTGTTGCTCAGCCGCCGGCCACCGCTGTGACTCCGTCTCTGCTCCACCCTGTGCGCCAGCTCCGAGCCGCTGTCGCGCCTCTGCTTCTACCGCGGATCAGTGCTTCCAAGACGCCCTGGCCGAGCTACCACTGCATCCTCGCCTTCAACCATCGCACCCTGAGCCAACTCACGGCCACGGCCTCTCTTCACCAGCTATGCAGTGGCTGGCTCCGCCCCTCCCCATTCCGCCTCGCCTTGCTCCAGTATGCTGATTATTTGTGGGGAAAGAGAAAAAGGCCCAGCTAAAAAAAGAGGAGGAGGAAGCCCATGTGGGTACTGAGACTACAGGTGTTATCTATCCTATTTGTTTTATCAGTACACTTTAAATTGTGTTGAGAACAACTACTTTGTCCTATGATATTTTTTGTATGCAGGACAACTACTCAGTACAAAAGCAGCGTCATATTGTGAGTACGGAGCTGCCGCCCGTATTGGTGCAGGCTACATCAACATGCCGCCAATGACCCGCGCGTCTGTGCCGGTTTATAAACGCCACTAACGACTCTCCGTCCGCACCGGCTTACAACTCCATCGGCGACTCTTCGTCCATGCCGGTTTATAGCGCCACTGGTGACGCTCCATCTATGTCGGTTTACAACACTATGACGTGGCCGTCTCTCGCGGCCGTGCCGGTCTACAATGCAGCGACCGTCTCTCGCGACAGCACCGGCTTACAACGTCGTGGTCGTATCTTGTCACCTGCGCCGGCTTGTAGATGAAGATTCTCAAGCCGCCTCTTCGAGTCAACTTGAGGCTCGGGGGCTACAAACATGGCAAGACACATTTGGTCGTTTTCAATGAGAAGCCCGGGTCTTTGCAAGATGAAATTTTCAGGCTCAAAAATTTGAGTTGAAGTGGTTTGTTCGCCGTCAAAACGGCTGATCTATCATCCGGCTTTATGCCCTATCAAGCGCGGTTGCAGGGAGGCTTCTTGCCTTCGGGTATAGCTTACATCTCCCCTGCGTAGTCTGCTTTTACGCTGTTGCAAGGAGGCTTCTTGCCTTCGGGTATAGCTTACATCTCCCTTGCACAGCCGGCGTTATGCCCAATTAAGCACTGTTGCAAACAGGCTTCTTGCCTTCGGGTATAGCTTACATCTACTTTGCACAGCCAGCTGTTATTAAACTGTTGCAAGGAGGCTTCTTGCCTTCGGGTATAGCTTACATCTCCCTTGGACAGTTGGCTTTATGCCTAGTTTGGTTACATTAAGCGCTGTTGTTGATGGAGGCTTCTTACCTTTGGTATAGCTTACATGACCCTAAGACAATAGCGTGTACACCAAATTCCAGTTGCTTATGAACTGCGGCCATCGAAGGGGGCTTCTTACCGACGGGTATCGCTTATCTCACCCTAATGGCTGGCTTTATGCCACTTCTGGTTACTTATTAACCGCGGTTGTCGAAGGGGGCTTCTTACCGACGGGTTCGCATATCTCACCCTAACAACCGGCGTTTACGCCAAAACTCAGTTGCTTATCAACTGTAGCTGTTGAAGGAGGCTTCTTGCCTTCGGGTATAGCTTACATCTCCCTTCAAACAGTCGGCTTTATGCCGTTTCAGGCTAATCATTAGCCGCGGTTGTCGATGGAGGCTTCTTTCCTTAGGGTATAGCTTACATCTCCCATCGACAGCCGGGGTCCGTGCATACAATATTCAAACATTAACAGGAGGCTTCTTACCTTTAGGTACAGCTTACATTGCCCTGCAAATAGCCGGCTTTACGCCGCTTCCGGCTCATTATTAGTCACGGTTGTCTATGGAGGCTTCTTACCTTTAGGTACAGCTTACATTACCCTACGACAACCGGTTCTCGACAAAAGTTCATCTTACAAGAGCCGGAGTCATACTACTCTGGTTGACAAGTTTCAAAGTGCTCGGCCGGCTCTAAATTACTGGAGAAGGCATGACATCTTCAAAGACAAGCGCCGGCTCTAAAAGTTCAAGATGGATTTATACAAAGGGGGGATCAATCAATAAAGAGTCGGCAAAACAGAAACATGGAGAGACGGAAATATATAAATCCGGAGCTGCCTTCAAGAAAGGCAGAATTATCCTTAAAGCTATTACAAAGGTGCTCTCAAATGGGAGCTAAAAGGTGGAGCCGTGGATTATCAAGGGGGCTTCCCACCTCCAGATAACATGTCAGCTTATCAAGCTGGGTCAGAGCAAGATTATGAGAAAAGGAGCAATGTTATGAAAGGTATAAACATCTCCGGGTTGAGCTTCTTCAAGCCGCCCTTACAACAATGCAGAATATATCCTGTCTTGTTTATTTTTTGCAGGTACTATCTCTTAAAAGATGAGGCGATGTTAAGTGTTTTGGAAGAGCAAATGGATCTTTTAATAGCCAATATAGCTGGATCTTCATGGTTTATCATAACCAGTAATAAATGATTCGGGTTTTTCAACCAGCTCGGAGAAATTATTATTTTGCAAAGAGCCGCCATGTCAGATATAATGTCGTATCATCTAATTGGCCGGTTCTCGGATTTCTTTAATTATGCTCTGTGGTAATCTACAACACTCACGGATTTCTCAAACTTATATTTGTCGGGTTGCACTGCAACCACGAGCAGGAATTTCATGTCAAAGACAAAGGAATTATTTCAGGATATTCATTCCGTGTTAAATTACAACCACGGTCAAATATTCATTCAAACAAATTGTGGCGAGTCGTATTATTCTCACATAGTCCCGAGTCGCCGCAGGAAGATGACCCGGCACTTGGGGGCTACATTATTCAAGTCCAAGTTTATATGAATTATGCAAGTCCCATGTCGCTGCAAGCATGCACCACGGCACTTGGGGGCTAATGCAAGCCGGCGATCAAATTATTACATTGTCAGCAAGACCCTATTATCTCAAAGAGATGACCCGGCCCTTCTATATTTTCTCAAGAAGATGAGCCGGCCTTTCTATATTTTTATAAGTCCCAGCTCAGTAAATTATTACCGACCCGGCACTTGGGGACTACACCACTCAGATCAAACTTTCTAAAAAGTCCCAAGTCGCCGCAGGCGTGCGACCCGGCACTTGGGGGCTACAGTATTCAGCTGTTCCAACAGATTAAGAGAGTCAAATTGAAGACCCGGCACATCACATTCTGATGAGCCGGCCCTTGTGGGCTACACCCGCTGAAGCTTTCTGATGAGCCGGACCTTGGGGGCTACACCCGCCGAAGCATTATAAGGTATAAAGCAACTATAAGTCCCGGGTTCCTGCAGGCAGGACAACTCGACACTTGGGGGCTACACAGTCCAAAATATTATTGCAAAGCACCAAGTTATCATGGATAATCTCGGAGCTTGGGGGCTACAGGTAATATGGGCATATCAAAAAAATTGAGGAGAATTTTCAAGATGTTAAAGATGGATTTTAGTTGTTAGACCCGGCGTCACCAACACTTATGACCCGGTGTTATCAAAAGATCATAAACCCGCCAGAGTTTATATAAGCCGCCCAGCTTCACAACAATGGAAGTCCGGTTCTACATCAGATGGATTTTCATCCCAATATTTATCAAGTCACCAGGATTCTAGTTATTTAACCCGGAGTCACCAACAATAATGACCCGGCATCATCAATGATTATGACCCGGCGGAGGTGACCCGCCAAGAGTATTGGAAGCCGACTCAATGGCATCTGGGTGTTCTATTCTCAATATTTTTTAAAAGACATTGACAAGCAAGATGATTATCAAGACGACTCATTCATATGGCGAAAAGAACCGGATTTCTGAGGAGCCATATTATAAGCCGGCCAAAGGAGCAAGCCGGACACTTAACATATTTGTTACTCTTATTTCAGGAGTTTACCATGATTAAATTCAAGCTAACCTGGGGGCTAATGAAGGGGATATACCCCATGGTATGACCCGGCCTGGCGACTCACACGAGACCCGGCCGAAGACATGACATTTTATTAATGACCCGGCCAAGCGGGTCACAGGATGACCAAGCCCAAGACCCGGCGGGTGAGCCGGCGCCAGACGGCTCACAAGAGAAGGCCCACAGGAGAAGTCTCACAAGAGAGAAGGATTCCCTTAAAGGAAATAAGACCCAGAGTAGGATTCGTGAGAGACTAGTCCTAATCCTACTCCTAGTAGGACTCTATTTGTAAACCTACCCTCTACACTTATATAAGGAGGGGTAGAGCACCCCTAGAAGGACAAGTTCTCAAGAGACACAAGTCTACAAGTTTAGACAACACAAGAGATTAGAGGGACAAGAGATTAGAGGTAGCAATTAGCACCCTTGTAACCGAGAGATCTTCATCATCATCAATACCAAACAAGCAGGATGTAGGCTTTTACCTCCATCGGAGGGGCCGAACCTGGGTAAAATTCCGTGTCTTCTCGATTTCGATCAACCCCTTCAAGCCGCCACATAGTTGCGTCTCGCCCCGAACCTAAGTCCGTTCACCCGGACATCTGCCGTGATAAATCCACGACACAAGCTCTTGGGATTTCTGGTATCTGAGCATGGCATTGAGGCTAACCCAGCTAAAATCAAGGCTATCACCTCCCTGTCTGAGCTGGCATGCATCAATGATGTTCAGCACCTAGCGGGACGGATTGCTGCGTTAAGCCGGTTTATAAGCCGCCTTGGTGAGAAGACTATCCCTTTGTATTAGATGATGAAAAAGATGGACAACTTTGTCTGGAGTACGACGGTGCGTGAAGCATTTGAGGTGCTCAAGAGGTAGCTCACTGAGCCGCCGGTCTTAGCCGCTCAAGTTGAGAAAGAACCTTTGCTCTTGTACGTGATGGCTAATAATCGAGATGTCAGCACTGCAATTGTTGTTGAGCGTAAGATGTCAGGGAAGGAATATCCGGTTCAGCGGTCGGTTTACTATATCAGTGAGGTCTTGACAGAATCCAAGCAGAGATATCCACATTGGCATAAGCTAGTGTATGGGGTGTTCATGGCCAATCGCAAGCTCAAACACTACTTCCTGGGGCATCAGATTAGAGTGGTTAGCTCTACCCCATTGGGAGATATAATTCAAAACATAGAAGACACTTGCAGGATCGCTAAGTGGGCATTGGAGCTTGGACCTCCCAATTTGAAATATGTGCCTCGCACGGCGGTTAAGTCACAAACCTTGGTGGATTTCATGAACGACTGGACTGAGTATCAAGCGCCCGAGGAAAAGCCGGATAACACATATTGGACAATCCACTTTGATGGATCCAGGCAGCTCGAAGGATCAGGGGCAGGGGTTGTCTTAACTTCCCCCAAAGGTGATAAATTTTGTTATGTTCTAAGGTTGATGTTTCCTTGTACTAACAATGCAGCTGAGTACGAAGCTCTGCTTCATGGCCTCTGGGTGGCTAAGGAGATGAACCTGAGCCGGGTTAGATGCTTCGGCGACTCAGATCTTGTGTCCCAGCAAGTTTCAGGCACTTGGGATTCCAAGGACCCACGGATGGCGGCTTATCGCCAGGCGGTGGATGTCATTGCTGGTCACTTCAAGGGTTATCAGGTGGATCATATTGATCGTCGCAAGAACGAGGCGGCTGACGCCCTGTCAAGGCTGGGTTCTGAATGTAAGTTGGTGTCGCCTAATGTTTTCTTAGATGCACTACATCACCCATCAGTAAAGTTACCTTCAGAGGAGGACTTGGCTATTCCTGACCCGGAGGGACAACTGGTGACGGCTTTGCATGCAATTCCTGACTGGACTATGCCTTACTTGGCTTACTTGACTCGCGGCGAGTTACCTAAGGATGAAAATCTCGCCAGACAGATCACCAGGCGGTCTAAGTCTATGACGATAGTCAATGGCGAGTTACATAAGTGCAGCGTCACCAGCGTGTTTCAACGTTGTGTTCCACCTGAAGAGGGCAAAGAAATCTTGAATGAAATTCATGCTGGTGATTGTGGTCATCATGCCAGCTCAAAATCACTGGTGGCCAAGGCCTTTCGACATGGCTTCTTCTGGCTGACGGCTCATAAGGATGCAGAGGATTTGGTCTGCAAGTGCGATGGATGTCAAAAGTTTGGTCGGCGTGCTCATGTCTCGGCTCAAGAGCTATGCATGATTCCAATTACTTGGCTGTTTGCGGTCTGAGGGCTTGATATGGTCGGGGCCTTCAACAGATCCAAAGACAAGAAGACCCACCTCCTGGTGGCGGTTGACAAATTTACCAAGTGGGTAGAAGCTGAGCCGGTTGGCAAGTGTGACGCGGCCACGGCAGCTCAGTTCATTAAGAAACCGATCTACCATTTTGGTTACCCTCACGGTAGCATCATAGATAATGGTACAAACCTCTCCAAGGGGGCTATGAAAGCGTTTTGTGAAAGTGAGCACATCATACTTGATGTTTCTGCAGTTGCTCATCCACAGTCCAACGGTCAGGCCGAGCATGCTAACCAAGAAATCTTGAGAGGTATCAAGCCCCAGCTCATGGTTCCTTTGCAGAGAACGTCGGGTTGTTGGGTGGAGGAGTTGTCGTCCTTCTTATGGAGCATCAAGACCACTCCTAACAGATCCATAGGTTATACACCTTTCTTCCTGGTTTACGGTGCAGAAGCCATGTTACCCAGTGATATCCGTCATGACTCGCCGCAAGTGGCGGCTTACGTTGAGGTGGACAATGAAACGGCACGTAAAGATGCGTTGGACGCCTTGGAGGAAGAGCGTGATCTGGCGGCGGCTCGATCGGCGATTTATCAGCAAGACCTGTGTCACTATCATAGCCGCAGAGTTAAGAGCCGGACGTTTCAAGAAGGCAACTTAGTGCTGCGGTTGATTCAAGATCAGACAGATGCACACAAGTTATCTCCTCCATGGGAAGGGCCTTTCGTGGTCAGCAAAAATCTCAACAACGGGTCATATTACCTCATTGACGTCCAAGACGACTCATACACTTCTGGGCATGAGACCCGCCGGCCGTGGAACATAGCGCATCTGCGGCCTTATTATACTTAAGTCGTCAAGACTTGACATTGTACACCTTCATTGTACATATCATATAGGTATATGAATAAAGTTGGCATCCCCGCAAGCCAGGGTCTCAGTCATTTCGCATATTTCAATCTGTGCAAAAATGGTCAATCAGGGGGATTCCAACCCATCGGGTTTAGCTTATCAGACCCTATTGATCGGTTGTCAAGCCAAATAGTTGACTCCATCAACATGATCATCCAGGGGGCTTCCAACCCACCGGGTTTAGCTTATCACACCCTATCGGTCGGCTCTCAAGCCAAACAGTTGATTCCGTCAACAAAGGTCACTTGGGGGCTTCCAACCCACCGGGTTTAGCTTACACACCCTCTTGATCGGCTCTTAAGCCAAACAGGGTTAAACCTGCCTATAAGCTGATGCTTGCTCTGCTAGGTGACCCGCCGAACTCTTACCAGTTAATCCCGCCTGGAGACCCTGAGCCGGCTCAAAGCAATTGACGGCCAATCTTGATAGAGACCCTGTACTGGTTAAAGGTTAAAACAGTGGCTCTTGTCACGTGAGGGCCGGCTTACGGAAAGCAAGGATAAATTCTCCCATCTGTTGCCGACTCTCCGTTATGTGGCACGTTCGTACTCTTAAGACAGTTAATCCTTAAGGACCCTGCACTGTTTAAGGTTAAAATGACGGATTTATGTCACGTGAGAGGCAGTTCATGGGCTATCGGGGTACTTATGCCCTATCGAGTCTCTTCTGGGACGTCACTTTTCCTGTCAGTTAATCTCGCTTAGAGACCCTGAGCCGCTCAAATGAATTGACGGCCAATCTCGATAGAGACACTGTACTGCTAAGGAGTTTTAAGTGGCGAGTCAGCCCAGTAGAACCGGCACATGAGTTATTACAAAAAGGAAAGTTAGGAAAGATATAGCATCTTTTGGGTTGCGTTATTCTAAGCCGCCCTCCTAACAATGCAAAGATTATTTTATTTTCGCAGGTTGGTTAATTACCAAGAGCCGCCATAACATCTGATATGAGTTAAAGGCACAAGGCAGATGTCATATGTTAAGCCGGACGATTTCATATGTGCACGATGGCACAGTTCAGGCAAAACAAAGTTTACTACAAGCCTATTACAATACTCACTGCGGCGCTCAAAAGTGAGGACTCAAAGTTTTTTACACCGCCCTATGGCGGCTCACAAGACCAGCTAATCCATGGCATTACCAAGGTCGTCAGTTGGATGGCAGGTCTTCGAACTCCATGATCTGAAGATTGTCCACGTCCCAGTTGAGTTGGTTAAAGCCGTAAAGTTTGCCTCTTCAAAGAGGGGGACGGGTCAAGATCAGGAGCAAAGAAATGCTTACGACGTGCAGGCATTAAGTCCTTGGCTTCATAAGTTGGGTCGTGTATTCTCTTCTGCTCGGCGTCATAAGCTGCCTGGTATGTTGACAAGTTCACTTCGTCTGCTAACACGGAGGCAAGGACTCTGGAAGCCTTCATGCACCGAGCGTAGTCAGCCTCCGTGAATTCTGAGCCGTCATCCTTCTTGGATGGAAACCCGTCCATCATGGCTTAGGAGTCAACTCTGGGGCGAAAGCTAGCACCCGGCTTATGGCTGCAATGGCTCCTTTTCGGGCGGCTAATTTTGTAAGCTCTTGGATTTGTTTCGGCAGGGTGGACAGCAACTCGATGACTCCCTTCATAGTTGAAGGGATGTTGTCCTTGTAGAGCACAACCTTGATTGTGTAGAGAGCCCTGCAATACAGCTGCTCTGTCAAAGTGTAGACGGCTTTCAATGGTAGCAAGCTGTCAGTAGCAAGTTGCCAACTCCTTTGACCTACATAAGACGGATTTTTCGATTATAAGTCATCGGTAAAAGTATTCACACAAGAAGTATTGGTTGAGTATCTGGTGCTTACGAAAGATGGCGGCAGACATCTTTGCAGTGTGGCGCTTTAAGGCATGAAGCTCGTCAGACACAACCACGAGTCGCTGGTCCGCGTCATCAGCACGTTTTGCCAGGGCGGCTTGCTCCGTCTCAGCAGACTTCTTGAAGGCAGCAAATTCAGCTTGAACTTTGGTAAGTTCCTCAATGGCGAGCCGGCATTTCTCATATGCCTCCCTTCGGGCGGCTTGTTGGGTGGCCAGATTGCTCCTTAAGCCGGCCAATTCAGACCCGGACTCATTTAAAGCTTCCTGTGACATATCAAAAATAAAATGAAGGCTAAGTCGCTAGGATGGTATATTACCAGATGGTTAAGAGTAAGACGATATAAGACAAGTTTCAAGCAGATTGCAAGCAATATGCTCGACACTTGGGGGCTAATGTCTATCTGTTCTCCAAGGGTACAAGAAAGTCCCAGCTCATCTTCATTAAAGTTAAGTCGGCCCTTGGGGGATACATATGGCTCGTTGCTCTACTTACAAGGAAGTTCCGGCTCAACTTCATCGAAATTAAACTGGCCCTTGGGGGCTCATCAGGCTCTCTGGTCTATTTACACCAAAGTTCCGGCTCATCTTTTATCAACACAAGCCGGCCCTTGGGGGCTACAAATAGCGCTTCAAACAATTGCTTACGCGTCAAAACATCGGCTTAGTCGTTAAGCCTTAGGTTGATCATTGAAGACTACAGGCTAAGTGTTTCTACTTATATCAAGATTCAAGGACCCGGCTTACCATTAGCAAATATTAAACTGGCCCTTGGGGGCTACGTGATGGTATAAGGGAAAGAAAGCGAGAGTACCTCATGTTTCTTCTTCATCAAGTTGACAAGCTTGAGCTCCATATTCCGGCTTGTAGACACGCGATTCAGATAACTAGCGTGAAGTTCATCAGCTATCAGCTTCTCTAGCGCGGGGAGTTCAAACTCCAGCTTTTTTGAGGTTTCAGTCGCCTCAGTGCTTTGTTAACACATGAGGTTGAGGAGAGTGAAAGCCGGTGCTAGTAATGGTGACGTCCGGAGTACCCGAATCGTCAGCTTGTGGTGAAGGGCTCGGCGGCTTAGGATTGGCCCCCGGAGGACTCTCAAGAATTGTATCATTGGCTGCCGGCTCAGCAGAGCGACGAGCTTCTTCAGGCGTGTCCTTGGAGGCCGCAGAGGGATCAGCGTGCGGTGCAGGAGAATCCGGTTTGGCAGGCTCCGGCTCTCGAGCCTTAGGAGCAGGGGTAGACCCGCCGGTCTTCCTTCGTTTTGCTTGGGCTCTGGAAAAACACAGAAGGTCATGGTTTGAGCTTTACAGATAATACAAGTTTGAACATAAGCATGAAAGGCACGTACTCTGGGTTGATCTTCACAGGTGGCAGAGCAGTTCTGATAGAGTCGCCGGATGAAGGGGGTGAGTCCTGAAAGTAGTTAAGACAATATAAGGCAATGCCGAATTATAAAAGCAAGGTTGATAAAACAAAGCCAGGTTGAATAAATACCTCAGCCGGCCGTTTTCGTTGAGCCAGAGAGTGAGATAACCCGGCCATGAGGTCGTTAGAGCCGGTGCTCCGGGTCTGGCATCGGGAGAGTTGTTGCTGCTTTTTCAAACAAAAATGGGGGTGGAGGTAAGCAAGAGGATGAGAAAGTGGGACCTTTCGGACGACCCGTTGTATCTTCTGTGGTGCAAGATGTTCTAGGTCACATGAAACATAAGTTACCTCGGGAACGTTGGCATGGCTCATCTCTGTTTCGTCCTGTGAATTATTATCGTCAATAAGGTGCATGAAGAGACAGCCAAAAGAGTCAAGTTCTACCTCTGAGTCGTCAAATTCCGGTTGTTCTTGAGGTGCGGATTTTTTCTTTCGGCATCAGCTTTATTCTTTGATTTTTTGGAGGAGGAACGTACTTCTTCTTCCAAAAGCTGGAATTGTCCTGGAAGTGTAAGCCGGCAGAGGTAAAAAGATTGTTAAGTACATATGGATAGCTAACGCGGGAATAAGGAGATCGAGAGTCGCCCTTACGTTTGGGGCCGGGTTTGCGGAACAGAAAGGTGCTAACCCGGTGGTGCCGCAAGCTCCTGAAGATTCATGGACAAGGCTCTTGATGGCGGCCACAATGTTATCTTCTGATAACGTGGTAGAGTTAAAGTAGAGGGGGTCATCAGATTCACCCGTATACTCGCACATGAGACGGCTTCGCAAGCTCAGGGCATGACCCTCCAAGAAATCCAGCAGCGGGTTAGATCCATATATGTCAGTCCATTGGCCATAAGGGCTTTAATCTTTGCGTGAGCCGGAGCATACTTCGCTCGCTCAGTGGCTGACAACCGGCCAGGGAGCTCAGTTGTTGTCTTGAGCCGGGATGAACTGTAACTCGGCAAGGAATGCTCTCCTTCTGGAGGGGTGTCTTGGTAGTAAAACCAGGTTTTATTCTAGTCTTTAGGATGACTAGGCATCCAAACAGCCGGAAAGGTCACATCTCGTTGCCTCTGAATGGAGATCCTGCCAAGCTCTAGGCTTGGACCAGCTTTCACATTCGTCTGGCAATTCGCGTAAAAGAATTCACGAAAGAGACGAACGGACGACTCTTCTTGTAAATAAACTTCACTGAGTATTTGGAAGTTGCACATGTCGGAGACGGAATTGGGAGCAATATCTTGAGGACGCAGTTTAAAGAAGTGAAGGACGTCTCGGAATTTTTTTGAGCCGAGTAGGCTAAACCCGCGCACGAGACGATCCGCGAACAATACTACTTCACCCTCTTGGGGAACGGGTCTCAGCTCGTTGCCTGGAACTCGCCAATGGATGACATCTTTGGCTGGTAAAGTCCCCGCGTCTACAGAATCCATCAGGAATTCTTCGGTGACAGCAGAGCCGACCCAATTGCAAGAATTGGATGCACGAGACATGGTGACGACTTAAAACTGTGCACGATAACAATGCGTGGCGAGTCAGAAGATGGCAGACAACTAAGGGCGGTTAAAAAGTCTAAGTTCTATAAAGCTAAGTCGCCAGAACAGTTTTGCAGAGAGTCGGAAATTCACTGGCGAGTCAAGTTTGCAAGAAAACGAGGAAATTTTTACGAAGTGTGAAAAACAAGTTTTACAGACTATTTATGCAGTTATGGATCTACAAAACAGAGAAAATTGGGTTTATTCCAAACCTAGCGACGAACAGTTGAACCAGTGATGTTTGAAGACAGTGAACAGAACAACTACAGATCTGTGTGGGCTATTATCTACTTCCTACGATCTACCGCTCTAGAAAGGGGGGCCTTTTCAAGCTCACTGATCTACCTACTATCGGACATTGCGAAGAGCTCGTGTTCTAGCGGTGGAGGAACTCCATGAAAACCCTACCGAAAGCTACAGATCTCGGAGCGAAGAAGAACTCATCGGAGATGACGCAACGGATGAGGGCGGTGTTCTGATCCGATCAGGTTGATGCAGCGGCCTGGCATGACGACGGTGTGGAAGCTTCACCGGAGCGGAAGGACACTGGAGCGACGGTGTCGGGAGGAGGAAGAAGAGGCGCGAGCGGAGAAGGAAATGAAACTGCCCTTCGCGGTCCTATTTAATAGGCAAAAGGGGGAAACGGACGCGAGAATACAGGCGACGAAAATTAATTGACGGATGCCTCGATTCTCAGGCCGTCAGTTTAATAATAGAAAGATCCATTGCGGTCGTTGGGGAATCTTTTTGATATCTCTGGCATGACGTCATGGCGGGTTACATTGTCTTACTTTTAGGTGATAATGAGCAAGACTCGCCGCCAAGTGAGACGGAAGATTGAGCAAGACTCGCCGCCAAGAGAAACGGAAGATTGAAATGAGCAAGCTCAAATCAATCTGGGGCCTAATGTTGGGGATATAACCCCGTGGTGAGACACGCCCAAGTGGGGTCGGGTCGCACCTGGTGGCTCATAAGCCAGACCAAGGATGGGCCTCGAGACATAAGCCTAGCTGTATGGCGGTTCACCAAGATGGGCCAAGGCAAGGGGCAGACAAGGAAGGCATGAAGACCCGGGCGGATAAGCCGCCCGAAGACGGCTTGCTCAGGAAGGCAAGATGACATAGAGATAGAGTCGGACACATAATAAGAGTCAGTATTGAGACTTGTGTAACCCGTGGTCTTGACCTTCTTTATAAGGGCGAGACCTGGGGTAACTTAGACAGAGACCAATCTATCGAGAACTAGGTCAAGCGAATCCGCTCCTTTGTAATCGATACTCTAATCAATACAACTCAAGCAGGACGTAGGCCTTTACCTCTTCATGAGGGGCTGAACCTGGGTAAACTCGTGTCCTTCGTCCCAACCAACCCCTTTGAGTCCATCACCTTAGTGATGGCCTCGATTCTAAGTCATCGGACATCTGCCGTGACAAAACCACGACACCGACCGGACACCCCACCTCCAACCTATTCAGCTGGCCCACAGTCGCCCCTCCAGCAGCCAATGCCGACAGAGCCGTGAGCCATGCTGCGTGATTTGGCATGGCGGACGTCATCGTTGGAGCTGGCGCGCCCGCCCGTCGGCCAATCCTTGGGTCCGACCGAGCCATAGCCAGGAACTCGCCAAAGACCGTCGACGCGAGCAAAACCGGCACCTCGACCCGGCCATCCGCCTCCTCCGAACCATCGTCGCCTTCCATGGCAGCCCACTGGAAAGGCGCCTGCTCTGGGGCTCAGGTCGGAGCCGGCAAGGAACAAGCACCATCTAGCGCCCCCTACCCCGCCCGAGCTCGACGACGACGGCACCCAATAGCACCTCGGCCTGGTCGTCCACCTCCTCCGCGCTATCGTCGACCTCGATGTCCGCCCACCAGAATGGCGTCTGCATTGGGACCCAGGTCGGAGCAGGCCGAGGGAAGGCATCCTCTATGACGGCGTCCTCCATCGGCCAGCCGACCGGGATCTCGCCGGGGGGCGAGCGAGCTTCGAATCGCCCGCGTCGCTAGGCTCCGCGTCCTTACCGAGCGAGATTCAATTCAGCCGCTCCTGGGATTGACCGAGGGAGCTTCTTTCTCTCTCTAAATTAGAAGGACTTAGGCTGGAAGGTAAGACCTTTCGTACTCTAGGGGCAAATTTTGATAAATTTGCACCAAGTTGCCATCTACACTCCATGCAAGGTCTGAAGAGATCAAAAAACAATAGCCTACGCACAAGCATGTTTTTTTACTCAAATCTGTGTAAGACGTGATTACAATATATGTGCGGTTGCGTTATTTCGTTCGTGCACAAAAACTTCGGATAAGAATTGTATTTAAAAGTAGGCATGGCATCGCGTCTTGCTCCCACTTTAGCGGGATACAAATCCTCATCTGGCCGTACATAAACAAGAAGGTTCTGCTTGCTGCTCTTGTTATTCCTTCTATTAGAATTTTTAAGTTTGATAAAGTAATAATCTGAAATTAACATCGTTTGTTTGAATCAACTAGTGCAAAATCTTATCTTATGTCCCGAGAAACCCTACCCTTAATCAATTCATCATTTTTCATTAACGGCCATTGTCCTGCTCACGTTGCAATGTACGAACATGTTTGCTAATCTTTTTACAAAGAATATCATTTAACCAAATATATGTCTGTTAAACAATGGACATTACTGTTTGTAAAACTTTTTTTAATATACTTCTAATATAATGTATTTAATTGTTGTTCCTTTCGGAGTGATGTGGCTTAATATGAATACTGTATCTGGAGCCGTCTCTAGTTTCTCTTTGCTATTATCTCCAAGAGCAGGTCAAACCAAGTTTCTTTTTCTAAAAAGGAGGTTTGGCCCCGGCTTCTGCATCACAGTGATGCTTGAAAGTTGAAATCATATGTTACTAAAATAAGTGTTCAAAAAGTACAAATTACGGTACAAAGGCTCGAAAAAGAAATAAAACACACACAATTATTTATTTGGCTTGCTCTTTCGTCATCTGCAACGATTCTTCGCTGTATGTATTCAATTTTATTTCTTGTATTGTTGGACGCGTATATGCAGTTTCCTCGTTTATTTCTGGTGTTCGCGGATCGAAGCAGTAGTCGCCGCAAGAGACTCGTTCTGGTAACATCAATTAGATTATGTTCGTCTTGGACTCTTCGAAGCCTTGAGGCCATACACGAAGTCGGGCGTATGTTGGCACAATTTCACCATCACACGGAACGGCAGAAAAGATAGTGGGGGTGGGCGTACCCACTCTATGCTGTCTTTAACAGCAACATCCTGTGCTTGGCGTCCGATTTTGGCACGACAGTCAATTCAGTGGGTGTGCTGTACTTTGTCATACGCATGGATGGTTGGTTTGATCGGCGCAAATTCATTGTATCGTTGGGTCGGAGCGGAGGTTTGGTCTAGAAAAATTAGGGCGCATTGCATTACTCGCATGCACTAGCTAGGGCTAGGCCCAGGCCGTATCAAGAACACTGTAGAGATTGTTGACGCGTCTGCCAGATTGTCGTTGTCTATGACAACACTGCTAGCTAGGCACTGATTAAGCGGCTCGGAAATTAATGAATGAACTACCGGCACCTCTTCCCCTCTTCCACTCATCATCACGAAAAAGTTCTCTGCTTTTTACTCCCTTCGTTTAGAAATACTTGTCCTAAAAATACACTTATCTAGACTTATTTTAGTTATAGATATATTTATTTTACTTATTTTTAGGACAAGTATTCCAACGATAGGTGCTGAAATAAAAACAGTACAATCATACCCAAAAGAAACGAAAAACAAAAAAACAAAAAAAATAAATGTCGGCAACGCTGGATCGACGAAAACGAAAAAGCTTCACGATCACTGTGCCCACCGAAGATCTCCCACCAAGCTTCAAGGCTTCGAAACGCCGGTATCAATCAGCACCTTCAAGAAGGACCACGACAATGACGACGCTGCTGCCAAGGGTTTCTCCCGATACGTGACGAGGCGAGAGGAAGGGTAGCCTCCAACGCCCTTCACGAAAGTCCGACGGCACCCACCGGCGCCACCGCGTCGGTGTCAGCCAGGCCGACAGGAGTTTCCCTGATCCCATCCTTCACCTCGGATGCTCCAGAGCCTGCCACCAAACCGACCACCATCCCGCGCCACCGTGGTCATGAAGCCTCCACGCCGTTTCACAGGCCCGGCCGGGCTCTCCATGCCCATAAAGCTCCCGCCATCGCGCTGCAGCAGGCAAGCCGTCGGCGTCCCCCCCCCCCCCCCCGTCCGAGCTGCTACTGCTCCTCACCACATAGACGACGAAGCCACGCCGGGGGCAGTCCCGCTAGGACCCAGATGGGGCCCTCAGGGCCCAGATCTGGGCCAGAGGCGCGCCGCCGGCCAACCTGCGCCAAGGGGCACGCCACCACCTCACGCGCCGTCGGCCACTATCACCGGGTCGCCGAGCCAAGGAGCACCGCCACCGTCCCCATGCCCCGGGTAGGGAGCTGAGCGCGGGGGACGAACAGTCCCGCTGCCGCAACACCACCCCGCCGAGTGTTGGGGGCGACCGCCGGCGGCGACAGGGAGGGAAGAGGGAAAGAAGGGCGGACGAGGGGTGAAGGGGCTCGCGCCGCCCCGGCCACCTCTCGGAGAGGCGACGCGGGGACGGATCCGAAAGGGGGGAGAAGGGAGGGGAGAGGGACGAGGACGGCCGTCGGCGGAGGGGGGGGGGCTAGGAAGGTCGGCGACAGGGGAGGAGGAGGGAGAAACCCTAGAGAGCGAGCAGGGGATGACAATGACAAGTATTGGGATGTCCTTTCTAGAGCCTCCTGCCACTCATCATCATCTAGTCGATCTTGTACACCCAAGTATATAAAACAAGTAACGCACGCAGGCGGCAAGGCTAAGTGGTTTTGCATGGTAGTACCGCAGTACTTTCTTCTTTTCGGTTTATTAGGCTCATCTTAAAATTTTAGTTTTTCCATTTTACAAGTCTTAATTTGATTGTTTCCATTACATGTGTTGATTTCAATATGCATTAAATTGTTACATGCAAAGATTTAAAAAACATTGACCAATGCATGTTAAAGTTTTTATTCATGCATGAATGCATTGGAATTAATGCATTGATAAACATAATATTTTGAGTAAAACGAGCACATTAATTAAGTATTTTTGCAAACTATAAAAACTATTTCACTACTCATTATCTATCTTAGTTGATGAGATTTTTTTTTTTTAATTTGAGCCCTATAAACCGGTCCTCTCTTCTAATTATATACCGCTGCCGCCTTCGAGTTGAGTCCTATAAACAAAAAAAGATAGTAATAGCTAACCACGTTTTCAAAGTTGAACAGTGCGCGACTTGAATGCCACCCTTACCCAGAGCAGAACTGCACGTCAATCAAGAGACGATCTTGTTAACACTCACGTCGGACAGGCAAGCCACGGCACATTCTGGTTGGATCGTGAGCCTGGCACTACCGGTGAGTGACACATTGCTTGGATGATAGGGGCTACGATCGGACGTCGGAGTTAACTCTCCGCTGTTTACATGTCGGTGATTAAAATTCAGGGCTCAGGCACATGAACATCCCATCAACGATGCAGAAAACATTGATGACACGAACGGCGCGCGGCCAAGAAGGTGGCCACGTTTCCGGGGGGAGAGAGTGCGCGCGTAATGGCTGACCGATGCTACAGTGAAACGCTGGCAAGGGCCGGACAGCACCAGCGCCGTCGATTCGGCGTTGTTTCCGCTCGTACTCCATTGAGTGTTGCAATTGCAGCGGGGCTAGTGCAGAATTAGTGCGAGCGAGCTGCACCTGCACCCGCTGCACGCGGCACGCCACCCGCTTGTGCGCGTGCATCCGGCGGACAGCGATGCAAGTATGCAACTGGAGTCGTCGGGAAAGACCTCGTGCATCATGCGTATGCATGGTTCTACATCGCATAATGCAAATATGATATATATCTACTCAGGGCATTTTATAGAGCAACTCCAATGACAAGGACCTATCTCCTCCGTCCATGTTTAAAAACGATAGCCCAACGACAGAGATCCATTTCTATTTTACGTCCGCTTTGTATCCGTGTAGATCTATTTCTAGCTTGAATTTGAATCATATTTGGATCGCAGGCAACACAAAACGGACCTTTTCTGCGTCTGCGTCGTCTGCCTATGTCCGCGCAACCCACTTGTCATCCACCCATCCATCTCTCCCTTCTTATTTAATTCGCTGGTCCATTTCACTCACTTCTCTCCTATTATTTTATTGCCACAGCCCTTCCGTCCAACTGATTCTCGTTGGATGTCCCGGCTGACTCGTCTTAAAAAGAGAGCACGAACAGACAGACGGGCAATCCAAACGGATGAAAAGCGGACAAACCGTGAGTCCATTTGGACCTCCCGTTGAAGTTGCTCTTATCGTTTAATCCTCACGCGTTCTCCTGTTTGAATTTTCACAAACCGAACGGAAAGCTTTATAGATCACGTGCTTTACATGCACACCCTCTTTCTTCCTAGTTGTACCACTCTAGCCACCATCCAGACATTTCTGGACGTCGGCAGCACCCACACACGCATCTGCCGGTCTTGAATTAAATAACCGTTCACGAAGAATTTATATGTGGCCAGATACCCATATTGACATCGTTCATGACAAATACCATGTTCGATAAGTGTCCGGTCAAATGTTATTGTACCTTTTTATTGAAATTGTTGTTTTGTAGAGTAAACAAGACGACAAAGTATTTCTTGATGGAGGATGAGTTATGGCGCAATACATAAAATGGCGTATCTACGGACTTTGCATGAGGCAAGGGGGCTCGCCCTTTTGGCAAAACGAGCCTACTTTGTTCCAGGTGCAAAAGCACGACGTGCTTTACAGCTTTCATGTGATTCATGATCGCAATGTGAAGTCGCTAGCTTATCGATGATACATCATCTACAACTCTGACATGAAGTTTTATGGTGCGATGAGATAAATAGAGACAAGGTGGCCACCTTGCTCACAAACTATTGAGATTATAAGTCTTGCTTCTTGTTGCTCTACTTATTGATCAATTCATTGATTCACCCAATGTTGTAATTTGATAATCATCATGTTGTATAACCTAAACATGTTGTCGTGTTGTACCATAGGACCGAGGGCAAACCCTTTACATTCATACATTATTGGATGAAGCTCCAGGGACACCATGTGCAGATTCAGACTTGAATATCATTAACTTTGCAAATGATGAATTCAAAAAATGTTGAACATCCGGTTGTCTCAATTGTAATATTTAAATTTGAACTATTGTTCTACTAGGAATATTTGCATGTTATTTATAAATGAGTTGTGCTATTTTCTAAAATTATTTTGAGTGTTGCGGATTTGAGAAAAAAATGGGATGGACATTTAGGAACAAGGTCGGTTGGCCGGTCGACGTATTCGTTTCCGCAGACAGACAGCTCCTGGTGAGTCCGCGGTTGCGGATCAACCTTGAACATGTCCTAATCACCTAAAATTCATATCCTTAAAAGTTGAAAGTTGCCCATAAGTTCCTCCCAAACACAAATGAAAAATACATGTGTTGCGTAATCATGTATTGGGACCACATTAAACATAAACATAAAAGTAGGTTAATTAAACACTACATTACCACTATGTCGACATAAAACAAACTAAAATAAAATTATTTACTTCATATTGGAGGAGAGCGTGTTTGACCAGAACTGGAGGCCCCGTGATAGTGGTTGATGCCCTTTAAAATCCGATTTGGATAGCAAAAGGTCCCCATACCTTTTCATCAAGCAATGACCCTAGGTATCAAACCCACGAGAGAATTTATACGACCACAAAGAGTCAAATAAGTTATGGTTCTTGAATTAAATTCTAGTTTTAAATCGTACCATTAACAACCCTTTTGGATGTTACAAGAATATGTAAATAGGCATGTGTATGAGGTCTTACTCTTACAACCATATACTTGTGCGTGAAATCTTAACTTGATAATAAACTTAGTCCTGTGAGACACCCGTTATGTTGTGTTCATAACGCAATGAAGATGGGGATGTATTCAAAGTATGTTACAACCGGTCGCAACCTGCATCGATAGTCATTTGTCCAGCCAATGGCCTTTACCGTCATGCGGGTTTAGGTCAGTAATTAGGAATTATTTCAGACAAAATCATTGTGTGTTTAATGAGCACACATCATTTGTACCTCAAGGTATCTTTTTTTGTCTACCATACTAATCTTTTATGTCACTAGTGGATTCAATAGTGTTCCACGCATCCCCTCTTCTTACTTCATTTTTGATCAATCTACCGGATCCTGGGTACTGCTAGAACCTTAGAATGAGAAGAAGACAAAAGGCAACTCTGTTGCCAAGCGAACATACAAATACCGACAATAGAGCAAATTCATTCCAAGGACGAGTGTGAAAATGCGTAGGGTTGCAAAGCCTTGCCTCATTCATTGTCTTAAGGAAATCGTAGGATCGAAAGTATGTCTAGAGGAGGGTGATTAGACTACCTGACCAAATAAAAATTCTACATTTTCCCAATTTTAAGTGTTGGCAGATTTTAGCAATGATAGGAAGTCAAGCACACCCTACGCATGCATGTCTAAGAGTATAGCAACGGAAAGTAAAGACAAGCAAATGTAGTAGAGGATGGGTAGGAAGATCAAACGCAATTTGGAGACATGAAGATTTTTCTCGTGGTTCCGATAGGTGGTGCTATCGTACGTCCATGTTTATGGAGACTTCAACCCACGGAGGGTAACGGTCACGAGAGTCCACGGAGGGTTCCACGAAGAAGCAACCTTGTCTATACCATGATGGCCTACGTCCACACAGGACTAGCCTAACTCGGAGTAGATCTTCATGAAGTAGGCGATCTTCTTTCCCTTACAAACTTCTTGGTTCACTCCACAACACGAAGTAGGAGGCTCAAAAGCGACACCTAACGAATCTAGGAGGCACCACCCTCCAAAAGGTAATAGACTCGATAATGTCGATGAACTCCTTGCTCTCGTGCTTCAAGATGATAGACTTCTACACACTCAATCACTCTCTCACAGATTTGGCTTTGGTGAAAGAGATTGATCAGGTGGAAAGCAACTTGGGGAGGCTATAGATCAAGATTCATGTGGTTGGAATGAAATGGCTTGATCTCAACACATGAGTAGGTGGATCTCTCTTAGAAAATTTGATGGGATAAGTGGGGATCTGTTCTGAGTGTTTCTCTTGCGAGTGAGTGGTGGTGGAGGGGTATATATAGGAATCTCCAAAAATCCAACCGTTGCACCTAAAGTGGATTTTTTTCAAAACTATGACGTATTTTATACCAAATTCGGAAACTATATGCCCTAACAAAAAAAATTCATAAACGGTACCCCGTCGCCTCTGGCTGGCCGAAGAGGGGCCTGTCGGCCTTTGGCTGGCCTAAGAGGGGCATGTCGGCCTCTAGCTGGCCGAAGAGGGGCATGTTGGCCTCCAGGCGGCCGAAGAGCCATGGTCGGCCTCCAGGCAGTCGAAGAGCCCTATTCAGCCTCCAGGGGGCGGAAAAGCCCGTGGATAAGGCCGAGCCACTCGTTTCTTCCTCCTCTGCTCTCTAGCTCCTCCTCTCTCTCTCTCCCGTTGCTCTCTGGTGCTTCCACCCCCACGTCGATCTCTTCCCTCGCCCACCCATTTTCCTATCCAACCCGCATAAACAATAGATCATATCATTCTTTTGTTTCCAACACAATCAAATGTCAACTTTCAACTCAGTTGTGGATTTAGTTCTTATTGGTCACCGTTTCTTTGCAGGTAATGGCTTGCCCCTTTTGTCGAGCTCCAGGTGGCCCTTGTTCTTGCTTTGATTCTTTTGCGTGTGTATTCACTATGGTGCTGGATCGTCGATGTTCAAGGCGTGTTGTAATATTCTATATCTTGTTTATCTGATTGTGGCATATGGTTGATGTTGTTTTGGTTGGAATGTATTCTAATGCTTTTGTTTATATGATTATGATGTTTGCTTCCATTCTTGTTGTAGTATGTTCCGTGCAGTGTTAGATCACATCTTGCTTGGTACATTGGGCAGTGCAGAGCTTTAGCTATTTGGACGGGTGACACGGATATTGATCTTGCTCTTCACAACAGTGAGGGTAACTTATATGGTGTTCTATTTAGACATGGTCAGGTGAGCAGTAAATTCCATGGTCCTTCCTAGGAGGAACTTGTGAATGATTATGGTCTCCGTCATTGTGACATGATGACTGTTAGGCTTGAGCACTATAGAACTATGATTGGTGTTGATTTTCATCGGGGTGGTGTTATGTTGTTCCCTTT
This sequence comes from Hordeum marinum, assembly GCA_022496015.1. Classification (NCBI taxonomy): domain Eukaryota; kingdom Viridiplantae; phylum Streptophyta; class Magnoliopsida; order Poales; family Poaceae; genus Hordeum; species Hordeum marinum. The sequence goes on along the minus strand of CM039674.1, from coordinate 299,801,934 downwards.
ACCCTATGTTGGTAAGTTTTTTGACTGATTTTAAGTTTTGTTTCAGCTTATACGTTTTTCTATTCTGCTCAATTTGTGAAATTATTATTTTTAGCTCTTGAGGATCTGAGTGAAACTCAGAGGGAACTTGTTGACAGTTGTTTTTATAGTCGTGGTGTTAGTCTGAATTATCAGCAAATGTATGTCATGTCGCCACAGCTCTTTGATGACAACTACATATTATGTACTCCTTTTGTTCATAGGATTGATTCCATGAATGCTATTTCTCAACATATGGTGAGCTTTGTTTTTGGCTACTGTTTATTTATTTGTTCTTTTCTCTAGTATACTGTTTTAAATTTGTAAGATGAACATCATATAACTTGATGTTTTTGTCAGGTTATTCCGAGCATGGTTGTGAGGATTTTGAAGGATTTTTTGTCAATTCCTAGGACTGGTTCTTTAACTCTTGAAATTACTTTCGATTCTGATGATGATGATATATGTGTGAGCATTCCTTGTTCCTACTTTATTGGCTTGGGTGGTAGAATGGTGTTCAAGAAGGAAGGTTTCGGTAATTTTCTTCGGGCATCATCTATTGAAGTCAACAATTTGGTGCTCATAACCTTCAAAGAGCGTGATCAGGAGCTTGTTGTTGTTTTCAGCCATCTGCCGCAGTGACCGTACTATCCCTCCCTTCTTTCCCGCCCTACTATACCATCATTTTCTTTCCCGCCCTTCCTTCCCACCATTTTCTTTCCCGCCATTCTCTCCCGCCATTTTCTTTCCCGCCATTCTCTCCCACCATTTTCTTTCCCTCCTTTCTCTCTCGCCATTCTTTCCTGCCATCTTCTCTTCTAAACCTATATAACCCCCTCTGCAGTAAGGTGGGTGAGCAGGTCCTTCTTTCCCGCCTTTCTCTCCCGCCATCCTTTCGTGGAGATGTCACATTATCCTTTTGATCGTAGTTTTCATTCTGGTATGTCCGATCATCTTCTCCGTCTAGCCGCCAATTTCAAGATCGATGATAGAGTAGTTCCATGGGAGGAACTCATCAGTAGTGACATCATAATGAATGAGTTGGCTCACTCATTAGCTAGGAGTGGGTGGCCTCCCAGGACATTTGAGGAGATACGGAAAGAACTTCTCAGGTTGCATGGCAGATGGCAGAAGCAACTACATAAGGGTGAAGCTTACCTCGGGATTGCTATAAATAATTCAGATTTATGCTCAGTGGATAGTGAGGACGAAGACGACATCTTCATGCCGAGCACCAAGGTCAAGACTAGCGCATCGTCGAAGGGCAAGTGTTCTACATCGATGAAGGGCAAGAGATCTGCATCGACGGAGGACGAAGACGGCGTCGTCATGTCGAGCACCAAGGTCAAGACCACCGCATCGTCGAAGGGCAAGAGTACTGCATCGACTAAGGACAGGAGCTCTACATCGATAAAAACCAGGAGCTCTGCATCGACAAAGGGCAAGAGCTCTGCATGGACGGAGGAGGAGGAGGATGCATTCATGTAGTTTTTTAGCTATAATTTGTAATTTTAGTTGTACTGTTTAATTCTGCTATATTTTATATTATCTTTGTGTATTGTCTTGTTTTGTGGGCATTGTGTTTATGTAATTTCAATTGGATGCATTTAGTTTGCAATACAAGTGTTATCCCTCTAAACCAATTGACCACAGAAATAGAACATGAATATGTCTCATACATAAGTAGATAGTAATTTGTCCCATACATAAAATAGACATATATATCATACATAATTAGATAGCCATGACTCATACATAATTAGATAGCCATGTCTCATACATAGATAACCATATCACTGCTGGGGACAACAACGAATCTTGGGCTTCCTCGGACGAGGACCGAAAGGCGATAAGCACTCAGGTGATGGACGAGTCTCATGATGACCACGACCATAGGCCACCTCGTTTGTCGGTGTCAGCATCTCCTGCGTACATGGTGGTGGTGGAGTGTGAAGAACTGTCTATGAGAACTCGTAGGTGTTTGCGGCTCGGTCATCGTCGTCTACGTTGGCGTCTAAGAACGAACCAACATTACTAAACATCGGTGACTGGACTGAGGCATGAACGGTTGCGACTGGCTGCTGACTGCGGTAAACTAAAACATGTAAAATTGATTTGCGAGCCTACAATGTTTAAAAGAATGTAGAAAGTAGTGTTACCTGGGTCCATCAGATTATGCTAGGAAGAGCTCCCTGGTTGTGAAGGAGGTGGCTGCTGATAGAAATAGCTCCCTGGTTGTGAAGGAGGTGTCTGCTGCCAGGAGGAGCTCCCTGGTTGTGAAGGAGGTGTCTGCTGCTAGGAAGAGCTCCCTGGTTGTGAAGGAGGTGTCTGCTGCTAGGAAGAGCTCCCTGGTTGTGAAGGTCATGGATCTGAACGCTGCACAGAGGGTCGTGGTTTCGAACGGTGCATAGAGGGTCGAGGTTTTGAATGCTGCAGAGAGGGGCGTGGTGGACGATGTGCTGGACGAGGGTTAGCAACATCCGAAGATCGTCTACATGTAACAACTGTGTAAATCCCGTGTAGCTTCTCATGAAGACCCATCAACCATGAGACGTGCTCTCGTGGTGGGATATTATCTCCCCTCTCAAAGCGTTGCATTAAAGCGGAAACCTCCTCTAGCGCCTCGCATGTCAAGTCACCCTGTACACAGAGAGTTAACCAATTAGATCATCATTGTATGGCAGACAACGCGAATAGTTAACCAATTGTATATGTTCAGGTTAAGCAAAAACTTAACATGTGAGAACCATAGCACGTACCGCGTGGTGTCTGGTTCCCACAATAGAGGCAGTTGGGAATAAATCGCTGGTGAGAGGGGCTTCGATTTGATCAGGAGCTGATGATGGAACCAAGTAGATCCTCGTGCTACGTCGGTAACGCTGTAGATACAACCCAAACTTGTCCCGGTCAAAGGGCTGAACTTCATTCTAGATATTTGTTGGTGTAGTAGTCCATTCATCGACGTAAGGGCTAACGTCGTGAAGCCAAGAATCTAGGGACTTGTTTCCTCCTACGTGACTGTACCTGAGATTGAAATGCGCGTTACATGATTAGTTATATTCTGAATGCAGACATGAGAACTAAAATAGTATTACTTACTTGTGTACGCGATCTGGTAAGTGTGGAATAACAGGAATGCTAGGCTCTTGGCACAGACCGAACTGTCTCATCACCCTATGAAGAGCCATCCCCTCAACCGTCACGTCGAACACCAACTTGGCCTTGGTCATCCAATAGTGTCGATCTCTAGTGCACAATCCAGAAATCCCAACTCGGCACCTGGATAATATAGCACGATCAGAGTATGGCTCCCAGATAACTTGATCCTCGTGCAAACTATCAAACTGCGTCATGAAGGAGGGGTAGCAGCCCCTCACCTGGCTATGCGCAATTTGTCTCTGTGCATGACACCAAATATGCATTAGTAATACTATTGAATAGCAAGAAATAAACATTAGTAATTCATATTGTTACTAAATATGAAAATACCTCTCTCTGTGCCCAAATAGATCCCATAGTAGGCAAGTCGCCGATAGAAGGCACATAAGTCCCAGCCATGTCCTCATAACCAAAAGGTATTTCAATGCTGACATAGGGTCGGCCAATAGGGAATCTCTCATATGATCAGAGCTGCAACAATAGTGGACATCCAACAAGACCTGATTTTCTAGACTTCAACAAGCAAGCTTTGCACAGGCCTCTATACGTAGCCGCTAACACATCAAAACCAAAACTCCTCTGCACAATGTCCGACGGGCAACGTGCATGAGCTATCTCTCTTGCAATATCGATGAGTCGTGCATTGGGAGTGGTCATGTGGTTCTCCGTGAACATCGTCTTGCCGAACAACCACATAATATATGCCTCTAGGGATCGGTTAATCTGTGCCTCTGACAACTAAACATTAGGATATCCTAAGGAGACAATCTGCAACTGGCTCAACCACCTAAAAAGAGGCCGGTGATGATCGTTGTCTAGCACCGTAGTAGTTGGAACCGCAGCCAAAAAACGGGCGTGCATCAATGCTAGCCAACTAGGTTCTGCCTCTAAAGGACCTATGGCAGCACCGGCTAGAGGTAATCCCAACAAGTAAGACACATCCTTTAAAGTAGGCGCCATCTCTCCCCAGGGAAAGTGAAACGTATGTGTCTCTGGTCTCCATCTATCTACTAAGCAGGTAAGGAGTGACCTGTCGTAAGAGAAACGTGTGACTTGCCTCTTGTGTAACTGCATTGTTTCACCTGCCTCATCCAATTTCGGATGTTCAACACACTCATCCAATGTACCCTCAACCATCCGTGACAAGGGTAGAAGCCCAACCCAACTTAACCTACAAAATAAATAGAATGTACCATACAGTTAGCGGCTATCAAAAGGATGTCAAACATAGTAAGTCATTATACCGACACATACCTATCAATCCATAAAGGGTGTATCATCCAGTTAGAATTTGGGGTGCGAGTGATCAACACGGATAAGTTCTTGCCCGCTTCCATAAGTGCGCCCCAGTGCCCTCTATCGATAATACCATTAAGCAACGGATACGAAGCCATATCTGCAATTATAACATAGTCCCGACATATTACACATTAAAACATAGTCCAACATATTACACATTAAAACATAGTCTTGACATATTACAAAATAAAACATAGTCTGACATATTACACATTAAAACATAGTCCAGACATATTACAAATTAAAACATAGGCCGACATATTATATAGCTTGTGAGTTATTTCTTCCTCGTCCACCCCTTCGGCCTCGACTGCTATGACCACCACGACTGCCACGACCACGTCCGCCTCTTGCTACTGTTGTCGCAGTCGTTGATGTGGAAGCACTCGTTGATGTGGAAGCACTGTCTTTGTTTAGTTCGGGACAATATTGCATCCTAAGCCCATAAGCCGCGCATAGCAAACATTGTCTGGTTGCTCCACCAGCTTCAGATTGGTCCATATCGTTTTGGATGCGCTTTACCTTACGCCTGCCCCTGCTTGTTCACCAAAGTCCTAGATTTGGGATGTACACTCTCTCCCCATCGTTTACCTTGTTGAAATTGCTAACAACTCTAAACCCTGTCATGTCACCTGTCCATACATTGAGTACTGCCTCTTTTGAATAGTATGGGGACACGAAGGAGATAGCGTCCAACTCAATCTGGCCACAAGCAGCCAACACATGTGAGCAAGGCAGGTGCAACAACTTCGGTTTGTTGCATGTACACCCACAAGTTGCATAAAAATTTGTTCCAATTTTAACCTCGTGCGTCTTCACCTCATTTGCAGAACCAAAACCATCAGTAGGAAGCTGAACCTCATACCTCCTTTCCTGATTACCTATGAGTCTGACAGTGTGCTTTTTTGCTTTCTATATCTTCTGAGCCATGTAATCCATGACATGGCTACAATAAGGTGTGTTCTGATTACCTACAATATGCTTCTTTGCTAACTCGTGCCTTTCTCTTTGGCTAGCTATGAGTGGCAATGCTCCATTCCCTCTGAGTACAAAGTTACACACCTCTACAAGATTGGTTGTCATGTGGCCATACCTAGCTCCATGGGTGTCATGCAGCAAAGACCAATTCACTGGAGGCTCTTTCTCTATCCACTCAGAAAAATTCTTTATTGCCCTACCCTTCTTTGTTTGAGTATTAGGAGGGTCAATTGCTGGCAAGTCACAAAGACCTACTGGCTCCTCTAGCTCCGCGATGAGTGCTGCCAATTTAACCTGGTCTTTTTCCATTTTCTTCCTTGCAAGGACCTACTTCTTAGTAAACTCATCTAGTTTTGACCAAATAAATTCGTATTTGCGCTGCTGGTTCTGCTTGCATAACTTTTTGAGCGGTTGTTCTTGAACTGTGAGAAAAAATTAGCACCAAGATGGCACATGCACCACCGGTTGCAAGTCCTTCCAAGGTGTTGGTTCATCAGCTATTGGATTCCTTAGTGTCTTCATGGCCTGCAATATACCAGGATGTCTGTAATGAATGATACACACGATGGTCGGTCCTTCACGATCGCAATTTTAAATTGCCAGAAGAACCATACCCAGCTCGGAAATTTCTCACCCTCCACAAATGCCATGGCTAGTGGGATGATTTGATTGTTCCCTTCCACACCAATAACAGCCAGGATTTGCCCTTTGTACTGACTAGTAAGGAATGTACCATCCACAAACATCACAGGAGGACAATGCTAGAAGGCTTTGATGCACATAGCAAAAGAGAAGAATACTTGTTTCACCACCTTGTAATCTAGTATAATCTCCAACCTCGTGTGTTGTATGTTAACATAAGTGGCAGGATTCCTCTCCTTCAGTATGTCAAGGAGACGAACAACATTATCATATGAGTCGAAGAACGTCCCAAACCTTTCCTCCATAGACTTCTGCTTAGCCCTCCAAAACACATCCAGACAAACATTGTGCTTAGCCCTCGAAGCCTTCCCATATGGAATGTCATAATTCCATCCGACTTTCACTATTGTCTGGATGTGTTTTGCTTCTATATCTGTCTTCTCCACTATCTCAGTATACATGAGTTGTGCAATGAGAGTTGAAGTTAGGTTCGAATGACGAACCACCAAGTTTTTCCTCACACAATTATGTGGGACCACATTGGTGACAACCTAGTGGATGTTATACTTCGGCACATGCATGTGCACCTTCGCAGGACAACCTGTTTCAACACACTTCACGGTATATTTTGTTGGACTCGATATGTGTGTCAGGAAAACCCTCTGCATAGACATAGCCCACTTTATCACCGCATACTTCAATTCTTTCTTTGTGTCAAACATAGCCCCTATTTGAACTTGGTTTAGATTATATTGCCATGGAGTCTCATGGCCATCGCTGATAGTAATGCCGGTGGATATGTCCTGATCCCATGCAGAAGGAATCGGTACCTCCACTTCATCCTCGGAATTTTCAGAATCCAGATCCTCCGCAAATCCATTCTCATCCTCTTCCTTCGTCACCCTCTGCATTTCATCGCCTTCCTCATCCCCATCGGCAACACCAGAACCAGCTAATACTATCATTTGAATACTCTGCCCAGTATCATGACCATAAACATTGTGTGGCGCATAGTCTGACTCTTTCTCGGCTTGGCTAGCATCCACATCCGGTAGCTGTGACCCATATAAATAAATCTCTATAGCCACTTGACTACATTGTCCTGGTTCATACCCCATGTGGATTTGTATGATATTCTCCTCCTCCGCCACTGGTCGCACTAGGGAAGATGGGTGGATTCTTCGGCCTCAACAACGACTTAACAGGGTCACCCAATGCTGGTTCCTATCTATCAGCATCAAGTCCCACTTGACATTTTTACAGGATTTGATCCACAATGCATGAATACTGACAGAACATATTTCAGGATCTAGCCCAAAACTAGTAGTCAACCAGTGCTTCAACTGTCTAATGTCTAGTCTGTCCGAGTCTGAAAGTGTCATGACGCCATTTTTAAACTCGCTAAGATCAACCCCCAACTCATTATATCGAACATTACCAGGGCCGTAATAAACAGTCAAATTTACTGATTTAGACATTTTCACGTGTCAGACATTGCCACCTTCTCATTAATCACAACGAACAAAATTATCCGCAAAAATGACTACGTACACTAAACAAAATGTACAACTCATAGAAAATTTGTGACGACATTGGTATACCTTCGACGCGTGTGTCCCCTTCTTCTTCCTCTCCATCCCACCACCTCCTCACCAGCCACACCTCTCCACCCCACCATAGCTTTTCCCCAAGCACAAAAAACTACCCCATGGCAAAAAAACATACCGTAGGCCGGTGGAGAATGCGTAGATCTATTGTTTCTGCGGATTGGATAGGAAAATGGGTGGACGAGGGAGGAGATCGGTGTGGGGGTGGAAAATGGAGAAACGAGAGAGAGAGAGAGAGAGGGAGAGGAGGCCACGACCAGAGGAGGAAGAAGCTATCGGTCAGGCTTATCTAGGGGATCTTCGGCAGCCTAGAGGCCGACGGGCACTCTTCGGCCGCCCGCAAGCCGACGGGCCGCTTTTGAGCCACCTGGTGGCCAACGGGCTCTCTTCGGCTGCCCGCAAGCCGACAGGCCCCTCTCCGGCCGTCCGCAAGCCGATGGGCCCCTCTTCGGCCATCCGTAGGCCGAAAGGTCCCTCTTCGGCCCACCAGATGCCAACGGGGTACCATTTCTGAAATTTTTGCGTTCAGGCATATAGTTTTCGAATTTGGTTAAAATATGTCATAGTTTTGAAAACAAATCCCTAAAGTGACCAACTAGGTGAAACCGATGTATGAATCTCGGTGGTACCGAGTTGCTCCAAAGGTAGCAACTTTTGAATCTCGGAGAGACCGATACAGAAATCTCGACGGTACCGATAAGGTGTCCAACAGTCACAAACCGCATCTTGGTAACGCCAATTAAAAATCTTGGAAATTCCGATTTTGTGAATCGAGCTAACAAAAAGTTAGGAAGCTGAACTCGATGGCATCGAAGCAGAATCGGTTGCACCGATGTTCTAGGGTTTGGCAGAGTTCTGTCTGATATGGGAAATCAATGGGACCGAGTGGAATAAGTTGGTTGCACCGATTTTCATGAAAAGCTTGGACAGAGTTTTGTGGGAGAGTTTGTGGGTGTTTTTGGTGACTATCACTTGTGCACGTGGATCATCTTTGTTCACCAACATTACCTTGCCCCCTTTTGATAGTATTGGCTTTCCTATGGACTGAAAGTGATTTCTCACAAAGTAAAATGTAGAGTCCTCTTGCTTGAAGCTTTGTCAATCCAATTCCTTGCTTCTAGGGTTTTTCCACAATCCTTTTGCCAACCCATCATTGAACTTTTCCTGAAATATGCAAAGTGGAAACATTAGTTCAATGAGTATATGTTGTTATTAATTACCAAAACCACCAAGGGAGCAAATGTTCTTTAAATCTCCCCCTTTTTGATAATTGATCACAACATATAGATCAAAGCTTCGACATATGATATAATCAATGAATATAATCGTCACTGTGAGAAGTATGTGATAAGCAATAGCTCCCCCAAAATTTGTGCATTATTTTGAATTTGCGTTTGAATACAAATGCATAGTTGATTAGGTACATGGGACACTTCTTCCATGTCACATACAACTTGGTGATGTCTATGCAATTTTATTCTTGTAGACTTTCTTGGGCCTCCAACCGGAGAGTTTTGTAGGACAGTAGCAATTTTCCCTCAAGTTGATGACCTAAGGTTTATCAATTCGTGGGAGGTGTAGGATGAAGATGGTCTCTCTCAAACAACCCTGCAATCAAATACAAGAAATCTCTTGTGTCCCCAACACGCCCAATACAATGGCAATTTGTATAGGTGCACTAGTTCGGCGAAGAGATGGTGATACAAGTGCAATACGGATGGTGGATATAAGTTTTTGTAATCTACAAATATAAAAACAGCAAGGTAGAAAGTAACAAAAGTGAGCAAAACGGTATTGCAATGCTTGAAAACAAGGCCTAGGGTTCATACTTTCACTAGTGCAAGTTCTCGCAACAATACTGACATAGTTGAATCATATGTAAATCCCTCATGTGCGACAAAGAGTTCACTCCAAAGTCACAAATAGCAGAGAACAAACGAAGAAATTATTGTAGGGTACGAAACCACCTCAAACTTATATTTTCCGATCAAACGTATGAGCTATCCCTATAAGTGTCACGAACAGCCCTAGAATTCGTACTAAAATAACACCTTAAGATACACATCAACCAAAACCCTAATTTCACCTAGATACTCCAATGTCACCATGAGTACCCATGGGCTTGATTATACGATATGCATCACACAATTTCAGATTCATCAGGTTCAATCCAACACAAAGAACTTCAAAGAGTGCCCCAAAGTTTCTACTGGAGAGTCAAGACGAAAATGTGTGCTAACCCCTATGCATAGATTCTCAAGGTCACCGGACCCGCAAGTTGATCACCAAAACATACATCATGTGGATCAATACAACATCCCATTGTCATCACGGATATCCCATCGCAAGACATACATCAAGTGTTCTCAAATCCTTTAAAGACTCAATCCGATAAGAAAACTTCAAAGGGAAAACTCAATTCATCACAAGAAGATATAAAGGGGAAAACTCCATATGATTCATCTATATTAATAAAGCTCGCGGTACATCAGGATCTTGTCATCTCAAGAACACGAGAGAGAGAGAGAGATCAAACACATAGCTACTGGTACATACCCTCAGCCTCGAGGGTGAACTACTCCCTCCTCATCATGAAGACTGCCGAGATGATGAAGATGGCCTCCGGTGATGGTTTCCCCCTCTGGCAGGGTGTCGGAACGGGCTTCCGATTGGTTTTTCATGGCTACAGAGGCTTGTGGTGGCGGAACTCCCCATCTAGGGTTTTTTCTGGGGGTTACGGGATTTATAGGGGTACTTGGCGTTGGAATCAATTGATGGGGACTCCCGAGGGACCCACAAGCCAAGGGGCGCGCCCTAGGGGGCGCCCCCTAGGCTTGTGTCTGCCTCGGGATTCCTCTCCAATATCTTTTTGCTGCAGTATTTTTATATTTTCCAAAAGTATTCTCCATAAATTTTAAGCCCATCCCAGGAACTTTTATTTCTACACAGAAAACGACACCATGGTAGTTCTGCTGAAAACAACGTCAGTCCAGGTTAGTTCTAATAAAATCATACCAAAATTGTATAGAATTATTGTAAACATGGCATGAATACTTCATAAATTATATATACATTGGAGACGTATCAGCATCCCCAAGCTTAATTCATGGTCGTCCTCGAGTAGGTAAATGATAAAAGAAATATTTTATGAAGTGTGAATGCTAGCAAGTGCACAAGTTTGATCAATGATAATTCCAATCACTTTTTCTAGCATCAATATAAACCATAAACATTAGTTCATCTCATAAAACTTCTCATGATCGAGTAACAAGCTATTCACATGTTAAAGTATAGACCAGAAAGTTTCTTGAAAACTAACAAACCATATTCCTAGTCATCGAACAATTGCAATTCATCTTATTTTTAGGATGGGTCTATGTAAGAGCTTTGATTTAGAAAATTCCGCATACTCAACTGTCATATAGTCTTCCATGATTATTGACACTCAAAGCATATTTTTAGAACAAATAGCATCCATCAAACATAGAGAAAGATAGGGGCCTAATGTTTTGCCTCCCAACTTATTAATCATATAGATAATTGTCAACAATACTAATTCATGATCAAATATATTTGTGTGGATATATGTGTCTAGATCATTCCCCAACACATGATGCTTGCCAATAGAAAAAGGAAAAATATAGGAAGTGGTGAAGATCACCATGACTCTTGCATAAAGGTAAGTACTAGAAAATAAAATATAGGCCCTTCGCAGAGGGAAGCAGAGGTTGTCATGCACTTTTTGTTTTTGGATGTGTAAACCCTTAATGCAAAGGAACGTCATGTTGTATTGCCCTTTGTGATAGAAACCTTTATTATGCAGTCCGTCGCTTTTATTTCTTTACCATCACAAGTTTGTATAACGCTTATTTTCCCTTACACTATTGGAATCAGAAGATTTGCCGTCTGCCACATCTTTGTCGTCTGCTAGCGGACGGCAAAGAGTGGCTTTGCCATCAGCTAGCAGAAAGCAGACGTCAAAGAGGTGGTTGACGGCTAAGGGTGGCTTGCCATCAGCCACTTCTTTGTCGTCTGCTAGCGGACGACAACGTCCGCTAGCAGGCGGCAAAGAGGGAGGGGGCCCACTGACGACCCAGCCCGTACTTGACCTAACACCCCCCCTCTTTGTCGTCCGCTAGCGGACGGCAAACCTCCTTTGCCGTTCGCTAGCGGACGGCAAAGAGGGGGGCTAACTAACGAATAACGCCCCCGGCCCGCCTCTCTCTATCTCTTTCTCTCCCTCTCTCCTCCCCGTCGCCCCCACCCCCACCGCCCCCACCCCCGCCGGCCGCGCCCACCGCCGACCGCCTCCTGCGTCCCCACCCTCACCCCCATCGTGCCCCTCACCCCACCGCCCGCGCCCACTACCGGCCGCCGCCCGCACCCCCCCCCACCACCGCCCCACCCCCGCCGCCCGTGCCCACCGCCGGCCGCCGCCCGTGCCGTCCACCCCCACCGCCGCGTCGCCACTGCGTCGACACCGCCGGTCGCCGCCCGCGCCCACCACCCCACTGCCCATGCCCACTGCCCCACCACCCCACCCCTCTCTCCCTCCCCGGCGCCCGCGCCCACCACCCCGCCGCCCGCGCCCACGCCCCACCGTCGGTGTCGGCATCCTCCACCTCCACCAACGCCGGCCTCCACCTCCCCCACTCCGGTGAACCCCCTCCCCCTCTCTATTTTTTCATTTTTTCATAGTTTAGTTAGTAATTTAGTTAGTTAGTTGTAGTTAATTAGTTGTAGTTAATAGTTTAGTTTAGTTAGTACTATAGTAATGTAGTTAGGTTAATTAGTTGTAGTTAATTAGAAGAAGAGAGAAGAAGAGGAGGAGAAGGAGATGAAAAAGAAGAAGAGGAGGAGGAGAAGAAGAAAAAGAAGAAGAAAAGGAGGAGGAGGAGGAGAAGAAGAAAAGAAGAAAAAGAAGAAGGAGAATAAGAAGAAGAAGAGGAGGAGGAGGAGGAGGGGTGCGTCGGCGCCAACGTAACCGGGTCGAGGATCGCCGACACGACACCCCCGACACCCCGACCCCCGACACGACACCCCGACCCCCGACACGACACCCCGACACGGCACCCCGGACCCCGACACGAAACACTCGACACCCCGACCCCGACACGACACCCCCGACACCCTGACCTCGACACGACACCCCCAACAGCCCGACCCCGACACGACACCCAACACCCTGACACGGCACCCCCGATGCCACTAACCCCCAACCTCCGACGCCACCGATCCTCAACCCCTGACGCCACCGACCCCAACCCCCGACATGACACCCCGACCCCGACACGGCACCCCCGACACCTCAACCCCGACAAGGCACCCCCGACACCCCGACCCTGACAAGGCACCCCCGACATGACACCCTCGACACGGCACCCCCGACACCCCTACCCCGACATGACACCCCCGACACCCCGACCCCGACACGACACCCCGACACCCCGACCCCGACACGACACCCCCGATACCCCGACCCCGACACGACACCCCCGATACCCCGACCCCGACACGACACCCCCGACACGACACGGGTCATATATTTGTGAATTATGAGTTAGGTCATATATTTTCGATTTTTTATACAGAACATCATATTTATGTTGATCAGGTGGATTTAAATGTGTAGTTGTTTCGTCGTTGTGAGGGTCTGGTGTTCGACGACCTCCCCGTGCGTTCAATGAGCTCTGCCCCTGCATTCGTGGGTGAGCACAAATGACATCTCCTCCTGCCCCCTTCATTTACCTACTAGCGTCTAGGTTGCATCGACGTAATGAAACTGACAAACTCTATTAACTGATGAATATGGTTTGCTGAAGTATGTGTATGTTAGATTACATAATTTTTTTTATGATGAATGTTTATGTTAGATTAGTATGTTTATGATGAATGTTTATGTTAGATTAGTATGTTTATGATGAATGTTTATGTTAGATTAGTATGTTAATGATGAAAAAAATTGGGTTTTATGAAAATTAGTGATTAAACGATAAGAAAACGTTCTCATAGGAATTTGTCGACGATGCCCGACCAGCATCCTCGTCGTCGAGTAGTCCGCGAGAGCTTGCTTGATAGGTGCCATGTCCGGGACTGGGCTCCGTCGGGCTGGCACTGGGAGGTGCTACCTTCCCGGGCTCGGAGGTTGGTGAGGAATCCAGGTCTCGCCGTCGACCCGGACCTTCTATGGTGGCGGTCACACGGGCCACTTTCAGTGCGGAGGGAGCTGGCACCCGCGGAGGTGGTACGTCACCATGTCAGGGAGGAGGACGAGCACGTCCGTCGCTACATGGCGGCGTTGGATGCCCGGTTCAACAATACCTGGCAGATCCTTTAGGGATCTCACTTGAGTTATGATCCCGTGATGGTTCCTTATCTTTGGGTGTCCACCGCCAGCTACTCAGAGCCCGCTAGTGAACCGAGTTCACCGTCCTCCACTTTGGATTCTAGGATATTCGATCTGTATTAGTGATCTTATGTGATAATATTTGAGATTTATTAGTTAATATTTGATGATGCATTAACTGGATTATTCGGGATGATGTATTAGTGATATTATATTCGAGTTCATTATAAATATTAGTGCATTTGTGATATTTTATCGGTATAATGCGTGTGTGACTTTCGGTCTGTCGTTGCTCCTTGTGTGACTTTCATGTGTGTTCTTGATGAAGGAATCCCGACTATTGTCATGGGGGGCACCTCATCTTTCTTCTCTTCTTTGCGATATACTTGTCGGTATATTGCGCAAGAAGAGAAGAGGTGGGGCGTCCATCACCGGCAGTCGAACTATTACTGTGAGAGAGTGCCCAACAACATATATACACCACCATATCAGTGTGAGAGAGAGCGCACGAACACACCACGAGATATGAGAGTTACTTAAGGAAAGCCTCTGCGGACCGAAAGTCACACACGCATTAGGATCCAAAGAGTGTCGTAATTCCGATATTTTTTCTATGTCATTGCTCGATATATGAAACGGGTTGACTTTAGGTCTGTTTCGGCTCATTGTGTGTCTTTCAGTGAGGGAGAGTGTCCACCATATATATATATATATATATATATATATATATATATATGACAGAGAGAGGAAGAATCCCGATTGTTATTGTGAGGGTCGCTTCTCCTTTGTTCCCATGTGCTAGACATTTTGGTGTAATGCACTCGCGGACGAATGGAGGATCCACCATCACCGATGGTCGCAATATCAGAGGGAGTGCCCACCATATACATGAGATGAGAGTTTAGGAAGGAAAGACTCGACAGACGCAAAGTCAACCCGTTGCATATTGAGTAATAGTGATCTGTGTGTTCATCAGTTTTCTCGTAGTTTCCTTCGATCGATTTTAAATGTTTCAACTATGAACATAGGAAATGTCTGACGACGAAAGTGAATTCGGTATGTGCGAATATTGCGAAGACGAGTGCGGCCTATGTGACAAGACTTTCCTAGTTTATGGTAGGCGCTTCAGCATCATGCTGGATGAGACCTTCGAAGTGGATAAAGTAAGTCGGAATGACAAGTCTTTTTTCGTAATTAAGCATGACTTCTGTCTCTTTTGCTTCAACTTATAATTAATTTTAATTTTTTACTGTTCTACTAGCGTATCCCCTGCCATGCAAGAATTGCTGTCTTCGATAAGATTGGTTTCAATACTAAAAAAGATATGGAGGTAAAGATAGTTCACTTGAGGACCGAGCATGGTTTTACTTTTGCGGTAAAATTGTACCATGTAGACACCTATTGCTATTTTTAATGCAAAAATTGGCAAGCACTATGCAAGGCTTATGCATTTGAGCCTAGTATGCTTATCACCTTTGATATTCGTCCGGAAGATGAAATTGAAGGTAATATCGACATCTGGGTCGATGTGCAGACGCCTCCAGTTCTACCATTATGTGAGTTTCTCAACCATATTTAGTAAGTAATTTATATTGTTTATTTAAAAATAGTTGACAACTTATTTGCATTGATAGCTTATTTTCATTCTTCAAAAAATGTACGGAAGATGGTAGACAGAACCTATTACTACAGTGATGAAGCAGAATTAACTTATAAGGAGAAAGATCATCTTACCGCATTTCTTAGTCATCTTGAGAATTACAATAGCTATTATCAAACTCCTGCACATTATGGTCAATACGTGCCGCTAGTGCACATGGTGAACTACGGTAACATCCATGGAGATTGCATGGTAAGATTTTAATTCTACTATTACGACAGCCGTGCATCTTTTGCATAAATGCTTGTAAAGCTAAACTACATTGCTAACTACAAAGTTATTACTATGTTTTTCAACAGAAAATCCTGGAGGATTGTGTGCCTCATCTGATGTTTCTGAGAGGTCGCGTTGTTGTTATGAGCTTAGGGCCACCATGGCCAGGTCAGCCTACGCATCACTCCTGTCCATATCGGATTTCTAAAACTGATGGACTCATGACAATCAAAGATTGAAAAAATGTATGCTCAATCATAGAGAGCTACTTGGAAGCAACATTGTGCGTAGGCCAAGAATGGGAGACAGGATGATCTCCGTTCTCCATAATGGAGAGTCAGGGTATATCTTGTTTTATGATATTGTACCTAAGAGAGGGTAGAGTAGGTCCTACGAGATAGGAGTATGTAGGTCCTAGGTACAATGTGTTATATGTGCTAGAATGTGTTAGAGTTGACCATGATGATGATGAGGAGGAGTTATGATGATGAGGAGGAGGAGGAGTTATTGTTGGTATGCTTGTTGAAAACTTGTATTGTTGATATGTTGGATATATATGTGATATTCTGTCAAATTGAATGATTTTAAGAAAAAACAGAAAAACAGGGGCTATATAGCCACTTTGCCGTCTGCTGGCAGACGGCAAAGGTCTTTGCCGTCAGCTAGCAGACAGCAAAGCTACCATGTGGCAGCTACCTGTGCAACCTGGGGCTGGCCTAGGTGGGTTCTTTGCCATCCACTGGCAGATGGCAAAGAACTAAGGTCTTTGTCGTTAGCCAGCGGACGGCAAAGCATGTCGTTAAGTCCTTAATGGAGCTAAGGTGTCACGTGTGCCGTCCAGCCCTTTGCCGACGGCAAAGATTCAAAGGTCTTTGCCGTCCGCCAACAGACGGCAAAGCGCCCTTTACCGTGGCTTATTCAGCAGGACGGTTGGCCGTCTGCTGGCGGACGGCAAAGACTTTGCCATCCGGGATGCATACCTTTTCCGTCCAGGATGGCTGACGGCAAAGTGCCTGATTCATGTAGTGTTACAATAAAAGACCATACATATTTAGGAGCAATTTTTATTGCCTTTTGCACCGATGACAACTTACTTGAATGATCTTACTCAATTCATAGGTAGGTATAGTGGACTCTCATGGAAAAACTGCTTTAAGGGTGTTTGGATGCACAAGTAGTATTTCTACTTGGTGCGGAAGTTTTGGCTAGTATGAGGTGGAAGCAAGCACCACATGTTGGAGGATCCATAACAATTTAACTTCTATAGAAATATACCGAACATAACTCATTAAGTTGTCTTCCTTGTCCAATTTTAACTGATTTGCTCGAGTTTGAAAATAATTAATGAGCTCACAATCATAGAAGATGTCCAAGATAGTATATTTATATGTGTAATCTCTCTTCCTTCAATATTCTTTCATGAATTGTTCAAGTGCCCAATGCGGTGTTTGCTAACTTTCAATAAATTTTACGGCCTATACTTGTTATGTGTGAAGTCATTACTCCCCATGGAGAAGTATATTAAGCATATTTAATTTCAGATTTATGATATTCAATTTATTCAACCATTTACTCATAGGATATAAGTGAAGCATGAGAGTGAATGACAAAGTACTCCAAAAAGATACGAGTGAAGATCAATGCATAGTCAATTAGTTAAATAACTATGTGAAGATTCCCTCATCTAATAATTTCATATCTTAAGTATTTTATTAAATAGCAAGCAAAAGAAAAATATTACGCATCATGTGAACGAATAAAAATTTAGGCTCAACATAGGCTAATTAATAATTGTTGATGAAGAGAGGTGGGATGCGTAGCATCCCCAAGCTTAGATGCTTGATACTTCTTGAAATATTTACTTGGGGTGCCTTGGTCATCCCCAAGCTTGAGCTTTTGTATCTCTTTCAATCCTCTCATATCATGGTTTCACCTATTCTCAAAAACTTCATCCACACAAAACTTGAAAAAACTCGTGAGATAGGTTAGTACACATAATAATAAATCAACCCTTTATGTACTGCCAAGACAAGTTGCACAATATTTTTCAAACATTAAGTACTATATAATATCATTTGCACAATTTATATCTACCAATATAGGCTATGGAAACTATAGGATAAGTAGATAACAAAACTATGACATCAATCTATCCAAACAGAACAGTCTGTAGCAATCTATTAAACTAGTGTACTTCTGTAACTCAAACAATTACGAAATTTTAGTAAATACTAAAAAAATTATATGAAAATACTTTGTACAAATGTCAAAAACTTTCCACATTCCAGTAAAATATTAAAATTCAAATACTACAGCAAAAGTTTCTATTTTCACACAGTACATATCAAACATGCAATTCAAGCATCCTAAAGGCAATCCTTGGAACTTTTTATTGAAAAACAAGATTATAAATAACACCTAATAGAAAATAACAAAATATAATGACACTCCAAGCAAACCACATATTATGTGATGAACAAAAATATAGCTCTAAGTAAGATATACCGATAATGTTGAAGACGAAAGAAGGATGTCTTCCGGGGCATCCCCAAGCTTCGGCGCTTGAGTATTCCTTGTATATTACCTTGAGGGATGACTTGGGCATACACAATATTAGGTTCTTGTCACCCCTTGTTGTCCTCATATCGGTGCCTCACCCAAAACTTGAAAACTTCAATCACACAAAACTTAACCGAACTTCATGAGAAGGGTCAGTCTAATAAATAAAGATCATTCACTTAGGTATTGTAAAGACAAGATTAATAATTGTTATCACATCATACCTACTTTATTCTATCATTACCATAATTTATATCACTGAATATAAGCTATTGGAACACTAAAACAAGCAAACTATGCATGCAAAACAGAATCTGTCAAAAACAGAATAGACTGTGAAGATCTGTAGTATAACCATACTTCCCCATCTCTAAAAATTCTTAAAACTTAGGAAAACATGAATAATTTGTATATAAATACTTTGTAAAAATTAATATCATTATCATGATCCAGTAAAAAAATTAAATTCCTGTACTGGAGTCAAAAGTTTCTGTTTTGGTTCAGCATCAATTCTACTCATCTTGTGAGTCATCCCAAAGGCTTTACTTGGCACTTTATTGAAATATAAGACACAAAACATGATTAGTACCATAGCTTAATCATGTTAACACACAAAAATAGAAAGGACAAGTGTTGGGTTGTCTCCCAACAAGCGCTTTTCTTTAATGCCTTTTAGCTAGGCATCATGATTTCAATGATGCTCATATAAGAATAGTATTTGAAACATGTAAGAGAGCATCATGAATCTCATGATAAGAATATTTAAGTCTTACCCACTTCCTATACATAGGGATTTTTTGAGAAAACAATTTATGGGAACAAGGATCATCTAGCATAGGAAGGCAAAACAAGCATAACTTCAAAACTTTGAACACATAGAGAGGAAACTTGATATTATTGCAATTCCTACAAGCATATGTTCACCCCTCATAATAATTTTCAGTTGCATCATGAAGGAATTCCACAATATAACTATCACATAAATAATTATGTTCATGATCCACGAGCATAGAAATTTTTTCACTCTCCACATAAGCAATTTTCTTTTCATTCATAATAGTGGGAGCAAACTCAACAAAATAACTATCACGAGATACTTGATTGACATAACCACGTTGAATATTAAAATCATGATGAAAAGTTTCATGGTTACTATCACTCTTTATAGCATACATGTCATCATCATAATCATCATAGATAGTAGGCATGTCATTATCATAACAAATTTGCTCAACAAAACTTGGGGGACTAAAAATATTATCTTTATCAAACATAGCATCCCCAAGCTTGTGGGTTTGCATATTATTAGCATCATGGATATTCACAGAATTCATGCTACCAATATTGAAATCATGTTCATCATTCAAGGAATTCTCATTAAGTATTTTCATAAATTCTTCCTCTACCAATTGAGCACAATTTTCCAAACCATCATTTTCACGAAAGACATTATAAAGATGAACTATATGAGGCAACCTCAATTCCATTTTTTGTAGTTTTGTTTTATAAAACCAAACTAGTGAATAAACAAGAAACTAAAAGATTCAATTGCAAGATATAAAGATATACCTTCAAGGACTCACCTCCCCAGCAACGGCGCCAGAAAAGAGCTTGATGTCTAGTACGCAACTTTATTCTTGTAGACTTTGTTGGGCCTCCAAGCGCAAAGTTTTGTATGACAGTAGCAATTTTACCTCAAGTGGATGACCTAAGGTTATCAATTCTTGGGAGGTGTACGATGAAGATGGTCTCTCTCAAACAACCCTGCAATCAAATACAAAAAATATCTTGTGTTCCCAACACGCCCAATACAATGGCAAATTGTATAGGTGCACTAGTTCGGCGAAGAGATGGTGATACAAGTGCAATATGGATGGTAGATATAAGTTTTTGTAATCTGAAAATATAAAAACAGCAAGGCAGAAATTAACAAAAGTGAGAAAAAAATGGTATTGCAATACTTAAAAACAAGGCCTAGGGTTCATAATTCCACTATTGCAAGTTCTCTTAACAATACTAACATAGTTGAATCATATGTAAATCCCTCACGTGCGACAAAGAGTTCACTCCAAAGTCACAAATAGCGGAGAACGAACGAAGAAATTATTGTAGGGTACAAAACCACCTCAAAGTAATCTTTTCCGATCAATCGTATGAGCTATCCGTATAATTATCACGAACAACCCTAGAGTTCATACTAAAATAACACCTTAAGATACATATCAACTAAAACCCTAGTGTCACCTAGATACTCCAATGTCACCACGAGTACCCATAGGCTTGATTATACGATATGCATCACACAATTTTAGATTCATCAGGTTCAATCCAACACAAAGAACTTCAAAGAGTACCCCAAAGTTTCTACCGGAGAGTCAAGATAAAAACGTGTGCCAACCCCTATGCATAGATTCCCAAGGTCACAGAACCCTCAAGTTGGTCACCAAAACATGCATCAAGTAGATCAGTAGAACATCCCATTGTGACCATGGATATCCCATCGCAAGACATACATCAAATGTTCTACAATCCTTTAAGGACTCAATCGAATAAGAAAACTTCAATGGGAAAACTCAATTCATCACAAGAAGATAGAGAGGGGAAAACTCCATATGATTCATCTATATTAATAAAGCTCGCGGTACATCAAGATCATGTCATCTCAAGAACACGATAGAGAGAGATCAAACACATAGCTACTATTACAAACCCCCATCCCCGAGGGTGAACTACTCCCTCCTCATCATGGATACCGCTGGGATGATGAAGATGGCCTCCAGTGATGGTTTCCCCCTCTAGCAGTGTGCCGGAACGGGCTCCCAATTGGTTTTTCGTGGCTACAGAGGCTTGTGGCGACGGAAATCCCCATATAGGTTTCTTTCTGGGGGTTATGAGATTTATAGGAGTACTTGGCGTTGGAATCAAGTCAAGGGGACTCCCGAGGGACCCACAAGCCCGGGGGCGCACCCTAGAGAGGTGCCCCTTAGGCTTGTGGCTGCCTCGAGACTCCTCTCTGGTATCTTTTTGCTCCCGTATTTTTTATATTTTCTGAAAATATTCTCCGTAAATTTTCAGCTCATTCCGAGAACTTTTATTTCTGCACAAAAAACGACACCATGGTAGTTCTGCTGAAAATAGCGTCAACCCGGGTTAGTTCTAATAAATCATATCGAATTATTGTAAACATGGCATGAATACTTCATAAATTATATATACGTGGCAGACATATCACTTGGTCGTCTGTGAGAATAATAAGAGTGAATATCATAGCACAACACAATCAAGCAAAGTAAATGATCATCTCATAAGCATCATAAAGATAGGAAATAGTAGCAACACACATCAAGTGTATGATCAAACACCGACAAAGTTAACACATCCAAACCAAAAGATATCAAATGTTTCAAAAAGCGATAAAAAGCAATGCTCTCTCTCTCTAAGCACTAATGATCTATAAAATTCTCCCCCTTTGGCCACAAGTTACCAAAAAGTTCAAAGTTATAGAGCTAAATGCTCTTCTGGGGCTGATCCCCTCCGGTAGCTGAAGTAGGAGTCAAGAGAATGGCATCAACAAAGACTTTTGCAGACGTCATGGATAGAGTTGGTGTAGCAACTGGAGGAACTGGTGGAGCTGATAGAGCTGAAGTGGTTGTAGCTGATGCTGATGAAGAGGGCCTCATCTCTGGAGTTGTCACTGTGGGAGTCCAGGCCTGAGCCTTGAACTGAGTACCTGTCCTCACTACTAGGGAAAAGCCTATCAGTAGTGTGGGTTTTAGGTGTATCAGTGGTGCGGGTGCCTACGCTACTCCTACGGCACTACAGCTAACGTTTAGCAGTAGCGCTAGTTACCCAGCGCTATAGCTAAAGTTTAGCAGTAGCGCCCCTTAACCAGCGCTACTGCTAACATAGTTATCAGTAGCGCGCTTCTTTAACCCGCACCACTGTTAAATGCACATATTCCTTTTTTATATTTGTGTTCTATTTATACACGATTACACATATTAATATACAATATCAATAATTATTGTGCCAGCAATTACATTTAGATTAAAGTGCATGGATGCAAGTGATCATGTTGAATTGGAAAAAAATATCATGTTGCCAATCGCTAAATTCAGCCTACCTAACTTTCTGTCCTAATTTGAAACCTAGCTAAATTTTTGTCCTAATTTGTAAACCTAGTTAATTTCGTACTAATTAACTAGGTTCATACTACCTAATCTGTCCTAGGGTTCATACTAATTCATACTACATACCTAATATGTCCTAATCTGTCCTAGAGAGACAGTGGGAGAGAAGGAGGGGCAGAGGACTTACAAGGGGCTAGGGGATACATCGGCGGTGAGGTGGAGCTCAGGGGAGATACCGGTGGCAAGGTGGAGCTCAGGGGAGATACCGGTGGCAAGGTGGAGCTCGGGGGAGACGGAGGGCGTGCGGGCGGTGATGGACAGGGTGCGGGCGACGACGGACGGGTGAGGGTGGAGGAGCAGGTGGCGATGGAGGGCGCGCGGGTGGAGACGGATGGAGACGGCGGCGGTGGAGGAGAGGGATCAAATGGAGGGATGGGGATATGGAGGAAAGAAGTGGAGGAGGAGCCCGCATGGGCCGGGGTTATGTCAAGATAACAGTAGCGCGTTTTTGGAAACAACACTACTACTACCTGAGGTATCTATAGTGCGTTTCAGGAACTAGCGGTACTGCTAAACCTAGCATGGCGGCAATAGTGGGGAAATATCAGTAGTAGCACTTTTTGTAATGCCACGTTACTGCTAAGTACTTAGCAGTAACGCCTTTTCTGGACGCGCTCTACGGCTATTTAGCAGTAGTGTGTGTTTTTATCCAGCGCTACGCTAAGGTTCTATGCATAAGGTTTTCCCTAGTAGTGCCTGAGAGGTGCACTATCCTCATTCTCATCTATAGTTTGAGGGTTGGGCACATCATCAACTTCCTTCTTGAGCTCATCACTGTCACTGTGAGTCAATCCACCTTGTTGTTGAGAATATGAAATTTGTTGTCAACAATCCTCGCAAGGCTATCCTTGTTCTTCAGAATGTTAGTGATGTCCTTCTGCATGTTGAGCACTCAGCTAAGGAGAAGATCCATCTGCTCACTCCGAGTCTTGGGCATCTGAGCACTAGTGTCTTTGGCTACCTCTGCATGTGCCTATGCTGCAGCTGATGTGGGATGATCTGGGTTCATCACCACAACATTGTCTTCTAGCTCCAGAAAGAAAGGAAAATGTGGTCGATCAAGTGCAAATATGTACTTATCCAACTGGGAGTTGATAAGCATCTAGATATAAGGTGCATAACCACATGATCGCTTCTGGTCTGCAGCAATCATCTTCACTGTCTCCACTATCAAGTCTATCACTCTGAATCTGGTATGTTGGTCAAGATGGAGCAGCATGTTGATGGAGTAGCCTTTGACCATTTTCTCATATCCAGACTTAGGCAACAAGGTGTGCCTCAAGATGGTGTTGATCATGCGTAGACCATCCTGGAGGAAGTAAATGGATCCTAGCTTGTGAGATTTCAGATTTGCAACAGGGATCTCCTTGTACATGTTCTTCATGGCATTGTGGCTTGCCTTGGGCTCAGACTACACATCAAGGTCACCTTGTTCCACCTCTGGGAATCCTAAGATGGCAGCCCACTCGTCAACTGTGGATTCATACCTGGTGCCTTCAGTCATCCAGACAATTCTACCATCTCCGTAGAAATGAGCAGTGGAGTAGAATTGCATGATCATTTCATCATTCCAAGCAGTGAACTCCTTGCCAACAAACTTATCAAGACCAATGCAATTGAAGTTGTCTTGCACACTTGGGAAGTATTCTTCATTGTCGTTGATGTACTTCCAGTCCACATACCTCATGTCACTCACAGCAGGGCTCTTGTCAAGCAGAATTGTTTCATAGAAGTCTTGTTATTCCTTTGTGTAGAACATGTAGTCCACATCAGTCTTCCTCCTCAAAGAATATGGATCAATGGCTCTCCAATCTCTCAGTCCTTGGTCCTTCCTCTTCTCCATGTCCTCAGCAAGCAAGTGGCTGGCATTGTGCTCTGGAAGGTGTGGCCTTAGCTTCATCAAAATAGACATAGCATCCTCCTCAGCATCTCTGGAGGTAGATCCCTTGTTCTTCTTAGAAGCTGGAATCTCTCTGGATAACCTCTTGGGTTTAGGAGCAGAGGGCTTCTTGGTTGCAGCTGGCTTGCTCTGAGGAGTAGCTTGGCTTGGCATAGCATCTGAAAGCAGCTTCTTCTTCTTCTTGGGAGGAGCCTTGGCATCTGGCTCTTCTTCCTCCTCCTCGGCAGCACCCTTTGATGGGTCCTCATACATAGAGGTAGGTCTTCCTGTAACATGTATGATCCTCTTTTTACTCTTATTCTCTCTAGCCTTCTTCGGCATGGATTTCTTTGGGGGCTCAATAGTCATGGTTCCTCTAGAGATCTCTGGTTCTCTCATAGATTTTGAGGTGGCATACTCCTTTCTGACTACCTTGTTGGAAGATGTAGCCTCGGTTGTAGGCTTCCTGGCAGTCTTCTCAGCCTTGTCCTGCTTAGCCTTGGCAGGAATCTCATCAGGCACAAAATCAGAGTCTTCTTCCTCTGAGTTGAGATTCCTCCTAGTCCTGGTTGGTGCCTTGGGCAGGAATGGAGAGCTGGGAACATCATCAAAAGAAGATGAGATCCTATCTGGACTAGTGCCTGGATCTGTGTCTATACTAAGCTCTTTGAAGACATTCTGACTATCTCCTCGCACTTACATCTCTCACCCTGTGAATAGAATATACAGGAGTAGATAGGTTGAGTCATCACAAAATTTCAAAAAAAATTCTCAAAGATTGAACTAAGAATTCTTAAGATTTGCGTTCTGCAAAATGAATATCGGTACAACCGAGGCAAAATTTTCAGACCCACCGAGGCATACAACTTGCTTCACAGAAACTTGGCACCCATTTCGGTGACACTAAAAATGTGCACTCGGTTTCACCAAGGCTATTCTCAGTTGACCTAAAAATGGAATCGGTGCTATCAATTCTTTTGCTTCGGTTTCACCGAGATTCATGTTGCGGACGGAAAACCCTAAAAAAAAATCTTTCGTTCGCTATTCTAATGGAGGTTCTTGTGGATAGATCAATCTCAAAACATGTCTTATCGATGGAAAATTCCTAATGAGCATGAGTTGGAGGGAGGAGCGCATGAGGGGTCGAAACTATACCCTAGTTCGGTGATGATTTCGCTATGGCGGCGACGATGGTGAAGATTTCGTTGACGGCGGGGACTTCCAACGGCGGAGGCGCTCGGGAAGATGAAGGCGATGACTAGGGTCCTTGTTCGGTAGCTAGGGTTTTGGAGGTGATGACGTTTGAACAATTAATTTCAAAATTCGGGTCCGCCTTTTTATATACCTGTGGCTGTCGGTGACACTGGTTCTAACTTATCCCACCGAATTCCTCAACTGTTAGCTGACAAGGAGACTTGGTGAAGCCGAGAAGCAGGAATCGGTGTTATCGAGTTTGAAAACTAGATCAACCCTAGGCATTCGGTGAGACCAAGAATTTTGAGTTGGTTCCACCAAGATGCACTTGGGAGGTTTTAATGGTCAGTCCTTTGTCGATACGGAACTCCGAGTGCTCCTCACACAGAGATATCGAAAAGTACTTGTTCAAATTTTGTGATGCAGCAAGAATGGAATATGAGACGAGAAAGCATAGATAGCTAGAGATGGGTCCTAGGCATTCTTGTCCATCCAATTGGAAAAACAAAATTAAATTCCAAATAGCAATAATTGGATGTCCTCAAATGGATAAAGAAATGTAGACCAACATGCTCGCACAATAAGATGTCAAATGAAATCAAGGAAAACATGCACATATATACTAGCATCTATCAAGAATTTTGGTGATGACATAGTCATCTATATATGAGTATATTGACTTAGGAGCCAAGTAAGAATACTTGACAATAGGTCATACTAATCGTTTAAGGACAAGTGGGGTTACCACTTTTACATAAAGCTTGTTAATGTTGTCACATACTATGAGATGCTTTGACTCAAGTATTATAGTAAATCTCCCCCTTGATGTGACATCCCCCCTTGAGAGGGATAAACTAACCTTGGGTTTTGTCGATGAAGACTTCATGTAGGTGAAGTAGTGGTGGATGCTCAAGGTTGATGAAGATCACCAAGAGTTGGGAGCATCCTTGTTGTTTCTTACTCTTGTCACCTACATGGGTTAGTCCCAACACACAAGAGACAAACACAAGGATATCTATGGACAAAAAGTGCAAAGCATACTTGATGATGTCCATGGATTTGTTGATTACCTTGTCCCTTGCTTACCTTTGAGGGAATGTGTGACTCCTTGAACTATTGCATGGTGATGATGTTGATTGCAACTAGTTCTTGCCAATAATGAATGTGAGTGAATTTCATTGGCGGAGTCACGCCTCAAGAACTTCTCTAGTTCTTCTTCCTAGGGACCCACATCGAGTTAATGGGGATCCTTGGTGTTGAAGTGGCACTTGTACAAGTTGAGCTTGAAGTAGCCTTAGGTACCCACTTCACGAAAGCTTGGGATTCATCTTCATATGAGTCATTGTTCTCTTGAGGCTTGTCCTTGCCCTTGAGCTTGTGGTCTTGTGGTGGAAGGTCATCTAGAGCTTTTGTTCCCTTGGGAAGAGTATGTTCATACTTATCCCTTTGAGGAACAAACTTGGGCTTGGGGTATTGACCTTCTTCCCACTCGACTCCATTAGCGGTAAGTAGCCAATGCCATGGTTCTTCGGGTATCCTCTGTGCTTGCGTATGATTTCCTCAAATTTCTTACACCCGGCAAGACTCTTGTAGATACATGTAGGATCAAAATTAGGTCTAGAGGGGAGGGGATTAGACTACTTAACCAAATAAAAATCTACTTTTTCCCAGTTTTAAGTGTGGGCAGATTTTAGCATTCATAGCAAGTTAAGCACACCCTACACATGCATGTCTACGAGTATAGCAGCGGAAATTAATGACAAGCATGAATACTAAAGGAAGGGTATGAAGATCAAACGCAATTTGGAGACACGAAGATTTTTCCCGTGGTTCTGATAGGTGATGCTATTGTACATCCACGTTTATGGAGTCTTCAACCCACGGAGGGTAACTGATATGTCTCCATCGTATCCACTTTTCCAAACTCTTTTGCCCTTGTTTTGGACTCTAATTTGCATGATTTGAATGGAACTAACCCGGACTGACGTTGTTTCACGATACGGAGCCGCCGCCACCTCCTGTTCTTCCTCGGGAGACCAGATCTGGAGTTCGTTTGGGGCTCCGAAGAGGGGAAATCGACGCCATCGTCATCACCAACCATCCTTCATCACCAATTCCATGGTACTCTCCGCCGTTCGCGAGTAATCCCATCATAGGCTTGCTAGACGGTGATGGGTTGGATGAGATTTATCATGTAATCGAGTTAGTTTTGTTAGGGTTTGATCCCTAGTATCCACTATGTTCTAAGATTTATGTTGCTATGACTTTGCTATGCTTAATGCTTGTCACTAGGGCCCGAGTGCCATGATTTGTGATCTGAACCTATTATGTTTTCATGAATGCATATGTGTTCTTGATCTGATCTTGTAAGTTGTAGACACCTATGACGAGTTATGATCCGCATCCCCTAGGGTCACAATAACTGGGATTCTTTTCGGTGATTATCATAGTTTGAGGAGTTCATGTATTCACTAAGTGCTAATGCTTTGGTCCGGTTATCCATTAAAAGGAGGCCTTAATATCCCTTAGTTTCCATTAGGACCCCGCTACCACGGGAGGGTAGGACAAAAGATGTCATGCAAGTTCTTTTCCATAAGCACGTATGACTATATATGCAAGACGTGCCTACATTACATTGATGAATTGGAGCTAGTTCTGTGTCACCCTATGTTATAATTGTTGCATGATGAATGCTATACAACATAATTATCCATCACCGATCCATTGCCTACAAGCTTTCCACATATTGAGCTTTGCTAACTTACTTCTCCGTTGCTACTGTTACAATCACTACAAAACCGCTACTGTTACTTTTGCTAGCGTTACCGTTACTTCCATACTACTTTGCTGCTTAATACTTTGCTACAGATATTAAGTCTTACAGGTGTGGTTGAATTGACAACTCAGCTGCGAATACTCGAGAATATTCTTTGGCTCCCTTTGTGTCGAATCAATAAATTTGGGTTGAATACTCTACCCTTGAAAACTGTTGCGATCCCCTATACTTGTGGGTTATCAAGACCTTTTTCTAGTATCGTTGCTAGGGAGCATAGCTCTATTCTCTGAGTCACTTGGGATTTATATTAGTTGATCCCCATGAAGAAACTGAAAGATCTGAAAACCAAGATCTATCCCTCTACTACGAGGGGAGGTAAGGAAATGCCATCTAGCTCTGGACCTCATTCACCTTCTGTTACGAGTAAGTTTGCGACACCACCACCTGTTGGTAATTCGGATATGTCGCAAGTAATTGATGATGCCACTTATGCTATACATGATGCTTATGATGATACTTTGCTTGATAATACTGTGGGACTGGGTGAATTTCTTGATGAACAAATTGCTAGAGTCAATGCTGAAAATTATGATACTTTTGAAACTGATGAAATTATTGAAACCCAACACTTTGAGACACCTGCTAGACCTAGCTCTCCTAGATATGAATTGTCTGATATTCCTGAAGGTTATGTCATGGAAGGAGAGGTAGCTAGGGACTTTCTTGCTTGTAATGATAGAGATGATCTTAACAAATTACTATGCAAGAGGAAAGAAGAATCTTTGAATGCTAGAATGAAATATGATCCTAAGTTTGCTACTTCACCAATCTTTGTTACTGATAAGGATTATGAATTCTCTGTTGATCCTGAGTTAATTACTTTGGTTGAATCTGATCCTTTCCATGGTTATGAATCTGAAACTGTTGTGGCGCATCTTACTAAACCGAATGATATAGCCACCCTATTTACTCACGAGGAAAAAATTTGTTACTATTATATCCTTAAGTTGTTTCCTTTCTCGTTAAAGGGTTATGCTAAGATATGGTTTAATTCTCTTGCTCCTGGTTGTGTGCATAGCCCCCAGGATATGATTTATCACTTTTGTGAAAAATATTTTCCTGCCCATAAGTAACAAGCTGCCTTGCAGGAAATATTTAACTTTGTGCAAATTGAAGAAGAGAGTCTCCCACAAGCTTGGGGGAGGATTCTCCAGCTAATTAATGCCTTGCCTGATCATCCTCTCAAGAAAAACGAAATACTTGATATCTTTTATAATGGACTAATCGATGCTTCTAGGGACCACCTAGATAGTTGTGCTCATTGTGTTTTCAGGGAACAAACTGTTGAACAAGCTGAAACAATATTGAATAATATATTGAGCAATCATAATGATTGGACTATTCTCGAACCACCTCTGAAGCCAACTCCGAAGAAAAGAGGCATTCTATTTCTCAATCCCGAAGATATGCAAGAGGCAAAGAAATCTATGAAAGAGAAAGGTATTAAAGTAGAAGATGTTAAGAATCTACCACCTATTGAAGAAATACATGGTCTTGATTACCCGACATAGGTAGTGGAGGTAACTTCTCTTCATAGATTTGATGAAAGTGATATTCCTTATAATAAGTCTGCTAGCCAATGCTTGGATGAATTTGATAATTTTGTTGTTAAGCAAGAAAATTTCAATGCTTATGTTAGTAGACAATTGAAACATAATGCTTTCATGCTTGACCGCTTAGGTGATTATATGAGTAGAACTATCAATTATCATAAACTGATTAGTAAACATGCTTCCATGGTAACTACTCAAGTAGAACAAGTACTTAAAGCTCAGAATGATTTGCTTAATGAGATGAATAGTAAGAACAATGATCATTTTGTTAATGTTGTGACTAGAGGTGAACAATGACTTAGGAACCTTTGTATCTTGAGGTCCACCCTAAGAGAATTGAACACGATTCTCAAAGGGGTAATATTGATGTACCTAGTCGCTCCAGTAATAAGAGGAACAAGGGTGATGATAGAACTTTGCATGCTGCTAGTGAACTTGTTATAGATACACCTAAAAACCCAAATGATATTTTTGTTTTCGATGCCGAGACACAATCTGGTGATGAACATGAGCCTAGTGATAATATTAATGATGATGTTCATGTTGATACTCAACCTAGTAATGATAATGATGTGGAGATTGAACCTGCTGTTGATCTTGGTAACCCACTTCCTTAGAATAAAAGATATGACAAAAGGGACTTTATTGCTAGGAAACATGGTAAAGAAACAGAACCATGGGTTCAGAAACCCATGCCCTTTCCTCCTAAACCATCCAAGAAAAAGGATGATGAGGATTTTGATTGCTTTCTTGAAATGCTTAGACCTGTCTTTTTGCGTATGCGCTTGACCGATATTCTGAAAATGTCTCCTTATGCTAAGTATATAAAAGATATTGTGACTAATAAAAGAAAGATACATGAAGTTGAGATTTCCACCATGCTTGCTAATTATACTATTAAGGGTGGATTAACAAAGAAATTAGGAGATCCAGGAATATCAACTATACCATTCTCTATTAAGGGGGATTATGTTAAAACTGCTTTATGTGATTTGGGAGCTGGCGTTAGTGTTGTGCCTTTCTCCTTATATCATAGACTTGATTTGAATAAGTTGACACCTACTGAAACCTCTTTGCAAATGGCTGGTAAATCAACTGCTCTACCTATCGATATTTGTGAGGATGTACCTGTCGTAGTTGCAAATGCTAATATCTTAATGGACTTTGTTCTTCTCGACATTCCCGAGGACGACAGTATGTCGATCATCCTTGGTAGACCCTTTTTGAATCTTGTAGGGGCTATTATTGATTTCAACAAGGGCAATGTCACTTTTCATATTAATGGTAATGAGCATACGGTACACTTTCTGAAGAAACAACCTCAAGTTCATAGTATCAACTCCATTGAAAAAATTCAAATGATTGTTATTGGAGACTTTGAATTCCCTCTTCTTACTATCAAGAAGAAATATGATATACTTATTGTTGGGGACATGCATATCCCCATTGAGGTAACTTAGTGTTATTCAAAAAATTCTTTGGTTTCATGTTATTCGAAAGAAGTTTGTTAATAAGACTTGATCAACCTTATTGATGGATTCCTTTTGATGATCATGAGATGGATGAATTTAGGAAGCACAACTCCCTGTACCTAACTTTTACTTTCTGTTAGTTAGAATAAATTATGTAAGAATGCTATTATTTTTTGTTTTCTGAGTTTCCCGTGCAATAAAAAAGTGACCTGAAATGGAATATGATTTTTTTGGAATATTTAAGAATTTCTAGCACTGAGCACACTGCAGGGGGCTGCACCAGTGGGCCACAAGCCCACAAGGCGCGTCCACCCACTGGCCGCGCCTAGAAGGCTTGGGGGTCCCATGTGGCCCCCCTTCACTTATTCCATCACCCATCCACTTCATCTTCCTCCATAAAAAATCCCACCATTGCTCAAACCCGTGTTCTAACTCATTTTGCTGCCATTTTCGATCTCCTTGTTAAAATCTTCATTCGGAAACTGTTTTGGGAGATTGTTCTTCGGTATGTGACTCCTCCAATGGTCCAATTAGTTTTTGTTCTAGTGCTTTATATAATGCAAATTTTTGCTGTTGTGGTGACCTTGTTCTTGAGATTGCATGTCAAATCTGTATGGTCCCAAGTAGTTTTGATGCATGATATAGCCTCTAGGCACTTGAGGGAGTAGTTGCTATGAGTTTTGTTCAGCTTTATTTTGAGTCACTAAAAATTTCAGAATATTTCAGAAAAAGAAAAAAATGCTAAGGAAGGTGTTTCAAGGGGGTTCATCGAGCAAGAAGGCCCCGAGACTAGCGATACATGAGCCCGACCTTGAACCACTAAGGGAAGCACAAGTACGACCTTGTGAATGGCCATCAGATCAACTCATGAGTGATGCCAGTTTCAAGGAAGAATGTTACGCGTACACAAGAAATGTCGGCCTTGAGGAATTCACGTCGAACAAATGCAAGCAATACTATCAACTCACGAATTCTTTCATGCGGAGGTTTGAATTTTTGCTCAAACGTAATAAACCTTCCATTCTATTTGACCTTTATGACAAATCATATACTTTGGACATAGAGGATTTTAATCATGCTTGCAAAACTCCACAATGGGGCAGCTATAGTGATCCGCACAAACCTGAATATAATGATTTTCTTGCTAGCATTACCATCGGAGAAACTAGAAATATTACACAGGCTACCATGGGGAGCATTTAGTTTCCTGCCATACATTATTTTGCTCTATTCATAGGTAGATGTATTAATGGTAAAACTGAGCATAGCCACATTTGTGCAACCGATCTTAGTATTCTTAAGAGTACAGTAATGGGCGAAAGGCGATATAACTTAGGGGCCATTATTGCTAGAAGGTTGCATAACAATGCTAAGGATGGAGATTTCTTTGGTGGGATTTACGCCACTCGATTAGCTAATTATCTTGGGGTACCCATACGCGGAAATGGTATTGAGTTACCACCTGCTTTTCTTGATTATGAGGCTTTGGTACGTTTTCAGTTTCTCGAAAGGAACGGATAATCTCTCCACTGCCGACTAATTTTTGATAGACAGCATGTTGTCCATGTTACCCTTCCCGCTCCTGCCTTCTTTAACTTTCAGGAAAAACAGAGATACCTATAACCAGAGAGGAGGCAAATGAGTACGATATGAGCGAGGAATCATCCCGCCTTCATGCTGCAGTCGTTTAGGCGGTAGCCGCTGTGGCGCAGTACAACCCCAACTATGACTTAGGATATTATCAAGGCCAGCCATGGCCATAGACCCACTTAGGCCAAAAGCCTAAGCTTGGGGGAGTACGTATTTCTCATCGACTTTACATTCATGTTCACACACTCATCTAAATAGTCGGTGTTCATACTCTTTCATTGTACCATCCATGGTAGATTATTTTCTTGTTTCGCTTTCTTCTTGTGTGTTTATTTAAATTTCAGAAAAAGACAAAAAAAATAGTTCTAGATTTATTTTCTAGTTGCTTAGTTGTAGCATTAAAAAGAAAACCCAAAAAGATTTCTCGTTCTTCTTTTACTTGTTTGGAGCTTTCCCGAGTAAATAGTTTTCTCATTCTTGTTTTGATGTTTCCTTATTTGGGCCGTAAGGAGAAGACCACAATGAAAATGTCGAGTGGCTCGCATATGCATTATTGTTTACCTGTTAGATAGTCTATGTTACCTTGTATTCTCCTGTGAGTTGTTGTTTGTAGATTCCAGCTTAGTCTAATGCACGTGCACTCTCATTATTTTCCACACCGTTCGGTCGTGTAAGTGAAAGGCAATAATGACGATATTTGATGAAAAGGTTGAGATGGAGAAAAGCTGGTATGAACTCGACCTATCTTGCTTTTGTAAATATAATTAGCTCATCGTTCTGAATTCAGTTCATCATGGGTGAAACATATTTCCAATGAAAATTAGAGATTATAGTTACTAATACCATGCTTAATTAGCTAAGAGTGGATAATGGTTTGTTTTGGGTGCCAACATGCATATTAAAATGGTTGTGATGTAGTATGATTGGATGGTATCCTCCTCTGAACGATTCAAGTGGCTCGACTTGGCACATGTTCACGCATGTAGTTGAAACAAAATCAACATAGCCTCTACGATATTTATTTTCATAGTGATTTATATCCTACTCATGCTTGCATTCAATGTTGGTTAATATCAAAGCATGTTGATGACTGTGTCGCTCTCTAATTGGTCGCTCCCCAGCCTTTTGCTAGCCTTCACTTGTACTAAGCGGGAATACTGCTTGTGCATCCAATCCCTCAACCCCAAAGTTGTTTCATATGAGTCCACCATACCTACCTATATGCGGTATTCACCTGCCGTTCCAAGTAAATTTTCATGTGCCAACCTCTAAACCTTCAAATAAACATTCTGTTTTGTATGCCCAAATCGCTCATGTGGCGACTAGGGTTGTCAGTATCTTCCATGCTAGGTGGGTTATTCTCACGATATGTGTTGATTCACTATCATTAACGAGAAAGTGGCTGGTAATAGGGATGCCCAGTTCCATGCTCGAAATAAAAGCAAAATCTAATTAAACAAAACTCCCCCAGAACTGTGTTTGTATGGACGGTACCCGTGGATTCGGCTTGCCGTGGAGTGTGATTGATTGGTGGAGGGGAGTAACAAACTTTATCATTCTATTTGGGAACCGCCTATAATGTATCTAGCATGGAAGATGTTGAAAACCTTTTGGTCATTATGTGAGCAATGAAAGCATATCACTCAAAAATCATTACTTATCTCTATTTTAAAAACTCGAGCTCTGGCACCTCTGCAAATCAATGCTTCCCTCTGCGAAGGGCCTTTCCATTTACTTTATTGTTGAGGCATCATCTTCTTATAAAAGGCACCAGTTAGAGAGCACCACCGTCATTTGTATGCTTTGCTTATTGAGTATGAGCATGACGGGATCTCTTTAACTTTTCCTTTATCACTTTTAATTTATAAACTGAATTGCTTGAGGACAAGAAATGGGTTAGGCTTGGGGGAGTTGATACGTCTCCATCGTATCCACTTTTCCAAACTCTTTTGCCCTTGTTTTGGACTCTAATTTGCATGATTTGAATGGAACTAACCCGGGCTGACGCTGTTTTCAGCAGAATTGCTTTGGTGCTATTTTTGTCTAGAAATAAAAGATTTTGGATCGTCCTGAAAATATACGAAGAATATTTTTGGATTTAATAAAAAATACTGGCGCAAGAATCAACCAGAGCGGGGCCACCTGCAGGCCACAAGCCTGCTAGGCGCGACACCCCCTGGCCACGCCTAGCAGGCTTGTGTGGCCCTCGTGGCTCCTCCGACCTCATCTCCAGCTCGATATAACCCTATTCGTGGAGAAAAAAATCAGAGAGAAGAGATCATCAAGTTTCACGATACGGAGCCGCCGCCACCTCCTGTTCTTCCTTGGGAGACCAGATCTGGAGTCCGTTTTGGGCTCCGGAGAGGGGAAATCAATGCCATCATCATCACCAACCATCCTTCATCACCAATTCCATGATGCTCTCCATCATTCGTGAGTAATCTATCGGGACCCCGATCCTAAGTCATATGATTCCATACTGTAACAAGTCACATCACTTTGCGGCCTCACGCACGGTACTCCACGGTTGCAGCCTTACCTTGGCCGGGACCGTTTGTGTCTTTTGGCTCACGTATGTGAACATGTCGCCGGCAATCACAAAGACAAAGAACCCGGGCCGACATAACTAGTCATAGAACCCAAGTGGCACATCCGTACGGAAACAGGCATACATAACCCAGCAATGCAGGTGTCGGCCTCAAGCGTGTGTAGACGAGTCATAGCAAGCTACAAGGACTCCATTACGTCGCGAGACACTAATGTCATCACTGCACGTAGACTAGTCGTAGCAGGCTACAGGGACTCCATTACACTACGAGACATTTCCCCGAAGGGACAGACACAATAGCAAAGAAGGATACATGCCGGTCAATCAATGTGTCCGGAGCAGTAGCAAGCTACCATGGCTCGGTGGAAGCACAAAGAGGCAGTTTCCCGTAAAGAGTACTTCTAAAGGCACACGACTAGGTGTCGGATCCCATACATACCGTTGCAT
The DNA here is from genome assembly GCA_022496015.1 of Hordeum marinum. Taxonomy (NCBI): domain Eukaryota; kingdom Viridiplantae; phylum Streptophyta; class Magnoliopsida; order Poales; family Poaceae; genus Hordeum; species Hordeum marinum. The sequence continues at coordinate 299,765,744 of CM039674.1, read as the reverse complement.
GTCACACATACGCACGACATGCCCAATATGCATAGATACAACTATGGCATCAGAATATAACCAGACAACAACATGACTTTTATTTAAGAGGCTCAGACGAGCCTTGCATAATATGTTCTTACAGATAGGGGTCACATGACCCGACACTCAAGTCATACAAACAAGGTCATACAAGCCAGCGGAAACTTAAGTTGTCTGAGTACAGACGGTGAAAATAGAAAAGAGGCACACGGCCTGACTATCTACAGCCCACCACACGGGCAAGATCGTAGCTGGGACACCAGCTATTCGGCATCGTCAACGTCTAGATAGAACCCACCTGATGGCTCCTGGCTCTCTTCTGCAACAATAATTAAGCAAGGATGAGTACAAACGTACTCAGCAAGTCTTTAAAATAGACCTAGTCTATTTATGCTCATGTATCAACAAGGGGGAGTGGTGGAGTTTAAGCAGCAATGCCAGCTTTGACTCAAGGCTAACCTACACTACTCAGTTTTAAACTCTTTGTTACAATTTTAGTTATCGCACACGAGTCCACTATCTCCATCACAATACACTACCATGGATTCACCTCCCCCTTCCGGAAGAGTGCCATCCACGATACTCACACTTGTCTTGATATTTTTAGAAGTATCCATTTGATTATCTATGAACAGCATAAGTTCTCCAAATAGTCCATATCCGAGGACGCGACTATTCGAATAGTTTCATACCCTGCAGGGGTGTACTTCTTCACACACGCTCTCGCCACTTATCGCTGTGTGCCATAAACCATGCACCTCGGCAACCTTCAAGCGGATGCCCAACGAGGGAGTCGGCCACGACCGTCAATCACATAAGACCTCTAGTCCAGGCTATCGCCTATTTGAGACTGAACCCGCACGGAAGTCCGGCCGAAGTTTCCGCTACGGCCCCAAACAATGTGCGCAGGGTTCCCAAGCCCACCATTCGGGCGACCCTTGGTACACCGTGCCACTGCCTACCGCATCGTAACCCACCCCTAGGGTCAGCGCTACGCACGGCCTCCAGCATGCTATAAACACCAGAAACTACTTGCAATACCTGGACCAAGGACTAAGCGACTGATGAGTAGAGTGGGGTCATATTTCAGGGCCTAGCATGTGGTAGTATCTAGTCTTGGATCACAAACACGGAACCCAGTTCCTAAGAACGGTCCCAATGAGACAACCCACTATGTACTCCTACATAGCCTCTCATCGCTACCTTTACCAAATCGTATTCAGTATGAGCTCATCACATCGGACAACACTGTTTCACTCAGTTCATCACCCAGATGAATCAGACCTGACTCAACTCTAAGCATAGCAAGCATAGCAGGCAAAGTAAGCTAAGCACATCATGGCACAAGCATCTACCAGGTATGCTAGGTTGCAAGGTTTAGCTATTTAGTGTGACAAAATTAGGTCATGCATAGGAATAGGATCATCTATCGTGTATGACTGACATGTGACCGTTTGTCCTAATGCAATAAACAAGAGCAGGAGCGAGAGAGTGGGATGTTATCGGAATGATCAATGGGGTTGCTTGCCTTGCTGAGTTGCGGAGGAGTTCTCTCCTTCGTCAGGATACGGAGTAGTATCTTCTGGATTAGGGCCTACCGCAATGCAGATAAGAAACAATCAATACACGCAAGTGCAACAATATGGTGCATGATCATGGCATAGTAATATGCATGGGTGAGATAATGCAACTAGTGATCATGTCAATTTGAAATGGATTTGAATATAGGTTCAAAGTTGTTCTTCTTTCAAATTCCATATATTAACCTAATGGCAAATGTCCATGTTCACCTATTTAGATTTCTCTAACATGCATGAGAATAGCACCATTGGATTCATTGGATTTTTCTGATCAATTTTCATATATAAATTATTTTCATTTGACTTACAGATTATTTTATATGATTTTTCAAAGTTTTAAACATTTCTGGAATTATTTTTAAACTAAAAAATAGATTAATGGCGTCAGCCTGACGTCAACCTGACGTTAGCTGGTCGGCTGACCCGCTCCAGGTCAAACCTGACAAGGTGGGACCTCCCTGTCAGCGTCAGGGGTCTTAATCCCGCGTTGACTGAGGTTTGACCCACCTCTGGGGTCCCACTGTCAGCGACTGGGGCCGAACTAATTAGGGGGATTAGCCCCCTAATGAATGCCATGTTGGCGCCCACCAGAGTGAGGCCGGCGACGACCATCCGCACGGCGGCGACTCGCCAGAACCGCGTCTCCGGCGACCAAACAGACGGCGGAGGGCACTAGACGGCTCGCACTGCTCGCGCGCATCGAACCCGATACCTCCCAGGGGCTGGGGTGGTCGGAATTGACACTGGCGACGAGCACGGTGGCTGCCGGAACACGGGCGAGCACGGGCTCGTCGAGCCGGAGCTCAAACGGGGCAGTTGGGGCCTCCGGAAGCTACCAAGAAGCCTTCTGAGCACGACCGCGTGCTCAGATGCAAGCTTGGGTCACCACAACGGCGACCACGACCTCGCCGGCGGCGGGAAGCTTTCGGGTTCGGAGTAATCCGGCGCTACAGAGCTCTATCGAAGGGGGAAAGGAGGGGAGAAGGAGCAGGAGCTCACAGCAGTCGCAGGGGCATCGAAAGCGGGCTCAGGGACGGTCTGCAACGGCGGCGAGCTTTGATTCCCTTTCCGGCGACCCGAGGAGGAAGACGATGGCGCGTCGTCGACAGGGGCTTTCGGCGATGCGTAGCTTGGCTAGGAGGAAGAGGAGGTCTGGGCGGAGCTTCTGGCAGGCTCAGATGGGTTCGGGGGTGGCTAGAACGTCGGCACGACGGAGAAGCGCAGGTTGGCCATGGCGGCAGCAGAGAGGGGAATGCGCGCGAGAGAGAGAGCGCTCGCGGGAGAGAGAGGAGAGAAGGGGCACGGCGGCGAGGAGCTTCGCGCTGGCGCACTCCCAGCCCTCCAGCAAGGAACCAGGGAGGGCGGAGGTGGCCGGCGCGCGGCGACCACACGCCCGGCGTCCTCCTGGCCAGAGGTGGGAGATGACCGGTTCGCCCCTGTGGGCTGGGCCGGCTTCTCTCCCCTGGCACAGGTAGGCTTTTTCTCTTCTTTTTTTTGTTTCTGTTTTCTATTTTCTGACTTTTCTTTATTATTTGCAGGTCCAATTGACTTTTCAAAATATCCCAACCATTTACTATAATAAAGTTTGAATATTTCAAACTTGTAATAAAAGTTTTAGATTATTATGAAAACAATAATCATGATGATGATTTAGTTATCAATTTCAGGGACTTAAATCATTATTTTTAAATTGCTTCTGATGCTCAAATATTTTAAATGTTCCCTGTTATAACTTTGTTCAAATTTATCAGACATAGGGAACATTTTTGATGGGCATTTTGGATTTGTTGAAATTTCACTAAACTTGAATTTCTTTATTTCATTAAGTGCTTGGGGTTTCTTTTCTTTCTCCCCATTTCACATTAATGCAATGATGATGATGATGATGCAAACACAAATGCTATCCTACGACAATGTAACATCCCAAAATTTTATTTTGGAATGTTATGAAATATAGCTATGCATCTATCTGCATCATTGTTTGAATGTATGTATTTGTTGAAATGCTTCTTCTGACTTTCTGAAGGCCCTTTCTATTTTTTCCTAAGTTGCTTTTACCTATTTGAAATCTTGGTAAAAAGTTCAAATAAGAGAGAAGGAACATGACACTCCACATCAGGGTCATTTTGGTGATCTATTTGAACAAAAGTAACCAGGAGTTGTTTTGAAAATATTTGCAAAAAGGTTTTAAAAACAAATAGGCAATTTCTAAAAATATTTTTTTTAAAGTGTTCAAATGACAAAATAAAAATGTTCATTAAATGCCATTTATTATTATGTTAATTTTGATATATAATACTCCTATATTTAGAGACGATTTCAACGCTTTAAAGGTTTTTGAAACGCTCTGGAAAAACATTAAACAGAAAACGGTAACGGTTTTAGTATTAAACGGGCCGGCCCATGGCAGTTACTCGCGAAGTTAATACCGACCGGCCGACCGACGCGGAAACCTCGCTCCCATCTCGCTGACACTAGGTCCCACCCTGACCGCCCGAAGACCCGCTCGGTCATCACTCTCCTCTCGCCCGACCACGTCGCCGGCCGTTTTCCCCTCCCCGGATCTCTCTCCTCTCTCCTCCCCCGCACTCCCCAGCGCCCCCTATATAAGCCGGCCACCCTCCGCTCCTCGTTTACCCCCAAAGCCCCCTCCTACCTCGCCGGGACGCTGCCAAACGAGCTCGTCGGAGTCCCTGCAACCACCGAAACCCTTCGGAGCTCCTGCTGTCGCCACACCCCACCCCAGCCCCCACCGTTGCCTCCAATCGACGTCGGACGACCGCCGCTGTCGCCTGGAACTCTTTGCTGCCTCCCTCGACCACCAAAGCTACCTCCGGCGACGTTCTCGACCATCGGCCGCTGTCACCACTCGCCGGAGATCTTCTCTCTCTCCGGTAAGTCATCGGATCTATCCTCACCCCTCGGATCTACAATCCACGGCTAGGATTAGAACCCTTTAAACCCGAATCGTTTTCCTCTTCGGACCGGTAGCCCGCCCGTAAGCTCCCACGCGCACACGCCCTCAACCAATAGGAAAGCGCCACGTAGCCCCCTGGCCGTTGCATATCTAGTTTTCTTTTCTGTTTTTGTTTTAGTTAACAGAGTGAGTTCAAATTTTGTTTTGCTTATATCTTTTAATCCGTTTAATGTTTTGAGTTGATTATTTTTGAAATAGCTCAAATTTTTCATGTAGTTTCACCCTATACTTTTAAATTTTAAATTTTAACTCTAAAATTTGAATTGAATCAAATTTTCTTAAAACCTTCAAAACTGAATAACTAGAGTTTGAAAATAGATTTTGACATGAATCTTTTTGCTACTGTTTGGTCTTAGTTAGGACTACCTCTATGTTTAGTTTGAGAATTTTTAGGATGATTTTGATTAGTGTTCTAGCTATAAACAGAATCTACCTAGTATTAAAGTATAGTTTTATTTACTTAGTTTTAGTTAGTTTAACTTAGATTTAGTTTTAATTTGTTTAGTAGGTTCTGTTGATTTAAACATTTAGTGTTTTACTTATTGTTAATAAAATTATAATTTTTTTTAGTTTATTTCTTTGTTAATATAGGAATCAAAATTTCTTTTCAAATAGGGTTATTTGATTAAAACAACTAGTTAATAATAGTTTTGCTTTCAAACAAATAATTTAATTTTGTTTTCTAAAACAAGTTTATTTGTAAAATTCTTTTCTGTTAAGAACATGTTTTGCTAATAAGTAATAAGTTTTGTTTTGCTCTTTTGTTAGTAAAACTATAGTTGTTTCATATAGTGTTTATCAAAACTTTCAAAAACTTTACTAAAAGTTTTCCCAACAAACTTAAATTGATTTTATTCTTTTAGTTAATAAAATATTTTATTGTTTTCTTGCTGTCAACTATTGTTTTGGTTAATACCAATAGTTTCATTACGTTAGTAGTGTTTTATCAATCATCTTTTAGAAAACTAAACTTTGTGTGTTTTTCTTACTTGTGATTTGTGCATTGTTTTGTCTTGATTGTTTACTAGTTCTTGGTTGATGGTTGTGAATTACAATATTTTGTTGTATGCTTATTTGAGTGCTTGTTTGTTTCGTTAGATTATCCGGAGTGCGAAGCTTGTTACTTAGAGTCACTCACGTACGAAGATCATCAATCAGGCAAGTCACTTTGACCATGTTTACCCATGTTTTATATGCATTAGTTCTACCATCTTCCCCAATTGCATGCAAGATAGGTTAGTTGGAAACTTGGTTACTTTGTAGTAGTATCATGTGGTAGGTACCCCCTCAACTCTTTGACACATTGGCCCCGGGAAAACGTTGTTTTACTTTTTGCTATGCTATTAGTAGACGGGGTAGGTTGTGTGATTCATGAGAGTTGAGAGAGTTAATAATTTCAAGACCTACATAAATGATCAAGATTTCAAGACTCCGAGTTTTCAACATACCTCTGGGTGGATGATGGTTGAACGGCACCCTGGAGAAACCAGTGGAATTGCCTAGGTGATGCTGGAGATGGCCAGTATTCACGCGGAAAGATCCACCCAGGCACAAAGAGATGGATGGGTGCTTCAAGACCCAAGGCTTACCTGCACAGCCACAAGTCATTATGGGCTCTGGCTTGGTTGGATATCGTGGTGACCCTGGACAGGCGGTGCTACGAGATGTAGAAGAACGGTAGGAAAGGATGGGCACCGTCAGAGTCGCAGGGAAACCCTTTGGAAGACCATGTTTTGGTCATCCGTTTCTCGAACACCCTGAAGTGCGAGAAATTAAACGGAGGCGACCAAATCTTGTGGGGAACGTGTGCAAAAACTCTGCAGAGTACTCAAACCTAATCGATTAGCCGTGTCCACGGTCATGGACGACTTGAGCCAAAGGAACTGAAACATTCGGAACTCTCAACACAAGTAATATGATGATGTGGGTATTTAACAAATTGGGTATGAGAATTGGTTGGTGGAACCATCTCATTAATCAACCAACTTAGTAATATTTTTGCTTAGCCCTCTCTTGATGTAGGAAAAATTGGCTTTACGCAAAAACTTACCACCCCACCTGCCATATAAGCATGTAGATTAGATGATTATCTTTTCACCCCTCTCTTGTGACTTTGCCGGCATATTCCATATGCTGACCTACACGGCTGCAACATATCATGTTGCAGATTACTTTTTCGACCAGGAGTGAGGACACGTTCTATGCTCAGTGAGATGCCCTTGGAGTCAGATGGACTCATCTACCTTCGACGCTTCCGCAAGATTTAGATATTCTCATGAGTTGGCTTTCAGCCACTTTATTGTAATTTTTATTGTAATAAAGGACTCGATATGAGATTTCGATTAATATAATGATGTGTGATTTCCCTTTGATATATACATTGATGTACCGTGTGTGTACCAGCATGATCTTGGGATGGTACGGAAACACCGGAGATTCGACCTTTCAGGTCGGGTCGCTACAGAAATGGTATCAGAGCACACGCTGATCGTAGGACGTAACCTCTAGGATTGGAAAGCCTTAGGATTGTATCTCTTTGTCTTTAAAATTCTTATACTCTCATCTACTCATTTCTGATTTCTCTCCGATTATTTCAAAATTTATAGATGGACACCTTCATCCCAGTGTTGATCACGGAGTTTTGTCAGCCTGACGCAACGATGCCTTTTGGTAAGGAGCTGATGAGGATCGTCAAGGACGTGAGGATTGCTTTGCCGAGCATCACCGGGACTCCTATCATGTCATTTCCACAAGATGGACGCTACAGGATAGAGGTGCACATCCGAGGGAAGACCTTTGGGAATCGGAAGAAACCCATCGACTTCAAGTTCGTGGCACCCAGCTGGATACTTGGAAGAGACATGGCCATTCATCGTGCCCTTGGACGTATTTAGGAGGAATACAGAGGTGGAACCATTTCACCAGGACTCAGCATGGTTTGCCGCAGAGATGCCCATGGCAACATCATCACCAACCCCACTGGAGACTCCACCATGTCATATATCCAGACCCTGGAGACGCACATCAGGACTCTGGAGCTTCGAGTTCGTGCTGATACGAAGACAATCAAGAATCTGATGAACCGCGAGATTGACCACGAAGCTGACTTACGGGAAGCCGAGTACGAGCATGAGTATGAGGTGAAGGATTTCTTAGAGAGGATCGACAAGCTGAACACTCGCATCGCCACTCTGGAGGAACAGATGGACATGGGAGAAAATCTTCATCCTGAGGGAGACTTGGCTCCTTTCATCAACGACGATGATGACTATGAGGAGAGCACCACTGGAGGAGACTCGGTCACCATGTACTTCTGAGGAAAACTTTAGTTATGCCCTCCATGTATCTTTTATTTTCAACGTTAAGAGCGTAGGTCGATGTGTAGTTTGATTCAGACTTGTATTCCCGATGTTTGACATTGATTGAATAAATGAATGAGTGTTTGGTGTGATATGTTTGTTGCATTGCATATGGGTAGTGAATTTCTCCTTTTAGGCCCTTGTTCTATTCTAATTCTCACCCCTCTGAAAACAGCAAGATGCCTCCACGACGTGAGTCCGACTTCACCTTCCCGCCGGAACTCACGCAACTCCTTCAGCAGCAGAATACACTGATGCAGCTATTGATCCAGAATCAGACCAACAACCAAAACAACAACAACAACCAACATCCACCCCAGACTGACAATCTCACCCGTTTTCTGAGGTTGAATCCTCCAACTTTCTCCAGCAGCACTGAGCCCATTGTGGCAGATGACTGGCTCTGTAAGATGGAGAGAGAACTCGTCACCGTTGGATGTACTGACGCTGAGAAGGTGTGTTTTGCCGCACATCAACTAGATGGACCAGCAGCTTCATGGTGGGAGAACTACACCACCACATATCCTATTGCCGATGTAACTTGGGAGCAGTTCCAGCAAGCTTTCCGCACCGCACATGTCTCAGCTGGAGCCATGAGTCTGAAGAAGCGCGAGTTTTGCAACTTGCGCCAGGGAAATCGCTCTGTGGCCCAGTACGTGGATGACTTCAGCACATTGGCACGTTATGCACCAGGAGACGTGGCCGATGATGCGGCCAAGCAAGAAAAGTTTTTGGAAGGACTCAATGACGAGTTGAGCATATAGCTGGTAGTGGCTACTTTCAACAACTACCAAGAGCTGGTGGATAAGGCACTCATTTTGGAAGGTAAACAGCAGCAGGTTGAGAATCGCAAGCGGAAGTAGGGGAAGTTTAACTCTGGAGCTCATCATAAGCCCCGCTACTCCCCGTACTCAGGGAATACTGGATCAGGGACCGGTAAGTTTCGAAGGCACACTCATGTTGTGCACAACCATGGAGGAAATGGGAATGCTCGTCCCAACCATGGCAATTTCAAGACTAACAATGGGAATGGGAACAACAACCAGCACCGTCACGTTCCTACTCATAAGGATCTGAGCCACATCACCTGTTTCAAGTGCCAGAAGACAGGGCACTATGCTACTGAGTGTCCCTAGAGCAAGCAGGGAAATGGAAACGGCAACTCCGCAGCCAAGAAGCCAAACCCTTTTCCTCGTGCCCAGGTGAACCACCTTGACGTGGAAGAAGTTTATGATCAACCCGAGACTGTGGTTGGTAAGTTTTTATTGCATTCACGTCCAGTTACAGTACTTTTTGATTCCGGTGCAACTCATTCATTCATATCAAGGGTAGTTGTGGATAAGTATGGTTTGCCCACCAAAACCCTTAGACAGCCCATTAAGGTCAGTTCCCCAGGAGGTATGATGATGGCAGGAATAGGATGCCATGCCTTGAAACTCAATATAGGAAACCATGTTTTTTCCACCGACCTCATCGTCTTAGAATCCCAGGGATTGGATGTAATCCTAGGCATGGATTGGATGACCAAGTATGAAGGAAATCTTGATTGTCCCAGCAAGTCTGTTTCACTCACCACCCCGGAGAACAAGAGGATTAAGTATGTATCCCGATGCACCCAGATGAGTGCACGGTTAAATTCCCTCACAGGAGTTGTTCAGGAGGAAGTACCTGTGGTAAAAGACTTTCTGGATGTATTTTTGGAAGAATTACCAGGCATGCCACCAGATAGGGAGATTGAGTTCCTAATAGAGCTACAGCCAGGGACAGCCCCAATTTCCAAGAGACCCTATCGGATGCCCGCAAATGATCTGTTGGAAATCAAGAAGCAAATTAAGGAGTTATTGGACAAAGGTTATATACGCCCAAGTTCTTCACCTTGGGGAGCCCCAGTTCTTTTGGTGGAGAAGAAGGATAAAACCTTGAGAATGGTAGTCGATTATCGTGCCTTGAACGAGGTGACTATCAAGAACAAGTACCCTCTGCCGATGATTAATGACTTGTTTGATCAGCTAGTAGGCGCCAAAGTATTCTCTAAGATCAATCTTCGATCAGGGTATCACCAACTAAAGATTCGTGAACAGGATATACCCAAAACAGCTTTCACCACAAGGTATGGCTTGTATGAGTATACTGTCATGTCCTTTGGTTTGACTAATGCTCCTGCCTACTTCATGAATTTGATGAACAAAGTGTTTATGGAATATTTGGACAAGTTTGTCGTGGTGTTCATCGATGATATTTTGATATTCTCCAAGAACAAGGAAGAACACAAGGAACATCTGCGTTTAGTTCTGGAAAAGCTAAGAGAGCATCAGTTATATGCCAAGTTCAGCAAATGTGAATTTTGGCTGACGGAAGTCGGATTCCTTGGACATGTTATTTCCGGAGAAGGAATAGCCGTAGACCCCTCTAAGGTTGAAGCCGTCACCGAGTGGAAGTCACCCACCTCAGTTAAGGAGATCCGCGGTTTCCTCAGACTTGCCGGATATTACCGGAGATTCATTGAGAATTTCTCAAAGATAGCCAAGCCCATGACAGAGTTGTTGAAGAAAGAATCCAAGTATGTTTGGACTGAGGAATGTGAAGCCAGTTTCCAGGAGTTGAAGAAACGTTTGGTCACAGCCCCAGTGTTGATTTTGCCCAATATTCGGAAGGACTTCCAGGTTTATTGTGATGCTTCACGTCAAGGACTTGGAGGAGTACTCATGCAAGATGGAAAGGTTGTAGCTTATGCATCCAGACAACTACGACCTCATGAGTTGAATTATGCCGCCCATGATTTGGAACTAGCAGCCGTTGTGCATGCACTCAAGACCTGGAGACATTTTCTTATCGGAAATAGTTGTGATGTTTACACCGACCATAAAAGCCTGAAATATATCTTCACGCAGAAGGAGTTGAACCTCAGACAGAGGAGATGGTTAGAGTTAATCAAGGACTATGACATGAGATTGCATTACCATCCAGGTAAGGCCAATGTTGTAGCCGATGCCTTGAGTCGGAAAACTTATGTGAACACACTCACAGTGGGAGGATTACCCCAAGAGTTAGCCGATGATCTCAGAGAGCTCAAGCTAGAGATAGTTCCAAGCGGATATGTTGCCACACTGGAAATTCAGTCCACCTTGACTGAAAGAATTCGTGAAGCCTAGAAATTTGACAAGGAGATAGCTGAGATAAAGCAGAGAATGGAAGATGGTAAGGCTAAAGGTTTTCGTGAGGATGAGCAAGGAACTCTGTGGTTTGAGAACCGAATCTATGTGCCTAATGACCCAGAGCTCAGGAAGTTGATACTTCAGGAAGCCCACGATTCACCTTACTCGATACACCCAGGCAATACCAAGATGTATCTGGATTTAAAGGAAAGTTATTGGTGGACAGGTATGAAGAAGGATATTGCGGAACACGTTGCAATATGTGATGTTTGTCAGCGAGTAAAGTCTGAACATCAGAAACCAGCAGGGTTACTCAAACCTTTGCCGATACCCGAGTGGAAATGGGAAAAGCTTGGTATGGACTTCATCACAGGACTACCTAGGACCCGTTCAGGTTATGATTCCATCTGGGTAGTGGTAGATCGCTTGACCAAGGTAGCTCATTTCATTCCAGTGAAGACCACCTATACCAGTGCTAAGCTAGACAAGATATATATGACCAGGATCGTATGTCTGCATGGAGTTCTGAGGAGTATCGTGTTAGATAGAGGAACACAATTTACCTCAAAGTTTTGGCATCAGTTACATGAAACTTTGGGTACAAGGCTAGAGTTCAGTACAGCTTTCCATCCGCAGACAGATGGACAGACTGAGAGAGTCAACCAGATTCTGGAAGACATGTTGAGAGCTTGTGCGCTAGATTATGGATCTAGTTGGGATGACAACTTACCTTATGCAGAATTCTCGTACAACAACAGTTATCAGACCAGTCTGAAGATGGCCCCTTTCGAAGCTTTATATGGAAGGAGGTGCAGAACACCACTGACGTGGGATGGTGTTGGAGACCGACAACTTTTTGGTCCCGATCTTATCTGAGATTCGGAAGAGAAAGTCAAGTTGATTCGTGACAGACTCAAAATAGCTCAATCTCGACAGAAGAGTTATGCTGACAGCAAACGTAAAGAAGTAACGTATGAAGTGGGAGACCGAGCATATCTTCGTGTGTCCCCGCTTCGAGGAATCAAAAGGTTTGGTGTTAAAGGAAAATTAGCACCCAGATTCATAGGCCCCTACAAAATTCTTGAACGTAGAGGCGAAGTTGCATACCAGTTGGAATTGCCGGAAGGATTATCCGGAGTTCATGATGTTTTCCATGTGTCCCAGCTGAAGAAATGTCATGCTGAGATGGCTGATATCCCTTTGAGAGACACGGTGCCCCTAGAGGCCATACAACTTGACAATGATCTGACTTACGAGGAGAAGCCTTTCAGAATCCTTGAGACTAACAACAGAGTTACCCGCAGCAAGATCATCAAGTTCTGTAAGGTTCTGTGGAGTCACCACACTGAAGAAGAAGCGACCTGGGAACGCGAAGAAGATCTTCGTAGAGACCACCCGCACCTATTTTCTAGCCAACCCAAATCTTGAGGGCGAGATTCATCTTAAGGTGGGTAGGTTTGTAACATCCCAAAATTTCATTTTGGAATGTTATGAAATATAGCTATGCATCTATCTGCATCATTGTTTGAATGTATGTATTTGTTGAAATGCTTCTTCTGACTTTCTGAAAGCCCTTTCTATTTTTTTCCTAAGTTGCTTTTACCTATTTGAAATCTTGGTAAAAAGTTCAAATAAGAGAGGAGGAACATGACACTCCACATCAGGGTCATTTTGGTGATCTATTTGAACAAAAGTAACCAGGAGTTGTTTTGAAAATATTTGCAAAAAGGTTTTAAAAACAAATAGGCAATTTCTAAAAATATTTTTTTTAAAGTGTTCAAATGACAGAATAAAAATGTTCATTAAATGGCATTTATTATTCTCTTAATTTTGACATATAATACTCCTATATTTAGAGACGATTTGAATGCTTTAAAGGTTTTTGAAACGCTCTGGAAAAACATTAAACAGAAAACGGTAACGGTTTTAGTATTAAACGGGCCGGCCCACGGCAGTTACTCGCGAAGTTAATACCGACCGGCCGACCGACGCGGAAACCTCGCTCCCCTCTCGCTGACACTGGGTCCCACCCTGACCGCCCGAAGACCCGCTCGGTCATCACTCTCCTCTCGCCCGACCACGTCGCCGGCCGTTTTCCCCTCCCCGGATCTCTCTCCTCTCTCCTCCCCCGCACTCCCCAGCGCCCCTATATAAGCCGGCCACCCTCCGCTCCTCGTTTCCCCCCCCCCAAAGCCCCCTCCTACCTCACCGGGACGCTGCCAAATGAGCTCGCCGGAGTCCCTGCAACCACCGAAACCCTTCGGAGCTCCTGCTGTCGCCACACCCCACCCCAGCCCCCACCGTTGCCTCCAATCGACGCCGGACGACCGCCGCTGTCGCCTGGACCTCTTTGCTGCCTCCCTCGACCACCGAAGCTACCTCCGGCGCCGTTCTCGACCACCGGCCGCCGTCACCACTCACTGGAGATCCTCTCTCTCTCCGGTAAGTCATCGGATCTATCCTCACCCCTCGGATCTACAATCCACGGCTAGGATTAGAACCCTTTAAACCCGAATCATTTTCCTCTTCGGACCGGTCGCCCGCCCGTAAGCTCCCGCGCGCACACGCCCTCAACCAATAGGAAAGCGCCACGTAGCCCCCTGGCCGTTGCATATCTAGTTTTCTTTTCTGTTTTTGTTTTAGTTAACAGAGTGAGTTCAAATTTTGTTTTGCTTATATCTTTTAATCTGTTTAATGTTTTGAGTTGATTATTTTTGCAATAGCTCACATTTTTCATGTAGTTTCACCCTGTATTTTTAAATTTTAAATTTGAACTCTAAAATTTGAATTGAATCAAATTTGCTTAAAACCTTCAAATCTGAATAACTAGCGTTTGAAAATAGATTTTGACATGAATCTTTTTGCTACTGTTTGGCCTTAGTTAGGACTACCTTTATGTTTAGTTTGAGAATTTTTAGGATGATTTTGATTAGTGTTCTAGCTATAAACAGAATCTGCCTAGTATTAAAGTATAGTTTTATTTACTTAGTTTTAGTTAGTTTAACTTAGATTTAGTTTTAATTTGTTTAGTAGGTTCTGTTGATTTAAACATTTAGTGTTTTACTTACTGTTAATAAAAATATAAAATTGTTTAGTTTATTTGTTTGTTAATATAGGAATCACAATTTCTTTTCAAATAGGGTTATTTGATTAAAACAACTAGTTAATAATAGTTTTGCTTTCAAACAAATAATTTAATTTTGTTTTCTAAAACAAGTTTATTTGTAAAATTCTTTTCTGTTAAGAACATGTTTTGCTAATAAGTAATAAGTTTTGTTTTGCTCTTTTGTTAGTAAAACTATAGTTGTTTCATATAGTGTTTATCAAAACTTTCAAAAACTTTACTAAAAGTTTTCCCAACAAACTTAAATTGATTTTCTTCTTTTAGTTAATAAAATATTTTATTGTTTTCTTGCTGTCAACTATTGTTTTGGTTAATACCAATAGTTTCATTATGTTAGTAATGTTTTATCAATCATCTTTTAGAAAACAAAACTTTGTGTGTTTTTCTTACTTGTGATTTGTGCATTGTTTTGTCTTGATTGTTTACTAGTTCTTGGTTGATGGTTGTGAATTACAATATTTTGTTGTATGCTTATTTCAGTGCTTGTTTGTTTCATTAGATTATCCGGAGTGCGAAGCTTGTTACTTAGAGTCACTCACGTACGAAGATCATCAATCAGGCAAGTCACTTTGACCATGTTTACCCATGTTTTATATGCATTAGTTCTACCATCTTCCCCAATTGCATGCAAGATAGGTTAGTTGGAAACTTGGTTACTTTGTAGTAGTATCATATGGTAGGTACTCCCTCAACTCTTTGACACATTGGCCCCGGGAAAATGTTGTTTTACTTTTTGCTATGCTATTAGTAGACGGGGTTGGTTGTGTGATTCATGAGAGTTGAGAGAGTTAATAATTTCAAGACCTACATAAATGATCAAGATTTCAAGACTTCGAGTTTTCAACATACCTCTGGGTGGATGATGGTTGAACGGCACCCTGGAGAAACCAGTGGAATTGCCTAGGTGATGCTGGAGATGGCCAGTATTCACGCGGAAAGATCCACCCAGGCACAAAGAGATGGATGGGTGCTTCAAGACCCAAGGCTTACCTACACAGCCACAAGTCATTATGGGCTCTGGCTTGGTTGGATATCGTGGTAACCCTGGACAGGCGGTGCTACGAGATGTAGAAGAACGGTAGGAAAGGATGGGCACCGTCAGAGTCGCAGGGAAACCCTTTGGAAGACCATGTTTTGGTCATCCGTTTCTCGAACACCCTGAATTGCGAGAAATTAAACGGAGGCGACCAAATCTTGTGGGGAACGTGTGCAAAAACTCTGCAGAGTACTCAAACCTAATCGATTAGCCGTGTCCATGGTCATGGACGACTTGAGCCAAAGGAACTGAAACATTCGGAACTCTCAACACAAGTAATATGATGATGTGGGTACAAATTGGGTATGAGAATTGGTTGGTGGAACCATCTCATTAATCAACAAACTTAGTAATATTTTTGCTTAGCCCTCTCTTGATGTAGGAAAAATTGGCTTTACGCAAAAACTTACCACCCCACCTGCCATATAAGCATGTAGATTAGATGATTATATTTTCACCCCTCTCTTGTGACTTTGCCGGCATATTCCATATGCTGACCTACACGGCTGCAACATATCATGTTGCAGATTACTTTTCCGACCAGGAGTGAGGACACGTTCTATGCTCAGTGAGATGCCCTTGGAGTCAGATGGACTCATCTACCTTCGACGCTTCCGCAAGATTTAGATATTCTCATGAGTTGGCTTTCAGCCACTTTATTGTAACTTTTATTGTAATAAAGGACTCGATATGAGATTTCGATTAATATAATGCTGTGTGATTTCCCTTTGATATATACATTGATGTACCGTGTGTGTACCAATATGATCTTGGGATGGTACGGAAACACCGGAGATTCGACCTTTCAGGTCGGGTCGCTACAGACAACTTGCTAGGGTTGTGACATAATCCCATCGTAGGCTTGCTGGACAGTGATGGGTTGGATGAGATTTATCATGTAATCGAGTTAGTTTTGTTAGGGTTTGATCCCTAGTATCCACTATGTTCTGAGATTGATGTTGCTATGACTTTGCTATGCTTAATGCTTGTCACTAGAGCCCGAGTGCCATGATTTCAGATCTTAACCTATTATGTTTTCATTAATATATATGTGTTCTTGATCCTATCTTGCAAGTTGTAGACATCTATTACGAGTTATGATCCGCATCCCCCAGGGTGACAATAACTAGGATTCTTTCCGGTGATTACCGTAGTTTGAGGAGTTCATGTATTCACTAAGTGCTAATGCTTTGATCCGGTTATCCATTGAAAGGAGGCCTTAATATCCCTTAGTTTCCATTAGGACCCCGCTACCACAGGAGGGTAGTACAAAAGATGTCATGCAAGTTCTTTTCCATAAGCACATATGACTATATATGGAATACATGCCTACATTACATTGATGAATTGGAGCTAGTTCTGTGTCACCCTATGTTATAATTGTTGCGTGATGAATGCTATACAACATAATTATCCATCACCGATCCATTGACTATGAGCTTTCCACATATTGAGCTTTGCTAACTTATTTCTCCGTTGCTACTGTTACAATCACTACAAAACTGCTACTGTTACTTTTGCTACCGTTACCGTACTTCCATACTACTTTGCTACTGAATACTTCGCTGCGGATATTAAGTCTTACAGGTGTGGTTGAATTGACAACTCAGCTACGAATACTCGAGAATATTCTTTGGCTCCCCTTGTGTCGAATCAATAAATTTGGATTGAATACTCTACCCTCAAAAACTGTTGCGACCCCTATACTTGTGGGTTATCAATAACGGTCGCGAGATTCCACAGAGGGTTCCACAAAGAAGCAACCTTGACTATACCATGATGGCCTACGTCCACGAAGGACTAGCCTAACACGGGTAGATCTTCACGAAGTAGGCATCCTCGTTGCCCTTACAAACTTCTTGGTTCACTCCACAACACGAAGTAGGAGGCTCCCAAGCGACACCTAACCAATCTAGGAGGCACCACCCTCCAAAAGGTAATAGGCTCGATAATGTCGATGAACTCCTTGCTCTTGTGCTTCAAGATGATAGACTCCTCAACACTCAATCACTCTCTCACGGATTTGGCTTTGGTGGAAGATATTGATTGGGTGGAAAGCAACTTGGGGAGGCTAAAGATCAAGATTCATATGGTTGGAGTGGAATGGCATGATCTCAACACATGAGTAGGTGGCTCTCACTCAGAAAATCAGTTTGGATGAGTGGGGATCTGTTCTGAGTGCTTCTCTTGCGAGTGAGTGGTGGTGGAGGGGTATATATAGCCATCTCCAAAAATCCGACCATTACACCTTAAGTGGCCAACTCGAAGACACCGATGTGTGAATCTTGGTGGTACCAAGTGACCAAATGGTGACAACTTTTGAATCTCGGTGAGACCGATATATAATACTCGGTGGTACCGATTAGGTGACCAATGGTTAGATTGTGCAAGTCGGTGACGCCGATCCAACAAACTCGGTGGTACCGGTTTTGTGAATTGAGGTAACAGAAAGTTGGCAACCCAAACTTGGTGGCACCAAAGTGAAATCGGTTGCACCGATGTTCTAGGGTTTGATGGGTTTGTCTGAGCTTGGGAATCGGTGGCACCGAGTGGAAATTGTTGGTTGCACAGATTTTGGATATTTGGCTTTGGACAGACTTCTGTGGAAGAGCTTGTAGGTGATTTTGGTGACCATCACTTGTGCACGTGGAGCATCTTATTCACCAACAATACCTTACCCCCTTTTAATAGTATTGGCTTTCCTATGGACTCAAAGTGATTTCTCACAAAGTAAAATGTAGATTCCTCTTTCTTGAAGCTTTGGCAATCCATTTCCTTGCATCTTGGGGGTCCTCCACAATCCTTTTGCCATCCCTATCATTTAACTTTTCCTGAAATATGCTTAGTGAAAACATTAGTTCAATGACATATATATTGTTATTAATTACCAAAACCACCAAGGGAGCAAATGTGCTTTCAATCTCCCCCTTTTTGGTAATTGATGACAACATATAGATCAAAGCTTTGACATATGATATATTCAATGAACGCAATCGTCGCTTTGAGAAGAATGTGATAAGCAAGAGCCCCCCCCCCCAATTTGTGCATTATTTTAAATTTGCGTTTGAATGCAAAAGCACAATCAATTAGGTACATGGGGCACTCTTTCATGTCACATATAACTTGGTGGTATGCGAGAAGAGTAATAATGAACATCATAGTAGAAGACAATCAAGTAAAGGTGATTGACCATCTGATAAGCATCAAAATGATAGGAAATAGTAGCAACACACACCAAGTGTATGATCAAACACACAAGGTTTAACACATCCAAACCAAAAGATCAAATGTTTTTGAAAAAAAGATAAAACCAACGCTCTCTCTCTCTTGAAGCCCTAAAGATCTATACAACTTCTCCCCCTTTGGCAACAAGTTACCAAAAAGTTCAAAGGTATAGAGCTAATCGTTCTTCTGGGGCTGATCTCCTCCGGCAGTTGAAGTTGGAGTCGAGAGAACTGCGTCGGCAAAGACCTCTGCCGATGTCATGGATGGAGTTGGTGTAGCGACTGGAGGAACTAGTGGAGCTGAAGAGGCTATAGCAGGTGCTGATGAAGAAGGCCTCAACTCTGGAGCTGGCACTGTGGCTGATCTGGCCTGGGTAATGAAATGAGTGCCTGGTCTGAGAAGAGAGTCATCCTCATCATCGTTAGAAGTGTTGGGACTGGGCATGCTATCAACTTCATTCTTGAGCTCATTCACGGTCTTGGTCAACCCATCCCTTTTCATTGAGGGTCTTGATCCTATTCTCCATGATCCTCACAAGACTATGTTGATTCTCCAATATGTCCTTGATGTCCTTCTGCATGCCCTGAACGGTAGTGATCAAAAGATCCATTTGCTCGTTACTGGATCTAAGGACTTGAGCACTAGTGGCTCTAGTTGCCTCTACCTCTGCCTGTGCTGCAGCTAATGTGAGATGATCTGGGTCCATCACCACAACGTTGTCCTCAAGATCTGGCTGTAGGGGCAAGTGGGGCATGTCAAGAGCAAAAATGTGCTTCTCCAGCTTGGAGTTGATGAGCATCTGAATGTAGGGTGCATAGCAGCATGAGCGCTTCTGATCAGCAGCAACCCTCTTCACACTCTCCACAATCAGATCCATCACTCTGAATCTTGTATGCTGGTCTATAAGAAGCAGTAAGTTGATGGAGTAACCTCGGATCATCTTCTCATCTCCTGACTTAGGCATCAAAGCATGCCTCAGAATGGTGTTGATAGTGCGAAGACCTGCCTGGAGGTAATAGATCAATCCTATCTTATGAGACTTCAGATGTGCAGCAGGGATTGCATTGTACATGCCCTTCATGGCATTGTGGCTTGCCTTGGACTCAGAGTACACACAGATATCTCCATATTCCACCTCTGGGACTCCTAAGAGAGCAGCCCATTCATCAACAGTGGACTAATATCTTGCTCCTTAAGTCATCCACACAATGCTACCATCTCCATAGAAGTGAGTGGTGGAGTAGAATTGCATGATCATCTCATCGTTCCATGCACTAAACTCTTTGCCAAAAAATTTGTCTGGGCCAATGCAGTGAAAGTTGTCTTGCATACTCGGGAGGTAGTCTTCATTCGCCTTGATGTACTTCCAATCAACGTACCTCATATCACTAACAGCTGGGCTCTTGTCAAGCAATACAGTCTCATAGAAATCTTGTTGCTCCTTGGTATAAAACCTATAGTCCACAGCTGTTTTTCTCCTTTGAGAGTAAGGATCAGCAGCTCTCCACTCTCTCAGACCTGAATATTCTTCTTCTTCATATCCTCCGGAACCAAGTGACTGGCATTGTGTTCTGGAAGGTGTGGTCTAAGCTTCAATAATGCAGACATGGCATCGTCATCTAGATATCTAGAGGTAGATCCCTTGTTCCCCTCAAAAGCTAGAATCTCTCTGGAGAACCTCTTGGGCTTGGGAGTTGAAGGCTTCTTGGGTGCAATCTTGGTGCTCTTGGATGGTGCTTGCTTTGGCATAACATCAGCCAAAGTTTCTTTTGCTTCTTCTTGGGAGGAGCCTTTGTAGCTGGCTCTTCTTCCTCATCTAGCAGTCTCTTTTGGGTCCTCATACATGGAGGTAGCCCTGCCAACAACACGGATAATCCTCTTCCTGGCTTTCTTCTCACCAGCCTTCTTGGGCATAGACTTCCTGGGAGGCTCAATAGTCATGGTGCCTCTAGAGCTCTCAGGTGCTCTCACAGATTCAGAGGGGGCATACTCTTTCCTGATTGTCTTCTTAGAGGGCTTCTTGACAGATTTGTCTTGCTTGGACTTGGGAGGCACTTCATCAGGTATGAAATCCTCCTCATCTTCCTCATCAGAATTGAGCTTTCTTCTTAGCCTAGTAGCAGCTCTCGGCAGATCAGGTGAGCTGGGAATACCAACATCTGAAGAGGATGAGCTATTGCCTGGACTAGTGCTAGAGCTCATGTCAACATTCTGCTCTCTGAGATCATTTTGACTGTCTTCGGCATGTGACATATCTAACCTTGTGAATAGAGTGTAGAAGAGTGGATGGGGAGAGTCATCACAAAATGCAGACATTTACAAAGCATTGAACTAAGATTTCTCAAATTTTGCATTCTGCCAAATGTATGTCAGTACAACCGAAGCAAATATTTCTGACCTATCGAGACAGACAGTCTTCATAACAGAAACTTGGCACCACTTTTGGTGAGACCGAAAATGGGCACTCGGTTTCACCAAGACTGTTCTTAGTCGACCAGTAAAGCGAATCGGTGCTACCGATTCTTTTGCATCGGTTCTACCAAGATTCATGTGGCGGACAACAAAACCTAAAAAATCATTCGTTCGCTAATCTACTAGAGTTTCTCGTGGATGAATCAATCTCAAACTATGGATAATCGATGGAGAAGCCCTAATGCGCAAGAATCGGAGGTTGGAGCGCATGAGGGGGTGAAATCATACCCTAGCTTGGTGATGACTTCGCTATGGTGGCGACGGGGCTGGAGATTCCATCGATGATGTGGACTTCCAATGGCGGAGGCGCTCGGGAAGACAATGGAGATGACCAGGGGCCTCTATTCGGCAGCAAGGGTTTCGGAGGGGGCAACAGTTGAAGAATAGATTTCAAAAGTCGGGTCCGCCTCTATATAAACCCATAGCTGTCGGTGACACCGATTCTAACTTTTCGGTGTCACGGAGTTCCTCAACTGTCTGCTGATAGGGAAACTCGGTCTAACCGAGAAGATGGAATCAATGATACTGAGATAGAAAAACAAGATCAACCCTAGGCATTCGGTGAGACCGGTATTTGGGTTGGTTCCATTAAACTGCACTTGGGAGTTTTTAATGGTCAGTCCTTTGTCGATGCGGGACTCCGAGTGCTCCTCACACAGAGAGATCAAAAAGTACTTGTTCAACTTTTGTGATGAAGCATGAATAGAACTTGAGATGAGAAAGCATAGATAGCTATAGAAGGGTCCTAGGCATTCTTGTCCATCCAATTGGCAAAAGAAAAATCAAAAGTCAAATAGCAACAATTGTATGTCCTCGAATGGGTAAAGAAATGCAAACCAACATGCTCACACAATAAGATGTCAAATGAAATCATGGCAAACATGCACATACATACTAGCATCTATCAAGCATTTTTGGCGATGATGTAGTCATCTATATATTAGTATATTGACTTAGGAGCCAAGTAAGAATACTTGATCATAGGTCATACTCATCGTTTAAGCACGAGTGGGGTTATCACTTTTACATAAAGCATTTAATGTTGTCACATACTATGAGATGCTTTGAATCAAGTCTTAGAGTGAAGCTCCCCCTTAATGTGACATCCCCCCACAGGAGGGATAAACTAACCTTGGGTTTTGTCGATGAAGACTTCATGTAGGTGAAGTAGTGGTGGATGCACAATGTTGATGAAGATCACCATGAGTTGGGAGGATTCTTGTTGTTTCCTTACTCTTCTCACCTACACAGGTTAGTCCCAACACACAAGAGACAAATGCAAGGATATCTATGGACATGGAGTGCAAATCATATATGATGATGTCCATGGATTTGTTGATTACCTTGTCCGGAACGTGTGACTCCTTGAACTATTGCATGATGTTGATGTTGATTGCAACTAGTTCTTGCCAATAATGAATATGAGTGAATTTCATTGGCGGAGTCACCCCTAAAGAACTTCTCTAGTTCTTATTCTTGGGGGCCCCAATCAGGTTGATGGGGATCCTTGGTGTTAAAGTGGCACTTGTAGAAGTTGAGCTTGTAGTATCCTTGGGAACCCAATTCACCAAAGTTCGGGATTCATCGTCATATGAGTCAATGTCCTCTTGAATCTTGTTCTTGCCCTTGAGCTTGGGGTCTTGTGGTGGAAGGTCATCTTGAGATTTTGTTCCGTTAGGGAGAGTATTTTCATACTTCTCCTTTTGAGGAACAAACTTGGGCTTGGGGTATTAACCTTCTTCCCATTCAACTCCATTAGCGTTGAAGTAGCCAATGCCATGGTTCTTCCGGTATCCTCCGTGCTTGCGTACAATTTCCACAAATTGTTTGCACCTGGCAAGACTCTTGTAGATACCTTTCTATATAATCCCTTTCAAAAGTTCATTTTCTTGCTCAAGTGTAACTTGGCTAAGAGAAGTGTTAGTTGGATCAATAGAACTACTAGAAGCAATATCATTGGATTTATCATTTTTATTGCTACTAGTTGAAGAACCTTTTCTTGCCTTTGTTACTAGTTTGCTTAGCCTTAACTTGTGGAATGAATGTAGACAAAATAAGTTGTTTGGATAGATAAGAGGAAGTCTTCTTTCGAAGATAGCCATTGATAGCTTTAAGGAACTCATGTTCTTGCTCTAAATTGAGCTTCTCGAAGCGGAGCTTCTCATGTGTCCTTTCAAGCTCTCTATGATCTTGTAGAGTAGACTCGTGAGCTAACTTAAGAGTGTTTAGTTCTTGAGTTAGTCATTCTATTTCCAAATTATCATCAACACACGACTTATCTTGACTAGAGTGATTACTAACAAGTTCATCTTGACTAACATTACTAGATTTGTGAAATAGAAAGTCATCATCTCCTAGAAAGTCATCCTCGTCCCTATTGAAATCAAGATACTTGGGGTGTGATATCCTGGGGCCTTTAGCCATGAAGAAACTTCAACTCCCTTCATTTGGTGAATCAAATATCACTTGACGAACGCTTCTCTTCATATCTTGAGTTGGAGCTTCGATCTTTGCCTCTATTCTTGTAGAAGTTGTTGAATTTCTTGACCATGAGGCTTATCTCTTCATTGGTGACAAGGTTGTCGCTTGAGATGGGGGAGCATCACTTGTTGCTTTGTAAGCACCGCTAGACTTGTTGTGAAGCTCCTCCTTGTCTTTGAGTGTCATCTCATGAGCAACAATCCTTCCAATGACTTCCGTAGGCTTGAGATCTTTGTAGTTAGGCATCATTTGGATCAATGCGCATACGGTGTCATGTCTATCATCCAAAGCTCAAAGTATCTTCTTGGTGATGAATTTGTCGGTCATTTCTTCGCTTCCTAAGCCGGCAATCTCATTGGTGATGAGAGCTAGCCTAGAGTACATCTTAGTGACTCCTTCATGATCCTTCATCTTGAACTTGCCAAGCTGACTTTGAAGAACTTCCAACTTGGATTCTCTCACGGATTCGGTACCTTCATGCATATCAACCAAAGTATCCCAAATCTCTTTTGCATTCTCAACACGGCTAATTTTGTTGAATTCTTCGGGGCATAGGAAGTTGAAGAGAATGTCACATGCTTGAGCATTGTATTGCAACATCTTCAATTCATCCGCGGTCGCTTCGCAATCCGGTTAACCTTCCATCCGCAAAGAATTCGCCTTGCAATCGAACACGAACAGCAGCCCAAATGGCAGGGTTATGACCACGAATATGCATTTTCATTTTGTGCTTCCAACTAGCAAAATTAGTGCCATCAAAGTACGGACCTCTACGGTGATAATTTCCCTCACTAGACGCCATAATCTTCTAGGTTGTGAAACCAATGCAATGGAGACCAAAGCTGTTATACCACTTGTAGGATCGAAAGTAGGTCTAGAGGCGGGGTGATTAGACTACTTGACCAAATAAACATCTCCTTTGTCCCAATTTTAAGTGTGGGCAGATCTTAGCATTCATAGCAAGTCAAGCACACCCTACACATGCATGTCTACGAGTATAGCAGCGGAAAGTAAAGACAAGCATGAATAGTAAAGGAAGGGTATGAAGATCAAACGCAATTCGGAGACACGAAGGTTTTTCCCGTGGTTCCGATAGGTGGTGCTATCGTACGTCCACGTTTATAGACTCTTCAGCCCATGAAGGGTAACGATCGAGAGAGTCCATGGTAGGTTCCACGAAGAAGCAACCTTGACTATACCATGATGGCCTACGTCCTCGGAGGACTATCGTAACTTGGGTAGATCCGCACGAAGTAGGCGATCTCGTTTCCCTTACCAACTTCTTGGTTCACTCCACAACATGAAGTAGGAGGCTCCCAAGCGACACATAACCAATCTAGGAGGCACCTCCCTCCAAAAGGTAATAGGCTTTATAATGTTGATGAACTCCTTGCTCTTGTGCTTCAAGATGATAGATTCCTCAACACTCAAGCACTCTCTCATAGATTTGGCTTTGGTGGAAGAGATTTATTGGGTGGAAAACAACTTGGGGAGGCTAGAGATCAAGATTCATATGGTTGGAATGGAATGGCATGATCTCAACACATGAGTAGGTGGCTCTCTCTCAGATAATTAGTTGGGATGAGTGGGGATCTGTTCTAAGTGCTTCTCTTGCGAGTGAGTGGTGGTGGAGGGGTATACATAGGCATCTCCAAAAATCTAACCGTTACACCTTAAGTGACCAACTCGGTGACACCGATGTGGGAATCTCGGTGGTACCGAAGTGACCAATCTGTTGGGGAATGTTGCATGGGAAACAAAAAAATTCCTACGCACACGCAAGATCTATCCATGGTGATGAGCATCTACGAGAGGGAGAGTGGATCTACATACCCTTGTAAATCGCTAAGCGGGAAGCGTTAAGAAACGCGGTTGGTGTAGTCGAACGTCTGCGCGATCAAAATCGCCGAGCATCCCACGATCTCATCACGATCCGTCCCGCGATCCAATCTAGATCCGTCCCGTGAACTCATCATGATCCGTCCTGCCATCTCATCACGATCTGTCCCGCGATCTCATCACGATCTGTCTCACGATCTTGATCATGGTCCTTCCGATCTACCGCCGAACGGATGGCACCTCCGCGTTCAGCACACGTACAGCTCGATGACGATCTCCGCCTTCTTGATCCAGCAAGAGGGAGTGAAGAGGTAGACGAGTTCTCCGCAGCGTGACAGCGCTACGACAATGGTGGTGGAGCTATTCCGGTAGGGCTTCGCCTAAGCACTGCAGAAAACCAATCTAGAGGAGAAACTATGCACTAGAGGAACGGGTAGCACGTGGCTGAAAAATCAAGTACAAAAACCCTAAAACCTCTATTATATATAAGAGCAAGATAGGAGGAGGCTTGGCGCAAGGGCAAAGCCCTCTAGGCTTTGGCCGACTTGGGAGGAGAGGAGGAATCCTCCTCCAATCCTAGTAGCACTAGGACTCCTTCCTATTTTGCCTTTTTTGCCTTTTTCCACCTTTTCTCTTTGGGATTTTCTCTCCTAGCCACATGGGCCTTGTGTGGGACTACCACCAGCCCACAAAGGCTGGTATTCACTCTCCCATAGCTCATGTAGCCTCTTGGATCGAAATACCCCTCCCAATGGTCTCTCGGTACACTACCGGCACTCCCGGTACACTATCGATGAGCCCGAAACTTTTCCGGCGACCAAATTAGGACTTCCTATATATCAATCTTTACCTCCAGACTATTCCGGATCTCCTCGCGACGTCCAGGATCTCATCCGGGACTCTGGACAACCTTTGGTCACCACCATACATAACTCTATACTACCGAAACGTCACCGAACCTTAAGTGTGCAGACCCTGCGGGTTCGAGAACTATGTAGACATGACCGAGACACCTCTATGGTCAATAAACAATAGCAGGACCAGGATGTCCATATTGATTCCTACATATTCTACGAAGATCTTTATCGGTCGAACCTCTATGTCAAGGATTCAATTAATCCCGTATGATGTTCCCTTTGTCCTTGGGTATGTTACTTGCCCGAGATTCGCTCGTCGGTATCTCTATACCTAGTTCAACCTCATTACCAGCAAGTCTCTTTACTCGTTCCGTAATACAAGATCTCGTGACTAACACTTAGTCACATTGCTTGCAAGGCTTATTGTGATGTTGTATTACCGAGTGGGCCCTGAGATACCTCTCCGTCACACGGAGTAACAAATCCCAGTCTTGATCCATGCCAACCCAACAGACACCCTCGGAGATACCTGTAGAGCACCTTTATAGTCACCCAGTTACGTTCCGACGTTTGATACACACAAGGCACTCCTCCGATGTCCGTGAGTTGCATGATCTCATGGTCATAGGAACATATACTTGACATGCGGAAAACAGTAGCAAAAACTAACACGATCATATGCTACGTTTGTAGTTTGGGTCTGGTCCATCACACCATTCTCCTAATGATGTGATCCCGTTATCAAATGACATCTCATGTCCATGGCTAGGAAACCTCAATCATCTTTGATCAACGAGCCAGTCTATTAGAGGCATACTAGGGACATTGTTTTGTCTATATATCCACACATGCATCTAAGTCTCCGATCAATACAATTATAGCATGGATAATAAACGATTATCATGAACGAGGAAATATGATAATAACTAATTTATTATTGCCTCTAGGGCATATTTCCAACAGTCTCCCGCTTGCACTAGAGTCAATAATCTAGTTCACATCACCATGTTATTCGCATTGTTATGAATCTAACACCCAATGAGTTCTGGGGCTCGATCATGCTTTGCATGTGAGAGAGGTCTTATAGTCAACGGGTCTGCGATATTCAAATCCGTTTGTACTTTGCAAATCTCTATGTCAAACTGTAAACACTGCTACCACACTCCACTTGGTACTATTCCAAAATGGCTGCTCCACTATACGTATCTAGATTGCTACTACGAGTCATCCGGATTGGTGTTAAAGCTTGCATCGACGTAACTCTTTATGATGAACTCTTTATCACCTCCATAATCGAGAAACATCTCCTTAGTCTTTTAGTTACTAAGGATAATCTTGACCACTGTCCAGTGATCCACTCCTGGATCACTATTGTACCCCCTTGATGGACTCATGGGAAGGCACACACAGGTGCGGTACACAGCATGGCATACTATACAGAGCCTATGGCTAAGGCATAGGGGACGACCTTCGTCCTTTCTCTTTCTTCTACCGTGGTCGAGCTTTGAGTCCCACTCAACTTCACACCTTACAAATCAGGCGAGAACTCTTCCTCTGACTGATCCATTTTGAACTCTTTCAAAATCTTGTCAAGGTATGTACTCATTGAAAGTCTCATCAAACATCTTGATCTATCTATAGATCTGGATGCTCAACAATTAGGTAGCTTTATCCAGGTCTTCCTTTGAAAATCACTTTTCAAACAACCATTTATGCTTTCCATAAATTCTATATTATTTCTGATCAACAATATGTCATCCACATATAATTATCAAAAACTCTATGGTGCTCCCACTCACTTTATTGCAAATACAAGTTTCTCATAAACTTCGTATATACTCAAAAACTTTGATCACCTCATCAAAGTGTATATTCCAACTCTGAGATGCTTGCTTCAGTCCATAGAAGGATCACTGAAGCTTGCTCACCTTTTAGCATCCTTAGGACTGACAAAACCTTCTGGTTGTATCACATACAACCTGTCCTCAAGTAAACCTTTAAGGAAACGATGTTTTGAATCCATCTGCCAGATTTCATAATTGAAAAATGCAGCAACTGCTAACATAATTCCAACATACTTTAGCATTGCTATGAGTGAGAAAGTCTCATCGTAGTCAACTCCTTGAACTTGATGGAAACTTCTTTGTGACAAGTCGAGCTTTATAAATGGTGACATTCACCATCAGCGTCTGTCTTCATTTTAAAGATCCATTTGTACTCAACGACCTGTCGTCCAACGAGCAAGTCCACCAAAGTCTATACTTGGTTTTAATACATGGATCCTTTCTTGGATTTCATGGCCTCTAACCATTTTTCGGAATCCGGGGCCATCATCGCTTCTCCATAGCTCGTAGGTTCATCGTTGTCCAACAACATGACCTCCAAGACAGGGTGTCGTACCACTCAGGAGCAGTACGCATCCTTGTCGACCTACGAGGTTTGATAGTAACTTGATCTGAAGCTTCATGATCATCATCATTAACTTCCTCTTCAACTAATGTAGGCTTCACACAAACATCTTCCTGCGTTGCGCTACTCTGATGTTGAAACAAAGATTCAATAACCTCATCAAGTTCTATCTTCCTCCAACTCAATTCTTTCGAGAGAAACTTTTTCTCGAGAAAGGACCCAGTTTTAGCAACAAACATTTTATGCTTGGATCTGAGATAGAAGGTTCACCCAACTGTTCTTAGGGTATTCTATGAAGATGCATTTGTCCGCTTTGGGTTCGACCTCATTAGGTGAAAACATTTTCCACACAAGCGTTGCAGCCCCAAACATTAAGAAATGACAGCTTAGGTTTCTATCAAACCATAATTCACACGGTGTCATCTCGACGGATTTAGATGGTGCCCTTTTTAAAGTGAATGTAGTTGTCTCTAATGCATAACCCCAAAATTATAGTCAAAACGATAAGAGACATCATAGCACGTACCATATCCAATAGAGCACGACTATGACACTCAGACACACCATCACACTATGGTGTTCCAGGTGGCGTGAGTTGTGAAAAAACTTTCACATTGTCTAAAGCTGTATGCCAAACTTGTAACTCAGATATTCACCTCCACGATCATATCGCAGACATTTTTATCTTCTTCTCATGATGATCTTAAACTTCACTCTGAATTTGTTTGAACCTTTCAAACAATTCAGACTTGTGTTTTATTAAGTAAATATACACTATATCTACTCAAATCATCAGTGAAGGTAAGAAAATAATGATATCCACCACACGCTACAAGACTCATTGGATTGCATACATCGACATGTATCATTTCCAATAAATCACTTGCCCGCTCCATCCATCTGGAAAACGGGGTCCTTTGTCATCTTGCCCAAGAGGCATGGTTCGCATGTCTCAACCGGTTCGAAATTGAATGAGTCCAAAGATCCATAAGCATGGAGTTTCTTCATGCACTTTATACCAATATGACATTTAGCGGCAGTGCCACAAGTATGTGGTACTATCATTATTAACTTTGTATCTTTTGGCATCAATGTTATGAACATGTGTATTACTACGATCAAGATTCAACAAACCATTCTCACTGGGTGCATGACCATTGAAGGTATCTTTCATGTAAACAGAATAACCATTATTCTCTAGCTTAAATGAATAACCGTGTTGCAATAAACACGATCTAATCACGTTCATGCTCAACGCAAAACACCAAATAACATTTATTTAGGTTCGTCACTAATCCCGAAGGTAGAGAGAGCGTGCGATGTAGATCACATCAACCTTGGAAACATTTCCAACACACATCGTCACCTCACCCTTAGCTAGTTCTCCATTTATTTTGTAGCTTTTATTTCGAGTTACTAACATTTAGCAACAGAACCGGTATCCAATACCTAGGTGCTACTAGGAGTACTCGCAAGGTACACATCATTAATACATATATCAAATATACTTCTGCCGATGTTGCCAGCCTTCTTATCTACCAAGTATCTAGGGTTGTTCCGCTTCAGTGACCGCTCTCCTCATAATCGAAGCACTTAGTCTCGGGTTTGGGTTCAACTTTGGGTTGCTTCACTGGAGCAGCAACTGACTTGCTATCCATGAAGTTTCCCTCCTTGCTCTTGCCCTTCTCGAAACTAGTGGTTTGACTAACCATCAACACTTGACGCTCCTTCTTGATTTCTACCTTCGCGGTATCAAACATCGCGAATAGCTCAGGGATCATCATTTCTATCCCTGGCATTTTATAGTTCATCACCAAGTTCTAGTAGCTTAGTGACAGTGACTTGGAGAACTATATCAATCACTATCTTATCTGGAAGATCAACTCCCACTCGATTAAAGCGATTGTAGCACCCAGACAAGCTAAGCAAATGCTCAACAATTGAGCTATTCTCTTTCATCTTGCAGGCAAAGAATCTTGTTGGAGATCTCATATCTCGCGACAAGGGCACGAGCCTGAGATCCTAATTTCAGCTCTTAGAACATCTCCTATGTTCTGTGATGTTCAAAACGTCTTGGAGCCTCAATTCTAAGCCATAATGCATGACGCACTAAACTATCAAGTAGTCATCAAAACGTGCCTGTCAGATGTTCACAACATCTACAGACGACGCTAGAGGGGTTGGCGCATCGAGCGGTGCATCAAGGACATAAGCCTTCTGTGCAGCAATGAGGACAATCCTCAGATCACGGACCCTAGTCCACAATATTGCTACCATCATCTTTCAACTCTATTTCTCTAGGAACATATAAAAATACAATGGAGCTACAGCACGAGCAAGTAATCTACAACATAATTTGCAAAGACACTACTGACTATGTTCATGTTAATGAGTTCAATTAATCATATTACCGAAGAACTCCCACTCAAATTGACATCCCTCCGGTCATTCGAGTGATACATGATCCAAATTCACCAACTCAAGTCCGATCATCACGTGAGTTGAGGTGGTTTCAATGGTGAACATCATCATGTTGATCATATCTACTATATGACTCATGTTCGACCTTTCGGTCTCTTGTGTTCCAAGGCCATGTCTGTACATGCTAGGCTCGTCAAGTTTAACCCGAGTGTTCTGCATGTGCAACACTGGCTTGCACCCGTTGTATGTGAACGTAGAGTCTATCACACCCGATCATCACGTGGTGTCTCGACACGACGAACTTTCGCAACGGTGCACACTCGGGGAGAACATAATTTATCTTGAAATTAAGTGAGGATCACCTTATAATGCTACCGTCGTCCTAAGCAAAACAAGGTGCATAAAAGGATTAACATCACATGTAAATCATAAGTGACATGATATGGCCATGAACTTGTGCTTTTGATCTCCATCTTGAAAGCACTGACATGATCTCCATCGTCACCGGCATGAAACCATGATCTCCATCATCTTGATCTCCATCAACGTGTCGCCATCGTGGTTATCGCGCCCACCATGCTTCTACTATTAATACCATCTAGCGATAAAGTAAAGCATTACATAGCGCTTAATAATTGACACGTAGGTCATACAATAATTAAAGACAACCCTATGGCTCCTGCCGGTTGCCATACTCATCAACATGCACGTCGTGATATTCTATACAACACATGATCATCTCATACATCACATATATCACATCATGTAATTGTCCATATCACATCACAACATACCCTGCAAAAACAAGTTAGACGTCCTCTAATTGTTGTTGCATGTTTTACGTGGCTGCTACGGGTATCTAGCAAGAACAATTCTCACCTATGCATAAACCACAACGGTGATACATTAGTTGCTTTTCAACCTTCTCAAGGACCGCCTTTGTCGAGTCCGATCCAACTAAAGTAGGAGAAAGTGGCACCCGCTAGCCAACTATGCAACAAGTTGCAGTTGAGTGAACGGGTCTCTTGTAAGCGTACGAGTAATGTTGGTCCGGGCCGCTTCATCCCACAATACTGCTGAACCAAAACACGGCCAAGGGAGGAAGCAATCTAAGCATCAACACCCACAAACTCTTTGTGTTCTACTCGAGATCTCATCTACACATAGACCTAGCTCTGATACCACTGTTGGGAAACGTTGCATGGGAAACAAAAAAATTCCTACGCACACGCAAGATCTATCCATGGTGATGAGCATCTACGAGAGGGAGAGTGGATCTACGTACCCTTGTAGATCGCTAAGCGGGAAGCGTTAAGAAACGCGGTTGGTGTAGTCAAACGTCTTCACGATCAAAATCGCCGAGCGTCCCGCGATCTCATCACGATATGTCCCGCGATCCAATCTAGATCCGTCCCACGAACTCACCACGATCCGTCCCGCGATCTCATCACAATCTGTCCCGTGATCTCATCACGATCTATCTCACGATCTTGATCACAGTCCTTCGGATCTAGCGCCGAACGGACGGCACCTCCGCGTTCAGCACACGTATCGCTCGATGACGATCTCCGCCTTCTTGATCCAGCAAGAGGGATCAGAGAGGTAGACGAGTTCTCCGGCAGCGTGACAGCGTTGCGGTAATGGTGGTGGAGCTATTCTGGTAGGGCTTCACCTAAGCACTGCAGAAAACCGATCTAGAGGAGAAACTATGCACTAGAGGAACGGCTAGCACGTGGCTGAAAAATCAAGTGCAAAAACCCTAAAACCTCTAGTATATATAAGAGGAAGAGAGGAGGAGGCTTGGCACAAGGGTAAAGCCCTCTAGGCTTCGGCCGACTTGGGAGGAGAGGAGGAATCCTCCTCCAATCCTAGTAGGACTAGGACTCCTTCCTATTTTGCCTTTTTGCCTTTTTCCACCTTTTCTCTTCGGGCTTTTCTCTCCCAGCCGCATGGGCCTTGTGCGGTACTTCCACCTGCCCACAAAGGCTAGTCTTCACTCTCCTACAGCCCATGTAGCCTCTTGGGTCGAAATACCCCTCCCGATGGTCTCCCGGTACACTACCGGCACTCCTGGTACACTACCGATTAGCCCGAAACTTTACCGGCGACCAAAATATGACTCCCTATATATCAATGTTTACCTCCGGACTATTCCGGAGATCCTCGTGACGTGCGGGATCTCATCCGGGACTCCGAACAACCTTCGGTCACCACCATACATAACTCTATACTACCGAAACGTCACCGAACCTTAAGTGTGCAGACCCTGCGGGTTCGAGAACTATGTAGACATGACCGAGACACCTCTACGGTCAATAACCAATAGCGGTACCTGAATGTACATATTGGTTCATACATATTCTATGAAGATCTTTGTCGGTCGAACCTCTATGTCAAGAATTCAGTTAATCCCGTATGATGTTCCCTTTGTTCTTCGGTATGTTACTTGCCTGAGATTCGATCGTTCGTATCTCCATACCTAGTTCAACCTCGTTACCGGCAAGTCTATTTACTCATTCCGTAATACAAGATCCCGTGACTAACACTTAGTAACATTGCTTGCAAGGCTTATTGTGATGTTGTGTTACCGAGTGGGCCCTGAGATACCTCTCTGTCACACGGAGTAACAAATCCCAGTCTTGATCCATGCCAACCCAACAGACACCCTCGGAGATACCTGTAGAGCACCTTTATAGTCACCCAGTTATGTTCCGACGTTTGATACACACAAGGCACTCCTCCGGTGTCCGTGAGTTGCATGATCTCATGGTCATAGGAACATATACTTGACATGCAGAAAACAGTAGCAACAAACTGACACGATCATATTCTACGTTTGTAGTTTGGGTCTTGTCCATCACATCATTCTCCTAATGATGTGATCCCGTTATCAAATGACATCTCATGTCCATGGCTAGGAAACCTTAACCATCTTTGATCAACGAGCCAGTCTATTAGAGGCATACTAGGGACATTGTTTTGTCTATGTATCCACACATGCATCTAAGGCTCCGATCAATACAATTATAGCATGGATAATAAACGATTATCATGAACAAGGAAATATGATAACAACTAATTTATTATTGCCTCTAGGGCATATTTCCAACAACCAAAAGGTGACAAGTTTTGAATCTCGGTGAGACGGATATATAATTATCGGTGGTACCGATTAGGAGACCAACAGTTAGATTGTGCAACTCGGTGAAGCTGATCCAACAAACTCGGTGGTACCGATTTTGTCAATCGAGGTAATAGAAAGTTGGCAACCCAAACTCAGTGGCACTGAAGTTAAATAGGTTGCACTGATGTGCTAGGGTTTGGCATGGGTCCGTCTCACCTTGGGAATCAATGGCACCGAGTGGAAATTGTTGGTTGCACCAATTTTGGATATTTGGCTTTGGACAGACTTATTTGGAAGAGCTTGTGGGTGTTTTTGGTGACTATCACTTGTGCACATGGAGCATCTTGTTCACCAAGAGTACCTTACCCCTTTTAATAGTATTGGCTTTCATATGGACTCAAAGTGATTTCTCACAAAATAAAATGTAGAGACCTCTTGCTTGAAGCTTTGCCAATCCATTTCCTTGCATCTTGGGGTTCCTCCACAATCCTTTTGCCATCCCTATCATTGAAATTTTCCTGAAATATGCTTAGTGGAAACATTAGTTCATGACATATATGTTGTTATTGGTTAGCAAAACCACCAAGGGAGCAAATGTTCTTGCAATACCTTTCTCTATAATCCCTTTCAAAAGTTCATTTTCTTGCTCAAGTGTAACGTGGCTAAGAGGAGTGTTAGTGGGATCAATAGAACTTCTAGAAGCAATGTCATTGGATTTATCATTTTTATTTCTACTAGTTGAAGAACCTTTCTTGCCTTTGTTACTAATTTGCTTAGCCTCAACTTGTGGAATGAATGTAGACAAGAGAATTTGTTTGGCTAGGTAAGAGGATGTCTTCTTTCGAAGATCGCCATTGATAGCTTTAAGGAATTCATGCTCTTGCTCCAAATTGAGATTCTCAAAGCGGAGCTTCTCATGTGTCTTTTCAAGCTCTCTATGATCTTGTAGAGTAGACTCGTGAGCTAACTTAAGAGTGTTTAGTTCTTGAGTTAGTCATTCTATTTCCAAATTATCATCAACACACGACTTATCTTGACTAGAGTGATTACTAACAAGTTCATCTTGACTAACATTACTAGATTTGTCAAATAGAAAGTCATCATCTCCTAGAAACTCATCCTCGTCCCTATTGAAATCAAGATACTCGGGGTGTGATATCTTGGGGCCTTTAGCCATGAAGAAACCTCCACTCCCTTCATTTGGTGAATCAAATATGTCTAGGAGTTGGTCGTCACTAGTGCAAGTTTGGAAACACCTTCATCTTGACTATAGTCGGAGTTGGAGTGATAGCTTCTCTCGGAATGGTTGTCGCATTCAGAGCCGGAAACTTATTCACCAACATGAGCTTAAAGTCTTCTTCTTGAGTAGTTCTTGGTGTACTTGTCCTTCTTCTCTGAGTCCCTACTTCTCCTTGAGTGCCTTTGTTCGTAACGATCATCTCTACCCCTTCTCTCTC
Source organism: Hordeum marinum (assembly GCA_022496015.1). Taxonomy (NCBI): domain Eukaryota; kingdom Viridiplantae; phylum Streptophyta; class Magnoliopsida; order Poales; family Poaceae; genus Hordeum; species Hordeum marinum. The sequence goes on along the minus strand of CM039674.1, from coordinate 299,730,207 downwards.
TTTGAGGTGACTCATCTCTTGAGCTTCGTCTTCTTGGTGACTCTTCTTTTCTTTTGTAGGGAGCCGTCCACTCATTGGAGTAGTGTCCGGGCTTCTCACAATTGTAGCAGTTTTGATAACGACTTGACGAACGCTTCTCTTCATATCTTGAGTTGGAGCTTCGATCTTTGCCTCTATTCTTTTAGAAGTTGTTGAATTTCTTGACCATGAGGCTTATCTCTTCATTGGTGACAAGGTTGTCGCTTGAAGTTGCGGGAGCATCACTTGTGGCTTTGTAAGCACTGCTAGACTTGTTATGAAGCTCTTCCTTGTCCTTGAGTGTCATCTCATGAGCAACAATCCTTCCAATCACTTCCGTAGGCTTGAGATCCTTGTAGTTGGGCATCATTTGGATCAATGTGCACATGGTGTCATATCTCTCATCCAAAGATCTAAGTATCTTCTTGATGATGAATTTATCAGTCATTTCTTTGTTTCCTAAGCCGGCAATCTCATTGGTGATGAGAGCTAGCCTAGAGTACATCTTTGCGACTCCTTCACCATCCTTCATCTTGAACTTGTCAAGCCAACTTGGATTCTTGATACATCTCCAACGTATCTATAATTTTTTATTGTGGCGTTTTATTATATTATCTGTTTTGGATGTTTTATATGCATTAATATACTATTTTATATTATTCTGGGACTAACCTATTAATCTAGAGCCTAGTGCCAGTTTCTGTTTTTTCCTTGTTTTTGAGTATTGCACATATGGAATATTAAATGGAGTCCAAGCGGAATAAAATCATGGGAATGGTTTTTTCTAGAAGGAAAGAGATCTACCATACTTGGAGTGCACGGCAAGGCATCTGCCAGGAGGTCACAAGCGAGGGAGGCGCGGTCACCCCCCACTGGTCGCACCTGGCAGGCTTGCCACCGCTTGGCAGGTCTCCTAACCCCATTCTTCGTCCTATAAATACCCAAATATTCCCCCAATAGCAAAGATAGCCACACAAATACTTTTCCGCCGACAGAAGCCTCCGTTCCTGAGAGATCCAATCTTGGAGCCTTTTCTTGTAATCTGTCGGAGGGGGATCCGATCACGGAGGGCATCTACGTTAGCTCCATTGCCCCTCCGATGATGTGTGAGTAGTCCACCATGGACCTATGGGTCCATAGCTAGTAGCTACATGGATTCTTCTCTCTCTTTGATCTTTAATACCATGTTCTTCATGATCTTCATGGAGATCTATCCGATGTAATACTCTTTTGCGGTGTGTTTGTCAAGATCTGATGAACTATAGGTTCATGTTCAGATTATCCATGAATCTTATTTGAGTCTTTTCTGAATTCTTATATGCATGATTTCATATCTTTGCAAATCTCTTCGAGTTATTGGTTTGGTTTGGCCAACTAGATTGGTAATTCTTGCAATGGGAGAAGTGCTTAGTTTTGGGTTCAATCTTGCGGTGTCCTCACCCAGTGACAAAGTAGGGGTAGCGAGGCACGTATTGTATTGTTGCCATCAAGGGTAACAAGGTGGGGTTTTCATCATATTGCTTGAGTTTATCCCTTACATCATGTCATCTTACCTAATGCGTTACTCTGTTCTTCATGAACTTAATACTCTAGATGCAGGCAGGAGTCGGTCGATGTATGGAGTAATAGTTGTAGATGCAGAATCATTTCGGTCTACTTGACATGGACGTGGTGCCTATATGCATAATCATGGCCTTGGATATCTCCAAGATTATTTGCTTTTCTATCCATTGCTTGACAGTAATTTGTTTACCCACCGTGATACTTTCCTTCAAGAAAGAAGCCTCTAGTGAAATATATGGCCCCCTGGTCTACTTTCCATAATATATTTTCAGATCTATAAACCAACAATACCAAAAATACCTTGCTGCAATTTATTTATCTTTTACTTTCCGCAATTGTTTACATCTATCTCTTTCAGATCTAATCCTTGCAAATAACCGTGAAGGGATTGACAACCCCTTTATAGCGCTGGGTGCAAGAGTTTGATTATTTGTGTAGGTGCATCCATTGGTGATTTGCTTGTTCCGCCTACTGGATTGATACCTTGGTTCTCAACAACTGAGGGAAATACTTATCTACTTCGTTGCATCACCCTTTCCTCTTCAAGGGAAAACCAAGGCACGCTCAAGATGTAGCAATTCTCTCATGGATTCGGTACCTTCGTGCATATCAACAAAAGTATCCCAAATATCTTTTTCAAGATTCGGTACCTTCTCAAGATGGCTGATTTTGTTGAATTCTTTGAGGCATAGGTAATTGAAGAGAATGACACATGCTTGAGCATTGTATTGCAACATCCTCAATTCATCCGCGGTCGCTTCACGATCCGGTTCCCTTCCATCGGCGAAGAATTCACCTTGCAATACAACACAAACAATAGCCCAAACAGCGGGGTTATGACCAAGAATATACATTTTCATTTTGTGCTTACAGTTAGCAAACTTTGTGCCATCAAAGTACGGACCTCTACGGTGATAATTTCCCTCGCTAGACGCCATACTCTCCTAGGTTGTGAAACCAATGAAATGGAGACCAAAGCTCTGGTACCACTTGTAGGATCGAAAGTATGTCTAGAGGGGGTGATTAGACTACTTGACCAAATAATTTTTTACCTTTTCCTGATTTGAAGTTTGGCAGATTTTAGCAATGATAGCAAGTCAAGCACACCCTACACATGCATGTCTAAGAGTATAGCAGCGGGAAGTAAAGACAAGCAAATGTAGTAGAGGATGGGTAGGAAGATCAAACGCAATTTGGAGACACGAAGATTTTTCCCGTGGTTCTGATAGGTGGTGCTATCATACGTCCACGTTTATGGAGACTTCAACCCACGGAGGGTAACGGTCGCGAGAGTCCATGGAGGGCTCTACCCACTGAGGGTTCCACGAATAAGCAACCTTGTTTATACCATGATATCCTACGTCCACGGAGGACCAACCTTACTTGGGGTAGATCTTCATGAAGTAGGCGATCTCCTTGCCCTTACAAACTTCTTGGTTCACTCGACAACACGAAGTAGGAGGCTCCCAAGCAACACCTAACCAATCTAGGAGGCACCACCCTCTAAAAGGTAATAGGCTCGATAATGTCGATGAACTCCTTGCTCTTGTGCTTCAAGATGATAGACTCCTCAACACTCAATCACTCTCTCACAGATTTGTCTTTGGTGGAAGAGATTGATCGGCTTGAAAGAAACTTGGGGAGGATAGAGATCAAGATTCATATGGTTAAAATGGAATGGCTTGATCTCAACACATGAGTAGGTGTCTCTCTCTCAGAAAATCTAATGGGATAAGTGGGATCTGTTTTGAGTGCTTCTCTTGCGAGTGAGTGGTATATATAGGCATCTCCAAAAATCCAATAGTTACACCTAAAGTGACCAACTCGGTGAAACCGATGTGTGAATCTCGGTGGTACCGAGTTGCTCCAAAGGTAGCAACTTTTGAATCTCGGTGAGACAAATATAGAATTCTCGGCGGTACCGATAAGGTGTCCAATGGTCATAATCCGCATCTCGCTGATGCTGATTCAAAAACTCGGAAATTCCAATTTTGTGAATTGAGGTAACATAAAGTTGGCAAGCTGAACTCTGTGGCACCGAAGCAGAATCAGTTGCACCAATGTTCTAGGGTTTCGCAGAGTTCTGCTTGAGATGGGAAATCGGTGGGACCAAGGGGAAGAAGTTGGTTGCACCGATTTTCATGAAAAGCTTGGACAAAATTTTTTGGGAGAGTTTGTGGGCGTTTTTGGGGACTATCACTTGTGCACGTGGAGCATCTTTGTTCACCAAGAGTACCTTACCCCCTTTTGATAGTATTGGATTTCCTATGGACTCAAAGTGATTTCTCACAAAGTAAAATGTATAGTCCTCTTGCTTGAAGCTTTGCCAATCCAATTCCTTGCTTCTAGGGGTTTCTCCACAATCCTTTTGCCAACCCATCATTGAACTATTCCTGAAATATGCTTAGTGGAAACATTAGTTCAATGAGATATATGTTGTTATTAATTACCAAAACCACCAAGGGAGCAAATGTGCTTTCAGAAATACTCAAACATCATGACTGGATCACAAGAACAAATCATTGAATGCGACATAAGATGAATGATTGATTGATAATTTGTCTTACAGTAGTTGACAATTGTGATGCACCAATTACAAGTATGAATAACTTGGAGAGAATGGCTGCAAAAATGGCTATAGAGATGAGATTGGAAATTCTGGTGGCTAGGGTTTGTAGATGCTTATGGTACTATGTTTCGTCGATGGGTGACTATGTTGCGAATGAGACTTGGCCCCTTTTATAAAGTGTCCTTCGGTGGACACCACTTTATCGACGGCAAGTGATACGACCACAGGTACGAGCACGTGCGGTCATACCGTTCGATGTCTTGTCCTCTGGTTCCGTCTTGGCGACTCCATTTTCCTTGGCTTCGTCTTCATACTTGGTGTTCCCTTCTATAAGATGATTTAATTTCATGCTTGGGCCTATTTCTTGTGGACACACATTAAATAGATGATTTCACAATTTCTTACATTCATTAGTCACTAGTAGTGGTATTTGGGTGATTCTCTTGGATATTTTGGGATTGTCTGGTTTAAACAATGGTAGAATGGGTGCAAAAGTTCACTCATCAACCTTCCCGAGGTTACACCTTGATCTTCCTCGAGTAAGAAACAAAAATCAACCATAAGGAACTCAGTTGTGTAAACCGAAATAACGAGAATGTTTTGGTTTGCTTACGATCCATACGCCTAGATAGACTTGAAATTTCTTCACCTGAAAAGTTAGTATAGTTGTATTATTGGCATGGTTATTATGCAAGTGTAGTGAAGCCAAGATAATCAACACAAAACTCTTGGTAGTCTACATAAGTTAATTAGGTAGCTTATATTATAATTTTCTAGCTAACACTTGCTTGTCGGTAACAATTTGGAAGAGCTTTATATTTCTTGGCAGTGAAAACACATATTACTAGAATGAAAGGTATGTAAAATACAATGTGATACAAGAGTAACTCGCTAACACCCATGAGTCTCGCTTCATCAAGGCTCCCAAACAATTTCATCAATCATTGTTTGCCAAAACTTTGATGGGATTGTGCCAAGGAAATGATAGATGTAGTGTAGGGGGTCACATTGGCTTAATTTGGAATATTATGGCACAAAGATTTTTTGTTTTGAATTTTGCAATCAATACTATTTGAGTACCACACTAGATGACATGTTGCGTCAGTTGGCATAAAGACCAATTGCAACACAAAAATCCAACTATTTGAAGGATTTTTTTTCCACAATGGTTTGTAAATGATATGTTCATAGTGTGGTGATATTTTCCTTCGGGATGGTCATTCACATAGATTTATTTCTCGTCACATAAGTCGTTTGGTTGAGCAGATAAATGGACTTTGAGATGTGTTTTGCTGCTTCAGGATTTCCATGTCTCATAATTGCGACGAAAAAACAATTGAGAAATTAGGTGAACTAGTGATGGATGTTTCTTGTGAATTTCCTACAAGTGATTATATACCTAATGCATTTGTAATTGCCTTGTATATTTACGTATGATAAACAATGATGATCATTGCCCATGTGCTTAGTTGGCTGGTGATGACCCACAAGTACATGGAATCGCAACAGTTTTCGAGGGTAGTAATTCATCCAAATTTATTGATTCGACATAAGGGGGGTAAAGGAATTTCTAACCTTAGAAGTTGAGTTGCCAATTTAACCACATCTGAGAGATAACTTTTCTGGATGCAATTTATTAGTATCACAGTAATATGTTAGTAGTGATAACGGTGGTGAGAAAGTAACGGTAGCAGCATCAACAGTAAAAAGTTTGTAGCAAGTAGAGCAGTAATAACTTTAGAAAATACAATAGAAGTAAACCGTAGGCATGGAGTAGCAATGGTAACCATATGAAATTCAATATGTAACTGTCACAACCTAGAGCGATATGCAATGGCTCCACTTCATTAAGCATATGTAGGCATGTATTTCGTATATAGTCATGCATACTTAAGAACTTGCATGGCATTTTTTGTCCTACCCTCCCATGGCAGTGGGGTCCTAATGAAAACTAAGGGTAACTAAGGCGATCCATTCATAGAGAACCGGAACAAAGCATTAACACAAAGTGAATACATGAACTACTCAAGTTCAAGACATCCTCATCGATATCCCAATCCGTGTCACCTTGGGGGTCGAGGGTTCAAAACGATAACAGGTGCATACAACTTACAAGTAAGATAAAGAATACATACATATTCATGAAAATATAACATGTTCAGATCTGAAATCATGGCACTTGAGCCCTATTGACAAACATTCAATATGGCAAAATCATATCAACATCAGTGTCAGAACATAGTGGATACTACGGATCACGTCCTAACAAATGGACATGATTACATATGAGATTCATCCAACTCCCATCTACCTCGAGTATGCCTACAAAGGGATTACTCGCACATGATTGTGATTATCATGAAAATTTTGATGGAGAAGGGCTGGTGATGACAACGTCGATGATTCTGCCTCTCTGGAGCCACGAATGGGCTCCAGATTAGGGCTCCCAGCAAAGAACGAGAGGTGGTGGTGGATCTGTATCTTAAAACGCGATGAAACTTTCTCTCTAATTTTTACTGAAGAAGAATGGATTTTTATAGCATCGGAATTAGGTCAAGAGGACACTTAGGGGGGGCACATGGACACCTGGCGCGGCCTAGGGAGTGGTCGTGCCACTTGTCCATGTATCCACCCTGACCCCTCTCTAGTAGTTTCTGGCTCCGGTGCTTTTTATTTATTCTAAAACTATTCTCCGTAAAGTTTCTTACAATTTCAAAAATTTCATTTCTGCACAAAAACAACACCAAGGTAGTTCTGCTGGAAAAAAAACATCAGTCTAGATTAGTTTCACTCAAATCATGCAAATTAGGGGGCAAAAAAAGGAAAAAGTGTTTGGTAGGTACGGTAGAGACGTATCAACTCCCCCAAGCTTAACGCATTGCTTGTCCTTAAGTAATTCAATTGACAAACTGAAAGTGGTAAAGAAAAACTTATACAAACTCAATTACTTTTGTTGGTGTACATAAGTTTAATTAGCAATCAAGTTTCAACAAAGATCATGAAGTAACCACATGTATGATAACACTTAACAACCATATTTACTCATATTGATAATATAACGAACTAGCGAGCAATAGTATCATATCTCAAATGCTAAAAATATCCAAAGTAACCACAATACAATATGATAGAAAGGTATCTTGCTAGACTTTTGAGACCGCAAAACATAAATGCAAAGCACCTCGAAGTTCAAACAGTGACTAAACATTGTAATTCAGGCAGAAGGTATCCATTCATGCTCATACCCAACATTAATTAGACCAAATGCATGTTAAACTAAGAATGACAATAGCACTCTCAGTTGTGGTGCTTGAATAAGAAGATGATGACTCAATAATAAATTAGAAGATAGGCCCTTCGTAGATGGAAGCAAGGATTTGCTTATGTACCAAAGGTCATTGTTTAAAACCGAGATAATTTCATTTTGAGTGGTGTAATTTTAGTCGACAGTTTACAACAAAGAATCTCATCATCTTATATGATAAACATGTGTGAGAGCGTTCCCATGCTTAACACTTCCCCTCCACCTTTCTCTTTCCACAAACCATGGCTAGCCAAATTTGTGGGTGCCTGCCAACATACTTCAGGGAGGAGTGATTTTGATTTTTTTAATTAACTGGGGCCTGGGCATTAAACAATAATTAAATAAAAATTAAGAAAAAGACGAATAGAAAAGGGCAAAAGAAGCAACCAAAAAGGAACGAAAGAGAAACTAGAGAAATCATTTTGTTCCTTTCTGAATATTTTGAACAAACGAGAAAAGTACAAAGAAACACACTGAATTATTTTCAAATTTGGTGTTTTTTCCTGAAGAAACAAAATAGGAAGTCCTAGTGCAACAATAAGTCCTAGAGCCATAAAAAGTAGTCTGTGGAATATTTAAATCAGGGGCACAAGTAGCGCTAGGGTCCTATTCACTAGCCACACATCTTCCTGTAAAATAAGTAAAGTAACGAACTGACAAAAAATGAATGCTACCAATCCTTCCCTGAGCAACTCCCCTACTTTCATCGTACAAAAGACTCATAAGAAATCCCTCAAAAAATCTTTGCAAGATTCATTGTGTAAACCTCAAAACAGAATTTTACAAATACAACAAAATTCTTTCAAAGACAAACTGATAGGTTGGTCATACAAGCGAACAATTCTTGATGCAGTGTGGCTAGAAATATATTTAAAGTCTTGCACGAAAGTATGTGTGAGGTTATGGTATTGTTAGCACATATCTGCGAGGAAGACGGACAGACCAGCCTTGTCCACAAATTGTTTGAAATCCTGGTTGAAACCTCCTCCTTCCATGAAACACCACATGGCCATTGACAGACTTTTACTTCTTCGTAGAGAGTTTTCTCTTGGTTCATGATAGGAAGTCTTTGCGGTACTGCGGCTCAAATAACCTCTGGAGAATATCATCCTCATCATTCTCCTATTTCTGAGAAAAAAATAACTCATAAAATATGAACAAAACTTAATAGAGTTGATATCAACTACTCCCACTAGCATCTAGAGGCTAAACCATGCATAAAACTACTTAGAACCACCTAAAATTGACATGCAAGCTCAAATTCATGGTCATCAACGGTAGCAAAAAAACAAAACACAACACAAGAGGAAAAACTTATGGACAAATGGAAGATTCTCATAGCGGGGGGAAATCCCTCCAGAAAAATAAAAAAAAGAGCTCCGAGCAAGAAGATCTAAAATTGTTCGCAAAATAGCAAGAACACGAGTTGGGGAGCTAGGAGAAAAATTTCTGGAGGAGGGACAAGGCGGGGACCATGGGCGCTCAGTGGGTGGGTGCGTGTGGCCCGCACCACCAGTCCATGTAGCTTTCAGGTGGACCCCCCGTGAGTTGATTTTGGTGCCAAAAATCTTAAATATTCATTAAAAATCATATTGTATTTTCAAGACATTCTGAGGACATTTATTTTTGCATCCTTTTTATTGTGAAGAAAATGCGGGAAACGGTCAAATAGATATTCTAAAGCATTAAATTTTACTGATATCAATTCAAACAGAAAAATGTAAAGTTATAGAAGGTTGTGCTTATGAAATTCATTGACCATATGCTTCTAAAAAAATTCCATTTATAAGGTTGATCTAGTCTTATTAACGAACTATTTCTAAGCGACATAAAACTGAAGAATTTTGTAAAGCACTATGTTATCTCCACTTGAATAGGCGTGGTTTCAATCATAATCGTTTGATATTCCTTTTCAGGAACCGAAAGAGGAAATTCAAAGTCTCCAATAGTAATAGTCATAATCTTTTCAACAGAATTGAGATCGTTTCCTTTATTTGGCTTACTCATAAAATAAATCGTATGCTCATTGTCATTAACATGAAAATAGCATTTCTTTTGTTACAATCAATAATAGCCCATGCAGTGTTAAGAAAAGGTCTTCCGAGAATGACATACATGTTCTCATCCTTAGGAATATCAAGTATAACAAAGTCCGTTGAGATCATAACATTAGCAATCACAACATGAACATCCTCACAAATACCAATAAGGATAGGAGTGGACTTATCCTCCATTTGCAAAGATATATCAGTGGGTATCAACTTATTGAAGTGAAGCCTTTTATAAAAAGAGAAGTGCATAACATTACCACCGCCTCCCAAATCAAATAAAGCAGTTTCGACGTAGTTATTCTTAATAGAGCATGTTATAGTCGGTATCCCTCGATCTACTAACTTTTCAAGATTTTTCCCTAGAAAAAATAATTAGAAAGCATAGTAGAAATTTCAGCCTCGAGATTTTTTTTATTAGTAATGATACCTTTCATGTATTTCGCATAAGGAGGTATTTTCATAGCATCAGTCAAAAGAACCTATAAAAATAAAGGTCTAAGTTCAACAAAACGATTAAAATCATCCTCATCTTTAGACTTTAAAGTCTTACTAGGAAAAGGCATGGGTTTTTGAACTCATGGTCCTCATATTTGGACTTTAAAGCCTTACTAGAAAAATGTAAAAGAAAAATAAAAAATGGATAGACAAGAAGAAAAATAAAATACAAATTATAAGGAGAAACAAAAATGAAACAAAATTACGTGAAAACTGGACTGGAAAAAAACAAGAAAAAGGGAGAAATAGGAGAAATGGTCACGGTGATATATAAGAAAGAAAATGGAGAACTAGAGTAGGGCCATTCTCAAACGGTCACTCGCCGAATGGGTTGGGCCATCTTAGGCAGACATCTCGTCAAGCTTCCCAAACGGGTTTACCTTTTTAGTTTGGTTTTTCGGGACTGTTTTCTTTCTTTGTGTTCTTTTCTTCCTTTTCTATTTCATTTTTTATTTTCAAAACATGAGTGAACCTTTTTTCAAATATGATTTTTTAAGACAAATTGCGAAAAAATTTCAAAACACTTTGTCCAAATTCATGAACATTTTCCAATATTTTTGAACTTCATTCAATTTTGTATTTTTTCAAATATTTGTGAAATTTTCAAATTTTTTTCTTTCGAAAACTTTATGCACATTCTAAAATTCACGGAATTTTTTCTTTAATTTTTGTGAACTTTTTCTTTCAAATATTATTAACTTTTTTCCAAATTTTATACTTTTTTCCAAAAAAAAAATTCCAAATTTCAGTTTTCGTGAACTTTTTTCAAATTTAGGAATTTTTCATTTCCATGGTTAACTGATTGCCGATCAACAAGTTAATCACCCACAAGAAAAAAAGAGAGAAAAAACTAGTGAACAATTGGGGTGTGAACAATAAATGGGCCAGTCCAGGAGCAACATTGCATGTGCGCTGGATCAGGAACCGGCGCTAAAAGCATTGTATAGAAGCTCACTAATACACACACACCCTTATAGTTAGCTAGTGTAGGTCCCTAATTGGGTTGGCCCATGTAGGGGGCCTTCCATCGTGTGTGGGAAGCTTCTAGAAGCTTTTAATAGTTTCTTCTTCTTTATGCTTATTTTTTTATTTTCTGGTTTTACCTATATCTTCCTTTTTTGTTCTTCTCTCTTTTTTTTCTTTTTCACAAGCATATTTTTAATTTCTGAATATTAAATTAAATCCTTGAATATTTTAACTTTTAAATTTATGAAAATTTTCAAAAACTCATAAAAAAATAGAATTAATTTTTATTCTTCAAATTCAATAATATTTTTTAATATTTACTATTTACTAAATAAATAAATTCTTAAAAAAATCGATTAATAATCACTTCCATCCATATTACTTGTCGCATGTTTAGTAGTACAAACTAGTACTATATATCAGAGGCAGTAATATTTTTTTTAAATACTTGAGCATTTTTTTATTCATCAATATTTTCAAAATTTAGAAAACCGAGCAATATTACTTGTCGTGTTTCTAAAAGTGTTCGAGCCAAATAGCATTGGCCTTTCTAACCAGCATTTTAAGGGCTAGTTAGGAAAACTGGCGCCTGCGGCACACACTGGGCCAACCCAGCTATGCCTGGTTTCATAGGTGGGCCTTTAATAGATTGCCAAGTGAAACGGTTGACCGGTCAACAGATGGTGTGGTTAACCATTTACTTTTCAAAGAAATTGTTTGAAAAATTGGGAAAGAATAAGTTTTTTAATAAACATCGTAGATTTTAGAATAGTTCATAAATTACAAAAAATCATGCATCATAATAATGTTAAAAAAAATGGAAACATTCATGAATTTAAAAAAAAGGAATTTGAAAAGGTTCATGGATTATTAAAAAGTTTGTGGATTTTTAAAGTTAGTTCATGGATTTGAAAAACATCATGCATTTGAAAAAAGTCAATATATTCAAAAAAATAACGAATTTGGAAAATAAATCATGGATATTTTAAGAAACTTTGTAATTTAAAAAAATGAAAAATGAAAGAAATTCATAAGTTTTAAAAGATCGCAGATTCAAAGAAAAAACACAGATTCAAAAATAAACTTCATGATATAAAAAATGTATTTTAAAAATAGGTCGTAGTTTTAAAATAATCACCCATTTGGAAAAAAATCACAGAAGTTGAAAGAAGTGCATAAATTTGAAAAGATTCACAAAGGTTGAAAAAAGTTCACGTATTAGAGAAACTTTAATGAAATTGAAAAAAAATCACGCATTTCAAAAAAAAGAAAAAAAATCAAGCAAAACTTGTGCTCTGAAAAAAGGGAATATAAAATCCTGCTGGAAAAAGCGTTCGAACGGTCAATTTTATGCTAGTGAGAAAGAGAATATATGGGCGGTTTGGTGGAGCCCAAGGTGGAGGTGGTGTTTGCGCAGTTGTCAAGTGGTCTATCTGGCGCTTAAGGCGCCAAACAGGTTTTAAGTCTTGGCGCTGTTGGCGCTAAATAGGAAAAACTCCCAATGGAAAGAAGGGGCAGGGCAGGCTTGGCGCCAGCCCATGAAGTAATTCATCACAAAAGCGAGAAACCGGCCCATACCATGGAGAGCGACGTATCAATATGTATATGGTATACCATTTGCTATCAGTAGAATAGGTCTATGTATTGTGTATTTTCCCTATAAAGAGTTCTGCATAGAGTGTTTTCATACAGTACAGAGTAAGAGAGAAGGAAAAGAGGTTGTGTGTTCTATCAATCTTAATATGCAGTTGAAATCCAAGCTCGATCTAGCCAAAGCATATGATAGGGTGGACTGGAACTTCCTCGAAGGAGTCCTGAACAATTATGGCTTCAGTAAGAAATGGATTGCTTGGGTAATGGTGTGTGTCAGATCAGTGCAGTATACAGTAAAATTTAATGGAGAATTGCTGGAACGGTTCAAACCATCTAGGGGACTAAGGCAAGGAGACCCCTTGAGTCCATATTTATTTTTGTTCGTGGCCGAGGGGTTAACCCGCATTTTGCAGAAAGAGGTGGATGGTGGAAATATCACGCCGATTAAAATTTCTCGGGGAAGCCCATGTATATCAAATTTGCTTTTTGCGGATGATAGCTTGTTATTTTTTAAGGCGTCGGTTGACCAAGCAAAGGCGATTAAACAAGTACTTGATGGTTTCCAAAAGAGCACATGCCAACTGTTGAGTGCAAATAAGTGCTCACTACTTGTCTGTGAGAAATGTCCAAGTGATATTCAAGATGGTATAAGACAGGTCTTGGAGGTTGAAACATCCACTTTTGAGAATAAGTATCTTGGACTACCCACCCCGGAATGCCAATGAAAGATGAAAAATTCCAACCTATCATGGAACGATTCATGAAAAGGTGTAATAACTGGTCTGGTAGACACATGTCCTTTGCGGCAAAGGAGGTGCATGTTAAAGCGGAGGTTCAGGCACTACCAACATTTACCATGGTGTCTTTAAGATGTCTGCCGGTTTCTGTGAAAAATATGAACAGCTAATCTATGAGTTCTGGTGGGGAAAGGAGGATGATCACCGGAAGGTGCATTGGTTGGCATGGGACAAACTGACGAAACCGAAGAGAGGAGGAGGCATTGACTTTAGGGATATGCATTTGTTTAACCAAGCCTTGTTGGCTAAGCAAGGTTGGAGGCTGATCCAAAATCCTGAAAGCTTATGTGCTAGAGTACTAAAATCGAAATACTACCCCCAATGGAGAGTTGCTAGACACGGTCTTTGCTACTGATGCGTCGCAATCATGGAGAGGTATTGAGTTCGGTCTCGAGCTACTCAAACAAGGACTAATATGGCAAGTTAGAAATGGGAAGAACATTCAGATACAAAGGGACCAATGGATACCAAGGAGAGAAGGATTACGAGTTGCCAATTTCACCCGGAGATCAAGGCTCAGGTGGGTGAACCAACTCATCAACCCCATCACCAGGAGTTGGAATGAGGGGCTCGTCCACCAAATTTTCAATCCTTTTGATGCTACTGAGATCCTTAAAATTAGGATCCCACGTGGAGAAATGAAGGACTGTGTCGCGTGGCATTATGAAAAATCTGGTTTGTTCACTATAAGAAGTGCGTATAGACTCGCCATGCGCCTAAAGGGGACTGGCCCACAATCTTCTACCTCAGGTGCAAGCACGGATGACCGGAGCATATGGGATGCCATATGGAAGGCGGGAGTTCTTGCGAAGATAAAGATCTTTGCGTGGCGAGTGGCCACTAATACCTTAGCAACCAAAGTGAACAAATGTAAGCGCACACTCGCCACAACGAATACCTGTGACGCATGTGGCAATGCGAAGGAAAATGAATACCATGCAGTGGTAGCATGCACAAATAGCAGAGCCCTTCGTCAAGCAATGCGAGCACACTGGAGGCTATCGAAGGAGAAGGGCTTCTGGTATACACGTGAGGACTAGCTCCAAGGCCTCCTGAATGCATGTAGTGATGATCAGAGGAATAAAATACTGCTATTGCTGTGGCGGGCTTGGTTTCTCCGGGATGACATGGTGCATCGAAAGGGTAAAGAATCCATATCGGAATCCGTATCGTTCTTACACTGGTATGAACAGGAGGTGTACAAGTCGAACGACAAGACAGAAATCGCCATGAACACTTGTGGCCTGAACCTCTTTGGGAATCAACAAAAGGAACCACCAGAACTGAGTACCAACAAGTAGATCCCGCCCCCACCAGGAATGGCAAAGTTGAACACAGATGCAGCCTTTGAGCCGGCCACTGGGTTAGGCGCAGGTGGTGCCATTGCTAGGAATAACTTGGGTCAGGTCTACCTTTCGTTGGGATGTACTCTGAACCAATGTGCATCGATGGAGGAAGCTGAGGGGCTAGCTCTGCTGCAGGGATTGCGGGAAATGTCTAAATACTATAATGGACCAATACTGGTGGAGGTGGACTGTCTGGCTCTCTCTAATGCACTAAAGATGGATGCTACGAACAAATCAAGCATGTTCCCCATCATTGCGGATATTAAAACAGTGCTAGTTGGCTTCAGTTCGTACAAGGTTGGCTGGATTAGAAGGGACCAGAACAAAGTGGCTCATAGCATAGCAGGCCGAACCAAGAGTTTTGGTGACTTCGTACAACTGGGCTCACTGCAGATTTGTTAGATGTCCTGACTGATGATTTTAATGGGTCAGGTTAGCCCTTCTTGGGTGATGCTAAAAAAAAACTTAATATGCAGTTGGGTAGCCATTTTTAAGGAGATTATGTTGAAATTGGGATTTAGCTAGTGGGAAGCGGGTAAAGATATATTATGCAATGTGTATCCATTGTTGAATATCGGGTACGGTTTAATGCGGAAGAAAGTGAGAGTTTCAAGCCTACAAGAGGGTTACACCACGGAGGTCATGTATCTCCTTATCTATTTGTGTTCTGTACGGAGGGTCTTCCTGATCTCTTGACGCAAGCGAAGGAGAATGGAAATATCTTCGTAGTGAAGATCTGTAGGTGCACCCTATCACCAATCTTCTCTTTGTGGATGACTCGTTAATTCTCATGAAGGCTAATATACACAATGTTGAGACACTGAAGTCAATTTGGGATTCGTACTATGCTGCGTAAGGGTAGCTGGTGAGTGTTGATAAATCCAGCATATTTTCGGTCCTAATACGAGTGTTGAGATAAGGTAACAATTGTGTGTCACTCTGAATATCATGACTGAGGCCCTAAATGATAGATATTTAGGTTTGTCTGTCAATGTGGGGTTGAATAAAATCGATTGTTTTGGTAATTGGTTGATCGAATTATCATGAAAATCAATGGTTGGAAGGAAATTTTATTATCGGTTGGAGGGAAGGAAGTTCCCCTCAAGTTAGTTGTTCAAGCCATTCCCACCTATTCAATGTCCGTCTTTACAATTCCTAGAAAGATTTGTAAATGAATTATCGATGTGATGTCTCATTTTTTATGAGGAGACAAGGATACCCAAAGGAGGATGCATTCGATGGCTTAATGGAAAATACGTGTCTCAAGGAATCATGAAGGGATGGGCTTTCAAGGCAGGCTTGGCGTCTTCTTGACAACCCCAACTCTTTATGTGATTCTATTTAGAGAGTCAAGTACTTTCCTGATGACGTTTCACTAGACGCAAAGTTGAAAAGGGGTTCATCTTTTACTTGGCAAAGCATTATACGGACGTGAATTCTCTTAAACATGGGCACTAGCGGAGTGTCGGCGGGACCAACAGGCTCCCCCCCTTCCATGAGAAATCTGCAATGATAAGGTCCTCCTTTAGCCTAAAGTCTTTGCTAATTATCCGGACCCCTCTCTCCTTAGCTCTGTTGGCCCCCTTTTGGATTTAATTCACGCTCCGCCACTGAACATGGGTACATGTGGTGAGTTGAAAACGGTCAAGAATATCGATATTTGGGGATGCATGGATTCCAAATTATGCTAATAGAAAGATGTGTGGATTCCAAATTGTGCCAATACAAAGGTAATCACTCCTAAAATTCGTCATCTATTATCTCGGGTGACGGACTTTATTTTGATCCGGTTTCTAATAACTAGGATAAAGATTTGCTTAGTCTTTTTAGCATGTTGATGCACAACGGGTCCTAGCTATTCCTATCCCTGAACATGACTTGCAAGATATTGTCGCTTGGTGTTATACGAAAAACGGTTTTATTTTCTGTTCTGTCAGCCTACTTCGTGGAATGGGATCATCAATATGGAAATAAATTGCTGACATACTGTTAATCCTATTTGATGTAAGATTCAGATGCTTTCGTGCCATCAAAGGTTGAAAAAATGATGTTGCATGGCCACTTCCGTGTCGTGTTACACTTGCCAATGGACATATGGAAGTATCGCCCCAGTGTCCTGCTTGTTCTTCTGGTCTGAAAGATACAAAGCACGTGTTATTTATCTGTAAGAAAGCACGAGAGGTTTGAAGAAGGATGGAGATGGATGAAATTATTAATAGTCCGTGAAGTTGATCATGCTAGAGAGGCAGTTCTGGAGTTCCTACTTCTTTTGTTAGATCAAGACTTGTCCATGTTAGAATCTCTGAATGACCTGGTATTTGTGATGGAAAGGTGTAAACTAGTACACGAAGAGATAGTTCTGAGTGCTTATCAGGTTTCTATGGATTCATTCTCCGCAAAAAAAAGATTTATATGGATTCATGCGTTTACAACTCTCCCAAGGCTATCCTGAAAAGAGGAGGCTTGATCCGGCATTCCGGCCTCAGGGGTTTTGTCAAACTTAATGATGACGCATCTTTTGATCAAGATCTAATTAGGAACGTTATTGGGACGGTACTGAGGAATGACAAAGGCAAATTCATTGTTGAGGGAATGGGAAGATAGATTGGTGTGTGGAGTCAGCTTGGATCTTGTGTTTCAAAAAAGAAAGGAGTTCTGCATAGTGCATACCATGTCTCTTCCATTAAGTTAGCACAAATCAATCACAAGCCAGAGAATTTATTATGTTTAGTGGGGTTTAATGATGGAGTAAGATAACAGGAGAAGTAATTGGGAAGGACAGTGTAATAGTGTTAGTTTTAACATATAAGAGGCGATTCTCTATGCATGGTGGGGCCACGTGTAGCTACCACCATCGGTAGCAAATTATTTCCATTCAACATATAGCAAAGCTAAATGATTAATGGTCGCAAGACTAGTCTATGAGTCTGCATTTGCCTTCCAACCGAAACCTTCATGAATAGGGAGACTCGGCTCGACTGGTCATGTGTGGAACTTGTTCAAAATTCGTTATTAAACAGAACAAATGAACCTGACAGAATACTGGCATACAATGCCCAACATGTTTCAAGAGCAGCCCCTAAACAAAGTAATGCGACAGAGACAAAAAAAAAACAGATTCTACCTTAATTCAAGATATACATATGGTCCAAGACCAAAACTAAACTATGCTGAACATCTGTTTCAGTTCAGTAGACTCACGGACTGTCGCTGCCGGTTAAAGTGAACTCTCGTTCTCTGTGGTTTTATGTACCTCTTCTGCAACTGCAATATTCAAATATATGCTTCATGTGTTTGCTCTCTTGTCCAGATTCACTACCTCCTGTGTTTGCATGTCCTAACCTAAACCAGATCATATAGCCTTAGATCTCATTTTGGAAATGTTCCAAAAGCATGACGTTCATCAACGTCCCTTGTGGCCTTGTACTTTATACAGGAGAAACTGTTGGACTCGGTTTCGACGAGTTCTCATTATTAAGTGCATCATGTTCAGAGGACTCAACCCAAAGGGGTGACAAGGCCACCACCTTTCCGATTATTATCAGAGTTGGAGAAACCAGATCCGCCGAGTGGACCTCATTCACAAGATCTTTCAACATTGCAAATACCTACAGCAAAAGAAATATTCAGCATCTGAAAGTTAGGGCTGGAAAACAATTTAGATGGTAAGGCTCTATGACTCGGTACCATTCGCTGTTGGGGGGTAGTCCCACGCTCTACTGCAACAGCAGGAGTATCTGGTGGAAGACCGTGCTTCATTAACTTGGGAGCAAGTGATGGTAGTGTTGACAAACCCATATAGACAACCAAAGTTGTATCCGGGTCGGCTGCATTCTCTGCCACGTGTAGAGGATCCGTCCCACCATTTCTAGAATGTCCAGTTAAAAATCTGACACTGCAGAAAAAATCATATGTCAAAAATGTACTACTCAGAATTCATAAACACTTTCTCATTGCATAATGCATCACCAACAATTAATTCAGTCAGTTTGTTCGTTTACCATGATATCTATAATCATCATATGTTCCTCTTAACCAAAGTTCGCAGGCATGGTAGGGCATTCCTTTCACTCAGAAAAAAGTATTACCATGATATCTGTCATCTGTCTTGTCTGTGATGGGCTGGAGTACGAGAGACGGTGGCTTGAATGCGGACGCCCGGAGTTGGCTTCCCGTTCGCTGCAACAGTCTCAATGCCGGGCAGGCGGACAGCCGGTCAGCCAGCTTGAGTGCGGTAGGAAGCCGTCTCATCGGGTCACCTCCGCTCTAAACAGGCATGACTGCGGCACAAAGAGCGAGCGAATGCGACGGGAGAGGCGGGAGAGGGGTTTTGAGGTGGGTCTGTGTTGTCGGATGCCTATGTGGCAGACATCCGGACAACCGCAAACCGCCGCGCAGTTTGGTTCCGAATTGTGGGATTTTGGACACCAGGACCAGTCCGGACAATTTTGGCAACCGCCGTTGGATGGCAAAAAATGTCCGGACTGTCCGGTCCGGACATTTGCGGGAGGTTTGTAATCCACGTTGGAATTGCCCTGAGCAAGGCTGGCCAATGACCGGAGCCCAAGTGTGTTTTCCTTCTTGAAGGCTTCATCGAGGTGATGCTCTCTTTCCCCTGCTGAGACAGCTCCAAGGAAAACCCTAGATCTGTGTGGTTGGATGATGATGATGCTTATACGTCATCTGCCTCCTTAGGGGCATCATCTTTTAGGTTGTGCTACAGCCGGAGGGATAGGTAGAAGTTGGCAGTGGTTGGTCTCGGGGCTTGCACGCCAATGATGAAGGGGATGAGCGATGTCAAAGTTGCGCCAGGCTTTGGTAGTCTCTTTTGTCTTCATGGTCTCACCGTGGTTTGTTTGTTGCTATGAAGATAAGTTGTGCCGGTGTTATCCGGGTGGTAACAATGACATGTGATGGGCAGTTGTGGTGTTCCTCCTTGGCACAAAACTTGCATTTCGCTCCATCGTAGCTTGCCTTTAGATTCGTAGCTGCTTTGTAGCCAGCGTGTGACCGACTGTTTGCATGTTATTCGTGTGGCTTCACGTGATCATTGTGAAGGCATTCGCGGTGGTAGTCAATGGAAAAGTCAAGTCACTTGCTCATGGAGGAGTGATGAAATGATATAACAGATATCTCAGCGGTGCTTCCCTCCTCGACAGTGTGTTGTGTGCCAGATTGGCTGGCCGTGCCCTCAAGACTTGCATGTTCCAGTGTGGGTGGTTGTATCGGTTTTAACCTGGTTTTGTAATTAAGCGGGCAATTCTAACTTTCTTCATATATATGAAAATGACAAGTCCTTTGCCTTGTTAAAAAAAAATCTTGCTTCTATTCAGCTGCAAGACTTAAAAACACAGATATAGCCAAATGGAGTACCAGTGCAAAGCATTTCCACTATTCTGTTTCTATAATCAAATTACGTTGAGCAAATGGCATCAAACTTCAACTTCAATATTTACTAAATCGGACAGAAATTTCTGGTTGCATTTGAGAAGTAGATGCAGATGATGAAAATCAACTGATCAGCTGTGACGAAGATTACACAGAAGCCCTTTCAAAGAAAAACATTTTATGATAAAGGGCAACAACTAGATCAGTTGGCCACATCACAAGAATGATAGAAACAGGCACAGTGCTGCCTTTACCTGGTAGCGACACCGCGATGGGTTAGCGGAATACCAAATTCAGCTGCAATTCCTGAAGCAGAGGTAATTCCTGTAGATGTTTGGGTGCAAGCAATTATTACCTGTTTCATGGCAAATAGTGAAAATTATCCAAGCTGCCATCACAGGCTTACTATACCTGGAATAACTTCCACTTTAATTCCTTGTTTCTGTAGAAAATCCATCTCTTCTCCACCCCTTCCAAAGACCTGAAAAGAAGACGATTAACATACTTCCTCCAAGGTAGAGGTACATATCAGTATATCACTAACGTGAGTTCTCTGCTGGAGTAAGAGGATATCTATGTTTGACAAAAAAACATTGGAACAAGCATCCCAATGTTGGGATTTTTAATAGAGACTGTTGGTAGGATGATCTTTTTCTTGTTAGCATTTTAGCTGTAATTTGGCATATTTTGTTCTCTACCACCTATGAAGGATTTTAAGTATGAGCAGAGAGCATTACAGATATTGGATGGAGAAGTATTTCTACAGAAACGCTATTGCACGGAGCAGTATTTATAATGCCAAACAAAATCAGTCAGTACAGACTTTGCTGTTTAACATTAACTAGAAGGATTGGGCGATTGGGCATGCTTTGCTGCACCGTTTGTGTTGTTGAATTTCTTAAAAAAAGGCACTCTGTTTCAAAATATAACGTATATAACTATTTTGAAAAGTCAAACTATTTGAGTTTGATCAAATTCGTAGAGAAATATATCAAAATTCATAATATCAAATCGGTATGACAGATTCATCATAAAATGAATTTCCATACTTTTTTGTTTAATATTGTGGATGTCGATATTTTTTGCTCTTAACTTGGTCAAAGTTAAAGAAAAATGATTTTTCAAAAAACTAATACCTTCTATATTTTGGAACTTATGGAACATTTAGTTTGACGGGTGAGGGAAATGATGGAGTATGTTTATTTTTAAAATCAGGTGACCCAATCCTAATTTGGAAACCCAATTAATTATGAGGCCTTAAAATTAGAAAGCATAGTTAAAGAATTGAATGAGATAGCTTTGAGAAATTGTTGACCGGGTCAAAATTGGGTGACCAAATTCTAATTGGAAACCTCAATTGAACGTGGGTTCTTTAAAACTAGTGAGCTTAGCGTTATAGAGGATGCACATGCAACAAAGCCTAAATTAGGACTCGGCTGTTTTCCTCCAATCTGTAAAGCCATACAGAAATTGGCCTCTCTTCTACCAACTGGGACTACTACAAGAATCATCCGGTACCAAATAACTATTGAGTAGTATTGAAAATATGAAGTGCGTATTACCAAAGGATCGCCGCCTTTCAAGCGCACCACATTGGCACCAGCCTCCGCAAAGCTCAGGAGCAACTCATGAATTTCTTCCTGCATTACACGAGCAAGCCGGCAAATTTAGAAGCTGCAGACATATCATTGGAGTTTCAAACTCAGTACATATAAACCTGAAAGCACCTGATTTTAAATACTACGAACACAGAGTGAATGATCCTTGTGCCTGACCTGAGTGCGACTGTGGTATCCAGCCGTCTTGCCGACGTAGAGTAGCCTGGCGCCCTCCGCGACCAAATCGAGCACCTCGTTGGACACGAGGCGATCGTACAGCACCAGGTCCGCTGCCTCGATGGCCCGAACGGCCTTGAGCGTCAGGAGCTCCGGGTCCCCGGGGCCCGTCCCCACCAGCGCCACCCTCCCGGGCCCGCCGCCGCCGCCCTTCCCTTCCAGC
This sequence comes from Hordeum marinum, assembly GCA_022496015.1. NCBI lineage: Eukaryota > Viridiplantae > Streptophyta > Magnoliopsida > Poales > Poaceae > Hordeum > Hordeum marinum. Next base: position 299,708,119 of record CM039674.1, on the reverse strand, counting down.
CCTTTCCCTCTGGACGCCCTGAGCGCCTCCAGAAGCCTCCGCAACTCCGGGAGCTGCAGAGCGATCTCGTCGTCCCGGCGGCCTGAGGCCGCCGCCGCCGCCGCGGCAGCGGCGGACGAGGAAGAGGAGGAGTCTTGGGCAGTGTAGGACCAGGCGTCGCGGCGGTATCTCGAGGAGGACGTGGCCTCGGTGAACGGCGACGCGGCGGCGCAGATGGCAGTGGCTGCGGAGGAGGAAGGCCTGGCGGCAATGGAGAAAGCGGCGGAGGTCGCGGGAATGGAGACCGGAAGCGGCTGAAAGCGGGGGGCGCGAAGGGCGAGAGCCATGGCGTCGCAAGGGGTATGGACCGTCGATTTAGGCAGGGGGTGGTGTTTTATATGGGAGTGAGGTGAGGGGAGGACCGGAGCAGGAGAGCCGGAGGCGGGTGGTTCGTTGTGGTGGTGTGGTTTTGGATGGGCGAAGGGGTGGAGGGCGGAGGGGATCGGAGTCCAGAGGAGGGAAGAGGCGGCCCTTCCTTTTCTGATTAGAAAAGTGCGGCCTTGCGAGTGTGGAAGGGCCAGGTTCAATGAACCGCCGCCGCAGACAACTGGTTTGAGGTTCAGGAGGTAGCCAAGTGAGAGTGCGCCCCTCCGGGCACTTTTTGCTGCGCCGGCGGCGGCGGCCTCCACGATGGTGTCATGCAGTGTGTCACCCGCGCGCAAATATATACTTCCTCATTTCCTAAATATTTGTTTTTTAAAGATTTTATTATGGACTACATACGGATGTCTATAAACATAGTTTAGAGTGTAGATTCATTCATTTTGTTTTGTATATAATTAATAGTTGAATCTCTAAAAAGACAAATATTTATGAACGGAGGGAGTACCCAGTATAGAATTTTTTGTAAAAAGACCATTCCCACAAGTCATAAGGTGAATCACCGTGTGTATAGCAACTACACATATATACATCAGGTACAAAACAGTTATGAGCGATGGGAAAGAAGATCGTGCGTAACAGACGCATGCCTCCCATGCTACATGTGTGGGTCCTCGGGGGAGAACGGTCTCGGACGTGGAGGAGGCGTCTTTCAACAGCCCCCCGCAGCCATAACAGGGTCCTCGACGACGTTGAGGCTGGACCTGAACTCCGTGAAGACGTTGGTAGGGAGCTCCTTGGCGAAGACGTCAGCGAACTGGGAGGTCGACGGTACATGCAGAACTCGAACATCTTCGAAGGCAACGCGATCGCGCACAAAGTGGAGATGGGTCTCCACGTGCTTAGTGCGTTGGTGTTGTACCGGGTTGGTGGAGAGGTACGTCGTCAATACGTTGTCGTAGTGGACGACGGTGGCGCGGTCAGGAGGTCGCCCGATCTCATACAAGAGCTGACGAAGCCAACACGACTCTGCGACCACGTTAGCCACAACGCGGTATTCCGCCTCCGCACTCGAGCACGACACGGTGGCTTGTCGCTTCGAGGAATAGAAGACAAAGTTGTCGTGGATGTAGACGCAGTAGCCCGACGTTGAGCGTCGGGTGTCTAGATAGCCGACCCAATCGGCGTCCGTGTAAGCGATGAGCTGGGACGAAGTAGATGGACGAATGCAAAGACCGAGGTGAGTGGTGCCACGCAGGTAACGTAAGATGCGTTTGAGAAGGGCGGCATGAGGCGTGCGCGGTGCGTGCATGACGAGGCACACTTGCTGGACAGCATAGGCGATGTCCGGGCGCGTGAGCATGAGGCGCTACAAGGCACTGGCAAGGCTACGAAAGAGTGATGGATTGAGAGCGGGTCCCCGGCGGTGGTAGAGAGCTTTGATTTGGTGTCGGTGGGGGTGGCTATGGGCTTGCAATTGAGCATGGAGGCGCGATCAAGGATCTCGAGCGTGTACTGCTACTGAGAGAGGAAGGGATCGTTGGGGCTGCGCTAAACGTTGACGCTAAGAAAGTGGTGGAGCACGCCAAGGTCAGTCATGGAGAACTCAGAAGTGAGGGCAGCGGTAATAGTGGTAAGCAGCGCGGCGAAGCTAGCGGTGAGAATGATGCCATAGGCATAGAGCAAGAGGTAGGCCACAGAGGTGCCATGACAAAGGATGAACATCGACGTGTCACAATGTGATGCTGTGAAGCCGAGGGAGAGAAGGAAGGTAGTGAACCGTTGGAACCATGTGCGAGGAGCATGCTTAAGCCCATACAAGGACTTGTGGAGTTTGCACATGACCGATGGGTGTGCAGTGTCGACGAAGCCGGACAGTTGTTGACTATAGACGAGCTTGTCAAGCGTGTCGTGGAGGAAGGCGTTCTTGACATCAAGCTGGTTGATGGCCCAACTGTTGCTGACGACGATGCTGAGGATGACGCGGATGGTGGCTGGTTTAATCACGGGGCTAAACTTCTCCCCATAGTCAATACCAGGTTGTTGAGTAAAGCCACGGAGCACCCACGCGCCTTATTCCGAGCGAGGGAGCCGTCCGGTGGAAGCTTGTGGCGAAAATATCCATTTGCCGGACACCACATTGACACTTGCGATACATGCAACCAAAGACCATGTTTTGTTATACACCAAAGCGTTAAACTCCTCAAGCATAGCATTATAACAGTTAGGGGCTTTGAGGGCTTGTTTGTAGTTGGGGGGGATAGGGGAGATAGGTGCGGGAGGGGTGGAGACGGTCAGGAGTTTCTTTGGTTGCAAGAAGCTGAAACTTTGCTCGCGTGTGCATGGCGTGAGAGTTTTTAGGAGGTGCAACAGGGACGGCGTGGGGTGAGGGAGTGGCTGCATGCATGGGAGGAGTGTTGTGGGGAGTGTCGGGTGAGCGCTGGCTGGACGAGCCGGGCGTGGCATGCAGGGGCAAGGTGGGCGTGGCAACCGAGGAACGGAGGTGGGCCTTAGGGTTGTCGAATGGTGGCGGACTAGGCGGGTCTAGCGCGTCAGGCGTGGTGGATCCCGCAGTGACCGCGTGATCCGAGGCGGGTGGAACGTGCGTTGCGCACGAGCAGGTGGTGGGGCGCATTGGGGAGGGGGTGCGGGATTGCATCCGGTTGGCCGGGTGCACATCCAAAGGGTGGTTGGGTGGGCGCGGGATCCTCTATGGCTGGTGGGTGCGGAACTGGCTTGTGCATGCGTGTGGCCGCTCAGAGAATCAACAAAAGGAAAGCAATTCTCGTCAAAGATGGCGTGCCTGGACGTGATGATGCGCCTAGTGGAGAGGTCGAGGCACCTATAGCCTTTGTGTTCGAGTGGCATGCCAAGAAGAATGCAGCGGACAGAACGAGGAGCCAGCTTGTGTGGCATGATGGCGTAGAGGTTTGGGTAGCATAGGCAGCCAAAGGTGCGGAGGGTGCGTAGTTGGGGAGGGTGCCATGGTGGGCGTAGTAGGGTGTGGTGTTACGGATGGCGCGCGAGGGGCGAACGTTTAGCAAATAGGTGGTTGTGTGAAGGGCCTCCACCCAAAATGATGGTGGCATGTGTGCTTGGAGGAGGAGTGTGTGCGTGATATCGTTCATGAAGCGGATGCCATGCTTAGCCTTCCCATTTTTGCAGGGAAGTGTGAGGGCAAGAGAAGCAGAGGGTGGTGCTGCGGTAGTAGAAGAAGGTGCGGAGATATGTTGGGGAACGTTGCATGGGAAACAAAAATATTCCTACGCTTCACCAACATCAATCTAGGAGATGAGCATCTGCAAGAGGAGAGATCGGATCCACATACCCTTGTAGATCACTAAGCGGAAGCGTTAAGAAACGCGGTTGGTGTAGTCAAACGTCTTCGCGATCCAAATCGCAAGTCGTCCTGCGATCCAATCACGATCTAGTGTCGGACGGACGGCACCTCCGCGTTCAACACATGTACAACTTGATGACGCCTTCACCTCCTCGATCCAGCGAGCGATGGTGAAGTAGTAGATGAGTTCCGGCAGCACAACGGCGTGGTGATGATGGTGGTGAAGAACAATCTCCACAGGGCTTTGCCAAGCACAACAGAAACTATGACGGAGGATAAACTAGAGGGGACGGGGTTGCCGACACACGGCTTGGGAATTCTTGATGTGTTTCGGGTGCTAGCCCTGCCCCTATATTTATATGTTGAGCCCTAGGGTCGAAACTTGGATAAAGAGCCTCCTCAAAGTCAGTTTGGCCCGCAAGGCAAGAGTCCTCCTCGGACTCCAAGACCAGAAGCCAGGGTCCTCGGCGTCTGGCCCCAGACGCCAAGGTTCCTGGCGTCTGGCCCCTGGCCTCCGCAAAACTCCTTTTGCACCTTCCTAAAGCCTCGTGGGCTTTACCCCTTGTCCCAAATAAAGTGTTCTCGTAGCCGAACATTTTGAGAAACACCCGAAACCCCTTCCGATGAATTTCGGGACCCTTCTAGAGACCAAACACTATTATCCCATATATCAATTTTACCTCCGAACTATTCCGGAGCTCATCGTCATGTCCGGGATCTCATCCGGGACTCCGAACAACCTCCTGTCACCAACATAACAACTCAACTATACTTATATCGTCACCAAGTGTTAAGTGTGTAGACCCTGCGGGTTCGAGAACTATGTAGACATGGCTGAGACACCTCTACGGTCAATAACCAATGGCGGGACCTGGATGCCCGTATTGGCTCCTACATATTCTACGAAGATCTTTATCGGTTGAACCTTTATGTCAAGGATTCAGTTAATCCTATACGTTATCGGTATGGTACTTGCCTGAGATTCGATCTTCGGTATCTCCATCCCTAGTTCAATCTCATTACTGACAAGTCTCTTTACCCGTTCCGTAATACAAGATCCTGCGTCTAACACTTTAGTCACTTTGCTTGCGAGGCTTGTTGTGATGTTGTATTACCGAGTGGGCCCTGAAATACCTATCCGTCACATGGAGTAACAAATCCCAGTCTTGATCCATGCCCACTCAACAGACACCTTCGGAGATACCTATAGAGCATCTTTATAGTCACAAAGTTACGTTACGACGTTTGATACACACAAGGTATTCCTTCGGTGTCAGTGAGTTGCATGATCTCATGGTCATAGGAACAGATACTTGACATGCAGAAAAACTATAGCAATAAACTGACACGATCATATGCTATGTTCATAGTTTGGGTCTTGTCCAGCACATCATTCTCCTAATGATGTGATCCCGTTATCAAATTACATCTCATGTCTATGGCTAGGAAAAGCTTAACCATCTTTGATCAACGAGCTAGTCTACTAGAGGCATACTAGGGACACGGTGTTGTCTATGTATCCAGACATGCAATGTGTTTCCAATCAATACAATTATAACATGGATAATAAACGATTATCATGAAAAAGGAAATATAATAGTAACCACTTTATTATTGCCTCTAGGGCATATTTCCAATAGTCTCCCACTTGCACTAGAGTCAATAATCTAGCTCACATCACTATGTGATTTACATTGTAATGAATCTAACACATAGTGATCATGTTTAGCCCTTGGAAGAGGTTTAGTCAACGGGTCTATGACATTTAGATCTGTGTGCACTTTGCAAATATTTATGTCCTACTCCTTGATGTAATTGTGAATGGAATTGAAGCGTCGCTTTATGTGTCTGGTCCTCTTGTGAAACCTTGGTTCCTTGGCCAGAGCAATGGCACCAGTGTTGTCACAGAACAAAGTCATTGGGTTTAGTGCACTAGGCACTACTCCAAGATCTGTCATGAACTCCTTCATCTAGACACCTTCCTTCGCTGCTTCCGAGGCAGTGATGTACTCCGCTTCGCATGTAGAATCAGCTACCAAGCTCTGCTTGGAACTGCACCAGCTTACCGCTCCCCCATTGAGAATAAATACGTATCCAGTTTGAGACTTAGAGTCATCTGGATCAGTGTCAAAGCTTGCATTGATGTAACCCTTTACGACGAGCTCTTGATCACCTCCATAAAGGAGAAACATTTCCTTAGTCCTTTTCAGGTTCTTAAGGATATTCTTGACCGCCGTCGAGTGCTCCATTCCTAGATCACTTTGAAACCTTCCGGCCATAATTATGGCAAGGCTGACATCGTGTCTTGTGCACAACATTGCATACATGATAGAGCCTATGGCTGAAGCATAGGGGATGGCACTCATCTTTTCTCTATATTTTGTAGTCACTGGGCATTGAGTCTTACTCCACTTCACACCTTGCAATACAGGCAAGAACCCCTTCTTGGACTGATCCTTTTTGAACTTCTTCAAAACTTTGTCAAGGTATGTGCTCTGTGAATGTCCTATTAAGTGTCTCGATATATCTCTATAGATCTTGATGCCTAATATGAAAGCAGCTTCTCCTAGGTCCTTCATTGAAAAACTCTTGTTCAAATATTCGTTCACGCTGTACAACATTTCTATATTGTTTCCAATCAGCAATATGTCATCCACATATAATATTAGAAACTCTATAGAGCTCACACTCACTTTCTTGTAAATACAAGTTTCTCCGTAAACTTGTATAAACCCAAACACTTTGATAACCTCATCAATGCGAAGATTCAAACTTCGAGATGCTTGCACCAGTCCATAAATGGATTGCTGGAGTTTGGAAACTTTGTCAACATTCTCTAGATCGACAAAACCTTCCGGTTGTATCATATACAAATCTTCCTTGAGGAAACCATTAAGGAATGTTGTTTTGACATCCACTTGCCAAATTTCATAATCGAAAAATGCAGCTATTGCTAATATGATTCTGACGGACTTAAGCATCGCTACGGGTGAGAATGTATCATCGTAGTCAACTCCTTGAACTTGTGAAAAACCCTTTGCCACAAGTCAAACTTTATATACGGTGGCATTACCGTTCGTGTCCGTCTTCTTCTTAAAGATCCATTTGTTCTGAATGGTCTTTCGCCCTTCAGGTAATACTTCCAAAGTCCATACTTTGTTTTCATACATGGATCTCATCTCAGATTTCATGGACTCTCACCATTTCTCGGAATCCGGGCCCATCATCACTTCTCCATAGATCGTAGGTTCATCGTTGTCCAACAACATGACCTCTAAGACAGGGTTGTCATACCACTCAGGAGCAATGCGCGTCCTTGTCGACCTACGAGGTTAGATAGTAACTTGATCTGAAGCTTCATGATCATCATCATTAACTTCCTCTTCAACCGATGTAAGCTCCACAGAAACATGTTTCTATGTTGCGCTACTCTCTGGTTGAAACAAAGGTTCAATAACCTCATCAAGTTCTATTTTCCTCCCACTCAATTCTTTCGAGAGAAACTCTTTCTCAAGAAATATTCCGTTTTTACGACAAACACTTTGCCTTCGGATCTGAGATAGAAGGTATACCCAACTATCTCTTTTGGGTATACTATGAAGACTCATTTCTCCGCTTTGGGTTCTAGCTTTTTAGGCTGAAGCTTTTTGACATAAGCATCACATACCCAAACTTTAAGAAATGACAACTTTGGCTTCTTGCCAAACCACAGTTCATATGGCGTCGTCTCAACAGATTTCGATGGTGCCCTATTTAAAGTGAATGCAGCTGTCTGTAATGCATAACCCCAAAACGAGAGTGGCAAATTAGCAAGAGACATCATAGAACACACCATATCTAATAAGGTTCGATTACGATGTTCGGACACACCATTATGCTATGGTGTTCCAGGCGGTGTCAATTGTAAAACAATTCCACATTGTCTTAAGTGACTGCTAAACTCATAACTCAGATATTCTCCTCCTCGATCAGATCGTAGGAATTTAATCTTCTTGTTACGATGTTTCTCAACTTCACTCAGAAATTGCTTGAACTTTTCAAACGTTTCAGACTTGTGTTTCATTAAGTAAATATACCCATATCTACTTAAGTCATCAGTGAAGGTGAGAAAATAATGATATCCACCATGCGCCTCAATGCTCATCGAACTGCACACATGAGCATGTATGATTTCTAACAAGTCACTTGCCCGTTCCATTGTTCCATAGAACGGGGTTTTATTCATCTTGCCCATGAGGCATGGTTCACGTGTGTCAAGTGATTCAAAATCAAGTGACTCCAAAAGTCCATCAGCATGGAGCTTCTTCATGCGTTTTACACCAATATGACCTAAGCGGCAGTGCCACAAGAAAGTGGTACTATCATTATCAACTCTACATCTTTTGGCATCAATGTTATGAACATGTGTATCGTCACTATTAAGTTTCAATAAGAATAAACCCCTTACATTGGGTGCATGACCATAAAATATATTACTCATATAAATAGAACAACCATTATTATCTGATTTAAGTGAGTAACCGTCTCGCAATAAACAAGATACAGATATAATGTTCATGCTTAACGCAGGCACTAAATAACAATTATTCAAGTTCATCACTAATATCGATGGTAATCGAAGAGCGAGCGTGCCGACGGTGATCACAACAACCTTGGAACCATTTCCCACGCGCATCATTACTTTGTCCCTAACCAACCTTCGTCTATTCCATAGCTCCAGTTTTGAGTTGCAAATGTGAGCAACTGAACCGGTATCAAATACCCAGGCACTACAACGAGAGTTGGTAAGGTACACATCAATAACATGTATATCATATATACCTTGTTTGGTGTTGTCCGCCTTCTTGTTGGCCAGATACTTGGGGCAGTTCCGCTTCTAGTGACGAGTTCCCTTGCAATGAAAGCACTCAGTTTCTGGTTTGGGTCCAGCCTTGGGTTTCTTCATGGGAGGGGCAACTGCTTTGCCACTCTTCTTGGAGTTACCCTTCTTGCCCTTGCCATTCTTCTTGAAACTAGTGGTTTTATTAACCATCAACACTTGATGCTCTTTCTGGATTTTAGACTCAGCGACTTTCAGCATCGCAAACAACTCGGCGACTGACTTGTTCATCTTGTGCATGTTATAGTTCAACACGAAGCTCTTGTAGCTAGGTGGCAATGATTGAAGAACTCTGTCAGTGATCGCCTCCGGCAGATGGGGCATCCCTAACTCAGCCAGACGGTATGAATACCCAGACATTCTGAGTATATGTTCACTGACAGACCAGTTCTCCTCCATCTTGCAAGCATAGAACTTATCATAGGTCTCATACCTCTTGATCCGGGCTTTCTTCTCAAAGATAAATTTCAACTCCTGGAACATCTCATATGCTCCATGACATTCTAAACATCTTTGAAGTCCTGGTTCTAAGGCATACAACATTGCACATTGAACTATTGAGTAATCTCCAGAATGTGTCTCCCAAGCATTCACAACGTCTTCGGACGACACGGGAGCGGGTGGATCACCAAGCGGTGCATCAAGAACATAAGACTTTTGGGAAGCCATGAGGATAATCCTCAGATTACGGGCCTAGTCTACAAAGTTACTTCGATCATCTTTCAACTTGGATTTCTCTAGAAACACATTAAAATTCAGGGGAACTACTGCGCGAGCCATTGATCTACAATATAAATTTGCAAAGGTTACTAAGACTATTGTTCAAGATAATGAGTTTAGTTAATCAAATTACTAAAAAAACTCCCACTCGAATTGTCATTCCTCTGGTCATCTGAGTGATACATGATCCAAATTCACCAACCCAAGTCCGATCATCACGTGAGATGAGGTGGTTTGAATGGTGAACATCATCATGTTGATCATATCTACTATATGACTCATGTTCGACCTTTCTGTCTCTTGTGTTCTGAGGCCATGTCGGTACATGCTAGGCTCACCAAGTTTAACATGAGTGTTCTGCACGTGAACACTGGCTTGCACCCATTGTATGTGAACGTAGAGTCTATCACACCCGATCATCACGTGGTGTCTCGACACGACGAACTTTCACAACGGTGCACACTCGGGGAGAACACAATTTTATCTTGAAATTTTAGTGAGGGATCACCTTATAATGCTACCGCAATCCTTAGGAAAACAAGGTGCATAAAAGGATTAACATCACATGCAAATCATAAGTGACATGATATGGCCATGAACTTGTGCTTTTGATCTCCATCTTTAAAGCACCGACATGATCTTCATCGTCACCGACATGACACCATGATCTCCATCATCTTGATCTCCATCAACGTTTCTCCATGAGGTTGTCACGCCAATTGTTGCTTCCACGAATATTGCTAACTCATAGCGATAAAGTAAAGCAAAAACGACGAAAATAATTAAGGACAACCCTATGGCACCTGCCGGTTGCCATACTCATCGACATGCAAGTCGTGATATTCTATACAAAACATGATCATCTCATACATCACATATATCTCATCATGTAATTGGCCATATCACATCACAACATACCCTGCAAAAACAGAAAGTGCATTATATCGACTAGAGGGGGGGGGTGAATAGGCGATTTTTACAAATTCATCACTTGAGGAATTTCAACTTTGAGGAATTTGAAATGTGATGAATAACTAGCAGCGGAATAAGTACTCAAGTGCATGAGGAATATAGTAATGGCATAGTCTTCATGATGAAATGAAACATGCACTAATAGTAAGTAGCGTGATACAGGATAAGCACTGATGAACAAGGTAACTTGAAGAATTTGAGGTGAGGAATTTGTGAAAGTCTTCAGTCAAATTCTTCAAACAGTAATAATCAATTTCATCAACAGGTATATGAGGAATAGAGGGGTTGAGGAAATAGAACCAGGTAGCTCGATGAAGACAATGGTTTGATGACCCAGTTCCAACTGCTGTGACAGTCGTACGTCTGGTTTGGAGCGGCCTAGTATTTAAACCAGAGGACACACAGTCCCAGGACACACAGTCCTTACCGTATTCTCCTTGAGCTAAGGTCACACAGTCCTCGCCCAACACTCGTGGTAAGTCTTCAGGGTAGACTTCCAAAACCCTCACAAACTGGTCACCCGACGATCCACAATTTACTGTTGGATGCTCTAGACCAAGGTCACTTCGTGATCCCCAATTGACTGCAGGAGCACTAGACCATGACGCCTAACCGTTTGGAGGAGGCACAGTCCTCAAAGGTAACAAGCGTCGGATCCACACATGAATTTCTTCAATGATGCTCAATCACTATGGGTTTTGTGGTTTGGTTGTGGGTTTTTCCTCACTGATGATTTTCTCTCAAAGTCCTCGAAGGATGGGTTGCTCTCAAATGACAAGTGTCAGTTCTCTCTCGGAGCAGCCAACCAACTAGTGGTTGTGGGGGTGGCTATTTATAGCGAGGGTGCAACCTGACATGATAAGACATAAATGCCCCCAATGATATGACCGTTATGTGGATAAGAATGATTGGGGACAGCTGGCGCTAAGCACAACAACGGTCGGAATTTCGAACTATGAAAGTCCTCAGGCTTATCATGTTCCTCACTTGTAGGCAATTCGCGTTGGCGAAATCCTAACTCCTCGATCAGATCAATTTCCTTAGAGACGAAAAGAACTTTGTCTCTGTCACCGAAGAACTTGTCTGAGCCGTAAGAGATTTCCAAAGGCTTCACTCAAAGGATTGTATAGGTTGAGGATTTTGGAGTTGAGCATCAGTTGGAAATTTTCCTTAGTATTACCTCGGGCCCCTTTAACAGTACGGTGTTTCCTATGACTCAAATAAAGGAAATGAAACTACGAAAACAAGTCTTCACGCTTCATATTCCTCGTTCATATCTTCAAGGTCACACCAACTTCTTCATTTTCAAAGTCTTCACAAAGTCTTCACCAAAGTCTTCACAAAGTCTTCAACAAAGTCTTCACTTGAAGACATACATTTTTAGGGGTCGATAATCTCCGAATATATCAAACTCCTTATCGACTTATAGAGCCTGTGTACACTCACAAACACATTAGTACCTTAACCTATAAGTCTTCAATATACGAAAATCACTAAGGGGCACTAGATGCACTAACAGTCTCCCCCTTTTTGGTGATTGATGACAAATGGGTTAAGTTTTCAACAGGGATAAACATATGAAGTGAAAGTACAGAGTTTGAGGAATTTGATTGCAAGATATAGAAGAACTCCCCTTGAAGATGTGCATATTTGAGGAATTTGCTTTGGACTGCAAATGCACATGGCAGGTTAAAACATGGAGAACTCCCCCTATATCTTGTAATTCATACACGCATTTGAACATATGATATGAAGAATTTGAAATGCGTGAGGAAAATGGTGTCTGACGAAATTCAGCATGTATGCATTAAGGTACTTGAGGAAATAAGCATGCGAGGAAATAGTTCAAAAGTGTCAAACCACCATCGGACTTAAGTTTACAACTCAATCAACAAAAGCTTCAGAAGAGCGAGAGTTGTAACTTAAACAAAATTAGCCCATATAGAGAGAGACCTGCTTGAAGACTAACTCAAATTCCCCCCCCTTTGTCATCGAAGACCAAAAGGGACGAGAAAGTGAGGACTAACGCCCCTTTGAAGAATTTCATCATGTTGGTGAGGAAGGAGCGCCAGTGTTGTCAGGGTCGTTTGTCGATGCAGGGTCTGCCGCAGTGTCGTCAATGTCTTCATCGTCATCGCGCTCTCGAGATGAAGAAAATGAACTTGTGACCATCATAGGAGCTTGACCTTTCTTGAATTTCTTCTGAGGTCGTCGAGCCCAGTCAGGATGTTCCTCAAGATCTAGCTCATCTAGTTCTTTAGAAGACATGAGGTGAGACATTACGGCCCAAGAGCGGTTGAGGTTTTCATGCGCATAGTAGTGATTCCTCTTCACAGTGTTCTGCGTCATAGTCATGTTCTGCACAATGTAACCAAGTTGGCGCTTCACCCACTTGTAATTGCAATCGACCTTCTGATGAAGACTTATTAGAAGCTCGCGATCAGTCATCACACAAGGAGCAGACTCTTGAGGTTTGTGAGTTGAGGCCTTTGCATCAGAGTCTTGAGTGGCAGTGGCATCATTGGTGGAGAAGGAAGCGGCTTTGCGAAACTGTCCATCCAATGGACGAGTGCCTTCATCAATGATAGCCTTGCCTTTTCCTTCAAATGAGGCAATTGTGCTCTTGATGACTTCAATTGGAGGCAGGAAGCCAAAGTGGTTCTGGAATCAGCCTTGAAGGGAACCGAGGACTTTGCCCTGATGAATTTCATTATCCAAGGCGCATAAGGCTTCTGTTCAAATGGAGCTAAAGCAGCACTGGCCAAAGTCCTCATGAAGAAGTCGTGCAAGTCAACGGGAATCCCATGAATGATGTTGAAGAGCATATTCTTCATGACTCCTTCCACTTCTTCTTCTTCGGAATTGTGGCCCTTCTAAGGACATAGCATATTTGTGAGTATACGGTAGACAGTCCTGGGAACATATAGCAGATCCTTTACAAGGAAGATTTTTCGTTGAGGCTTTCCAGGAGGCAATGTATTCATCAACACTTGCATCAGCTGATCTGGAAGTGCAGGTTCATCAAACAGTTTGCGAGCTTCATCTGAGGGAGTTGGAACTGGTACACACTGAAGCAATTCAGAAGCTTGAGCAGTGAAGTGTGTGGATCCTGTCATCCAGTCCAATATCCAGGAGTTGACGTCTGAAGCATTTCCACTGATATGCAATGTGGCATAGAACTGAAGAATGAGTTCTTCATTCCAATCACAGATGTCGATGCAGAATGGGAGAATGCCTGCATCATGAAGAACCTGGAGCACCGGTGTGAATGATGGAAGGGTTTCCATGTCAGCATGAGGAATTTGGTGGTGCTCGAAGATTTTCTTGTTCGCAAAAAGAACTGATGCATAGTAGTTGAGCTGTGTTGCCGTCCAGAATCTGTTGCGACCGGCCCTTGCAAAGTCATAGGGATTTGGACCAGTGAAGAACATACGTTCATTGAAGAAATTGCTCTTGAGGAATTTGTGGCGTACTAAGCCTTTGAATGGCATTCTTGGCTTCGGTTGAAGATTTGGCTCGAAGCGCCCCTTAATCTCCTTTGGCATGGGAGGAACAACTTCAGAATGATTTGGAGAGCTGGTTCCTCAGTTGCGGCGGGAGCATCAAGATCATCAGCCGTTGCAGCTGGAATTTCTTGAGTGACTTGGGTGTTTAGATTGATAGATTCTTCATGTAGTTCTTCAGTCGGAGTAGGCGACTGAGGAATCTGTGTCAGAGGAGTAGTCATTGGTGAATTTGGGTGAGCTAATTCCCAATATTCATCATTGATGACAAGCGTTGTATTGCCAATGTCTACATCCTCATCAATTTCTTCAACTTCAGCCTCTTCAATAGTGAACTGAGGCTGGGGCGATGATACCTTTGGAGTTGAAGCAATGTCTTCAACTTCAATTTATTCATCAATCTGTTCTGTCGAATTAGCAGAAAGATCTTCATCTTCTTCTGGGATGACATATTCCACCCCAAATGGTACAATTTCATAGGCAGGTGCTGAGGAAATTGGTGTCGCATCAATAGGTCCAGTTGAAGAACTTGGCATAGTCTTCAACTTCTTCACGGCTGAGGTTTCTGAATCTGATGTTTTTCTCTTGAGAGTCTTTTCTTCAGCAGTGTCAGTTTCTTCAGGAACGACTGATGCAGTCGCCCTGGTGTGTTCAGTTTCTTCAGGCACAACAAAAGTTTCAGCTGGCCTTTCAGTCTCTTCAGGCACAACAGTGGTGGTTGTCCTAGCATGATCATCGGTGGTCTGAGTTTCCTCAGCAACACTGGCAGTTGCTTCTGGTGCAGAAGCATTTCCATTAGTAGTCTCATCAGGCTGAGCAATTTCATCAGTAGTTTGAGGAATTTCATCAGCCTGAGGATTTTGTGGTTGCGATCGAGCTGCAACCCTAGTGTTGTGATCCTTCACTGCAGCTTGAGCAGCCCTGGCGAATCTCACCTTAGTGCCCTTCCATTCAGCATCATATCTCTCTTGATCTTCAGAGTGTGTGCGAATTTCAGACTGAACAGTGACGAGTTGATTTGGGGTCAAATTCATCACATTGTCTCTCAGGAACTTTTCCTTCCGAACCCTATTCCTCTTAGCTCTCAGAGCTTGCTCTCTCTTCCATTTTTCTTCAGAGATGAAGTGGGTGAGGACATGATCCACTCCAAGAGGCAGATTTAGTGAAGAAAGTGGGGTGCTTGGGTCTTTATGCCATATATCGATGAAGTTGAGGATCATCTTGGGATCCAGGATGAGAGGAACAGAGCTGCCCTTTGATATAGCAGCCCTTTACTGACTTTGCCTGATGATTTCTTCCAATTTGTCATCATCAGCTTCATCATCATCATCCTCAGAACCTGAGGGTATAGTCACCACAACCTTGCTTGAGTGAGGACTTGGTCTTTGACCTCGTCCAGCAGTTTTCTTCAGCTTCAACGCAGAAGGGCTAGTTGAAGACTTTGCCGTGGTAGAGGGGCTTGCTGAGATCTTTGGAACTCTTGAGAATCCCTTAGTCCTCTTACATGTTGCCAGATGCACTGGGGTTGAGGACTTTGCAGCTGTCGTAGAAGACTGAGCAGCAACCGGTCCAGCAGCTGAAGACTTTGTAGGCCGAGGCCTTTAACCTTGAGGAATCTGCTGTGAAGGTTTTGAGGTTGAAGAACTTGTCTTCAATGCAGATTTCTTCATCATGATTTTCTTCGGAGCACGTGCAGAGGCCCCGGTAGAGGCAACAGTAGCAGAATCTTCATTGAATTTCTTCAATGCCTCTTTGGTTTTCCTTGCCAGCTTGGCTTGCTGCTTCTCCCACATGTGAGGAAAGTCCTCACCAGTCTTGAGGCTAGTGGGATCAACAATTTGATTTGCAGCATGGAGAGGCCTGCTGCAAGGAGGTTTCATAGCGAATTTCATCATGTATTCAGGAGTTACATAACGATATTCCTTCCATTCCCTTGCCCATCTCCTCTCAATTTTTTGCAGATGATTTTTTCTCTGCTTGGTCATTTCTTTGCCATGAGTTTCTGCATCGGGTGTGCAGTATTCCTCATAGAGATCATATGGAATCTCAAAAGTAGTGTGCACATCTGGCTTCTTTCCACCTTTCTATGGTTTCTTTCCGTTAGTCATTTTCTTCACCTGAGGAATTTGAACTCTTGAGGACTCTGAAGAAGTACACAGTTTTTCCTCAAGGAGCGCTGCAAATGAGTTAAGTTGATGAGAACCTAGTGATTCATCAGCGGACATGTTGTACCTGTGAACAGAGTATAGGTGCGAGGAATTTGAAGAGGTCATATGCATTCTCAGAGATTTTTCTAAATAAAAAAGGTGAGAGGAATTTGACCATGGGTGTCTTGATGAATTTCACTAAGTGTTCTTTGTCTCAGGTTCCATAGTTGTGCAAATTTTGAGGATTCACACAATTGAGGAATCTTGAAGAAAATCATTACTTAGGGAAAAACATCAAGTATGTGAAGATGTAAGGTGTTTTTAGAATAAGGTTCATGAAGGATAAACACCTTTTGAGGAGTATGAAGAGCATTTGAGGATCAAACAAGGGCAGTAAAAATAAATTTTATTTACCCTGGTGAAGAACACGACGAACAAGAGATGAGATTGCGAAGTTCGTCCGTTCAGATCTCCCACACCCTAGCTTGGCAGAGGGAGACAGCTACAGCGGCGGCGGGGGTGAGGACTTTCACGGCCGATGCGAGTATGGTGACAATGAGGTCGAGTCAGTGAAGCTCTTCCTCACCGGCGACGATGACTTTAGCGGTGGTGCTAGGTTGGAGCTCGAGAGAGGGATGAGATGAGGAGTAACCGAGCACAGTTGAAGGGGAGGGGGTATTTATAGAGGGAGTGAAAACCAATCTGCCCGAAGACTTTGGACAAGATTGCCCTTGACCCTTGATCTCCACGTGACAGGTGCCACCCATGTACTTTGAGGTGGCGATAGTGGGGGATCGTGGGTTATCTAGTCGTGGGAATCGGAACCGTTTGAGCGGGAACCGCTGAAAATTTTTATAGTGAAAATTTCAAAGTTTCCATTCGCAAAGTCTTCAGCTATCAAGGACACAGTGAAGACTTTGAACGAGTTTCAAAGTAGAACGCATATGAAGAATTTGTGAACAGACTGGGTTGAGTTTAGCATAGAGGGGGAAAGGGTCCGATCACATTCACTTAGATGAAAATCAACTTGAAGAATTAGCAATAAGTGAATGCTGTTGAGGACATTGAAAACTCAAATATATATATATATATATATATATATATAGTCAATGAAGAACATGAGTTTCAAAGTTTGAAGAATTTGTTAAGTTGAGGAATTTGCAAATTTGAGGAATTTGATAATTTGAAGAATTTGCAAAAATGACGAAAAACTCAATTTTGAAGAATTTCAACTTTTGGTTGGTGGCGTGACCCACCGTATAAGAATGATGATTTCAGACACCGCGTACAATTGTCGTAGGGTTCTGAGAATCAAATTCTTCATTAATTTCTTCACACTTAGAGGGTTATTCTTCATTGATTGAAGAAAAACGTTACTTCGTGTGTTGCACATCAAAGTCATAAATTTTGCATAAGTGTTAGGATGTGTGTCCTTTTTCAAAGAACATTAGAAGATTCTAAGATATTTAGCTCACACCACAACTTGCAAAATCTCTTTTCATCCAAGGGCTTTGTGAAGATATCGGCCAGTTGTTCTTCAGTGGGGATGTGGTCGATGGAGATGTCGCCCTTGAGTACATGATCTCGAAGAAAGTGATGACGAATCTCGATGTGCTTGGTCTTGGAGTGCTGAACTGGGTTGTAAGCAATCTTGATGGCACTCCCGTTGTCACAGTAGAGAGGCACATTCTTCAACTTGATGTCGTAGTCCTTGAGGGTTTGCTTCATCCATAGTAACTGAGCACAACATGAGCCAGCAACAATGTTCTCAGCTTTAGCAGTAGAGAGTGAGACACAGTTTTGCTTCTTCGAGGACCAACAGACTAAGTTCCGTCCGAGGAAATGACATGTGCCTGAGGTTGACTTGCGATCCACACGATCTCCAGCATAGTCAGTATCAGAGTATCCGACGAGGTGAAGATTTGATCCCTTGGGATACCATAATCCAAGTGTTGGTGTGTGAGCTAAGTATCGAAGAATATGTTTCACAGCCTTATGGTGTGATTCCTTTGGTGTTGCTTGGAATCGGGCACACATGCAAACACTTAGCATAATGTCAGGCCTAGATGCACACAAATACAATAAAGACCCAATCATGGAACGGTATACCTTTTGATCGAAATCTTTACCATTTTCATCAGTGCAGAGGTGTCCTTTTGAAGGCATTGGAGTTTTGACGCCTTTGCAATCTTGCATGTCGAATTTCCTCAAAACATCTTTGAGGTATTTCTCCTATGAGATGAAGATGTCTGTCTTGCTGATGAATTTGAAGACCTAAGAAGAATTTCAACTCTCCCATCATAGACATTTGATATTCTTCACTCATCATATAGGCAAATTCATCACTGTAACGTTTGTCAGTACAACCAAAGATAATATCGTCTATGTATATTTGGCATATGAATAGTTCATTGTCATAGGATTTTGTGAAAAGAGTTGGGTCGAGTGAACCGGGTTTGAAGCCTATCTTCATGAGGAATTCCTTCAGAGTGTCGTACCATGCCCGAGGGGCTTGCTTGAGGCCATAGAGGGCCTTGTTGAGTCTGAAGACTTTGTCAGGATGCTTAGGGTCTTCAAAACCTGGGGGTTGAGCAACATATACTTCTTCCTCAAGCTTACCATTGAGGAATGCACTTTTCACATCCATTTGATACAAGATGATATTATGATGGTTAGCATAAGCAAGTAATATGCGAATAGCTTCAAGCCTAGCAACAGGTGCAAACGTTTCAGCAAAGTCAATTCCTTCAACCTGTGTGTAGCCTTGAGCTACAAGACAAGCCTTATTCCTCACCACAAGGCCATTTTCATCTTGCTTGTTGCGGTAGATCCACTTGGTACCTATGATGTTATGTTTGCGAGGATCTGGCCGCTTGACAAGTTCCCACACATTGTTGAGCTTGAACTGATGCAATTCCTCTTGCATAGCTTGAATCCACTCAGGCTCCTTAAATGCTTCATCAACTTTGGTGGGCTCTATGATAGAGACAAAGGCAAAGTGCCCACAAAGGTTAGTTAAATGTGAAGCTTTTGAGTGAGTGAGGGGACCTGGTGCATTGATGTTATCGATGATTTTGTCAATCTACACTTCATTTGCAACTCTAGGATGAGCAGGTTGACGTGGCTAAGGATTTTCATCAGCATCATTTTCTTCAGGTGTATCAACATGAAAGTATTCATTCGTTGGAATGACTTCCTCAGTGGGTATGATATCTTCAGTTGCCTTCAGTTTAATG
This sequence comes from Hordeum marinum, assembly GCA_022496015.1. Classification (NCBI taxonomy): domain Eukaryota; kingdom Viridiplantae; phylum Streptophyta; class Magnoliopsida; order Poales; family Poaceae; genus Hordeum; species Hordeum marinum. Next base: position 299,688,962 of record CM039674.1, on the reverse strand, counting down.
GATTCCTTAGGAGACTGTTCATCAAACACAGAAGGCAGGTGCTCTCTTTGTGAGCCGTCAGTTTCATCGAACCGCACATCTACAGTTTCAACAACCTTGTGATGGTAGGTGTTGAAGACTTTGTAGGTGTGCGAGTCCTTTCCGTAACCAAGCATAAAACCTTCATGTGCTTTCGGTGCAAACTTAAATTGTGGTGAGGACCTCTGATCCAACATTTTGCACCGAAGACTTTGAGATAACTTACATTGGGTTTCTTGCCAGTCATAAGTTCATACGAAGTCTTCTTGAAGAATTTGTGAAGATATACCCTATTGATGATGTGGCATGCAGTATCAATTGCCTCAGGCCAGAAGCGACGAGGAGTCTTCTATTCATCAAGCATGGTGCGAGCCATCTCAACTAGAGTCCTGTTCTTGCGCTCCATGATGCCATTCTGTTGAGGAGTATAAGGGGCGGATAACTCATGAGTAATACCAAGTTCATCAAGATATTCATCAAGATTAGTGTTCTTGAATTCTGTCCCATTATCACTCCTAATATGCTTGATCTTGACGCCGAAGTTGGTGGAGGCCCTTGAAGCAAATCGTCTGAAGACATCCTACACTTCATTCTTGTACAGAATAATATGCACCCAAGTGTAACGAGAGTAATCATCAACAATGACAAAGCCATACAAACTTGAAGCATTTGTTAGTATGGAGTAATGAGTGGGGCCAAAGAGATCCATGTGAAGCAACTCAAAGGGTCGAGTCGTGGTCATGATTGTCTTCGAGGGATGCTTGGATATGGTCATGTTCCCAGATTCACATGGACCGCAGAGGTGGTCCTTGAGGAATTTGACACCCTCGATGCCAATGACGTGCTTTTTCTTCACGAGCGTGTGCAAGTTCCTCATACCCGCATGTCCAAGTCGTCGATGCCATAGCTAGCCTTTTGAAGACTTTGCAAGTAAGCATGTGGCAGGTTGAGGACCTGTAGAGAAATCAACAATATACAAATCTCCTCTCCTAAAGCATTCGAAGACTTTGGAATTGTCAGATTCCATGATGACAACACAACGATATTTTCCAAATACGACGATCATATCAAGATCACAAAGCATTGAGACAGACATGAGGTAGAACCCAAGGGATTCAACAAGCATCACTTTATCCATGGTTCGGTCCTTTGAGATAGCAACCTTACCAAGTCCCAATACCTTGCTTTTTTCCTTTGTCTGCGTAGGTGATGTGCTTCAGAGGAGATGGAGTGAATGGAAAATTCATCAGTAGATTCTTGTCACCAGTCATGTGGTTTGTGCATCCACTATCGAGGACCCACTCAGTAGATTTTGGAGTATCATCCTGCAGATGAATTAGTACAACTTACGAACTCATATGCTTCAGAGTGAAGAATATGACACCAATTTCATCATATAGGATTTCATCACACAATATAGTAAGCAAGTAGTGTGAGGACATGAGAAATGAGGAATTCATTTCATCATGGTTAGCTTGCGTCCTTTCAAGCATTTCCTCAGGTCTCCAGCAAGTTCATCAGATGTTTAGTTTCATCTGGAGACCTGACCCTGCATAACATGTTAGTTCAATTTCTTCACCACCCACATCTGGAGGGGTGACAAAGAGTTCATTCTGCGAGCACCATGTGAGAAAGGAGGCATTGAAGCAAGTGTGCTTCGTTTCACAGGGCGAGGATTAGAGTACTCAAATGAATAAGCAGAGAAATTCTTCGAGGACTTATGAACATAATGGTTTGAAGAATAATGCACATATTCATAACTCTTAGATTTTTTCTGCGAAACAGAAGCATTAGCGCGAGAATGATATTTTTGACCATTTGAGGAATTTGGTCCAAGTGAGAACTTTGGTTCATATGAGGAATTTGATCTGGGGTTCTTATTCTTCATGAGTGATGTCGTGAGGATATTCACTTGAAGATTTTGTAGGTAGCTCTTGGGAACCCAGATTTTCTTCATAGGAGAACCGTTCCTGCAGTTAGTTCCAACAAATCTAGCAAATACTTCACCTTTCTGATTTTTGAAGAATTTGTAGTTGGAGTCAAGTGACTCAACAGAGGAATATGAAGTTCCACAAGTAAAGCCAGATAAAGTGGATGGATCTACAGGAGATCCTGTTAGTGCATCTAGTGCCCCTTAGTGATTTTGGTGTATTGAAGACTTATAGGTTAAGGCACTAATGAGTTTGTGAGTGTACACATGCTCTATAAGTCGATGAGGAGTTTGATATATTCGGAGATTGCCGATCCCTAAAAATGTACGTCTTCAAGTGAAGACTTTGCTGAAGACTTTCTAAAGACTTTGGTGAAGACTTTATGCAGACTTTGAAAATGAAGAACTTGGTGTGACCTTGAAGATATGCATGAGGAATATGAAGCGTGAAGACTTTTGTTCTCGTAGCTTCTTTTTCCTTTATTTGAGTCATAGGAAACACCGTACTATTAAAGGGGGTCGAGGTAATACTAAGGAAAATTTCCAACTGATGCTCAACTCCAAAATCCTCAACCCATACAATTCTTCGAGTGAAGCCTTTGGAAATCTCATACGGTTCAGACAAGTTTTTGAGTGACATAGACGAAGGTCTTCTGGTCTCTGAGGAAATTGATCTGACTGAGGAGTTAGGATTTCGCTAGTGCGAATTGCCTACAAGTGAGGATCATGATAAGCTGAGGACTTTCATAGTTTGAAATTCCGACCGTTGCTGTGCTTAGCGCCAGCTGTCCCCAATCGTTCTTATCCACATAACGGTCATATCATTTGGGGCATTTATGACTTATCATGTCAGGTTGCACCCTGGCTATAAATAGCCGACGCCCACAACCACTAGCTGGTTGGCTGCTCTGAGAGAGAACTGACACTTGTCATTTGAGAGCAACCCATCCTCTGAGGACTTTGAGAGAAAATCATCAGTGAGGAAAAACCCACAACCTAACCATAAAACCCATAGTGATTGAGCATCACAGAAGAAATTCCTGTGTGGAACTGACACTTGTTACCTTTGAGGACTGTGTATGCTCCAGACGGTTAGGCGTCATGGTCTAGTGCTCCTGCAGTCAATTGGGGACCACAAAGTGACCTTGGTCTAGAGCATCCAGCAGTAAATTGTGGAAGTCTACCCTGAAGACTTACCATGAGTGTTGGGCGAGGACTGTGTGACCTTAGCTCAAGGAGAATACGGTAAGGACTGTGGGTCCTCTAGTTTAAATACCAGGCCGCTCCAAACTAGACGTACGACTGTCACAGCAGTTGGAACTGGGTCATCAAACCATTGTCTTCATCAAGCTACCCGGTTCTATTTCCTCAACCTACTTATTCCTCATAAACCTCTTGATGAAATTGATTGTTACTGTTTGAAGAATTTGACATAAGACTTTCGCAAATTCCTCACCTCAAATTCTTCAAGTTGCCTTGTTCATCACTGCTTATCCTTATCATGCTACTCACTATTCGTGCATGTTTCATTTCATCATGATGACCAAGCTGATACTATGCTCCTCATGCACCTGAGTACTCATTCCGTTGTTAGTTATTCATCACATTTCAAATTCCTCGAAGTTGAAAATCCTCAAGTGATGAATTTGTAAAAATCGCCTATTCACCCCCCTGTAGCCGATATAACACACTTTCAATTGGTATCAGAGCAGATACTCCCTCGCTCTGTGTGATTTTGGTTTAACCACCTGGAGTTCTAGTTATGTCGACTGCAGGTATGATCAAGGTTTCCGCGGGATGTCCTACTTTCGATGGGACAGACTACCCCTACTGGAAGAACAAGATGCGTATGCACCTTGAATCTATTGACAACGATCTTTGGTACATTGTGGAAAATGGTGTGCCCTCTGTCGCTCCCACTGTTACAGCTGCTGATGTGAAGAGATTCAAGCAACTCGATTCTCAAGCGAAGAATATCATCTGTGGTCATCTGAGCAAAGGTCAGTATGGCAGAGTGAGTGCTTTGGAATCTGCTAAGCTTATCTGGGATAGGCTGTCCAAAGTCAAACGAAGGTGTTTCCACTCAGCGTGACTCTCATGTTGATGTTCTTCGCAATCTCTTCAACCGCTTCAAGAGACTTGACAATGATAATGTTCAGCAAACATTTGATCGCCTCACTGATATATCCAATGAACTTCAAGCACTGGGTGCCACTGATATCACTGACCATGAAGTGGTGAAGAAACTGCTACGATCTCTCGATTCCTCATTTGATACTCTAGTTTTGATGATTCAAGAACGTGGAGACTACAAAGCTCTTGATCCTGCTGATATTCTTGAGAGACTCAATACTCATGAATTCTAACAAGCTGAGAAAAGAGACCTCTACGGGCCAAGCTATGGAAGATCTCGTGCTCTGAAGGCATTTCCTCATCTAAAGAAGAAGATTCTGACAGCAGCCTTGGTGATCCTGAAGAACTAAGTCAGGAACTAGCTATGCTTGTGAGGAAATTCCAGAAGTTCTCAAGACGAGGTGGATTTGGAAAGTCATCAAAAAGTGGCTTGAGGAAATCAGATTCCTCAGAAGATTACAAAAGGAGAACATGTCATCGTTGCAAGAAGCCTGGCCACTTTATCTCTGATTGTCCTCTCTGGGAAAAAGACTCAAAGCAGAATAAGAAATACAAAGATGATAGTTCTAATGACTCAAAGAAAAATAAGAAATCTTCAAAGTCCTCATCTTCAAAGTCCTCAAAGCACAAGAATAATGGTTCCAGAAAGGCTCGAGCATTCATCGGCAAGGAAATGGATTCTGAGGAAGAATCTGAAGAATATGAAGAAGAGGAAGAATCTGAGGAGGAATCAGAATCTGGTGTCGCTAGCCTTGCTCTCGCTACTGCGTTCGTCAGCAAGTCCATCTTCAACAATGAAGAATATGACCACTCCAGCGACTCTGTCGTCAGCTATGATGATTATGCTCCCACTTATTGCTTTATGGCAAAAGGCTCAAAGGTACACAAATATCATTCCTCATCTGAATCAAGTGAAGGTGAATCTGATGAATATGTGAAACCTAGCTATGCTAAAATTGTTAAAATTGCCACTAAGCAACAAAGTGCACTTGAAAAGCTTCAGAAAATGCTAGACAAAAGCGATGATCTGTTAAACCGTGAAGTGGATCGGTCTCAAACTCTGTCTGTCGATCTTAAAAGTCTCCAGACAAAGTATGATAACCTTCAGAGTCATCATAACGACCTCTTAGCCGATCATGAGAAGCTTTCATATGAATTTCTTCAAAGAAAGCAAGATCTTGAAAAGCTGAGGGTGTCAAATGAGGATCTCCAAAGGGAAAACGATTCCTTACTGGCTCAACAGATCAGTACCGCTCAGGAAGAATTTGTTCCACCTTGTTTGAATTGCATCGAACGTGAAACTGCTAATTCTTCACCTGAGTGTTCAAATGCTTCTATTGCTGCAATTTCTTCAACTATTCTCGTGGTCTTAAATTCCTCATCTGAGGATAGCACTAGTATCACTGATGACAATGCCAGGTTGAAGGAATTGTATGTGACAGGCATATACAAAAGTCTCAAAGGGCATCAAACCCTTTGTGATGTCCTCAAGAAGCAGATTCTGAGCAGGAACCCTAGGAAAGAGGGTATTGCCTTTGTGAGGAAACTCAACGCTGATGGATCCCACTGGACACCTGAGCAGTACCCCAAAACCTCTTGGGTTGCTGCAAAAGAATCTCCTGTGGATCCATCCACTTTATCTGGCTTTACTTGTGAAATATTCCTCTGTTGAGTCACTTGACTCCAATTACAGATTCTTCAAAAATCAGTCAAGTGAAGTATTTGCTAGATATGTTGGAACTAACTGCAGGAATGGTTCTCCTATGAAGAAAATCTGGGTTCCCAAGAACTACCTACAAAATCTTCAAGTAAATGTCCTCACGACACCACTCATGAAGAATCGTAACCCCAGATCAAATTCCTCATATGGACCAAAGTCCTCACTTGGACCAAATTCCTCAAATGGTCAAAATCATCATTCTCGTGCTAATGCCTCTGTTTCGCAAGGAAAACCTATGAGTTATGAATATGTGCATTATTCTTCAAACCATTATGTTCATAAGTCCTCAAAGAGTTTCTCTGCTTATTCATATGAATACTCTAACCCTTGCCCTGTGAAACGAAGCGCACTTGCTTCAATGCCTCCCTTCTCACATGGTGCTTGCAGACTGATGAATTCCTTGCCACCCCTCCATATGTGGGTGGTGAAGAAAACAAACTGACATCTTATACAGGGTCAGGTCTCCAAATGAATTTGAACATCTGATGAATTTGCTGGAGACCTGAGGAAATGCTTGAAAGGACGCAAGTTAACCATAATGAAATGAATTCTTCATTTCTCACGTCCTCACTGTACTTGCTTACTATCTTATGTGATGAAATTCTGTTTGATGAAATTGATATCATATTCTTTACTCTAAAGCATATGAGTTCGTAAGGTGTACTAATTCATCTACAGGATGATACTCTAAAAGCTACTAAGTGGGTTCTCGATAGTGGATGCAAAAACAACATGATGGGTGACAAGAATCTACTGATGAATTTGCCACTCACTCCATCTCCTCTGAAGCATATCACCTACACAGACAAAGGAAAAAGCAAGGTATTGGGACTTGGTAAGGTTGCTATCTCAAAGGACCGAACCATGGACAAGGTGATGCTTGTTGAATACCTCGGGTTCAACCTCATGTCTGTCTCAATGCTTTGTGATCTTGATATGGTTGTCATATTTGGGAAATATCGTTGTGTTGTCATCATGGAATCTGACAATTCCAAAGTCTTCGAAGGCTTTAGGAGAGGAGACTTGTATATTGTTGATTTCTCTACAGGTCCTCAACCTGCCACTTGCTTACTTGCAAAGTCTTCAGAAGGCTGGCTGTGGCATCGACGACTTGGACATGCTGGTATGAGGAATCTGTACACACTCGTGAAGAAAAAGCACGTCATTGGCATCAAGGGTGTCAAATTCCTCAAGGACCACCTTTGTGGTGCATGTGAATCTGGGAAGATGACCAGATCCAAGCATCCCTCGAAGACAATCATGAGCACTACGTGACCTTTTGAATTGCTTCATATGGATCTCTTTGGTCCCACTCACTACTCCATACTAACAAATTCTTCAAGTTTGTATGGATTTTTCATTGTTGATGATTACTCTTGTTATACATGGGTGCATATCATTCTGTACAAAAATGAAGTGCAGGATGTCTTCAGACGATTTGCTTCAGGGGCCTCCACCAACTTTGGTGTCAAGATCAAGCATATCAGGAGTGATAATGGGACTGAATTCAAGAACACTAACCTTGATGAATATCTTGATGAACTTGGTATTACTCATGAGTTATCTGCTCCTTACACTCCTTAGCAGAATGGCATCGTGGAGCGCAAGAACAGGACTCTTGTTGAGATGGCTCGAACCATGCTTAACGAATACAAAACCCCTCGTCGCTTCTGGCCTGAAGCAATTGATACTGCATGCCATATCATCAACAGGGTATATCTTCACAAATTCCTCAAGAAGACTTCATATGAGCTCATGACAGGCAAGAAACCCAATGTAAGTTATCTCAAAGTCTTCGGTGCAAAATGCTGGATCAGAGATCCTCACCATAGTTCTAAGTTTGCACCGAAAGCACATGAAGGTTTTATGCTTGGTTATGGAAAGGACTCGCACACCTACAAAGTCTTCAACACCTACCATCACAAGGTGGTTGAAACTGTAGATGTGCGGTTCGATGAAACTAATGGCTCACAAAGAGAGTACATGCCTTCTGTGTTAGATGAACAATCTCCTGAGGAATCCATCAAGCTGAAGGCAACTGAAGATGTCATACCCACTGAGGAAATCATTCCAACAAATGAAGACTCTCATGCTGATATACCTGAAGAAAATGGTGCTGATGAAACTCCTCAACCTCGTCAACCTACTGATCCAAGAGTAGCAAATGAAATCCCACCAAAGTTGATGAAGCATTCAAGGAGCCTGAATGGATTCAAGCTATGCAAGAGGAATTGCATCAGTTCAAGCTCAACAACGTGTGGGAACTTGTCAAGCGGCCAGATCCTCGCAAGCATAACATCATAGGTACCAAGTGGATCTAACGCAACAAGCAAGATGAAAATGGTCTTGTGGTGAGGAATAAGGCTCGACTCGTAGCTCAAGGCTATACACAGGTTGAGGGAATTGACTTTGATGAAACTTTTGCACCTGTTGCTAGACTTGAAGCTATTCGCATATTACTGGCTTACGCTAACCATCACAATATCATCTTATATCAAATGGATGTGAAAAGTGCATTCCTCAATGGTAAGCTTGAGGAAGAAGTATATGTTGCTCAACCCCCAGGTTTTGAAGATCCTAAGCATCCTGACAAAGTCTCCAGACTAAACAAGGCCCTCTATGGCCTCAATCAGGCCCCTCGGGCGTGGTACGACACTCTGAAGGAATTCCCCATGAAGAAAGGCTTCAAACCCGGTTCACTCGACCCTACTCTTTTCACGAAATCCTATGACAATGAACTGTTCATATGCCAAATATATGTTGATGATATTATCTTTGGATGTACTGACAAACGTTACAGTGATGAATTTGCCTAGATGATGAGTGAAGAATATCAATGTCTATGATGGGAGAGTTGAAATTATTCTTAGATCTTCAAATTCGTCAGCAAGACAATGGCATCTTCATCTCACAAGATAAATACCTCAAAGATGTTCCGAGGAAATTCGACATGCAAGATTGCAAAGGCGTCAAAACTCCAATGCCTTCAAAAGGCCATCTCTGCACTGATGAAAATGGTAAAGATTTCGATTAGAAGGTATACCGCTCCGTGATTGGCTACTTATTGTCCCTATGTGCATCTAGGCCTGACATAATGCTAAGTGTCTGCATGTGTGCTCGATTCCAAGCAACACCGAAGGAATCACACCATAAGGCTGTGAAACATATTCTTCGATACTTAGCTCACAGACCAACACTTGGATTGTGGTATCCCAAGGGCTCAAATCTTCACCTCGTCGGATACTCTGATGCTGACTATGCTGGAGATTGTGTGGATCACAAGTCAACCTTAGGCACATGTCATTTCCTCGGACGATCCTTAGTCTGTTGGTCCTCGAAGAAGCAGAACTGTGTTTCACTCTCTACTGCAGAAGCTGAGTACATTGCTGCTGGCTCGTGTTGTGCTCAGTTACTGTGGATGAAGCAAACCCTCAAGGACTACGGCATCAAGCTGAAGAATGTGCCTCTCTACTGTGACAATGAGAGTGCCGTCAAGATTGTGTACAACCCTGTTCAGCACTCCAAGACCAAGCACATCCAAATTCGTCATCACTTCTTCGAGATCATGTACTCAAGGGCGACATCTCCATCAATCACATTCCTACTAAAGAACAACTGACCGATATCTTCACAAAGCCCTTGGATGAAAAGAGATTTTGCAAGTTGCGGTGTGAGCTAAATATCTTAGAATCTTCGAATGTTCTTTGATGAAGAACACACATCCTAACACGTATGCAAAATTGTTGACTTAGATGTGCAACACACGAAGTATTGTTTTTCTTCAATCAATGAAGAATAACTCTCTAAGTGTGAAGAAATTAATGAAGAATTTGATTCTCAGAACTCTACTACAATTGTAAGCGGTGTCTGAAATCATCATTCTTATACGGTGGGTTACGCCACCAACCAAAAGTTGAAGTTCTTAAAATTGAGCATTGTTGCAAATTCTTGAAATTATCAAATTCCTCAAGTCTTCAAATTCATCAACTTTTCAAATTCTTCAAAACTTTTGAGACTCATATTCTTCATTGACTATATATATATATGTATGTATATTTGAGTTTCTTTAATGTCCTCAACAACATTCACTTATAGCTAATTCTTCAAGTTGATTTTCATCTAAGTGAATGTGATCGGACCCTTTCCCCGTCTATGCTAAACTCAACCCAGTCTGTTCACAAATTCCTCATATGCATTGTACTTTGAAACTTGTTCAAAGTCTTCACTGTGTCCTTGATAGCTGAAGAATTTGCGAACGAAAACTTTGAAATCTTCACTACCAAAATTTTCGACGGTTCCCGCTCAAACTATTCCGATTCCCGCGCCTAGATAACCCACGATCCTCCACAATCTTCACTACCCAGATCGTGGGTGTCACCTGTCGCGTGGAGAGCAAGGGTCAGGGGCAATCCTGTCCAAAATCTTCGGGAGGATCATTTTTCACTTCCTCTATAAATGCCCCCTTCCCATCTACTGTGCTCGGTTACTCCGCATCTCATCTCTCTCCCGAGCTCCAACCAAGCGCCGCCGCTAAAGTCATCGTCGCCGGTGAGGAAGAGCTTCGCTGCCTAACCTCGTCGTCGCCATACTCGCATCGGCCATGGAAATCTTCATCCCGCCGCCGCTGTAGCTATCCCCTTCTTCCAAGTTAGGGCGTGGGAGATCTGAACGAACGAACTTCCTCAGTTCATCTCTGTGTTTGTCGTGTTCTTCACCAGGGTAATTAAAATTTATTTTTACTGCCCTGTTTGATCCTCAACTACAACTACTATTCCTTAATAGGTGTTTATATGTTATAAATCAAATACACAAGCACCTTACATCTCCTCATATTTGATACTTGATGATTTTCCCTAAGTAATGATTTTCTTCAAGATTCCACAATTGTGCGAATTCTCAAATTTGCACAACTCTGGAACCTAAGGCTAAGAACACTTAGTAAAATTCCTCAAGACATCCATGGTCAAATTCCTCACACCTATCTCTCTTAAAATTTCTGAGAACGCATATGACCTCTTCAAATTCTTCGCACCTATACTCTATTCACAGGTACAACATGTCCGCTGATGAATCACTAGGTTCTCATCAACTTAACTCATTTGCAGTGCTACTTGAAGAAAGACTGTGTGCCTCTTCAGAATCTTCAAGAGTTCATATTCCTCAAGTGAAGAAATTGTCTGATGGAAAGAAACCTCATAAAGGAGGGAAAAAGCCAGATGTGCACACTGCATTTGAGATCCCTGAGGATCTGTATGATGAATATTGCACACCTGACGAAGAAACTCATGGAAAGGATACGACCAAGCAGAGGAAGATCCATCTGCAAAAGATTGAGAGGAGATGGGCCAAAGAATGGAGAGAATATCGTTATGTAACTCCAAAATACATGATGAAATTTGATGTGAAACCACCTTGCAGCAGGCCTCCTCTTGCTCCTAACCAAATTGCTGATCCTTCTAGCATCAAAACTGGTGAGGACTTTCCTGCCATGTGGGAAAAGCAACAAGCCAAGTTGGCGAGGAAAGCCAAAGAGGCAGTGAAGAAATTCAACGAGGATTCTGCTGCTGCTGCCTCTGCCGGAGCTTCTGCTAGTGCTCCGAAGAAGATGGTAAAGAAATCTGCTCTGAAAATTGGCTCTTCAAAATCCTCAGTGCAAATTCCTCAAGGTTAAAGGCCTCAGCCCAGAAAACCTTCAGCACCTGGAACTATTGTTGCTCAGTCATCTGCAACAGTCAAAAAGTCCTCAACCCTAGTGCATCTAGCAACATGCAAAAGGACTGAGGGTTTCATGATTGTTCTGAAGCTCACTGTAAGCCCCTCCACCACCGCAAAGTCTTCAACCAGTCCCTCTGCACTTAAACTGAAGAAGACAGCTGGACGTGGTCAAAGACCAAGCTCTCACACCAGCAAGGCTCTGGTTACAGTCCCCTCAGATTCTTCAGAGGATAATGATGATGATGATGATGATGATGATGATGAGGAATTGGTAGAAATCATCAGACAGAGTCAGCACAGGGCTGCTAAAGCAAAGGGTAGCTCTGTTCCTCTCATGCTGGATCCCAAGATGATCCTAAACTTCATAGATATATGGCATGAGGACCCAAGCACTCCACTTTCCTCACTAAATCTGCCTCCTGAAGTGGATCATGTCCTCACCCACTTCATCTCTGAAGAACAATGGAAAAGAGAGCAAGCTCAGAGAGCTAAGAGGAACAAGACTCGCAAAGAAAAGTTTCTGCATGAAAATGTGATGAACTTGACCCCAAATCAACTCGTCACAGTTCAGTCCGAGATTCGCACTCTCTCTTTGGATCAACAGAGATATGATGCTGAATGGAAGGGCACCAAGGTCAGACTTGTCAGGGCTGCTCATGCAGTTGTAAAGGATCACAACACCAGTGTTGCAGCTCGATCGCAACCACAAAAGACTCAGTCCGAAGAAATTGCTCAGACTGATTATGAAATTCCTCAGGCTGCTGATGAAAATGCTCAGCCTGAAGAAACTGCTAAAGAAAGTGCTTTTGCACCAAAAGCAACTGCCAGTGCTGCTAAGGAAACTCATACCACTGAAGAACATGTCAGGACAACCCCCAATGTTGTGCCTGAAGAATCTGATAGGCCAGCTGAAGAATCCACTGAGCCTCAAGAAACTGAACCACCCAGGGCGGCTGCATCAGTCGTTCCTGAAGAAACTGCTCCTGCTGAGGAAAATCCCCTCAAAAGAAAGGCATCAACCTCTGAAGCCCCTGTGTTGAAGAAGTTGAAAACTTTGACAAGTTCCTCAGCTACACCACTTGATGCAACTCCAATTTCCTCGGCACCAGCCTATGCTATTGTGCCAATTGAGGAAGCATATGACATTCCTCACGAAGAAGAGAATTATTCGGCTGCTTCCTCAGAGCCTCTTGATGAGGAAATTGTCATTGATGAAACTGCATCAACTCCCAAGGTATCATCGCCTCAGCTTCTGCTAACTGCTGGCGCTGAAGAAATTGATGAAGAAGTTGACATTGGTGACACTACTCCTGACATCAATGATGAATATTGGGAATCTGCACATCCCAACTCACCTGTGGCGACTCCTCTGATGCTGATTCCTCAGTCACCTACACAAACTGAGGAAATACCTGAAGATTCTGAACACCTATACCTTCCAAACCCTGAAGAAATTCCAGCTGCAACAACTGAGGAAATTGATGCTTCGGCCACTACTGAGGAACCTGTTCTACAAATCACTCAGTCTGCTGTTCCTCCCATGCCAACTGAGATCAAGGGGCGCAGTCGACCAAATCTTCAACCTAAGCAAAGAATGCCATTCAAAGGTTCGGTCCGCCCCAAATTCCTCAGGACAAATTTCTCCAATGAACACATGTTCTTCACAGGACCAAATCCATATGATTCTGTTTGGACTGGTCGCACAAGGTTCTGGACTCCTACGCAAATGAACTACTATGCCTCTGTTCTATGTGACAAGAAGAAAATTTTCGAGCACCATAATATTCCTCATGTGGACATGTTGTCAATTCCATCATTCACGCCGGTGCTCCAAGTTCTTCATGATGCTAGGCTTCTTCCCTTCTGTGTAGATGTTTGTGACTAAAACAAGGAGTTGATTCTTCAATTCTATGCCACTGTATACATTAGTGGAAATTCCTCAGACATCAACTCCTGGGTCTTGGACTGGATGACCGAAACAACTCATTTCACTGCAAGCTCTTCTGAATTGCTTCAGTCTGTCCCAGTTCCAATTCCTTCAGATGAAGCCCGCTACCTGTTCAATGATCCACCACTACCGAATCAGATGATGAATGTGATGATGAAGAAATTAGCGCCTGGAAAGCCTCAAAGGACAACCTTTCTTGTGATGGATTTGCTGTATGTACCAAGAACAGTCTATCGCATACTCACTCATACCCTATGTCCTCAAAAGGGCCACAACTCTGAAGAAGAAGAAGTGGAAGGACTCATGAAGAATATGCTTTTCAACATCATTCATGGCATTCCCATCAACTTTCACAATTTCTTCATGAGGACTCTGGCCGATGCTGCTATGTCACCATTTGAGTTGAAGCCCTTTGCTCCCTGGATTATGCATTTCATCAGAACAAAGTCTTCAATTCACTTTAAGGCTGACTTCCGGAATCATTTCAGTTTTCTGCCCCCGATTGAAGTTCTCAAAAGCACAATTGATGAAGGAAAAGGCAAGGATGTCATTGATCAAGGCTCTCGTCCATTGGATGGTCAGTTTCGTCAAGCAACATCCTACTCCACCAATGATGACTCTGCCACACAGGACTCCTCTGCCAAAACCTCTGCACAAAAGCCTCATGCAACTGCTCCTCGTATGATGACTGATCGTGAGCTTCTCTTAAGTCTTCATCAGAAGGTCGATCAAAATCACAAGTGGGTCAAGCGTCAACTTGGGTATATTGTGCAGAATATGACTATGACACAAAACACTGTCAAGAGGAACCACTACTATGCTCATGAAAACCTCAAGTGCTCTTGGGCTGTGCTAAATCACATCATGTCTTCTGAAGAATTGGATGAGCTAAACTTTGAAGAATATCCTGACTTCGCTCGCTGTCCTCAGAAGAAGTTCAAAAAAGTCCAAGTTCCTCTGATGGTCACCAGTTCCTATTCTTCATCTCGCGAGCGCGATGAAGATGAAGACATTGACGATACTGCTGCTGGACCTGCATCAACAATCGACCCCGACAACGCTGGCGCTCCTTCTTCACCAACAAGATGAAATTCCTCATGGGGCGTTAGTTATCATTTTTTTCTTCCTTTTTGGTCCTCGATGACAAAGGGGGAGAAAATTTGAATTAGTCTTCAAACGGGTCTACATATATATGGGCTATTTTTGTTTAAGTTACAACTCTTGCTCTTCTGAAGTTTTTGGTTATTGAGTTGTAAACTTAAGTCTGATGGTGGTCTGACACTTTTGAACTATTTCCTCGCATGTTTATTTCCTCAAATACCTTAATGCATGCATGCTGAATTTCGTCAGACACCATTTTCCTCATGCATTTCAAATTCTTCATTTCATATATTCAAATGCGTGTATGAATTACAAGATATAGGGGGAGTTCTCCATGTTTTGAACCTGCCATGTGCATCTACAGCTCAAAGCAAATTCCTGAAATATGCACATCTTCAGGGGGAGCTCTTCTTTATCTTCAATCAAATTCCTCAAAATCTGTACTTTCACTTCATATGTTTATCCCCGTTGAAAACTTAACCTATTTGTCATCAATCACCAAAAAGGGGGAGATTGTTAGTGCATCTAGTGCCCCTTAGTGATTTTGGTGTATTGAAGACTTATAGGTTAAGGCACTAATGAGTTTGTGAGTGTACACAGGCTCTATAAGTCGATGAGGAGTTTGATATATTCGGAGATTGCCGACCCCTAAAAATGTATGTATTCAAGTGAAGACTTTGCTGAAGACTTTCTGAAGACTTTGGTGAAGACTTTGTGCAGACTTTGAAAATGAAGAACTTGGTGTGACCTTGAAGATATGAATGAGGAATATGAAGCGTGAAGACTTTGTTCTCATAGCTTCTTTTTCCTTTATTTGAGTAATAGGAAACACCGTACTGTTAAAGGGGGTCGAGGTAATACTAAGGAAAATTTCCAACTGATGCTCAACTCCAAAATCCTCAACCCATACAATTCTTCGAGTGAAGCTTTTGGAAATCTCTTACGGTTCAGACAAGTTTTTCAGTGACAGAGACGAAGGTCTTCTGGTCTCTGAGGAAATTGATCTGATTGAGGAGTTTGGATTTCGCCAGTGCGAATTGCCTACAAGTGAGGATCATGATAAGCTGAGGACTTTCATAGTTCGAAATTCCGACCGTTGCTGTGCTTAGCGCCAGCTGTCCCCAATCGTTCTTATCCACATAACGGTCATATCATTGGGGGCATTTATGACTTATCATGTCAGGTTGCACCCTGGCTATAAATAGCTGACCCCCACAACCACTAGCTGGTTGGCTGCACTGAGAGAGAATTGACACTTGTCATTTGAGAGCAACTCATCCTCTAAGGACTTTGAGAGAAAATCATCAGTGAGGAAAAACCCACAACCTAACCATAAAACCCATAGTGATTGAGCATCACTGAAGAAATTCCTGTGTGGAATCGACGCTTGTTACCTTTGAGGACTGTGGATCCTCCAAACGGTTAGGCGTCATGGTCTAGTGCTCCTGCAGTCAATTGGGGACCACGAAGTGACCTTGGTCTAGAGCATCCAACAGTTAATTGTGGATCATTGGGTGACCAGTTTGTGAGGGTTTTGGAAGTCTACCCTGAAGATTTACCATGAGTGTTGGGCGAGGACTGTGTGACCTTAGCTCAAGGAGAATACGGTAAGGACTGTGTGTCCTGGGACTGTGTGTCCTCTGGTTTAAATACCAGGCCGCTCCAAACTAGACGTACGACTGTCACAGCAGTTGGAACTGGGTCATCAAACCATTATCTTCATCAAGCTACCCGGTTCTATTTCCTCAACCTCCTTATTCCTCATAAACCTGTTGATGAAATTGATTATTACTGTTTGAAGAATTTGACTTAAGACTTTCGCAAAATCCTCACCTCAAATTCTTCAAGTTGCCTTGTTCATCACTGCTTATCCTTATCACACTACTCACTGTTCGTGCATGTTTCATTTCATCATGATGACTAAGCTGATACTATGCTCCTCATGCACCTGAGTACTCATTCCGCTGTTAGTTATTCATCACATTTCAAATTCCTCGAAGTTGAAATTCCTCAAGTAATGAATTTGTAAAAATCGCCTATTCACCCCCCTCTAGCCGATATAGCGCACTTTCAATCCTTTCGCAGCAACCCATGAGGTTTTGGGGTACTGCTCAGGTGTCAAGTAGGATCCATCATCGTTGAGTTTCCTCACAAAGGAAATACCCTCTTTCCTAGGGTTCCTGTTCAGAATCTGCTTTTTGGGGACATCGCAAAGGGTTTGATGCCCTTTGAGACTTTTGTACATGCCTATCACATACAATTCCTTCAACCCTGTATTGTCGTCAGTGATACTTGTGGTATCCTCAGATGAGGAATTTGAGACCATTGGAATAGTTGAAGAATTTGCAGCAATATAAGCATTTGGACATTTAAGTGAAGAATTAGCAGTTTCACGTTCGATGCATTTCAAACATGGTGGAACAAATTCTTCCTAAGCGGTACTGATCTGTTGAGCCAGTAAGGAATCGTTTTCCCTTTGGAGATCCTCATGTGACACCCTCAGTTTCTCAAGATCTTGCTTTCTTTGAAGAAATTCATAAGAAAGCTTCTCATGATCGGCTAAGAGGTCGTTATGATGACTCTGAAGGTTATCATACTTTGTCTGAAGACTTTTGAGATCGTCAGACAGAGTTTGAGTCCGATCCACTTCATAGTTCAACAGATCATCGCTTTTGTCTAGCATTTTCTGAAGCTTTTCAAGTGCACTTTGTTGCTTAGTGGCAATTTTAACAAGTTTAGCATAGCTAGGTTTGACATATTCATAAAATTCACCTTCACTTGATTTAGATGAGGAATGATGTTTGTGTACCTTTGAGCCTTTTGCCATGAAGCAATAGGTGGGAGCATAATCATCATTGCTGACGTCAGAGTCGTTGGAGTAGTCATATTCTTCATCGTTGAAGATGGACTTGCTGACAAAAGCAGTAGCGAGAGCAAGGCTGGCGACACCAGATTCTGATTCCTCCTCAGATTCTTCCTCTTCTTCATATTCTTCAGATTCTTCCTCAGAATCCATCTCCTTGCCGATGAATACTCGTGCCTTTATGGAACCATTCTTCTTGTGCTTTGAGGATTTTGAAGATGAGGACTCTGCAGATGCGGACTTTGAAGATTTCTTCTTTTTCTTCAAGTCATCAGAACTATCATCCTTGTATTTCTTCTTCTTCTTTGAGTCTTTTTCCCAGAGAGGACAGTCAGAGATAAAGTGACCATGCTTCTTGCAACGATGACAAGTTCTTTTCTTGTAGTCTTCTGGGGAATTTGATTTCCTCAAGCCACTTTTTGATGACTTTCCAAATCCACCTCTCCTTGAGAACTTTCAGAATTTCCTAATAAGCATTGCCAGATCCTGACTTAGTTCTTCAGGATCACCAAGGCTGTTGTCTGAATCTTCATCTTCGGATGAGGAAATTGCTTTTGCCTTCAAAGCACGAGATCTTCCATAGCTTGGCCCGTAGAGGTCTCTCTTCTCAGCTTGTTGGAATTCATGAGTATGGAGTCTCTCAAGAATATCAGCAGGATCAAGTGACTTGTAGTCTCCACGTTCTTGAATCATCAAAGCCAGAGTATCGAATGAGGAGTCAAGAGATCTTAGCAGTTTCTTCACCACTTCATGGTCAGTGATATCGGTGGCACCCAGTGCTTGAAGCACATTGGAGATATCAGTGAGACGATCAAAAGTTTGCTGAACATTTTCATTGTCAAGTCTCTTGAAGCGGTTGAAGAGATTGCGAAGAACATCAACACGAGAGTTACATTGAGTGGAAATACCTTCGTTTTGACTTTGGACAACCTATCCCAGATAAGCTTAGCAGACTCCAAAGCACTCACTCTGCCATACTGACCTTTGCTCAGATGGCCACAGATGATATTCTTTGCTTGAGAATCGAGTTGCTTGAATTTCTTCACATCAGCAGTAGTAACAGTGGGAGTGACAGAGGGCACACCATTTTCCACAACGTACCAGAGATCGTTGTTAATAGCTTCAAGGTGCATATGCATCTTGTTCTTCCAGTAGGGGTAGTTTGTCCCATCGAAGGTAGGACACCCCATGGAAACCTTGATCATACTTGCAGTCGACATAACTAGAACTCCAGGTGGTTAAACCAAAATCACACAGAGCGAGGGAGTACCTGCTCTGATACCAATTGAATGTGCGTTATATCGACTAGAGGGGGGGTGAATAGGCGATTTTTACAAATTCATCACTTGAGGAATTTCAACTTTGAGGAATTTGAAATGTGATGAATAACTAGCAACGGAATATGTACTCAAGTGCATGAGGAATATAGTAACAGCATAGTCTTCATGATGAAATGAAACATGCACTAATAGTAAGTAGCGTGATACAGGATAAGCAATGATGAACAAGGTAACTTGAAGAATTTGAGGTGAGGAATTTGTGAAAGTCTTCAGTCAAATTCTTCAAACAGTAATAATCAATTTCACCAACAGGTATATGAGGAATAGAGGGGTTGAGGAAATAGAACCAGGTAGCTCGATGACGACAGTGGTTTTATGACCCAGTTCCAACTGCTGTGATAGTCATACGTCTGGTTTGGAGCGGCCTGGTATTTAAACCAGAGGACACACATTCCCATGACAAACAGTCCTTACCGTATTCTCCTTGAGCTAAGGTCACACAGTCCTCGCCCAACACTCGTGGTAAGTCTTCAGGGTAGACTTCCAAAACCCTCACAAACTGGTCACCCCGCGATCCATAATTTACTACTGGATGCTCTAGACCAAGGTCACTTCGTGATCCCCAATTGACTGTAGGAGCACTAGACCATGACGCCTAACCGTCTCGAGGATGCACAATCCTCAAAGGTAACCAGCGTCGGATCCACACAGGACTTTCTTCAGTGATGCTCAATCACTATGGGTTTTGTGGTTTGGTTGTGGGTTTTTCCTCACCGATTATTTTCTCTCAAAGTCCTTGGAGGATGGGTTGCTCTCAAATGACAAGTGTCAGTTCTCTCTCGGAGCAGCCAACCAACTAGTGGTTGTGGGGGGTGGCTATTTATAGCCAGGGTGCAACCTGACATGATAAGACATAAATGCCCCAAATGATATGGCCGTTATGTGGATAAGAATGATTGGGGACAGTTGGCGCTAAGCACAGCAACGGTCGGAATTTCGAACTATGAAAGTCCTCAGGTTTATCATGTTCCTCACTTGTAGGCAATTCACATTGGCGAAATCCTAACTCCTCGGTCAGATCAATTTCCTTAGAGACCAGAAGAACTTCGTCTTTGTCACCGAAGAACTTGTCTGAGCCGTAAGAGATTTCCAAAGGCTTCACTCGAAGGATTGTATAGGTTGAGGATTTTGGAGTTGAGCATCAGTTGGAAATTTTCCTTAGTATTACCTTGGCCACCTTTAACTGTATGGTGTTTCCTTTTACTCAAATAAAGGAAATGAAACTATGAAAACAAGTTTTCACGCTTCATATTCCTCATTCATATCTTCAAGGTCACACCAACTTCTTCATTTTCAAAGTCTTCACAAAGTCTTCACCAAAGTCTTCACAAAGTCTTCAACAAAGTCTTCACTTGAAGACATACATTTTTAGGGGTCAATAATCTCCGAATATATCAAACTCCTCATCAACTTATAGAGCCCGTGTACACTCACAAACACATTAGTACCTTAACCTATAAGTCTTGAATATACCAAAATCACTAAGGGGCACTAGATGCACTAACAAAAACAAGTTGGTCCTCCTATAATTGTTGTTGCATCTTTTACGTGGCTGCTATGGGTATCTAGAAAGAACTATTCTTACCTACGTAAAAACCACAATGGTGATACACAAATTGCTATTCAACCTTCTGAAGGACTACCTTTTTCGAATCCGATCCAACTAGAGTAGGAGAGACAAACACCCGCTAGCCATCTTTATGCAACAAAGTCACATGTCAATCGATGGAACCGTCTCTTGTAAGCGTACGAGTAAGGTTGGTCCTGGACGCTTCATCCCACAACACCGCTGAATCAAGAAAAGACCAAGGGAGGAAGCAATCTGAGCATCAACGCACACAAACACCTTTGTGTTGTACTCGTGATCTCATCTACGCATAGACCTAGCTCAGGATGCCACTGTAGGGGAACATTGCATGGGAAACAAAAAAAACTCCTATGCTTCACCAAGATCAATCTAGGAGATGAGCATCTACGAGAGGAGAGATCGGAAACACATACCCTTATAGATCGCTAAGCGGAAGCGTTAAGAAAAGCGGTTGATGTAGTCGAACGTCTTCACGATCCAAATTGCAAGTCGTCTCGCGACCCAATCACGATCTAGCGCCGAACAGACGACACCTCCGCGTTCAACACACGTACAACTTGATGACGCCTTCACCTCCTCGATCGATCGAGCGATGGTGAAGTAGTAGATGAGTTCCGGCAGCACGATGGCGTGGTGACGATGGTGGTGAAGAACAATCTCTGTAGGGCTTCGCCAAGCACAACAGAAAATATGATGGAGGATAAAGTAGAGGGGATGGGGTTGCCGGCACACGGCTTGGGAATTCTTGATGTGTTCTGGGTGCTAGCCTTGCCCCTCTATTTATATGTTGAGCCCTAGAGTCGAAACTTGGAGAAAGAGCCTCCTCAAAGTCGGTTTGGCCCGCAAGGCCTCCTCGGACTCCAGGACCAGACGCCAAGGTCCTCAGCGTCTGGCCCCTGGCCTCCCCAAAACTCCTTTTGCACCTTCCTAAAGCCTCGTGGGCTTTACCCCTTGGCCCAAATAAAGTGTTCCCATACCCGAACATTTCGGGAAACACCCAAAACCCCTTTCGGTGAATTCCGAAACCCTTCCGAAGACCAAACACTATTATCCCATATATCAATATTTACCTCCAAACTATTCCGAAGCTCATTGTCATATCTGGGATCTCATCCGGGACTCCGAACAACCTTCGATCACCAACATAACAATTCAACTATACTTATATCGTCACCAAACGTTAAGTGTGTAGACCCCGCGGGTTCGAGAACTACGTAGACATGGCCGAGACACCTCTATGTTCAATAACCAATAGCAGGACCTGGATGCCCATATTGGCTCCTACATATTCTACAAAGATCTTTATCGGTTGAACCTCTATGTCAAGGATTCAATTAATCTCGTGCGATGGTCCCTTTGTTTATTGGTATGTTACTTGCCCGAGATTCGATCGTCGGTATCTCCATCCCTAGTTCAATCTCGTTACCGGCAAGTCTCTTTACTCGTTCCATAATACAAGATCCCCTGTCTAACCTTTTAGTCACTTTGCTTGCAAGGCTTGTTGTGATGTTGTATTACCGATTGGGCCCTGAGATACCTCCCCGTCACACAGAGTAACAAATCCCAGTCTTGATCCATGCCCACTCAACAGACACCTTCGAAGATACCTGTAGAGCATCTTTATAGTCACCCAGTTACGTTACGATGTTTGATACACACAAGGTATTCCTTCGGTGTCAGTGAGTTGCATGATCTCATGGTCATAGGAACACATACTTGACATGCAGAAAAACTATAACAACAAATTGATATGATCATATGCTACATTCATAGTTTGGGTCTTGTCCATCACATCATTCTCCTAATGATGTGATCCCGTTATCAAATGACATCTCATGTCTATGGCTAGGAAACCTTAACCATCTTTGATCAACGAGCTAGTCTACTAGAGGCATACTAGGGACACAGTGTTGTCAATGTATCCACACATGCAATGTGTTTCCAATCAATACATTTATAGCATGGATAGTAAACGATTATCATGAACAAGGAAATATAATAATAACCACTTTATTATTGCCTCTAGGGCATATTTACAACAAGATGAAGGTTGAGGAATTCGCCACCGTGTCGCATTGCACACACTACATGTCGGGGATATTCCCCGCGGTTTGAACCGGTCAGGAGTATGACCCGGTCCATCATTTGGTGGCTCAATGGGTCATCGTGTTTACCGGGTTAACCTGGAAGACAAGGCCTAAGGCCCAGTGTGCACCCCGATGAAGGCGGCTCATGGAGAGGCCTGGAGGGTCGGCTCGTAGAAAAGGCCCAAGAAGAGGAAGAATTCCCTGACAAGAGAAGCAACACCCGAATTAGGATTCAAGAGAGATTAGTCCTAGTCCTAGTCCTAGTAGGACTCTACATGTAAACCTACCCATTAAACTTATATAAGGAGGGGCAAGTCACCCCAAGAGGGACAAGTTAAGTCACTAGAGATAGACAGATTAGAAACCCTCGAGACTAGAAGTAGCGAAAGAGCACCCTTGTAATCGAGATCATCATCATCATCAATACACACAAAGTAGTACGCATGCTTTTACCTCCATCGAAGGGGTCGAACCTGGGTAAAAATCGCATCTCTTGATTCTGACCAACCCCGTTGAAGCTACCACCTAGTTGCGATGGCCTCACACCTAAGTTCTCGCATGAGGACATCTACCGTGACAAAACCACAACAGTTGGCACCCATCGTGGGGCCAACACACGGTGGTGTTGAGTTCTTGAAGGGATCCCTACGAGGGATCGAGAGTTGCGTGCTCAGACAGATAAAGAAGAGTCAACATAGATCAATCACGGAGGATAACCCGGAATGGAATACTCTTGGTATGATGTTTGAGTGCACTGCTGCCACTGCGAGTTGAAGATGTATCCGAGATCGATCGGATGAAGGACAAAGTGGTAGAGACCAACTGAGGTACAAAAAGGAATATAACGATGAATTAAAAACGACTAAGATAGCAATGTCCTGAGTTTGAAATACTTTGGCATGGTATTTCCCGGGCCTCCATGTGTGTGCATCAATCTGATTGCCACATTCCGACCAAAATATCTGGACCAAGGCCCACTATCCATCGTTGAGGCTCCTTCCTTCATTCGCCCAGAGAGAGAGAGAGAGGCGGGGGGTAGCGAGAGAGAAAATGTGAACCAGCTACACCTGTCGATCTGGATGAGAAATAAAAGCAGAGACAGAGAGAAAGAAGTGTGGGGCCTCCGGCTCCGTTGTCATGGCTAGCCGATGGCCTCCCATGCCGTTGTCATGCTCCCCTCTATTGGGGAACGTCGCATGGGAAATAAAAAAATTCCTACACACACGCAAGATCTATCCATGGTGATGAGCATCTACGAGAGGGAGAGTGGATCTACATACCCTTGTAGATCGCTAAGCGGGAAGCGTTAAGAAACGCGGTTGGTGTAGTCGAACGTCTTCGCGATCCAAATCGCCGAGCGTCCCATGAACTCATCACGATCTATCCCGCGATCGAATCACGATCCGTCCTGCAAACTCATCATGATCCATCTCGCGAAATCATTACGATCCGTCCCGTGAACTCATCACAATCCGTCCTGCGAACTCATCACGATCCGTCTCGCGATCTTGATCACGGTCCTTCAGATCTAGCGCCGAACGGACGACACCTTCGTGTTCAGCACACGTACAGCTCGATGACGATCTCCGCCTTCTTGATCCAGCAAGAGGGAGCGGAGAGGTAGACGAGTTCACCAACAGCGTGACGTCACACGGTGATGGTGGTGGAGCAATTCCGGCAGGGCTTCGCCTAAGCACAGCAGAAATCCGATCTAGAGGAGAAACTATGCACCGGAGGTTCGGGCAACATGTGGCTAAAAATTCTGTGCCAAAACCCCTAAAACCTCCAGTATATATAAGATGAAGAGAGGAGGAGGCTTGGCCCTCAAGGGCCAGCCATTGGGTCGGTCGAACCAAGGAGGAGAGGAGGAATCCTCCTCCAATCCTAGTAGGACTAGGACTCCTCCTTATTTTGGTCTTTTTGCCATTTTCCACCTTTTTCTCTTTGGGCTTTCTCTCCCAGCCGCATGGGCCTTGTGTGGGACTTCCACCAGCCCACTAAGGGCTCGTATTCACTCTCCCAAAGCCCATGTAGCCTCTTGGGTCGAAATACACCTCCCGATGGTCTCCCGGTACACTACCGGCACTCCCAGTACACTACCGATGAGCCCGAAACTTTTCCGGCGACCAAAATAGGACTTCCTATATATCAATCTTTACCTCCGGACCATTCCGGAGCTCCTCGTGATGTCCGGGATCTCATCCGGGACTCCGAACAACCTTCGGTCACCACCATGCATAACTCTATACTACCGAAACGTCACCGAACCTTGAGTGTGCAGACCCTGCGGGTTCGAGAACTATGTAGACATGACCGAGAAACCTCTACGGTCAATAAAAAATAGCGGGACCTGGATGCCCATATTGGTTCCTACATATTCTACGAAGATCTTTATCGGTTGAACCTCTATGTCAAGGATTCACTTAATCCCGTATGATGTTCCCTTTGTTCTTCGGTATGTTACTTAGCCGAGATTCGATCGTCGGTATCTTCATACCTAGTTCAACCTCGTTACCAGCAAGTCTCTTTACTCATTCCATAATAAAAGATCCCATGACTAACACTTAGTCACATTGCTTGCAAGGCTTATTGTGATGTTGTATTACCGAGTGGGCCCTGATACCTCTCCGTCACACGGAGTAACAAATCCCAGTCTTGATCCATGCTAACTCAACAGACACCCTCGAAGATACCTATAGAGCACCTTTATAGTCACCCAGTTACGTTGCGTCGTTTGATACACACAAGACACTCCTCCGGTGTCCGTGAGTTGCATGATCTCATGGTCATAGGAACATATACTTGACATGCAGAAAACAATAGCAATAAACTGATACGATCATATGCTACGTTTGTAGTTTGGGTATTGTCCATCACATCATTCTCCTAATGATGTGAACCCGTTATCAAATGACATCACATGTCAATGGCTAGGAAACCTTTGTTGGAAATATGCCCTAGAGGCAATAATAAATTAGTTATTATCGTATTTCCTTGTTCATGATAATCATTTATTATCCATGCTATAATTGTATTGATTAGAGACTTAAATGCATGTGTGGATACATAGACAAAACCATGTCCCTAGTATGCCTCTAATAGACTAGCTCGTTGATCAAAGGATGGTTAAGGTTTCCTAGCCATAGACATGAGATGTCATTTGATATAAAGCGCATGAAGAAACTCCATGTTGATGGATACTTGGACTCATTCGATTTCGAATCGGTTGAGACATGCGAACCATGCCTCTTGGGCAACATGACTAAAGGACCCCATTGGATGGAGCAGGCAAGTGATTCGTTGGAAATGATAGATGTTGATGTATGCAATCTAGTGAGTCTTGTAGCGTGCAGTGGATATCGTTATTTTCTTACCTTCACTGATGATTTGAGTACATATAGTGTATATTTACTTAATGAAACACAAGTCTGAATCGTTTGAAAGGTTCAAGCAAATTCAGAGTGAAGTTTAAGATCATCATGACAAGAAGATAAAAATGACTGCGATATGATCGTGGAGGTGAATATCTGAGTCACGACTTTGGCATACAACTTAAGACAATGTGAAAGTTGTTTCACAACTAAACGCCACCTGGAACACCATAGTGTGATGGTGTGTCCGAACATCATAGTTATGCTCTATTGGACATGGTGCATGCTATGATGTCTCTTGTCGTTTTACTACTATAATTTTGGGGTTATGCATTAGAGACAACTACATTCACTTTAAATAGGGCACCATCTAAATCCATTGAGATGACACCATGTGAATTATGGTTTGATAGAAACCTAAGCTGTCATTTCTTAATACTTGGGGCTGCGACACTTGTGTGGAAAATGTTTTCACCTAATGAGGTCGAACCCAAGGCGGACAAATGCATATTCATAGAATACCCTAAGATCAGTTGGGTGAACCTTCTATCTCAGATCCAAGTGCAAAGTGTTTGTTACTAAAACGGATCCTTTCTCAAGGAAAAGTTTCTCTCGAAAGAATTGAGTGGGAGGAAGATAGAACTTGATGAGGTTGTTAAACCTTTGTTCAACGAGAGAGTAGCGCAGCGCAGAATGTTGTTTCTGTGAAGCCTACGTTAGTTGAAGAGGAAGTTAATGATGATGATCATGAAGCTTCAGGATCAAGTTACTATCGAACTTCGTAGGTTGACAAGGATGTGTACTGCTCCTAAGCAGTATGACAACCCTGTCTTGGAGGTCATGTTGTTGGACAACGATGAACCTATGAGCTATGGAGAAGCGATGATGGGCCCGGATTCCGAGAAATGGTTGGAGGCCATGAAATCTGAGATAGAATCCAAGTATGAAAACCAAGTATAGACTTTGGTAGACTTGCTCGTTGGACGGCAGGTCGTTGAGTACAAATGGATCTTTAAAATGAAGACAGACGCTGATGGTAATTATCACCATTTGTAAAGCTCGACTTGTTGCAAAGTTGTTTGTGACAAGTTCAAGGAGTTGACTGCGATGAGACTTTCTCACTCATAGCGATGCTAAAGTCTGTTGGAAATATGTTAGCAGTTGCTGCATTTTTCAATTATGAAATCTGGCAGATGGATGTCAAAACATCGTTTCCTTAACGGTTTTACTTGAGGAAAGGTTGTATGTGATACAAGCAGAAGGTTTTGTCAGTCCTAAGGATGCTAAAAGGTGTACAAGCTTCAGTGATCCTTCTATGGACTGAAGCAAGCATCTCGGAGTTGGAATATGCACTTTGATGAGGTGATCAAAGTTTTGAGTCTATGCAAAGTTTATGAGAAACTTGTATTTACAATAAAGTGAGTGGGAGCACTATATAATTTCTGATAAGTATATGTGGATGACATATTGGTGATCGGAAATAATGTAGGATTTCTGGAAAGCATAAATGGTTGTTTGAAAAGTGATTTTCAAAGGAAGACCTGGATAAAGCTACCTAATTGTTGAGCATCAAAATCTATAGAGATAGATCAAGATGCTTGATGAGACTTTCAATAAATACATACCTTGACAAGATTTTGAAAGAGTTCAAAATGGATCAGTGAGAGAAAGAGTTCTCACCTGATTTATAAAGGTGTGAAGTTGAGTAAGACTCAAAGCTCGACAACGGCAGAAGAAAGAGAAAAGACGAACGTCTTCCCCTATTCCTTAGCCATAGGCTCTGTGTAGTATGCCATGCTGTGTACCGCACCTGTGTGTGCCTTGCCATGAGTCTGTCAAGGGGTACTAGAGTGGTCCAGGAGTGGATCACTGGACAGCGGTCGAAATTATTCTTAGTAACCAGAGGACTAAGGAGATGTTTCTCGATTATGGAGGTAATAGAGAGTTCCTCGTAAAGAGTTACGTCGACGCAAGCTTTAAACACCAATCCGGATGGCTCGTAGTAGCAATCTGGATACGTATAGTGGAGCAGCCATTTGGTAAAGTACCAAGTGGAGTGTGGTAGCAGTGTTTACGGTTTAACATAGACTTGCAAAGTACACACAGATCTGAATGTTACAGACCCGTTGACTATAAGACCTCTCTCACATGCAAAGCATGATCGAACTCCAGAACTCATTGGGTGTTAAATTCATAACAATGCGAATCACATGGTGATGTGAACTAGATTATTGACTCTAGTGCAAGTGGGAGACTGTTGGAAATATGCCCTAGAGGCAATAATAAATTAGTTATTATCATATTTCCTTGTTCATGATAATCGTTTATTATCCATGCTATAGTTGTATTGATCGGAGAGTTAAATGCATGTGTGGATACATAGACAAAACCATGTCCCTAGTATGCCTCTAATAGAGTAGCTCGTTGATCAAAGGATGGTTAAGGTTTCCTAGCCATGGACATGAGATGTCATTTGATAACGGGATCACATCATTGGGAGAATGATGTGATGGACAAGACCCAAATTACAAACGTAGCATATGATCGTGTCAGTTTATTGCTGTTGTTTTCCGCATGTCAAGTATATGTTCCTATGACCATGAGATCATGCAACTCACTGACACCGGAGGGATACTTTGTGTGTATCAAACGTCACAACGTAACTGGGTGACTATAAAGGTGCACTACAGGTATCTCCGAAGGTGTCTGTTGAGTTGGCATGGATCAAGACTGGGATTTGTTACTCCGTGTGACGGAGAGGTATCTCAGGGCCCACTCGGTAATGCAACATCACAACAAGCCTTGCAAGCAATGTGACTAATATGTTAGCCACGGGATCTTGCATTACGGAACGAGTAAAGAGACTTGCCGGTAACGAGGTTGAACTAGGTATGGAGATACCGACGATCGAATCTCGGGCAAGTAACATACCGAAGAACAAAGGGAACGTTATACGGGATTGATTGAATCCTTGACATAGAGGTTCGACCGACGAAGATCTTCGTAGAATATGTAGGAACCAATGTGGACGTTCAGGTCCCGCCATTGGTTAGTGGCCGTAGAGGTGTCTCGGTCATGTCTACATAGTTCTCGAACCCGCAGGGTCTACACACTTAAGGTTCGGTGACGTTTCGGTAGTG
Organism: Hordeum marinum; assembly: GCA_022496015.1. Lineage (NCBI taxonomy): Eukaryota > Viridiplantae > Streptophyta > Magnoliopsida > Poales > Poaceae > Hordeum > Hordeum marinum. The sequence continues at coordinate 299,660,008 of CM039674.1, read as the reverse complement.
TAGAGTTATGTATGGTGGTGACCGAAGGTTTTTCGGAGTCCCGGATGAGATCCCGGACGTCACGAGGAGCTCCGGAATGGTCCAGAGGTAAATATTCATATATAGGAAGTCCCAGTTTGGTCGCCGGAAAAGTTCCGGGCTCATCGGTAGTGTACCGGGAGTGCCGGTAGTGTACCGGGAGACCACCGGGAGGGGTATTTCGACCCAAGAGGCTTTATGAGCTGTAGGAGGATGAATACCAGCCCTTAGTGGGCTGGTGGAAGTCATACACAAAGCCCATGAGGCTGGGAAGAAAATACCAAAAGGAAAAAGGTGGAAAAAGGCAAAAAAGGGCCAAATAAGGAAGGAGTCCTAATCCTACTAGGAGCGGAGGAGGAGGACTCCTCCCTCCTTGGTTTGGCCGACCCAAGGGCTGCCTTTTTGGCAGCCAAGCCTCCTCCTCCTCTCCCCCTATATATACTAGAGGATTTTAGGGTTTTGGCACAAGATTTTCAGCCAGGTGCCACCCGTTCCTCTAGTGCATAGCTTCTCCTCTAGATCGGTTTTCTGCAGTGCTTAGGCGAAGCCCTGTCGGAATAGCTCCACCACCATCGCCGGAGCGCCGTCACGCTGCCGGAGAACTCTTCCTCCTCTCCGCCTCCTCTTGCTGGATCAAGACGGTGGAGATCTTCATCAAGCTGCACGTGTGCTGAATGCGGAGGTGCCGTCCGTTCGGTACTAGATCGGAAGGATCGTGATCAAGGCCACGGGACGTTCGTGATCGGATCACGGGACGGATCATGACGAGATCGTGGGACGGTTCGTGATTGGTTCGTAGGACGGTTCGTGATTAGATCGCGGGACGCTCGGCGATTTGGATCGCGAAGAAGTTCGACTACACCAACCGCGTTTCTTAACGCTTCCCGCTTAGCGATCTACAAGGGTATGTAGATCCACTCTCCCTCTCGTAGATGCTCATCACCATGGATAGGTTTGCGTGTGCGTAGGAAATTTTTTGTTTCCCATGCGACTTTCCCCAACAACCTTGACCATCTTTGATCAACGAGCTAGTTCACTAGAGGCATACTAGGGACATAGTGTTGTCTATTTACCCACACATGTAATGTGTTTCCAATCAATACAATTATAGCATGGATAATAAATGATTATCATGAACAAGGAAATATGATAATAACTAATTTATTATTGCCTCTAGGGCATATTTCCAATAGTCTCCCACTTGCACTAGAGTCAATAATCTAGTTCACATCACCATGTGATTCGCATTGTTATGAATCTAACACCGAATAAGTTCTGGGGCTTGATCATGCTTTGCATGTGAGAGAGGTCTTATAGTCGACGGGTCTGCGACATTCAGATCCGTGTGTACTTTGCAAATCTCTATTTCAAATTGTAAACACTGCTACCACACTCCACTTGGTATTATTCCAAATGGCTGCTCCACTATACGTATCCAGGTTGCTACTACGAGTCATCCGGATTGGTGTTAAAGCTTGCATCGACGTAACTCTTTACGGCGAACTCTTTATCACCTCCATAATCGAGAAACATCTCCTTAGTCGTTTAGTTTACTAAGGATAATCTTGACCGCTGTCCAGTGGTCCACTCATGGATCACTCTTGTACCCCTTGGCCTACTCATGGCAAGGCACACACCAGGTGCGGTACAAAGCATGGCATAATATAGAGCCTATGGCTAAGGCATAGGGGACGACGTTCGTCCTTTCTCTTTCTTCAGCCATTGTCGAGCTTTGAGTCTCTCTCAACTTCACACCTTACAAATCAGGCGAGAACTCTTTCTCTAACTGATCCATTTTGAACTCTTTCAAAATCTTGTCCAGGTATGTACTCATTGAAGGTCATATAAAGCATCTTGATCTATCTCTATAGATCTTGATGCTCAACAATTAGGAAGCTTTATCCAGGTCTTCCTTTGAAAAACTCTTTTCAAACAACCGTTTATGCTTTCCAAAAATTCTACATCATATCCGATCAACAATATGTCATCCACATATACTTATCAGAAATTCTATAGTGCTCCCACTCACTTTATTGTAAATACAAGTTTCTCGTAAACTTTGTATATACTCAAAAACTTTGATCACCTCATCAAAGTGTATATTCCAACTCCAAGATGCTTGCTTCAGTTCATAGAAGAATCACTGAAGCTTGCACACCTTTTAGCATCCTTAGGACTGACAAAACCTTCTGGTTGTATCTCATACAACCTTTCCTTAAGGAAGGAAACGATGTTTTGGCATCCATCTGCCAGATTTCATAATTGAAAAATGCAGCAACTGCTACCATAATTACTACAGACTTTAGCATCGCTACGAGTGAGAAAGTCTCATCATAGTCAACTCCTTGAACTTTGCGGAAACTTCTTTGCGACAAGTCGAGCTTTATAAATGGTGACATTCACCATCAGTGTCTGTCTTCATCTTAAAGGTCCATTTGTACTCAACGACCTGCCGTCCAATGAGCAAGTCTACCAAAGTCTATACTTGGTTTTCATACATGGATCCTTTCTCGGATTTCATGGCCTCTAACCATTTGTCGGAATCCGGGCCCATCATCGCTTTCTCCACAGCTCGTAGGTTCATCGTTGTCCAACAACATGACCTCCAAGACAGGGTTGTCATACCGCTCAGGAGCAGTACACATCCTTGTCGACCTACGAGGTTCGATAGTAACTTGATCCGAAGCTTCATGATCATCATCATTTACTTCCTCTTCAACTGACGTATGTTCCACAGAAACATGTTTTTGCGCTGCGCTACTCTCTGGTTGAAACAAAGGTTCAACAACCTCATCAAGTTCTATCTTCCTCCCACTCGATTCTTTCGAGAGAAACTTTTTTCTTGGGAAAGGACCCGTTTTAGCAACAAACACTTTATGCTTGGATCTGAGATAGAAGGTTCACCCAACTGGTCTTAGGGTATTCTATGAAGATGCATTTGTCCGCTTTGGGTTCGAGCTCATTCGGTGAAAACATTTTCCACACAAGCGTCGTAGCCCCAAACATTAAGAAATGACAGCTTGGGTTTCTATCAAACCCTAATTCACACGGTGTCATCTCAACGGATTTAGATGGTGCCCTATTTAAAGTGAATGTAGTTGTCTCTAATGCATAACCCCAAAATTATAGTAGCAAAACGATAAGAGACATCATAGCACGCACCATATCCAATAGAGCACGACTATGACGTTCGGACACACCATCACACTATGGTGTTCTAAGTGGCGTGAGTTGTGAAACAACTTTCACATTGTCTTAAGTTGTATGCCAAACTCGTAACTCAGATATTCACCTCCACGATCATATCACAGACATTTTTATCTTCTTGTCACGATGATCTTTAAACTTCACTCTGAATTTTCTTGAACATTTTCAAACGATTCAGACTTGTGTTTCATTAAGTAAACATACACTATATCTACTCAAATCATTAGTGAAGGTAAGAAAATAACGATATCCACCGCACGCTATAAGACTCATTGATTTGCATACATCAACATGTATCATTTCCAATAAATCACTTGCCCGCTCCATCAAACCGGAAAACGGGGTCCTTAGTCATCTTGCCCAAGAAGCATGGTTCGCATGTCTCAACCGATTCGAAATCGAATGAGTCCAAAGATCCATCAACATGGAGTTTCTTCATGCGCTTTATACCAATATGACTTTTAGCGGCAGTGCCACAAGTATGTGGTACTATCGTTATTAACTTTGTATCTTTTTACATCAATGTTATGAACATGTGTATTACTACGATCAAAATTCAACAAACCATTCTCACTGGGTGCATAACCATTGAAGGTATTATTCACGTAAATAGAATAACCATTATTCTCTAACTTAAATGAATAACCGTGTTGCAATAAACACGATCTAATCACGTTCATGCTCAACGCAAAACACCAAATAACATTTATTTAGGTTCGTCACTAATACCGAAGGTAGAGAGAGCGTGCGATGTTGATTACATCAACCTTGGAAACATTTCCAACACACATCGTCACCTCACCCTTAGCTAGTTCTCCGTTTATTCCGTAGCTTTTATTTTGAGTTACTAACATTTAGCAACCGAACAGGTATCCTATATCCAGGTGCTACTAGGAGTACTCGCAAGGAACACATCATTAACACGTATATCAAATATACTTGTGTCGACGTTGCCAGCCTTCTCATCTACCAAGTATCTAGGGTTGTTCCGCTTCAGCGACCGCTCTCCTCATAATCGAAGCACTTAGTATCGGGTTTGGGTTCAACTTTGGGTTGCTTCACTGGAGCAGCAACTGAGTTGCTATCCATGAATTTTCCCTCCTTGCTCTTGCCCTTCTCGAAACTAGTGGTTTGACTAACCATCAACACTTGACGCTCCTTCTTGATTTCTACCTTCGCGGTGTCAAACATCGCGAACAGCTCAGGGATCATTATTTCTATCGCTAGCGTTTTATAGTTCATCACCAAGTTCTAGTAGCTTAGTGACAGTGACTTGGAGAACTATATCAATCACTATCTTATCTGGAAGATCAACTCCCACTCGATTCAAGCAATTGTAGCACCCAGACAATCTGAGCACAAGCTCAACAATTGAGCTATTCTCCTTCATCTTGCAGGCAAAGAATCTTGTTGGAGATCTCATATCTCACAACACGGGCACGAGCCTGAGATCCTAATTTCAGCTCTTAGAACATCTCATATGTTCCGTGACGTTCAAAATGTTTCGGAGCCTCAATTCTCAGCCGTAATGCATGACGCACTAAACAATCAAGTAGTCATCAGAATGTGCATGTCAGATGTTCACAACATCTACAAACGACGCTAGAGGGGTTGGCGCACCTAGCGGTGCATTAAGGACATAAGCCTTCTGTGTAGCAATGAGGACAATCCTCAGATCACGGAGCCAGTTTGCAATATTGCTACCATCATCTTTCAACTCTATTTCTCTAGGAACATATAAAAATTCAAGGGAGCTACAGCGTGAGCAAGTAATCTACAACATAATTTGCAAAGACACTACTGCCTATGTTCATGATAATGAGTTCAATTAATCATATTACTAAAGAACTCCAACTCAAATTGACATCCCTCCGGTCATTTGAGTGGTACATGATCCAAATTCACCAACTCAAGTCCGATCATCACGTGAGTTGAGGTGGTTTAAATGGTGAACATCATCATGTTGATCATATCTACTATATGACTCATGTTCGACCTTTCGGTCTCTTGTGTTCCGAGGCCATGTCTGTACATGCTAGGCTCGTCAAGTTTAACCCGAGTGTTCTGCATGTGCAACACCGGCTTGCACCCGTTGTATGTGAACGTAGAGTCTATCACACCCGATCATCACGTGGTGTCTCAACACGACGAACTTTTGCAACGGTGCACACTCCGGGAGAACACAATTCATCTTGAAATTTAAGTGAGGGATCACCTTATAATGCTACCGTCGTCCTAAGCAAAACAAGGTTCATAAAAGGATTAACATCACATGCAAATCATAAGTGACATGATATGGCCATGAACTTGTGCTTTTGATCTCCATCTTGAAAGCACCGGCATGATCTCCATCGTCGCCGGCAAGACACCATGATCTCCATCATCTTGATCTCCATCAACGTGTCGCCATCGGGGTTGTCATGCCCAACATGCTTCTACTACTATTGGTACCGTTTAGTGATAAAGTAAAGCATTACATAGCGCTTAATGATTGACACGCAGGTCATACAATAATTAAAGACAACCCTATGGCTCCTGCCGGTTACCGTACTCATCGACATGCAAGTCGTGATAATCTATACATCACATGATCATTTGATACATCACATATATCACATCATGTAATTGGCCATATCATATCACAACATATCCTGCAAAAACATGTTAGACATCCTCCAATTATTGTTGCATGTTTTACGTGGCTGCTACGGGTATCTAGCAAGAACAATTCTCATCTACGAAAAAACCACAACGGTGATACACTAGTTGCTTTTCAACCTTCTCAAGGACCGCCTTTGTCGAATCCGATCCAACTAGAGTGAGAGAAACTGGCACCCGCAAGCCATCTATGCAACAAGTTGCTGTTGTGGGAACCGGTCTCTCGTAAGCGTACGAGTAATGTTGGTCCGGGCTGCTTCATCTCACAATACCACTGAACCAAAACACGACCAAGGGAGGAAGCAATCTAAGCATCAATGCCCACAAACTCTTTGTGTTCTACTCGAGATCTCATCTACACATAGACCTAGCTCATGATGCCACTGTTGGGGAACGTCGCATGGGAAATAAATAATTTCCTACGCACACACAAGATCAATCCATGGTGATGAGCATCTACGTGAGGGAGAGCGGATCTACATACCCTTGTAGATCGCTAAGCGGGAAGCATTAGGAAACGCGGTTGGTGTAGTCGAACGTCTTCGCGATCCAAATCGCCGAGCGTCCCGCGATCTCATCATGATCCGTCCCGCGACCCAATCACGATCCGTCCCACGAACTCATCACGATCCGTCCCATGATCCAATCACGATCCATCCCGCGAACTCATCATGATCCGTCCCGCGTACTCATCACGATCCGTCTCGCGATCTTGATCACGGTCCTTCCGATCTAGCGCCGAACGGACGACACCTCCTCGTTCAACACACGTACAGCTCGATGACGATCTTCACCTTCTTGATCCAGAAAGAGGGAGCGGAGAGGTAGACGAGTTCACCGGCAGCATGACCGCGGCATGGTGATGGTGGTGGAGCAATTCCGGCAGGGCTTCGCCTAAGCACTATAGAAATCTGATCTAGAGGAGAAACTATGCACTGGAGGAACGGGCAGCACATGGCTAAAAATTCTATGCCAAAACCCCCAAAACCTCTAGTATATAAGAGGAAGAGAGGAGGAGGCTTTGCCCTCAAGGGGCCAGCCATTGGGTCGGCCGAACCAAGGAGGAGAGGAGGAATCCTCCTCCAATCCTAGTAGGACAAGGACTCCTCCTTATTTTGGTCTTTTTACCTTTTTTCCACCTTTTTCTCTTTGGGCTTTCTCTCCCAGCCGCATGGGCCTTGTCTGGGACTTCCACCAGCCCACTAAGGGCTGGTATTCACTCTCCCACAGCCCATGTAGCCTCTTGGGTCGAAATACACCTCCCGATGGTCTCCCGGTACACTACCGGCACTCCCGGTGCACTACCGATGAGCCCGAAACTTTTCTGGCGACCAAAATAGGACTTCCTATATATCAATCTTTACCTCCGGACCATTCTAGAGCTCCTCGTGACGTTCGGGATCTCATCCGGGACTCCTAACAACCTTCGGTCACCACCATGCATAACTCTATACTACTGAAACGTCACCGAACCTTAAGTGTGCAGACCCTGCGGGTTCGAGAACTATGTAGACATGACCGAGACACCTCTAAGATCAGTAACCAATAGCGGGACTTGGATACCCATATTGGTTCCTACATATTCTACGAAGATCTTTATCGGTTGAACCTCTATGTCAAGGATTTGGTTAATCCTGTATGATGTTCCCTTTGTTCTTCGGTATGTTACTTGCCCGAGATTCAATCGTCGGTATCTCCATACCTAGTTCAACCTCGTTACCAACAAGTCTCTTTACTTGTTCCGTAATACAAGATCCCATGACTAACACTTAGTCACATTTCTTGCAAGGCTTATTGTGATGTTGTATTACCGAGTGGGCCGTGAGATACCTCTCCGTCACACGGAGTAACAAATCCAAGTCTTGATCCATGCTAACTCAACAGACACCCTCGGAGATACCTGTAGAGCACCTTTATAGTCACCCAGTTACGTTGCGATGTTGGATACATACAAGGCACTCCTCCGGTGTCCGTGAGTTGCATGATCACATGGTCATAGGAACATATACTTGACATGCAGAAAACAGTAGCAATAAACTGACACGATCATATGCTACGTTTGTAGTTTGGGTCTTGTCCATCACATCATTCTCCTAATGATGTGATCCCGTTATCAAATGACATCACATGTCAATGGCTAGGAAACCTTGACCATCTTTGATCAACGAGCTAGTTCACTAGAGGCATACTAGGGACATAGTGTTGTCTATTTACCCACACATGTAATGTGTTTCCAATCAATACAATTATAGCATGCATAATAAATGATTATCATGAACACAGAAATATGATAATAATTAATTTATTATTCCCTCTAGGGCATATTTCCAACACCCTCCCCCTCCGCCATCTCCCTCCTCCTACCACTCCTCCATTTCTGCTAGGCCACTAGAGGTGCGCATCCACTAACCCTAAGCCGACACCCCTCTGCTTCCTACACCCCCACCTCATAGTCGGTCCCCCGATGCGGCTTCACCTCGCCACGCCCGTCTGCGCCGCTCCACCTCGCCGCACCTGCCTCCGCCGCCCACATTGCCGGCTTCTCCTCGAGCCATCTTGTGCCAGCCTAGCCTCAAGCCATCTCGAGGCGACCTCGCCTATGCTTCGCCTCCACCGCCATGCCTAGCGCCTCTGCAACCGCAACTGCCTTGAGCCAGCCTCGCTCCGCCACCGCGCGTCCGAGCCAGCTTGCATCGCCGTGCCTGCCTTGCACCATACCTGCTCTTCCTTTACGCACTCCCGACCTCCAGGGCATAGCTGCTGCGCCCTGATCTCATTCCTGCGTGCGTCCCCATCTGTTACCATGCCTCTGCTTCCCCCGCACACCAAGGCAGAGACCACCTTTGCACGTATGGCTCTGCTAGGCGTCTCCGCACCCCCGCACGTTGCTCCATCCCTGAGCAAGATAAACAAAATTGCAACCCTGAAATCAATGGGTTGCTTCTAAATTATAATGTCCTCTGATGGTCACATGGGTCGTCTCCGCCGCTTCACCTCACCGAGGCACCTCCGCCATTGCGGCTTGCTTTCGCCGCGTTGATCTGCCGACCTCCGCCACGTCGAGCCGCTGCCTTGGCCTCACTGTGTCTCCTCCAAAGCTGCCGAGATGCCACAACCCTAGCTCGCCACTGCCTTGCGCAGTCTCTATTGCAAGCCGCCGCCATGGCCCGTCTGCGTGCCTACTCCAAGCCACCTTGTTGGCCCATCACCGGTTCGCCTCCGCTCCGAGATGCGTGCCCATGCCAACCCGACCGCCTCCACGGATAGTCCGTGTCCTCACGCCACCTCGCGCTCCGCTGCCGAGTTGCTGCATGCCCGCATAGCGCCCCAAAACCTGTGGACATTCCGCCTGCCGTGACCCGTCTTCGGCTATGCCCCTGCGCACTCTCTCACCGGCTGCCGCCTGAAGGAAGGGGGAGTGGGGAGCCAGTTGCAGGGTTGAAAAAGAAAAGACAAGGAGTTGAGCTAGCCAAACTAGTTGGACAAGTCTTCATCAGCACGGAGCATACATACACCAGCTATGTTTTCGTCAGCCGGTCGCGTCCAGTATCAGACAAAATTATCTTCAGGTGATATTTTTCCTAATAAGTTCGTTCACACGAATTCATTCCATAAAGAATTTTTGTATTTTTGACTTGTATGAATTTCGTGCAAAATAATTTATAAATGGGAGGCCACACCAGCGTCCAAATGTGTTGGACAATCCAACGAACGCGTGAGCCGCCGCCCCCATGATCTCATCTACATCAACAATGTTGTGGCCGCCTCGCGCGTCCGTGCCGGCCTACATTGTTGTGGGTGATTTGCGTATCCGTACCAGTTTCCAATGTCGTGGCTGACTCTTGCATCTACATCGACACGCCAGGGCCGCAGATACCGATACGAGCCAGCCAATGGACGCGCACTAGCCGTCATCCCTGCGGTCTGGTGTACTCCAAAAACAATGGAGCAAGAAAGAAATATATGATCAGCCTTCACCCGTGCCAGGTTGCCCAATGGATAGGCGCATTAGCTTGCTATCCCCACGGTCCGGTCTACTTCAACATATTAAAAGAAACAAGAGAACTTCCCATGAAGTAGAAGTTCCCAGAAGAGCAAAAAGAGTCGGCCACAACAGAGCTAGCAAATTCAAAGCCATCAACAACAAATAAAAATAAAATGGCCCTAGAGGAGCCAGGAGAGCCGGACTACATATGAATAACAAAGCATGGGTCAAGAGGCATATGAACTCAATTTGGCCACGACATTTGCCAAAGATATACGATGAGCACCACGAAGATCATCAGCTCGCCATATCATCTCCAATTTCAGTAAATTCCATTGTTCAGTCGTCAACATTATGCCGGCCTATGCCACAACCAATTATGAAGATTCTCAAGTTGCCTCCTCGAGTCGACTTAAGACTCGGGGGCTACACAGACATGGCTCGACAGATTTAGTTGTTGATAGAAAATAGAAGAACCCCATGTCATTGCAAGGAAGATGACCCGGTCCCAGGGACTGCTGACTTATTGGCAAAAAATTAAAAGTCACCCAAGAGGACTAGCTACCATGATGCGCAGTTCAAACATGGGTACCCTGCTTTATTGGCGAAAAATTAAAAGTTTCCCAAGAGGACTAGTTGCCATGATGTGCAATTCAAACATGGGTGCCCTGCCTTATGGGCAAAAAAGTAAGGTCACCAAAGAAGACTAGTCGCCATGATGCACAGTCTAAACATGGGTATCCTATTCAATGTTAATCATTGGTCACTTGGGGGCTTCCAACTAACCGAGTTTAGTTTTCTCACCCTCTTGGCCCAGCAAAAACACCAAATATTATATTGGTTAAACCTGCATGTTTGCTTGATGTTACTCCAAAAAGGTGACCCGCCATACTCTTGATAGTCAATCTTTATGACCCTGAACTCATCAAGGTTAAAACGATGGCTTAAGTCACGTGAGAGCCGGCTTACAGAAAGCAGGGATACTCCATGGGCTATTAAGCTAGCCTCATTGAAACTTGGTTAAACCTACCTGTTTGCAAGATGCTACTCCGACCCCGTGTACTTTCAATAAGCCAATCCATATGGACCCTCAACTTATCCAGGTTAAAACATCGATTGGGTCATGTGAGAGCCGGCTTACAAAAAGCGAGGATAAACCAGTGGCTATCATGTTAGTTTCACTAAAGTAAGGCTTGATCCTCGAAAGCGGGCATTTTTAAATTCGTATATCATATATGTACATCATCCTGCATTGGATCATTGCACATTGCATCATGCATACATCTCTATAATTGTTTATGTTGTAGAAAGTCAGTCTTCAAACTGTGTTACATCATAACTTCTGCAGGAACAAGTAGATCTTTGATAGCCAAAATGGCCGGATCTTCATCATGGTTTATCATAACTAGTATTAAATGATTGGGGTTTTCCAAGCCAGCTCAGAAGAAATGACTACTCTCGAAGAGCCAACCTATATGGCTATTGGAGAGGGCCGCTGAGTGGTTGGTGGTGCTGCCGGAGAAGGAATAAAGCTGCCCGTAGCTATTGCATCTCATGTGAGGGGTTCGAGTGGATAGATCCTTCACAACAAAGCCAAAAGGAAAAAAAATCAATGATGACTGAATTATCAATGCAAAAACGGGGAACTAAGATAAGATTTGTAACGACGCGAGGTGAGTACAAGATGTTGCGAAGATAAAAGGGGCGAGATGTAAGTTTGGCCGAGCCTATGGCAACAACAGGAAGGTGAGACCTTTACCCAACAATGATGCTAGAGGAGGAATGCTGAGATGGTGAACAAAGCATGTCGAGGTTACCTAGGTTCCCCGTGACATGAGAAGAGGCGCCAGTGTCGAGATACCACTGGCCAGCGCTGCTGGGCTGCGACTGCTGCATGGACAGGTGTTGCATGGTAGCGATCAGGCCGATCTGGTCCCAAGATGGTGGGGACGAAGGGTTGGTCGAGGGAGAGGGGAAGTCGGGGTAGACCACATGGTAGGCGTGGGCGGAGTTGCCATGGTGAGGCCCGAGCATGCGCGTGACATTGGGCGGGATCCACTGTGCACAACCCTGGGGTGGAACAACGCGCCCCACGGGGAAAGTAACCCATCCATGGGGTCCTCCTACCAGACCGCGGATGAGCATGGCCGCAACCACCCTTGTGCCCACCGTTGGAGTAGCCGTGCCCACAACCGCGTCCTTGACCGCGACCGCGAGCAAGGAAGCTGAGGCGTCCTGGAGTGCCCGGGTCCGCAGGTGCCTTGGCACGGTCAGCACGGTCGCCAAAGGAGGAGCTGACGCCGGAAGAGGGGCCCCCGCCCTCGTGAAGCCCGATGGTGAGGGCGGTAGAGCCGTTGGCGCAGTCCCGTGCATCCTGCTTGATTTCCTTGAGGAGAAGCCACGAACGCACCTGATTGAAGGTGGGGAATGGATTTTGCATGGGGAGGACTATAATGATCAACTGATAACGGCAGGAGAGGCCGTGGAGCACCTGTAGCATCAACGTGCGATCGGTGACGGGCTCCTCGACGTCCGCCAGGGCGTCCACCAATACCTTGAGACGGCCGCAGTACTCGACCATTTGCAAGTTTCCTTGGGTGAGGGCATGGAACTTCGCACTGAGGTGGACCGCCTGGGTAGGCTGGTTGGCGAGGAAGAAATCCCGCAACCGATCCCACGCGCGGTATGCCTTGTTGCCGGTGCCGCGAATCACCTCGTACAGGCCGTCGATGATGGTGGAATGGATGAGTAGCAAGATCGTTATATCGGTGTGGTGCCCGGAGAGAGTTTGAAGGGTCGGGTCACAGTAGCAGTCGACATGCTCCTCGACGGCATACATGAGGAGGATGCAGCGCCAGAGCTCGCGCCACTTGGAGTAGCTGCCAGACTGGACATCCAACTTGAAGGTGATGAGGTTGCCGATGTTATGAAGATTGTGGATGAAGAGGATGAAGGTGGAAGAGGAAGACATTGCATTGGGGAAGACAGAGGCTGGAGGGATCTGAAGCACCGTCATGGCCGAGGAAGCCACTGCAGGCAAGGCAGTGGCCATGGGGGCGATGAGATGAGCACCAGAGTTGGAGGGGAGGGACGGGGCTGGTGAGGCCGCCACCAGAGGAGGAGTCGCCAATCTCCATGGAGGGCAGGAAGGAGAGGCTCTGAATACCAAGTCGTAAGGTGAATCACCTTGTTTATAGTAATGAGTTACAGGGCTACACATATATACATCAGGTACTACAACTAGGAGCGATGGGAAATGAGATCGTTCATAACAAACGCACACCTCCCATGATACGTGTGTGGGTCCTCCGGGAGAACCGGTCTGGGACGTTGAGGAGGCATCTTCCAACAAAAAGACCACCTTCGAGACAAATTATTAGAAAGGACCAGCTGCACCATAGTGACATGTGTGTCATCCGACACGTATCATCTATCACCAGCGATCCAAAGGCAGTCCATGTTTCACATGATTTGGCGCCCACCCGCGAGCCATGACTGAATAGACCAGGGTGGTGGGCCCTACCACCACACCCGGAGGCGGCCATTTCTGCTCGTGACCCGATAGCACTGGTGTTGGCATCGATTGTTGTGTTGAGGATCATAGGTATTTCCCATCTAAAATTTTGTCTGTCCATGCCCTATTTTTAGACCATCACATTTGTCATACGAGCCTATAAAATGGGGCAGTGAGCCTTTCTTAATCCTTCATCAAGCATCTTTAAAATCACCACTACACTTAGTGTGTCACACTTTTTAGTCGTTGTGAGTTTGCCTTGCTCAGATCAAAGTATTGGGTGCCTTCAGTCGTGGCAGTCTTGCGTTTTGGTGTGGCGATCTTCGCAAGGTGAAGAAGGTGACGGATCTTTCTAATTGATTGGACATGAAGCTTTTCTTTTTTTGAAAATGGGAAAAAGTTTTGTCTCATTCATTAGTTATGAAGAGGAATAGAGTTTAGTTTAGTTTGTGTTACAACACACGAACTACTACAACACGCCCACTGAATGACTACTCTCGTGGCACTATAAGACCCAACTTCTTTGGCCCCGCCATGACCCATACCCTGGCTTCCTTCTTGGTATGGCAGCGGTGATGATGATGGTGGGTATGACAGCAGTGCTGATGACGATGGGTATGGCAGTAGTGCTAATGATGATGGTGGATATGGTAGTGGTGATGATTATGGTGGGTATGGCATCGGTGCTGATGATGGTGGGTATGGCAGCGATGCTGATAATGATGGTGGGTATGGCAGTGATGATGATTATGGTGGGTATGGCGACGTGACAACTTATGAACAGAACTCAAAACTCTAAAGGACTAGACGCTAAGACCAGCAACTTGACACGACAATGCCACCGCAAATTCAACAAAGCAAACACCGAATGAAAAATTGCAAAGACTCAGATTGGTTCGGAGATGAGGATCTAACCCTAATTTTCTTGGGTGGCTTTTTCGTGGACTGTAGATAGGAAGAGCAGATGTGATCTAAACTATGAAAAACTGGGAATTCTCACCGAGCAACCTGGAAATCTGATACCACTTGATAGAGGTGAAGTTGTCCTAGTCTTTCGATGAGATGTGGCTATCATTTTTGGTAGAGTCAACTTTGACGATTTAACTACGAGCGTGCGAGGACGTTGCACCTTAGCAATCGCTAAACTAACTCTGAGAAGTTATTGACCCCGATGGAGCACGATCAACCTCACCACGAGGCTCTGTTTCCTGCATGCAAACAAAGAACAAGCAAGAAACTGAGATTGCAATCTGGATATTGCGAATATAAGAGGAAAACTTTATTGATGAAAGTGGGGTTCTGTGATGCCTTGGTCTGGTCATGGAACACGAACGAAGAACGTGAAGTTGCAGCTATGGAGAACTTTTAATCTAAACAAAACCCATGTCTAAACGCCACCCTAAGGGCTGTATATATGGGGGGATAGAGGGAGAATTTCGTGCCCCCTTGGAGGAGGGGTCCGAAACCAACCCTAACTCTATTTCCCCACACGTCCGGACTCTAAAAACAGCCTATAAAGTGGCATTTCAAAATTACATGGGCCTGGCCCAATAATAAGGTGGCGTAGCACCTATATTAACCAATTGATGAAATTTATGAAGTGGCATCTTGTATATTTCGTCCAAGCCTTACTGCTCTCCTTATGGTGGCTTCAAAGTGCGAAAGTCACCACTGGAAGCTCCATTGTTCTTTCTCGCATGTGCGCTGATACGTCTCCAACGTATCTATAATTTTTGATGATGTCATGCTATTATATTATCTGTTTTGGATGTTTTATATGCATTAATATGCTATTTTATATTATTTTTGGACTAACTTATTAATCTAGAGCCCAGTGCCAGTTTCTGTTTTTTCCTTGTTTTTGAGTATTGCAGATATGGAATATTAAACGGAGTCCAAATGAAATAAAATATTTGGAATGATTTTTTCTAGACGGAAAGAGATCTACCAGACTTTGAGTGCACGATAAGGCATCTGCCAGGAGGTCACAAGCCAGGGAGGCGCGGCCACCCCCCTGACCGCCCCTGGCAAGCTTGCCACCTCCTGGGAGGTCTCCTAGCCCTAATCTTCCTCCTATAAATACCCAAATATTCCCCCAATACCAAAAAGAGCCACGCAAATACTTTTCTGCCGCCAGAAGCCTCCGTTCACGAGAGATCCAATCTTGGAGCCTTTTCCGGTAATCTGCCGGAGGGCGATTCGATCACGGAGGGCATCTACATCAACTCCATTACCCCTCCGATGATGCGTGAGTAGTCCACCACAGACCTACGGGTCCATAGCTAGTAGCTAGATGGCTTCTGCTCTCTCTTTGTGCTTCAATACCATGTTCTTCATGCTCTTCATGGAGATTTATCCGATGTAATACTCTTTTGCGGTGTGTTTGTCGAGATCCGATGAATTGTGGGTTTATGTTCAGATTATCCATGAATATTATTTGAGTCTTTTCTGAATTCTTATATGCATGATTTCATATCTTTGCAAGTCTCTTCGAGTTATTGGTTTGGTTTGGCCAACTAGATTGGTAATCCTTGCAATGGGAGAAGTGCTTAGTTTTGGGTTTAATCTTGCGGTGTCCTCACCCGATGACAAAGTAGGGGTAGCGAGGCACGTATTGTATTGTTGCCATCAAGGGTAAAAAGATGGGGGTTTCAACATATTGCTTTAGTTTATCCCTCTACATCATGTCATCTTACCTAATGCGTTACTCTGTTCTTCATGAACTTAATACTCTAGATGCAAGCAGGAGTCGGTCGATGTGTGGAGTAATAGTAGTAGATGAAGAATCGTTTCGGTCTACTTGACATGTACATGATGCATATATGCATAATCATTTCCTTGGGTAGCTTCATGATCATTCGCTTTTCTATCAGTTGCTCGACAGTAATTTGTTCACCCACCATGATACTTTCCTTCAAGAGAGAAGCCTCTAGTGAAACCTATGGCCCCCGGGTCTACTTTCCATAATATATTTTCAGATCTATAAACTAAAAATACCTTGCTGCAATTTATTTAGTTTTTACTTTCTGCAATCTTTTACATTTATCTCTATTAGATCTAATGCTTGCAAATATCTGTGAAGGGATTGACAACCCCTTTATAGCGTTGGGTGCAAGAGTTTGATTGTTTGTGTAGGTGCATCCATTGGTGACTTGCTTGTTCCTCCTACTAGATTGATACCTTGGTTCTCATCAACTGAGGAAAATACGTATCAACTTTGCTGCATCACCCTTTCCTCTTCAAGAGAAAACCAACACACGCTCAAGAGGTAGCATGCATCTTCTCCTCCATGCTTGATCTCTCTCCAATTGCCATCCTTCTTGTCCATGCTAGGTCCTTCATTCATAAGTAAAACAAAAGTATCTAATTTAGGAAGCATCATATGTTCATGAACATTAGGATGATTTCCATGAAACGAAAGTATCTGGTAAATCAACTGGCGTGCACGAGCTCTAGTAATTGGTCGAGTATGTATAGCGGTAGGGGCTATGGGTGTAACAATGGTATTGATGTCCTCATCAGGCGAGCAACCATCCACATGCACTATCATAAAGTTGCAAGGACCTTCGACATGAGTGAAGGCTCAATATTTGCCTATCGCTTCAACAGTTTTCTAGACGAGATTCATGTGTGTATTTGCCGTATATGATGCTACTTTCCAAAGGTTTTAGATGTTGTATGTGAAACTTGGTCTTGTCATGTAATTGGGTAGCTAGGTAGTATAAGCCTATGTGATGGTGTACTCTAATGTATTTCAATTATGAAAACCTGGTTGCCCTAATACAAAATGAAATATATTGCGTGCTTCATATGAAATGTCAATTTGATTACTAGCTGGATTATAAAGAATAGAGCAATTAGCCTGATTATTGGGGTTTCCTATTGCAGATGGTTTGTCATAAAACATCATGAGCGATGACCTAAATATACCCACACGATTTCTAGAAAGTTGGCGTGTTGGATCCGTGAAAAATCATACACGACTTCCGGCCGACAACCATGTGCGTTGGGACGCCCGTTCGCAAACGTTTTCACATAAAACGCGCGTGTGATGGACAACCATGGGCCAAACAGTTTCTTCTAGGCACCGTGCGTGATGGACGCCCCTAACACAGATGATGCTATGCAGAAAATTGTGTGTGGTGTACAATACGAACGGAAACATACATTTGGGATTCACTGTGTGGGATGCTAAGCACATCTCACACGACTTCCCCAATATGTTTGTTTGTGATGGCCCTTCCAATCGCACACGATATATTTTTGCCCATCATGTGTGATCGGGCGCAGGCATCGCCGATGGGTTTTCCGTGTCATGTGGGATAGCACCCCCCCTATCGCCCACACATGCAAGGCGACGGTTTAAGAGTACGTCGCGGAAAGGGGTTAAAAACCGTTCGTATAGCAGGCGCCTGCATTAGTGATTTATTTATCAATAGGAAGTAAATTCTTGACATCTTCAATTTTAATACCTTTTTCTCTCATAGATTTCTTGGCTTATTGCATATCTTCTGGACTGAGGAATAGAACACCTCTCTTCTTTTGAATTGGTTCCGGAGGTGGCTCGGGAAGTGTCCAATCATTGGCATTATTTAAGATATTATTAAATAGTTCATCAGCCTATCCAATAGTTAATTCCATGAAAACACAACCAGAACAACTATCTAGGTAGTCCCTAGAAGCATCAGTTAGTCCATTATAAAAGATATCAGGTATTCCATTTTTCTTAAGAGGATGATCAGGTAAAGCTTTAAGTAATTGGAGAAGCCTCCCCCAATCTTGAGGGAGATCCTCTTCTTCAAATTGCGCAAAGTTAAATATTTCCTAAAAAGCAGCTCGTTTCTTATGAGCGAGGAAATATTTTTCAGAGTAGTAATATATCATATCCTGGGGACTACGCACACAACCAGGAGCAAGAGCATGAAGCCACTTCATAGCATCACCCTTTAATGAGAAAGGGAAAAAGCTTAAGGATATAGTAGTGGTGATTTTTTCCTCATAAGTAGATAGGGTGGTAATATCATTTAATTTGGTAAGGTGTGCCACAACATTTTTAGTTTCATAACCATGAAAAGAATTTGATTCTACCAAAGTAATTAACTCAGGATCAACAGATAATTCCTAATCCTTATTAGTAACACATAGAGGAGAAGTAGCAAACTTAGGTTTAAGAGAACATCGCAGAAAGGGGTTAAAACTGTTCATATAGCAGGCGCCTACACTAGTGATTTATTTATTCAATAGGTGGTAAATTCTTGACATCTTCAATTTTAATACCTTTTTCTCTCATAGATTTCTTAGCTTATTGCATACCTTCTAGACTGAGGAATAGAACACCTCTCTTCTTTTGAATTGGTTTCGGAGGTGGCTCAGGAAGTGTCCAATCATTTGCATTCTTTAAGATATTATTAAATAGTTCATCAGCCTATCCAATAGTCAATTCCATGAAAACACAACCAGCACAACTATCTAGGTAGTCCCTAGAAGCATTGATTAGTCCATTATAAAAGATATCAGGTATTCCATTTTTCTTAAGAGGATGATTAGGTAAAGCTTTAAGTAATTGGAGAAGCCTCCCCCAGTCTTGAGGGAGATCCTCTTCTTCAAATTGCACAAAGTTAAATATTTCCTAAAAAGCAGCTTGTTTCTTATGAGCAAGAAAATATTTTTCAGGGAAGTAATGTATCATATCCTGGGGACTACGCACACAATGAGGAGCAAGAGCATGAAACCACTTCTTCGCATCATCCTTTAATGAGAAAGAGAAAAAGCTTAAGGATATAGTAGTAGTGATTTTTTCCTCATAAGCAAATAGGGTGGCAATATCATTTAATTTAGTAAGGTGTGCCATAACATTTTCAGTTTCATAACCATGAAAAGAATCAGATTCTACCAAAGTAATTAACTCAGGATCAACAAAGAATTCCTAATCTTTATCAGTAACACATATAGGAGAAGTAGCAAACTTAGGATCGTATTGCATTTTCTCCATCATATATTTTTCTTTTGGTTTACTCAGTAACTTCTTAAGATTATCTCTATCATTACACGCAAGAAATTATGTAGCTATCTCCCCATCCATAACATAACCATCAGGTACATCATACATTTCAATTCTAGTAGGAGATCTAGGCATAATAGGTGAATCAAATTTTCATCAATTTCAACATTCTGAAGTTCTCTAGATTTAGCAATTTGTTCATCAATAAATTCACCTAGTGGCACATTTTTATCAAGAGGGGTACTAGCATCATCATAAGTTTCATTTATAATAGAAGTAGCATCATCAATTACTTGCGACATATCGGAGTGAATAGCAGGTGGTGGTGTCGCAAGCTTACTCAAAATAGAAGGTGAATCAAGTATGGAGCTAGATGGCAGTTCCTTACCTCCCCTCATCTTAGAGGGTACGATCTTGGTCTTAGCGTCTTTCTGATTCTTCATAGTTGTCGTGGATTTGTCATGGCAGATGTCAGGGTGAACGGACTTAGGTTCGGGGCAGAAGCGCAACTATGTGGCGGCTTGAAGGGGTTGATCGGAATCGAGAGACGCGGAGTTTACCCAGGTTCGGACCATCCGATGGAGGTAAAAGCCTACGTCCTGCTTGTCTGGTATTGATGAAGAAGATCTCTCGGTTACAAGGGTGCTGTTTTGCTACCTCTAATCACGAGAGTCTCTAATCTCTTGTCTATCTAAAATCTGTCTATTGAGACGTCTAAAAACTTGACCCTCTCGGGGTGACCCTCCCCTCCTTATATAAGCTGAAGGGGCGGCTTACATGTAGAGTCTAAGTCAGATTGAGACAACCTATTATGACTTCCCATCATGGGCTTCTCTTCATGGGCTTCTGAGTCACCGGGCGGCTTATGCCGGGTGGCTTACAACCGGAGATTCATCTTCAGGGACTCATGTTCAAAGACTTATAACTGGAGAGTCATCTTCAGGGGCTTACAACCGGAGAGTCATCTAGAGACTCAGAACCGGAGAGTCATCCAGGGACTCATCCAGGGACTTACAACCGGAGAATCATCCAGGGACTCACAACCGAAGACTCATCCAGGGACTCACAACCGGAGAGTCATCCAGGGACTCGCAACCGGAGAGTCATCCAGGGACTCACAACCAGAGAGTCATCCAGGGACTCACAACCAGAGAGTCATCTAGGGACTCATCTTTAGGCCGGGTCATAACTATCATCGGGTTATAAATGTCTCCCGGGTCATACCGTGGGGTATATCCCTGACATTAGCCCCTAGGTTAGCTTGAATTTATTCATGGTAACCTCCTGAAATGAGAATAACAAATATGTTAAGTGGCCGGCTTGCTCTTTTGGCCGATTGATGAAGTTGCTCTTCAGAACTCCCGGTTTTTTCCATATGCCATTGAGTCGGCTTCTAATACTTTGGCTTAATGAAAATCTTGAAAAATAGGAAATCCTCATGACGTAGATCCGGACTTCCATTGTCGAGAAGTAGGGTGACTTTATATAAACTCTGGCGGGTTATGATCTTTTGATAACGCCGGGTCATGAATGTTGGTGACGCCGAGTCTAACAACTGAACTCCATATTAACATCTTAAAAATTCTCCTCAAAGTTTTTGATATGTCCATACCACATGTAGCCCCCAAGCTCCAAGATTATCCATGATAACTTGGTGCTTTGCCATAATATATTGGACTGTGTAGCCCCCAAGTACCGGGTTGTCTTGCCTGCAGCAGCTTGGGACTTGTAATTGTCTTATACCTTATGAAACTTCAGCAGGTGTAGTCCCCAAGGGCTGGCTCATCTGTATGTGATGAGCTGGGTCTTCAATTTGAACCTCTTAATCTGTAAACAGCTGAATACTGTAGCCCCCAAGTGCCGGGTCGCACGCCTGCGGTGACTTGGGACTTTAGTAAATTTGATCTGAGCGGTGTAGCCCCCAAGGGTCGGGTCAGTAAGAATTACTGGGCTGGGACTTAGAAAAATATAGAAAGGACGGCTCATCTCCTTGAGATAATAAGGTCTTGCTGACAATGTAATGATTTGAAAACCGGCTTGCATTAGCCCCCAAGTGTCGTGGTGCGTGCTTGCAGCGACATGAGACTTGAATATTTGATATAAACTGGACTTGAATAATGTAGCCCCCAAGTGCCGGGTCGTCTGCCTGCGGCGACTTGGGACTATGTAAGAATAATATGACTCACCACCATTTTTTGAATTAATCCTTGACCGTGGTTGTAATATAACCCGGAATGAATATCCTGGAATAATTCCTTTGTCTTTGACATGAAATCCCTGCTCGTGGTTGCGGTGCAACCCAACAAATATATGTTGGAGAAATCCATGAGTGTTGTAGATTACTATAGAGCACATTTGAAGAAATCCGAGAACCGGTCAATTAGATGACACGGCATTATATCTGATAGGGCGGCTCTTGGAAAATAATGAATTCTCTGAGCTGGCTTGAAAACTCCAATCATTTAGTACTGGTTATGCTAAACCATGAAGATCCAGCCAAGTTGGCTATTAAGATCCATTTGCTTTTTGCGGAAGTTTTTCATCATACTTAACGGCGGCTCATCTTAAGAGATAAGACCTGCAAAAACAAACACGACAGACTATATTCTGCATTGTTGTAAGGGCGGTTTAAAAAGCACAACCTGGAGATGTTATATCTTTCCTGATTTGTTTTTTGAATTTTTTTTGAACAACTCATGTGCCGGTTCTACCGGGCTGACTCACTACTTAAAACTCCTTAGCAGTACAGGGTCTCTATCGAGATTGGGTGTCAATTTCTTTGAGCGGCTCAGCGTCTCTAAGCGAGATTAACTGAAAGGAAGTGTGACGTCCCAGAAGAGACACGGCAGGGCATGAGCACCCTGATAGCCCATAAACTGCCTCTCACGTGACATAAATCCGTCGTTTTAACCTTAAACAGTGTAGGGTCCTTGAAGGATTAACTATCTAAGAGTACGAACGGGCCACATAGCGGAGAGTCGGCAGTAGATGGGAGAGTTTATCCTTGCTTTCCGTAAGCCGACCCTCACGTGACAAGAGCCGTTGTTTTAACCTTAACTAGTACAGGGTGTCTATCGAGATTGGCCGTCAATTTCTTTGAACCGGCTCAGGGTCTCCAGGCAAGATTAACTGGTAAGAGTTCGGCGGGTCACCTAGTGGAGTAGCATCAGCTTACAGGCAGGTTTAACCCTGTTTGGCTTAAGAGCCAATCAAGAGGGTGTGTAAGCTAAACCCGGTGGGTTGGAAGCCCCCAAGTGACCTTTGTTGGCGGAGTCAACTGTTTGGCTTAAGAGCCGACCGATAGGGTGTGATAAGCTACACCCGGTGGGTGGGAAGCCCCCTGGACGATCATGTTGACGGAGTCAACTATTTGTCTTGAGAGCCAACCGATAGGGTGTGATAAGCTACATCTGGTGGGTGGGAAACCCCTGGACGATCATGTTGATGGAGTCAACTTTTTGCATCATCTTGTAAGTCGCCATCTTGTAATGAAGAAAACGGCAGAAGCCTCCAAGTGACTTTATGATGATCCAATGAATCCGGGCACCCGTGTTTGAATGGTGCATCACGGCGGTTCGTCCTCTTGGGCAACTTTTAATCTTCTGCCAATAATGTAATAGCCCCCAGGATTGGGTTTTCTCTTGTGAAGACCCAGGGTTCTCTTTGAAAAAATGACCAAATGTGTCTCGCCATGTCTGTAGCCCCCGAGTCTAAGGTTGACTCGAGGTGGCTTGAGAATCTCCACTGAAAATTGAGGTTGGCCGTGGCGGGTTATTGATGATCCCATATGATTTTATTTCAATAATCCGGTCGATGGTTCGCCCCAGCTGGTTGTTGAAGTGAACCAAACTATAACGGCGGCAATTTGTGCGCCTGTCTGTTGGGCGGCTCGTATCGACGAGCACTGCACCGATATGTTGATGTAGATCAAACTGTGGGTGGCATCTTGCGCGCGTCCATTGGGTGGCTCGTACAGGTGAGAACTGCACCAATATGTTGATGTAGATATGGTGGTCAACCGAAGCATTGAAAGGCAATGCCGGGTGAACCAGGCTTTGGCGTTGTAAGCCGGCACGGACGGGAGAGTCGGACGCAGGGGCGGACGGGCGAGTTATCCGTTGTGTTGTCAGCGTGGACTCGCAAGGTGGACGCAACGTGAGTTGGATGAGTCGACCGCATGTTGATATAGATCGGACCGCAGGAGTGGCAATTTGCATGCATCCATTTGAGTGGCTTGTGCAAGCGGTCGCGGTCCCGGTGACTTGATGTAGACTGGACCACAGGAGCAGCGGCTTGCGAGCGCCCGTTAAGCAGTGCGGCACGGACGAAGTTCGGCATGGAATGATGTCAATAGCATGCCCTCCGTATCCGTCACACGAGAATTGCTCTTGTAGTGAATAATTGTCCTGCATAAAAATGATCACGAGCCAGTAATTGTTCTCAAAAGAATAACAATATATAAACACTTGACCAGATAGATTTCACCTGATATGTTTTATTGGAAAGTATCAGCCATGGGGTTGATGATGACTTCAGCCAGCAGGGGAGTGTGCGGGAGCAGAAACGGGTCCAATCCCGACCGGGCGGCTCAAAGCAGACGGTGAGGGCGGCTCACGCACCGTTGTTTTGCGGAGGCACCCCGGCAAGGCGAAACGGCTCGGTGTGGTGAGGTCGGGCCGGCCCAGAAGCAACAGCTTGAGACCATGCGGTAGAGTCCGAGCATGATGCCAGCGAGGGAAGTCGCGCGACGGGTTAAGCAGGCGGCAGCTTAGACGCGAGGTCACAGCGGCGAGGGCAGAGAGGGCGGCTTGAAGTGCGACCACGGCGGAGCCAGGGCTGGCGGCTCAAAACAGATCCTCCAGGTCGTATTGACCAACCAGGTTTTTTTACCCAGGCCCCCACCTCTCTCCCTTGCCTTATCCTCTTATCGACCGTACATGGGAGAGGCAATACGGTGGCGAGTGTGATGGCCAAAGGAAGGCAGCGAGTGTAAAGCGGAGCCCGGTGGGTGAACGGCGGTGACTCCAGGTATACCGTTGACCCATCACAGGAGGCGGCTTGGCAGCGGAGGCTTGCTCAATGGCTGCCCTAGGCACAGAAGAGGCCATGGCGGCTACTGGTGGTGGAAAAGCGAGGCGCGCACGCTACTGAGAGCTGGCGACCGGCGCGCAGAGGCACAGGTTGACCCGTCGCAGGAGGCGGCTTGGCAGCAGAGGCCGGCTCAACGGCAGCCCCCAAGCGCGGAAGAGGCCATGGTGGCTACTGGTGGTGGAGAAGCGAGGCATGCACGTTACTAAGAGCCGGCGGATGTCGCGCAGAGGCACAACGGCGAGGCATGGCGACAGCCTGCAGGTGCGAAGGAGCGGCGGCGGCTCGCAGTAGGGTCGACCCACGGTGGTTCGATGGCGGCTGAGGCGGCATGGGAAGAAGTGGCAAGGTGGCCGGCGGCTCAATGCAGACGGCAAGGTAAGGCGGCTGGCGGCTTAGAGGTTGCAGCATCTGGTCACGACCACGGCTCGATCGGGGGTGATGGCAAATTGGCACCGGTGAGGCGGCCGGCAGCTCGTGCGAGGCAACTTTGTGACGCGATGGAAATGAGGTCGTGGCGGCTCGGATGTGCAGAACCAGCCATGTGCCTGCTAAAAGCGAGGGAGGAACAGCCGGGGCGGCTCGTACGCGCGACGGCTTGTAGGCGGAGCAGGAGCATGGGGCGGCGCAAGGATTTGAGGCCAAGCGCAGAGGCGGGGGGCTGGCTCTGTTTGGGCGGCTCAAAGTGATGCTGTCGGAGGCGAATGGGCGCGTCTGTATCTATGTTTCTTCCGCATCGTGGCGTGGCAGAGGTGAAGGTGAGGTTGCCGGCCACCTGGTTGACACGGGCCGCGATGGAGACGAAAAGGCGATGGCGGCCCGGCTGCACGCGGATCCGCAGAGGTAGAGCCGACGCGCAGGGGCACAGAGGCCATCAGGGTGAGGTGAAGGTGAGCCATGGCCACCATGGCAGATGCAGCATGGCAAGTTTGCAGCGGCTGGCCGGCTCAATGGTGGCCGGAGGCGGAGTGAGGCTCAAGGAAAGAACACAACTAGATTTTGAGCTATTTGACTTTGATTTTTACTTCCCATCAGAAGTTTCTCCGCATAGCTTTTCTCTTGGCTGATGAGCAAAAGTATTGACCCGTCTGTGTCTGTGTAGGGCTCGAGACTTTGACTTACGTTGATGCAGTACTATCTTGGGACAACTCGCCTGATGAGTTGTGATATATTGTTGGTTGTCGCACGTGAGGGCGGGTCTCTCTCTCTTGTTTTTATGTGAGTGGATGAACCTGTATGCATCTCATCTTTTATGCTTTGACCTGATCCCTTCTTTATCTTGATCCTTGCCGAATCAGCATACGGAAACTCAATGATCTATTTTCCTTCTCATATGGTACCATCGTAGACGGATTCGACGTAATTGTTTGGACCGGACTCGCTCTCGGCGCAACCGAAATCGATCTGACTTTAGCGAATTGTTCGGCCGTGTGCAAGCGGCGCACACATATGTGATTTTTTTTCTTTTTCTGTGGACGCGGAAGTCATCTCATAGGCTTCAATATATTTCGTCGGGTAACCACTTGTGGTCGCTGCCGCCAATGAACTCACAATTGATGTAGGTCCTTCCACGTTGTCTTTTCTCATATGGCAAATTGCAATCTTCTTCGATCCTCGGGGAAGATTCCTCCAAAAACTCAACAACACCGCCCCGGGCCCCACGGTGGGCGCCAACTGTCGTGGATTTGTCACGGTAGATGTCCGAGTGAACGGACTTAGGTTCGGGGCAGAAGCGCAAATATGTGGCGGCTTGAAGGGGTTGATCGGAATCTAGAGACGCGGAGTTTACGCAGGTTCAGCCCCTCCGATGGAGGTAAAAGCCTACGTCCTGCTTGTCTGGTATTGATGAAGAAGATCTCTCGGTTACAAGGCTACTGTTTTGCTACCTCTAATCACGAGAGTCTCTAATCTCTTGTCTATCTAAGACCTGTCTATTGAGACGTCTAAAAACATGACCCTCTCGGGGTGACCCACCCCTCCTTATATAAGCTGAAGGGGAGGCTTACATGTAGAGTCTAAGTCGGATTGAGACAACCTATTATGATTTCCCATCGTGGGCTTCTCTTCATGGGCTTCTGAGTCACCGGGCGGCTTACAACTGGAGACTCATCTTCAGGGACTCATCTTCAGAATCTTCAGGGGCTTACAACCGTAGAGTCATCTAGGGACTCACAACCGGAGAGTCATCCAGGGACTCATCCAGGGACTTACAACCAGAGAATCATCCAGGGACTCACAACCAGATAGTCATCCTGGGACTCACAACCGGAGAGTCATGCAGAGACTCACAACCAGAGAGTCATCGAGGGACTCACAACCGGAGAGTCATCCAGGGACTCACAATCGGAGAGTCATCCAGGGACTCACAATCGGAGAGTCATCTAGGGACTCACAACCAGAGAGTCATCCAGGGACTCACGACCGGAGAGTCATCCAGGGGCTCACAACCGGAGAGTCATCTAGGGACTCATCTTCAGGCCGGGTCATAACTATCATCGGGTTATAACTGTCTCCCGGGTCATACCGCGGGGTATATCCCCGACAATAGTGGTCAATGAAAATACCAAGTGAACTCAGTAAATAGATCTATGCTCCCCGGCAACGACACCAGAAAAGAGTCTTACTAACCCACAAGTATAGGGGACCGCAACAGTCTTCGAGGGTAGTATTTCACCCAAATTTATTGATTCAACACAAGGGAAGCCAAAAAATATTTATGAGTCTTAGCAGTTCAGTTCTCAATTCAACCACACCTGGAATTTATTTCTGTGGCAAAGTGTTTAGTAGCACAATAACAATAGTAATAGGAACAGCGAAAGTAACAGTTTGTAGTGATTGTAACAGTCGTAGCAATACTAGTAACTTAACGAAGATCAATATGCGAGAAGCGTATGCATTGGATCAGCGATGGAGGCATGTATTCCGTATATAGGCATACATGCTTGTAATAAGAACTTGCGTGACATCTTTTTTCCTACCCTCCCATGGTAGTGGGGCCCCAAGGAAAACTAAGGGATATTAAGGCATCCTTTTAATAGAGAATCGGAACAAAGCATTAACACATGGTGAATACATGAACTCCTCATACTATGGTCATCACCAGAGATGATCCAAACTTCTGTCACTTTGGGGTCTATGGACTAGAACACGTAATAGATGCATACAACTTGCAAGATAGGATCCAAAACACTCTCATATTCATCAAAACTTAATAGGTTAAGATCTGAAATCATAGCACTCAGACCCTAGTGACAAGCATTAAGCATAGCAAAGTCATAGCAACATCAATCTTAGAACATAGTGAATACTAGAGATCAAACCCTAACAAATTGACTCAATTACATGAAAAATCTCATCCAACTCCATCACTGTCCACAAAGCATATGAAGGAATTACTCACTACCGATGGTGAGCATCTTGGAACCGTTGATGGAGAAGGGTTGGTGATGACGACGATGACGAATCCCCCTCTCTAGAGCCCCAAATAGTCTAGATCCACCCTCCGGTGAAGAAAACATGGTGGCAGCGGCTTCGTCTTATAGAACACAATCAAAGTTTATTGTTGATTCTTTCTAGGCTAAATGACACCTTATAGGATAAGATGGGCGCCGAAGGCCTACCAGGGGGCACGACCTTAGGGGCGCGCCCTGGGGGTTAGGGCGCGCCCCCAGGGCTCGTGGCCATCTGGTGGGTCCCTTGCTGGTATTTCTTCCGCCAATATTTTTATATATTCTAGAAATAATCACCATCAATTTTTATCTCAATTCGAGAACTTCTATTTTTTCACAAAAACAGCACCATGGTAATTCTACTGAAAACAGTGTCAGTCTGGGTTAGTTTCATTTAAACCATGCAAATTAGAGTCCAAAAAAGAGCAAAAGTGTTTGAAAAAGTAGATATGTTTGGGACATATCACTTCGTCCTTCTTCGGAAGGAGTACCACATTTGTAGTGTTAAGCCAATGAAGGTTGGTGGTGCAAAGGTTGCCAAAGAAAGAGACCACTCTCATCATGTCAACCTTGATGGTGTTGCAACATTGCTTGAAGAACAAGCCAGTGAAGCCATCTGGTCCATGTTGGGGATATAACCCCACGGTGAGACCCGCCCCTGAGGCTCCGGGTCACACCTGGCGGCTCGTACACCAGCCCAAGGGTGGGCCGTGAAGACTTAAGCCCAAGATGTTGGGCGGCTTGACAAAATGGGCCGAGACGTGGCCCGGACGGAGAAGGTATGAAGACCCGGGCAGGTGAGCCGCCCGAAGACAACTTGCTCAGGAAGGTAAGACAATGTAGAGACAGACTCAGATACGTATTGAGAGTTGGTTACAACTTGTATGACCCGTGGTCTTGACCTCCTATATAAAGGCGAGACCCAAGGCGACTTAGGGAGTGAGATCAACTATCAAGAACTAGGTTAAGAAATCAGCTCCCTTGTAATCGATAGACCAAGGAATACAAACACAAGCGGGACGTAGGTTGTTACCTCTACTTGAGGGGCCGAACCTGGGTAAACCCGCGTCCTTCGTCCCAACCAACCCCTTTGAGTCCATCACCTTAGAGATGGCCTTTAATCCAAGTCCGTTCACCCGGGCATCTGTCGTGAAAAAACCATGACAGTTGGAACTTACCATGGGGCTAGCTCTCGATGGTGTTGAGTTCTCAAAGGGCTCTCTCCTAGGGCTCGAGGGATACGTGGTCGGAAGGATGAACAAGAGTCGCCGTGGCCGGTTCTACATCGACGACGTCGGCTGGGGTCCTAATGCCGACTCCATCGAATATGGATTCCGAGTTCCCTTCAGCAGGATCCAGATCTTCATCGGCAAGATTGACGGATCTACACCCGGGCCGGACATCTGCACCAGCATCATCGAGCCGGCTCGACGTGCACAACGCGCCCAATACGTGCGACCCGCCCGTGTCAACCCGGGCCGGAAGCACGTCTTCGTGGGCTTTACTCAAGGTATGGATCTTGAAACTTCTACGTCATAGGAGACTCTTATCTATCCAGAGGGCGGATCTTCGAGCGGAGAAGCAGAGTCGATCTACCAGCTTCACAACGGCAGGCTCGGGGGCTATGACGAGCCTTACCCTGAGTCGAAGTGTTCTGAGCCGGACGATCTCGGGCTGCCGGTTCATGCGGCCATGTTCATGGCGAGGTCGCCCCAGGCATGGCAGAACAGCCGCCAGAGCAGCAGACACGGGGGCTGACCCGCCGCCGCCGGCTCAAGTTCTTCTGGATCTGATGAACAAGCTCGCAACCCTGATGACCACCAAAGTCACACCAGATAATCAAGCTGCTCGGAACTTGGAGACCGCAAGACTCAAGGACCGGATGATGGAGTTGCAACAGAGGATAGCCAAATTAAAAGTTCAGATGGAGGCAGAGGCAGAACGCCTTAGGATAGATGCTTTTCACCTTGAGCTAGAGCAGCAATCAGCGGCTGCGTGTTGGGGAACATTGCATGGGAAACAAAATTTTCCTATGCACACGCAAGATCTATCCATGGTGATGAGCATCTACGAGAGGGAGAGTGGATCTACATACCCTTTTAGATCGCTAAGCGGGAAGCGTTAAGAAACGCGGTTGGTGTAGTCGAACATCTTCACGATCCAAATCGCCGAGCGTCCCGCGATCACATCACGATCCGTCCCGTGATCCATCCGTCCCACGATCTCATCATGATCCGTCCTGTGAACTCATCACGATCCGTCCCACGATCTCATCATGATCCGTCCCGTGAACTCATCATGATCCGTCTCGTGAACTCATCACGATCCGTCCCGCGAACTCATCACGAACCGTCTCGCGATCTTGATCATGGTCCTTCCGATCTAGCACCGAACGGACGGCACCTCCACGTTCAACACACGTGCAGCTTGATGACGATCTCCACCATCTTGATCCAGCAAGAGGAAGTGGAGAGGAAAAAGACTTCACCGGCAGCATGACGGCGCTCCGGCGATGGTGGTGGAGCAATTCCGGCAGGGCTTCGCCTAAGCACTGCGGAAATCCGATCTAGAGGAGCACCGGTGGAACGGGTAGCACGTGGCTGTAAAATCTTGTGCAAAACACCCAATACCACCAGTATATATAGGAGGGAGGGAGGAGGATGGCTGGCGCAAGGCCAGGGCCCCATAGGAGTCGGCCGAATCCACTAGGATTGGAGGACTCTCCTCCAATCCTAGTAGGACTAGGATTCGTCCCTTTTTTTCCTTTTTCCACCTTTTCCTATTGGGTTTTCTTCTCCAGCCACATGGGCCTTGTGTGGGACTTTCCACCAGCCCACTAAGGGCTTATATTCACTCTCCCACAGCCCATGAAGCCTCTTGGGTCGAAATACCCCTCACGAAGGTCTCCCGGTACACTACCGGCACTCCCGGTACACTACCGATGAGCCCGAAACTTTTCCGGCGACCAAAATAGGACTTCCTATATATGAATCTTTACCTCCGGACCATTCCGGAGCTCCTCGTGATGTCCGGGATCTCATCCAGGACTCCGAACAACCTTAGGTCACCACCATACATAACTCTATACTACCGAAACGTCACTAAACCTTAAGTGTGCAGACCCTGCGGGTTCGAGAACTATGTAGACATGACCAAGACACCTCTACGGTCAATAACCAATGGCGGGACCTGGATGTTCACATTGGTTCCTACATATTCTATGAAGATCTTTATCGGTTGAACCTCTATGTCAAGGATTCAATTAATCCCGTATGATGTCCCCTTTGTTCTTCGGTATGTTACTTGCCCGAGATTCGGTCGTCGGTATCTCCATACCTAGTTCAACCTCATTACTGGTAAGTCTCTTTACTCATTCCGTAATACAAGATCCCCGTGACTAACACTTAGTCACATTGCTTGCAAGGCTTATTGTGATGTTGTATTACCGAGTGGGCCCTGAGATACCTCTCCGTCACACGGAGTAACAAATCCCAGTCTTGATCCATGCCAACTCAACAGACACCCTCGGAGATACCTGTAGAGCACCTTTGAAGTCACCAAGTTATGTTGTGACATTTGATACACACAAGGCACTCCTCCGATGTCCGTGAGTTGCATGATCTCATGGTCATAGGAACATATACTTGACATGCAGAAAATAGTAGCAATAAACTGACATGATCATATGCTACGTTTGTAGTTTGGGTCTTGTCCATCACACCATTCTCCTAATGATGTGATCCTGTTTATCAAATGACATCTCATGTCCATGGCTAGGAAACCTTAACCATCTTTTATCAACGAGGTAGTTTATTAGAGGCATACTAGGGACATGTTTTTGTCTATGTATCCACACATGCATCTAAGTCTCCGTTCAATACAATTATAGCATGGATAATAAACGATTATCATGAACAAGGAAATATGATAATAACTAATTTATTCTTGCCTCTAGGGCATATTTCCAACAGTCTCCCACTTGCACTAGAGTCAATAATCTAGTTCACATCACCATGTGATTCGCATTGTTATGAATCTAACACCCAATGAGTTCTGGGGCTCGATCATGCTTTGCATGTGAGAGAGGTCTTATAGTCAACGGGTCTGGAACATTCAGATCTGTGTGTACTTTGCAAATCTCTATGTCAAACCGTAAACACTGCTACCACACTCCACTTGGTACTATTCCAAATGGTTGCTCCACTATATGTATCCAGATTGCTACTACGGATCATCCAGATTGGTGTTAAAGCTTGCATCGACGTAACTCTTTGTGATGAACTCTTTATCACCTCCATAATCGAGAAACATCTCCTTAGTCTTTTAGTTACTAAGGATAATCTTAACCGCTGTCCAGTGATCCACTCCTGGATCACTCTTGTACCCCTTGACGGACTCATGGCAAGGCACACACAGGTGCGGTACACAGCATGGCATACTATACAGAGCCTATGGCTAAGGCATAGGGGACGACATTCATCCTTTTTCTTTCTTCTGCCGTTCTCGAGCTTTGAGTCTCACTCAACTTCACACCTTACAAAGCAAGCAAGAACATTTCTCTCTGACCAATCCATTTTGAACTCATTCAAAATCTTGTCAAGGTATGTACTCATTGAAAGTCTCATCAAGCATTTTGATCTATCTCTATAGATCTTGATGCTCAACAATTAGGTAGCTTTATCCAGGTCTTCCTTTGAAAATCACTTTTCAAACAACCATTTAAGCTGTCCAGAAATTCTATATTATTTCCGATCAACTATATGTCAACCACATATACTTATTAGAAATTCTATAGTGCTCCCACTCACTTTATTGTAAATACAAGTTTCTCGTAAACTTTGTATAAACTACAAACTTTGATCACCTCATCAAAGTGTATATTCCAACTCCGAGATGCTTGCTTCAGTCTATAGAAGGATCACTGAAGCTTGCACACCTTTTAGCATCCTTAGGACTGACAAAACCTTATGGTTGTATCACATACAACCTTTCCTCAAGCAAACCGTTAAGGAAACGATGTTTTGACATCCATCTGCCAGATTTCATAATTGAAAAATGCAGCAACTGCTAACATAATTCCAACAGACTTTAGCATCGCTACGAGTGAGAAAGTCTCATCGTAGTCAACTCCTTGAACTTGTCGTAAACTTCTTTGCAACAAGTCGAGCTTTACAAATGGTGACATTTACCATGAGCGCCTGTGTTCATTTTAAACATCCATTTGTACACAATGACCTGCCGTCCAACGAGCAAGTCTACCAAAGTCTATACTTGGTTTTCATACATGGATCCTTTCTCGGATTTCATGGCCTCTAACCATCTGTCGGAATCCGGGCCCATCATCGCTTCTCCATAGCTCGTAGGTTCATCGTTGTCCAACAACATGACCTCCAAGACATGGTTGTCATACTGCTCAGGAGCAGTACACGTCCTTGTCGACCTACGAGGTTCGATAGTAACTTGATCCGAAGTTTCATGATCATCATCATTAACTACCTCTCCAACTAACGTTGGCTTCACAGAAACATCTTCCTGCGTTGCACTACTCTCTGGTTGAACAAAGGTTCAACAACCTCATCAAGTTCGATCTTCCTCCCACTCAATTCTTTCGAGAGAAATTCTTTCTCGAGAAAGGACCCAGTTTAAGCAACAAACATTTTATGCTTGGATCTGAGATAGAAGGTTTACCCAACTGTCTTTAGGGTATTCTATGAAGATGCATTTGTCTGCTTTGGGTTCGAGCTCATTAGGTGAAAAACCCTTTTTCACATAAGTGTTGTAGCCCCAAACATTAAGAAATGACAGCTTAGGTTTCCATCAAACCATAATTCACACGGTGTCATCTCAAGGGATTTAGATGGTGCCCTATCTAAACTGAATGTAGTTGTCTCTAATGCATAACCCCTAAAATGATAGTGGTAAAAGGATAAGAGACATCATAATTCGCACCATATCCAATAGAGCACGACTATGATGTTCGGACACACCATCACACTATGGTGTTCCAGGTGGTGTGAGTTGTGAAACAACTTTCACATTGTCTTAAGTTGTATACCAAACTCGCAACTTAGATATTCACCTCCACGATCATATCGCGGACATTTTATATTCTTGTCATGATGATCTTAAACTTCACTCTGAATTTGCTTGAACCTTTCAAACGGTTCAGACTTGTGTTTCATTAAGTAAATATACACTATATCTACTCAAATCATCAGTGAAGGTAAGAAAATAACGATATCCACTGCACGCTACAAGACTCATTGGATTGCATACATCAACACATATCATTTCCAATAAATCACTTGCCCGCTTCATCAAAATAGAACACGGGGTCCTTAGTCATCTTCACCAAGAGGCATGGTTCGCATGTCTCAACCGATTCGAAATTGAATGAGTCCAAAGATCCATCAGCATGGAGTTTCTTCATGAGTTTTATACCAATATGACATTTAGCGGCAGTGCCATAAGTATGTGGTACTATTATTATTAACTTTGTATATTTTCTGCATCAATGTTATGAACATGTGTATTACTACGATCAAGTTTCAACAAACCATTCTTACTGGGTGCATGACCATTGAAGGTATTATTCATGTAAATAGAATAACCATTATTCTCTAGCTTAAATGAATAATCGTGTTGCAATGAACATGATCTAATCATGTTCACGCTCAACGCAAAAACACCAAATAACATTTATTCAGGTTCGTCACTAATCTCGAAGGTAGAGAGAGCGTGCGATGTTGATCACATCAATCCTTGGAAACATTTCCAACATACATTGTCACCTCACACTTAGCTAGTTCTCCGTTTATTCCGTAGCTTTTATTTCGAGTTACTAACATTTAGCAAGCAAACCGGTATCCAGTACCCAGGTGCTACTAGGTGTACTAGCAAGGTACACATCAATAACACATATATCAAATATACTTCTGTCGACTTTGCCAGCCTTCTTATCTACCAAGTATCTAGGGTTGTTCCGCTTAAGCGACTGTTCTCCTCATAATCGAAGCACTTAGTCTCGGGTTTGGGTTAGACTTTGGGTTGCTTCACTAGAGCTGCAACTGACTTGCTATCCATGAAGTTTCCCTCCTTGCTCTTTCCCTTCTCGAAACTAGTGGTTTTGACTAACCATCAACACTTGACGCTCCTTCTTGATTTCTACCTTCGCGGTGTCAAACATCGCGAACAGCTCAGGGATCATTATTTCTATCCCTGGCATTTTATAGTTCATCACCAAGTTCTAGTAGCTTAGTGATAGTGACTTGGAGAACTATATCAATCCCTATCTTATCTAGAAGATCAACTCCCACTCGATTGAAGCGATTGTAGCACCCAGACAATCTGAGTACATGCTCAACGATTGAGCTATTCTCCTCCATCTTGCAGGCAAAGAATCCTGTTGGAGATCTCATATCTCGCAACACGGGCACGAGCCTGAGATCCTAATTTCAGATCTTAGAACATCTCATATGTTCCGTGACGTTCGAAACGTTTCGAAGCCTCAATTCTAAGCCGTAATGCATGATGCACTCAACTATCAAGTAGTCAGCATAACGTGCCTGTGAGATGTTCACAACATCTATAGACGACGCTAGAGGGGTTGGCGCACCGAGCGGTGCATTAAGGACATAAGCCTTCTGTGCAGGAAGGAGGACAATCCTTGGATCACGGACCCAGTCCGCAATATTGCTACCATCATCTTTCAACTCTATTTCTCTAGGAACATATAAAAATTCAAGGGAGCTACAGCGTGAGCTAGTAATGTACAACATATTTGCAAAGGCACTACTTACTATGTTCATGATAATGAGTTCAATTAATTATATTACTTAAGAACTCCCACTCAAATTGACATCCCTCCAGTCATTCGAGTGATACATGATCCAAATTCACAAACTCAAGTCCGATCATCACGTGACTTGAGGTGGCAGCAATGGTGAACATCATCATGTTGATCATATCTACTATATGACTCATGTTCGACCTTTCGGTCTCTTGTGTTCCGAGGCCATGTCTAGACATGCTAGGCTCGTCAAGTTTAACCCGAGTGTTTTGCATGTGCAACACTGGCTTGCACCCGTTTTATGTGAACGTAGAGTCTATCACACCCGATCATCACGTGGTGTCTCAACACGACGAACTTTCGCAATGGTGCACACTCGGGGAGAACACAATTTATATTGAAATTAAGTGAGGGATCACCTTATAATGCTACTATCGTCCTAAGCAAAAAAAGGTGCATAAAAGGATTAACATCACATGCAAATCATAAGTGACATGATATGGCCATGAACTTGTGCTTTTGATCTCCATCTAGAAAGCACCGGCATGATCTCCATCGTCACCGGCAAGACACCATGATCTCCATCATCTTTATCTCCATCAATGTGTCGCCATCGGGGTTGTCGCACCCAACATGCTTCTACTACTATTGCTACCGTTTAGCGATAAAGTAAAGCATTACATAGCGCTTAATGATTGACACGCATGTCATACAATAATTAAAGACAACCCTATGGCTCCTGCCGGTTGCCGTACTCATCGACATGCAAGTCGTGATAATCTATACATCACATGATCATCTCATACATCACATATATCACATCATGTAATTGGCCATATCACATCACAACATACCCTGCAAAAACAAGTTAGACGTCCTCTAATTGTTGTTGCATGTTTTACATGGCTGCTACGGGTATCTAGCAAGAACCATTCTCATCTACGAAAAAACCACAACGGTGATACACTAGTTGCTTTTCAACCTTCTCAAGGATTGCCTTTGTCGAATCCGATCCAACTAAACTGAGAGAAACTGTCACCCGCAAGCCATCTATGCAACAAGTTGCGGTCGAGGGAACCGGTCTCTCATAAGCGTACGAGTAATGTTGGTCCAGGCCGCTTCATATGACAATACCGCTAAACCAAAATCCAACCAAGGGAGGAAGCAATCTAAGCATCAACGCCCACAAACTCTTTGTGTTCTACTCGAGATCTCATCTACACATAGACCTAGCTCTGATACCACCGTTGGGGAACGTTGCATGGGAAACAAAATTTTCCTACGCACACGCAAGATGTATCCATGGTGATGAGCATCTACGAGAGGGAGAGTGGATCTACATACCCTTGTAGATCGCTAACGGGAAGCATTAAGAAACGCGGTTGGTGTAGTCGAACATCTTCACGATCCAAATCGCCGAGCGTCCCGCGGTCACATCACGATCCGTCCCGCGATCCAGTCATGATCCGTCCCGTGAACTCATCATGATCCGTCCCACGATCTCATCACGATCCGTCCCGTGAACTCATCATGATCCGTCCCGTGAACTCATCACGATCCGTCCCGCGAACTCATCATGAACCGTCTCGCGATCTTGATCATGGTCCTTCCGATCTAGCGCCGAACGAACGGCACCTCCGCGTTCAGCACACGTGCAGCTTGATGACAATCTCCACCGTCTTGATCCAGCAAGAGAAAGTGGATAGGAAGAAGAGTTCACCGGCAGCGTGACGGCGCTCCGGCGATGGTGGTGGAGCAATTCCGGCAGGGCTTCGCCTAAGCACTGCGGAAATCCGATCTAGAGGAGCACCGGTGGAACGGGTAGCACGTGGTCGTAAAATCTAGTGGAAAACACCCAATACCACTAGTATATATAGGAGGGAGGGAGGAGGAGGGCTAGAGCAAGGCCAAGGCCCCATAGGAGTCGGCCGAATCCAGTAGGATTGGAGGACTCTCCTCCAATCCTAGTAGGACTAGGATTCGTCCCTTTTTTTCCTTTTTCCAACTTTTCCTATTGGGTTTTCTTCTCCAGCCACATGGGCCTTGTGTGGGACTTTCCACCAGCCCACTAAGGGCTTATATTCACTCTCCCACAGCCCATGAAGCCTCTTGGGTGGAAATACCCCTCCCGGAGGTCTCCCGGTACACTACCGACACTCCCGGTACACTACCGATGAGCCCGAAACTTTTCCGGTAACCAAAATAGGACTTCCTATATATTAATATTTACCTCCGGAAGATTCCGGAGCTCCTCGTGATGTCTGGGATCTCATCCGAGACTCCTAACAACCTTCGGTCGCCACCATACATAACTCTATACTACTGAAACGTCACCAAACCTTAAGTGTGCAGACCCTACAGGTTCAAGAACTATGTAGACATGACCGAGACACCTCTATGGTCAATAACCAATAGAGGGACCTGGATGCCCATATTGGTTCCTACATATTCTACGAAGATCTTTATCGGTTGAACCTCTATGTCAAGGATTCAATTAATCCCGTATGATGTTCCCTTTGTTCTTCGGTATGTTACTTGCCCGAGATTCGATCGTCGGTATCTCCATACCTAGTTCAACCTCGTTACTGGCAAGTCTCTTTACTTGTTCCGTAATACAAGATCCCGTGACTAACACTTAGTCACATTGCTTGCAAGGCTTATTGTGATGTTGTATTACCGAGTGGGCCCTGAGATACCTCTCCGTCACACGGAGTAACAAATCCCAGTCTTGATCCATGCCAACTCAACAGACACCCTCGGAGATACCTGTAGAGCACCTTTATAGTCACCCAGTTACGTTGCGATGTTTGATACACACAAGGCACTCCTCCGATGTCCGTGAGTTGCATGATCTCATGGTCATAGGAACATATACTTGACATGCAGAAAACAGTAGCAATAAACTGACACGGTCATATGCTACGTTTGTAGTTTGGGTCTTATCCATCACACCATTCTCCTAACGATGTGATCTCGTTTATCAAATGACATCTCTTGTCCATGGCTAGGAAACCTTAACCATCTTTGATCAACGTGCTAGTCTATTAGAGGCATACTAGGGACATGGTTTTGTCTATGTATCCACACATGCATCTAAGTCTTCGTTCAATACAATTATAGCATGGATAATAAACGATTATCATGAACAAGGAAATATGATAATAACTAATTTATTATTGCCTCTAGGTCATATTTCCAACACTGCAGTGCAGCGGATGAGGCATCAATCCCGCTTACCGGAACAATATGAGGCTAGGAATCTCTTTAATACGCCAGGGACGGGACGAGCAGCGGATGCACATGGAAGTCGGCCAACGGCTCGACAGCAGCTTAACCCGCCTCGGCGAAACCAAGCCTCACCAGTGGCTTTTCAAAGCCGGCGGGCCATTATTCCAACCCGACAAAGAACAGGGTGGTCGTTGCAACCCGGCTTGAAACAATCCCTATTCCAGATGAGGCGCCTTTTGCAGAAGAGGTGTGGAATGCCATTGGGTACCTTCAGATGGCGATGGCCCGGCAGGAGAAATACGCTTACAGCCGGAGCAGTGTTCACTCAACCCCCCTCCCCAGCCGCAGATTTAGCGAACACTATGAGTCACCGGTAGTTTCTAGCAGTGATCGGCACCGGGGGCCTCCAAGGGGTCATCAGGCAGCTTTACATGCACAGGCGCTCGTAAACCGGGCAAGAAACCAGCAAGAGGCGGTGGCTTTGGCGGCGGCGGCTCACCATGAGCCTACGCCCTCTGTTTTAGTAGGAGTAGGAGTGACGACCAGTGCCGTGGGAGTGTCGTGTTTAGTACCGGCTCTGCGGAACGAGCGGTTGCCAAAGGATTTCAAAGGACCTCGCAAGGTCCCGAATTATACTGCCGATTTACCTCCGGAGGCCTGGATCGAAAGCTATGAGCTGGCTATGGAGATGTTGGATGTCAATGACGCGGTGTGTGCCAAGTATTTCATCATGATGCTTGAAGGACCGGCTCGCACGTGGTTGAAGGGTTTGCCACCCAATACCATCAATTCATGTGCTGAGCTGAGAGTAAGGTTCATCAAAAACTTTTGAGGGAGTTGCAAACAGCCTATGATGATTGTGGATCTGGATCATTGTGTCCAACAAGAGAATGAGTCGGCCCATCATTGGGTCCGACGGGTATCGACCATCATCCACTCGTCCGAACAGATCACGACGGCTCAAGTGGTGTTGATCCTAGAGAAGAACTGTCACTTCATCCCTTTGAAGCAGAAGCTCGGCCGACTCAAGGATACGTGTCAGGACATGGGAGAACTCATGGTGGCTCTCACAAAGTACGCCGACTCTGATAACACAAAGGATCCAGGTTCTGATGAGGAGAAGACTAGCCAGGGTAAAAAGAACTATCATGCCAAGGGTGCGACAGGTAATGGTAACCAGGGCAAGCGGAAGAACCCGGATGGCGGGTCGGAACTGGTGGCCAATGTCAGCACCGGCCAGAATCATCCTAAGGGCAATGGGAAGTTTAGACCACCTTTTAACAAAAATAAGACTCCTTTCAATTTGGAGGAAATGCTCAATAAACCCTGTCCGGAGCATAGCCGGACCGATAGAGTTGCGGGACACACATGGGGTAATTTCCACATCATGCAGAAGTTCAAGAACTACAACATGCAACAGCACAAAAACAATGGTGGTGGCCCGCCCGACTGCTCAAGACTAGGCGGGTTAGGAGCCGGGTTTGGATCTGGCGGCTCAGGGTCCGGTCATCATGGCCAGGGCAACCAAGGAGGGCATCCTCAGCACTCTGGTAACAACAATCAGCAACAACATAATCAATCTGGGTATCAGAGTAATCCAAAGCAGCTCAGTTCGGGCCCATATCATGTTTTTACGACTAGCTTAACAAGCGGGATCAGAAGTTGCGCAAGCGGGCGGTTAACGTAATCGCACCGACTCTGCGGCAATATTTGAAGTGGTCTGAGTACGACATAACATGGAGCCGGGAGGATCACCCACCGCGTGTTGATGACCCAGGGCGGCTAGCCCTGGTAGTTTCCCTCCAAGTGGGAGGATATATGGTGAATAAGGTACCTATGGATGGTGGCAGCATCATCAATATCCTGTACTATGATACCTTCCGGTGAATGAAGCTGCTTGATAAAGACCTTAAGCCCCCATCAACAGTTTTTCATGGTGTAGTACCGGGCAAGTCAGCTTACCCAGTGGGCAGGATTTCTTTGGAAGTCGCCTTTGGTGACGAGTACAACTATAGGGTGGAGTCCTTGTGGTTTGAAGTAGTAAAGATCAAGAGCCCTTATCATGCATTATTTGGGCGGTCGGCTTATGCCAAGTTCATGGCTAGGCCCTACTATGTCTACTTACAGCTCAAGATGCTTGGGTTAAAAGGCACGATTACTGTTCATGGTGATCGGAATACGGCTATTGAGTGCGAAGAAGGGGACGCGGCTTACGCAGAATCCAGTTGTGCTGAGGCAGAGCTTAAGTTCTATAAGG
Organism: Hordeum marinum; assembly: GCA_022496015.1. Lineage (NCBI taxonomy): Eukaryota > Viridiplantae > Streptophyta > Magnoliopsida > Poales > Poaceae > Hordeum > Hordeum marinum. The sequence continues at coordinate 299,618,814 of CM039674.1, read as the reverse complement.
AAAATTTTGACCCGGAGGATATGACCCCGCTGAAGAAGCCTACCACAGAGGTTGAGCTGCCCCTCAAATTTTCAGCGGATGATACCAAGGCGGTGGATTTTACTCCAGGTGACTCATCTAAACATTTCACTATTGGGGCCAATAGTGATCCCAAATAGGAAAGCGCGCTCATCGAATTCATCCGTGAGAATCGGGACATCTTCGCAAGGAAGCCCTCTGACATGCCGAGTGTGCCGACAGAGTTCGCTGAGCACAACCTTAATGTGGACCCTAAATTTAATCTTGTCAAGCAATTTCTGTGGCAGTTCAACGAGGAGAGACGCAAGGCCATCGGGGAAGAGGTCGCCCGACTCTTAACGGCGGGTTTCATCGTCGAGGTTTTTCACCCGGAGTGGCTTGCTAACCCAGTGCTCGTGCTCAAGAAGAACCGCATGCGGCATATGTGTGTGGACTATACGGATCTTAACAAGGCCTGTTCGGCTGATCCTTTTGCCCTCCCTCGTATTGATCAAATCATTGATGCTACGGCGGGTTGCAACAGTTTATGCTTCCTGGACGCTTATTGGGATATCATCAGATCAAGATGGCGGGTAAGGACCAAGAGAAGACGGCTTTCATCATGCCTTTTGGGGCCTTCTGCTATGTGTCTATGCCTTTTGTGCTCAAGAGTGCCCAGGCGACTTATCAGCGCTGTGTGTAGAATTGTCTTCACAACCAGATTGGGCGCAACGTTCATGCTTATGTGGATGATATTGTGATCAAGTCAAGGAAGAAGGAGACTCTGCTTGACGATTTAAAAGAAACCTTTGGCAATCCGTGGATCTATAAGATGATGCTTAACCCGGCAAAGTGTGTCTTTCGTGTTGCGGCTGGCAAGCTCTTGGGATTTTTGGTCTCTGAGCGTGGTATTAAAGCTAACCCGGATAGGATCAAGGCTATCACCTCCCTGGCTAAGCCGGCTTGTATCAATGATGTTCAACGCCTGGCAGGGTGGATCGCCGCGTTGAGCCGATTTATAAGCCGCCTTGGTGAGAAAGCCATCCCTTTATATCAAATGATGAAAAAGACAGATAATTTTGTCTGGAGTACGACGACGGGTGAAGCATTTGAGGCACTCAAGAAGCAGCTCACTGAGCCGCCGGTTTTAGCCGTTCCGGCTGAGAAAGAACCCTTGCTCTTGTACGTGGCGGCTAACAACAGGGTTGTCAGTGCTGCAATTGTGGTCGAGCACAAGGAGGCAGGGAAAGAATATCCGGTTCAGAGGCCAGTTTATTATATCAGTGAGGTCCTGACAGAGTCTAAGCAGAGATATCCACATTGGCAGAAGCTAGTGTATGGGGTGTTCATGGCCAACCGCAAGTTAAAGCATTACTTCTTAGGGCACCAGATCACCGTGGTCAGCTCTGCCCCATTGGGAGACATAATTCAAAACAGAGAAGCCACTGGTAGGATTGCTAAGTGGGCATTGGAGCTGGGGCCTCTGAATCTGAAATACGTACCTCGTACGGCTGTCAAGTCTCGAGCCCTTGTGGATTTCATAAATGACTGGACAGAGTGTCAGGCACCTGAAGAAAAACTGGATAACACGTACTGAACAATACACTTTGATGGATCCAGGCAGCTGGAAGGATCAGGGGCAGGGATTGTCTTAACATCCCCCAAAGGTGACAAGTTCTGTTATGTGCTCCGACGGATGTTCCCTTGCACTAATAATGCAGCTGAATACGAAGCCCTGCTTCATGGCCTCAGGGTAGCTAAGGAGATGAACTTAAGCCGGGTAAGGTGTTTTGGCGACTCAGATCTTGTGGCTCAACAAGTTTCAGGCACTTGGGATTCGAAGGATCTGCGGATGGCGGCTTATCGTCACGCAATGGATGTCATTGCTGGTCACTTAAAGGGTTATCAGGTGGATTATATTGATCGTCATAGGAACGAGGCGGCTGATGCCGTGTCAAGGTTAGGCTCTCAACAAAAACCGGTGCCGCCTAATGTATTTCTGGACGTCTTACATGACCCGTCCATCAAATTACCCTCAGAGGAAGATTTGGCTGTTCCTAACCCGGAGGGACAATTGGTGGCAGCTCTACATGCTATTCCGGATTGGACTGTACCTTACTTGGCATACTTGACTCGGGGCGAGTTACCTGATGATGAAACTCTAGCCAGACAGATCACCCGACGGTCTAAGTCCATGACGATAGTCAATGGCGAGTTGCACAAGTGCAACGTCACCAGAGTGTTTCAACGTTGTGTCTCACCGGAGCAGGGTAAGGAGATCTTGAATGAAATTCATGTTGGTGATTGCGGACATCATGCCGGTTCAAAATCTCTAGTGGCCAAGGCTTTCCGGCATGGTTTCTTCTGGTTGACGGCTCACAAGGTGCAAAGGATCTGGTCCGCAAATGCGACGGCTGTCAAAAGTTTGGCCGGCGTGCTCATGTTCCGGCTCAAGAATTGTGCATGATACCAATCACTTTGCCATTTGCAGTTTGGGGGCACGATATGGTCGGGCCTTTCAAAAGATGCAAGGACAAGAAGACGCACCTCTTGGTGGCGGTTGATAAATTTACCAAGTGAGTAGAGGCTGAACCGGTCGGCAAGTGTGACGCGGCTACGACAGTTCAGTTTATTAAGAAGCTGATCTACCGTTTTGGTTACCCTCACAACATCATCACGGACAATGGCACGAACCTGTCCAAGGGGGCTCTGAAAACGTTCTGCGACATTGAACACATCCGGCTCGATGTTTCTACGGTTGCTCATCCACAGTACAACGGTCAGGCGGAGTGTGCTAACCAAGAAATCCTGAGAGGTATCAAGCCCCGGCTTATGGTTCCTTTACAGCGAACGTCGGGTTGTTGGGTGGAGGAATTGCCGCCCGTCTTATGGAGCATCAGAACTACCCCCAACAGATCAACGGGATATACAACTTTCTTCATGGTTTACGGTGCAGAGGCCGTGTTACCAAGTGACATCTGTCATGACTCGCCACGAGTGGCGGCTTACGTTGAGATGGACAATGAGATGGTGTGTCAAGACGCGTTGGATGCCTTGGAGGAGGAACGGGATCTGGCGGCTGCTCGTTCGGCGATTTATCAGTAAGACCTGCGCCGCTATCATAGCCATAGAGTCAAGACTCGGACGTTTCAAGAAGGTGACCTGGTGGTGCGACTGATTCAAGACTAGACAAATATGCATAAGCTGTCTCCTCCATGGGAAGGACCTTTCGTGGTCAGTAGAAATCTCAACAACGGGTCATATTACCTCATTGACATCCGAGACGATTCAGATACCTCGGGGCAGGAGACCCTCCGGCCGTGGAACATAGCGCATCTACGTCCTTACTACACTTAAGTCATTGAGACTCGACATTGTACACTATCATTGTACATATGATATTTATATATGAATAATGTTGGCATCCCTACAAGCCAGGGCCTCTGCCATTTCGCATATCTTCATCTATACAAGAAAGATCCAACATGATCGTCCAGGGGGCTTCCCACCCTCTGGGTTTAGCTTATTAGACCCTATCGGTCGGCTCTCAAGCCAAAAAGTTGACTCCGTCAACATGATCGTCCAGGGGGCTTCCCACCCTCCGGGTTTAGCTTACCAAACCCTATCAGTCGGCTCTCAAGCCAAAAAGTTGACTTCGTCAACATGATCATCCAGGGCGCTTCCCACCCTCCGGGTGTAGCTTATCATACCCTATCGGTCGGCTCTCAAGCCAAAAAGTTGACTCCGTCAACATGATCGTCCAGGGGGATTCCCACCCTCTGGGTGTAGCTTATCAGACCCTATCGGTCGGCTCTCAAGCCAAAAAGTTGACTCCATCAACATGATCGTCCAAGGGGCTTCCCACCCTCCTAATGTAGCTTATCAGACCCTATCGGTCAACTCTCAAGCCAAGAGGTTGACTCCATCATCATGATCGTCCAGGGGGCTTCCCACCCTTAGGGTGTAGCTTATCAGACCCTATCGGTCGGCTCTTAAGCCAAAAAGTTGACTCCGTCAACACGACCGTCCAGGGGGCTTCCCACCCTCCGGGTGTAGCTTATCAGACCCTATCGGTCGGCTCTCAAGCCAAAAAGTTGACTCCATCAACATGATCGTCCAGGGGGCTTCCCACCCTCCGGGTGTAGCTTATCAAACCCTATCGGTCGACTCTCAAGCCAAAAAGTTGACTCCATCAACATGATCGTCCAGGAGGCTTCCCATCCTCCGGGTGTAGCTTATCAGACCCTATCGGTCGGCTCTCAAGCCAAACAGTTGATTCGGTCAATAAAGGTCACTTGGGGGGCTTCCCACCCACCGGGTGTAGCTTACACACCCTCTTGATCGGCTCTTAAGCCAAACAGGGTTGAACCTGCCTGTAAGACTAATGCATTCTGCTAGGTGACCCGCCGGATAAGTGGCGAGTCAGCCCAGTAGAACCAGTACACGAGCTATTTTTGAAAAAACATGTTAGGAAGATACAACATCTTTGGGTTATGCTTTTAAGCCTCCCTCCTAATAATGTCAGGATACATGTATTCTTGCAGGTCAATTAACACGCCAAGAGTCGGCAAAGCATCCAATGTGAAGTGCAAGGAGGATGATATATATATTAAGCCGGGCTATTTAATATGTGCACGATGGCACAGTTCAGGCAAAGGCAAAGTTACTACAAGCCTATTACATATGCTCTCTATATAGCCCAAAAATATTTTAAAGTATCTTACACCGCTCATGGCGGGTCACAAGAGATGGCTTATCAGCGGCGTTCACAACTCCATTAGCTGGCCGGCGGGTCACCCTGCTCCGAGTCTTCGACCTCCTTGATCTGAAGATTGTCCAAGTCCCAGTTGCAGTGGGTTAAAGCTGCAAAGTTTCCTTCTTCAAAGAAGGGGGACGGGTCAAGTTCAGAAGCAAAAAGGGTCTTACTGCGGGCAGGCATCAGGTCCTTGGACTCAAAGAGGGGGCCACAGATTCTCTTCTGGTCGGCGTTGTAAGCTACGTGATATGTTGCCAAGTTGATTTCTTCTGCTAACACGGAGGCAAGGACTTTGGAATCCTTCACACACCATGCATAGTCAGCTTCTGTAAACTCGGAGCCATCATCTTTCTTGGAGGGAAATTCGTCCATCATGTCAGCATGAGTCAACTCCGGAGCAAAGGCGAACACCTGGCTTATGGCTGCGATAGCTCCCTGTCGGGCGGCTGATTTCTTCAGTTCTACAATCTGTTTTGGTAGCATGGAAAGAAGCTCTATGACCCCTTTGATAGTTGAGGGGGTGTTATCCTTGTAGAGCATAGCCTTGATCGTGTAAACAGCTCCACAGTAAAGTTGTTCTGTTAGAGTATAAATAGCCTTCAGGGACAACAAGCTATCGGAAGCGAATTGGTGGCTCCTTGGACCTACATAAGACGGACTCTTCATCACAAGTCGCCAGTACAAGTACACATACACAATTTGGGTTAAGCCGACAAATACTTACCAAATATGGCGGCTGACATCCTTTTGATATGGTGCTTCAAAGATTGCAGCTCATGTGACCCAATCATCAGTCGCTGGTAAGCGTCATCCGCCCGTTGAGTCAGGGTGGCTTGTTCAATTTTATCAGACTCTTTGAAAGCAGCAAAGTCGGCTTTGATCTTGGTCAGTTCTTTGGAAGGGAGACGGCATTTTTCATCAGCCTCACTTCGGGCGGCTTGCTGCGTGGCTAGATTATTCTTTAAGCCGGCCATTTCTGACCCGGCTTCGTTTAAAGCTTCCTGTGACATATCAAAATATGGAATGAGTCGTCAGGAGGAAATTTTTCAGATAATGAAGATTAAGCAAGTCTCAAATAGATTGCAAGCAATATGTATGACACTTGGGGGCTAATGTCTATTTGATCTCCAAGATTAAAATGCAGTTCCGGATCATCTTTATCAAATTTAACCCGGAACTTAGGGGCTACAGGCTGGCTTTTCAAGTTATTTACAAGGAAAGCTCCGACTAAACTTTAAACAAGATTGAGCCGGTCCTTGGGGGCTACAATTGGATCTATGAGCTACCTTCAATAAAGCTACCTTCTATGAGCTATCAAATTTGAGCCGCCCCTTGGGGTTGCAAACGATGATTTGCGATTACTTCTAATTAAGTTGAGGCCTATAGGCTAAGCATTTCTACTTCTAGCAAGTTTAGAAGACCGGGATTATCATCAGCTAATATTAACCCGGCTCTTGGGAGATACGTAAGGGTATAAGGAGAGTGAGGAATACCTCATATTTCTTCTTCATCAAATTGACAAGCTTGAGCTCCAGGTCCCGGCTTGTGGACAGGCGGTTCAAATAAACAGCATGAAGTTCATTAGTTGTCAGCTTCTCTAGTGCGGGGAGCTCAAACTCTGGCTTCTTGGAGGTTTCAGTCATCTCACTATGCTTTGTTAGCACATGAGGTTGAGGAGAGTGGAAGCCGGCGCCGGCAATAAAGACGTCCGGAGTAGTTGTTTCATCAGCAACCTTTGCAGGGCTCGGCGGCTTGGAATGGTCCTTCGGAGGACTCTCAGGAATCATATCGTCGGCCGCCGACTCTATAGAAGGACAAGCCTCTTCAGGTGCCTCTTTGGAAGCCGCCGAGGGATCAACATCCGGCATGGGAGCATCCGGCTTGGCAGGCTCCGGTTCTTGAGCATTGGGGCCAGGGGATCACTTGTTGGCTTTCCTTCGCTTGGCTTGAGCCCTGAAAAGGCATAAAGGTTAGAGCCCAAAGTTTACAACCACCAAAGACTCGGAGGTAATGCTTGAAAAACACATACAACGGGTTAATCTTTGGAGGCGACAGAGCAGTGGCCGTAGAGTCGCCAGACGAAGGAGATGATCCCTGAAAAGCAGTTCAGGTAATATAAGGCAATTTTGGAATTACAAAGGAAGGATTAGTAAAATCAAGCAGAGAAGGAATATATACCTCAGTTGGACGCTTCCTCTGAGCAGGAGAGTTGGGTAACCCGAACATGAGAACGGTAGAGCCGGCGCTCCGGGTTTGGCATCGGGCAGCTTGTTGTTGCTTTTTCAAAAGAAACTGGGGGTATAAGTAAGCAAGAGGATGAGAAAGTGGAACTTCTCGAACGACCCGCCGTATCTTCTAGAGTACAAAACTGTCAGAGTCGGATGAAACATAAGTTACCTCAGGGGCGTTAGCATGGCTGGTCTCTATCTCGTCTTGTGAATGATTGTTGTCAATAAGGTGAATAAAGAGGCGGCAAAAATAGTCAAGTTATACCTCTGAGCCGTCGGATTCCTGCTGATCTTCCGGTTCTTCCTGAGGAGTGGTCTTCTTCTTCCGGCCCGCGGTCTTCTTCTTTGATTTCTTCAGAGGAGGAACGTATTTCTTCTTCCAGAAGTCGGAATTAGCCTGAAAATATAAGCCGGCAAAAGGTGAAGAGATTGCCAAGATATAGCTAATACAGAGAAGAGAGTATAAAGAGTCGCCCTACATCTAGGGCCGGGTTTGCGGCATAGAAAGGTGCCAGCCCAATGGCGCTGCAAGCTCCTGAAGATTCATGGACAAGACTCCGGATGACAGCCACAATATCATCCTCTGATAACGTTGTCCCGCTAAAGCAGAGGGAGTCATCATACTAGCCTGGATATTCGCACATAAGGCGACTGTGTCGGCTCAAAGGCATGATCCTCCAAGAAATCCAGCAGCAGATCAAATCCAGTCCCGTCAGTCCATTGGCCATAAGGGCTTTAATTTTGGCGTGAGCCAGAGCGTGCTTCACTCGTTCAGTAGTTGACAGCCGGCCAGGAAGCTCAGAGGTTGTTTTGAGTCGGGATGGGCAATAACCTGGCAGGGGATGCTCTCCTTCTGGGGAGGTATCTTTATAGTAAAACCAAGTCTTGTTCCAGTCTTTAGGATGACTCGGCATATGAACAGCCGGAAAGGTTATGTCCTGGCGCCTTTGAATGGAAATCCTGCCAAGTTCTAAGATTGGGCCGGTCTTCACCTCTGTCTGGCGGTTTGCATAAAAAAACTCACAAAAGAGACCAACGGATGGCTCTGTTTGCAAGTAGACTTCACTGAGTACTTGGAAGTTGCATATGTTGGAAACAGAATTGGGAGCAAGGTCTTGAGGGCACAGCTTGTGGAAGTGAAGAACGTCCAGAAAGAATTTTGAGACGGGGGGTACAAATCCGCGTTCGACATGATCTGAAAACACAACTACCTCACCCTCCCGAGGAACGGGCTTTAGCTCATTACCCGAAACCCGCCAATGGATGACATCCTTGGCGGGTATGGTACCCGCGTTTACAAAATCCATCAGGAATTCTTCAGTGATGGCAGAGCCGACCCAATTGCATGAATTGGATGCACGAGACATGGTGGCGACTCAATACTGCGCAAAGTAAACAATGTGCGGCGGGTCAGAAGATGCTGGGAAGCTAAGGGCGACTAAAGGCCTAAGATTCAATAAAGTTAAGCCGTCAAGAGCTTAAATGACGAGAGCCGGAATTTCATGGCGGTTCAGGTTCATGAGAAGACGAAGCAAAATTTGGCTAAGTGTGGAAAACAGGTATCACAACATATCTCTGTAATTGCGGATCTACAAAACAGAGAAAAGTGGTTTTATTTTAAACCTAGCGACGAACCATCGAAACGGCGAAAGTTTGAAAATGGCAGGCAGAGCAATTATAGATCTGCACGGTGCTACTATCAGTTTCCTACCGTACACCGCAATGGGGAAAAGGATATCATCGGGTTTTATTGACTAGGCATGGTTGGCATTGGAGCAAAGCTCGTGTTCTAAGTGGCGGAGGAACTCCGTGGAAACCCTGCCGAAAACTATGGATCTAGGGGAGGAAAAACTTACCGGAGACGACGCAGAAGGCACGGGCAGAGCTCTAGAGCAAAACAGGTTGATGCAGGGGCCTCAACGACGAGGGCGTGAAGATGTCACCGGAGCGCGGTGCACTGGAGTGGCAGCGAAGGAAGGAAGAAGAAGCAGAGCGAGCGGGGAGGAAACAAATGCCACCCTTCGCGGTCCTATTTAATAGGCAAAGGTGGAAATGGGCGTGAAAAACCAGGGGATGGATATTGATTGACCGAGGCAAACGCCTCAATTCTCGGGCCATCCATTTAATAGGGGAAAGATTCGTTGTGGACGTTAGAGGATCTTTCTGACAGATTTGAACATGACATCACGGCGGGTTATTGTTTACTTTCAGGTGACATAAGTGAGACTCGTCGATGATTAAGAAGGAGGCTGAAGTGAGCAAACTCAAATCAACCTGGGGCCTAATGTTGGGGATATAACCCCATGGTGAGACCCGCCCCTGAGGCTCCGTGTGACACCTGGAGGGTCGTACACCAGCCTAAGGGTGGGCCGTGAAGACTTAAGCCCAAGACATTGGGCGGCTTGACAAGATGGGCCGGGACGTGGCCCGGACGGAGAAGGTATGAAGACCCGGGCGGGTGAGCCGCCCGGAGACAACTTTCTTAGGAAGGCAAGACAATGTAGAGACAGACTCAGACACGTAGTGAGAGTTGGTTACGACTTGTATGACCCATGGTCTTGACCTCCTATATAAAGGCGAGACCCGGAGCGACTTAGGGAGGGAGATCAACTATCAAGAACTAGGTTAAGCAATCAGCTCCCTTGTAATCGATAGACCAAACAATACAAACACAAGCAAGACGTAGGCTGTTACCTTTACTTAAGGGGCCGAACCTGGGTAAACCCGTGTCCTTCGTCCCAACCAACCCCTTTGAGTCCATCACCTTAGCGATGGCCTCGAATCCAAGTCCATTCACCCGCATATCTTGCCGTGACAAAACCACGACAGGCCAGGAGCCTTATCACTAGGCATTTGGTTAATAGCCTTGCACACCTCCTCCTCCGAGATGGGATCCCCAAGGCAAGAAAGATCATGAGCTTCCAAATGCATCTCCTCCTAGTTGAAATCCATGGATCTGGGCGCTCCCTTCTCCAAAACATTGGAGAAGTTCTCATGGACAATTTGCTCCTTGTGACCATAATCGTGTTTGAGCCTATGAATGTGATTTTTCCTCCTCCTTGCATTCACTCTTCGATGAAAGAATTTCGTGTTCGCGTCCCCCTCTGTGAGATTGTGCATCCTAGCAAATTGTTTTTTCCGAGCACGCTCAAGCACCGCAAACCCAATGATCCTCCTCTTAAGCCTGGAATGGAGGTTCTCTTCCAAATCAGTGAGCCGCGTGGACTCCTGGGCCATGTCCAATCGTCGGATGACAAGTACAGCCGCATGGTGAAGCAACTTTGCACGTGAAACGAACCCCTTGCTCCATGCACAAAGACTGTCTCTGGTGTCCTTGAACTTGTGGTGAAGTACATGAAAGGCTTGGTGTGCACGAACTGCTCCTTCCAAGCGGTCGAGACGATGTCCTAGAAGCATGGGAGGGAGGCCCAAAAAATTCGAACTTGAAAGTAGGAGGCCTTCGAGTCCCCTTGTCATTGGCAAGAAAAAGGGGGCAGTGGTCAGAGAGCGAAGAGGGGATTGCATGGAGAATGTGCATGATTGGATGTCCCACTCCACATTGCAAAAGAAGGACTCGAGTTTGCATACATTTGGATTTGAGTGCTCGTTAGACCAAGTAAATCGCCTATTTTGCATGTGGATTTATTTGAGATCATAGCTTTGCAGGGTTTTTTTTTCAAAAACGGTTTATGCGCCTACTGTTAACATTCCGCTTATACTTGTCTCTAGCATGGTATATTTGATTGAAGTCTCCCAAAGCTAACCACAAATCCCTAATCGACGGTTTTTGGGTAATTAACTCGGCAAAGGAGATCTCCTTGAGGGAAGAGGTAGATGGCCCATACACGGTGGTGATGCAGAAGCGGACGTCGGAGTGTTTGACATGAGTCGTTGCCGACAGACACAAAGTGGAGGCAACAACCTCGGTTAACCCGACGACATCGTCGCCCCAAAGCATCATGTATGCCATGCAATTACCCCCAACGACATGAAGTTTTAATGTGTGCCAACTATGAAGAAGATCCACCAATGGCTATTTCTCCGGATGACAAGCCCCCGGTATGCTTTAAGCATCATGAATAGAGCCTAGTAGAAAACATGGCATCTGTCCCGGTTCCAGAAAGCCTTTAGTCCCGGTTCTGGAACCGGGATAACACCGACGAGACTAAATGTCTGGACTTTTAGTCCCGGTTGGCTTACGAACCGGAACTAAAAGGGCTCCACGCGGCCGCTATAGGGTGCCCAGGCGAGAGGACCTGTAGTCCCAGTTGGTAACACTAACCGGGACAAAAGGACATCCATGTGTCAGCCCCTGCAAAGCGCTAGGGTCTAGTTTTTTTTTTGAAAAGGGTTGTGTTTCATTTTGTTTTTTCATTTTGTTTTATATTTATATTGTATTTCCACACAGTTACACATATTAATATACAACATAATCAATACAAATTATGGAAAAAAATCAAACATTAGTACAAATTAAATGGATGCAATACACCAAGTTGAATTAGAGGAAACTACGATGTTGCCATTTGCAACATCGTATTTTCCTCTAATTCAACTTGGTCTATTGCATCCTTCTAATTTGTACTGGTGTATGTCATATTACAACTCATCATCATCTTAATCAACTCTTCATCATTCTAGGTAAAATAACATAAAAAGGTGAACTCCTCATCATTCTGGTTGTTATCATACTAGCAAATGATCAAGTTATCACAAGTTAGAAACACTAACTACTGCTCTCTCCTAGGTAAAATAGCGTAAAAAGGTGAACTCCTGCATCTCCCGATAGAAGAATACATATCAACCTATCTTCAACTTCTGGCTTGCGCAATTTATAGTCTCCAAGTGGTTGCCTGGATGATGTTATTGCCTTGCTCCATCCTTTTATTTTCATGGTATTTTCTCTTTGAGATATCATGTATTTACCAGGGTAACTCATCGGCAGCGGCCGTAAACTAACCATATGCAAATCACCTTTAGGAAACATTCACTTAGGAACGGTCTCTGGCGGGAGTACCTAATGAAGAACATAAGTTATAATAACATAGTTAGCAAACTAATTTTGCTTAAGAACAATGTATGAAAAGGATGGACTAATGACACAAGAGTAAAAAAATCTTACAAAGTAGTTTCTAGTGATGTTATAAGGGTTTAACTTGTGCACTGGTGGCACATATCCATGATAAATGTTACCAATCATGTAATTGCGCTTATGATGCTGAACAACATGAATAAATGAGATGAGATGATCTTTCTCCAACCAAGTAAGTTTGGAGTCATAACTGTAGTACGTCCGACCTATTATCTGCCGGGTAGTTTTTATAGCACGGAAATAAGTTGATAATCAAAAATAAAGAAAATTTGTCAGGATGAGTACCAAATACTTTTCAATAATCAATATAAAGTACCTAACAAATCTGTTGACAAACACACCCAGAGATAGCACCGGAATCAAGTCATCATCCGCATGCACCTAAATATCTATATTATTATCACGAACATCATCACTACCAAGATCGAAGGTAATGTTCATGTCCTCATCCAACCCATACGCGTGGCAAAATGCTCTCCAATTAGAATAACCAAAATATGTGTGATCTTCGTAATTTTTCACCTTAACAAAAAAAAGTGTAATGCTTCGTTCTTAGGTGAGCTATCATAGGCTCTGTATTGTCCTTCCTTTGGAAATGGAACTTGTCCAAGACAACGGATCTTGCATGACAGGGGCGCACTAGTCGAATTGTACAAAAGAAATTAATGGTGAATTAAAGCCAAAAAGCACACATAAGACTTCATTAACAAAAAATACATGTCATCTGTACATACCATAATTTCACTAAATTCTTCTGTTAGCTTGACGGTGAACGACCTATCGTTGTCCAGGTGAGGATAAATGTCGCATGGACCCATGTTGTCCCAACACTAAGGGCATTGAGGGATCCTATCATCGTCAGACGATGCCAACATTTCATGTGTTCATGATTCTAACATTAAAAATCGACGACAATCATATAATATCACTAATACATATAATAGCACTATCGTCGGTGACTCCTCATATAATATTATAATATAATATCACTAATACATCTCTAATAATCCAGTTAATGAAGCATCGAATATTATCACTAATACAGAACGAATATTAACAAATAAACTAGTTCACTTGCGGTTCTTGAAGCGTGGGCGGTGGACACCCAAAGAGAAGGAACCATCACATGATTATAGCTCGGGTGAGATCCCTGAAGGAACCGCAAGGTATTGGAGAACCTCACATCCAAATCAACCATGTAGCGACGGACGTGCTCGTCCTCCTCCCTGACACGACGACGTACCACCTCATCGGTTGCCGACTGCCTCCGCATCGATAGTGGCCCACGTGACCGCCATCAAAGAAGCTCCGGGTCAACGACGATACCCGGATTCCTCACCAAACTGCGCGCCTTGGAAGGTACGGGAAAACTAGATGCACTTCATGTACATACTAGACAATCTCTTTCGACGTATCACAGTTTTAGACGAAAACTCATGTGTTACCAAAGGATTTTAAAATTTTAAACATATTTGAACTCAAGATTTTTTCTGCATTGAATGTGCACCATTCAAAACCACGTTATTCCTTTTCAACCATTTTCTGACTTCATTAGCTCTTTTTCATGCATTTCATGATTTGTTTTGACCTACAATGACCCTAAATTTAAAAAAAACTGCAAATGAACTCTGAAATGGTTGAAAATTGGCATGTATCACAATTTAACACACATAGCATGTGTTAAAAATTTGAGATGGTTACGGGAAAATTGGATGCACTTCGTGTACAAACTGGACAATCTCTTTCGAACTATCAGGGTTTTAGACGAAAACTCATCTGTTACAAAAGGATTTCAATTTATTAAACATATTTGAACTCAAGAATTTTTTTGCATTCAATATGCACCATTCAAATCCACATCATCCCATTTCAACTATTTTCTGACTTCATTGCCTATTTTTCATGCATTTCATGATTTATTTTGAGATAGAACGATCCTGAATTTAAAAGCACTGCAAATGAACTCTCAAATGGTTGGAAAATGGCATAGTATCATAATTTCACCCACAAAGCATGTGCCAAAACATTGAGAGGGTTACGGGAAAAACTGGATGCACTTCGTGTACAAACTGGACAATCTCTTTCGAAGTATCAAGGTTTTAGACGAAAACTCATCTATTACCAAAGGACTTCAATTTATTAAACATATTTCACGACTTTTCCTACATTCAATGTGCACCATTCAAAGCCACATCATCCCATTTCAACCATTTTCTGACTTCATTAGCTCTTTTTCATGCATTTCATGATTTATTTTGAGCTAGAATTACCCTGAATTGAAAACCGCTGCAAATGAACTCTAAAATGGTTGAAAATTGGCATGGTATCATAATTTAACCCACATAGGATGTTTTAAAACGTTGAGACGGTTACGGGAAAAACTAGATGCACTTCGTGTACAAACTAGACAATCTCTTTCGAAGTATTAGGGTTTTAGACGAAAACTCATCTGTTACAAAAGAATTTCAATTTATTAGACATATTTGAACTCAAGACTTTTTCTGCATTCAATGTGCACCATGCAAAGCCACATCATCCCATTTCAACCATTTTTTCACTTAATTACCTATTTTTCATGCATTTCATGATTTATTTTGAGCTAGAACGATCCTCAATTGAAAAGCACTGCAAATGAACTCTGAAATGGTTGAAAATTGGCATTTTATCATAATTTCACCCACATAGCATGTGCTAAAAAGTTGAGAGGGTTATGGGAAAAACTGGATGCACTTCGTGTACAAACTGGACAATCTCTTACGAAGTATCACGGTTTTAGACGAAAACTCATGTGTTACCAAAGGATTTCAATTTATTAAACATATTTGAACTCAAGAATTTTTCTGCATTCAATGTGCACCATTCAAACCCACATCATCCCATTTCAAACATTTTCTGACTGCATTAGCTATTTTTCATGCATTTCATGATTTATTTTGAGCTAGAATGACCCTGAATTGAAAAGCACTCCAAATGAACTCTGAATAGGTTGAAAATTGGCATGGTATCATAATTCAACCCACATAGCATGTGTTAAAAACTTGAGAGGGTTATGGGAAAAACTAGATGCGCTTCGTGTACAAACTGGACAATCTCTTTCGAAGTATCACGGTTTTAGACGAAAACTCATGTGTTACAAAAGGATTTTAATTTATTAAACATAATGAAACTCAAGAGTTTTTCTGCATTCAATGTGCACCATTCAAATCCACATCAACCCATTTCAACCGTTTTCTGACTTCATTGCCTATTTTCATGCGTTTCATGATTTATTTTGAGCTAGAACGATCCTAAATTGAAAAGCACTGCAAATGAACTCTGAAATGGTTGAAAATTGGCATGGTATCATATTTCACCCACATAGCATGTTCTAAAAAGTTGAGAGGGTTACGGGAAAAACTGGATGCACTTCGTGTACAAACTAGACAATCTCTTCTGAAGTATGAGGGTTTTAGACGAAAACTCATCTGTTACCAAAGGATTTCAATTTGTTAAACATATTTAAACTCAATACTTTTTCTGCATTCAATGTGCACCATTCAAAGCCACATCGTCCCATTTCAACCATTTTCTGACTTCATTAGCTATTTTTCATGCATTTCATAATTTATTTTGAGCTAGAACGACCCTGAATTGAAAAGCGCTGCAAATGAACTCTGAAATGGTTGAAAATTGGCATGGTATCATAATTTAAATCACATAGACTATGGTGAAAAGTTTAGAGGGTTACGAGAAAAACTGGATGCACTTCGTGTACAAACTGGACAATCTCTTTCGAAGTATCACAATTTTAGATGAAAACTCATGTGTTACATAAGGATTACAATTTATTAAACATATTTGAACTCAAGACTTTTAATGCATTCTATGTGCACTATTTAAAGCCACATCATCCATTTCAACCTTATTCTGACTTCATTACCTATTTTTCATGCATTTCATGATTTATTTTGAGCTAGAACGACCCTGAATTGAAAAGGGATGCAAATGAACTCTGAAATGGATGAAAATTGGCATGGTATCATAAGTTAACACACATAGCATGTGTTAAAATTTTGAGAGGGTTACGGGAAAAATTGGATGCACTTTGTATACAAACTCGACAATATATTTCGAAGTATGACGGTTTTAGACGAAAATTCATGTGTTACCAAAGGATTTTAAAGTTTTAAACATATTTGGACTCAAGACTTTTTCTGCATTCAATGTGCACCATTCAAAGCCACATTATCCCATTTCAACCATTTTCTGATTTCATTAGCTATTTTTCATGCATTTCATGATTTATTTTGAGCTAGAACGACTCTGAATTGAAAAGCACTGCAAATGAACTCTGAAATGGTGGAAAATTGGCATGGTATCATAATTTAACACACATAGCATGTGTTAAAAAGTTGAGAGGGTTACGGGAAAAACTGGATGTACTTCGTGTACAAACTAGACAATCTCTTTCGAAGTATCAGGATTTTAGACGAAAACTCATTTGTTACAAAAGGATTTCAATTTATTAAACATATTTAACTCAAGGCTTTTTCTACATTCAATGTGCACCATTCAAAACCACATCATCCCATTTCAACCATTTTGTGACTTCAGTACTTATTTTCATGTATTTCATGATTTATTTTGAGCTAGAACGATCCTGAATTGAAAAGCATTGCAAATGAACTCTGAAATGGTTGAAAATTGGCATAAATCATAATTTCCATCCACATAGCATGTGCGAAAACGTTGAGAGGGTTACGAGAAAAACTGGATGCACTTCGTGTACAAATTGGACAATCTCTTTCGAAGTATCACTATTTTAGACGAAAATGCATCTGTTACCAAAGGATTTCAATTTATTAAACATATTTGAACTCAAGACTTTTTCTGCATTCAATGTGCACCATTCAAAGCCACATCATCCCATTTCAACCCTTTTCTGACTCCATTAGCTATTTTTCAAGCACTTCATGATTTATTTTGAGCTAGAATGACCCTGAATGGAAAAGCACTGCAAATGAACTATGAAATGGTTGAAAATTGGCATGGTATCATAATTTAACCCACATAGCATGTGATAAAAAGTTGAGAGGGTTACAGGAATAACTAGATGCACTACGTGTCGAAACTGGACAATATCTTTCGAAGTATCACGGTTTTAGACGAAAACTCATCTATTACAAAAGGATTTCAATTTATTAAACATATTTGAACTCAGGACTTTTTCTGTATTGAATGTACACCATGCAAAGCCACATCATCCCATTTCAACCATTTTCTGACTTCATTACCTATTTTTCATGCATTTCATGATTTATTTTGAGCTAGAACGATCCTGAATTGAAAAGCACTACAAATGAACTGTCAAATGGTTGAAAAATTGCATGCTATGACAATTTCACCCACATAGCATGTGCCAAAATGTTGAGAGGGTTACGGGAAAAACTGGATGCACTTCGTGTACAAACTGGAGAATCTCTTTCGAAGTATTAGGAATTTAGACGAAAACTCATGTGTTACCAAAGGATTTCAATTTATTAAACATATTTGAACTCAAGACTTTTCCTACATTCAATGTGCCCCATTCAAAGCCACATCATCCCATTTCAACCATTGTCTGACTTCATTAGCTATTTTTCATGCATTTCATGATTTATTTTGAGCTAGAATTACCCTGAATTGAAAAGCACTGCAAATGAACTCCGAAATGGTTGAAAATTGGCATGGTATCATAATTTAACCCACATAGCATGTGTTAAAATGTTGAGACGGTTAAGGGAAAAACTGGATGCACTATGTGTACAAACTGGGCAATCTCTTTCGAAGTATTAGGGTTTTAGACGAAAACTCATCTATTACAAAAGGATTTCAATTTATTAAACATATTTGAACTCAAGAATTTTTCTGCGTTCAATATGCACCATTCAAATCCACATCATCCCATTTCAACTATTTTCTGACTTCATTACCTATTTTTCATACATTTCATGATTTATTTTGAGCTAGAACGACCCTGAATTGAAAAGCACTACAAATGAACTCTGAATAGGTTGAAAATTGGCATGGTATCATAATTTAACCCACATAGCATGTGTTAAGTTGAGAGGGTTACGGGAAAAACTAGATGCACTTCGTGTATAAAGTGGACAATCTCTTTCGAGGTATCACGGTTTTAGACGAAAACTCATTTGTTACAAAAGGATTTCAATTTATTAAACATATTGAAACTCAAGACTTTTTCTACATTCAATGTGCACCATTCAAAGCCACATCATCCCATTTCAACCGTTTTCTGACTTCATTACCTATTTTTCATGCATTTCATGATTTATTTTGAGCTAGAACGATCCTGAATTGAAAAGCACAGCAAATGAACATTGAAATTGTTGAAAATTGGCATGGTATCATAATTTCACCCACATAGCATGTTCTAAAAATTTGAATGGGTTACGGGAAAAACCGGATGCGTTTCGTGTACAAACTAGACAATCTCTTTCGAAGTATGAGTGTTTTAGACGAAAACTCATGTGTTACCAAAGGAATTCAATTTATTAAACATATTTAAACTCAATAATTTTTCTGTATTCAATGTGCACCATTCAAAGCCACATCATCCCATTTCAACCATTTTCTGACTTCATTAGCTATTTTTCATGCATTTCATGATTTATTTTGAGCTAGAACGACCCTGAATTGAAAAGCACTGCAAATGAACTCTGAAATGGTTGAAAATTGACGTGGTATCATAATTTAACCCACATAGCATTAGGGATGGCAATTTATCCATGGATCTAGATACCCGTGGATACCCGACCCGGTTGGGCAAGGGTATGGAGCTTGTTTCTGCCCATGGATCCGTGGATTTGGATACCCACGAACAGTTAGGTTGGGCATAGTTGTAATTTTCTTCTCCATGGATATCCATTGGATACCCGTATGACACATGGCCCCCTATGAAAGTGACACTAAACTAAGGAAATGTCCAATCCCAAGTCACTCGCAGTCACAAAAGGTCAAATTCTGACCCATGTTACCTAATCCCCCACAATTCCACTAACATAATTATTAAACCTAATCTTCCTTAATGAACGATGATGAGTTAATTTGATCTTTGGGAAGGATTCATGCTGATTTTTCTATGCCCATGGAGCTCCATGGGTATTTGGATATCCAATGGGTTTAGGCATGGGCACAGTTTGTGCCCATGGATGCTTTGGTGGATGGGCAGAGGATAGGAAGATGGGTCATGGGTTGGATTTGGACCAGCTCCACCCGCTCCAAACCCGACCCATTGCCATCCCTACATAGCATGTGTTAAAAAGTTGAGAGAGTTATTGGGAAAACTGGATGCACTTCGTGTACAAACTGGACAATCTCTTTCAAAGTATTAGGGTTTTAGACGAAAACTCATGTGTTACATAAGGATTTCAATTTATTAAAGATATTTGAACTCAAGACTTTTTCTACATCGAATGTGCACCATTCAAAGGCACATCATCCCATTTCAACCATTTTCTGACTTCATTACCTATTTTCATGCATTTCATGATTTATTTTGAGCTAGAACGATCCTAAATTGAAAAGCACTGCAAATGAACACTGAAATGGTTGAAATTGGCATGGTATCATAATTTCGCCCACATAGCATGTGCTAAAAAGTTGAGAGGTTTACAGAAAAAATTGGATGCACTTCGTGTACAAACTGGACAATCTCTTTCGAAGTATCACAGTTTTAGACGTAAACTCATCTGTTACCAAAGGTTTTCAATTTATTAAACATATCTGAACTCAAGACTTTGTAATTTTCCTATCCTATGAATCAAAAGAAGCTCCTAAACTATGACATGTTCTCCCACGATGGCCAATATGCAACTACAAGGAAACTTCTTATGCAATTTTCCTATCCTATTCGTCTTATCCTCCTATTCCTATTCCTATGCAATTTTCCTAATTCTCATATGCAATTTTCTGTTCCTAAGCAATTTTCCTATGAATCAAAGAAAAGCCCCAATTTTCATATGAATCAAAGAAAAGACACAGTTTTCCTATGCATTTTTCATATGAATCAAGGAAACTATGACGTCGGTTGGGCCACGACAGGCATTAGTCCCGGTTCAGCTTGGACCGTTAGTCCCGGTTTGATCCTCGAACCGGGACTCAAAGGGCTCGAGCCAGGCGAACGGTTGCCACCACCCCTTTAGTACCGGTTCATGGCTCAAACCGGGATTAACGGTCCAACCTGAACCGGGACTGATGCCTGCCGAGGCCCAACCAACGTCCTAGCCTCACGAACCGAGACTGATGCTCCCATTAATCCCGGTTCATAAACCGACCGGGACTAATGCTCTGATCTGGTCAGAATCAAAGCCCTGTTTTCTATTAGTGATACATATTGTTGGTGTTCTTGTTGATTTCTAACATTCTTATTTTTATTGTAGTCTCCTCCAAACATGTGCATATTTGTAAACAAAGTGCACCTATTATCACGTGAACATATATATTAGCCATGAAAAATATTTCTGCTAACTAAATCATCAACATAACAATGACATGTACGTGGTCATCACTCAAAAGCCGGATTGAAAGCGGTCACGCAATATTCCATAATATCTTCGACCATGTCATCTCTTCTTTTTGGGTACTGAGATGATACAAAGTACATAATTGCATGCATCCTTAAGTATATCGGAAGAAAATCTAAATATAATAATTTAGATTATTACGAGCTAAAATATTACTATGTATAGTTTCATAACTGCACAACTTATTAGTAAATGTTGCACATGAAATAATAGTCCGTTAATCATGCAATTACCAATTACGATACTAAAAATTTCTTAATTATAGTATTAAGCATGTCTTGCATGTCAAAATGATTTGACGCATTTTAAAGGCCTAACGTTGATCTACAATTTCTACAAAACTAACTGCCTTAATTGCCACTCCAAACCATCCTAAACGTTAAACAAAACTACTAATTATCACTTAATGGCAAAAACACGTCTAGCATGTGGAAAAAAGGGACTGAGCTAATATTGATCGACAACAGTTCCAACTACAACTTGTTGAAATTAGTATTATACGTGTGCCATATCTAGTCTGGTCACATTTCATAAAATCACTAAGGGCGCGCTTGGTATAGGTGTATTTCAATAGAGGGGTGTAAAATTTACAAGTGTATCTTATTGGACATGAGTGTTTTCCGGCTGAAAATTAAACCGGTGGGTGGAGGTGTGTATTTGTTTTACACGTGTATCCTGTAGCAAAACGTTAATCCAAGCGAGGCCTAATGCAACATCAATTAGCCAATTGCAGGCTCTAGAAACGACTTTATTACACGTCGCATGTCTTAAAAACGGTGTATTGCATAGCTTATACCTTGATGTTCAACTTTTTGGTTCAGTTCACATGACAAGTCCTACTCCACAAGCTTCAAATGCCTTCACAAAGTGATCAAATAATGCCTAAAACAACAAAAATACATACTCCCTACGTTCCAATATTCTTGTCTTAGGTTTGTCTAGAGATATATGTATATACTCCCTCCGGTCCTAAATATAAATCTTTTTAAAGGTTTCACTAGAGGACTACATACGGATGTATATGAACATACTTTAGAGTATAGATTCATCCATTTTGCTCCGTATGTAGTCCCCTAGTGCAATCTTTTAAAAGAGTTATATTTAGAAACGAAGGTAGTAAATACTAAAATATGAGTAGATACATTCTTATCTAGACAAATCTAAAACAAAAAAATTGGGACGGAGGGAGTACTTAGGAGCTAATTAAAAAGAACAAAAATAGCATGCAAGCGAACAAAACCAACAAAAAATGGATAGATCTTACCTTGATCTATCTTTTCTTCAATTACAACATCTTCTTGCCTTCAAATCGATCAAATCACGGTCAAAGTGGCTATATTTCACACTTTCATATGATAACAATAGAGAGAGAACTGAGCAGAGAGAGTAGAAGGAGAGAGTGATGGTGAGTGAGCTGGTCCGGAGGGGCACCCCGCTTAAAATGATGCGGGTGAAGAGTGTTGGCACAAAACCTCAATGTCATCAACAACAACTTGCAGTGTTGTCTCGTCACGTGCAACAACAACACCGCGAAATCGTTCCGTCGCAGTGCGGGCGCAGCCTCGGACTCCTGTTACATGTGCCACATGCCGCTTGGACCCGTGACAGTAGGGGTTGCCACCTTCGCGCGTGTCAGTTGACATACCTGCCGCCATGGTGCAGCCGGTCCTTTCTGACAATTCTACCCGGAGGTGGTCTTTTCTGGCAACTCGACTCTGGCAATTCGACTCGATGTGGTCCTTCTGGACAAAAAATGTATACCTAAAGCAAGTCTGAGTAGGTTGCTCCAAGGCCCCCTTGTGTTTTCATATTATGTCCTTGGGTGCCACATGATGCCGAAAGCAAGTTTGAGTAGGTTGCTCCAAGGCCCCCTAGCTCGGTTTATACCTAAGTCATCATCCCGGCCAAAGAAGCGGGAGCGTCCAATCTCACCATTACACGGTGCTCGCGTTGCAAACATGCACTCCACACGTTATTCCGGTTGGACGACCGGCCCATTACATGTTGTGGCGCCCCTATTTTTTATATTTCCAAAATATTCAAGATTTTACATAAGATTTCAAATTTAAAAAACAAATCATGAATTCAGAAAAGTATTTATGATACAAAAAATATTTAAAAAGTGAAAATCTTACTGGATTTTAAGAAAATGGTTTAAAATTTAAACAAGGTCATGAATTTAAAAATTGATTATGATTCCAAAAGATGTATTCAATTTTAAAAATGTTCTCATGTTTAAAATAAGTTCCGAATTCCAAAAAATGTTCAAGAATTGGAAAAAATACTTTATTTCAATAAAATGTTTGCAAGTTTAAATATGTTCCTAATTTGTACAGAAGTTGAATATTAAATGTTAGTAAAAAAATAGAAAATTCGTAAAGCTATCACAAAAACTCAAAATGTTTATGAATTTCAAAAAATCATCCAAAAATAAGAATTTCAAAAATATTCTAGAGTTTCAGAAAACTCAATATTAGAAATTATAATATCCAGTATTTATAAAAACATTGCTGAATTCACTAATTATTTTCGAATATTATAATTGTCTGCAATTTAAAAACCCCATAGATTTTAAAATAATTTTGTGGAATTGGAAAAAGTTCAGGAGTTTGACAAACAAATTGCGGCACTGAAAAAATAAAACAAATAAAAACATATAGAAAAACAATTAACAGAAAATCATTTTTCCTGCACTAGCGGGGACAAAAAAAGGAATTGACTAGCCCAAAGCGAACACGGGCCAAGGGATACGGTAGATCGCTATCATATGACGTA
Source organism: Hordeum marinum (assembly GCA_022496015.1). NCBI lineage: Eukaryota > Viridiplantae > Streptophyta > Magnoliopsida > Poales > Poaceae > Hordeum > Hordeum marinum. The sequence continues at coordinate 299,595,402 of CM039674.1, read as the reverse complement.
CACGCGAAATAGTAAGTGTCGAAGAGTCAAATAAAGAGAAGGACCCGAAAGACTTGGAGCACTCTTTCGGGAGTCTCCCAACGATCACTCACACGCGCCGTCACTTGGCGCGTTCTCAGTCGCTACCACATATCGCACTCTTAGAGCTTCCTCCGGATTTTATTTTATTTATTTTTCCGCACGTTTTTTCCGGCTTTTTAGATTGTTTTTCTTCTGCTTTTTTTGGTTTTCTGTTTTTTACCCTTTTTTCTTAGCTATTAAACAAAAAAACAAAAAAAACTTTTTTGCATGAAAGAACCCATTTTATGTTTTTTTTTCACAAGAGGCACAATTTTGCTTTAGCGAGAGGCACGGTTTTGCTTTCATCCCGCCTCTCGAAAACGGAAAAAATCTGTTTCTGTTTTTTTTTCGTGAGAGGCACGGTTTTGCTTCCACGTGAGACACGGTTTTGCTTTCGCGAGTTGTACAGCCGTGCTTCTCGGAAAGGAAAAACACTTTTTTGTTGTTTCTTTCGCAAGAGGCATGATTTTTCTTCTACGAGAGACGGTTTTGCCTTCGCGGGAGGCACGGTCATGCCTTCGCGGGAGGCACGGTCATGCCTCTCGGAAACAGAAAATAACGCATTTTTAGCTCTCGTTTTTCTATGTCGAGAGGTACAATTTTTTTGTCCTTTTTTTCTTGATTTTTTTTGTCAAAACCTGTCAACATGGGATCTAGTTTTGAAGATCTCGACACGAGGAACACAACGATGGAAACGGTTCGAGATTTGGACACACGGTTTAAGAGATAATTTTTTTTAAAAAATATAGATCTACAAAAGTGAAAAAGTTTCCCGTTGCGACAAATAGCACACATGCAGTGCGCGACTTGTGGCAACCTCAAAAGGTGGGAGTGATTTTTGAAAGGAAGTAATCCAATCAGCAGGAGAGAAAGATGTCTCGCTGAAGAAAGCCGTCCGATTGGGCCGGTCTAATGCAGACACGTGCCTGCAACACTCTTTTTCTTTCATTTTTCCTTCACTTTTTTGTAATTTTATTTACTTTCGCTTCTATTTCGAAATATCCTGAGCAGGGGTATTATGAAGATCACCTTATATACAAAAGTAGAAAATGTTAATCATGCATTAAGGAAATGTTGAATGTGTATAGATATAATTTTTCTGATCTACACAAAAAGCGTACAATGCTTATGGAAAAGAGGTATAAATAAAAAAATCCTATTCTTCTCAAAAGGTCAACTATGCATTAAAAAAAATTAAATATGCAGAGAAAAATCTTTCCGCTGTATACAAAAAAATATACCGAAAATGTGCAATGTGTATGGAAAAAATACATATCATAAAATATTTTCGTACAATGTTAATATTTATATACAAAATTTTGGTCTATACAAAATGTGTATGTAAAAAGTAGACATGAAAAATATAAGTTTTCATAAAAAACTATCGCATATTTGGAATTTGATAACGTGTATAAAAAAATTGTTTCTGTTGTATATGGAAAAAGGACAAAAAAACCCATAAAAACCTCATCTTCACTGTTCCTTTTCTTTATCTTTTAGTTAGGCATGATATCATGATTCATAAATATTATGTTAATATATGAATATTTTGAAAATAATACATGCACAATTTTAAAAGTATTTTATTTTGTTTGTACGTATAATATTCATAACCAAGAATATTTAAATGTTATTTTTATTATTGAGATAACAATT